>OY288240.1:12252500-14652500 GCA_958450325.1 Agrostemma githago
TCCATAAGGTGTCCAGGTTTCTTGCAGTACTCGCACTCAATGTAGGGCCTTCCATTGCCACTGTTTCCATTGCTGTTGTTTAAGCCTTTAGCATCACCTGATCCAGACCCTCGAGCCTGATTCTTGCCCTTAAAATTGTTGCCATTGGTGTTATTGCCTCTGTAAGACTGACTTCCACCATTATTGTTGTTGCCACTGTTATTTCTAGCATTGTATCCACTTCTTTGACCATTATTACCTCTAATGTTTGCATGCATGGCAGTTGCAAAATCTGCCTGAAACTGTTGAGAGTGATGTATCTCTCTGCCTCTGCTCCTGCAAGAGATTGTTGTATACAGTGGACAACTTTGGAAGCGGAGTCTGCATGAGGATTAAACCTCTTATCACATTGTATGAATCGTTGAGACCCATCAAGAACTGGATCACCCTTTGGTTTTCCAAGAACTTTGTCTGTTTAGCCTTAGCACCACAATTACAAGCACATGTGCACTTGGGATGCATCCTCATTCCCTCAATTTGTCCCAAACAGATTTCAGTTTGGTGAAGTAAGATGTGATTCCATCGTTGCCCTGAGAGAAATATGAGAGCTTCTTTTGGACTCCATAGAGTTGCGCCCCGTTTGATTGACCATATCTCTCTTATAATTCTTGCCATGCGATTTCTGCTGTAGCACTGTACAAACAGAATCAACGATTTATGGAGTTAACGAATTAAGAATCCAGGAGAAGACTATGTCGTTGCATCTCTGCCAAGATTTTGACAGAGCACTTGTAAAAGATGACTTTGGACAACTTCCATCAATGAAACCAAGTTTGTTCTTGGCTGTAAGAGCTATACTCATCACCCTTTTCTAATTACTGAAACCAGATCCATCAAATACGTTCGCCACCATCTTATTTCCAGGGACGTTAGAAGAGTGAACATAGTGAGGATCATCGACACTGATTGCAGTAGCACTAGTCGCCATTTTCTTGAACCTTGTGTAACTTTCTTGAAAAACAGATGAGATGCGGAAGCAGTAGCAGAACTAAACCTGCTCTGATACCATGTTGAGAGGAAGAGAGATGAGAGAATTTGAGAAAATGGATTGATTAGGATTGAAATTGTTGAATGATACAATTTATACACAACTGTTTATATAGTCAGTTAGTAGGTTGTTAGCCTCTTGTAACAAACCTTAACTAACCGGTTAACTAACTAATTATAACTAACTGCCTAGTTAATACTTAGTCTATCAAGGAGAGAGTGTGAATGTTGAAATGGAAGATGAAAATGATGGTTGGTATTGGTTGAAAAAGGTGAAAAAAATGTTGAAAGCATTTCAAGATTTCAACTAGTTGAAATCGTGAAATGGGGAGAGAAGGAGGGAAAATGAAGAGAGAGGGAGGGGGATGTACCGTATTAGGGAGGGAGGGATCCGTTTTCCTTTTTTGTTTTTATATTGTATTTATATGAATTAAATTGATGTGGTTCTTTTAGATTGTTTTTTCATCACTGTGTTTATATGAATTGAATTTATTAACTTAATATTACTAGTTTTTATAGTTTGTATAGTTTTTAGTTTTTTTGGTTTTAAAGAACTCAGTCATGTACTTCGTAATTTTTATAAAGAATTGATAATTTTTAATTGCTAATTTTTATATCATGTGCGTTTTTTTAAATCTCATGTGGTTTTTTTATATTAAATTGAAGTTGGATTTTTTATTATACTCCGTATTAGATATTGTCGTAATTATAGTAAATGAAAAAATATTATACTCCGTAGCAATTAAAAAATAGATTTTAGACCATCCACTATAATCGGGAAAAAAAAGACGGAAAATAGAGTAACTTTTCTATAGGACCGTCTAGTAGTATATAAGATCGATGCTACTAAATTTGAAAAAAAAAAGTAAAACGATAAAGATAAGACTGGTTTAAAAGTTAAATATTTAAATAGGTTGGTCTTTATGATTGAAGGCCGTCTTAACAAGAAAATCATTTTTTGTGACAACACTATTCATTAAGAGCTCGTTTGGTTCACCATGGGAAGATGGAGTTACCGGGAACTTAAATTCACGTGAATTTGTATTTCATGGGAATTATAAAAATATTGTTTGGTTGACATGTGAGAAATAACTTTATGTAGGAAGTTCTACACACCAGGGAGGCTTGGTGAGTAACTTCCCCCATTATGGAGGAAGTGACGATTCCTGGGAAGTGGTAATTCCCGGAAAGTGATAATTCTCATGAAATGGGCAACCAAACAGCATCCCAATTTATCAATTCATGGGAAGTTCTACTTCCCATGATTTAAGAGGGCAACCAAACGACCCCTTAAATTATAAGATGGTTCAAATGCATACAAAATCAATGACAAAATTGTCTTAAGAAATGTGAAACTTTACATTAACATTATATAGTACAGAGCAGTAGTTGGTCTGTTTTAATCTTTAAGACGGATACTCATCTAAAACATAACTTAGCTTAACTGATTGTGTGTATAACCAAACCCGAACACGATCTAACCCTACGATCCTAACATAATATGACCCAACCCGTCCCGAATGACCCGATTGTCACATCTATAAATATACTCCAATATTTACCTCATTTCACACAACTCTTCCCTACTCATTCTCACATTTATATATACTTAAATATCTTTTATAATTATGAGTTACAATAATAATCCTCTTTCCATTAACCAAATAACTCAACTCATTTGTTTTCCCGCCTAAAGCTATCCACCAACAAAAATTAAAAAATAGATCAAATGAGCTTTGTGCAAATCGAACCCCTTAACCTCATGTACATCACCCTTCTCCTCTCCAACTACACTTTAACATATTACTGATTAAAATATCACTACATCACACATAAAGCTATACACTACAGAAAGTATGTAATTAAGGAAATTTGATTAATTACACTGATTACGAAAATCACATGTTTTACATAGAAGATATCACATACAATATTTAATATGGAATGTATGATTTAAAAAAGTATAAATATATTGTATTCCGTTTTAACCAAATAGTTGCATTATTTTTGTTAATAGAAGATTGCACTATCCCGTACAATATTTTACATAGAATATAAAATAGTTATGATTATTATTGTATATCTTTCTGATTATATTCGAAAATCATATTCTTAACATCGATATAAAATTTAGTAACTATATAAAAATGGAATATATATTCTAATTGCTCTTACAAAGCCTAATACATACTCCCTACGTTACAAAATATAAGTAGTTTTGGGTGAAAAAAAACTTATTTAATATAAGTTGTTTGTATGAACATTTTCTGTGCATTTTTTTCTTCTTTTATTGGTTTGTATGAACATTTTTCGATTTCCAAAGTAAATTAATATCACTTAAAGTGTTTTTCTTAATAAATGTGCAAATGGCTAAAACTACCTATATTTTGTAACGAAGGGAGTAGTAAAAACTCACCAAAAATTCTCTACATACTACTCTAAGACAATAACAGTTACTAACATTTTTCTCAAAAATACACTAATTTAAATTGAGAAGTAAAGAACATTTCACTAAGAAATTCGCAAACTATTCATTTTCATTAAATTTAAAGAAATTGACAAAAAAAACTTCTTTTTATGAAAATAATTAGATAAGTTTAAGATATGATGTCATTAACCTTGAGAAAAAAATCAGTTATCTAAAAAATTTATTTTTGAAATGAGCTATTTACTTTAACTTTTACAAAGATATACTCTCCTCGTCCCAATGAATTCTTTGTCTATTCCATATTGGAGCGTCTCAATGAATTCTTTACCTTTCTATTTTAGAATTTTATATATATATATATATATATATATATATATATATATATATATATATATATATATATATATATATATATGTAATTTGACCTCCTCATGAATTTGGCTTTACATGTCACTTTATCATTGGACCTTTTCCCCTTTGTGCCAAAAGCAAAGGCTATCTCGAAATGTGAGATGACATAAACCGAGTATATAAAAAATATAAACAATATTTTCATTAATTACACGTTATTTAATACTCTGTACATTTCAATACATTAATCAAATATTTTGATTAGTTTTGCGATTTAAAAAATATTTTCCTATTTCTAAAATACACAGTCGATAAATAGTAAAAATAAAATAATAAATTTTCTATTTTAAATCTTAAATGAAATATTCTATAAGATAAATACTCCCTCCGTTCCAATGAATTGTTTGCCTATTTCATATTGGGGCGTCTCAATGAATTGTTTGCCTTTCTATTTTAGGAATGCTTTTTATGTATAATTTGACTCTTGGCTCCACATGTCACCTTCTAATTGGATCTCTTGCCCTTGGTGCCAAAAGCAAAGGCAAACAATTCATTGGAACGGAGGGAGTATATTATAAATACCGTGCATTGCACGGGGTCTATACTAGTAATAATAACAATTCATCAAATTATCATTACAATTTTGATATTAATTCAGAATATTTGGAAGACTATCAAGACAAACAACAATTTCCAGATCATACAATTTTACCTACACAAAATTCTAGTCAACCAACATACTCCCTCCGTTTTTTAATATAAGTCATTCTCACTTTTCGAGACAACCCATTCTCTCTTCAATATCTCTCACAACATAAGAAAAAATACCATGAAATGTATACTCATTTGAAAGCTCTTTCCGTAAGAGATTTTATGGTGCAATTTTTAAATTTTTTGGAATAATATATTTACATAAAAATTAAAGTCAAAGGCTCACCTCAAAAAAGTCAAACGTCATATAAAAAAATACGGAGGGAGTATGATAATACTAACAATTTTCCTATATTCTCTACCCAATCTCATGCAAATTATTATGGTCAACATCACATTGATGATGATGATGTTGATAAAAATGTAGTCGAAAAATTTATCGACCCCAACTTCACGAAACTCAAACAAAACTAATTACTCCGTAAAGGAGGATGAAGCACTAATTTCCTCTTTTATTAGAATTTCTGAAGATGGTACTGTTGGTACTAACCAAAACAATAATGTTTTCGGGAAGTGTGTATTTGACCAATATGAATTGGCAAGAGTTTCCAATCCTGCACTACGACATCGCTCTATTGGTATGCTCGATAATTGATTTAGAAGAATATCTACCATAATCATGAAATGGGGTTCGTGCTATGAGATGACCAGTAGAAGAAGGGTCAGCGGGTGGAATGAAGAAAATGTCTTAGCTGAGACCAAGACTTTATATAAAACTAGATTCAACTTGAATCGTGCTTGGGATATGTTAAAAGGGCATCTTAAATGGAAAGTTTATGTAGGTCCCTTCGCTACTAACGCTTCCAAAACAGGTTACGTTGGAGGGACATCTACCGGCAGTGTAAATGAAGACAACACCAGTAGTGGTAAAAGAGTACGACTTGATGATGAGCAGTCAAATCCTACCTCTAATGATATTAAGAGTGTGTGTACTCAACGTTCTGAGGGTCGACAACAAGCAAAGAGAAACAAAGGTAAAAAAAAGTCACTAATGTTGAGTTAGATGAAATAAACTTGCAATTTGCAGCGATGAATGAAACAACTGAACGTGATCTAGCTTTGGAGAGGGAGAAATTTGAATTGAAGAAGACAACTGCGGAGGTTGCTTTGCAATAATAACTGGCGTACAATAACAAAAGAGAAGAAAGGAAAAAAAAGGACCAAGAGATTGAATAGACGAAGAATGACTGGCAAATGCTTCAACAATTGCTTCAAGCTCCGTCGCTACCACCATAGTTAGAAACTTTGAAGATTAATTTGCTTAATAAGTTTGGCGCTCTTTGATTGTTACTTTGTTATATATTCAAATTTTTAGTAGTCGTCTGTTTTCTTATTTGTATTCTAGTTGTGTACTTAATTTATTTTAGTTTTGAAGTTGTGTTTTCAATTGATTGTAGTCGTTGGAGTATTTAGAGTCGTTATTGTATTTTCCTTATCTGTAATATAGCCGTTAGAGTATCTGGAGTATGTGGATATCTTTATCCTTATCTTAAAAATATCCATAAAGATTTCGTCTTCTTATCCATATTCTTATCAAATTACACTATATATGGATGGTTTTACTTTAAAAAAATCACACCAATTACAATCATTCACACATCATGTCTAATTCTTCATCCCCACCATCTTCAACACAATTTTCCTCATCCTCAGAAGGCTATAAAAGACGCCGAGCTCAAAGGATTCAATTAAGAAATTTACTGTGTACTCAACTATTGCAAATACAAGCACAAAATACCCCTCATCCAAACCAACCACCACTTCGGAAACGAAGAAAATTCATTGAAAGAAACCGAGAAGATGGTCATTGTAGACTCTACAATGACTACTTTGCTGATGAACATGTGTACGATGATAGGATGTTTCGACGTAGATTTCGGATGCGAAGACATCTACGGTTGGTACATGCTGCTGAATCTACTCACAGTTTTTTTCAACAAAGACGTGATGCTACCGGTAGACCAGGTCTATCAGCTTTGCAAAAATGTACTGCCGCTATTCGTATGTTAGCATATGGAGAGGCCGCTGATAGGGTCGACAGATACTTAAGACTTGGTGAATCAACTGCACGGAACTGTCTTCTACTGTTCGTTGAAGTTATCATTGCTCAATTTGGTGAAGAGTATCTTAGAACTCCAACAGCCGCGGATGCTCATAGGCTACTTCAAATCAATGAAACACGGGGATTTTCCAGGTATGTTGGGGAGTATTGACTGTATGCACTGGACGTGGAAAAATTGTCCAGTGGCTTGGCAAGGACAATTTCAAGGACGGTCAACAAAACCGTCGATCATTCTTGAGGCTATAGCGTCTCAAGATTTGTGGATATGAGATTCTTATTTTGGCAAGCCCGGATCAGCTAACGATCTAAACGTGCTTCATTGTTCCCCCGTCTGTGATGATCTCTTGAACGGGCGAGCTCCACGTGTTAATTATTGGGCAAACGGTATGGTGGCAGGAATCGTTGACGGACGGGGATTTGTCGTGGATCCCGATCGATCAAATTTAAAACCAACTAATCCTAAACTTGGGTAGTCGAGGGTAAGTCGGGTCAAATTTCACAGGGACGGTCTAGCTAGATGAGGGTCTCGGTCAAGCTAAGGTATTAGTCAAAAGAGAAGAAATGTTTTGGTTGGAAGGGGATTCTAAACTACCGAACTAAGCTAATCAAACAATAAGATAAAGAGAAATACGATAAAAAGGACTAGGGTCAAGGTCAACAAGGTAGTCTCGAGGGAATCATCGGGGTTCATAAACTAGTCGATTAGGGTCAGTAATTGGGGAGATAAAGGGTCTCTCTCGAGTCTCTATCTACCCGGGATGGTCCTACTAACGGGCTCTTGCACTTATTACTAGGTCGACCCACCCCAAAGAAAGCTCGACGAAATACGATTCACCTATCACGGCCAAGACAAATAAATCATACAAAAATCGCGATCAAAGGAGAACATCAACAATAATAGACAAGATTATAAACCCACAACAAACCCATAATTGAGACAAACCGAGTCTTCCCCGACCCTAGAAATTAACTACTCAAACATGGTTTAAACTAAACTAATTAAAGTACCCATTACTCTAAACATAATATAAAACAATAATAACTAATAAAGATGCAAACTTTAAACTAATTAAGCAATAAAATTAACTTAAACTAATAAACAATAAAGACGGACAATAATGAAAAAGGGAGAAGAAATTATACCAAACTTGAAATGGAGAATAGCATAAATGAAGGAGAAAATAGTGTCGGAGATTAACTCAAACTAATTAATTCCTTAATACAATCTAAATTAAACAAACTAGATTAAAAAACCATTAAATTGGAGAAATGTGAAGAGAGAAAAAGGGAGTCCTAAATTCTACTGCTACTCTCCTCTACGTGCTACTCTTGTGCGGTGTGCTGTTGCTATCTCATGCCTTCCTTCATCTAAACTAACCTACGGACTCCCTCCTTTTTCTCCCCTTATCTCCAACTCACCCCCTCTTTTTATTGTGTTGCTGCCACCTACCTCTTCACCACTCTCCAATCTCTCTCCTTCTCCATAATGGGACTAGTGTCTCAGCTACCATTTGGTGGTTGGCCCTATCTTCATCTTGATTCAATAACTGCTGTCTTGTAGTTCGATTTAGACCCATGAACTAATGTAATTGATTCTCGCTCCCTTCTACAAACATTTAGGTCTCGAACTTAGCTTTCCAACGCATCCTGAATCACTTAATTCCGATGTCGTACGAGTGAGATATCGTCATTTCAAGACAGTCCGGTTAAGTTGACCTTTGACTTTTGCTTGACCCGCTTTGTTCATTGACCCGGTTTTGACTTTTTAACCCGTCTTTGACCCACCTTAGTCCGCTTAATTCACTTGAAATCACGCGAAACGGTACCTACAAAATACAAACGAGACAAAGCAGTACCAAATCCTCGGATAATAACATTTATTACGATAATTATTACTAAGACGATAATTAACACTTAATATCATATAATAACCTATATTGAGCTATAATATCAATTAAGCACACAAAATCGACCCGAATAAGTAAATAAATGTGGGTAAAATAATGAATAAAATATCGATTATCAACTCCCCCACACTTAAACCTTACTCGTCCTCGAGTAAGCTCAAATAGTCTACGACAAAAGCAATTTATTCACAAAATAAAAACAAAAACAAAATGGCCGATACGAGACAATAAACGGGCTCGCTCTATCCCTTCAACTCACAACGAGATACTATGAGGAGAGTATCCCCTTGCAAGGCAAGTGGGGTCTTGCCAAAATTGCGAGACGACCAACAACGAAGCACGAAACTCGATAATATAATAGTCATCTCAAGTCAAAATGAGTCACCTCCCTCAACAAGGCAACCAAGCAAATTCCCAATCGATAATCAAAATTCTAAAATCCAACTAAAACATAAAGAATAACTAAGAAATACTTCACAAGTTGCATAGTCTTATTGTACATCTATTAATCTATAACTTCGTAAGCAATATAGGGTGTATGGAGGAAATGGAGTGAACTAACATGGCGTTATAACCGAAATGATACACAAAGTCCCTTCTCTCACATAGTAAGAAGTTCGGATCGTCCCGGTACCAACTTGGTAACTAGAAAGGAGGATAAAATTATTTATGAGATGAATAAGGAAATAATAATTATGCATAAGCTCACTTATTTGAACAAACTTTCTTTTCTTTTGATTTTCTTCTTTTTCATTTCTTCTTTCTTTTCATTTTTCTTTCATTTTTTTCAATTCGTTTCTTTTCGAAACACTTCGAAATTTGAGAAGTGTCTCTTGTTTTTTTCTCTTTTTTTTACTTTTGATTTTTGATTTTGTCACTTTGAATTGAGATGTGAGCAATTATTAAACACTTTATTTTTGTGTTTTCTATAGATTTTCTCATTTTTGTGGGATTTTTGTGATTTTTATATGGATATAATGTCACCAAGTCGGGATCCAGTCACCATAGGACAAAATGAACATACGGAAATATCACACCATGAGATGAATATGTGGAACAATAATGATGGTATACACCCTAAATCGCTAATTAAAACAAAGATTAGTCGATTCACAATACTAATATGCAACACTAAGTATTTCCAAATCATTCTTTTCATCAAAGTTAAAATCTAGAAAATCGACTAAACTCTTAGGAAAATGCAAAACTTCTTTTTGGATTTTTCGAATTTTCAAATTTTTAGGAGTTTTTGAAACTTTTTAGACAAAAAGAAGAAACAAAACTAACACACAAAAGAGAAATAAAAGAAATCCACAACACATATTCACAAATCACAAGGACTAACATCATCAAATTACTTCCAACAACCCAAGACAACACATATTTACAACAACATCGCACCACCAAATCCACAACTTCCACCAAAATCAATCCAACCATGATCCAATAAACAACAAGCTCTCCCCTACACTTAAGCGAAACATTGTCCTCAATGTTTAAGACTAGGGAGGGAGAAAAGAGAGGGTGGGTGAAGAATTTACCATTTCAAGCTCGATCATTCATCATCACTTGGTGAATGATTCTTGATCTTTTCTCTTCTATCCACCATCTTGTTGTTCCTTCTTGAAGATCATAAGTGGACACCTACACACAAGAAGAAAACAACACAAAAACACAAAAAAATAATAATATATACACTAAACACAAATCAAGCAAGTAAGTCATCTAAATACCCTACCAAAGATCTCATTAACTTGTCATATGCATTCGAACAATACTCACCAACATGATCATAGTGAGGCAAGCTAGAGAATCCACAAAACCAATATATAAGAGTGGTAGTGTAGGGTTTGTGGATATGGTAGGCATTATTGAACTCAAATTCCCAAAATTTATCACTCGACTCCAAATTTACAAGAGGAGAGGCACTCACACAATCATTCTCCCCATTTTCACTCATATTGGGGGTCTTAATCATCTCTCAATCCTCAAGTGTCTCAATCAAATAAGCATCAAGTGACAAATCAAAAATCAACACAAACTCTTCTAAAAGAGTTTCAGAATCCTCATCCATAGGCATGGACTCAAACAAAGGAATAAGAGAAATAAGATCCAAATCATCAGTGGGTGAAAGAGACTCAAAATCCATACAAGGGAAAGGCTCAAATTTCTCAAAAATTGATTCCTCAAAGAAATCAACCTCACAATATAAAGTATCCTCGATCTCCACAATCTCATCACTCAAAGTATCATCAAATATCTTATTATCTTCTCTTTGCTCCTTCATCTCAACCTCAAGAGTCTCCCTTTCGCTCAACTCCCTTTCTAAACTCTCATAATCAACCTCAAATGATATGCCCTCCAACTCACACAAACTAAGATCTTCGTGATTTTCCTCTCTACAAAGATCATAAAACTTATCCAAGCACACATTTTCCTCAAAAAGCATACATTCCAACTCACAATCATTAACACTCACAACAAGAGGTGTAAGTTGGACAACGGAATATGGAAATTGTGTTGAAGGAAGGCAAGTAGGTTCACAAGAGTCAATAGCATGCTGTGGACATGACATAGGTCCACCCCGACGCGGCCACGCGCGGGTTTGGGGAGGCGAATGAATCTCATGTGAAATGGATCTCGAGTTGAAATTTAAATCGAAGTTGGAGTCGCCACCGAATTTTGTGGGAGTTCGGGCCCGTTCGAACCCACTTTATGTCGTAGTGGGCCGTGTACAAAGTAGGCCCATTCCGATTTCAGAGTTTATTGGGTTCGTCCCTTTGCATTGCGATACCGATACCGACATTATCGGTAATCGAGTATTGAATGACTCTCGTATGCCAATGGTTTCAGACATCCGGAAATCACGGTTCTGAGTAAGGGGTGAGGGTACATGTTGGAAAGTTCACAAAGAACACCCAACCCCGCCCGCACTTAGCGGCTTTTACTAAGATATCGTTCGATTTTTGTGTACGCGTGTTAGTTTGACGGTTGATTGATATGCAAACAACGTTTTGACTAAACATGTGAATTATGTTTTACTACGTCGTTTAATGCATTTTTGAACTAAGTCGAAGTTGTTTTAGCATGTGAAATTCGTTTTAGTACAATAACACAAAAGAAATGCCAATATTGGAACAAACGAGTTAGTAGCGATATAAAGGTTTGTAAAAAGATTAGAATGACATAAATAATATGATGCATGGTTTTGGAAAAGACGAGAACACGTGATAGACTTGACACGTGTTGACCGAAGTCGTTAAAAAAGGTTTTATCGAAGCTCAAAATATGTTGAAGGCTCACGGATTTGTCGTAATAGCGACCACTCGGTCGAGTCATTGAGGGACTCGATCGAGTGCCTCTTAAAAAAACCTTCCTGCTTCGATTTTGAGGTGCCACTCGATCGAGTCTGGTATGACACTCGATCGAGTGGTCCTCAAAAAAATTGTTCTGCCTCTGTTTTGAGGTGTCACTCGATCGAGTGCCCCCTGTTCGAGGGATGACTCGATTTGCAATTCTCGAAATTGCTTTTGATCTTTGAAAACCGATAATTTCATTAAGTCGTGTAAAAATATGGCACAATTTATACTCGACTTAAAATTTTCAAAGTCTCGTAAACATTTGATATCCGACTGGGAAATCGATATCCAATACTTGGAGTGATTGTTAGAAAAAGAGATGTTTTTAGAAATTGTTTTGAATCAAAATAGACCCCTCCGCGTTGTAATGTCGTATTAGTCTTTTTAGGACTATGTGACAACTACTTCGGCATCAACGAGAATTTTTTTTGAAGATATTTTGTTTGATTGATTCCTTTACATCTGATATTCGACTACAGAGTCGGTATTGAATCCTGAGGGATGACTCGTTATTGCTAATGACGATATTAATGACAATAGAGATGAAAACGACGATGATAGACGACGATGGACAACGGACGAGAGAAGAGGGAAAGAAAAAAAAACGTGAGGAGGGAAGAGAAGAAGAGAGAGATCGGGATTTGAAACACCCTCAACCTACATGCTAAATTCGGTCTCGATTAGGAACTCGTAGTAATGGCGCTTGTATAGGAGTAACGCGAATGTAGGAGGAGTTAAGGTGTTGTATTTTTTGGTATGGTTTGCCTAAGGTTTGCTAGAGATTCGGGTTGTAATTTGACGTTTGGAAATTATGGATGTTGGATGTGTGAGTTATGAATGTTGTGAGTTGTGAATTATTGATGTCGTAATTCATGATGCATGTGGGGGTATTTATAGGATGAAACCCCTCCACTCGGGAAAGGGGATACCCGACATTTGGATAGAAAAAAGATTGCTTGCAATGGAAGAAAGCAACGGTTGAAGTGAAGTGGGATTCCGTCCAAGGATCCGGTTTTCAGCTGGAATAAGCGTCACTCGATCGAGTAATGCACAACACTCGATCAAGTACCCGGTCTGATGCCAGATTTGGCAGTTTTTATGGGCTCACTCGACCGAGTGGCCGGTCCACTCGATCGAGTGGGTCTGAGCCGGGTATAAGTCTCTTTTCGGAGATCGATTTTTATCTTCAAGGAAGAGTTTTGGTTGTTTAATCCTTCTCTGTGGCTGATTTTTGTGACGAATTGGACTTCCAACTGGATTCTCGGATGCTTCGTGACAGATTTTCTGTCTCGGAAATGTCTTTGACCGGGGTGTGACTCGGTCGCTAAAAGACAGTTTTGTCCTCGGTCTCGGTTTTGACCCGAATTAGTCTTATTTGACTGGAAACGACCCACTGAGCCTGAATTTGAGGCCTGTTTTGTGAGATTTGTACTCCGTTAAAAGCTCGCGCCAATTACTATTGATTCCGAGTCCAAAATTGAGCGTATTAAGTCATGTTTACGTCCGATCATCATCGGGTGTTCTTTGGAAACTGCTATAGACACCTGGCGGTCAAAATGTGGGTGTCTACAGAGCTCCCACTCTGACTGAGGCTTGGACAAGGCGAAAGTCAGAGTAGCTATCACGCCAATCGAGGATTAAGACCTGACAGACTTCCGATCGGGTCGTTTATAGTCCTTTAGACTCGCGTAAAAGGGCTCGCCAACCATAAGATAGAAATCATACCCGCGGATGCTAAAAATTCCGTGGGGACTTGCCTAAGAAGCCCTAGGTGTGTCTGTTTGCGGACATATCCCATCTTGGAGCTGCGCGGGAGCTTGCCTAAGAAGCTGCGGGTGTGTCCGTTTGCAGACACATCCCGTGTTTTTCGCTGGGGAGTTTTAAAGAGTTGCATAAGCTTGCTTCCGAAGTCTTGGGTGTAGCTGTATGCTGACACATAGCAATTCGTATGTAACATTTAGGCGAAACACCGACTCACGCTGGGGAAGCAAAAATTTGATTTTTTTGAGAAAAATTGAAAATTCGTAAAAATGTTGACTGATTTTTTTTGAAAAATGCTGAAAATTTTGAAATCTTCGAAAACGGAAATGCTCGGGATGACTTAATTCTTGTATCAGATTCTGAGAAGGATTCCTAAGGCTTTTTGGGTTGAGCCTACACCCATGCGGATTAGGAGACATGATGAGAATCCTATTCCTAAGGCGATTAGGGAAGGATTTTCTATTATAAATAGAGGTTTCCTTGCTTTTAATTTTCATATCTCAATTCGAATCTTCTTCTCTTTTCTCAAAATCTTTTAGACTTTTAAGAAAAAGCTCTTGCTATGGGTATCGAACATCTGACCGCAATGCTTCAGACATGGTCCCAGTACATCCGGGATGAAGACAAAGTTCAGCTGACTCAAATGGGAATTACTGCTTTATTCCCGCTCCAACGACTTAGGGTAGATTCGCACTTTCTGGATGCTTGCCTATCTTTTTGGGATACTACCCATCATATTTTCGCATTTTCTCGAGGAGAAATATGTCCCCTTCCCGAAGAGATCGCAGCCATCGGCGGTTGGTGTCCTAATGCTCGTCCTGCCATTCCCCCGTTTTATCTCGACCCAAGGAGGAGATTAAGGGACTTTCTTGGTTTGTCACATGCTGAGACGGACCGTATGGTGAAGGGAGATTATGTTTCTTTATTTGATCTAGCCGATAAATTCATGAATTCTAGCGGCGTAAGAGTTACCCCCACCCATAGGCGTAGGGCTTTCGCTTTTTGCATGCTACACCGATATGTCTTTGAAGGAAGAATGGATGCTGCCTTTTGCTTGGGTCAAATTAGGCTGATAGGCATAGTTGATCAGATGGAGACGGGTCACAGCCCGGCTTGGCTGACAACTGGGGAGACCATTACGGGCCTTGATGCTAGAAGACTTGACCCGGACCGACAATTGACGGGAAGTACCCGTCTTTTGCAGGTATTATCTCGCATTTTTTTTGGATTTCTGACGTACAGGAGCCACTCGATCGAGTGGACCCATCACTCGATCGAGTGACCTCGATAAAAACCTTCTGTTTGTTTCCAGACGAGCCACTCGATCGAGTCAGACATGACACTCGATCGAGTGCCTGCCAGCGGACAAATTCTTACTTATGTAAATCCGTTTCTTCTTCTTCTTTTCCTTTGTCAGATCTGGTTATCCGAGCGCTTGTCGATCATAGAGCCCCCGGTGAGCATATCCAAATATCGTAGTTGCCGGATTAGTTCAAGGAAACGGCGAATAAGCTCGAGCCATCACATAAACCGAACTTATTGGGATGAAGAATTAAAATTCCATGGTGGGCCCTTGATTAGATGGAACGTTATTTGGTGGTTTCTCTCGAAACTGACGGGGTTAGCTAAGAGAGACAAAGCCCGCTATTTGGTGATCCTGTCTTTGGATTGGACCGTTCATATCTACCGGACCGCATTCTGAGGCAATTCAGTTTGTTTCAGCAGATCCTTGAGACTGAAGCAATCATTAGCGTTTTGCTCCAATTGACGGACGCTATGTGTGACACGTGGCTACAACGCTGGTTTACCCGTGCCATATGGACTATACCCCGTCCTTGACAAACCGTTTGGGTTTCGGAGTCATATCGAAAATGGGCTTTCGAGGAGTCTGAAGAGGCCCGTAAGGCTGTGAATACTGACGAGGCTTTTGACTTGGTCCGTCGGGAAACGGTGAAAGATAATAGGGGATTCTTTGATGAAGGAGAAACCCCCGTTACCCTTGTCCGACTGGAGTCGGGTATTAAGTCAAAAACTAAGACTCCAGCTAAAGAGACCGGTGCTAGTGACTCACGGGGACGGCTAAGCCCCCAGATTGACTTGGAGAAAAGACTTGGACCGAGACTAGCAGCCCGAGACAGATTGGGCCCACGAGGCCGTTTACTAGAAAAGGTGAGGGCCCGACTAGGACCGACAGAAGCGACTGGGGACTTGAGTTCGAGGAAACGAGTCCAGGCTAAGGAGGTTCCCGTAGTGATTCGGGAGCGCTCACCTCCACGTCGTCGCCAGTGGACGGAAAAAGAAGCCAACGACTAGGGAAAGGGCAAGATGCCCTAGATGCCGAGCCCCTAGTTTTTTTATTATTTAAGTATTATTACTATTTATTTTAGTGTCGTGTGCTTTTTTTGAAATTTTTTTGCAATTTTAATTTTCCGAGTTTATCGGATTTTTTTGAAATAAAGGAAGTCTATTAAAAACCGTTCCTGTTTCTTTTTTCTCGATTGCAGTGGTTGTGCCCTTTTGAGGGGCTGCCTACGTATCCACAATCAATGGAATCAAACCAAACGTAGCTCATATTTTTAGTAATTTGCAATTTCGAGGACCGGGAGGTCGTTACCGACATTTGAGGTTGTTAGGTGGTTATCGTTGTGGTAAAGCGGGCCTCATATTATGACTTTTGGGTGTTAGGGAGGCTAGTGATTTAGGGTTCGAGCGCCTGGGCTGGGAGCAGTTTTATTTTGGGTCGCCTAGGTTCGGGCGACCTGGTGTTTGGGCGCCTGGGCTCGAGCGGTCCAACTCTCGTTTATGGAAATTTTTGTAGTTTCCTAATTGTTGTGGGATTAGGGCTATATATGCGGGTTACAAGTGGGACCCCAAAACGAGGAAATATGGTCTTCTTAAAGAGCCGGATTACCACGTTAGCATCATTAGTAGGTGAAGCGATGACTTCCACCCACTTCGAAACATAATCGACAGCAACTAAGATATACCGATTCCCATAAGAAGAAGGGAACAGTCCTTGATAATCGATACCCCAAACATCAAATAATTCTACTTCAAGAATCCCGGTTTACAAATTACTACTGTTCAAGATGTTTACAACAGTAGAATAAATAATTCTAGCTTTTGACTTGCTTTTGAAAGTTTATTTTAAGAAATGATTTTAATAAACTTTTGCAAATGACATTGAGAAAGGGCTTAAGGGTAGTAACGCTTTAGCTGGTCCAGGTTAGTTGGGTTGACGAACTTGTTTCCGTCCAGGTCTGTCAGCATCACAGCTCCGCCTGACAGAATCCTCTTCACCAGATATGGCCCGGCCCAATTGGGTTTGAATTTTCCCCTTGGGTCTACTGGTAATAAGGCTCGAACAGACTTGAGAACCAAATCCCCTTCTTTAATGTTCCTGGGCCTCACCCTTTTGTTGAAGGCCCGTTGAATCCTCTTTTGATATATCTGTATGTTATTGAGGGCACGAGATCGTCGTTCGTCTAACAGGACTACCGAGTCATATCATGCTCGAACCCAATCAGCTTTAGTACTTGACTTTCGAGCAGGTTCCTAAGGGACGACACCTCCAGCTCGACGGGCTGGACTGCTTCCATCCCATATGTTAGGTAATACGGCGTTGCACCGGTTCCGGTGCGGATTGACGTCCGGTATCCCCATAATGCAAAGGGTATTTTATCGGGCCAGTCCCGGTAATTATCAGCCATCTTTTTGAGTATGGTGACAATCGTCTTATTAGCCGCTTCTACTGCTCCATTTGTTTGGGGTCGGTAGGGAGAAGATGTATGCCTTTGAATTTTATACTTAGTTAGCAGGGCCGCCGTTTCGGCTTGAAAATGGGTCCCGTGGTCACTGATAAATTCGTGCGGGATCCCATACCGGCATATTATCTTATTTTGGATAAACTTGGCGACATGCTTGGCGTTGAGGATACGATAAGACTCAACTTCGACCCATTTGGTGAAATAGTCGATAGCTACCAAAATGAAGCAGTGTCCACCGGTTCCTGAAGGATTTATCTTCCCGATTATATTGATTCCCCATGTTGAAAATGGCCAAGGCGACGATATATAATAGGGATGACGGCATATGTTGTATATTGACGAAAATTTGACAGTTATGACAATGCTTGACATATAACTGGCAGTCGGTTTCCATGCTATTCCAGTAATATCCGAGCCTCATGATTTTTCGGACTAGCATCTGGGCATTCATGTGTGGGTCGCACTCGCCATCATGTACTTCGGCCATAACCTTTTCAGTTTTAGTTTTATCTACACATAGGAGAAGAGCCCCTTGTGTTGTATTTTTGTAAAGTTGTCCGTCGTCGGTACGGATGAATTGGGTTGCCAACCTTCGTAAGGCTTTCTTGGCTCGATTATCGATTTCGGGAGGATATTCCACGGTCGTCAGATATGTTAGGATAGCTTTATACCATGGCTCGGGATCAGGTATCTCGATATCTTCAATGTCATGGATGTATGCCGTCTCAGACCGTCTCTCAACACAAATTGGCATACTGGTCATATGATCGGGAATGTTCAGTAAGGATGCCAGTTTTGAGAGTGCATCTGCGAACTGATTTTCTTCTCGAGGTAAGTATATATACTCTACCTTTTGGAATTGTTTCTTGAGATCCCTTACTCGTGCCTGGTAGGCCACGAGATTAGCATTCTGAGTTTTCCATTTTTGGAGCGCTTGATTAATGACCAGAGACGAATCACCGTGTACTCGGAGGTTCGTGACCCCTAAGTCGGCGGCGGCTTGTAGCCCGTGGATACATGATTCATACTCAGCAGCATTATTAGTGACGTCAAAGTCTAATTTGATGGAAACGGGAGTATGTTCCCCTTTTGGTGAGATTAGAAGAATCCCGACTCCAAATCCTCGGAAATTGGATACCCCGTCGAAGTATAAGTCCCATGTTTCGGTATCGGTATGGAAAATATCTTCATCTGGGAAGGACCAAGTGTCGGTGTGTCCTTCTTCAATCACGGGACCGTTGACAAGAAACTCGGCTACTATCTCGCCTTTAATGGCTTTTAATGGTACAAACTTTAGGTCGAATTCTGCTAACATTAGGGTTCATCTTGACATTCTGCCATTGAGGATAGGCTTTTCGAAGAGGTACTTGATTGGATCCATCTTAGATAGTACCTGCACCTCATAGCTGAGCATATAATGTCGAAGCTTCTTTGTGGCCCAAACCAGAGCTAAACATGTCTTTTCGAGCATGGTGTATTTGCATTCATACTCTAAAAACTTCTTGTTGATGTAGTAGATAGCTCGTTCTTCGGAGCTGACCGTCTGAGCTAGCATAGCCCCCATAGCTGTCTCGGTCGTTGTAAGGTATAACAACAGAGGCAAACTGGGTTGAGGTGGCATCAAAACCGGCGGTGCAGATAAGATTTCCTTGATTCTATCGAAGGCCATTTGACATTTATCGTCCCACAATATTCGTTTCCCTACCTTCAGTTTCTTGAAAATCGGTTCACATACCATGGTTAATTTTGAAATGAATCTGCTGATGTACTGGATCTTCCCGAGAATTCCTCTTATTTCTTTTTCGGTTTTAGGAGGTTGCATCTCGGTGATGGCTTTGATTTTGGCTGGATCGACCTCGATGCCACGTTGGCTAACGATATGACCCAATAATTTGTCAGATGTTACCCCAAAACTGCACTTTTGAGGGTTTAACCTCATGTTGTACTTGCGTAATCGGGTGAAGAATTTTCTCAGGGCGGTGATGTGACCGTCCCTGTTTTTAGATTTGACGATCATGTCGTCTACGTAAACTTCCACTTCTTTATGGATCATGTCATGTAATAAAGTTGTGGCGGTTCGTTGATATGTGGCGCCGGCGTTTGTGAGACCGAATGGCATGACAGTATAACAGTAAGTACCCCAAGGTGTAATGAAGGTGGTCTTACTCAAATCTTCTTCTGCCATTTTTATCTGGTTATATCCGGCATACCCGTCCATAAATGATAGAAGGGCATGATCAACTATGTTATCCACCAGTATGTCGATGTGTGGTAACGGGAAATCATCTTTCGGGCTCGCCTTGTTAAGATCCCGAAAATCTACGCAGAGACGCACCTTACCGTCCTTTTTAGGAACCGGCACGATGTTTGCAACCCAGTCCGGATATTCGGACACTTGTATGAAGCCAGCTTTGAATTGTTTGTCGACTTCCTCCTTGACCTTAAGGGACCATTCAGGCCTCATGCGGCGGAGCTTCTACTTAACCGGCTTGAATCCATCTTTGATCGGTATATGATGTTCGACTATTTCTCGGTCTATTCCCGGCATGTCCTTGTAGGACCATGCGAAGACATCTTTGAATTCTTCGAGGAGGTTTGTGAATTGCTGTTTCTCCTCGGGATCTAAGGATAACCCTATCTTAAGCATCTGAGGTTCTAAGGTTGTTCCCACGTTGATGGACTCGGTTTCTTCGATTACCGGGTTCCGGGACTCCCTCTGTTCTAGTTGCTCGATCAGATACGGAGGTAAGGGTACCTATTTGTCGGGTTTCTCAATGTCATTGCACAAAACATTTTTGAAATTGAAATTATTTTGAAAATGAGACAAGTCGTAAGCAGAACGGTTGTTATTATTGATTGAAAATTTAGAAAATAGCTCGAAAAGAGCTGCCATCTGATCATTGGTTAGCGCCGGAATAGGTAAGGCGCTCGGGACAAACCCCGAAGTGCTAGGAATAGCTAAAGGGAGAGGGGGAGTTACATGAGTGACTCTAGCACCAGACTCACTAGACTCGATCTCAGACTTTGACTCGGATTCCAACTCGGACTCAGACTCAGACTCGGGCATTTCTCCTTCTCCATTGATTAGCTTGTAAGTCCTTCCTTGACTGTCGGTCCATTTGACAGTCTTTCTCCAGGCTCTCTTTCCTGTCTCGGATCCTACGTCCGAGATTAGCTTATTCGTCGGGTCAAACCTATCGCTGCGAAGAATAAGGTTGACCAGGTCTTCTTTTGGCGCTGGGGCCGTGACTTCTTCTCCAAAAAGTAGTCCTAGCGCGGGCTCAGCATTGCTAGCATCTTCGGACTGGATAAGTGCGAAGATATCATCTGGTATGAAGTTGCAGTCTTGGGCCAAATGGGTCCCAGGGTGAGTGGCATTGGGCCGGTATAGGCCCATTTGGATAGGCCCAAATACTGGAGTAACAAAGGTAACAGTGTTAGTTCCTATTTGGCCCATATTTTCTGGGATCATGGTGTACCCTAGACCGAATTGAGACCTCCCGCCATTTAGGACTTTGATAATTTTTCCTGCGGGAAGATTTGGCCTCGAAGTAGCTCCCGATAGATACCCTAGATTTTGTAGCATCCTATCGATGCTAGCTGTGAAGTAGGGCCGGAAGAGATACTCGTCTTCAATCATTCCTATGAAATCGAATCCCCAGAGATTGATGCGGCCCGAGGTGTTACACTTAGCCACAGTCATAGGTGTTGCCTCCAAGGTGATGATACTATCGTGTAAAGGCAACTTGATTTTCCGGTTCAGGGTAGAGGATACCGCCTTGACGGCGTGGATCCATGGTCTCCCTAGGAGTAGGTTGAAGGAAGAGGTGACATCAATCACCTGAAATTCCATCTCTTTTTCCACTGGGACGGTTATGATGGTTAGTTTCACGGCCCCAGCTACCGATCTTGGGCTTCCGTCGAAAGCCTGGATGGTCTGAGCTGTTGGAATGTAGTCGGCCTCGGTAATGCCGAGGGCTTTGGCGGTCCTCAAGGGGAGGACATTGACTGCGGACCCATCGTCGATTAGGGTCATCAGAAGGTACTTTCCACGACAGATCACCGTGATATAGAGGGCCATGTTGTGGGTAGGCCCGAATGATGGTAAATCAGTGTTGGAGAAGGTAATTAGCAGGCCTTCTTTCTTAGCTTTGCCCTTTAGGTGAGGTAGGACCGTGGCTACCATTTCAACTAGAGTAGCCGAGGAGTCGATCTTGAGTTGATCGAGGGCCTTAGTGAGTGCCTCTCGATGCTCTTGTGAGCTAACTAAGAGTTGCCATATAGAGAGGTCAACTTGAGTCTTCTTTAGTTGCTTCACGAGAGTCTTCTCGGTGGTCGGTTCTTCCGGGGCAGCTTCCACCCTAACTGGTTCAGTGACGGTAGGAACATCCCTAAGGTGGTTACTGGCTAAGGCCTTGGACTTAACCTTCCGGATCTCTTCGGGAGTGATTGGGACAGCTTCCCCTTTGGTGAGGTAGACATCGTCTTCATCGTTGCACCAGATCCCGTTCATTTGCGGGATAAAGGGGGAGATGAGGTGCGAGAAATCAACTACTTCTCCGGAGAAAATGGCGTGAGTAGCTAAAGGATTGTCCTTATTACTGGGTTTGCCTCCCGGTAAGGGGATCTTACCATTTTCGATGAGTTCTTGGATTAAATGCTTAAGCTTCCAACATTTCTCGGTGTCGTGCCCATTGTCCCGATGGTATTGGCAATAGGCTTGGATGTCGTAGGCCTTGGAGCGACGCTCGACCGGGAATTCGGGTGTCGGGCCTATCGGTTGGATAAGGCCTTTTGACGATAGCCTTTGTAAGGCATGTGTATAGGTAGTACCTATGTTGGTGAATACCCGTGGTGTGGTATTCCTCTTGGACGGGGTATCAAGTAGATTGACCTCGTCGAAGATGCTGCGAGTAGCATCTGCGGTTGTGGGCTTGCTTGTGGATGAGCTGGCCCCTTGATAACCTTTGGTAGAGGCCTTAGTAGGGCTCTCTAATCTCAAATCATCCTCAATCCTTGTCCCCATTTCGGTTAAGGTGGCGAAGTTGGGTATGATCGCGTACCGGAGATGGACCCGGTAAGAGGGGAGGAGATTTTTCACGAAGGCCTCCACTAAGACTTTTTCGCTGGGCTTATCGACCAACTTTACACTCTCGGCCCTCCATCGTTGAAGCTATTTAGTAAATCCTTCCTTGGGTTCCTGGGCCATAACCTTCAGGGTGCGCATCGTGGTCTGGATTTCAAGGTTGTCGGCATAGTTCCGAGCAAATTACGTTGCCACGTCATCCCAAGTTTTGTATTTCTTAGGATCAAGCCTGTAGTACCAGGCTCTGGGATGCTTCTCGAGAGAGGAAGCAAAAAGGTGCTTGAACATGGTCGATTTCACCCCCTTAACCGCCATGAATTCCTTGAAAGCCCGAATGTGATGCACCGGGTCTTCAGTACCCTCGAACATTGGGATGCCCGTAAGGTTGAGGTTGGCGGGCAGTTCGTCGTTCAAGGGTGAATAAGTGCGAGCATTCTCCGTGTGGATCGAGTTGTTGGTTGATAAATGGACCTGTTCCTGCAGTTTGCGGACTGCACCGGCCAATTCAGCTAAAGGCCCAGTAGTCTCGGTGTTATCACTAGGAGTTCCTTGTTCCACTGCGCTTACACGGGTAATGAGGGCTATTTGGTCCTCCCTCATTTTCGTCATTTGGGTCTCAATTTTTGCCAACGAGGTTGCCAACGAGGTTGCCAATTTGTCCACAACTTCTTGCATCTTGGATCTGGTGAAGGGTGGCCTGTCTGTAAGTATACCCCGTAATTAGAAACAGAATCCGGATCTTGGAACCCAAAAAGAAAAGGCACATCCCGAGCAAGGAAACGAGTAGACAAGAAAATGACTCGAGATTGACACCTAAACGGATGACTCGTGGGTGGTGTAATTTCCTTAGGATTCGGTAGAGTGGGCCTAGTCCCGTTCGAAGGAAGGTCCACGTGAGAATTCCCCAGGCTTTGGACTCGAAAACGTAAATGGGCCCGCCTTTGTTGGAGTACGTCCTACGTAGGTGGGCCGTGCCTTGACAAATAAGGCAGACCGGGATAGGGAGGAAACCCGTGATGTAAGATCGACGGAGTTTCGACGCTAGAGATTTTGACAACCTATGACAAGAACCGACACTACTAAATACGGGAAGTCGTAAGAAAAAGGAAAGTCTTGAAAAGGGAAATTTGGACTTTGAAAATATCCGGAAAAAACGAAGGTCAGATGGACGACCCGATTTTTTGAAAATCGGCAAAGGGCCATCGGGCCGAGTTTTTTTTAAGGTTGAAAAATGTTCGGGCAGCATACCGGCTAAAAATAGGCAATTTTGAGTAAAATCGTAAGTCCTAAATTCGGTAGCGTCCCGGGTTTTGAAAAGTGGATAATTTTAAAAGATGTGTATTTTGAAATAACGTTTTTTGAAAGAGAGATGGCATGTAGATCAAGTAGCATGTAGTCACGGAAGCAATATATCAACACCATGTATGCTCTTAAACTAAGTCTCGGTCGGTCGAAGTAGGGTCTATACCAACAACGACGGCTTTCTCACAAATCAGGACGGACTTCCTAAGCCGAATTGGACTTAGAACATGCCGTGAGACCCATGCGAGTTCGGCCATAGAAGTCTTTAGTCCACCCATTTAGTAATGCACCGCGGTATAGTGGGACGTCAGTCACAAGTAACCGGCCCGAGAAAGACTTGGGTTATGCATGAACCATCGAACTAAAATGCGTACATTACTAATCGAACGATTTCTTTTCGAGTCTCACCCTAGGAACCCCGATGACAGGTGGTACATCAGGAATCCCCAGCGGAGTCGCTAAATTGTGGACATGACATAGGTCCACCCCGACGCGGCCACGCGCAGGTTTGGGGAGGCGAATGAATCTCATGTGAGATGGATCTCATGTGAGTTGAAATTTAAATCGAAGTTGGAGTCGCCACCGAACTTTGTGGGAGTTCGGGCCCGTTCGAACCCACTCTATGTCGTAGTGGGCCGTGCACAAAGTACGGCCCATTCCAATTTCAGAGTTTATTGGGTTCGTCCCTTTGCATTGCGATACCGATACCGACATTATCGATAATCGAGTATTGAATGACTCTCGTATGCCAATGGTTTCGGACATCCGGAAACCGCGGTTCTGAGTAAGGGGTGAGGGTACGTGTTGGGAAGTTCACAAAGAACACCCAACCCCGCCCGCACTTAGCAGCCTTTACTAAGATATCGTTCGATTTTTGTGTACGCGTGTTAGTTTGACGGTTGAATGATATGCAAACAACGTTTTGACTAAACATGTAAATTATGTTTTACTACGCCGTTTAATGCATTTTTGAACTAAGTCGAAGTTGTTTTAGCATGTGAAATTTGTTTTAGTACAATAACACAAAATAAATGCCAATATTGGAACAAACGAGTTAGTAGCGATATAAAGGTTTGTAAAAAGATTAGAATGACATAAATAATATGATGCATGGTTTTGGAAAAGACTAGAACACGTGATAGGCTTGACACGTGTTGACCGAATTCGTTAAGAAAAGGTTTTATCGAAGCTCGAAATATGTTGAAGGCTCACGGATTTGTCGTGATAGAGACCACTCGGTCGAGTCATTGAGGGACTCGATCGAGTGCCTCTTAAAAAAACCTTCCTGCTTCGATTTTGAGGTGTCTCTCGATCGAGTGGTCCTCGAAAAAAGTGGTCTGCCTCTGTTTTGGGGTGTCACTCGATCGAGTGCCCCCTGTTCGAGGGATGACTCGATTTGCAATTCTCGAAATTGCTTTTGATCTTTGAAAACCGATAATTTCGTTAAGTCGTGTAAAAATATGGCACAATTTATACTCGACTTAAAATTTTCAAAAACTCGTAAATATTTGATATTCGACTAAAAAATCGATATCCAATACTTGGAGTCATTGTTAGAAAAAGAGATGTTTTTTTAGAAATTGTTTTGAATCGAAATAGACCCCTCCGCGTTGTAATGTCGTATTAGTATTTTTAGGACTATGTGACAACTACTTCGGCATCAACGAGAAAAGTTTTTGAAGATGTTTTGTTTGATTGATTCCTTTAGATCTGATATTCGACTACAGAGTCGGTATCGAATCCTTAGGGACGACTCGTTATTGCTAATGACGATAGTAATGACAATAGAGATGAAAACGACGATGATAGACGACGATGGACAACGGATGAGAGAAGAGGGAAAGAAAAAAAACGTGAGGAGGGAAGAGAAGAAGAGAGAGATCGGGATTTGAAACACCCTCAACCTACATGCTAGATTTGGTCTCGATTAGGAACTCGTAGTAACGACGCTTGTATAGGAGTAACGAGAATGTAGGAGGAGTTAAGGTGTTGTATTTTTTGGTATGGTTTGCCTAAGGTTTGCTAGAGATTCGGGTTGTAATTTGACGTTTGGAAATTATGGATGTTGGATGTGTGAGTTATGAATGTTGTGAGTTGTGAATTATTGATGTCGTAATTCATGATGTATGTGGGGGTATTTATAGGATGAAACCCCTTCACTCGGGATAGGGGATACCCGGCATTTGGATAGAAAAAGGATTGCTTGCAAAGGAAGAAAGCAACGGTTGAAGTGAAGTGGGATTCCGTCCAAGGATCCGGTTTTCAGCTGGAATAAGGGTCACTCGATCGAGTAATGCACAACACTCGATCGAGTGCCCGGTCTGATGCCAGATTTGGCAGTTTTTATGGGCTCACTCGACCGAGTGGCCGGTCCACTCGATCGAGTGGGTCTGAGCCGGGTAGAAGTCTTCTTTCGGAGATCGATTTTTATCTTCAAGGAAGAGTTTTGGTTGTTTAATCCTTCTCTGTGGCTGATTTTTGTGAAGAATTGGACTTCCAACTGGATTCTCGGATGCTTCGTGACAGATTTTCTGTCTCGGAAATGTCTTTGACCGGGGTTTGACTCGGTCGCTAAAAGACGGTTTTGTCCTCGGTCTCGGTTTTGACCCGAATTAGTCTCATTTGACTGGAAACAACCCACTGGGCCTGAATTTGAGGTCTGTTTTGTGAGATTTGTACTCCGTTAAAAGCTCGCGCCAATTACTATTGATTCCGAGTCCAAAATTGAGCGTATTAAGTCATGTTTACGTCCGATCATCATCGGGTGTTCTTTAATTTGGAAACTGCTATAGACATCTGTGGGTCAAAATTTGGGTGTCTACATACACATGCAAATCGTCATTCACCATGTTAGCATTCAAAGGGGTTTGGGGAACATATTGAACAACATCCAATTCATCATCATCCTCCTCATTATCAGTAAGAGGTGGAAAAGAACAAGAAGGAAGCACATATAAAGTATTTCCCAAATCACCCCAAGATGTAAAAGTAGATGAAATGTCATGCATAGCATTCACAGTCACAAAGGGAGAAGAAGCTTGACAAATATGAGAGTCATGCACAATATCAAGAGAATAAGAGTCTACCCTATCACTCAAATCATGTTGCAAAGAAAGCATATGAGGGTCATCTCTAGGTTCTCTACCTTGAGGTCTCACTCTTCCAAATTTCCATTGGTCATTGACACTAGCCACTCTTTCAATTAAACCCGAAACTTCATCATCCTTCAAATCATTGAACTTTCTCTCGGATGAAAAAATGATCAAGTTTCTATGGTGAGGAAGCAAACCTTGTAGGAAAGTCGAAGTGGTTAGCCAAAGTGGGATTCCATGAATTGGACAAGCTCTCAATAAACCCTTAAACCTCTCCCAAGCCTCACTCAAACTCTCCAATTTGCCTTGTTCAAAGCTAAGAATCTCATCTCTAAACTTGGCGACCTTCGAGGGAGGGAAAAATTTCCTAAGAAATGCAAGGGCTAGCGGGTTCCAAGAGGTGAATGTGTTAGGAGGGTGTGAGCGAAACCATCTCTTAGCTCCATCCTTAAGAAAAAATGAAAACAATATAAGCTTAATGGTATCAAGGGGCACTCCATCCCTTTTAAACACACAACACAAGTCCACAAAATTCTCAAGAAGACCATATACATCCTCACTCTCAAGCCCATGAAAGGCATCCCGCTCCACCAAATCAATATAATAAGGCTCAATATCGAAGTAAGGACCCTAAAAAACCCCAATATTAATGGGAGAGGCAAACAAGTCGGGATCCGGTCTACTATGGTCGGCAAGAGAAGGCATTATAGAAAAGAAGGGAGAGAAGAAAGATCAAGAAAAGTGACAAAGGAACAAAGAAAACAAACAAGTATATACAAAACAAGGTAGCAACTAATATCTAAAAAAACAATGAAAGACTAATTCCAAAACCAAACTAAGACAAATATCTAACTTAGCACCGTCCCCGGCAACGACGCCAATTTGACGGACGGGGATTTGTCGTGGATCCCGATCGATCAAATTTAAAACCAACTAATCCTAAACTTGGGTAGTCGAGGGTAAGTCGGGTCAAATTCCACAGGGACGGTCTATCTAGATGAGGGTCTCGGTCAAGCTAAGGTATTAGTCAAAAGAGAAGAAATGTTTTGGTTGGAAGGGGATTCTAAACTACCGAACTAAGCTAATCAAACAATAAGATAAAGAGAAATACGATAAGAAGGACTAGGGTCAAGGTCAACAAGGTAGTCTCAAGGGAATTATCGGGGTTCATAAACTAGTCGATTAGGGTCAGTAATTGGGGAGATAAAGATAACACCTGAGGATGTACCTAAAACTACATTTTCTACTACATATGGCCATTATGAGTTTACTGTGATGCCTTTTGGGTTGACTAATGCACCTGCTGTTTTTATGGACTTGATGAATCGAACTTTTAGGACATAGAATTAGCAGCCGTAGTCTTTACCTTGAAGATTTGGAGACATTATTTGTTTGGCGTGCCCCTTAAGGTTTTCTCTGATCACAAAAGTTTAAAATATATATTCACTCAAAAAGAGCTTAATATGAGACAGAGGAGATGGTTGGAATTGATTAAGGATTACGAGATCGAGATTCTGTATCATGAAGGAAAGACCAATGTGGTGGCCGATGCTTTAAGTAGAAAATCTCTTCATACAATACAATTAGTGATGAGTCGTGATAAGCTGAGGGGAGAATTTAGGAACTTTGCAATCCAAATGACAAAGCCAGGAACCCCATCTAGTGTGTTATCTGTTGAGAGCGATTTGATAGGAGAGATTAGAGAATTGCAGGTTGGTGATAAGTATTTGGAGGATAAATTAGTGAATAAGCCTACCTTGTTCAGGCGCGACGAGAGTGGATTGATTAAGGTTCATGATAGAGTTTGTGTGCCTAACCATTGGGAGATCAAGGAAAGAATAATGACGGAGGCACACGCAACACCGTATTCTGTTCACCCTGGGGGTGATAAAATGTATGCGGACTTGAAAGTAGTATTTTAGTGGTCCGGTATGAAGAAACATATTGCAGGTTTTGTGGCTCGATGCTTGATATGTCAGAAGGTTAAGAGTGAACATAAGAGACCGCAAGGGAAGCTGCAGCCTCTAGAAGTTCTCGAGTGGAAGTGGAGTTTAATCTCCATGGATTTTGTAGCTGGTTTGCCGAGATCACAGAAAGGTAATAATATGATTTGGGTGATAATCGATAGGCTGACTAAGAGTGCACATTTTATTCCAATGAAAGATACCTGGAAGAAGAAGCAGCTTGCTGATACTTATGTACATCATGTGGTAAGACTTCATGGAGTTCCAAAAGATATTGTATCTGATAGGGATACTAGATTTGTTTCGATATTTTAGGAGAAAATTCAGACAGCTTTAGGAACCAAACTTAAGATGAGCACAACATTTCATCCAGCTACCGATGGTCAGACTGAAAGAACAAATCAAATACTTGAGGATATGTTGCGAGCTTGTGTCTTACAATTTCAAGGAGGCTGGGAGGATAAGTTCGACCTTATTGAGTTCTCATATAATAACAGTTATCAAGCCACAATTCAGATGGCACCATTTGAGGCTTTATACGCGTAAGTGTAGAAGTCCGGTGTGTTGGGGTGATATTAGTGAGCATGTGATTCTAGGGCTTGAGAATATAACCGAAATAGTTGAGAATGTTAGGATTATACAGGCTAGAATGAAAGCAGCTCAAGACCGTCAGAAGAGTTATGCAGATAAGACTCGTAGGCACATAGAATTTGAGGTTGGTGACAAAGTTTTTTTACGTGTTTCTCCTACTAAGGGAGTGATGCAGTTTGGTAAGAAGGGCAAATTGAGTCCTAAGTTTATTGGACCGTATGAGATCTTGGAGCGTATTGGTGAGGTGGCTTACCGACTTGATTTATCAGCTGATCTAGAACGAGTACATAATGCGTTCCATGTTTCCCAACTAAGGAAATACATTAGTGACCCATCACATGTGCTAGACCCGGAGACTATTGAGCTTGATGAGACTATGACTTATGAGGAGACTCCTATTCAGATTTTGGATAGTAAAGTGCGAAAAACCCGTAGAACTGAAACAAGAATGGTTAAAGTATTGTGGAATAATAATAATGTGGAAGAGGCTACTTGGGAAGTCGAGTTAGCTATGAAAACTAAATATCCCCATCTTTTTGCCTAAGGTAAATTTTTCGTGCTTCGAGGATGAAGCTTTATTTTAAGGTGGTGTGGACATGACATAGGTCCACCTCGACGCGGCCACGCGCGGGTTTGGGGAGGCGAATGAATCTCCATATGAGATGGTCAAATTGAAATTTAAATCGAAGTTGGAGTCGCCACCGAATTTTATGGTTATTCGGAACCGTTCGAGCCCACTCTATGTCGTAGTGGGCCGTGTACAAATACGACCCATTTCCGATGTAAGAGTTTATTGGGCTCGTCCCTTTGCAGTTCGATACCGATGCCGACTTGAGCGGTTTATCGTATATTGAATGACTCTCGTTGCCAATGGTTTCGGACATCCGGAAACCACGGTTCTGAGTAAGGGGTGAGGGTACGTGTTGGGAAGTTCACTAAGAACACCCAACCCCGCCCGCACATTAGCGGCCTCTACTAGGATATCGAATGATTTTTGAATACGCGCGTTAGTTGAATGGTGAATGATATGCAAACATTGTTTTCCTAAGCATGTGAGGAATTGAATGGGTTGCTAAGTCGGTTAATGCATGAAAATTAACGTCGAAGTTGAATTTAGCATGTGAGATTCGTTTTAGTATAATAAAACAAATGATGAAAAGGAGTGAACTTGCTACAAGATAAACAAACGAGTTAGCATCGATTGGTGAAATAATATAGCAAAAAAAATAGATATGCGAGATCGAAATCTGAAAAATATCGTTAAAAAACGCTGTTTTGTATAAAAAACGAAGCTCGAAAAACAATAGAAAAACGAGAAAGGCGCGCCAAGGCAGCCGGCCGCGCGGCTCGCCCGGGACGCCGGCGAGTCGCGTGTCGGGCTGGTTCCGAGAGCGGTTTTTTGAAAATTCGATGCTTTTATTAAATCGCGTACGAATATTGTATGATCCGTACTCGAGTTAATATTTTCGACATTCGTTATATTCGACAGTTGACTACGAAATCAATATCAAATAATTGGAATAGTTTTAGAAAAGATGTAAATTTTAGAAATCGTTTCGTAGAATAAAACGAACGAAAAAGTTTAAAAAAAAGGTTCGGGTTTCAGGCCCGTGCGCGAGCCGCCTGGGCGTGGCGCGACTCGCGCGCGGGTCTGTCCGGTTTTTTTATTTTTTGTTCGAAATTGCTAATTTGATGAATCGCGTACAAAATATGAATTAATTTGTATTCGAGTCATGTTTTTGATATTCGTCGTATCCGATATTCGATTATGAAATCGATATCGAATATTCGGAATGAATTTAAAAAGGTTTTGTAAAATTGTTTGAAAAAAGGAATTTGAACGAGAAAAGATGTAACGATTTTTAATATCGTCGAGATCTTAATATAATTCTTTTTGATACAATATTCGATTATAGAAAATCGATATCATATTTTTAAGAATGTTTTTTATGAAAATAGTTTTTTGTTAATATCGATATTAGAAATAAAAATAAAAAAAGACGACGCTTTGACCCGTAAAAAGAAACGGACGACGAGGAGGAGAAGAGAAGAAAAGGAGAAATCGGGTTTGGTACACCCTCAACCTACATGCTTTTGTTAACTCGGATCGGGGCTCGTCGGAATGTGGCTAGGCACGGGAGCGTCGAGTGATGTCGGTCGGGTTAGGGTGGCTCGGTGAAGGTGACGGGTGAAGGGTGTCGGGTATCGGGACCGGTTTCCTTCGGGTTTTGGACGCTCTATCGGTTTCTCGATGCTAAGGTTGAAGCTTTTCAGGAATTATGTATGTCGGAATGACAGAAAGTTGATGTGTATGTTGCTAATAATTGATGTCGATCTGATATTGAAAGTGTTGTATGCAAGGGGCTATTTATAGGGAGTTCCCGACCTTGGCTAGGAGAGTTTGAACTACCGCTTAGGATAGGAAACGTAGGAGTTTGAGGAGCATGAGAATTCCATTTTCTTGGCAAAGAAGAAAGGCATCTCGTCTGGTTGTGTGCTGCTTGGCCGAGTATTTGCACTCGGTCAGGTGTTTGAATCGGTTTTCGGATAGGATTCCTGCTTGAGATCGAATTCCATCCTTAAACGGAATTGTTTATTATTTTATGTGGCTGATTTTTGTGGAGTTGGAGTCCAAATTGGACACGTGAGACATCACGGTCGGTCCACAAGTCTCGGGAAATATCTTTGACCGGGTTTTGACTCGGTCGCTAAAAGACGGTTTTACCCCTGGTGTCGGATTCGACCCAAATTAGTGTTATTTGACTCGAAACGACCCACTGGGCCTGAATTTGAGGTTGGTTTTGTGAGATTTGTACTCCTTAAAAAGCCCAAACTAAATATCCATGATTTCGAGCCCATTTCCGAGTACGTTAAAGCACGTTTGCGTCCGATCATCATCGGGTGTTTGTCGGAAACTGCTATAGACACCTGGCAGCAAAATGTGGGTGTCTAAAGAGCCCCCACTCTGACTGAGGCTTGGACAGGGCGAAAGTCAGAGTAGCTACCAGGTCAATCAAGGATTAAAACTCGGTAGCTTCCGGTCGGGTCGTTTAAGGTCCATTAGACCTGCGTAAAGGGCCCGCCGGCCATAGACTAGAAATGTACCTGAGCTGATGATAAATCCGTGGGGAATTGAACTCGTCGCATAAGACTTAAAATGGGCCTATATGTGGGCTCATCTTGTTAAATGCCGCTGGGGAATTATGCAAATTGCATGGTCCTGTTTGAGTCGTCCTGTACATATTTATGCAAAGTAGCAAAGTTTTGCACATAATATTTGTAGGAAAAATGACTCGTGCTGGGGAATTTTTTTTTGAGAAAAGGTTTGAATTTGTGAGTTTGTAGGAGTCTTTGAAAATTAGAGAATTTTGACTCTGAAAAGAAATAGGAATGCTCGGGATGACTTAGCTAAACCTTAGGATAATGGTTTGTATGCTAAATACTCTAGGATTGGGAATCCTAAGGTGAGGAGGAGAACTTGGTTTTATGCTATAAATACCCCCTCCTTGCTTCATAAATTCTCACAATTCCCGCAATTCCTTAAAGAAAAGAATAAGCCCTGAAAAGTTTATTCTTTCTTTTAGCAAATCAATTATGGGGATCGACCGATTAGTTGGAAGGCTGCATGAATGGTCCAAGTATTTCAGAGATGCCGATAGGGCTATCGTAAATCAGAACGGCGTTACCCAAGTGTCCGTGATCCGTCAGATGCAAGTAGATCGTCACTTCTTGGATGCTTGCCTGTCCTATTGGGACGATACCTATCATGTATTTGGTTTTCCTCGAGGAGAAATTTGCCCTATTCCTGAGGAAATTGCTGCTGCAGGAGGATGGAATTCCATACTTCGCCCTGCTATCCCTTTTTCGGTTTCTGACCCGAGGAGGAAGTTACGGGAATTTTTAGGGCTTTCTCATATGGAGGTATCCCGTATGCTAAGGGGATACCGTTTCCTTGATCGATTTAGCTGAAAAATTCATGAACCCAGATGATGTCCGGGTCAGGCCGGTCCATAGCCGTAGGGCCTTTACTTTTTGTATGCTCCATGTCTATGGCTTCGAAGGGCATATGGATTTATTATCTTGCATGGGCCACGTTAGACTTTTCACTGTGGCTGATCTAATGGAGACGGAGCATAGCCCGACTTGGTTGATTACAGGAGAAATTATCCAGGGTTTGGATAATCGCAAGAGGGATCCGTCAGTCCGGCTGACTGGGAGTACCCGTCTTCTACAGGTATGCCATTTTTGATTTTTTTCGGCTTTTCCCGATTTTTCCGATTTTTTCCGATTTTCCCGATTTCTGCGGTTTTCCCGGTTTTCGCGTTTTTTTTGACGCTTTTTGTGATTTTGATTTTTTTTTGCGGGTTCTTCAGCTGTGGTTGTTCGAGAGGCTATCAATCTTGGATCCTCCTCCAGACGTGAGCCGGTATCAACCCAGGCAAGTAATGGCGATGAGACGAGCTATTGCCTTTTCTCGCTTCAATACCCAAAAATACTGGGATGAGGTGTTATCCTTCCATGGAGGCCTACTGATCCGCTGGGCCGTGCCATGGTGGCCGATTTACGTTTGGACCGGCTTGGAGTCCCGAGACAAGGCTAGATATCAGGTAATCCTATCTTTTAGCCAGACAATTCACCTTTTTCCCGATCGCATACTTAGGCAATATGGTCGGGTGCAAAGAATCCCGGAAATCGAGGCAGTCGTGAGTGAGTCTACTCAGTTGACGGATGTAATGTGTGACAACTGGACGCAAAGGTGGTATACACGAGCTACTTGGCCCGTTCCCAGAAATCCTCATTCGATTTGGGTAACTCACTCTTATGTGAGATGGACAAGAGCTGATTCAGCTAAAACCCAAGCTGCCTTGAAGACTGACGAGGCCTATGACCTATTACGCCGGGAACATGCTAAAGATAATAAAAGCTTCTTTGCCGAAGAAGCTACTCCGACAGGTCAGAAAGGGAGATCTAGGACTCAGACTGAAGGGTCCAGTACTAAGGGTGCATGGGGAAAAGTGAGCCCCCAGACGGAATTAGAAAGGAGACTAGGGCCAAAGCTGGCGGTTAAGGACCGACTTGGTCCTCGAGACAGACTTCCCGAGCCCGTCAGGGCTCGGCTTGGACCGGTGCAAGTGGTGGAAGACCCAAAATCGAAGAAGCTGGTTCGAACTAAAGAAATTCCCTTTGTGATTAGGGAACGTTCGCCCCCACCCCATCGGCCTCGGGCTCCACGTGACCCGAAAGATAAGGGGAAAGGAAAAATGTACGAGTAGTCTCCTAAATTTATTATTTAAGTATTACTACTATTTTTGCGGTGTGATTTTGTTTGTGTGTTTTTTTTTGTGATATATTTTTTGAAATTCCCGAGTTTATCGGTTTTTCTTAAATAATAAAAAGACATATTAGTGAATACCGTTCCCGTCTTTTCGTTATTGCAGCGGTTGTACCTTTTTGAGGGGTTGCCTACGTATCCAAAATTAATGGAATCAAACCTTCCGTAGTTCAGAAGTATTTTTGCAATTTTTTGAAATACATCAAGATTATTAATTCGAGATGTGCAACGGTAGGATAAATAATCCTAGCTTATTGACTTGCTTAAAATTTTGAAAATTCATAAAAAGACAATTTGTATAAATTTTGCAAATGACATTGAGATAGGGTTTATGGATAGTAACGCTTCAGCTGGTCCAAGTTTGTTGGGTTGACGAACTCGTTCCCGTCCAAGTCTGTTAGCATCACTGCTCCTCCTGAAAGAATTTTCTTCACTAGATATGGCCCAGCCCAATTGGGTTTGAATTTTCCCCTTGGGCAACTGGTAGTAAAGCTCGAACGGATTTTAGGACTAAATCACCCTCTTTGATATTCCTGGCCTAACCCTTTTGTTAAAAGCCCGTTGGATCCTTTTCTGATATATCTGAATATTATTCAGAGCCCGGGATCGCCGTTCGTCTAAGAGGACTAGTGAGTCATATTGGGCTTGGACCCAATCTGCTTCAGGTACCTGGCTCTCGAGTAAAATTCTGAGGGATGGTACTTCTAGCTCGACTGGCTAGACTGCTTCCATTCCATATGTCAGATAAATGGAGTTGCTCCGGTTGCAGTTCGAATTGACGTCCGATATCCCCATAAGGCAAAGGGTATCTTGTCGGACCAGTCCCGGTAATTCTTAGCCATCTTTTTAAGTATGGTGACAATTGTTTTATTGGCTGCCTCCACCGCTCCATTTGTTTGGGGACGGTAAGGCTACGATGTATGCCTTTGGATCTTGTACTTTTCCAGCAAAGTAGCAGTTTCAGCTTGGAAATGGGTCCCGTGATCGCTGATGAACTCGTGCGGAATCCCGTATCGACATATAATTTTATTTTGGATGAATTTAGCCACATGTTTGGCATTCAAGATCCGGTATGACTCGGCCTCGACCCATTTTGTGAAATAGTCAATAGCCACTAGGATGAAGCAGTGACCTCCCGTCCCGGAAGGGTTTACTTTCCCAATTATATCAATTCCCCATGTTGAGAATGGCCATGGTGACGTCATTGTATATAATAGGGATGAAGGCATATGCTGAACATTGGCGAAAATCTGACAGTTATGACAGTGTTTAACATACAACTGACAGTCAGTTTCCATGCTATTCCAGTAATAACCGAGTCTTGCGATTTTCCGGGCCAACATATGGGCGTTCATATGCGGACCGTTTTCACCATCATGTACCTCGGCCATGACTCTTTCGGCTCGAGTTTTGTCAATGCATAGGAGTAAAGCCCCCTGTGCTGTCTTCTTATATAACTGTCCATCGTCTGTGCGGATGAACTGGGTTGCCCATCTTCGTAGAGCTTTCTTGGCCCGATTTTCAGCTCCCGGAGGATATTCCCCTGACGTTAAGTAGGTTAGAATAGCCTGATACCAAGGTTCTGGATCAGTTATTTCGATATCTTGGATAACGTGGATGTATGCCGGCTCTGACCGCCTTTCGACGCAAATGGGCATGCTGGTTAGATGTGCTGGGATATTCAGTAAAGATGCTAATTTTGAGAGAGCATCTGCAAATTGGTTTTCTTCCCGAGGCAGATAAATGTACTCCACTTTTTGGAATTGTTTTTCGAGAACCCTTACTCGTGCTTGGTAAGCCACGAGATTTGCGTTCCGAGTCTTCCATTTTTGTAGGGTTTGATTTATGACTAAAGATGAGTCACCGTGGACCCGGAGGTTTGTTACTCCTAAATCAGCGGCAGCTTGCAGTCCGTGAATGCATGCTTCGTACTCGGCTGCGTTGTTAGTCACGTCGAAGTCTAGCTTGATGGATAACGGGGTGTGTTCCCCTTGTGGTGAGATTAGCAAGATCCCGACACCAAATCCTCGGAAGTTGGATGCTCCGTCAAAATACAGATCCCATGTGTCGGTGTCGGTATGGAATATATCTTCATCTGGAAAGGCCCAAGTATCGGTGTGTTCTTCCTCGGATACCGGACTATCGGCGAGGAATTCTGCTACTACCCGGCCCTTGATGGCTTTTAAAGGTACGAACTTGAGGTCAAACTCAGCTAACATTAAAGTCCATCTGGATATACGGCCGTTGAGGATGGGCTTTTCGAATAGATACTTGATTGGATTCATTTTGGATAGCACGTGTACCTCGTGACTAAGCATGTAGTGTCAGAGCTTTTTAGTGGCCCATACTAAAGCTAGACACGTCTTCTCGAGCATTGTGTACTTGCATTCATATTCCAAGAACTTTTTACTGATGTAGTAAATAGCCCGTTCTTCGGAATCGACCGTCTGGGCTAGCATAGCGCCCATGGCCGTCTCGGTCGTTGTTAAGTATAGTGACAGAGGCAAACCATGCTGAGGTGGCATTAACACCGGTGGAGAGGATAGAATCTCCTTGATCTTGTCGAAAGCCATTTGACATTTGTCGTCCCATAGTGTTCGTTCTCCTATCTTCAGTTTCTTGAAAATGGGCTCACATACCATGGTTAAGTTTGAAATGAACCGGCTTATATATTGGACTTTCCCGAGAAACCCCCTTATCTCCTTTTCGGTTTTAGGCGGTTGCATCTCGGTTATGGCCTTGATCTTTGCTGGGTCAACTTCGATGCCACGTTGGCTGACAATGTGGCCCAGTAGCTTGCCTGATGTTACCCCGAAACTGCATTTTTGAGGGTTTAACCTCATGTTGTACTTGCGTAGTCGGGTGAAGAACTTCCTTAGGGCTGCAATGTGCCCGTTTCGGTCCTTGGATTTGACAATCATGTCGTCGACGTAGACCTCCACTTCTTTATGCATCATGTCATGTAATAAAGTGGTGGCGGTTCGTTGATAAGTGGCACCAACGTTAGTAAGTCCCCCAAGGTGTGATGAAGGTGGTTTTACTCATGTCTTCTTCCGCCATTTTGATCTGATTATATCCGGCATACCCGTCCATGAATGATAGGAGGGCATGGTCGGCCGTGTTATCCACCAATATGTCGATGTGTGGCAACGGAAAATCGTCTTTTGGGCTGGCCTTATTAAGGTCCCGAAAATCTACACATACTCAGACTTTGCCATCCTTTTTGGGTACTGGTACTATGTTTGCAACCCAGTCTGGATATTCAGACATTTGGATAAAGCCCGCTTTGAATTGTTTATCAACTTCTTCCTTGACTTTGAGAGACCATTCGGGCCTCATTCTTCGGAGTTTCTGTTTTACCGGCGTGTACCCGTCTTTGATGGGTATTCGGTGTTCAGCTATCTCCCGATCTATTCCCGGCATGTCCATGTAGGACCAGGCAAAGACGTCTTTGAATTCCTGAAGGAGATCTGTGAATTGTTGTTTCTCCTCGGGATCTAAAGATAGGCCCAACTTAAGCATCTGAGGTTCTAAAGGGGTTCCTACGTTGATGGAATCGGTTTCTTCGATTACCGGATCTCGGGACTCCCTTTGTTCGAGTTGCTCGATTAGATGCGGGGGCAATGGTACCTGTTCGTCGGGCTTCTCAATGTCATTGCAAGTAAGATTTTTGAAAATATTTTGAAAATAAGCCAAGTCGTAAGCAGAACGGTTATCGTTATTATTGATAGTGAATTTTGAAAATAGCTCGAAGAGAGCTGCCATCTGATCGTTGGTCAGAGGCGGGATAAGGAGAGCCCTCGGGACAGACTCCGGGGCTCCCGATGGTGTGACTAAAGAAGGGAGAGGGGTGACAGACTCGATCCTAGTACTGGACCCTCTAGACTTTGACTCAGACTCCGACTCTGACTCTGACTCGGACTCGGACTCAGATTCGGATTCGATAGCATGCATATCTCCTTCACCAGTAGTTAGCTTGTAGACTCGACCCTGACTGTCGGTCCATTTAGTTGTCTTCCTCCAAGCTCTCTTCCCGGTGTTGGCACCAACTTCAGATATCAGTTTAGTTGGATCGAACCTGCTGCTGCGGAGAATCAAGCTGACTAACTCCTGTTTAGGGGTCGGGACGACCTTGTCTTCTCCGAAGAGTAGTCCTAGGATCGGCTCAGTATTGTTTGTGCCCTCCTTTAATTCGGCCTAGATAAGGGCAAAGATGTCATCTGGGATGAAATTGCATTCCCGAGCCAGTTTGGTCCCGGGACATGAGATGGTGGGCTGATAGAGGCCCGTTTGAATAGCTCCGAACACTGGGGTGACGAACGTGACCGCCTTGGTTTGGTCCGCGCATCCTGGTGTCATAGTGTAGCCTAGACCGAGGCGAGATTGCTCGTTGTTCAGGGCTTCGATAATCTTCCCAGCTGGAAGATGGGGCCTTGATGTGACTCCTGGTAGGCAACCCAGGTTCTGTAGCATCGTATCGATGCTAGTAGTATAGTATGGCCGGAAAAGGTATTCTTCCTCGATCATTCCCACAAAGTTGAAACCTCGTGGGTCAGCTGAGCCTGCCGTGTTGCAGCTTGACACGGTTATGGGAGTAGCCTCAAGAGTGACGATCCCATCCTGTAAAGGTAGTTTGAGCTTCCTGTGAAGAGTGGAAGACACGGCTTTGACCGCGTGGATCCATGGTTTCCCAAGTAGCAGATTGAAAGATGAAGTGACATCGATCACCTGAAATTCTAACTCCTTCTTGATTGGGCCCGTTATGATTGTTAGTTTAACGGCCCCAGCAACCGATTTTGGGCTCCCATCAAAAGCCTGGATAGTTTTTGCAGTCGGAAGGTAGTCAGCCTCGGTAATGCCGAGAGCTTTGGCTGTCCTTAAGGGAAGGACGTTTACTGCGGACCCGTCATCAATCAGGGTCATCGGGAGATACTTGTTGCGGCAGATCACCGTGATGTATAGGGCCAAGTTATGGGTGGTCCCGAAAGGTGGAAGGTCGGACTCGGAGAAGGTGATAAGTGGGCCTTCTCGTTTAGACTTGTCCTTGAGGTGTGGCAAGATTGTGGCCACCATCTCGGTGGGGGTAACCGATGAGTCGACCTTGATTTCATCAAGGGCCCTAGTAAGTGCCGCCCGATGCTCTTGTGAACTAACCAAAAGCTGCCATATAGTAATATCAGTTCGGACCCTCTTTAGTTGTCTGACTAGGGCCGTGTCAGCGTTTGGCTCTTCGGGAGTGAGTTCCGTCCTGGAAGGTCAGTGACGGTTTCCGGAGTGGTGAGACTGGCCGTGATGGTGTGTGTACCGGCCAGAGCTCTGGCTTTGGCTTTTCGGATCTCTTCGATGGTGACGGGGACAGCTTCCCCCTTGGCCAAGTAAACATCATCTTCATCGTCATTTCATATCCCGTTGATTTGGGAAATGAAAGGGGAAATGAGATGAGAGCAGTCAACTACCTCTCCAGTAAAAATGGCGTGAGTAGCAAGAGGATTATTTTTGTTACTTGGCTTGTCACTGGGTAGTGGTACCTTCCCACTTTCGATCAGATCTTGGATAAGATGCTTCAACTTCCAGCATTTCTCCGTGTCATGCCCGTTGCCTTGGTGATAATGGCAATAGGCCTGAATGTTGTAGCTTTTAAATCGCTTTTCCACGGGAACTTCCGGAATTGGGCCTATCGGTTGGATTAGGCCTTTCGAAGACAACCTTTATAAGGCGTTAGCATAGGTTGTCCCTATGTCGGTGAATACCCGATTTGGAGTATTCTTTTTGGTCGAGGTGTCCAGTGAGTTAACCTCGTCGAAGATGCTTCGGGCCGCCGTTGTGGTTGCGGGCTTGCTGGAGGATGAACTGGCTCCTTGATACCCCTTGGTAGAGGCCTTAGTAAGGTTCTCTAGCCTTAGATCATCTTCGATCCTAGTACCCATTTCGGTCAAAGTGGCGAAGTCGGGTATGACGGCATACCGGAGATGAACTCGGTAAGCTGGGAGGAGGTTTTTGACAAAGGCCTCCATTAGCACTTTTTCGGTGGGCTTGTCCACCAGCTTAACACTTTCGGTCCTCCACCTTTGAAGGTATTTGGTGAAACCCTCCTTAGGCTCTTGGGCCATAACTTCCAGAGTACGCATGGTAGTCTGGATTTCAGCATTATCCGCGTAGTTCCGCGCGAATTCCATTGCAACATCGTCCCAGGTTTTGTATTTCTTGGGATCAAGCCTGTAGTACCAGGCTTTCGGGTGTTTTTCCAAAGAGGAAGCAAAGAGATGCTTGAACATGGTCGATTTGACCCCCTTAACAGCCATAAAGTCCTTGAAAGCCCGAATGTGGAGTACCGGGTCTTCAGTTCCGTCAAACATTGGCAAGCCCGTTAAGTTGAGGTTAGCGGGTAGTTCATCAGTTAAGGGTGAATAAATACGAGCATTTTCTGTGAGAATAGTGTTTCTGGTGGTCGAGTGGACCTGTTCCTGCAGCTTTTGGACCGCGCCGGCCAGTGCGGCCAAGGGTTCGTCATCTTCGATCGAAGCATTGGGGGTTCCTTGTTCCACGACACTAACCCGAGTGACGATGGCAATCTGGTCCTCCCGTATTTTCCTCAATTGGTCCTAGATTTGCGTCAACGAGGCGGTCAAGTCGTCTATGGCTTGTTGTGTCATGGCTCGCGTGAAGGGTGGCCTGTCTGTAAGAGCACCGCGTAATTAGCAACTTAACCCGAATCCTAAGAAAAGTACATCTCGAGCAAGGGAAAAGGAAGAAGACTAAAACGGTAATGACTCGGAAAAGACACCTAGACGGGCGACTTGTGGAAAGGTGGGCCTTCCTCAGGATCCAACTATGTGGGTTGGGCCCTGTCCGAAGGAAGGTTCACGTGAGACATTCCCAGACTTTTAGACTCGATTGTGTAAATGGGCCAACCTTTGTAGGGGTATGTCCTACGTAGGTGGGCCTTGCCTCAGTAAAATAAGGCGGACTAGGATAGGGGGGAAAATCCGTGATGTAGGATCGACGGAGTTTCGACGCTAGAGACTCCTACGACTTATGACACGACCCGACACTGCTAAATACGAGAAGTCTAAGAAGAGGAAGTTTTGAAATATGATTTTTTTTAAAAAGGCCCGAAAAAAATCGGGGAGAACCGGCCCTTTTTCGAGAAAACGGAAAAGGTGGGCCGGGTGACGCTTTGAAAATTTCGAAAATAATTTCGAGTTTTGAATTGGGCATAATACCGGCTAGAAAAAGGCTATTTTGAGTAAAATCATAAGTCCTAAGTTCGGTATATGTCCGGAGTTTTGAAATTGGATATTTTGAAAAGGATGCTAATTTTGAAAATGACGGTTTTTTGAAAAAGATGATGTGGATCAAGTAGCACGTAGTCATGGAAACAGTATAATGACGCCATGTATGCTCTTAAGCTAAGTCTCGGTCAGTCTACAAGGGTCTCTACCAGTGTACGTAGCCTATCGAGAATCGGGGCGGACTCCCTAAATCGAGTTGATCTTAGGACATGCCGTAAAACCCATACGAATCGGCTAATGGACACCTTTGACATATCCAGTTTGGACTACATCAATGGAATAGTGGGACGTCGGTCACCAGTACTGGCCCGGGAAAATGGGGTTATGCATGAACCGTAAAACTAAAACGCGTATTTTACTAGTCAAACGATTTCTATTCGAGTCTCACCCTGAGGATACCGAAGGTTAGTAACGCATCAGTAAATCCCCAGCGGAGTCGCCAAATTGTGGACATGACATAGGTCCACCCCGACGCGGCCACGCGCGGGTTTGGGGAGGCGAATGAATCTCCATATGAGATGGTCAAATTGAAATTTAAATCGAAGTTGGAGTCGCCACCGAATTTTATGGTTATTTGGAACCGTTCGAGCCCACTCTATGTCGTAGTGGGCCGTGTACAAATACGGCCCATTTCCGATGTCAGAGTTTATTGGGCTCGTCCCTTTGCAGTTCGATACCGATGCCGACTTGAGCGGTTTATCGTATATTGAATGACTCTCGTTGCCAATGGTTTCGGACATCCGGAAACCACGGTTCTGAGTAAGGGGTGAGGGTACGTGTTGGGAAGTTCACTAAGAACACCCAACCCCGCCCGCACATTAGCGGCCTCTACTAGGATATCGAATGATTTTTGAATACGCGCGTTAGTTGAATGGTGAATGATATGCAACATTGTTTTCCTAAGCATGTGAGGAATTGAATGGGTTGCTAAGTCGGTTAATGCATGAAAATTAACGTCGAAGTTGAATTTAGCATGTGAGATTCGTTTTAGTATAATAAAACAAATGATGAAAAGGAGTGAACTTGCTACAAGATAAACAAACGAGTTAGCATCGATTGGTGAAATAATATAGCAAAAAAAATAGATATGCGAGATCGAAATCTGAAAAATATCGTTAAAAGACGCTGTTTTGTATAAAAAACGAAGCTCGAAAAACAATAGAAAAACGAGAAAGGCGCGCCAAGGCAGCCGGCCGCGCGGCTCGCCCGGGACGCCGGCGAGTCGCGTGTCGGGCTGGTTCTGAGAGCGGTTTTTTGAAAATTCGATGCTTTTATTAAATCGCGTACGAATATTGTATGATCCGTACTCGAGTTAATATTTTCGACATTCGTTATATTCGACAGTTGACTACGAAATCAATATCAAATACTTGGAATAGTTTTAGAAAAGATGTAATTTTAGAAATCGTTTCGTAGAATAAAACGAACGAAAAAGTTTAAAAAAAAGGTTCGGGTTTCAGGCCCGTGCGCGAGCCGCCTGGGCGTGGCGCGACTCGCGCGCGGGTCTGTCCGGTTTTTTATTTTTTGTTCGAAATTGCTAATTTGATGAATCGCGTACAAAATATGAATTAATTTGTGACGGTTGGGATCCACGACAAATCCCTCCCATCAAATTGGCGCCGTTGCCGGGGACGGCGTAGTTTAGACTTTTGTTTGCTTAGTTTTGGACTTTGTTCTTGATTTTTGTGTTCTCTTCTCCTTGTGTATCCCCGTTTTTCTTCTTGTGCGTTATTCCACCCTCCTAGTGCCTCAAAAGCACTAGGCTACTAACGTTTGCTCAAGTGCTTCTAGCTCATCCTGGGTACCAAAGCGACGTTATGGACATGGCTCGTCCAAGCTACCATCAATCATCACGGGACAACTTTGGGACAAAAGGCCAAGTCCCGAAATTTCACCAACCATTTCAGCCTCATCAACATTCTTATGAACGCCCTCCATACGGTTACCAAGAGAGTTGTCAAGGATCATTCCGACATCCTAACAACTACCAAACACCCTCACATAACCCACGACCACAAGATCCCAACTTTGAGACTTTTCAAATGATGCATCAATTGCTTAAGAGTCAACATGATTCGATAGATCTATTGCAAAAGACTCAACAAGCGATGGTGACTCAAATAATAGGGGTTAGGGAGGAGCTCAAGGCCCAAATAGAGTTGCAAGATGCTCGCATCAATGCACTCATGGCTCATATCACGATGTTGGCCACTCGAGCTCCACTACATGTTGAGGAAGGTTCATTTGGGCAAGAAGGTCGGGTGCCTCCACAATAAAGTCAACCCAACCTTGAAGCTACAAATGAAGAAGAGAGGGTCGATCAAGAGACCATTGTTGAGTGTTGCTTGGGTGGTGAAGATAGGGAGAGAATAGAGGAAGTTGAAGCTTCAAGGGCCAACAATGAGGAGGGGAGTGAACATGATTCTCAAGATAACTCTTGGGGAGCCGATGTATTGGATATCAAATTGGATTTGTTCAATTTTCTTCGTGACGAACCGGATGATAATCCAACGTCGAGTGAAGACATACCTCCTCTAGGCCATAAAGACAAGGTGAGTGAAAAGGAGCGCAATACTTGGGAAAAAGAAGTAGATGCCTTGGAACTTGCCTTGTATGGGAAATTGGAGGATCCTAAAGCCTCCAATGAAGAAAACTTGATGCCTTCTCCTCCTCTACCGCACTCGATGTCTAGCCCCTTGTCTTGTGAGACGGTTGGTGAAGAGGATCCTTGTCGAGCGGTGGAAAAGAGTCCCACTCTCGACCCCGTGGAAGAAGCGACACCCCTAGGGTGTGATCTCCCACATCATGACACCGAGCTTGACTCTAGACCACTATACCTACCGGATGGTCATAAGAGTCGTAGCTATGTTGGTTCTGAAGACCCGGAAGATCACGAGAACCCCGAGCTTAATGAAGATGATCGCTTCTCACCTCCGACAAGGAAAATTTTAAAAGTGGCTAGGCTTGGCCATGTGAGCTTCAATGAAGATGTTGCTAGGGCATTTGACTTACTCCTTCGAGCTCTTGATGGCTATGGAGGGGTAGTTGGAGAGAGTAGTTAGTGTAAATATCTTTTCCCTTTTCTTTTGTTCTTGTATTTGTGTTTATGTTTGTTTGTATAGTTTGGTTTCTAGGATTTGTTAGTTTTGTGAAATTCTTGTCATTTGGATTGTTGATGAGCGTTGTGAGGGAGAGAATTTGATGTTGTATTTGAGCTTATTGTCATAGGTGTGAAGTGAAGATGATTCCTAGAGAGGAATGGTTAATGATAGAGCTTGGTTCGTGAGTATGGAAGTCGGTTTTTGAAGCTTCGGTGAAGCTTTTGGGGTTTTGGAGGTCAAGAAGACCCATCCCGGGCGGGAAGGGAGCTTCCCGACCGGGAAGGATATGCCATCCCGACCGGGAAGGATCCGTCCCGATCGGGATGGAGGTGCAAAAATTGGAGCTTGCTGGAGTGCCGTCCCGACCGGGAAGGTGGCTTCCCGACCGGGACGAGTGTGTCTTCCCGACCGGGACCATCCATCCCGACCGGGATGGTCCCCTTTCTCCTCTTTTGGCCTCTTCTTCGACATTTGGGCCCACCCAACCATTGTATGCCCCCACCCAACCTCCCTACCCATCCTTGCTCATGTCATATGACCATTACACTCCATTTACATACCCTCACCACATTTCTCTTCCCTTTACACCGAATTTCACATCGAATTTCCACCCCCTCACACCATTACTACCTCACCATGCGGTTTGATCGAGAATGAAGAGGAATAGCAATGACGAAGACAAGTTTTGTGCCTATATTGATCTATGAGACGATGGAGCGAGTGAGTTGCTAACCTATTGGTACGGCAACTATCCTTTCTTTCCTGTCTTTTATAGCTTGTTTTCTTTTGTGTTTATTCCCTTCCCCTTGTACACTTTTGTGTCTTGATGTCATGGTGGCCTTCGAGGCCTTGGTTTTGGTTGCTCCCGACTCTCGATGATGTGATTACATCGAGAGTCCTTTTCAAAATCCAAATTTTACAAGTTTTTCACCCTTTTTTTGTAGGATTTAGTCGGATTTAGGCAGAATCCGGGCTAGGTGACTTGATTACACCTAGCCCTCCCCTCCCATTTCCTTTTATTTTCTTCCTTTTATTTTCTTCCCCCTTCCATATCTTTTTCTCGTCTCGGCCCATGGTGACTTGACTACACCCCGGCCGGACACATTCTACCATTTTCTCCGCTTTTCTTTTCGATTTTTAGCTTTATTTTCGTAGTTTCTTTTCTTTTGTGCTCCCATGCACTACGGTCGAGCATGAGGACATGGCTCGGCTTAAGTGTGGGGGAGCGATATTCTATCCTAGTTAGTTTTGTTTTCGTAGTTTTTCCGAAAAATCTTTAAAAACCCTAAAAATTTGAAAATTTTTCACAAAAATCAAAAAGATTTTCTTTTGTGTCTTTTCCTTTTTGTGTCGTTATGTCGTATTTTTGTTTTGTTGTGCGTGTTTTGCCCCCCTCTTTTCCTTATAGGTTGCCTAATCGCTGTTAGCTTTGGTGAGCTTTCAAGACTTCCGGTAACATCTCTTCATCCCTTTTTCCCTCTTTGCTTCTTGTGAGTTTGGAGGAGATTTGTGATGATGTGTGCTCGGGAGGAGCTTTGTAAAGATTGTGGTAGATTTGGAGACTTGTTTGAAGATCGGGGTGGTGTTTGTTTTGTTTATGTGTTGTTTCTCCTTGTTTTGTTTTGTTTTGTTTTGTCTCTTTTTCTTTCATTTTTGTTGAGTCTTTGTTTTGTGTTTTGTTGTGTGTCTTGTGTGTAAATGGTTTTCGAAAACCCGGTTTAGAGGCTAGTGTGCGAGTGTTTACTTTCTCTTTCTAGTAGTATAGATCGAGTCTTGGACTTTAGTCTAGTAGAATGACCCTAAATCAATGATTTCGTTGGTCCTTTACCTTGAGTCCACCTAGCTTACTAGGGATTTACTACGGGATTTGCATTTTGACCATTATGACCACCCACGGTGTGAAAAGGCCTTGGTTACCGAGTCTCGCCCCTTAGGTGACCGTGTTTAGGATTGCTCGACTAGTCCAAGTTTTCCCCTTTTTTTGTGGGTTTGAAGAGGGATCGCGACCCCCGACTTACCCATTTACCTACCTCCCACACATATCCACACAATAAGTTGCAATTTGTTGAATTCTCCCTTTCTTGTCATACCAAGAAATGCCAAAAAGCCAAATCAAGCCAAAAGGGCAAAGAAAAGAAAAAGAAAGAAAATGAAAGAAAGAAAAGAATGAAGAAAAAGAAAAGGCACAAAAGCCAAAAAGAAAATAGAAAAGAAGAAAAAGAATGGCATGGCAAAACAAGGCAAAAATGCAAAAGAAAAGAGAAAATGCCAAAAGAAAACCCAATTCACAAAAATAACCCCTACCTCTCAAAATAAGCCTTTTTCCGACTTTTGCCGTGAAGAGCCTACCAAAGGACCGAGTCCCTAGGAAGGATGATAGCGGCATTAGTCGGTCTTCCCTCATTTTGCAATTATTTCCACCTTTTTACTTGGACTAGTTAGGCGGTTTCGGACATGGGACGACCCTCTTGGCTCATTGCTAAAGGGGGCGGGGTCTCACTTACCTACAGTGTCGACTAACACCGTAGTTCATCCTTTTTCCATCCCGCCGATCGTCCCGTAGTACGTTCTTAGAAGGTTAGGAGGAACCGAGGTAAGTTATCAACGTTTTTATTGCTTTGCCGTCATACTATTAGGGTTTAGTCCATCTTGGTTTGTATTGCTAGCTTGGGAACGTTGTCACTTGCCTTGAGTCCTAAACCGGTGCTTCTTTCACCGCTTGTTTGAGGGAAGCGGTATTTCTTTTCTTTTGGGTGCAACCTTTTGTGTGTTTGTTTGTGTGTTTGTTTGTTTATGTGTTTTGTGTCCGGTTGCATCCACGGTTTTGTCGCAAGACCCCACTTGCCTTGCGGATAGCACTTGTCCTCTAAGTGTTATCGCGTGAGTTGAAAGGGCGTAGGGTGCGCTAATACCCACTCGGCTAGTATAGTAGTTAGTATGTGCTTACTCGAGGGCGAGTAAGGGTTAAGTGTGGGGGAGAATAAATAACCAACTAACCCAACTAGGGTAGCTAGGGCAAGTCGGGTCGAATCCACAGGGACGGGAGGTCGGACTAAGGTATGCTACGGTCTAGGATTATGTTCGAGACGAGCTAATCTAAGGAGAGGGAGACTAGGACTAAGCTAGGTCTAAAGCAAGAAAACAATCAAAGGAAACGGGCTAGGATTAGGTCGGGGTCAAAGGGGTAACGGAATGGCCAAGGAGGAGTTAGAGTGAAGGAGGTAGTAGGGTAATCTAGGTAATCTAACTTAGACTGACCTAGAGGTTCCTCATGGAACCCATCTCGGCGACACACATGACAAAGAAAGACAAGAAAAACAAGCATTCTAACCTACTTAGTCATTCAAGCATTTCGACAAACATGTAATATGCATCACCCAAGAGGAAACCCAAATCTTCCACCAACATCTCCAACAAACCCTTAATCACCCAATTAACACCCTAATCACCCTACTAACCCTAGCAAGAGTCTACTCAAACATATCTAAACTACAACTAACAAGAACAAGAGGAATCATCATAAGAAACAAACATACCTAAACAAACTTAACCAAACTAACAAGAACAAGAACAAACAATAATAAAGATTCAAACTTAATTAAAGAACAAAGATTAAGAGAAAGGAAAAGAGATTATACCATACTAGAAGATGAAAAGAAGAAGGAAACTTGCATAAATGGAAGAACCCAAAACAAACATCCAAGGTTATCAAGCTTGGTGAAGATCTTGAAGAATTCCCAAATTACAAGCATTAATCTATGATTAACGATAAACTAAAGACTAATCTACACTAATCTAATCTAATCTATGCTAAAACTAGGCTAGGGTTTGTGGGTAATGTCTAACATAACATAACATGGTGTCTTAATACAAGAGGGGGGTATATATAGGGTTACAAATGGAAGGAAGAAGAAAGAAACAAAGCGCGGCTGCCACTGGGACTTTCCCGATCGGGAATGGGAAATCCCGATCGGGAAACTTCCACTTTCCCGATCGGGAATATGCCAACCCGATCGGGAATGCTCCACAGTGAGTGCGTCCTTTGTGCACCTCATCCCGATCGGGTTTGAGGCCTTCCCGATCGGGATGGGTCTTGTAGGCCTCCAATATGAACTTTTCGGTCCCTCCTTGCTTCTCATGGGCTTCCCATCGATTCTCGGGACTCGGGATCGTGTCTCGGAGTCTCGGGATTGGGTCCCAAGGTCTCGGGGTCGATTCCAAGGCATCGAATCATCGTTCCTTTACTCCGTTGGCTCCAAAATGTGTATGTATAGAGTCGGAATCGCTCCAACTCTTCCAAATCGGTCTCGGGAACCTGAAACGAACTTAAGGAAGCATAAGAAGCTCCTAAACCGCTCCCAAGGAGCGATTCTACAAGGAAAATGGGACCAAAACACTACAAAATAGACACTACAAACCACACTTATCAATTTGTATTCGAGTCATGTTTTCGATATTCGTCGTATCCGATATTCGATTATGAAATCGATATCGAATATTCGGAATGAATTTAAAAAGGTTTTGTAAAATTGTTTGAAAAAAGGAATTTGAACGAGAAAAGATGTAACGATTTTTAATATCGTCGAGATCTTAATATAATTCTTTTTTATACAATATTCGATTATAGAAAATCGATATCATATTTTTAAGAATGTTTGTTACGAAAATAGTTTTTTGTTAATATCGATATTAGAAATAAAAATAAAAAAAGACGACGCTTTGACCCGTAAAAAGAAACGGACGACGAGGAGGAGAAGAGAAGAAAAGGAGAAATCGGGTTTGGTACACCCTCAACCTACATGCTTTTGTTAACTCGGATCGGGGCTCGTCGGAATGTGGCTAGGCACGGGAGCGTCGAGTGATGTCGGTGGGGTTAGGGTGGCTCGGTGAAGGTGACGGGTGAAGGGTGTCGGGTATCGGGACCGGTTTCCTTCGGGTTTTGGACGCTCTATCGGTTTCTCGATGCTAAGGTTGAAGCTTTTCAGGAATTATGTATGTTGGAATGACAGAAAGTTGATGTGTATGTTGCTAATAATTGATGTCGATCTGATATTGAAAGTGTTGTATGCAAGGGGCTATTTATAGGGAGTTCCCGACCTTGGCTAGGAGAGTTTGAACTACCGCTTAGGATAGGAAACGTAGGAGTTTGAGGAGCATGAGAATTCCGTTTCCTTGGCAAAGAAGAAAGGCATCTCGGCTGGTTGTGTGCTGCTTGGCCGAGTATTTGCACTCGGTCAGGTGTTTGAATCGGTTTTCGGATAGGATTCCTGCTTGAGATCGAATTCCATCCTTAAACGGAATTGTTTATTATTTTATGTGGCTGATTTTTGTGGAGTTGGAGTCCGAATTGGACACGTGAGACATCACGGTCGGTCCACAAGTCTCGGGAAATATCTTTGACCGGGTTTTGACTCGGTCGCTAAAAGACGGTTTTACCCCTGGTGTCGGATTCGACCCAAATTAGTGTTATTTGACTCGAAACGACCCACTGGGCCTGAATTTGAGGTTGGTTTTGTGAGATTTGTACTCCTTAAAAAGCCCAAGCTAAATATCCATGATTTCGAGCCCATTTCCGAGTACGTTAAAGCACGTTTGCGTCCGATCATCATCGGGTGTTTGTCGGAAACTGCTATAGACACCTGGCAGCAAAATGTGGGTGTCTACAGGTGGATAGAAATATGCATGACTATTTGTTTTTGTGGTAAACTAAGCATGTTCTTGTGTGATTGCATTCAAATATCTATTTATTGGTTACAATATTGAATATTTTGGCTATCGTTGATGCTTAATAAGCACAATATCATTGATTATTTGTTATTACTTGAAATTGACATATTTGTGGTTTGTTTGTGCTCAACGCACATATTGGTGATTTCGTGCTCAACGCACATATTGTTGGTTTGGTAGTGCTAACCGCACTTATTTGACTGACTGATTGATTTTGTGCATACGCACTTGTAAAATGGTTGAACTTGTGATTTTCAAAATTTTGAAATAATTTAAATATTTTGTCCAACATGCTCTTAACTTGGCAAGTAATACTTTACCTTAGAGGGGTATGAGAATTGTGGTGGTTTCGAACTATGGTATTATCTTGTGGAATTAGGTGATCTTATCTTGTGAATCTAGGCAGTGTAAAATTGTGTACTTTGAAATTTGAGGAATTAGGTGCTTTTGGATTTTTGAGGAATTAGAAATGTGAGATATCTTTAAGGTTGTGTTTAATTTGGCCGATTTTGGACATATGGAGTAAATGATTTATTTTGAAGATATATGAAGAATTTTGGTGGATTTTGGATATATGGAGTGAGCGGGTCATTTTGGACATTTATGAGTAATGTGAGGTTTTTGGTTTTTGAGGACGAAGTTTTGTTTTAAGGAGGGAAGTCTGTAACACCCCGTTATTTTCCGAGTCAATTATAAAGTTTGACTTTTCTACTTTTATTTAAATCGGGTTTTTAAGTCGGGAAAATATTTTTTGATGTCGTCATAAAATTAAAGTATTTTGGTTCGTCTTATAATAAATCGGTTTTGATTTTCTTAAAGTGGAACGTTAGTTTTAAACCGACTTTGTATCAGGTTGGAATTTGGGTCCAACACAAAAAAAAAAGAAACTAAGAAAACCTACATAAACCCCTCGTCTCCCTGCTTTCATGAAACAGCAAACAAACCTCAACTTTGCTTTCTCAATTTATTTCCTCTGTTTCCTTGTTCCGGGTCCAACTATTTGACGAAATAGGCTTCTGCTACTTATTTTCTTCCGTCTTTCATAATATATATATAAATCGGTAAGTATTCAGTTTATTCAAATCTTGTTTTGTGCTATATAATAAATCAATTTCAGTCCTATATTATCATGGGTCGGGATTAAGAGACGTTGTGTCAAATAATTTGTTGGTACCGGGTTATTCCGATTGTATTATTATTTCACAGGGATTAGTGATTTGTTGTGAAAGTTTTCAATTAGTATCGAACTTTATCGGGATAGAAATTGGGGTAATTAGTATTTCTGTTGATTGCGTTTTATTAGTAAATTAGGGTTAAAAGTGATTTGGGTATATGTTTTTTAGAAGTAGCTTATCCGTGGCAATGGAAAGTGTAAATTTTGAGGATGATGTAGCGATGATGCAGTGTTGATGCAGGGGTGGGATTTAATTCATTGGTGCTGTGAAGTTTTGGTTTAATTAGTTCTTGTACATAAAATTCAACTAGTCTATAATGATTTGGGATTTTATTAGGTTGTGTCCGAAACGGTATCTCTAGAGTTTAGTAATTTTGAGGATGCGTTAATTAAATAGAGTGTGTTCCGAGAAAATCGTTTGATACTTATTAGTTGATGGGAGGGATTTGCCGTCAATCCCGCCAACCAAGTAAAGCCAACTAAACCTAACATGTAGCTAGGGTAAGTCGGGTCGATACCCACGGAGACGGTAATGGGTGCCTAGACTAAGGTCTACCTAAGAACAAGACTAGGTTACAAGGTCACAAAGGAGGATTTGACAAGAATAGATTACTAGGAGGTAACAAACAAACTAATACTAAGCCAAAGAACAAGAGTAAACAAACTAGGATAATGATGACATAAACTAAAGGAATGAATTAAAGTTAAACGAATCAACTCACTAGAGGAACATTTACTAATATGATGAAGAAATCAAATAGGGAAAGAGTAGGGTTAGGTCGGGTTCATAAGTGTAGTAGGATAGTTGGTAAGTCGAGGGTGTAGGTTTCACCTAGTCACTAAGGTCGGTCCGCGCTCTCGCGTCAAAGACAAACCCGAATACTCGTGGAAGATGTTACTCAATACAAAAGGATTCAACCACAAATCAACCATACAATGGGAAGGAGGAAACTAGCAAGAATAGCATTGGCCACTACTACTCTAACAATCATTTCAACAAACACATAGCATGCATGATAAGTGACTAGTAACAAAGAATCCACCTTTACCCACAATCAATCCCTAATCACCCATAATCTACACTTAATCCCCCTACTAACCCCACAATAAGTCTACTCACACATAATCAAACTAACACTAACAATAACAAGAGAAAACACCAACATAACCATAGCATTCATAATGAAGAATAAACTAGCAAGAACAATGAACAATGAATAAAGATTAAAACTTGAATAACAAAGAAAGATTAAGAGAAAAGAGAAGAAGAAGATTATACCAAACTAGTGAGGAGGAAAGATTGAAACTTGCAATAATAAGAAAACCCAAATACATCAACCAAGGTTGTCAATCTTGGTTGGATTCTTCAAGAATTCCCTTAATACAAGACTAATTACTAAGATTATGCTAAGATTAACTAAAGATTAAGGAAAGATTAAGCTAATGAGAGGAGGATCTCTATCTATGGTTTTGTCTAATGTAGGGTCCTTAAAACAATACAAGAGAGGGGGTATTATAGGGTTGTAAGAGTAAGGGGAATGAAGTGACAAAGTGCGAGGAGAAACAGGGGGCTCACGGCCATGATGAGGGGGCTCACGACCATGAGGCACCCCCGTCATGGCCATGATGGTCATGGGTCACGGCCATGATGCCTTGCTGTAGCTTGCTTCCTCTCTTCTTTGCTTCCCAACTCACTACACGGCTATGTAGGCTTTTGACACGGCCATGTAGGCCACTACTTGCTCCTCATAGGCTTCTTATCGACTCTCAATGCTCGGGAATGGGCTCCAAGGGATTCGGGACCGAGTCTTAGCCACCGAATCATCGTCGCTTCTCTTCGTTGGCTCCAAATGTGTCGAAAACGAGTCAGAATCGTTCCACTTTTCCGTGATGAGCGTTAGGAACCTAAAACAAGCTAGAAGAAGCGTAAGTAGCCTCGAAACCGCTCCAAAGAGCGATTCCACAAGAGAAACTGGGACCAAACACAAGAAATAAGCACTACAAACCACACTTATCATTAGTCGAGTGATTAAGTTATTGAACCGGTTTATATTATTTGTAGCTTGTGGGTTCGAGGAAAAGAATTTTTAGATTAATATTAGTTTGGATTTATTGTCTCGAGAGGTAAGGACGTTTTGACCTTTTCACCTTTAAGTAAAGAGCAGGTTCGGTTTAAATTATATTTTTGAAACGGTTTCATAATTATTTTTTCAATGGTGAATTTTTATGATACTCTTGTGATATTTTGGATATTGGAACTTCGTGACTCAAGTCACATATTGGTATTATTTTGGTACAATTTTTGGTGGTTATAACAGACTCTGGGAGCTTTGTTGGTCTATGAGGTTAAGGTGCGTCTGAGACGTCCTTGGAATTTCGTCCCGAAACTGAACTCCTGGCCCGAGTTGTGTTAAGTGGGATCTTCCGGCCCCCACTTGTTAGGTAGTTAGACTTTCTCCTTTGGCAGCCTCATCCTACTGACTGCCCAAATGTGAGTAGTTTGCACTATAATAAGTCTAGCTAAGCATAGGTGGTACCTCTAGATCGATCGTGCAAAAGGGTAGGACCTTGGCACACAGGTGGTGACAATATATTTTGGTTGATTTTGGTTTTGACTACTGTTTTCACAATACTTTTGATTTGGTATCAAGACAGTGATATTTAACTCTAATTTCAGTTTACTACTAATTATAATCATTGTGTTACGTTTTCAATATGACTAGGTTTGCCCCCGTGCAAATTGCACGGATGTATTCATATATTTTTATTATAATATGAAATCAAATATCAACCTACGGGGTAAAATTAATACAATGATTGTCAAGGTTAATAGCAACATATTATTTCAAGATAATCTAATGACTCATATTTTTTAAATTACCAAGTGACATTCGTATTTGCCTATCTATGATAGAAATATCATTTATTTAGAAAAAAAAGATAAATTATCAATACCTTGAAATTTTATACCATATGGTATTTGGTAGTTTGTAAACATCATGTAACATACGGAGTACTATTTTTTTATGCTCCATATATAAATATAGGCTAAATAATCACTACTTAAATCTTTAACATTTCTTTTAATTCTAGATCTTTAGTATTTTAGTTTTACATATTTCATGTGAACGAATGTTAGTTCGATGGTCGGATGACTCATATCTAACCTCGCAGTCTATACTCTATTTCTTTGTGCCTTTAAATTAGTATAATGAAAATCAATTTATAAACCTCAATTACAAACAAACTTTAAAAATAAAAATTTCTCGTATATTCATAATTTGTATATTTAGATCATGTGCCATAAAAATTGGCATTTAAAGCTATCCGACTTGGAAAAACACAACAAACAACAACTCTTGAGAATTAAGATTGTAAAATAGGTTAAATTAAGCAGATCATGCTTATTGGGATACAAATGGGATGTACGGGACGATGAGGAATAAAGGAGGCGATTCAAGAAAAGACATCAATGTCTATTTCCTCCAAACTTAACATGTTACTTATATAAAGGATTCGAATTGGACTACACTCTATTAGCATTCGAATTAGTCAACTATACAAAAAAAATATTTCTATCTGTTTTCTATGAATTTTCCACCTAGGTTAGCCTCGCGCTCACACGTCTCTTCCAAATAAAACATACTCCGTAACTATTATGAAGTATCGGGTTAGAAAAAATTTACTCCGTATAATACATAATTCGCAAATCTCATAAACTTATAATTAAATTTTTTAAAGGTAACGGCAAAGCAATCACATATCCGTCTCAAACCATTTTTCAATATGAAATAAGGCATTTTTCAAAGAAAGAGGAATGCATGTCTATATCACTATAAGATGTACAATGAATATACGATTATTGCTAAAAGACCAACATGAAGATGAATATGCAAGTATCTCATCTCAACACCCGCATCCTACATCCTGCAAAATATGATGAATTAAGAATAAAGTTATTGTGAAAGTAATGAAAGCAAGAACAATTAGAATGTGTTTCATTATTTATAAATACTCATGCAGTCATAAACTCCTATCCATTTGAATTTTGTTTCGTACTTGAAACAAATGGGAAAAAATGGAGTATCAATTTCAATCACATGTAGTATGGTAACCCCTCTTGCAATTTCATACTATGGTTATTCACTTTGAAAATTTAAATTTACATTAAATATCTTATCTTTTGTAAGTTTATGCACCAAGGATTATGTCATGAGTTCTTACATAAACCAAAAAAATAAAGAGATAGATAAAATGAACTATCTTTGATAAGCAAAAAATCACCAAAATACAATTGTTGCTCACCAAACTCGTCCGTCTCGGTTTGTAGGATTTGTGCCTGCTGCCGGAACGCCCGAAGCCGACACCCTGAAAACAAAACCCAAGAAGAATAGAAGGTAGACAACCCACCAAGCATACCTCCAAAACAATGGCAGGACAAAAACGTTCCAAAATTCAGTTTGCACTGGAGTGCAATCATAGTGTTCAATTCCATCTAATGTGATTCCGAGCAGCCATTCGTCAAACACCCTCCTGGCCTCACATAACCTGCAATTTTTTGCATTCAAACCGACAGTAGTCAATTCAATATGTACACACGCGCAACACATGAGTAAGCTGTAAATTAGATAAATGTAAGTGAATGCTTACTGGAACTCAACTGTAAAATTCTACGTCTGCCACTATTTACTTCTATGAAACTCGTCTCTCATTGTCATCTTCCCTCTAAAGTCCAAATGTACCATAACTTACTAAGAACTGACATGAGTACTAATTGACCGAAAACTTCAAATGGTCCTTTAACCTTGTATTACAGCTAAATCATACAGCAACACCTTGCAATGACCAAAATGCCTCAAGTTAAGACCCCTTAATCTCTAACAACAAAACACCATTTCTCAACACACGATTATTAATCTGCCGAATTAATCAGAACTCACATCAACAGATGCAAACACGTAGAAAGAGTGCATTGTAGATTAAGTATACGAATGGTTACCTTAGAGAGTGACAAACCTTGGAAGGCCACCTGGGTCACTAATAAGTCGTCACAGCTCTTATGACCAAAGGAAAAGGAAGTGTGAAGACCGGAGGGAGTATTATAGATTGTGCATATTGAAAGACTCGAAAATAGAAAGAGGGTTAGCTGTTGCCATTTTATGACCTTGTTCTCTATAGTGTTCACACATTAGACATAAAGATCACAATTTCAGAAACGCTTTTCTATTGGAAGAAAAAAAATGAAGAAGGCAAATACCTATATCGACATTGTCTAAACGGTCTTTGATGGTTTTGTGAATGAGTTCGTCTTTGGTGATCACAGATCGTATGATGAACTGAAACAATAACTGAATCATGTCACAGAGTTTATGAACAGCGGCAAATAGCCAATTAACTGATGTCGCTTATTTGCTTGCATCATAATCGGGTTTTTCTCTTTGACTGATTCACGCTCATTCTCCTTCAAGTGAAATAAACACTCTCAGTCCAAATCTGATGTGAAGCGTAAAAAAACTTCTACCTTTTATATGAATATTTGCCGAAAACATGGGAAATTAACTTACAGAGTTCTAAAGGTTTTCAGGAAGAAGTCCCTGCATAGCCTTAGAATCCGCGGAACAATACTTAGAATATACCGTATATAGAAGCTACAGATGCTTAATTAGTTCTTTAGTTTCTGCTTCGAATTCTTAGATCCTTAGTTCCTTAATTCCTTAGATGCTACGAAACAAACTTTAGATTCCAGCTTCGGTTTATAGAACAATTCAGGAAGTTCACCCTCTGCTGCATCAGTCTGAAAGCAAACAATATTATAAAGTAAGCAAATCGTATACTCTAACACAAATTAGAGAGAAAAACCATCTCAGATAGTAATATCGGAAGTGGAATATCAATCTACCCTTAATCAATCTATCAATCTACCCTTAATTCTTTATCAAATTGCAATAAAAGAGAGGAAGAAGACAACTTTCACACGCATTTCATCTATGTTTTTAAGTTAAATAGGTGATTTTGTGAGGTACATGGCCTACATACCTGGATTTTTCATTATCCAAAAGTTTTGTTTCCTATCAGCATAGGACGCCCATTAGCGTGGTGGTGGCGGCGCAGAGGAGACTTGGTCGCTCGTCCATATTGTGGTTCAATAACAAGTTAACCTAATAGATGATGCAAATTGTTTCAATATAATCTATATTCGCCGCCATTCATTGAATTGATGATCGATTGAGTTTTTCGGTGGAAATTGATTTGATAGCAATTAAATTTGGGTGACAAAGTTTTGAAATTGAAAAACAGTGGAGAGAAGATAAATATGTGAAATATATAAAAGATTGAGAAGAATGAACTGCATATTTGATTAGTGGGGAGTTGAATTAAGAAGTTGAGGTAATGGGAAGTTAAAGGAGAGGTTATTGGGAAGTAGTTGTAATGAACTGTCAGTTTTTATTGGAGGGAGTTACATAATTACATCCTCTCTTTCCGTTTTTTTAACCGCCATGTAAAATGCCAACATGGAGCCACATAGGATGCATAGGTGGATGTTGACGTGGCTTAATATGGTGGCTTCATTTTCTTTGAGTTTAATATATAAAAGATCCCTCTTCTTAGCACCAAAAAAAATATGTAAAAGATACTCCCTCCTATTCTGGGTATTCCTCTCACTTTCCTTTTTTAGCTTAGTTTAGTTTTCTTCTCACTTTTCTTTTTTGGAAATAATTTTAATCATTCTTTATTCTTCCTTCAATTCTTTATTCTTTTCCTCCACACCTAAACCTAACACCTTTTCACTTTATACCCCACCTTTTACACTTCATACCCCACTTTCTATTCATCTCTCTTACTTTATCTCCATCTTTATTATTATTTTACTCCCCTCCTTGGTTTCCCCCCCAAAAAAATTGGGGAGGAATACTCTGAATAGGAGGGAGTATGTTTTACTCAGCTTTGCTGACGTCCTTTTGTTTTGGGTCGTTTCCCCGCTAGAACCTGTACCTGTTTGTGTTTTGGGTACAGTTGATAGGTACACTTAATATGCTGCATGGGTGCATTTGGTTCGGGATGCTAAGCGAGGAAGGAATTTATTATTTAACGTTTACCTCCGAACTATTTATATTTATGTTGAATTTTGGTTTGAAGTTGTTTTAAACCGTTATGAATTTTGTGGGACTTAAGTCTTCCGCTGCAACGTTTTTATTTCATTATTATCGGATTTATAGTTTTATTTAATTCTTATACTATTCTTTTGCCTTGCATTTGGCCTTGTGAGCTAAGTGTGGAGTAACGGCTTTAAATTTTCCTGTTTTATTCTTCTATTTTGGTCGCGAAAATTTAGGGCTGTTACACCCACAACATGAGAATTCAACCACAAGTTTTGCATTCAACAAGCAAGAAGAAACAAGTAAGAATAACATGGACATTACTACTCTACATGCAATTCTTCCAACATATAGAGTGCACAACAATAGGCTAGCAACAAAGACAACACTTTTACCAACAATTCATCCTAATAATCTCCCAAGATTAACATCTCATCCTCCTATTAACCCTACAAGAGTCTAATCACACATGGCCAAATGAAAACAAACATGAACTAAGGAAATCTTCATCACAACAAAAACATTCATTATGTAATCTAAACAAGAATCAACAATAAACATAAACAAAGATTGAAACTTTAAATAAAAGAGAAGAAGATTATACCAACTTAACAATGGAGATGAAAAAGATGCTACTTTGAATAAAATCAACCCAAAAGAATAACCCAATGTTGTCAAGATTGAGAAACTCAATACAAATCTTCAAGTATTCAAAGGAATTACAAGGATTAAGAACTAGATTAAGGCTAATGAAGAAGGTTTAAGGAAAACATAAAGCTAAACTCTCTCAAAGAGGCTACAATTATCTAGGGTTTCGTAAAATGTTCAAAACTATACAAGAGGGGTATATATAGGGTTGCACAAGTGGGGAAATGGAGCGACGAAGGCAAAAGTCCAGTAGAGGCCTCACAACCGTGTCACAGGCGACACGACTGTGTCGAATGTCTTCGACCCAGTTGGGAAGCTAGGTGACATGGTAGGGTCACTCAACAGTAAACCGCTTTGATCTTGCTTCTTCGACACGGCTAGCAACATGGGAGGGTCGCTTCTAGTGTCGCTTCTTCTTGCTTTTCCTTAGCTCTAATGATGTATCGTGACTCGGGATGGGTCCTTACAAAATAGAAATTGACTCCAAAAGCTGATTTCTTTCCATAAGAACCTAGAAACACAAAATATCACTAGAGAAGACATTAGTAGCACAAAAACTGCTTCAAAAAAAGCGGTTTAACCTAAGGAAAAATAAGTAAAACAAGAAGGAAAGACGGTATAAATTAAGCACATCACAGTAATCACTACAGTACTGCTTATTATTTAACAGATGGGATCTACCCAAGATAGTCTACTTTTATCTCGTCTATAAGACATCCACAAACACCTAAAGATAGGTGTTTTTCAAAAAAAACTAGAGAGGGTAAGGAAGGATGTGGAGGGTGCTTTTAGTGTCCTACAAGCTAGGTTTGCGATAATTCATAAACCAGTACTGTTATGGGATACAACAACTTTGAAAAAAGTTATGACAGCATGTATAATATTGCACAACATGATTTTCGAAGATGAAAGTGATACATATGCCGGATACGACATTGCTCATGAGTATATATGGAACAACACAATGAAGAGTTATCTACCAGTGTTGAATGTCCTGAGTACGGTATGAGTTACGTTCTTGATATACATCAATTTGTGAATAATCGAGATCGTGTGGAAAATGCAGCTCGACATTTATCTCTTAGAAATGATCTAATTGAGAATCTGTGACAAAGGTTTCGCCACTTAGGTTAAGTTTTATTCAATGTATTCGTAACATGTTATGTTTAACTAGATCTTAAGTTTCCTTCTATGTACTTGTAAACTTTTGTTTAATTAATTTTTATGCATTTTACTTCCAATCTACCAAAATTAAATTGAAGTGATGGATGCTTTAATTGATGTTTAATTACTTCCAATCTTTCAATCTTAAGTTTTACACAAATTATAATATACAACCGTTGTACCGTACGACAGACCTAATTTATGGTAAAAGTTATTACTTATGTTATTTACTAACCACTTTAAGTTAAATAGTGACCACGTCTTAATATGAAAAAGTAGTAACTATTTATCTGAAAGTGGTAACTAACTAACCTAAAATGGTCACTTTTTATCAAAAATTGCAAATTTTTACTATTGTCGATTTGTCGCATGGTACAACAGTCGTACACAATATTTACTGTAAGTTTTATGCTGATAAGACAATACAAAGTCAGAAAAAGAAAAGAAAAAACTGACAAGTCCATTGTATTTCTGACGGATGATTTAATTGATAATAAGATCCCAAAATTGAAGTGACTACGCACTACTCCATTCCGACATTATTATGTTGATAAGACAATACAAAGTCGTAAAAAGAAAAGATACCAAAATTGAAGTGACTACACACTGCTCCATATAAGTCAGAAAAAGAAAAAATATATGGAAAAGATACCAAAATTGAAATGACTACACACTACTCCATATAAGTCAGAAAAAGAAAAAAAATATGGAAAAAATAGCTCTATATAAGTTACGGTTTCATTTTACATCTCTTCACACCTCTTTCTCTCTTACCTAAAATTAACTAAAATATATAACATGTCTGCCTACTATGATGAGGAAGTTGAAAACACTCAGTGGAAAATCAATAAGATCAAGGATCAAGCTCGCAACTTTTTTACTCGTGTTAATTTAGTCGTAAAAGAAAACATGTATATGTCAATATTAAATAGTCCGCTAGCCTTAACCAAACTCTGGTATAATTAGTGAAAATGTTGAAGCTGTACTTAGTTCTCCAATGACAGTCAACAATACTTTTTGTATGATTTTTACTATTACTATATTTGAAACTCTATGGTGTGTGTGTGTGCGCGCGCGCGCGCATAATTTTGTTATATTTATGTTTAATATTTCAGAAACATGGACGACTAAAAACGAAGAACTTAAATCCTTAGAAAGTGAAGTAGTTACGATGATTCGTAGACTATTTGAAATGTTTGATAAAGATCTTTTAAGTGACATTTGTCTGGTAGAGGAAAAACATTTGTCCAACTTGAAGAAGTTTATTACTGGACTATCTATGACAAAGTTACGACAGAGGAGGATCGGCTCCGAGAAATTGAACTTCAAGAAGACAAAAACTCATACGGTTGGATGGACAATTCAAATTACGATTACGATGAGGACCATGAGCCTATTAGAAAGTGATAGATTTCGTTCAATATTAACCGTTGGGTCTTTATGTTTATAAAGGTCTTTAGCTACTGTCATTGTCGTTCTACCTTTTTATTTCTTCTATGTTTGTTTCAATTTATTACGTCTTAATTAAATTATGTTTTACATTGTACTTCGTATTAATTATTAAGTCTTATTCTAGTTTAATTTAAATTTACTTAACTTTAAGCGATATATTTTATTTTCAGTTCTAACTTAAAAATTTTTAGCAACAATAAAAAATTGTCTTCAAAATAAGATGAAAAATTGATAATATTATGAAAATTAATGATTGAGTTAAATAGAAATTTGATGTGTAAATGTGTAAGGTATAATAAATAGAAGAGAGAATGAAACTAGAAGATGAAATGAATGTGAGGTGTTTTTTATAAGATGAAAAAGAAGAAGATGGTGAGTGAAAAATATAGGTGGATGATAAATTGGAGAGAGAAAGGAAGAGAGAAGGTGGGATAAAAAACAAAAAAACACCATTGCTGATGGTCTTAGAGTCTAAGGCCTTTATACGCATGCAAAAATCTTTTAGTTGTGACCGACCACCAACATATTGTACTCCCTCCGTTCGTATCCAAAGTGTAAGTATTTTTTTTTATCGTTCAAATCCAATTGATCAATTTTCTTTTTAGTCCGTTTTTTGGACAAACTACCCTTATTCTATTAGAATATTTACACCATATGCCATTGTGAAAAGATATTTTTGATTATTAAATACTAACTAGTTTTGTGTCCCGTGCACACGGGATGTCTATAGTATTTATTATTAGAAACTATTGTATTAACATTTTCACCTAATTAAAATTTTAAATTTACATCATAAATGTCAAAAGGAAAAAATATACGCATGCTAAGTTGCATGAATGTTTGTAGTTCTTAGCATGTAAGAGCATAATACATAAAATAGATACCGAGTAACCAACAACCAAGTCCGTAGAGGACTAAATATATTAAATGACTTAAATCATTATCCGACCGTCAAATAAACCATGCTTTTTTTATTCCTGCTAAATGTTTTTCTCAATTACGAATGTCGTTGTTTTCTGCAAGATGTACAACAACGGATCAATAAAAAAACTTGCTAAAATCTAAAGATACAAGCTGATGCACTCATGGATGTTCATATAGGCATTGGAGGAGATAGAACACATTTGTTTTAAGGTGAATCAAGTTACAGGACATTCACGTAAGAATACAGCAACTGAACCTAAATGGAGGCGACATTTATCAAAATGCATATCAACTACAAAACAATAATCAACACATATGATGCAACAATGGTTAGTGCAACACTAACTCAATAAAAATTAACTCTGAGACAACATATATCTCATAAATTACAAAGAAGAAAAAAAAACAACCAAATTAGTGGTTTAAGCGGATAATAAATAAAGAAGTTAGATACGGAGTAATAGATTTGGTCGGGTTATCGGGTTTCTTAAGTACTTCATTCACCTACAACAATTAACAGACAAAAAATATTTAGCAAAAAGGAAGATAGTTAACATATTTGATATGAAGTGTATGTATATTTGGTCGGGTTATCACGGTATTAAGCACCTCAGAATGAAACAACTTGGACAAATTAATCAATGCCTATGGACCTGAAAGACTGAAATGTTAAGTTAATGGTGTAACCAACTTACAATTGAATTTGAGATTGTCTACTAAGAATTTGGTTTGATAGAATGGGATAACAGAGATTAAAATACCATCTAATTGTGGTCTAACTGTTGAAACAATTTGGTAATGGAGATTAACGTACAATTGGAACGGCGACGCACAAGAACCGTAATTTTGAGAGGAATGAGTGGCAAAATCTAGACCAAGAAATAACTATTTTAAGGCGTGAGTAATTGGCGTGTGAAGAATAAAGGTGCGAAACGACTTTAGACGGAGGTATTAAGGGCAGTGTAGTAATGGTTTGTTTTACTACGCCACGTGTCACTCATTGGACATTCAACATGACTTCTTATAGATTAGTTGGAAATGATGAGTTGACATCTTTATATCAGTGGTATAGCTTAGGATTATAGAAAAGATTGACTTTTTATATAACTAGTAGGTAGCCCGCGCGCTACGCGCGTGGAAGCGTGTACGTTAAATCGTGTTGATGTTACATTAATTTCATTCTGGTTTTTGCGGTTACTAAGTGGCGTGAATGGGTGTTTGTATCCGTGTTCGTTGGGTACTTTGTTTGTGAAAAACTATTGTGTTTCAATTGTGCATATCTGGCAGATTTTTGGCTCGTATCGTGTTAATATTCTGTCTTGAGTAATTATTTGATTTTGGTGTCTGCGATTTATGTATTTCCCTTGAAAAGTAATGTAGCCACGTTGTATGAAATGCAACGTGCGTGTGTGTTTTGTTTGTAGAATAAGTTATGTTGGTAATGTTTTGTACTCCGTATTATGGTATCGCTTAGGTGTTCTATCTGTTGAAAAAATACGCTTGCATTTTAAATAGTTGTAGTTGGTTATGTTGCATGTATTGTGCATGATGCCGTGATATGTTTCCTTTGCATTTCTAATGTGGGATTAATTGTAGTTAGGACTTGGGACTATATAATAGTTTGCTCTCGACGATTCTTATACTTTATTACTCCCTCCCATTCATTCAATCCTTTACATAGGATATTTCACCACTTTTCTTTTAAAGAATGAGGATTATAAGATAAAATGTTTTACCGAAAGAATAATGTAAAGAATTGATTGAATTGTCCATTTATAGTAAATGTAAAAGTTTTTTGTCAAAAGGCACCTAATATTTAGGTCTTTTGTAAATATGACACCTATAGTTTTTTTTGCCCAAAAGCACCTTAAATGTTCAATTCTTTGTTAAAAGGCACCAATTGCCAATTTCCGTCAAAAAAATAGAAATACCCGTTAGAGTTGACGACTTTACTCTTTAATCATCTTCACTCATCCTTAATGAACCCTCCTTCCTTTAATCAAACTCAATCAACTCTTTCATCCCTCTTCCTTTACATAAATTATCGTTTTCTCATTCTCTTCATTCCTCCAAAATACTTCATTTTCCCTCCCAAAAACTTTATTGCCCAAAATACCCCATTTATTCCCCTTAATTAAACCCCACATTTATTGATTTTTTCACTTTTGCATCTTCTCAATCAAAATATCAACTTCAAGTTCTTCCTCTTAACAAACAATTAAATGTTTGTTGTGGCATTCCAGTGACCATGAAAACGCCATGCACATAACAAAATCCGGGTAGAAGATCTATGACATGCAAGTTTTATAATAGAGAAACGAGTTTGTGTGGATATTCATTTTTAAGTGGGTTGATATGACCTATTGGCAAAGCAGTGTGATAAACGACATGATAAAGAAAAATAAGTTGCTCAAGAATGAGATTAATCAAGTGAAACAAGGATTTGTTGTTGATACTCGAAAATTAACAATAATTAACACATACTTCAAAATTATACTCAAAAATTAGGGTAACTAACTTAAAAAAACAAAATTGAACTCAAAATTAGGGTAATTAAATTTGTTGTTGATGATTTAGGTTTTTAATTTACTTGTAATGATGAAAAACCTAAATCAATTTAATTAGGTAAATTATGAAAAAGTCCTAACTACAATTAATCCCACATTAGAAATGCAAAGGAAACATATCACGGCATCATGCACAATACATACAACATAACCAACTACAACTATTTAAAATGCAAGCGTATTTTTTCAACAGATAGAACACCTAAGCGATACCATAATACGGAGTACAAAACATTACCAACATAACTTATTCTACAAACAAAACACACACGCACGTTGCATTTCATACAACGTGGCTACATTACTTTTCAAGGGAAATACATAAATCGCAGACACCAAAATCAAATAATTACTCAAGACAGAATATTAACACGATACGAGCCAAAAATCTGCCAGATATGCACAATTGAAACACAATAGTTTTTCACAAACAAAGTACCCAACGAACACGGATACAAACACCCATTCACGCCACTTAGTAACCGCAAAAACCAGAATGAAATTAATGTAACATCAACACGATTTAACGTACACGCTTCCACGCGCGTAGCGCGCGGGCTACCTACTAGTTATATAAAAAGTCAATCTTTTCTATAATCCTAAGCTATACCACTGATATAAAGATGTCAACTCATCATTTCCAACTAATCTATAAGAAGTCATGTTGAATGTCCAATGAGTGACACGTGGCGTAGTAAAACAAACCATTACTACACTGCCCTTAATACCTCCGTCTAAAGTCGTTTCGCACCTTTATTCTTCACACGCCAATTACTCACGCCTTAAAATAGTTATTTCTTGGTCTAGATTTTGCCACTCATTCCTCTCAAAATTACGGTTCTTGTGCGTCGCCGTTCCAATTGTACGTTAATCTCCATTACCAAATTGTTTCAACAGTTAGACCACAATTAGATGGTATTTTAATCTCTGTTATCCCATTCTATCAAACCAAATTCTTAGTAGACAATCTCAAATTCAATTGTAAGTTGGTTACACCATTAACTTAACATTTCAGTCTTTCAGGTCCATAGGCATTGATTAATTTGTCCAAGTTGTTTCATTCTGAGGTGCTTAATACCGTGATAACCCGACCAAATATACATACACTTCATATCAAATATGTTAACTATCTTCCTTTTTGCTAAATATTTTTTGTCTGTTAATTGTTGTAGGTGAATGAAGTACTTAAGAAACCCGATAACCCGACCAAATCTATTACTCCGTATCTAACTTCTTTATTTATTATCCGCTTAAACCACTAATTTGGTTGTTTTTTTTTCTTCTTTGTAATTTATGAGATATATGTTGTCTCAGAGTTAATTTTTATTGAGTTAGTGTTGCACTAACCATTGTTGCATCATATGTGTTGATTATTGTTTTGTAGTTGATATGCATTTTGATAAATGTCGCCTCCATTTAGGTTCAGTTGCTGTATTCTTACGTGAATGTCCTGTAACTTGATTCACCTTAAAACAAATGTGTTCTATCTCCTCCAATGCCTATATGAACATCCATGAGTGCATCAGCTTGTATCTTTAGATTTTAGCAAGTTTTTTTATTGATCCGTTGTTGTACATCTTGCAGAAAACAACGACATTCGTAATTGAGAAAAACATTTAGCAGGAATAAAAAAAGCATGGTTTATTTGACGGTCGGATAATGATTTAAGTCATTTAATATATTTAGTCCTCTACGGACTTGGTTGTTGGTTACTCGGTATCTATTTTATGTATTATGCTCTTACATGCTAAGAACTACAAACATTCATGCAACTTAGCATGCGTATATTTTTTCCTTTTGACATTTATGATGTAAATTTAAAATTTTAATTAGGTGAAAATGTTAATACAATAGTTTCTAATAATAAATACTATAGACATCCCGTGTGCACGGGACACAAAACTAGTTAGTATTTAATAATCAAAAATATCTTTTCACAATGGCATATGGTGTAAATATTCTAATAGAATAAGGGTAGTTTGTCCAAAAAACGGACTAAAAAGAAAATTGATCAATTGGATTTGAACGATAAAAAAAAATACTTACACTTTGGATACGAACGGAGGGAGTACAATATGTTGGTGGTCGGTCACAACTAAAAGATTTTTGCATGCGTATAAAGGCCTTAGACTCTAAGTCCATCAGCAATGGTGTTTTTTTGTTTTTTATCCCACCTTCTCTCTTCCTTTCTCTCTCCAATTTATCATCCACCTATATTTTTCACTCACCATCTTCTTCTTTTTCATCTTATAAAAAACACCTCACATTCATTTCATCTTCTAGTTTCATTCTCTCTTCTATTTATTATACCTTACACATTTACACATCAAATTTCTATTTAACTCAATCATTAATTTTCATAATATTATCAATTTTTCATCTTATTTTGAAGACAATTTTTTATTGTTGCTAAAAATTTTTAAGTTAGAACTGAAAATAAAATATATCGCTTAAAGTTAAGTAAATTTAAATTAAACTAGAATAAGACTTAATAATTAATACGAAGTACAATGTAAAACATAATTTAATTAAGACGTAATAAATTGAAACAAACATAGAAGAAATAAAAAGGTAGAACGACAATGACAGTAGCTAAAGACCTTTATAAACATAAAGACCCAACGGTTAATATTGAACGAAATCTATCACTTTCTAATAGGCTCATGGTCCTCATCGTAATCGTAATTTGAATTGTCCATCCAACCGTATGAGTTTTTGTCTTCTTGAAGTTCAATTTCTCGGAGCCGATCCTCCTCTGTCGTAACTTTGTCATAGATAGTCCAGTAATAAACTTCTTCAAGTTGGACAAATGTTTTTCCTCTACCAGACAAATGTCACTTAAAAGATCTTTATCAAACATTTCAAATAGTCTACGAATCATCGTAACTACTTCACTTTCTAAGGATTTAAGTTCTTCGTTTTTAGTCGTCCATGTTTCTGAAATATTAAACATAAATATAACAAAATTATGCGCGCGCGCGCGCACACACACACACACCAAAGAGTTTCAAATATAGTAATAGTAAAAATCATACAAAAAGTATTGTTGACTGTCATTGGAGAACTAAGTACAGCTTCAACATTTTCACTAATTATACCAGAGTTTGGTTAAGGCTAGCGGACTATTTAATATTGACATATACATGTTTTATTTTACGACTAAATTAACACGAGTAAAAAAGTTGCGAGCTTGATCCTTGATCTTATTGATTTTCCACTGAGTGTTTTCAACTTCCTCATCATAGTAGGCAGACATGTTATATATTTTAGTTAATTTTAGGTAAGAGAGAAAGAGGTGTGAAGAGATGTAAAATGAAACCGTAACTTATATAGAGCTATTTTTTCCATATTTTTTTTCTTTTTCTGACTTATATGGAGTAGTGTGTAGTCATTTCAATTTTGGTATCTTTTCCATATATTTTTTCTTTTTCTGACTTATATGGAGCAGTGTGTAGTCACTTCAATTTTGGTATCTTTTCTTTTTACGACTTTGTATTGTCTTATCAACATAATAATGTCGGAATGGAGTAGTGCGTAGTCACTTCAATTTTGGGATCTTATTATCAATTAAATCATCCGTCAGAAATACAATGGACTTGTCAGTTTTTTCTTTTCTTTTTCTGACTTTGTATTGTCTTATCAGCATAAAACTTACAGTAAATATTGTGTACGACTGTTGTACCATGCGACAAATCGACAATAGTAAAAATTTGCAATTTTTGATAAAAAGTGACCATTTTAGGTTAGTTAGTTACCACTTTCAGATAAATAGTTACTACTTTTTCATATTAAGACGTGGTCACTATTTAACTTAAAGTGGTTAGTAAATAACATAAGTAATAACTTTTACCATAAATTAGGTCTGTCGTACGGTACAACGGTTGTATATTATAATTTGTGTAAAACTTAAGATTGAAAGATTGGAAGTAATTAAACATCAATTAAAGCATCCATCACTTCAATTTAATTTTGGTAGATTGGAAGTAAAATGCATAAAAATTAATTAAACAAAAGTTTACAAGTACATAGAAGGAAACTTAAGATCTAGTTAAACATAACATGTTACGAATACATTGAATAAAACTTAACCTAAGTGGCGAAACCTTTGTCACAGATTCTCAATTAGATCATTTCTAAGAGATAAATGTCGAGCTGCATTTTCCACACGATCTCGATTATTCACAAATTGATGTATATCAAGAACGTAACCCATACCGTACTCAGGACATTCAACACTGGTAGATAACTCTTCATTGTGTTGTTCCATATATACTCATGAGCAATGTCGTATCCGGCATATGTATCACTTTCATCTTCGAAAATCATGTTGTGCAATATTATACATGCTGTCATAACTTTTTTCAAAGTTGTTGTATCCCATAACAGTACTGGTTTATGAATTATCGCAAACCTAGCTTGTAGGACACTAAAAGCACCCTCCACATCCTTCCTTACCCTCTCTAGTTTTTTTTTGAAAAACACCTATCTTTAGGTGTTTGTGGATGTCTTATAGACGAGATAAAAGTAGACTATCTTGGGTAGATCCCATCTGTTAAATAATAAGCAGTACTGTAGTGATTACTGTGATGTGCTTAATTTATACCGTCTTTCCTTCTTGTTTTACTTATTTTTCCTTAGGTTAAACCGCTTTTTTTGAAGCAGTTTTTGTGCTACTAATGTCTTCTCTAGTGATATTTTGTGTTTCTAGGTTCTTATGGAAAGAAATCAGCTTTTGGAGTCAATTTCTATTTTGTAAGGACCCATCCCGAGTCACGATACATCATTAGAGCTAAGGAAAAGCAAGAAGAAGCGACACTAGAAGCGACCCTCCCATGTTGCTAGCCGTGTCGAAGAAGCAAGATCAAAGCGGTTTACTGTTGAGTGACCCTACCATGTCACCTAGCTTCCCAACTGGGTCGAAGACATTCGACACAGTCGTGTCGCCTGTGACACGGTTGTGAGGCCTCTACTGGACTTTTGCCTTCGTCGCTCCATTTCCCCACTTGTGCAACCCTATATATACCCCTCTTGTATAGTTTTGAACATTTTACGAAACCCTAGATAATTGTAGCCTCTTTGAGAGAGTTTAGCTTTATGTTTTCCTTAAACCTTCTTCATTAGCCTTAATCTAGTTCTTAATCCTTGTAATTCCTTTGAATACTTGAAGATTTGTATTGAGTTTCTCAATCTTGACAACATTGGGTTATTCTTTTGGGTTGATTTTATTCAAAGTAGCATCTTTTTCATCTCCATTGTTAAGTTGGTATAATCTTCTTCTCTTTTATTTAAAGTTTCAATCTTTGTTTATGTTTATTGTTGATTCTTGTTTAGATTACATAATGAATGTTTTTGTTGTGATGAAGATTTCCTTAGTTCATGTTTGTTTTCATTTGGCCATGTGTGATTAGACTCTTGTAGGGTTAATAGGAGGATGAGATGTTAATCTTGGGAGATTATTAGGATGAATTGTTGGTAAAAGTGTTGTCTTTGTTGCTAGCCTATTGTTGTGCACTCTATATGTTGGAAGAATTGCATGTAGAGTAGTAATGTCCATGTTATTCTTACTTGTTTCTTCTTTCTTGTTGAATGCAAAACTTGTGGTTGAATTCTCATGTTGTGGGTGTAACAGCCCTAAATTTTCGCGACCAAAATAGAAGAATAAAACAGGAAAATTTAAAGCCGTTACTCCACACTTAGCTCACAAGGCCAAATGCAAGGCAAAAGAATAGTATAAGAATTAAAAAAACTATAAATCCGATAATAATGAAATAAAAACGTTGCAGCGGAAGACTTAAGTCCCACAAAATTCATAACGGTTTAAAACAACTTCAAACCAAAATTCAACATAAATATAAATAGTTCGGAGGTAAACGTTAAATAATAAATTCCTTCCTCGCTTAGCATCCCGAACCAAATGCACCCATGCAGCATATTAAGTGTACCTATCAACTGTACCCAAAACACAAACAGGTACAGGTTCTAGCGGGGAAACGACCCAAAACAAAAGGACGTCAGCAAAGCTGAGTAAAACATACTCCCTCCTATTCAGAGTATTCCTCCCCAATTTTTTTGGGGGGGAAACCAAGGAGGGGAGTAAAATAATAATAAAGATGGAGATAAAGTAAGAGAGATGAATAGAAAGTGGGGTATGAAGTGTAAAAGGTGGGGTATAAAGTGAAAAGGTGTTAGGTTTAGGTGTGGAGGAAAAGAATAAAGAATTGAAGGAAGAATAAAGAATGATTAAAATTATTTCCAAAAAAGAAAAGTGAGAAGAAAACTAAACTAAGCTAAAAAAGGAAAGTGAGAGGAATACCCAGAATAGGAGGGAGTATCTTTTACATATTTTTTTTGGTGCTAAGAAGAGGGATCTTTTATATATTAAACTCAAAGAAAATGAAGCCACCATATTAAGCCACGTCAACATCCACCTATGCATCCTATGTGGCTCCATGTTGGCATTTTACATGGCGGTTAAAAAAACGGAAAGAGAGGATGTAATTATGTAACTCCCTCCAATAAAAACTGACAGTTCATTACAACTACTTCCCAATAACCTCTCCTTTAACTTCCCATTACCTCAACTTCTTAATTCAACTCCCCACTAATCAAATATGCAGTTCATTCTTCTCAATCTTTTATATATTTCACATATTTATCTTCTCTCCACTGTTTTTCAATTTCAAAACTTTGTCACCCAAATTTAATTGCTATCAAATCAATTTCCACCGAAAAACTCAATCGATCATCAATTCAATGAATGGCGGCGAATATAGATTATATTGAAACAATTTGCATCATCTATTAGGTTAACTTGTTATTGAACCACAATATGGACGAGCGACCAAGTCTCCTCTGCGCCGCCACCACCACGCTAATGGGCGTCCTATGCTGATAGGAAACAAAACTTTTGGATAATGAAAAATCCAGGTATGTAGGCCATGTACCTCACAAAATCACCTATTTAACTTAAAAACATAGATGAAATGCGTGTGAAAGTTGTCTTCTTCCTCTCTTTTATTGCAATTTGATAAAGAATTAAGGGTAGATTGATAGATTGATTAAGGGTAGATTGATATTCCACTTCCGATATTACTATCTGAGATGGTTTTTCTCTCTAATTTGTGTTAGAGTATACGATTTGCTTACTTTATAATATTGTTTGCTTTCAGACTGATGCAGCAGAGGGTGAACTTCCTGAATTGTTCTATAAACCGAAGCTGGAATCTAAAGTTTGTTTCGTAGCATCTAAGGAATTAAGGAACTAAGGATCTAAGAATTCGAAGCAGAAACTAAAGAACTAATTAAGCATCTGTAGCTTCTATATACGGTATATTCTAAGTATTGTTCCGCGGATTCTAAGGCTATGCAGAGACTTCTTCCTGAAAACCTTTAGAACTCTGTAAGTTAATTTCCCATGTTTTCGGCAAATATTCATATAAAAGGTAGAAGTTTTTTTACGCTTCACATCAGATTTGGACTGAGAGTGTTTATTTCACTTGAAGGAGAATGAGCGTGAATCAGTCAAAGAGAAAAACCCGATTATGATGCAAGCAAATAAGCGACATCAGTTAATTGGCTATTTGCCGCTGTTCATAAACTCTGTGACATGATTCAGTTATTGTTTCAGTTCATCATACGATCTGTGATCACCAAAGACGAACTCATTCACAAAACCATCAAAGACCGTTTAGACAATGTCGATATAGGTATTTGCCTTCTTCATTTTTTTTCTTCCAATAGAAAAGCGTTTCTGAAATTGTGATCTTTATGTCTAATGTGTGAACACTATAGAGAACAAGGTCATAAAATGGCAACAGCTAACCCTCTTTCTATTTTCGAGTCTTTCAATATGCACAATCTATAATACTCCCTCCGGTCTTCACACTTCCTTTTCCTTTGGTCATAAGAGCTGTGACGACTTATTAGTGACCCAGGTGGCCTTCCAAGGTTTGTCACTCTCTAAGGTAACCATTCGTATACTTAATCTACAATGCACTCTTTCTACGTGTTTGCATCTGTTGATGTGAGTTCTGATTAATTCGGCAGATTAATAATCGTGTGTTGAGAAATGGTGTTTTGTTGTTAGAGATTAAGGGGTCTTAACTTGAGGCATTTTGGTCATTGCAAGGTGTTGCTGTATGATTTAGCTGTAATACAAGGTTAAAGGACCATTTGAAGTTTTCGGTCAATTAGTACTCATGTCAGTTCTTAGTAAGTTATGGTACATTTGGACTTTAGAGGGAAGATGACAATGAGAGACGAGTTTCATAGAAGTAAATAGTGGCAGACGTAGAATTTTACAGTTGAGTTCCAGTAAGCATTCACTTACATTTATCTAATTTACAGCTTACTCATGTGTTGCGCGTGTGTACATATTGAATTGACTACTGTCGGTTTGAATGCAAAAAATTGCAGGTTATGTGAGGCCAGGAGGGTGTTTGACGAATGGCTGCTCGGAATCACATTAGATGGAATTGAACACTATGATTGCACTCCAGTGCAAACTGAATTTTGGAACGTTTTTGTCCTGCCATTGTTTTGGAGGTATGCTTGGTGGGTTGTCTACCTTCTATTCTTCTTGGGTTTTGTTTTCAGGGTGTCGGCTTCGGGCGTTCCGGCAGCAGGCACAAATCCTACAAACCGAGACGGACGAGTTTGGTGAGCAACAATTGTATTTTGGTGATTTTTTGCTTATCAAAGATAGTTCATTTTATCTATCTCTTTATTTTTTTGGTTTATGTAAGAACTCATGACATAATCCTTGGTGCATAAACTTACAAAAGATAAGATATTTAATGTAAATTTAAATTTTCAAAGTGAATAACCATAGTATGAAATTGCAAGAGGGGTTACCATACTACATGTGATTGAAATTGATACTCCATTTTTTCCCATTTGTTTCAAGTACGAAACAAAATTCAAATGGATAGGAGTTTATGACTGCATGAGTATTTATAAATAATGAAACACATTCTAATTGTTCTTGCTTTCATTACTTTCACAATAACTTTATTCTTAATTCATCATATTTTGCAGGATGTAGGATGCGGGTGTTGAGATGAGATACTTGCATATTCATCTTCATGTTGGTCTTTTAGCAATAATCGTATATTCATTGTACATCTTATAGTGATATAGACATGCATTCCTCTTTCTTTGAAAAATGCCTTATTTCATATTGAAAAATGGTTTGAGACGGATATGTGATTGCTTTGCCGTTACCTTTAAAAAATTTAATTATAAGTTTATGAGATTTGCGAATTATGTATTATACGGAGTAAATTTTTTCTAACCCGATACTTCATAATAGTTACGGAGTATGTTTTATTTGGAAGAGACGTGTGAGCGCGAGGCTAACCTAGGTGGAAAATTCATAGAAAACAGATAGAAATATTTTTTTTGTATAGTTGACTAATTCGAATGCTAATAGAGTGTAGTCCAATTCGAATCCTTTATATAAGTAACATGTTAAGTTTGGAGGAAATAGACATTGATGTCTTTTCTTGAATCGCCTCCTTTATTCCTCATCGTCCCGTACATCCCATTTGTATCCCAATAAGCATGATCTGCTTAATTTAACCTATTTTACAATCTTAATTCTCAAGAGTTGTTGTTTGTTGTGTTTTTCCAAGTCGGATAGCTTTAAATGCCAATTTTTATGGCACATGATCTAAATATACAAATTATGAATATACGAGAAATTTTTATTTTTAAAGTTTGTTTGTAATTGAGGTTTATAAATTGATTTTCATTATACTAATTTAAAGGCACAAAGAAATAGAGTATAGACTGCGAGGTTAGATATGAGTCATCCGACCATCGAACTAACATTCGTTCACATGAAATATGTAAAACTAAAATACTAAAGATCTAGAATTAAAAGAAATGTTAAAGATTTAAGTAGTGATTATTTAGCCTATATTTATATATGGAGCATAAAAAAATAGTACTCCGTATGTTACATGATGTTTACAAACTACCAAATACCATATGGTATAAAATTTCAAGGTATTGATAATTTATCTTTTTTTTCTAAATAAATGATATTTCTATCATAGATAGGCAAATACGAATGTCACTTGGTAATTTAAAAAATATGAGTCATTAGATTATCTTGAAATAATATGTTGCTATTAACCTTGACAATCATTGTATTAATTTTACCCCGTAGGTTGATATTTGATTTCATATTATAATAAAAATATATGAATACATCCGTGCAATTTGCACGGGGGCAAACCTAGTCATATTGAAAACGTAACACAATGATTATAATTAGTAGTAAACTGAAATTAGAGTTAAATATCACTGTCTTGATACCAAATCAAAAGTATTGTGAAAACAGTAGTCAAAACCAAAATCAACCAAAATATATTGTCACCACCTGTGTGCCAAGGTCCTACCCTTTTGCACGATCGATCTAGAGGTACCACCTATGCTTAGCTAGACTTATTATAGTGCAAACTACTCACATTTGGGCAGTCAGTAGGATGAGGCTGCCAAAGGAGAAAGTCTAACTACCTAACAAGTGGGGGCCGGAAGATCCCACTTAACACAACTCGGGCCAGGAGTTCAGTTTCGGGACGAAATTCCAAGGACGTCTCAGACGCACCTTAACCTCATAGACCAACAAAGCTCCCAGAGTCTGTTATAACCACCAAAAATTGTACCAAAATAATACCAATATGTGACTTGAGTCACGAAGTTCCAATATCCAAAATATCACAAGAGTATCATAAAAATTCACCATTGAAAAAATAATTATGAAACCGTTTCAAAAATATAATTTAAACCGAACCTGCTCTTTACTTAAAGGTGAAAAGGTCAAAACGTCCTTACCTCTCGAGACAATAAATCCAAACTAATATTAATCTAAAAATTCTTTTCCTCGAACCCACAAGCTACAAATAATATAAACCGGTTCAATAACTTAATCACTCGACTAATGATAAGTGTGGTTTGTAGTGCTTATTTCTTGTGTTTGGTCCCAGTTTCTCTTGTGGAATCGCTCTTTGGAGCGGTTTCGAGGCTACTTACGCTTCTTCTAGCTTGTTTTAGGTTCCTAACGCTCATCACGGAAAAGTGGAACGATTCTGACTCGTTTTCGACACATTTGGAGCCAACGAAGAGAAGCGACGATGATTCGGTGGCTAAGACTCGGTCCCGAATCCCTTGGAGCCCATTCCCGAGCATTGAGAGTCGATAAGAAGCCTAGGAGGAGCAAGTAGTGGCCTACATGGCCGTGTCAAAAGCCTACATAGCCGTGTAGTGAGTTGGGAAGCAAAGAAGAGAGGAAGCAAGCTACAGCAAGGCATCATGGCCGTGACCCATGACCATCATGGCCATGACGGGGGTGCCTCATGGTCGTGAGCCCCCTCATCATGGCCGTGAGCCCCCTGTTTCTCCTCGCACTTTGTCACTTCATTCCCCTTACTCTTACAACCCTATAATACCCCCCCTCTTGTATTGTTTTAAGGACCCTACATTAGACAAAACCATAGATAGAGATCCTCCTCTCATTAGCTTAATCTTTCCTTAATCTTTAGTTAATCTTAGCATAATCTTAGTAATTAGTCTTGTATTAAGGGAATTCTTGAAGAATCCAACCAAGATTGACAACCTTGGTTGATGTATTTGGGTTTTCTTATTATTGCAAGTTTCAATCTTTCCTCCTCACTAGTTTGGTATAATCTTCTTCTTCTCTTTTCTCTTAATCTTTCTTTGTTATTCAAGTTTTAATCTTTATTCATTGTTCATTGTTCTTGCTAGTTTATTCTTCATTATGAATGCTATGGTTATGTTGGTGTTTTCTCTTGTTATTGTTAGTGTTAGTTTGATTATGTGTGAGTAGACTTATTGTGGGGTTAGTAGGGGGATTAAGTGTAGATTATGGGTGATTAGGGATTGATTGTGGGTAAAGGTGGATTCTTTGTTACTAGTCACTTATCATGCATGCTATGTGTTTGTTGAAATGATTGTTAGAGTAGTAGTGGCCAATGCTATTCTTGCTAGTTTCCTCCTTCCCATTGTATGGTTGATTTGTGGTTGAATCCTTTTGTATTGAGTAACATCTTCCACGAGTATTCGGGTTTGTCTTTGACGCGAGAGCGCGGACCGACCTTAGTGACTAGGTGAAACCTACACCCTCGATTTACCAACTATCCTACTACACTTATGAACCCGACCTAACCCTACTCTTTCCCTATTTGATTTCTTCATCATATTAGTAAATGTTCCTCTAGTGAGTTGATTCGTTTAACTTTAATTCATTCCTTTAGTTTATGTCATCATTATCCTAGTTTGTTTACTCTTGTTCTTTGGCTTAGTATTAGTTTGTTTGTTACCTCCTAGTAATCTATTCTTGTCAAATCCTCCTTTGTGACCTTGTAACCTAGTCTTGTTCTTAGGTAGACCTTAGTCTAGGCACCCATTACCGTCTCCGTGGGTATCGACCCGACTTACCCTAGCTACATGTTAGGTTTAGTTGGCTTTACTTGGTTGGCGGGATTGACGGCAAATCCCTCCCATCAACTAATAAGTATCAAACGATTTCCTCGGAACACACTCTATTTAATTAACGCATCCTCAAAATTACTAAACTCTAGAGATACCGTTTCGGACACAACCTAATAAAATCCCAAATCATTATAGACTAGTTGAATTTTATGTACAAGAACTAATTAAACCAAAACTTCACAGCACAATATTCATCACCTATTCATCACAAGACCAGATGGCTGCAAGAGGCAGGAATATTCATCACCACAGCCAGCCAAGGAGAGACTCCAGACTGGAGGAAATCCTAGCTACTAGGACTGGCTACAGCATGACATGCTGCCAGCAGACAAGAAGGAAATCAGAGGCTTCAAATTTGCCCTCACTGATGGCATCCTATTAAGAAGATCACTTGCTGGACCATACTTAAGGTGTCTGGGTCAGGAGGAGGCAGAAGTTGTTTTGCATGACCTCCACAATGGTGAATGTGGAAATCATGCAGGGGGCAAGGGCCTATCTAGCAAGGCACTTTGCCAAGGCTACTTCTGGGCAACAATGCGCAAAGATGCCGTGGAGCACGTCAAGAAATGTGACGCCTGCCAGAGACACGCACCAGTCAACCATCAGCCGGCAGAACCATTACATCTAGTAATTTCTCCTTGGCCCTTCATGAAGTGGAGGATGGATATTGTTGGCAAGTTACCAAGAGCCCCAGGAAACAAAGTCTTTATGCTAGCCATGACAGACTACTTCTCCAAGTGGATAGAAGCAGAAGCACTCCCGCTGGTAACTGAGAAGAAGGTTATATCCTTCATAAAACGTAACATTATCTATAGGTTTGGCATTCCCTCAGAAATTATCTGCGACAACAGATCTCAATTCATTGGCAACAAGATGGAGGCCTAATGTGCCAGGTGGAATATCACATTAAGCAAGTCTACCCCCAGAAATACTCAGTCTAATGGACAGGCAGAGTCTAGTAACAAAATTGTGACAGACAACCTGAAAAGAAGGCTGGAGGAGGTAGGGGCAGATGGGCAGAAGAACTCCCCTTGGTGCTTTGGTCTGGCAGAACTACGCCTAAAGTGGCTACAAGACAAACACCATTCAGTTTGGTCTTTTGTGCTGAGGCGGTCATTACCCTCAGAAGTTAGAGTACCTACCCATAGACAAACAGTCGCCAGAAGCTACAACACGAATGTCAAACTCAAAGTTCTGCAAGAGAGAGACCTAGTTCTCAAGAAAGTCTTCCAAAACACCAGAAATTAGCAAGCAGGAAAGTTCGCCTACAATTGGGAAGGACCCTAGCAAGTGGAGAAGGTAGCTGGGAATGGGGCCTACCAACTTATGACCATGGAAGGAGTATTTCTTCTAAAGGGTCAACGTCGCCAGAAACGAGAGCTAACGTCGCCAGAAACATGGGCCCCTGCCGCCAGAAACATGGCATCTATTCTGCCAGATGCACCTCCACCAGAACCCAGGTTTAATCTTATCAAACCTTGCAAACATATATTTAAACTTTCCTTTTATCCTTTTGCCTGTTTTGCTTTCTTTTTGCAAAATTTAAAAGTTAGATGTTTTATCTTCAAAGTATGCCTTCAGAGTTTGACTTTCTCCTTTTGTGCCATCAAAATTTGATTTTCTTTTTGCATCAAAGTTTAAGTTTATTTCTTTTGCATCAAAGGTTGATTTTCTTCTTGCATCAAAGTTTGATTTTCTTTTTGCATCAAAGTTTGATTTTCTTCTTGCATCAAAGTTTGATTTTCCTTTTGCATCAAAGGTTGATTTTCTTTTTGCATCAAAATTAGATTTTCTTCTTGCATCAAAGTTTGATTTTCCTTTCCCATCAAATTTGATTTTCTTTTCGCATCAAAGTTTGATTTTCTTTTCAGAACTTGATTTTCTTCCGCATATGTCTTCAAATATTGCATCTCTCATCTTTACCAAACATCATCAATTTTTTCAAACTAAAACTGATGACTAATCTAGTGGAGTGTATAATTTCTACAGAAGGCGTGCGTCTTGTGACTAAGTGCCTACAACCAGGACATTACAGTCTCCTGCGCCACTTAGCACCCACGCAAAGCGTGGCACCTCCGACTGTGTGGGCGAACAAAATCCCAGGCCACCATTATATCAAAGGTCGACCATAAATACATAAGGCATGCATACAACAGAAGGTAGTGAGACAAAACTACAACAAACAATTACGATCAAAAGCAAACGATTACGATCAACAATTAAACACAAGAGTACCACAAAGTATTCAAACAAACACTTTGCCCCCTTGGGCAAAGGTAAACGGAATCCGGAAACAAGGTTTGAAAATTAACAACTATTTTTTATGCCACTCAGGGCAGCAGAATCAAAGACAACAATAAAGAGGCCCAACAGCCTAAACATCTTCTCCCTCTGGAGGCAGAGTGACGAGAGGTTCCACGACAGCAGGAGTAACAGCATGTTCTTGATCACCTCCATCAGGTTCCCCAGCCTCCTAATCAGGAAGAGAAGATTCAACCGACTCACCCAAAGCCCACTCCTTGCCTCCACCAGATCTGCACTAAGCTTTTGTCTTTTGCCAGATTCCTCCGCCAACAATCCGCGAACCAAGTCCAACTCCTTCAGAGAAACTTCTAGCGCAAATCTGGGACCAGGAAGTAGCATCTGATCCAGAAAAGTCATGTCCTCTGCAGACGTGGACGTACCAAAGCCTTTAGGAAATTTGAGCACCACTCCAGCAGGAACATTCATGAGTGTTATTTATATACATATTTCCATCCCCTAATTGTTAGTTTTATCTCGGTTTTTTGTGCTTAACTCGTTAATAATGATGCAATATATACTTTGAATGTCGATACTTCCGTATTTGTGTGTATTTTGTAGATTTGGATGCATTTGGAGCTAATCGGAGCAATATGGAATCAACAATTGAAGAATTCACATCTAAGCGCAGAATCGAAGGAAGAAGATGTGGAATACACGAAGAAACAAAAATCAAAGAAGGAAAGGATATCAAACGAGATGAAAGAATGATCGCCTACACAAGGGTCAACTTCAAATGTTCATAAGTTTCTTTCTAAAACTCCAATTGGAGTGAATATGGTGGCGTTGGAAAGCTCTTTCTTTTAGCTTTCCAACGGTATATTGTACGCTTAATTTTAACAAGTAACGAAGAAATGACAGTCGTTTGAAGCATGCGATGCTGTGATCTACAGCGCTATTCGATCGGGTGCCCCTACTGCACTCGATCGAGTGCCACTCCGTGAAGCTCTCTGCCCATATTTTGGGGGGTCACTCGATAGAGTGTCATCAGGCACTCGATCGAGTGCACCCAAACCGGACCTCGCGTCATTCTTGTTTCGACTTAGAATTTGGGCCTATTTTCAAGTCCAACTGCTACTCTTTAAAATCAGTTTTCCTGACTTGTGTCAGACACTTTTTTTACACACTTTCTTTTACCTTCTTTTACACACTTTTCATTATTCAGTTTTCATAGTTTAGTTTACCTACCTAGAGATCTTTACAATTTCCTTCATCATTCGGTATTGAATTTCAATTCTCTTTAAATTCATCTTTATTTATTGTTCTAGTATTATTATTTCCTTCAATTGATTGTTAATTCATCTTGATATGTTTAGATTCGATTTCTTTCTTTCTTGTCTGATTAGTTTTATTATGCGTAGCTAATTTCTCATCTAGGGTTAAGGGGATCTATGCATGTTAGGAGGGATTATAATTGATTGATTAGTTGTTAATCGCATGAACTATCGCTTGTTTATCGTCTTAAATCTGATTGATTGTCTGATGCATAATTCAATTAATTAGCATAGCAATTAGGGCTTTTCACCGACCGGGTTAAGAACTAATTAGGCCACGATAATTCGGGTAGACTGACTTAATGCTAGCGACCGCAGGTTAAGTTTAGATCTAAAGGTTGTATTGTACCGACCGGACTTGCACCTTAGGTAGTTCGATTATTGACCTGTTAGTTGACTCCCTGACCCGACTAATATTCGTAGTGAACCTGAGACCCTAGACTTTTCCCTTCTTGTTATTCCGTTTTAGTTATTTAGTTTTTTACTTACCAAACCAGCCAATTGTGACCCATAATCTAGAATCTAATCCTTAGGATAAACAATTGAATTCCCATCTCCTTGTGGTTCGACCCCTGACTTCGCTATCTACATTAGTTAGTGACCTTAGAGTACTTTTGATTAGGGATACGACTAACCCCTGTCAAATTTTGGCGCCGTTGCCGGGGAGACGGTGTTATTTAGTTGTTTATCTTTTTTAGGTTCTAGGTTATTTTTTTTGTATATAATTGTTATTTTTATTTTGTATATATTTTTTTTATCATTCACCATTATGACCAATTTTTACTTCCCACAATTCAAACATGAGTCATTACATAATTATTGGGATAGACTTGAGTCTTTTATTATTCAAAATGGCTTTAATGTTGATATACGGGATATGTGTCATATGATATATAATGGTGTTGATGATGAGTCACGAGCTAGAATTGAGGAAAATTGCGGAGGGATGTTTAATTATATCTCTTACGAGGAACGATTGGAAATCTTTAAATATTTAGCCTGAAATAGTGCTGAATTAGAGTTGAGGCGGAATAATGACAAGGCGGAAATCAAGGCTTTATTGCTACAATTCATGCAAGCTCGACAAAAGCAAGATACTCAAATAGGCCAGTTGCTAGATCATTATGAAATCTTGAACAATCAAATTGCTCAATTAGCAAGCCAAAAGCAACAAAGTCAATCGGGTACGCCTATGAAAGTAGTGAAGAACCTCCAGGTAAGTGAATCATGCCTATCTTTTGTGAACATAATTGATGATGATGATGATGATGATGATGATAATGGGTATAATGTTCAATCTATTCAAGATCACCAAACCCCCGTGAATGACTGTGAGCTAGAATGTGTATTTTTTGAGGAAAACGTGTGTTTGGATGCTCTGAATGATGCTCTTTTAATTGAGGATAACATTAAGGATTTTGATTTGTGTGATTTTGAGAGAGTGTCATTTGATGTCAATTATGAGGTTTTGGAGACAGAATGGAACAAAAGAGAGGATCTTAAGCTTGAGAGGAAAAATGAAAGGGAAGAGAAGAATACACTTTTTGACGATTCCTTGAGTGGAAGAGGTGTGGCTACATGGGATAGCGAGAATGATTTCTTTGAAACACCAATTTTAGAGACATTTGAGTTTTTCCCTTATATTGAGGACGACCCACTTCCACCTATTGATTGTCTTGATTATATTTCTCTTGACCCTTTGTTTGAGCTTATGATTAGTGGGGAGGATTATGATAAATCTTTCACGGAGATCGGTAAGATTGATCCTTTGAGTAGTCTTAGGAGTTCTAACTCTTCTTTTGTGCAATCTATACCCGATGATAAGCCTTGGGGTGAATCTGAGATATTTGATGTGTATGTCTTGTCTTACGAGCCGCCTATTAACATTCTTACTCTTCTTATGCACTATGACCACCATGTTGAGGATTGGTCTAGCTCGTCTAATAGGCTAAGACGATCATTGACTTTGTCTCTGTTTGTCTTCTTTATATCTTGGTGCTACTTATGCTTTGTGTAGCACATGCGCAGATGTTTGATCGACTCTTGAGAGCTTTAAGATGTTTTGATCACAGTCATCTGTGGACAACTGATCTATAAGACGAACCCCCACTTTGCAGCTGGTTTGGGGGAGCTGCCCTTGTATACGGTAATTTCTTTCCTTTTTATTTTTGTTTTTCATGTTTTCTTATGTTTTTCCTTCCCCTTAGGTCAAGTTGTCCTTAGGATTGGCTGTAGATTTTCTGTCTTATCTGCTTTAGAGTCACATTGAGGACAAAGTGACATTTAGGTTTGGGGGAGAGTTTGTGTGCTTTTGTGTGCTTCATTTTCCGTCGTGTGTTTTACTGCTTTCAAAAAATATAAAAATCCAAAAAAATTGAAAAAATCATAAAATTCCAAAAATATTTTATTTTTTATGTGGTGTGTCTGATGTAGAAGCATGCAAAACGGCGATGATGATAATGCTCTTAACATGATTTCTCCTAATTTTCAGCTTACTTCGTGCCTGAAAACGTGTTTTGTCTTGAAATTTGATTAAATTGATATGATATGCCTATTTGAAATTTTAATTGCCAAATGAGTAAATTTAACCACTTGTCGGCAAGCCACAAAATTATGAGGATTTAGAGCTTGCTAGGCCAGTAACATCCATAACTGGTCTAATTATTATTTAGAAATTGAGTGGTTTTCTCCTTATGGAATGTGTAACATAAAATTGCATAAATATGACGTTCGTCTCTTGATATTGAATACGTGTTTGGTTTGAGGAGGAGGTACATGAGGAAAGGCAATTTTTGTTTTTGATGAGCTCCACATAGCCAAAAATGACCCATTTTTACTACCTTATAGATTTAGGTCGTTTTCCTTTGTTTAGCCCATTTCAGCTGTTGTAAGCCTATTTTTACCGCCTACATTATTTAGCTACAACCCAGAATAGCCTATCCTGTCGGGACAGTCGCAGTGAACTTAATTGGAATTACTTCACTATTTGATCATGTTTGGAGATTTCTACATCTTTTGGACTTAGTGAATAATATCGTTGGTGCGACTTTGTACTCGCCTTCCCCCTATTCAAAATTCGAAAAAATAGAAGCGTTGAAAAGAAAAGAAAATGAATTGAAAAAAAGAAAAAAGAAAAAAAAGATGAAATATATGCTTCTTGTAATATTTCGGGGAATAGTCGAAAAGATTGAAACTAGAGATTAATTGTGATGATGAACATAATTCACTCTTACACCTAATCTTGAATTTATATCTCTAGTTGGTGGTTCGACGTTATTTGTTGGGGTTTTTTATGGATAGTTTTTATTGTGTAGCTGCGATTGGGCCCGATTTTAGCTCCACATTCTCATACGTGCTTTAAGCACAATCCATTTTATTCCCTCACATATTAGCCACCCTTTGTAAGTCCTTGGCATGTACTATGGTCCTGATTGGTAGAACACGTATTTGATTGGGGAGATTGATTTCATATTTGATTGCATGCATGTTTCATAAGTCGAGTGAGTGTTCTTATTCTTTCTTATCTTCACATTTATATACTCACCCGTTCTTATGAGTGTTGAGCGATAACCGCGAGGAAGTCCGACATTGATGGTCTTGCAAGATTGAAAGGTTGGCAAACAATTGTTCATTTAAGGCATGATTATTGATTTAGTTATAATTGGCATTGCGTGTTTTCTAACCGACTTGCGATTTTTAGTAGAATAATTGTAAGCTTGCTCTTAATCATGCTTCACATCACTTGTCCTCTCTTGTATTTATATGTGTGGTTTGCTTGAGGACAAACAAAGGTTCGGTTTGGGGGAGTTTGATGAGTGTTATTTATAATTTTATATACATATTTCCATCCCCTAATTGTTAGTTTTATCTCGGTTTTTTGTGCTTAACTCGTTAATAATGATGCAATATATACTTTCAATGTCGATACTTCCGTATTTGTGTGTATCTGGTATATTTGGATGCATTTGGAGCTAATCGGAGCAATATGGAATCGACAATTGAAGAATTCACATCTAAGCGCAGAATCGAAGGAAAAAGATGTGGAATACACGAAGAAACAAAAATCAAAGTAGGAAAGGATATCAAACGAGATGAAAGAATGATCGCCTACACAAGGGTCAACTTCAAATGTTCATAAGTTTCTTTCTAAAATTCCAATTAGAGTGAATCTAGTGGCGTTGGAAAGCTCTTTCTCTTAGCTTTCCAACGGTATATTGTACGCTTAATTTTAACAAGTAACAAAGAAATGACAGTCATTTGAAGCATGCGATGCTGTGATCTACAGCGCTATTCGATCGGGTGCCCCTGCTGCACTCGATCGAGTGCCACTCCGTGAAGCTCTCTGCCCATATTTTGGGGGGTCACTCGATAGAGTGTCATCAGGCACTCGATCGAGTGCACCCAAACCGGGCCTCGCGTCATTCTTGTTTCGACTTAGAATTTGGGCCTATTTTCAAGTCCAACTGCTACTCTTTAAAATCAGTTTTCCTGACTTGTGTCAGACACTTTTTTTACACACTTTCTTTTACCTTCTTTTACACACTTTTCATTATTCAGTTTTCATAGTTTAGTTTACCTACCTAGAGATCTTTACAATTTCCTTCATCATTCGGTATTGAATTTCAATTCTCTTTAAATTCATCTTTATTTATTGTTCTAGTATTATTATTTCCTTCAATTGATTGTTAATTCATCTTGATATGCTTAGATTCAATTTCTTTCTTTCTTGTCTGATTAGTTTTATTATGCGTAGCTAATTTCTCATCTAGGGTTAAGGGGATCTATGCATGTTAGGAGGGATTATAATTGATTGATTAGTTGTTAATCGCATGAACTATCGCTTGTTTATCGTCTTAAATCTGATTGATTGTCTGATGCATAATTCAATTAATTAGCATAGCAATTAGGGCTTTTCACCGACCAGGTTAAGAACTAATTAGGCCACGGTAATTCAGGTAGACTGACTTAATGCTAGCGACTGCAGATTAAGTTTAGATCTAAAGGTTGTATTGTACCGACCGGACTTGCACCTTAGGTAGTTCGATTATTGACCTGTTAGTTGACTCCCTGACCCGACTAATATTCGTAGTGAACCTGAGACCCTAGACTTTTCCCTTCTTGTTATTCCGTTTTAGTTATTTAGTTTTTTACTTACCAAACCAGCCAATTGTGACCCATAATCTAGAATCTAATTCTTAGAATAAACAATTGAATTCTCATCTCCTTGTGGTTCGACCCCTGACTTCGCTATCTACATTAGTTAGTGACCTTAGGGTACTTTTGATTAGGGATACGACTAACCCCTGTCAAACATCCTCAACGGATCTGTAGGCAGAATAAGAGTGAGACTCAGAAAGATTTACCACTGGGGGTTCACTTTCTGCAGAAGTAATTTCTGAGAGAGGGGACGAGTTACGCCTTTCTCCAAGAACCAGCAAAGCCAGCAGAAGCAGAACTAACTTTTCACCTGGAGGCCACCTTAGTAGCAACGGCTCGCCCTTTAGCAGCCACAACTTGCTCTGGGGTCACACGATGCTTAGCGGATCCTAAAGAAGGAGGCAAGCAAAAATAAGTACCATGGAAATCCGAGGTCAGGCAAACTTAGCCAAGCATGGGCGTATCCTACCCGAAGACATGTTCTCACCATACTCTTCCTTTTTTCTTCTGGAGGAGAGGAAGGGTCACCTGTGGAAGGATAGAGCAAATTGCGAAATGTCCTCTACTCCGGGTCTAGGCCGAATAGTCGGGTCAAAGAATCAGTCATCACGCAAACCGTCTACAATCCAGGCAAACGGAAATTTCCGTCTAAGATGAGCTTAGTCGGAAATTTGGGGGCATTTGTTCGGGTCAAAATTCGCATCCACGGAATACGACGTGACATATTACGAGTGGAAGGTCAAAAGATCAAGGGTCAAAAGGTCAAAGGTCGGAAGGTCAAAAACGATAGTCAAAAGCTAAAAGTCGGGGACTAAGAAGTCGGAAATTCAATACAATCAAGAGTCAACAAGTCAAACTAAGACCCGGGATCAAATACAACGCCGGGCCGATCAAGAATACAAAGCAAGAAAGGAAATGGGCCGAACTAGGGCAAAACAATCAAACAGCCCAATAGAGCAAAGCAACCCCCTCATCTTAGTTGAAAGACAGCAGGAAGAGGTCAAAGAACTACCCCTTATATTCAAGGGGTAATTCCTATAAAATAGGAGAGAGACCAGGAGGAGAAGGGGGAAGAGGTTAGAAATAACGGCTAGAAGAGGCAGCAACATATAAGTACTAAAGGGACAACGAGGAAATCATTAAACTCATTCTCAACAACACTACCGTCAAGCAAAATCACAAAAAACCATACAATCTTCCCTAGTTAATTATCGTTAAGTATCAATACTTGTATTTCGATATCTTTTTCCGTTCTTTTGGTCATAGTAGAATATTGGTGGGATTCCGAATCCCCCCGCGATTTTTCCCACATCGGGTTTCCGCGTCACCAAAACTTACCGTGTCATTTTCTCTTCGTTTTTCATTATTCTTTGCTAGTTTGTATCATCACGCCCTCCTTAATCCGTAGTATAGGTCAATCGCTTTAACCCGCTACCAAAACCGATAACCCGGTAAAATTTTACCAAAACAGCTTAAGTATAGTTTTACACCTAGCAGCAAGAGTCGGCCCAACTTCCTAGGTAGCCATTAGCACGATAAGCTTTCCAAGTAGCCTCAAATACCTTTTTTTTCATATAATGCTTCCCATTATCGAGGGCTTCAAGCTTTCCGAGCTGATCCACGAGACATGTCCAACAACCACCAAACAATTTAAGCAATGCAGACATATTCTAAGAAATGCCTAGATTGTAAATCAAATACCTATACAATGGGTTGTAATCCAAATGCGTAAGTTCTAAGCATCAATCATAACATTAATAAAATATAATATGTTTTCACTGTTTGGGAACTCGCCAACAGATTTTGTGGCTTTACATCACGGTGACAAACACCAATGCTCCGATGAATGTATGACAAAGCTCTAAAGATCTGTGTATGTTCAAAAAGAATATTAGAACAGTTATACGGAGTAGTTGAGAAGTAAAAGGAACCAAAAGTATAACAAGTAAAGCAGGTCAAATGAAATGTGATAATTTTGTAGACTCTACCTGGTAAGTGTACAATTTGTTTATCATAAGAACTCGATTAAAGATGAAACCTTTGATGACGGAAGTACCCTTGGAAGTGTAATCTCCGCGCCTCCTTCTGCATCGACACCAAAACTCAAATCAAACCAAAAATCCTCCAAAATGGCAACTCCAAACAAAAAGTGAATCAAATTAGACAAACACAAAAATTCAACACAAAATCTTGGGAGAGACGGTCTCTCAATAGCTTATTGAGAGACCACTCTTCAGTACCACTCTATGTTCTATTCATTCCTTTAAATGACAACTTTGTTTTGTACCTGTTTTTATAAGAAGCGTACCCTCTTTATATTTGTATACTCTTTTATGTTAATCGTACCTACTTCTATTAGGTTTAGTACCACTGTTACTTCCATTTGTACTTAGTCTCTCAGTAAAGTTAATGAGAGACCGTCTCTCAGAAGACCTACTCAAAATTCAATTGATACCGTGTAAACCCTAAAAGGCTAAAACCCGAGTACAAGACGTTACATTTATACTAGTAGTGTTTGACTAACTACCAAATACAATTAGAGTTAGACAAGCTAAATACAAGGACTAATAAAGAGATACAGTACAAGTCTATCGATAATAGATACAAAAGAGATAATAGATAAAATATTATCTACTAATAATTCTATCATCCCCGCAAAATGGACGGCCTAGCAGCAAGTCCAATTTTGGAGAGTAGCATTTGAAGCCGATCCCGGGGAAGAGGCTTCGTTAAGGCATCAGCTAGTTGATCACCATTTGCAATCGGAACGACCCGGAGAAAACCAGATTGTACCTTTTCACGGAGAAAATAATAATCAATGACGAGATGCTTCATTTTAGAATGAAAAACTGGATTAGCAGCTAGACAAACAGTCCGAGGTTGTCACAATAAATCGCAGGCGAGGTCGGAAGTGTCACTTGAATTTTAAGTAAGAGATTAGCCAACCAGGTAAGTTCGGCCGCAGCATTGGCAACAGCCCGATATTCAGCCTCGGTTGAAGAACGCGAGACAGAGGTCTGTTTCTTGGAGCTCCAAGAAATTGGGTTGCGGCCTAATAAGACCTTATAAGCACCGGTTGAGATCCAGTCGGTACGATCTCCATCCCAATTGGAATCCGAGTAGGCATGAAGAGCAAGTGGTGAATCACGAAAAATTATAATTCCATGAGTCGGGGTACCGGCTAAATAACAAAGTAGCCGCTTAAGAGCGGTCCAATGTGTTGTAGTAGGAGAATGCATAAACTGAGATAGTTTGTTTACTGCAAAGGAGATATCAGGACGCGTCAGAGATAAATACTGAAGAGCCCCGAGAAGCGACCGAAATTCGGTCGGGTTGTCGTGAGGAGCGGCGTCTTCTGTAAGTTTATGATGTATCAGCAGATCTAGGGGCGTAGAGGCAGAGTTAGCATTGGAGAGCTTGGCTCGAGCCAAGATGTCCAAGATATATTTATGCTGACTAAGAAGGAGACCGGCCGGACACGGCTGGCATTCAACCCCGAGAAAATAAGAGAGATCCCCGAGGCCTTTAAGAGAAAAAGAATCCGCGAGGGATCTAATAAATGACGTGACCGAGGTAAGAGAGGCACCTGTTATAATAATGTCATCAACATAAACAAACACATAAATAGGGTTAGTAATATGAAGAATGAACAGCGAGGTATCGGTGACTAAGTTGACGAAACCGAGTCCGAGGAGATAGTTCCGTAATTCAGTATACCAGGCTTGAGGAGCCTATTTTAGGCCATAAATGGCCTTCTTAAATCGGCATACATGTTCCGGGTGGTCCGGATTTTTAAATCCGGGAGGCTGAGACATGTAAACTGTTTCAGTCAAAGTTCCTTGGAGAAATGCGTCATTTATATAAATTTGACGAAGAGGCCAACCCTTGGTTACAACAAGACTTAGTAGTAAACGGATCGTGGCGGGCTTAATAACGGGGCTAAATGTTTCGGTATAATCGAGACCGGGACGTTGGTGAAAATCTTTTGCAACGAGACGAGCTTTATGTTTATCAATTGAGCCATCGGTTTTCTATTTGGTTCGAAAGACCCATTTACAACCTACGATATTATAAGACGGAGAGGACGGGACTAAATCCCATGTTTGGTTATTAAGTAAAGCTTGGTATTGGGTTTTCATTGCGGACTGCCAAACTGGGTCATTGAGGGCCTGTTTTACGGAGGTAGGTTCGGTGGGATGTAGTTGGGCTGAATGGTTAAGATGGGTTTTTGGTTTAAATATGTTTTGGGAAGCACGAGTGAGGTGGGTGTGGGTCGGGGCTGCCGGAGGAGAGGTGGCAGGGGAGATGGCCGACGAGGAAGGTGAAGAGGTAGGACGGACAGGCGGTGGTCAGGGTTGGAAATCGAGCAGGTCAGATGTGGTGGGTTGACCACCAGGGGTCAGGGAGGTCGGGACGAGGGGAGAGGTGGTCGGCGCGGCGGTCGATCGTGGTGCAGGGGTCGTGGGTGGTGGGCGAGCGCGACGGTGGTAAACACGGAGAGGGGACGACGTGGGTGGTGGTGCGGGGGTCGTGGGTTGTGGGGTTATTGTAGATGGTGGAGGGAGTGCAATGAGATGGTGAAGTGGGGATGTTGGATTTGGGGGGACAAGAGAGTTATTAGCTGAGAGCCAATTGTCAGGAGAAATAATTGGGGTAGGTGGGGTTGGTTTTTTTAAAAGGGAAGATGTTATCTAAAAAACGTACGTGACGGGAAGAGTAGATCCGATTTTTTTGTGGGTCGAGACAAAGTTAAGAGTGTTGTGATGGGGCCGGGCATAACCGACGAAAACGCAAGGAACGGACCGAGGGTCCATTTTATGAGATGTATAAGGGCGAAGCCACGGGTAACAAAGGCACCCGAAACTATGTAAATTAGAATAATTGGGAGGCTTACCAAATAGTTTTGAATACGGGATGGACATTTGAAGTCCAGGAGTAGGCATGCGATTTATTAAATAAACCGCGGTATGGAATGCAAAGGGCCAAAATCGAACGGGCACGGACAAGTGAGTAAGCAACGTCAGACCGGTGTCGACAATGTGTCGGTGTCGTATTTCAGCAAACCCATTGTGTTCGGGTGTGTGAGGAGTGGAGGTGAGATGTTGAATTCCATAACTCGTAAAAAACGATGTAATTTTTTCAAATTCACCTCCATTGTCGGAGTAAAAAGTGATAATAGGTCGCGAAAAAAAATTCGACAAGCATTTTAAAATTAATAAAGGTGGAGCAGGTATCAGATTTTTTTCTTTAGAGGGTAAAGCCACGTGAATTTAGTAAAATGATCTACAAAAATAACGTAATATTTAAAGTAATCTTGAGATAAAACAGGAGATGTCCATAAATCACTTAAAATAATTTGAAGTGGGAAAGAACTTGTAAGACTTGAAGTAGTAAAAGGGAGTTTCGTGCTTTTAAATTGAAAGCACGAATTACACGCATCCAAACTAGGTTTGGAATTATTTGAAAAACTAGATAAAATAGACTTAAGTATAGGTGGACTCGGGTGGCCAAACCGATGGTGAGGGTCAGTGGTACGGTAGGGTGTGTTGTAGAATGAACTTGAGGTGGAGAGGAGGTAGGCCAATAGTAGACACCGTCTTTAGCTTTGCCCGTGTGAAGAAGTTTGCCCGTCCGAATGTCCTTAACATAGAAAAAAAAAGAGAAGTCAATAAATACCGAGTTATCCGCACAAAATTGAGAGACGGAGATAATATTTTTTCGCATAAGAGGGACATGAAAAACTTTTTTAAAATAAAAGGATGAGTAGGAGAGGGAATAGTGGTGGAACCATAGTTGTGGATCGAGAGACCCGATCCGTCACCTATGACAATTTTGTCGGTGCCATCATAAGGAGAGTGAAGGGCAAGGTTGGAGAGATCACTAGTGATATGGTGGGACGCACCATAGTCAAGTAGCCAAGAAGCGTCAACGGGTGGTAGTGTGTCGTGGATAATGGTGGGGTTGGCTTGATGTGGGATGGATTGGGTCGTGGGTGGGTTGCAAGGGTGGAAGGGTACACGGATGTCAGGGTAAAGTGATTTAAAGATGAGGCAAAAACAAAGAGAGTGACCTTGAGTATTGCACCAATGACACTTTCCCTTGTACGGATTTTTTGGTGTAGTGGGGGGGTTGCGATTTTGAGGGGGGTTATGGTTATGGGAGGGGCCGGTGTACTGTATGGGGCAGAAGTGGGACGGGTATTGGTGGCGTGGGCAACATTCGGGAACGGGGTAGTAACGGATCCGGCGGCTTGTATTTTTAAGGTAAGTTCATGTCTAATGAGTTTTTTGTGAAGATCGTGAAAAGGGATAAGGGTGTCACGGGCTTGAACTGCGGTTATGACTGGTCGATAAGTAGAGTCGAGACCGTCAAGGACTCGATCAATGATGTGTTCAGGTGAGATCGGGGAGCCTAGATGGGCGAGTTCTTCGGTGATAGCATTTATTTGGTTCATATAGGTGGATATAGGGGAGTGATTTTTAGAGAGGTGCTTAAGTTCAAATTTTAGTTGTTGAATGTGACCCCGAGAAGCTTTGGCATATGTGGTTTGGAGAGCATCCCAGGCGTCATTGGACGTGTTGAGACTCGTAAAGATAGGTGAGATAGCTTTGGTGAGAGTGTCCGCCAAGACACTGAAAACTAGTTTGTCTTGCCGAAACCAAGTGTTATAGGCCGGGTTAGGTGAAGTTGTTTTTGTGGTTTCATCGGTTAAGGTTTTTGATGGGGGATCGGATGAACCGTCAACAAAGTGGTAGAGACCGTAGCCAAGTAGGAGGGCTTCAATTTGAAGTTTCCATTGCTGAAAGTTAGTGCCATCGAATTTTTCGACGGAACTCATAACGAGAGCAATAAGTGGCTTAGTTGGTTCATCGGAATTAGGAATTTGGTGGTTGGCCATAGTGGAATAGTTAACCGGATTTGTGCAGGAAGAGGGTTGGTTTGTGCGTGTGAGTTGTGTTTATATTTTTTAATTTTTTTTGTTTAGGATCAGAACTGCTCTGATACCATGTAGAAATTGAATTGTAAATATTATTGAGTACAAGACGTTACATTTATACTAGTAGTGTTCGACTAACTACCAAATACAATTAGAGTTAGACAAGCTAAATACAAAGACTAATAAAGAGATACAAGTCTATCGATAATAGAATACAAAAGAGATGATAGACAAAACATTATCTACTAATAATTCTATCAAGATCAACCCCCATTTTCATTACGTACAGCTTCTATTCTAGGTCCGTCGCCGGCGACGCGCAACACCACCATTTTCTGAGCTTGTCTTCCACTTCAAACCATTGTAAATCTGCACAGATTCTCTGAGATATTCAGTAAACAGTAAATTACAAACAAAGGTAATGAAGGAAAAGAAGAAAATAAATTGAACAAGGAGAAGAAAAGTGAGGATGGGAAAGGAAATAATAGAAGAGAGAGAGAGAGTAGAGAGGCCTGACAGCTTGTGACTTTGTGAGAGGAAGTATGGAAAGCATTACTTTCTACGGAGTAATTTATTTTATTGGCGTTTCTTACGCTTGTTTGTTACTTTGTTGTATTACTTTAGCTGGACGGACTTCTAGAGAACTCATGCAGCATATATATTTGTGATGTTAATTCTTGTAAGTTAATTGGTTTCCTAACTAGAATTTTATCAACTACGGCTTATTGCTCAAGCCTTGATCAATTTGAAAATAATAGGAGTGAACTCGAAAGGCTTGACAAAGACAAACACATGGACTTTTTGAATATGTTGAAGGGCTTTGTACACGATCAGGTAGATATTCTATATTTTTGCTCCTCCCTTGCCACTTGCTACTTGCCTTTGATAGTCTGGTTGTACTGAGGAAGTTGTCTGTCGCTATTGCACGCAAAATATCCCTGGCAGCACTGTTGCTAAGGGAATTACTGTTCCTAAGGAGGATTTGTTTGGTTTTTGGTTTTTTAAAAGGTTAAGGATACTATAGATATACACTTTTTTTCATTAAATAATAAAGGATGATGTTGATGTTGATGATGTGACATGATAATATTCATTTAAAATGAATGATGATGTTGATGATGTGGCTTGATGATATTAACTTAGAAGTGAATGTTGTAAGAGAATGTAAAAGGTTTGCCTTTTTATTATATAGTAGTGCAAAACTCGTACCTACGTACGGATTTTTAGTTGATTTGTTTATACAAATAGGTTAGTGACTTAAAAAATTATATTCGCTTCGTCTGAGTCAATAACTTACCCTTTTCTTTTTTTTATTGTTTCAGTCGACCGTTCACATTTCTGTTTTTGATAAAAAAAATTAACTTTACTTTTTTATTTTAGGCATAATAAAAGCAATTATTTTTTCATTACCTTTCCTTTTTTCTGTATAGAGTAACATTTTATTAAAATAAAATGAATATTAAATTAGTCACTACCCCTTGTCTTTCTATATAGAGTAATATTCTATTTGGATGGAATAAATATAAAATTAGTAACATGGTCACTCATATAATTTCGACCTGCGATCCGTTTGGCTCAAAAACCCAAAATGACCCGTCAAAACCCGACCTGAATTATCCATGACGTGTCATTAAAATTATTATGATATTTATATTTATATGAATGTATTATATTCACCGATTTTTTATTCGTCAAAAACGATTATGCTCCCCAATTTTTTACTTATAAACACAGTAATTATTTAATTCAATACATTAGTGATATTAAATACGATTAATATTAAAAAAACTACTCGTAATTTCTAATTGATAAAATGTAGAGCGTCGAAAATTCTATATGCGCAATATTTTGGCCTTAACCCAACCCGTAATTTTCACATCCCATATGACGTAATCGGTTTGACCCGTTTGACATGTTTATCAAAAAGTATGGAAGAGATTTTTTGTTTATTATGTTAGAATTTTTTTTTCTCCAATATATGTGATTGGTATAATTGATTGACATTGAGTAATAAAGATTTTGATTATTGTATGGACAAATATTTAACAATTGAGCTTGTAATTTGTGATGAATTTGGATAAAAGTTTATTTGTCAAGCTCAATTTAGGTAATGAATGAATAAAATTTTGGCGGGAAAGTTGAAAAGATTATATTGTCCTTGGTTTTTGTTTTAGTGAATAGAGGATATAGATTTGTCCCTCATTATCGTACTTTTAATATTACTTTAATACTTTCTTCATTCTTGCGCAAAATTCCTCTTCTACTAAGAGGTTAGGGAGGGTTGGAATTATGCTTACGTGGCGACCTCTCCTTGATTTTTTTCCCCGCTCACTTCTAAAATGTCTAAAATGGCAATAAGGATCCTTTGTCCCATAAATATATCTCACTCCCTGTGCCACCATTTAAAACCTGCCGCGTGGAAGAAACAATAAAACAAAAAAAATCAAGTCACATAAGAAAATGAAACTAGTAGTCATGTGGGGCAGACAGAGTAAAACAACTATGACTTCATTAAAATAAAGTAATTTAGTAGTACAGTAATAATTTGATAATAGGGTTAGTATCTTTATTTACTTTTCAGAAGTTGTCTCCATCTCCATCAAATCAATTGTGCTCCATAAATATTTTAAGTCTTCTGCCGGAACATGTAAGTTTTTTTAGGGACTACTTCTATCAGATTTATTTTTCAGAGGCTATTTTTTAAAACCTTGCCCTAAGTTTCTTTCAATTGGGATGGACATAATCTATTAAACGAACGATAAATGAAAATAGGTCATAGAGAACTATATCGAAGGGTTTATTAATTGTGCAAAAAATTCATGTCTTACCAATGAATTATCGTTAAATTAGTTAATTATCGACGTGTCAGACACTTGTACTAATTAAGTTATTTTGTATATTTTTGTTTTCAGTGACCGATATCATGGATTTAATGCAAGAATCACAACTGCGTCGTCGGCTACAATTTCAGCAAGAGAATAAAGTCACGGTTAATGAGGATGCTCATATTGGCAATGATAATATAGAAGTCCTACCAACTAACGTTTCTTCGAAGACAATACCTGAAGTTGGAATGGAGTTTGTATCAGAAGAAGCAACCTATCAATTTTACAATGCTTATGCTTTGGAAGCTGGGTTTGGTATTCGTAAAAGCAAGTTCCATAATGTTAACAGAACACTTGTGGACAGACAGTTTGTATGGTCGCGTGAGGGTGTGAGAGGAGAAGACAAACGTTATGGTGCTTACCAAACCCGATCTGCTAATGTAACAAGAAAACTAATGTAGTCAGGGGGCAATGGACTACTAAAGAAGATAGGTTGGAAAATATTCATTCTTTCACTTATATTAACATAAAATAACTTTATGATATTCGAATGAAAAAAAAGACTGAGGTTATTTTTACGTGAAAATATAAAAAAAAATATTGGATAAAGTACATCAAAAATAATATTTCTAGCGTCAAGGACTCTGAGTCGTTCAAGGTGAATTTGCCAAGGATCATAAACCTCGATTTTAATGTAGTTGCTATGAAAATTGATATGAAATTTATACGTGTGAATGTAGGCTCTTGATTCAATTAGTTGATACTCATGGAATAAGGAAGTGGTCTTAGATTGCTCAGATGCTTAATGGAAGAATTGGGAAGCAGTGTAGAGAAAGATGACACAACCATTTAAGGCCAGATATTAAGGTAAAGTGCTTTTCCAAAAAATAAAATAAAAAACTATCATTTTAATTAGGGAGTAAAATTATTGGAATTTAATAATCCTTTTTTCCTCATATATTATTCCGTACATTACATGTACAACAAATAAAAGTAACTAGTATGGAATCTTGAGGAAGTAGTGGCCTTGCTAATTTGGTTTCGATGGAGCGAAAAAGGGAAAAGAGATTGAATTCTATGAATTTCATGCACGCAAAGTTCCCAACGTAGCATTTCGGTTTGTGATTTGATGGTTTTTTTAAGAATCATTGGTCACAAAACCCAATTATGAAATCAAAACATCAGTCTGTCTGATACTCTGATATGTGTAATAGATAAGTAACATCTGTCCCAATAACAAATACGTTACATTTATTTTATTTAGATAAATTTTACTCACAATCGTATGGCTTTGAATAGAGTTGTGATAGAGGATACCGTAGTATTACGGTATTAGATAGAGTTTAGGAAATGTTAGGAATATTATGGTATATTGTAATATGGAAATGCACAACACAGAAAATTCCCAAAACTTCGTATCTTTGGTATTCGCATGGTATCAGAGCCTCTTTCTTGAGGACACAAAAGTTGCTTCCGCTTTCTTGCCGGTGAGCGAAATTTATGGCGCTCACCGGCGGGATATGAAAAAAAAAACAAAAAAAACATTTTTACGTAGTTTTTGGAAAAAAAACAAAAAAAAACACTACGTTCCCTTTGAATTTGAATTCCACAACACTTTATTCTCCCGCAGAAGTGAAGCTGATGATTCTATGGCCTTTCTGATTTTGCTATGAGTTCGATTAGGGTTCTCAAACAATTTAAATTGACGGATAATTTTGCCGTTTTAAATTTGTCAAGTTCGAAAAACTTAGCGTTCTTGACGATTAATCCTCGGCGAGTCCAAAAAACTTTGCGTTCTCGTTCGAAATATAGCCGGAAGAATCTATATGCCACCGTGGAGAAGAAGGCGATGAAGAATGAAGATCGAAGATATCTGATTTTTTTTAATTTGTGCAAACTCATGGAATTTTTTACGAATTACCATGAATTTGAGGGGGGTGATAGAGGACACCGTAGTATTACGGTATCAGATAGAGTTTAGGAAGTGTTAGGAATATTAAGGTATATTGTAATATACCAATATATCATAATCAGAATAATATTGATATTATAGAATAATTATATTAGCTACCGATATTAGAATATTGATATCATATCTTCGTAGTCCTATAAATAGGACGTCATTGTAATTGTTTGGAACAACGATTTCAACAACACAAAATCTTTATTTTAGCAAGTTGTTACAATAAAGTTTAACAAATTTTGACCGTAAATATATAAGTTAAGATTATCAAAATAAAATATTTTATTTTATTATCTTTCGCAAAACATTATTTTCAACAAAACAAAGTTATACAAACATGTCCAAATTTTTAATAAAACTATTGTCTTGAAAACTACGTAAAAAAGAATAGTAAAATATATATTTCCTCCGATTTTAAATGATTGCCCTGTTTGTGAAATAAGCTCAAGGAAATGCACTTTAGAGGCAAATCTTTAGCACAAGCGAAAGATAGTAGACCGTTGACAGTGGGAAAAGACGAATGAGATTGGTTGGTTTTCGAGTATTGGGATAGTGATCAGCAAAAGGTAATCTGTAATTGTTTTTTTTTATGATAGATCAACATGAATATATGGAGATGTAATTAGATTTTGATCACTTGTCCGCGAGTTACAGAAAAAGAAGCAAGACTAATACTGAAAATAAAATGAAGCAATTTGACATACCGGCCAATGGTTCGAAGTCCACCGTAAGAATTTTTTATGACATGGTATTCCCTTTTTTTTTCTAGCTTAAATCTATGGTGTTTTTTAATGTACACTTAGTTTAAACATGTATTGAATTTACGAATACAGCTTAATGAGCCACCTAATATTCCAACTCAAGATCTTGAAGAAGCATCTGATAGAACTGATATACAACAAGATCCTTTATATGTTAGATTGTTTGAGAAGACTAAGAGGTATATATTTTCACTGCATCTTTTATTATTATTCTTATTTTTCATGGTGATTACAAAGGTGGAAACTGATTAACGAAATTTTGTTAATTTGTGTATTAGACATAAAAATTCTGATGAGAATAGACCTTGGGAACCGAATGGTTTTGGGCCAAATGATGAGAAACATTTTGAAGAATTGAAAAAACTCCATGAAAATGAAATTGAGAAGCATGGTGAGGATACACTGAATGTGAAAGAGGCATATATGAAGGTGATAAAACATAAATCTGGATATGTTAGAGGACTTGGACCTGGAGCACGACTACCAGTGGAAAACAGAATTGAAGGACGCACTAATTAACTAAAGGTAGAGCTCTCTTCTGAAATACAAGACCTTAAAGCTTCTGCTGCATTACGCGAGACTCAAATAGAGGCACTAAAAGCATCCAATGATGATCTTAGAGCATCGAATGAGCAACTTAAATCATCAAATGAGAAGTTGAAAGCATCTGTCACGAAAATAAACTAAGACGTAATTGAGCGTGAAAAGCTAATTAGAGCTGATATGCAGAGAATGTTTGATGAAATCAGGTACCCGTCCTTTCGGCCTTCTTTGTTAAAAAATTCTTATTCTTAATCTTATCGAATGCGATTTGTATCCTGCTCAACTTCGTTGATTAATTGATTGATTTAAAAAAATTGAATTGAGGTTTATAGTCGACGTAAGTGTGCTGATTTCAGTGGTTTTTGTCAAATTGATCGACATTGATGGTTGGGTTTAGGATTTTGGGTCATTGATTGATTCATTTCGTCAGATTAATTTGAGTTAGGGTTTAGTGTATGTGTATGCGTAGTTATTTATTTAACTAAGTGATTGATTGGAATGCGGTTTTTGCTTTTAGACGGTTAATCAGCTTAATCGTATCAAATGTGATTTGTATCCTGCTGGAGTTCGTTGATTGATTGATTGATTTTTTTTTGGTGAATTAGGGTTTATAGTCGACGTAAGTGTGCTGATTTCAGTAGTTATCGTCAAATTGATTGACATTGATGGTTAGGTTTAGGATTTTGTGTCATTGATTGATTCATCTCGTCGGATTAATTTGAGTTAGGGTTTACTATATGTGTGATTGATTTGGAATGCGGTTTATGCCTATAGTCTGTTACTATATGAGGAGGTGGTGTGAGTATCAGGCGTCATTATCTACCCGTTAAACAATGTATTTGGGTGGCAAATACAGGGGTTACTAGGTACACCCAACCCCTTGTTATTGTTGATAATTGGTTTATAATTGGTTTGACCTCCATCCTCGAGTGATTGAATCATAATGCTTGTTTAAGGGCTTGCTTTCCAGATTTTCCATTGTATTTGTGAATTCAAGCAATTTTAAACTACCAGTAGAACGTTGACGCATATGTATTTGTAGTTGGGTGTTGATGGGAATAATCTTAAATTTCTCTCCATCCGAATTATAATCTAAAATGTTCATCTATACAGGATGGGATGCTAACACAAATGGTCTAGAGATGTTTTGAATGTTTTTTGGGCAATGGGGTGATGGATATGAAGCTTATTTTTTGGTTTACCACGAAGCATGGTTACCTTTTTGATAAAGCCGAGAAGTGTATTATTGATGTAAAATATTTGAGGCTTTATTTTTGATACATTAACTTTTTCGAGGTGGACATATGTAGATGCATATCGTATGTATTAACCCTATTGTTGCTTTTATATATATATATATATATATATATATATATATATATATATATATAGAGTAAGGCTCTTATGAGTCCTTTACTCTATATGAGTCCCTAAGTCCTCATCTCATCCATTGGATGAGATGAGAATGGATGGACGAGATGCTTCCAATTATTTGCATTAAAAAAAAAAAAAAGATTACGTTCCTAAAATAGCTCCCATGATTTTAGGAAACAATAACCCATGATTACGTTCATTCATCATTCAGTCATTCACCTTGCAAAATTCATCAAAACCTAAAAAAAAAAAAAAAAACTTCCATCATCACGTTCCGTCATTCATTCAATCAAATCTGGGTTCAAAATCCCGTTACTATGGATTCAATGATCGCGACATCATCATCAACTGTTGAAAAGCAATTGATCGAGTATAACAATGGTGAGTTTTGATATTTCTTTCACGTTTTGCTTCAATTATAATTCGGCGATCGACTAACAAAAATTAAATTTCTTTCACGTCGCTTTGGCTTCGTTTTTTATGTCAATTTTCATGTTAATATTGTTTTCATTGTCATCTCATTCATCATAGATTCATATTGATGGTTAATTGATATTCATGTCGATTTGACTTCCCTTTTTACATCAATTTTTATGTTGATATTGTTTTTTCATTCATCATAGATTCATAGTGATGGTTAATTGATATTGATTCCATAGTTTTATGTTTGTTATTTGGGTTTTCAATGAGGTCCACTGATAATATTGTTTTGTTTTCTATGATCGCAGTCACGATGTTGAAGTAACATACGCTCTACATTACAGTAACACTCCATTGCAATTACAGTAACACACTGAACGTTACGAAACAGTTTTTGATGATGATGTTAGAGTAACGTACTTTACCAGTTAGAGTAACACAATGTAAGAGCTGAAGTAACACATTGGCTGCATGGGCGTAACGCATATGTATTAACGTTACAGTAACACTTAATTGCAATTACAGTAACACACTGAACGTTGAGAAACAGTTTTTGATGATGATGTTAGAGTAACGTACTTTACCAGTTAGAGTAACACAACGTAAGAGTTGAAGTAACACATTGGCTGCATGGGAGTAACACGTTGTTTAATTTTGTGCAGGTGATATTGGAAGTGATGCGAATGCACAAGACAACACTGATAAAGGTGGATGAGGATGAGGAGGATGAAGTGGATGACGACGACGAAAATGAGGAAACTGAGGAAGACACTGAAGAAAATAAGGAGGAACATGTGTTTTGAGAATACTTGTGTTTTTGGTCATGATAAAAATATTTTTCTTTTTTTGTTTACAAGAATAACTGATTTTGTACACATTTTTTACAAGTAGCGTTGTGCTACGTAGCAATTAACTCTATATTTTATTTAATACATGTGCATTTGGTTAGAGTAACATCTTTGTTCTATTGGAGTAACACCTTTCGTCAGTTAGAGTAACAGACATAATGCATTAAAGTAACTGAGGACAGCAGCGTTTAAACAAATGATTACCAAAGTAATTGATGATAACTTGGATTGAAACCATTCATTACCAAATTAACGATTGTCGTTCTTTAAAGAACGATATATAATGCGTCAGAGTAATTAATGATAATAACATTGTTTAACCATGAGACAAAGAATAACACCATTAATTACTTGGAGTAACATCATTTGTTCATTAAAGTAACACTTATAATACGTCAATGTAACACGGGTGTGTAGCCTTGCTTGAGTTGAAGATGAAAGAATGAGCGGGTGTGTGTTTTGAAAGAAATTAGAAGTCGAGAGATTGAGTTTGGGATGATGAAGATGAAGAGTTTTAGTTAGGCGGGTGAGTTTGAATGAAAAAATTGAATGTGATGAAACATAATCAAGTAAGTTAGGTGGTTGAAGATAATTAAGGGAGGAGAGAGGATTTTATTATATTTTTTCCAAAATATGTTATATATTACCTTAATTACTAGACTCAATCACCACCATCCATCTCATCTAAATCAATGGCTCTAAATAGGACTTATGGACTCAAAAAGAAAAAAAGGACTCACTTGATCTTTACTATATATATATATATATATATATATATATATATATATAGAGGAAGGATCAAGTGAGTCCTTTTAGATACATTGAGTCCATGAGTCCAATTACGAACCATTGATCAAGTGAAAGATGGATGGTTGTGATTGCTTGAGGTGAAATAAGGAAATAACTAACAAATCTTGGTAAATATATCATCTCTCTCTTCCTTAATTATCTCAATGCAAATCTTCTCTCTCCTATCAATCTTTTAACTGCTTCTTTCTCTCACACAACAAGTTTCTTTAAAATTAAATTTTTTTCATCTTCACCAAAAAATCATCATTTTTCTACTGTCGTTGTACGTATGTTACTATGTTACTGTCATAACCCGTAAACTATGTTACTTTAACTCATACAATGTGTTACTTCAATTCATGAATTGTGTTACTTTAACTCATACAATGTGTTACGTTGTATAATAGTCTCTTGCAAAAACTGTTACTTTAACTCATACAATGTGTTACTTTAATTCATGAACTGTGTTACTTTAACTCATAAAACATGTTACGTTGTATAGTCTCTTGCAAAAACTGTTACTTTAACTCATACAATGTGTTACTTTAATTCATGAACTGTTGTATAGTCTCTTGCAAAAACTGTTACGTTAACTCATACAATGTGTTACTTTAATTCATGAACTGTGTTACTTTAGGAAAAAAATATGTGTTACTCTAACGCAGTGTAGCTGTTACTTTAACGAACAAATCATGTTACTATAAGAAATGGTTGTGGTTAATCTAAGAACGAATGATAAATAACGCTAATATCCTCAGTTACTTTTATGCATTATATTTGTTACTTTAAGGAACGAATGGTGTTACTACAATACATCTGAGATGTTACTCTAACCAAAAACGCATGTATTAAATAAATATAAAGTTAAGTGCAACGTTGTATATCTTTATGTGTAAAAAAATATGTAAAAAATCAGTTATTCTTGTAAACCCACAAAAAAAACAACTTCGAATCTGCAAGCCAGCGCGTAGATTTTATAAAATTCCACCGCCTCATCGATTTCCCCGAATACTTGCCCGATGTACGGAGTGAACGCCTCACCCACATCTCTGCACCATTCTTGTGCATTTGCTTCTTTGTCAATGCTACCTGCAAAAAAATAAACAATGTTACGCTCATGGGACATATGTGTTACTTTAACTCATAAGTTGTGTTACTGTAATTGCAATTAAGTGTTACTTTAATGCAGAAGTCATGTTACTTCAACGACGTTTATGCGTTAATAGAAATCAAAACAATAGTATCAGTGGATATCATGAAAAATCTAAATAAAAAGCATAAAACCCTGGAATCTATAAAGATTGAGAGAGCAATTAACCATTGATACGAAACTGTGATGAATGAAATGACAATGAAAGCAATATAAACATGAAAATCGACGTAAAAAAACGCAAATTGACGTGATAAACCATTGATATCAAAACGCAAATTGAAAGCAATATAACCATTGATATCCATGAATAAAAATTGAATCAAAACGTGAAAGAAATATTCAAACTCACAATTGTTATACTCGATCAATTGCTTATCAACAGTTGAAGAAAATGACGCGGTCATTGAATCCATTGTAACAGGATTTCGAGAACAAAATTGATGAATGAACGTGAATGAAGAAAGGTTTTTTTTAGGTTTGAATGAACGTGAATGATGAATGAATGTGAATGATTAATGAACGTGATCAAGGGAGTTATTGTTTCCTAAATTCATGGGAGTTATTTTAGGAACGTAAATTTTTTTTTTTAAATGCAATTGCTAGGATGCATCTTGTCCATCCATCCTCATCCCATCCAATGGATGAGATGAGGACTTAGGGACTCATCTAGAGTAAAGGACTCATAGTCCTTTACTCTAGATGAGTCTCTAAGTCCTCATCTCATCCATTGGATGAGATGAGGATGGATGGACAAGATGCTTCCAATTATTTGCATTAAAAAAAAGAGATTTACGTTCCTAAAATAGCTCCCATGATTTTAGGAAACCATAACCCCATGATCACGTTCATTCATCATTCAATCATTCACGTTGCAAAATTCATCAAAACCTAAAAAAAAAAAAAACTTCCATCATCACGTTCCATCGTTCGTTCAATCAAATCTGGGTTCAAAATCCCGTTACTATGGATTCAATGAGCGCGACATCAACATCAACTGTTGAAAAGCAATTGATCGAGTATAACAATGGTGAGTTTTGATATTTCTTTCAAGTTTTGCTTCAATTCTAATTCAGCGATCGACTAACAAAAATTAAAATTCTTTCACGTCGCTTTGGCTTCTTTTTTTACGTCAATTTTCATGTTGATATTGTTTTCATTGTCATTTCATTCATCATAGATTCATATTGATGATTAATTGATATTTCACGTCGATTTGGCTTCCCTTTTTACGTCAATTTTCATGTTGATATTGCTTTCATTGTCATCTCATTCATCATAGATTCATATTGATGGTTAATTGATATTGATTTCAGAGTTTTATGTTTGTTATTTGGGTTTTCAATGAGGTCTACTGATAATATTGTTTTGTTTTCTATGAATGCAGTCACGACGTTGAAGTAACATACGATCTACATTACAGTAATACTCCATTGCAATTACAGTAACACACTGAACGTTACAAAATAGTTTTTGATGATGATGTTAGAGTAACGTACTTTACCAGTTAGAGTAACACAATGTAAGAGTTGAAGTAACGCATTGCCTGCATGGGCGTAACACATATGTATTAACGTTACAGTAACACTTAATTGCAATTACAGTAACACACTGAACGTTGAGAAACAATTTTTGATGATGATGTTAGAGTAACGTACTTTACCAGTTAGAGTAACACAACGTAAGAGTTGAAGTAACACATTGGCTGCATGGGAGTAACACTGAGGAAGTGGATGACGACGACGAAGATGAGGAGACTGAGGAAGACACTGAGAAAGATGAGGAGGAGGAACATGTGTTTAGAGAATACTTGTGTTTTTGGTGATGATAAAAATATTTTTCTTTTTTTTTGTTTACAAGAATAAATGATTTTGTACACATTTTTTTACAAGTAGCGCTATGCTACGTAGCAATTAACTCTATATTTTATTTAATACATGTGCATTTGGTTAGAGTAACATCTCAGTTCTATTGGAGTAACACCTTTCGTCAGTTAGAGTAACAGACATAATGCATTAAAGTAACTGAGGACAGCAGCGTTGTTTAAACAAATGATTACCAAAGTAACTGAGGATAACTTGGATTGGAACCATTCATTACCAAATTAACGATTGTCATTCTTTGAAGAACGATATATAATGCGTCAGAGTAATTGATGATAATAGCATTGTTTAACCATGAGACAAAGAATAACACCATTAATTATTTAGAGTAACATCATTTATTCATTAAAGTAACGCTTATAATACGTCAATGTAACACGCTGATTATGAGACCACATATGTATTTTGGGTAAACTTGATAAAACGTTATCAAGTGAGTTAGGTGGTGGAGATAATTAAGGGAGGAGAGAGGATTTTATTATATTTTTTTCCAAAATATGTTAGTTATTACCATAATTACTAGACTCAATCACCACCATCCATCCCATCTAAATCAATGGTTCTAAATAGGACTTATGGACTCAAAAAAAAGAGGACTCACTTGATCCTTACTATATATATATATATAGTGATTTGGATTTTACCATAAAATATGTTAAGTTTGAACTGTGAATAGGCAAATTAAACCAACCGGGGACAGCAAAAGTCGGCGCCTACTAGGCATATGGCAACGGTGCCTCCCTCAAAGGTCCCTAACGCCAATTCAAACTTAACACAATATGTACCCTCACTAAGCCCTCTTCGTTTATGTTGATAAGTAATAAAAATCAGTTAGTTGAAAACCTAACCATGGTCAAATAGTTAATTTAATCAAGTCAAGACATAATTCAACAAAGAATTTAGCCTATAAGGCCCATCCTAACAATAAATAAAATATGAATAAAGTTAAAATAAAAATAAAAATAACTTACAAACTTAAATTGTTATCAGAAGATGTAGAACGCTTAGTAAACTTTTATTGATAAGGAGAGATTTTTTACAACTGAAAGAAAGAGAGACCGAGAAGGCTAGGAAAGAGTCTGCCTTAAACACATAAAAACGCATCCTTTTATAAGCAAGGAGCGGGAAAAAACAACAAAATAAAAACAGTACAACGAATATTTAACAGTACAACTACGAATATATAACAGTGCGTGTACTTATTAATACACTGAAAGCTTTTTGAAAGCCAATCCTTTACAGGGAAAAAACAAGTGTGTCATAGAACACACTAAAATTGGAAAAGCATCTTACGTAACATCTTCACCAATGCTTCCAAATATTTGCCTCCTTTTTCAAAGTTCTTCATAAGTGTGTCTTTGAAACACAAAATGCATGAACATGCATTATTCCATAATAACTTCAAGTAGATGAACTTCTGCTTAGTGCACCTAACCATAATTTTAATAGCTCTTATTAACACTTGAAACTATTTGCCAAGTTTTGAATAATCTGAGTATCTTTCTCGATATTATCTTCTGGGTCTTGAGCGTCTTGCAAAATATTAAATTTATTTTTGCTGCTTGATGTCATAGACACTGCCATAGAAGTATCACTCTTTTGTGATTTAGAATCATCAGTATTGGACAATTTCTTCTTTTGTTTTGTCCTGGACATCCATGGACTCAGAACGAGCACTATCTGAATGATTATCTTCATCATTGAGGTAGAGGATAGTATAACTATCAATTTTTTTTGGATAAGGTCAAGGGTAGAGCTACAATTTAGTTTCTTGGTGTCTTTATTTTCTCTGAGCATAGTATCCCAGAAGCGAGAATATGATTCTCTTTTTAGACAGAATAAATTTTCCTGGGTATAACCCATTTTTGGATTGAATTTCCATATCCAAGGAATAGAAAATTCAATAAAAAAATTGCATTTGAATAAGTCCAGGAATATTATCCTCCGGAGCCTTTGGTATAATTTCTTTCCACTCATTATAAAAATCTCTAAATATTGGTAGTAATATTTCCTCTGAAGTTCCATAAAATTGCCACCATTTTATTAACCATGGCGGTATAACTTCGGTTATAACCTCTTGGCTAATTTTTATAAACCAAGTATGACTTCTTTTATCATTCTCGTAAAGAAAAGCCTTATCGAATGCTTGGATAAAATCCCAACAATTGTAGTCAATACGAGATCCTTTGTTAATTAAGGTTTTTGTGTTAAAAGGGTTGATTCCTCATTCTTCAATGGTAATAACCTTTCTAATAATAATTTTTGAAAAGTTATAAATTTCTGCGTCATTACCCGTGAAATGATTGATTTCACAACCATTTGATGAAAGTATATTTTCATAAAAAGTTCTGTTTTTATATGATTCCATCATAAAATTATTTTTCATGAGATATTTCTCACATAAACTCCAGGGCTGATTTTCCCGTTTTTTATCGGACATGTTGAGAATGAGTAATCCTTTCTTCTTGGTTTTTAACCATTTTTTCTTTTTCATTCATCGATTCTTTAACTATCTTTCTAAATGAAGGAGATATTTTATCTTGTCCCTTTTGTTTCCAAAGTTGGAATTCTTCAAAATCTTCTTTCTTAATGATTTCATTATTAATATTTTTAGCTATAAGCTTTTTACTTCCATGCTGGATTAAGATATTACATGTCCCAAATTCTGAACTGCCTTCCTTTTTAGGAGAATATTTTATTCTTCCTCTATTAGAGGAATAAGTGCCACGACCACTGCCACGATACATTCCTGAAAAAATTAACATTTAAACAGATAAATACTCCCTTGTTAAAAAATATGGGAGATGATTTTCAGTACTTTTTTTATAAAAGATATCAAAATCGAAAGGGGCTAAATGTGCTTGACATCTGGCAAACATTTGTTTCGAAACATCATGCTTAAAATCTTTTTGAAACATGAATTTTGCAGAACTCCAATCAGTTCTGATTATAAATTTTTGATTATATAAATCATTTTGAAATTTTAACACGCATCTAACTATTGCAAGAACTTCCTTTGCAACAGTCTCATGATTAGATTGAGCATAATTCCATTTTCCGGAATAGAATCTGACCAAATATTTTTTTTATCTGTGGGATTAACTTGTTTAAGAATTCCTCCATAACCAATGTTTGAAGCATCAGTTTCAACAATTTTATCCCAAAAAGGATTTGCTAGCATAAGACATGGCAAAGATATTACTTTGTTTTTAATCTTTCTGACAACAATAGTATGATCTTTAGACCAAGCACCTGGATTCTTTTTTAATCTATCATAAAGGATGGCCATAATAGGGGGAAATATAATTCAAGCTTCCTAAAAATCTTTGAAGTTGTGTTTTATCCGTAATCTCGTCTGGAAATTTTGACCCAAGCTCAATACTTCTATTTATAGGAATGATCTTTCCTTTTTCAATATTATGCCCCAAAAACCTGGTTTGGAATAAATTCATTTTAGGCTTGGATATAACTAAACCTTTTGAAATTACAATTTTTTTAAAAATGTTAAGGTGTTTAAAGTGTTCTTCTATGGTTTTAGAAAATACTAGAATATCATCAATATAGACAATAATAAAATTGCTATAGTCATTAAAAATATCATTCATAATTTTTTGAAATTCCGAAGGGACACTTTTTTAATCCAAATGACATAACATGCCATTCATATTGACCAAATGGAACATTAAAAGCAGTTTTATATCTATCTGCTGGGTTAATTTGAATCTGCCAGTAACCAGTTTTTAAATCAAATTTAGAAAATATGATTGCATCATATAAACGATCAAGTAAATCTTTTTTATTAGGTATATGATATCTAATCCATTTTAAAACTTTGTTTAAAGGTTTATAGTTAATGACTAATCTAGGAGCCCCTTGTTCCTTCTCAGCATTTTTATTGACATAAAAAGTTGTACAAGACCATGAAGATTTAGACGGTCCTATAAGTTTTTTCTCTATAAGAGAATTTATTTCTCTTTTGCAAAAAGTCAAATATTCAGAATTCATTTGACAAGGTCTTGCCTTTGTAGGAATATTTTTATCCTTAAAGTCTTCTTCGTAAAGAAGGTCCACAATATGGTTTTTTCGACTCCAAAAAGCATTTGGGTGGTCATTACAAATATCTAAAGAAAATTAATTTTCAATTTCTGAAATCTTTGTTTTAAGTTTAGTATTACTAAGTTTTTCATTCATAGTCAAAATATTAACTTCATGCTTTAAAAACCATAATTGATTTTCCTTTAAAGATATTTGGTTATACATTTAATGTATAGCCTTAACAAAAGGTTTCATTATAAAATTGAAAATAATAGTTTTGTCTTTATAGGTTGCTATTAACCTATTTTTATCTACACTTTGAAAAGGATAAATTTTATTAATAAAGGGTGTTCCAAGTATGATTGGAGTTGAAAGTTTATTTTTAACAAGTAAGAAACTTAAAGGGATACAAGTATCATTAACACAAATGTATGCTTTTGGAAATTTAAATTGGATATAAAGTTTATCTCCACCTGCTTGAGATAAAGTGTGAGTAGTTTTTTCAAAATATCTGGTAGGAATTAATTCTTCTTGTATAACATTTAAATCTGCTCCAGTATCAATCAAAGCAGTAATTCTTTAAAATATCGATCATCAATTCTAAGTAAGACTTTTACATACCATTTTTGGCCTGTAACAATTTCTAATGTCTGAAGAAATTTATTAGTCGTATTAGATTCATTTGGTAATTTATCCTCCCTTATATTTATGGGTTGATTATTATCCATAGTTTGACAATTTTTTAGGAAAGAAACATCATCATTATTATTAATGATGTTATTATTTTTAGAAAGTTCTTCTTGGAAAATAACTAGAGTTTCTAGATTGGAAATTCTTTGAAATTTTAGATCTTTTATCTCAGATTTTAAAATCTCTATTTCCTTCAAAATGTCATGTAAAGAAGTAGGATTTGAGTCTTTTCTCTTACTTTGGAGAAGTTTATAACTTCAGACATAGTATAAGGATTTTTATCTGTAACGATATCATCATTTTTGTATTTATTCGTACTTTTGGAAGTACTGGGAATATTTTCAATAATTTTAGACCGCATTTCTGGGTCTAGGATTGATTTTAACAAATCTATCCATTGATCATTATCAAGAACATTAATATGATTCTCTTGGAATTGAGATATTAAATTATAAAATTCATTCTTATCAGGATTCTTACAAGATTTTCCCATACCACAAGGTGTGCATTCCGAACTAGAAGATTCAGAATAAGTATCTGAATCATTATCAATGATTTTGATATTATCACTGGAATTACTTAAGCTTCCTTCAGTTTCACTATTAGATTCAATTTTGTCTAAAAATAATTTTGACAACTTATCTTTAAGATCATCGTCAATCTCCAAATTATTAATCTGTTTTTGAGTCCAGCAATTATTTGCCATGTGGCCCTTTTTATTGCACTTAAAGCATCTTATTTGCTTAGAAGAGGTATAACCTTTCTTTTTGTAATTCTTTTTAGGAAATTGATAAATACAGCCCTAAGGGCTGCATTTAAGAGACTAAAAAAGGAAAAAAAAAATCTCAATACATACATTAATTACATTGATTTATGTGTAATTTTCTCTTTATTTCCCAAGTTAATACCAAATATGGAAGTTATTCAATGCTTAAATACAACCCTAAGGGTTGTATTTAACATAACTCTTTTTTTTATACTCTTGCCTCTGGGACTTTCTTTGAGATTTTCCCTTTAGATTTTTTCTAGAATACTCATGTTTTTTGTATCTATGGTAACTATCTTTTATATTATTCTTCTTCTTTTTTTTAGGAGAAGAAGTCATATCCATACCAAATTGTTCACAAAATTCACCTAGTTGATGTTTTTCAACTAAATTCTGATGTTTTAATCTTGGGTACAAACTTTTATTAGTTGACCATAATTGTAATCATCATAGTAAATAGAGATTCTATCTCCTCTAAGAGTTTTTCTAACCCTTTCTGCAAATAAATGAGGTAAACCGTCAATAAATTTGGCTTTCCAATGAGGACTATTAGTCTCAGGTAATAGCATAACTCTACTAAGAAATGTGTCTTTATACCACCTAAATTCTGTCAAAGTTTACATCTTTGATTTTGTAATAGAGTCCTAGTAGACTCTTGATTATTAGCATATTGACCTGTAAAATGATCAACAATATTTATAACCAAAGTATAAACAGCTTGGTGAGAAGTAACGTCATTCTCAATTTTAACAGTATTATATATACCAAGTTTCTCTTCTTCAGATAAGTAATTGTCCCACCAACCTTTTAGTTGGCCAGTGAAACCTGCTACTATCATTTTAGCAACAGTGGTATCATTATTATTAGCATTCTTACAAATGGTAGATTACATAAGCATTCTATGCACATGATTATGAATTTGTTTTTCAGAACAACAATCTATATTCCATTCATAAATATGGGTTCCACTGTAACTGTTATTAATATGATATTCTTGTTCTTCATGAAGAAGATCCATTGGTGAAGGTCTAGTATTATAATAGATTGTATTAATTGGCTTATCAAACCACTTATTCTTTTTGATAACATTAATATTGTCACCATTTTCTGGATTTAACTCATCATCCAGGGTCTTGATACTAAGACTAGCAACTTTATCAGCCAAAGTACTGATTAATTTTTCAGTCAATTCTTTTCCTTGATCAGTTTTGAATTTAAAATTCTTAATTTCAGGTGGATCCTGAATATTAGTCTCAATATTCAGAATTCTTGAAAATGAAGGTTTAAATTTTTCTATTTTATCCTGGACAAGGTTATTAATTAGATTAATGACTTTGTCAGTTTTATTATGTAAATCCGCAATATGGTCACCAAGAATTTTTAAGTAAAGATTGGCATAATTATTCTGTTGAATTAAGCTATTAAGATGATTAGTAGTAATTATAGCAACATCGTTTTCAAATATTTTTGAAAGAGCTATATAGCCGCATCCATCTAGTTTGAAGGATTGTAAAGGGGGTAAACTTCTTTGAGGTCTTCATCATTTAAAAGTTTGAAATTTATTTCAAGAACTGATAAATCACTACAAAAATCAGAGGCAAATGTGGCGGATGTCTTGCGGCGGACAAGGAATCCGACGCGTCTTTAGGCGTTGTGTCGGACTTGCGGCGGATTGGCCGCCACATGTCACTATGCGTCGGATTATTCCACGCAGGTCGTCCAGGTCAAGGGCGCTAATGAAAGTGGGTTTCGCGCTCAATCATGCGTCGGACTATCCGACGCGTGTTCCACGCAGGAAAAAATTACGCGGCGGATTGGCCGACGCATAGTATGCTATACTGATGTTCAGTTTGGGAGAAAAAAGTTATACCATGTGGCGGAAAATCCGCCGCATAAATTATGTTTCACGTGGGACTTGCGTGGGAAAGTCCGCCGCGAGACTCAACGATATTAATAAAAAAAATCGCGGCCTGCATACTAACACAAACAAAATCCCCAAATTAATTTCCCCAAACCCTACCCCTTATACCCAGAAACCGAACCCAACCCTCCCCCTTTCCCCCTCCCCCTACCGGCGACCCGCCTCTGCCGGCACACCGCCGGCGCTCCGGCGCTTCTCCCCGCGGCTCCCTTCCCAGTTTCCTACCCAGCTCCCTCCGCGCCCTTCCCCTTAGTTTCCTACCCAGCTCCCTTCGCCCTCCCCCTCCCCTTACTCCTACCGGCGACCACCACTTCCGGCGGCCTGCCGGCGCCGCCGCGCCTTCTGCTTAGTCGTGCCTGTGCCTCGCCGTTCTCCATTTCCTTACAATTTTCCGTCTTTTCTTCATTAAAGTATGTTCAAACTATTTAATTGTTTAAAGTGTTGTTATTGTTATTGATTGTTGTAATTATTATTGATTAGGTTATTGTATTGTTGGTGGTGGTGTTAGTGTTGGGTGAGTTTGTGTGAGTGGTGGTTGGGGTGAGATTGTGTTAATTTTTGTTTTTGTTATTATTGTTGTTGTTATGGTTACTGTTGTAATGGTGGTGGTAGTAGTACAATTAATTTTGTTGTTAATTGTTGTTAGTATTAGTATTTTTGTTAGTAGTAGTAGTAGTAGATTAGTTATAGGAGGAAGAAGAGTGGTGGTAGTAGAAGTAGATTACTAGTAGTAGATTAGAAGTAACAGTAGTAGTAGGTTAGTTGTATTAGTAGTAGTAGAAGATTAATAGTATTACTAGTATTAGTTGTAGAAGATTAGTAGTAGTGGTACAAGTAGTATTGATAGTAGATTATTAGTAGTAGTAAATTAATTTTTACTAGTATTTATTTATTTATGCATTGTAAGGCCAAATGAACAGTTTGACATGAAGCTGTATAGATATATATTCCTAACTTCATGTTTGTGTTTGTTGTTGAACAAGTAATAAAATTAATTAAATGTTTGAAGTCGTCAATTTTAATTAAGAAGCAAGCATTTTATTAGTAAATGGCACATGAGGAAGCCTAGTGTAGCACACGGGATAACTATTATGACCCCATTTGGATAAGAAAAGACACGTTTTTTTGCTAGTGATAATACTCGTATTATTTTATTTCTATTAGTATGTCTCACAAAGAATTATCGTAAAACAGTGTGATATAAGAATTGCTGAAATAAGAAAATGTGACTATAAAATTGTGAATTAAAAAACTACCTAGTGATTTGGTTATGGAGGGTTGATGTTGATTACAGTAGTTACTAGTTAGTAAACGGAAAGCATATTTTCTTTGGGCAGAGACAGCAAATTAGGCAGGTAAAAGAGTACTAGTAGTAGATTAGTAGATTAGGAGTACTAGTAGTAGTGAAATACTCCCTCCGTTCCAATGAATTGTTTGCCTTTGCTTTTGACACCAAGGGAAAGAGAACCAATGGGGAAGTGACATGTGGAGCCAAGAGTCAAATTACATATAAAAAACATTCCTAAAATAGAAAGGCAAACAATTGATTGAGACGCCCCAATATGGAATAGGCCAACAATTCATTGGGACGGAGGGAGTAGTATTAGTAGTACTAGTCAAGTAGTTTAACTACTACACTACTACAATTATTTCACTACTAGCACTACTACTCATAATCTACTAATCTACTACTAATAATCTACTAATACTACTACTAATCTACTATTACTAATTTACTACCACCACCACCACTACTACTCTACTACTAATACTACTTAATTACTACTAATCTACTAGTACTGCTAATTTACTACTATTAATCTACTACTACTACTAATACTACTTAACTACTACTACTACTACTACTAATCTTCTACTACTACTACTAATACTACTAATATACTACCACTAATCTACTACTACTAATACTACTTAACTACTACTAATAATACTACTAATCTACTACTACTACTAATGTACTACTACTACTACTACTACTAGTCTACTACGAGTACTACTACTATCACCACTACTAATCTACTACTACTACTAATACTACTTCACTACTACTAATAGTACTACTAATCTTCTACTACTATTACTACTACTAATACTACTAATATACTACTTTTCATATTTCCACATTATCATTTTAATACCGTAACTTTAATTTGTTTATTTTCATTGTAACTAATTAAAAACATTTTAAGCAAACAGATGTACGTATTATAGATTGGTTAATGTATTACATTTTCTGTGTGTATGTACCTTCAGTATTGTACATTGTTAATGTGTTTTCATGTTTTGCAACTATGGTTCTCGTAGCGGAAACGTAATAATGGCAGGTGCTGGGAACAACGACGATATACCGGATGCCGATAAGAAATACCTTTCGCGGAACGAAAACGGCGTTTGGTAAGAATTCCTGTACTGTATTAATGTTTTCATTTACGATGGAATATAACTCGTTAAATTGTCGTTGTAGGTGGGAAGATGACGACATTGTCAATTACCTACGCGAGTCCATCGTCGGCACTTACATGAACGCCCCTGACGTTTATAGGAACTGGACTAAGGCGCCTCAACTGGCGAGGGACGCCATGTACTCCCACTTCGATGTGAGTTTTTTTTTTGGGGGGCTAATACTTGAACTATTTAAGTAATTTGTAAATTTTCTAATAATTTGTTTGTCTTTTGCAAACAGAAACGGGTGAAGATCGATCCGGGTTATGAGCTGCGAAACGCGTACGAGGTAAGGATCAAGAAGCGTCTCTCCGACATCTTCCAGAGGGCAATGAAGGCGAAGGAAAGGCCTACTTGGATCCCGGAGAAAAAGTACCAGGAGCTGCAACGTAGGGCAATGCATCCTAAATTCCTGAAGAAAGTAGAAGTGAACAAAGCGAACCGTCGTGGCGGAAACAAAGACGGAGTAGCGAAAGGGACCAACTGCCTAGGGCGTAATAGCGCGACAAAAGCTTTCAATAAAATGGTATGTGTTATGAAAATAAATTATTAGTTTTTTATGTTCAATATAACATGGTTTGTACGTGTTCTGACATTTTATTTCGAAGAGACCGAATGCGACCCCGATTCAGCTGCTTCACAAGTTAAAGAAGAACAAGAAAGGTCTTTGGGTTGATCCCATTGCAGAGGAGGTGGACATAAGTTCTCCGACAATAGAATTCAAATCATATTAAATTATCTCAACTTCATCATTTGGTGTTAAGCTATATAATTTAACATTTGAATGTCATTTCAGCAAAAATTTGTACAAGCGAGGGAAGAGGCAATGTCCCAAGGAGGGGAGGCGATATCACGTGTGGACGAGTTTCGCTTATACCATGACGCCTCGGGGGGGTTCAACAAGAAGAAACGTGTGTTCGGGGTTGGAAGTGCAGCCAAAGAACTGTTCAAACCGTGCATGAACCATACCAGTACCGCGGTTGATGACTCGTACGTACCCACCGCCGTCACCCAGCAACGGACCAAGAACATGAGAATTAAAGAGGACTTGAAGAAAATGGAGGAACGGCAGCTGCAGCATGAGCGCGAGATGCAGGAGGAGGACGATAGAGATGCTGAAGGAGAGGATCGCTATGTCCGATGAAGGCTGCAGTCTATGCCACGGGGTCAGAGGCGTGACGACAATGCTGACGATGGTCACGCATTTGGTAGTAACATGGAGGTAGACCCGCCCCATTAGGTAGACTAGGTAATATGTATTTTCTAATTACTAGTCCTCGAACTTCTTAACGAAATATATATTAGTTTCTTGGGAATTAGGTAGACTTGTGAACTTGGGGATTAGGTAGACTTGTGAACTTGACTTGGGAATTAGGTAGACTTGTGAACTTGGTAACTTGGTAACTTGGTAACTTGTGAACTTGGGATTAGGTAGACTCGGTAATATATTAGTTTCTTTTCGTTCATTGAGCATGTTCTGCTTCTGCGTGAAAGATTCGATGTGGAATTTGCTCGGGAGGAGCACATTTGGTTGCACGTTGTGTGCTTTTATTTTTTTCAGGTCGATTTTCTGTTTTGGGGACGTTCTATACCCAGCAGATATTGCCGTACAGACCCAGTTTGCAAGGGAAAATCCCACGCAAACTGAACGCACACCCATTGTTGCAAGGGAAAATCTCACGCAAAACTGGCCGCACACCCACTTGTTGCAAGGGAAAATCCCACGCAAGACTAGACGCACACCCATTTTTGCAGGGGAAAATCCCACGCAAAACTGGTCGCACACCTTTTTTGCGTGGGACAATCCGCCGCAAAACATCCAATTTCCGACGTTTAAACAGTTGACTTCAAGTCCCCTTTGACCTGTCTAGTGTCGCCATTTCCGCCGCATGTCTGATGTGAGTTGATATGAACTTTGAAACAAGAATGTAAAGATGGATTAGTATTCTGAAATGGAACGTGAATGAGTAGCCAAAACAGAAAGAAAGGATAGTTTTAAGCGTGAATGAACCGTAACCAAGGATAGTATGCTAGGTGAAGTAGACCTATACTTCAACAAAGCGGGTGCTAAATCAAACAACGCGATTGAAGTAGCGAGTTTAGAGCTTGTAACGCGACTCACTCTAGACTTTGTCTTGTAAACTACAAAGACGAAACAAAGAAAGCACACAGCTTAACTTTACTCAGGTTTTTAATTTGCAAATTGGATGTTGTTTATTCCTTCAAATGGCCGGCTATTTATAGCCTACAAGACCCTTAAAATCGGCTGGCCAAGGGTGACAAAAACAAAGTACAATGGTGACAAAAACAAAGCTAGACTAATGTGAACTAGGAGCTAAATACTATGCTAAGTGAAGAGTAATCAGCCTAGGTCTCTTTGTGTGAACATGGAGATGAAAACAAAGCTTGAGTAGGAGTAATGGGGCGCGGCAATGGTGTGAACATGGAGCCAAAAACAAGGCTAACAAGAGAGCCTTTGACCGTGTACACCATGAGAACACAACCAGCTCCAAGACCTTCTTGACTTCAGTCCATTACTCATGCTTGAATGATTATGTGCCTAAGTTAATGTCTTCACTTTACCTTGATTAGTTGCTCCTTTATTCAGCTCAAGTTCGAGCTAGCTCCATTATTGAAGTTGACTTCCTTTTATTGCTAAACTAGCTGGCCTAAACTTAAGTAGGAGCTAGTATTCTTTAGTTGAGCTCTTTTGAGCTTCCTTACTTGGATTGGTAGCTCCTTGATTCGGATCATCTCCTCCCCCTTGACAAGGAATTGTCCTCAATTCTGAACTGTGAACTCTATCAAGGCATAGAAGAAGATCTTCTATTAGGAAGGTGGCTTGGATTCCATACTCATCTGGTAACTTTAGCTTGTAAACTCTTTGGATGCCCTTGTGTGGAACTTCTGTTTGTGACTTCCACTTGCTCCTTCCTTGGTTTGGGAACTCCTCTATACTCACGTTAGCCAAAGATAAGTCACCCCTTATGAAGAGCCTTGTACTTTTGTTGTGCTCTCCTTTGTAGGCTTTTCTCGTTATGTGTTCAGAATGCCCTGAAGTGTAAAGGAGATTTCCTTTAAAAGGAAGTTTTACCTGCAAAATAAGCTCGTTAACAATACCAAGAGTGTTAGTCTTGTGCTTGGTAAGTTCTTCTGTCTCCACGTTGTAGTAATCCTTCCCATTCTCGACTCCAATTGTGCCTGCATCTAAAGTGGTTGAATGTGTAATGTTGCAAGATAACGTGCTATCCAAGTCCTTGACCTTGCCCTCTTCATAACTTAAGACCTCAAGATCTTTTCTAGGCGTCAAACAGGATGGTATAACAGCACCTTGTTTCTTTTGACCCTCTTCTTTACTACCACTCTTAGTCTTAATGGGTTCCAATTCCTCCCCTTCTACAACAAGTGTTCCCAACCCTTTATTGACAAACATTGAAAGGCTGGTTTTTTCGACTTTGTTAACTAACATATTTTTCACATTTTGAGGGGCCATGGGTTTGAGTATAATTTTCTTCCCTTTATCATTCAATTCATACTCATTCCTCCTCCCATGGTGAACCACGTCCCTATCAAACTGCCATGGTCGTCCTAATAGTATGTGACAAGCATCCATGGGTATAACGTCACATAGGACTTCATCAACGTAGGATCCCATGGTTAAGCCAACCCTCACTTGTTTATTGACCCTTACCTTGTTCCCGTTGTTTAACCAATGTAAGGCATAAGGGTTAGGGTGATTGGTAGTAGCTAGGCCTAGTTTGTCCACCATTTCCGTTGAGGCAACGTTGGTACAACTACCTCCATCGATGATTAGACTACACCATTTATCTTTCACTTGACACTTAGTATGAAACAGTTGGTCTCTTTGTTCAGTGTCTTGTTGAATTGGGTTAGTATGTAGAGTTCGTAGTACTAGGAGTGTGTCATAAGCCGGGGGTTCATAAGCCTCAATATCTTCTTCCTCTTCTTCCTCTCCCTCATTGACATTAAAAACAGCCCCTATACGTTGTTCCTCCTCCCATAACTCATCCCTAACTGTGATTACTTCCCTTAAGGTTACAACTCTTTTGTTAGGACAAGCGTTTTTGAAGTGACCAAACCCTTGACATTTGAAACAACGTACTTTAGATAGACTAGTTTCAGTGGATGTTTTGGGTGTAGACTGAGGTGGGGGTGCTGGGTTAGTCTTAACAATAAGGGGTTGGTTAGAACTAGTAGGATTGACTCTATTACTATCATCTGTTCTAGACCAAGTATGACTCTTACTAGACTCACCCTCATGTCTTCCCTTCCCTTGTGCCTCAATTTTTAGACACAACCCACACAATGTATCAAAATCAGAATAGGGACATAAATCAACCGTATTAGCTATACTACGATTCAACCCACGTAAGAACCTAGCCATTTTTATTTCTTCATTCTCCTCTACTTCTCCCATTAAAACCAGGTTCTCAAATTCCTCTATATATTCACTAACACTCATTTTTCCTTGAACAAGATTAGCAATTTTTTTGTATAAGGACAACTTGTGCGTGGTTGGAACATACCTCTTACGTAGTTTACGTTTCAAGGACTCCCAAGAAGTGATCTTACCCTTCCCACTTCTGGTGCGTTGTACCTTAAGTCCTTCATACCAAAGGGAAGCTCCCTTGCTTAGCTTGAGGATGGCGTACTTGCACCTCTCTTCGTCCTCCAAATCCTTGAAGTCAAAGAGCTTCTCTATGTTTCTTTCCCACTCCAAGTAAACTTCAGGATCAGTACCACCATTAAACTCAGGGAGTTCATTTACCTTGATTCTGTCCACCAGTTCTCTCCTTGGTTGGAAGCGAGAGTTCTTGGGTTGGAAGTTCTCCAACGCCTTCTTTAGTTGTTCCAGGAAGGTAGGATCTTCAAAGTTCAACACTCCTGCCATGCTTACGTCTAAATGGATGACCAAAGCTCTGATACCACTAATGATGTGAGTTGATATGAACTTTGAAACAAGAATGTAAAGATGGATTAGTATTCTGAAATGGAACGTGAATGAGTAGCCAAAACAGAAAGAAAGGATAGTTTTAAGCGTGAATGAACCGTAACCAAGGATAGTATGCTAGGTGAAGTAGACCTATACTTCAACAAAGCGGGTGCTAAATCAAACAACGCGATTGAAGTAGCGAGTTTAGAGCTTGTAACGCGACTCACTCTAGACTTTGTCTTGTAAACTACAAAGACGAAACAAAGAAAGCACACAGCTTAACTTTACTCAGGTTTTTAATTTGCAAATTGGATGTTGTTTATTCCTTCAAATGGCCGGCTATTTATAGCCTACAAGACCCTTAAAATCGGCTGGCCAAGGGTGACAAAAACAAAGTACAATGGTGACAAAAACAAAGCTAGACTAATGTGAACTAGGAGCTAAATACTATGCTAAGTGAAGAGTAATCAGCCTAGGTCTCTTTGTGTGAACATGGAGATGAAAACAAAGCTTGAGTAGGAGTAATGGGGCGCGGCAATGGTGTGAACATGGAGCCAAAAACAAGGCTAACAAGAGAGCCTTTGACCGTGTACACCATGAGAACACAACCAGCTCCAAGACCTTCTTGACTTCAGTCCATTACTCATGCTTGAATGATTATGTGCCTAAGTTAATGTCTTCACTTTACCTTGATTAGTTGCTCCTTTATTCAGCTCAAGTTCGAGCTAGCTCCATTATTGAAGTTGACTTCCTTTTATTGCTAAACTAGCTGGCCTAAACTTAAGTAGGAGCTAGTATTCTTTAGTTGAGCTCTTTTGAGCTTCCTTACTTGGATTGGTAGCTCCTTGATTCGGATCAATGTCCCACGCGAAAGAGTATGCGGCGGCCAATCTGCCGCACGTGTCCCTCTTTGCGTCCAAAATTAACGGCGGTCTTTCGCGTCGCGGAATCCGCCGCAAACTTGAATTCGCGTCGGATTTTCGTGATTTGCGGCGGATTTTTCCGCCGCGACAGACCCTTCATTTTTGTAGTGAATAATTAGATAAATAAGTAGCACAATACCAAGGAACAAAATGTATGATTTCATTTTTTTAAAATACAAAAATCATAAAATTCGTCTTGAAGAATTTGTTGTTGGCTACTATTAAAATTATCAAAAAACCAATCTCTAAATTTTTTCAATATAGGAGAATTGAATTCATTATTAATCATTTTTCTGGTTTCTGAACCAGAAGTAAAGTCCAATAAAGGTGTATTAATCATTAAAATTAAAACTCATTTGAGACATAGTCTCTGACTCCCTTTTGGGTTGTTGTTTGGGATAAATTTTGCACCTTCGGAATACAACGTGGCATACTACGAGTGGACGGTCAAAAGGTCAGAAGTCAAAGGTCAAACGATGGAAAGGTCAAAGGTCCGCGGATGAAAGTCAAAACCGAAGATTAAGAGACGGAAGTCAAAATAATCAAAAGTCGTCAGGTCAAATAAACCCGGAGTAATATACGGAGATGGGTCGGACAAAGCTTGGAGTAAGTAAAAACAATGGGCCACATAACCAAACAGATCCAGGAGGAAATCTAGCCCATACAAGGGGGGAGAGACAAAACCAGCTCCTACAAACAAGGAAACCCTCCTGCAGACCAGGAGAGAATTCAGATGAAGAATGCAACGGCTGGAGAGGGAGTAAAGGCCAAGATCTTACACAATAAAGGAGGGGATTAAATGCCAAAGATATCAAGCAATAAAGAGGGTTAAAAGCCAAGATTCCCAAGAGGAGGGGAGGATAACGGCTAGCATTAGTATAAAAGGGAAGAAAGGAAGAAGGAAAAGGATCATCTAAGAATACCGACTCCGAGCATACACTACATCAAAATACCAGCCATTAATCGTATAAAAATACTTGTATTTGTATTCCCTTCTTCATTCTTTCCCGTTTATAGTAGAATTTTGGTGGGATTCCGACTCCCCCCGCGGTTTTTCCCACATTGGGTTTCCGCGTCACCAAAACTTTGTGTGTCGTCCATTTTCTTTCATTGTTCCTCGTTTACTAAATCCAACTCAGTTTCGACAACCCTTAGTTATAGGACGATCGCTTTAACCCGCAACCGAAATCATAAACCCGGTAAATTTTTACCAAAACAATTTGGCGCCCACCGTGGGGCAAAGTGATCATTTCCTATAAGTCAAATCCTACCGTGAAGCAATCTCGTGTCCTCATGACCGAATCCGGCCAAAGTCCTTCCAGCAGTCAAGGAGCATCCACTCAGTCCTCAGGAGGAGGATCGTCCCCAGGATCAGCAGAACCAATTCTCACGCCCCTCACCCTGGCAATCCTCACCAGCCTGACAGTGAAACCCACACTATCGGCGTCTAGGCCCTCTCCGACGCCCAAAGTTTCTGGGGTCACCAGCTCCTCCAAGACCAGGAAGGATAGCGTACCAACCAAAACCTTGACTCCAGGAGGATTCGTAGGAGAAGCTTCCAGTGGTGCGGGGTCACCAGACCTGATGCAGAGTATGCTCCAGGGAATCAATGCTCTGCGCCAGGTAGTAGAAACCCTGCAGAAGGACAACCAAGATATCAAGGCTCGGATCTCGGCAGCAGACAAGACTTCAGTTGCACCGGTCCAGCCGTCACCAGAGATGCTGCCCTTAATGCCTAGGGGAGAGCCCAGCACCCGCAGGGAGTCAATGACCAGCAGGAAGACCACCAGAGAAGTCCCCTCAGAGTTGGTCACCAGACTGGAGTTAGGATTGGCTCCACCAGGCCCAGTCATTAAACCTTAAGGATTGGGTTACCTAACCTACGGCCCCACACCCGGCAGATCTCCTACCGCAGGTAACCTTCTCTCCAACATTGAAAGTCGAGAAACTAACTCACTATCTTTTGCAGGCACCCCTATCCACCAGGCGCCAGGATGACAATTTGTAACTCCACCAGGGATGACCACCTTATCTAACAACCAGTCCTCTGGAGGAGTGTGGACAGCGCCTACCCCCAACCAGCAGACTCCGGGATGGCAGCCAGGAGCCCCGGTCAACATGGCGACCGCTGACAATAGCCTGTACGTTGGAGCAAACTGGCCACCCAAAACCCCACTCCAGCAGACGTCAGAATGGCAGCCCGGATCCACGACAGCAGCAATACCTTTGCCTCCTCCTCTTAGCAGTCAACACCCTGGAGGACCTCATGCAGAGAGTACTCCTTTCAGCTTTTCTCCTCCTGTTTCTAACCCTCTTGCAGGAGCAGTCAGCACAGCAGATCGACAATACCAGGAACTGAAGGAATTGAGGGAACTGATCAACAAGATTCCTGGAATGCCACGCCCCCTGGAAAGAGCAGCTAGAGACAGCTACACAGATTCACCCTTCATCGACGATCTAGCCTGTGTTGTTGTACCCAAGGGCTTCGTGCCACCAGCCATGACGCTTTATGACGGCACTATAGACCCTCTAGATCACATCAACCAGTACAAACAGAAGATGATGGTGGTGACCGCTACGGGGCCCCTGAAGGAAGCTTACATGTGCAAGGGGTTTGGCTCCACTCTGTCGGATTACATTTTGAACATGTATATTAAGATATAATAGTTCCAATTATATTTTCTAATTTTTTAGATTTATAAATTGTAATTTATAGTATTTTGTATTTTCAGATTGAATTTTATTTTCGGATAAATTATTTATAAATAATTTTATTTATTTTCGGATTGAATTTTATTTATAAATTGTTATATAATAGTTCTAATATTTTCTGATTGAGATTTATATTTTGAAAAATATATAAATACTTTTCTATTTAATTGTATATGTTTTTTTGGAAGTTTTTGCAGGATTAGGTACTACTGACTTTTACAGTAAATGGGGAAAACAAAATTTGCATTTCGCTATTTGATTTTGGAGATCAAGTAATTAATCGTATATTAGAATTCTTTTTTAGTTCTTGACTACAAGTAATTGGCTTTTTATTTTCGAGACCAAATAATTAATTACATATTTAGTTTAAAAAAAAGTAAATTTGACACCGGATTTAGTTGGTAAATGCAATTCGCAATCAATTAATCGCGTAGTAGAATTTTCTATGTAATAAAAAAATTAGCGTTTGATTTTTGAGACATAGTAATTAATCGCATTAGAATATTTTTTAAGACAAAATTATTCTTTAAGACGATTATGTTGTTCGATCTTTCGTACACCCACATATTGATGATCACACTCTTTCGATCACATATTTCATAAATTTTTTGTCAATTAGAAAATTTACTGGATACATAATGAACTAATGACATTTTTTTACAATAAAAGACGGTGTCGTATGAGAATAGTTAGTACTTAACGAGACACATTGTCCACAATTTATTGGTATCTCGATAATGTGGATTGTAATATGAAATTACTATTTATTAATAACTCCGTAAAATATATACAACAATTAAATAACACGGTTCACATAATCAAAATAAATAAACAGAGATTAATAGCATAATACATTTTACATAACCAACATGTAATTAATTCTTCAACCTTCCCCGTAAATTTCTTATTTCCCATCACTTTCATTTTGATTCCCAAAAATTTATAGGGAGTAAATTTTTAAACAGAGAGTTCGGTTTATATGGATTTTGAGATGGGATTCGAGTCAAATACGTGTTATTATGACATTTAGGGTTGTGCATCCGGTCCGACCCGGACCGGACCCGGAACCAAAATTTAAAAAAAAATCTGGACCGGACCCGGACCGAAATCTCAAAATTTCGGACCGGGACCGGACCGAAAAAATTCCGGTCCAAGACCGGACCGGACCGGTTGACCCGGAATTTTCAATTTTTTTTGAAATTCTGGTCCAAAATTCCGGACCGGTTGAACCGGTTTAGACCGGTTGAACCGGTTTAGACCGGTTAGACCGAAATTTTTAAGAAATAAGCATAATTCCGGTCTTTCCGGTCCAAATCGGTCCGGACCGGAAAAAACCGGGTCAGGACCGGAACCCGGAATCGCCCAAAATGATGGACCGGAATTTTTTATTCCGGGTCCGGTCTATTTTTCCGGTCCGACCTGGATTTTGCACACCCCTAATCACATTCACGGGTTATTAACACATATTAATCACAATACTTACACGAATCGGGTTTAAAAAGATTTCGGGTCAAAACGGTTTATTAACGCACATTACAACATTAATTATACGGGTTGAGTTTATACGGATTTTAGGTCAGGATTCGGGTCAAATACGCGCTATTAACGCTATCAAAGAATGTATACTGACTTCAATTTTCTAAAATGCAAATACTTATAATTTTATTCTTAATTTTCTTAATCATTCGTTTTAAAAGATAGATACGTAGTATTAGTAAGATTAAACATGTTTTGATATATTAGATAAATGATATATTACCTCCATATTCTTGAATTAGTCACATATGTTTTTCTTTTAAAACAGAAAAGTGGGCACATGGCTAATTCAAGGAGGGAGTAACAAACTTTGACTCTAATACATTGGAAACGTATTGCGATTTGATTTGTCTTGATGTTGTTTGTAGGTAACATTGAGTCCCCGAAAGTTAGAAGGCTGAGGATGCTACAAGACGTGTCCTTCCCGTGATATTTTTATTTTTAGTAAAAATAAAAAAACAACCCGCGAATTTTTCACGGGTGTTACACTATTATTTGTTTAAATACTTTAACAAAGTTTTTGTAGATACGGTGTAACTAATTTGAATAAGATTGAAAATATCAACAATATAAGAGTCAAATTGTCATACGTATTAAATAAATCATATTTCTTTTATGGATTGGTTTGAATCCTATTCATAACCGCTTAATCAGGTCTAAATTATGTTAGTCTTTGCAAACACGCAACAAATAATACTTTTCACACGATTAGAAGTGTAATGTAATCCCCAAATGAATAATTTACATTGATTTTAAAAAAAAGCTCTTAAATGCATTTGTAGTCCCCAAATGAATAATTTACATTGATGAGGTATGCATAATTTGTAGTCCCAACGACCCAACCCAAATGCAATTAAAACGACTATTCATTATCTACTCCCCCAATTATCTATACTTCTTGGAACCGAGATTTTTTTTTAAAATTTTCTGTAATTTATACGGTAACTCATTGGGAGTTGGGACTTTAGTGTGTCAAGTACTCTCTCCGAGTCTAAGATGTGTTCCCCTAAGATTTTGAGGGGAAAAATAAGAATGTGAAAATGCGTGGTGTAAAAATAAAGGAGGAAGAGAGAGAAGTAAATTGAAGGATATGAGCCACATATTTATGACTTAAACAGAAAAGAAGAAAGAATGACAAATAGGAAAGAAGAAAGAAAGAATGACTCAGCCCAAAAAGAAAAGAGGGAACATAAATCAGACTCGGAGGGGTTATGATTCATTGAAGATATAAATATATTTCTCCGTAACTCCTACGGAGTATATATTGTAGATAAGATTTCAGTATAATTAATACGAAGTAAGTAGTACATGCATGAGTAACATTTCACTATAATCAAACGAAGACCAAATATTCATTTTAACTATTTCATTATAATCAAACGATATTCAAGACGGGTCAAACTATATATTTAACTATTTTAATTTTGCTCATGAGTAGATTTAATTATACTTTATATAATTAGTAAAGTATAAAATAAAGAGCACATTGTCTTATTCTAGCAACAAAATGATCATTTAAGACGATTATGTTGTTCGATCTTTCGTACTATTAACTCACATATTGATGATCACACTCTTTCATGTAATTTAAAAACCAATCTCACTTCCCTTGTCTTTAAATGTCAATAAAAATGGGCAACCCGTGAAATTTTTCACGGGTAACACACTAGTACAAATCTTATTTCATGTAGTGTAAGCATTAATTTAGGATTAACAATGTATGTAAATTTTTTAGTACATCTTAGTAAATAAGAAACATTATATTGACTGCAAATAAGCTTGGATGACAAATAATAATACAAATCTTCTTTTACATAATCTAAGGAATACTTTATGAAATTGCAAAATATAAGGCATCGTTATTTTCGGAAAAATAAGGTAAATATGACGTTATCTAAAGGAATATATAAATTTTGATTGATGATTGATGCTAATTGATTCAAATTGATCCAATATGACGAATATAATTAATTATTCCCGAATATACTCATTGATATTAAAGGAATATACTCAATCCTGCATAATTTTAAATTATAAGATAAATTATAAGACGTCTTGATCTATGATTCTTTCTATACATTATAAGATAAAACATTTTAAATTTTAACCCCCTTTATACTAAAAGAATAACACTAACTTATGTGTCATCCTCACATTGAAATTTTTTCCTCAATTCTCAATTATGGAAACAAATAATTAAGAGAATAAATCGACAATTAATTCATATTTAATTTATAAAATTCTCAGTACATAATAATAGAATAGATTCAATGTACATACATTTTCCTAAGTAGCCTTAGCCTCATCCTTTGCATATCCTTTAATGTTATTATTGTTTAGATAGTTCCTATGTATCTAGGAAATAGATTGATGTCTCTAGGCTTGTACATAAATAGATTATAATCTGATTATGAAGGATCAAGGGAAAATACCTTCCTTTATGGTATCAGGGCAACCTAAAGAAACAATTCAATTTTTTCCTCATTTCTTCTTCTTCTTCCTCTTCTTCTGTTTTGTTTCTGTGTGCAGGTCTGCCACCTTGCTCCATCCGTCTTGCCACCGTGCACTTTGCCCAGCCAAAAAAAAACCACTCGACATGGTTGCTCCTTTCTTCCTTACCCAATTGCTCCCTGACTATTCATCCATGGCCCCCACCGAGAACCACCGCGCATCGCCTCCCTTCACGGCTCCCACCACCGGCGCCCAGCGCCCCACCCCTGCCGCGCCGCCTACGCCGCCTCCTCCGACGCCCGCCGGTGCTACTGGTCACTGGGCATGGATCCCCGGACCAACCCCCTCAAATCAGGCTTACTTCCCTCCGTCAAACTTCGGTGTCGGGATCCTCGATTGCCGGCCCTAGATGTTCGTCGCCTCGAACAAGCAGCCACCGGTCGCGGCCTTCCAATCGGTTCCGTCCGTCACCATCCAAAAACCTGATGCAGAATGGTATATATGATAAGTGATATTTTAGTAGTGCTTTACCCCTACTTTTACCCATTTTTTAGTCCGGTTTTGTGTTTTTATAACTATTATATAGCTCATTATATGTTATTAAGTGTTAGTTAGGGTCCGTTAGTTGTTTTAGTTATAATTGTAGTAATAATTGTTATTTTTCGAGGGTTTGGTACTGCTTTGTCTCGTTATTATTTTTGTAAGTACCTCCTCGGGAATAACCAAGTAAAGACGGATCAAGACGAGTTAAAAGACAACGAAAATGAAAAAAAAAGACAAGCGTTAAACAAGTCCAAATAAGACAACCTCGATCCATCCCCAAAAGACCCACGACTCCACCATCAAGCATTACGTGGGCTTTCAATTTTTGGTCAAAACTTGGAAGTAAAGAGTTAGAGGAGGTGGGAGTAGAGCAGGCATTTCGGCGGGCCGGGCCGGGCTTCGTGCCGTGCCCGGCGGGCTTCGTGCCTGGGTGGGCCGGCCCGGTCGTGCCTAGACCCGGGCTCGTGCCGTGCCCGGCACGGAGCTCTAGCCGACCATGCCGCCGAGGCACGGCCCGAGGCCCGGGCCCGGTCGTGCCGTGCTCGGGCCGGGTCTCGTGCCCGGTCGTGCCCGGCCCGTCGTGCTAGTTTCGTGCTCGTGCCCGTGTTTCGGTTTTCGTGCCGGTTTTCGGGTTTCGGGTCGTGCCTCAATCTATTTCATATTTTTTCCAGCAAAAACAAGACGCGTTTGTATGCGACCCGAATATTTGTAGCCTTGTAGGTAATTATATATTATAATATTTGTAGCCTTGTAGCTATCACTCCACAAGTCCCACTTTGGAAATAGACAAATAGTTAATACTCTTTATTAAAAAAAATTGAAATTGTAAAAAAACACAATTACTAAAAATTACAATTACTAAAACAATTACTAAAAATAATAGTAATTATACAAACTAAAAATTATAAATTAAATCTTCGTAGGATGTAAAAGAAACTAAAAAATAATTAAAGTCGACTTGTGAAATTGTAATTGAAAAAATAATTATGTCTATTACTCTACGATTCGACACTGCCACTCGAAGGGGTATCGTCGGTGTCGACATCACTATCTCTTGGTTCCTGACCTTGTTTTCGGTCTCTTGCATCCATCCAATCTTTGTAGCAGACACACATGCGGAGGGTGTCGCAAGACAAAGACGTACGTTTGTCGTCCAACACCCTTTTAGAGGCACTGAAGCAACGTTCGGACGCTACAGATGAAACTTGAACGGCGTAGAAGTCTCGTGCCATTGCTGACATCACCGGAAGACCTTTTTCATGTTCTCGCCACCATGCTAGAAGATCAGTGGTTAGTGTATCGAATTCGGAAATATTGTTGAAATAATCATATCGCAGGTACATATGAAATTCAGCAAGATCGGACGCCCGTGTTTGTTGAGGAGATGGCATCAGTCGAGACATTCGTGACATGGCCTTGCCCAATCCTGCAGTGATCGTCGATCGGCTACTGCTAGCACCTGCACCTGATCGAGAAGTAGTGGTGGGGTTAGTTTGACCATAAATCCGCTCGTATTCACGAAATACTACACCAAAGTCGTGTCTAACCGAGGCCGCATAGGCCTCCCTGTCGAATTCTAGGTTCATTGCTTTTTTATAACTTTCAACAACGTTCATGGCACCCTCAAATTTCCACCTAGGGTCTAAAATCACTGCAAATACATAGACAAGAGGAATATCGTCCCAATATTTTAACCATTTTGCCTCCATGTCGGGTAGAAACGTAGAGTAATCAGGTAGGCCTCGATATTTTTCGAAAATAGTGGCAATATTGTCAATGTGAGCAATGAAGAAAGGGACCGTGGGCTTATATGCATGAGAAAATGCAGTGGTCGCCTCCTCAAAGGCTGACAACAAGTCGATATACATTTCTATTTTCTCCCAATCATCTTCAAGTAATTGTTCATTGGGAAAACGAGTGTTCCAAAAAGTAGTTAGCGGATCCTTGTATTCTAAACATGACTGCAACATTGTGTACATTGAATTCCACCTCGTGTTGTTTTCTGCGGGAAATTTTCTGTATTGTATTTTATTTAATTTACAAAAGTGACGCCAATCTTGGCGCCTCATTTGACACGTGTTCAAGTGCATAACTATTTTTTTAAACTTGGTGTGATAGTGTCGTAGACCCACTAAACCGTCCTTAACACACAGGTTTAAAATGTGACAACCACATCGAACATGTAACAATTCACCATCTAAAAAAATATTTTGTAAACTGGTCTTCAACATGTTAGCACAAGAAGTCATAGACGTTGCATTATCAAAAGTAACTGTCAAAATTTTATCTCTAATTTCATACTCGCATATCGCTCTCACAATAACGTCGTGGATATTAGCAGCGGTATGCAGACTTTCTAATCTTGCAAATTCAATTATTCTTTTTTGTAAAACCCAATTCTCATCTATCCAGTGAGCTGTTAAACATAGGTAAGAGTAATCGATGCGAGAGTCCCAGCCATCGGATGTTAACGATATTTTAGACCTCATATTTTTGAAGCATTCTATAAGCTCCATTTTAGCCTCCATATATTGTTTCATTGCTTTACTTTTTACAGTTTTACGGCTCGTTTGTAGATGAGCCGGTTGGTTTGCTTTTACGTATCTGTTAAACGCTGGGTGTTCAGATAAAGCGAAAGGTTTTTCCGTTTGAATTATCATTCTAGATAATTCCTCAGTGCATGTGTTATAATCGTACTTATACTCTTCTTCTGATTCGGGTCGGGTCACAAATTGGTCAAGGGATGTTTGACCGACCTCTTTGGGAACACATTTTTTAGCATGTCGTGATAGGTGACCGGTACCATTTGCACTTTTACCACTAAATTTAGTTCCACAATTATTACACTTAGCATATTTTTTATCTACACTCTTAGTGAAAGATAGCCATACTCTACTTGTTCTACCAATCGCACACAATTTAGCCATTTCTTCTTTAGTCTCCCAAACTACACCGTCATCGGACGATTCGCTCGTTCTTGTTTGTACATTTACATTTGTGAATTGTGACACGGTTTGTGCCGATGTGTCGTGTTGTGCAGACTCTGTAAACGATTGTGGTCCTTCTGGACCTCGTTGTGTAAATTGTTGACCCGTTTGTGTAAATGAATACGGTGGTAAAGGTGGTCTCCCCGACATTGCCTGATATGTCGACATATCAAAATTAAATAAGTTGGGTGTCATGGGAAAAGGTTGTTGGGACCCTTGTCCCGTTTGTGCCCCGGTTAAATCGTAACCGTAAGGGGTCGACCCGCTCGGATTGCCAATGTTCATGAACGAAGGCGTGACACCGGACCATTGATTAAATTGTGGGGTCGTAAATTGACCATGTGCCTCCGATTGTGGTGTTTGTGAACCGGAGGGTCGTTCGACGCTACCTTGACGTTGTTGTGATCGACTCCTTTTTGACCCTGACTCGGTGTTGTGTGATTCAGACATGATTTAAATATTTTAACGGATTAACAATTAAATTATCAAATTAATTACCAAATTAATTAACAATTTAACTAACAAATTTAATAACAATTACCAATTTAGTATTTTAGTTCAATTGACAAGTTAATATGTAAAAAATTATTTAATGGTGACTTAATTATAAAAAAATAATAAGTGAAGATTATAATTAACTAATTAAGTAATAAACAAAAATAATTAACAAAATTAAAGTAAAAGAGATTAAGTAAGAAAATGCAAACAAAGCTTGTAGAGATCCGGAGATGCGGTCGAATATCGAGAATCGACAGACTATAATAAAAAAACCCGTAAACCCGATACGATCAATTCTTCAATATAGTAGATTAGCACCAAAAAACGCAACCAAAACCTTCAATTCTTCAAATTTCAAGATTAATATATAATACTTGTTATATTAAGATAATAATATTATTTATATATTATTTATAAGATTAGTAATAATTTTTATAATTAATAATTTTTATATATATTAGTAATAATTTTATAAGATTAGACGATTAGAATTTAGAAATGTAGATTTATAGAGTATTGAAATTTTCAAAAAATTAATAAGAATGATTATAAGATTAGAAGAAGAATAGAATGATTTGTGAAATGAAGATGGATGAAAGTGGGTAATTTATAGGAAAAGAAATGAAAAAAAAATATAGAGGAAGTAAGGAATGGGAGAGACTAGAACTAGAGAAGTAGAGAGCCGTTGGAGCTTGGAGTTCTTGGAGAATTGGAGAATTGGACAAATTGGGAAGGTAAAAAGGGGAGGCTAGGGAGTAGGGCAGCAGAAGAGCAGCAGAAGAGCAGCAGAGGGAGCAACAGAAGGCAGAACTCAGAAGCATGCGCAGCAGAGAGCCGTTGAGCCCGTGCCGGGCCGGGCCGTGCCGTGCCTCGGGCCCGCCGTGCCCGGGTCGGTCGTGCCTGGTCGGGCCAGCCCGCGTGCCTGTCAGCGGGCTGTCAGCGGGCCGTGCCGGATCGGGCCCGTCGTGCCCGTGCCTGGCACGGGCTTTTCAGCCTTTTCCTCGCCGAGGCCCGACCCGAGGCCCGACGGGCCGTGCCCGTGCCAGGCCCGGATTTGCCCTCGTGCCGGGCCGGTCGTGCCAAATCTCGTGCCGGTTCGGGCCGGCGGCGGCGGCCCGGCCCGAAATGCCTGCTCTAGGTGGGAGGGGGGGTTAGTTCAGTGGGAGGGAGGCGTAGCAATAGCAATTTTTTTTTTTTTTGATTAGTCTTCGATATCGATCGAATCTCCTTGTACGGAGTACTTCATTTTTAAATTAGTTCTCAGCCTACATTTTTTTCCAATTTCAGCTTGGTATAATTTCTTGTCTTATCTCTCTTAAAAGGGATATTTCCCACGGTACCCTCGAACTTTGACACATTACACATGGCACCCCTCATTTTAAGTTTGTTCCTATGCTAACCTTGTGTTTTGCATTTAGTGCCTACGGTACCCTTGATCAATTTTCCGTCATAACGGCGTTAAAAGTTAGTTTAGTTAAAGTGATTAATTTTAATATTTTTTTTTTAAATTCGTTAAAATTAATGAAATTCAAATTAAAATAGTTGAAAATTGAGAAAATGCCCATGGTACCCCTGTGTTTTCAATATTTTAGCCATGGTACCATTGTATTTCAATTTTTTGTCCATAGTACCCTTGTGGTTTCAATTATTTGTCCATGGTACCCCTGAATGAATTGTAACCACAAGGGTACCATGGGCAAAGAATTTAAAATATAAGGGTACCATGGCTAAAACATTGAAAACACGGGGGTACCATGGACATTCCCTCAATTTTCAATTATTTTAATTAGAAGTTCGTTAATTGTTCTAACTAATTTTTGCTCCGAAACAAATTAATCACTTTAACTAAACTAACTTTTAACGCCGTTATTACAGAAAATTGATCAGGGGTACCATGAGCAATAAACACAAAACACAAGGTTACCATAGGAATAAACTTAAAATGAGGGATACCATGTGTATTGTGTCAAAGTTCGAGGGTACCGTGGGAAATATCCGTATTATTTATTATTTGTTGTTCATTGTTTACGTTTTTTAGGTTGTCGATTTTATTAAAATTCCAATCCTTACCGTATAATCATGCTTATTTCATGTTTAATTTTAGTGGTAGATTAATTAGATTAATTTCACTCATGTCAGAGTAGTTTATTTCTAGGGTTAGGGTTAGCACGGTTCGTCTTAATTGGGGTTTTGTCTCGAGTTGATTTAATTGCTGATTAATTGTCCGTAACCTCTTTTTGAACGTTATATCTTTATGATTCACTTGTCCTGACCAGATTAGTTAATCAATTCAGTTAACCTAGACTTAAGATCGAGAGCCGAGTCTAAGTTGGACATACGTTCATTGGGGTCGGTCGACCTAGCAAGTAGCGAGAGCCCGCTAGGACCATCCTATGGTAGATAGAGACTCGAGAGAGCCTATCTTATACTTATTACTGACCTTAATCAACTATTTTATGAGTCCGACAACTCTCCTGAGACTACCTTGTTGACCTTGACCCTAGTCTCTTTTATTATATTTGTTATTGTTTTGTTTTATCGTTAGTATAGTTATTTAGTTTAGACTCATTCAACCCAAACTGAATTTCTCCGACTAAGTCTTTAACTAGATCGAGACTCTTTATTTAGCTCATCGTCCCTGTGGATTCGATACCCAACTTACCCTAGCTACCCAGTTAGGAGAGTTAGGTTCTTGTTTGATTGTAGGGATTCGCGACAAATTCCTACATCAATATGGACACAGGAGCTTCTACTCATATGACCTATGACTCAGGTACCTTTGTATCCTATTTTAATTCGAGCAATTCTCGTAATATAATTGTCGGTAATGGCCATCGTATTCCAATTAAAGGTTTCGGTGATACTATTTATCTCGTCGCCTTCCTTCTTTGAAACTTAATGAAGTTCTCCATGCCCTGGACATAGTTAAAAACCTTGTGTCAGTCCGAAAATTTACCACCGATAATAATGTTTTTGTGGAATTTGACCCATTTGGTTTCACTGTAAAAGACCTTCGGACGGGGACTCGTCTTATGCGATGCAGTAGCAGCGGTGACCTTTACCCTCTCTCCGCTTCCAAAATTGATAAAAATGGAGCTTCTCGATCTTTCCTAGCTCTCTCCGCCGTAACTCCAAGTTTATAGCACTCTCGTCTCGAACATCCGGGACCGTCTATTCTAAATAATTTACGCTCTACTGTTATGTGCCAAATTTGGACCGTTTTTCCTCCCATTTAGACTCGTTTTTCCTCCATTTTGCGAGAATAGAGTGCGATTATCGCTGTATTTTAAGTAATTCTCGCATTAGTAGTGTCTCTCTTTTGCATTTTACGTGTTTTTGGTAGTTTTCTGTCTATTTTGATAGGATTTTCGACCGAAAACGTGTACGAGCTTCTACGAGCATGAGAGAGATACGGTCCAAGAAGCGAAGCACACAACCGAAAGTTCGAGTAATCCAATTGATCGACGAAGAAAGAGACCGAAAAAGAGGAGAAACTCCACCGGGTGAAACTTCACCCGGTGAGTCATCATCGGGCGAAGTTTCGCCCGACGACATTTTCCACCTCCCTGAAGATTTTCATGGCACTCACGACCGGGCGAAACGACCGGGCGAAATTTCGCCCACCGGGTGGAATTTCGCCCAATGGAGAGAACGGGCCGAAATCGCATTTTGAGAAGAAAATCTCACCGGGTGAAATTTCACCCGGTGGGATTATTATGACGAGCCGCAGGGTGAAGTTTCACCCCATGAAGTTGCAAAGTGGGATGGTCTAGCTAAATGAAGAGAAATTGGATTTGGGCCTTGAAGTTTGTGCAACCCATTAAGAATTCTATAAATACTCTTCCTAGGGTTTTGTGCCTCCTTGAGCCTTGAGTGTGCCTTGGGTGAGCCCTTAGGAGTAGGAGTAGTTTAGAGGATTTCTAGAGTAGTTTAGAAGATTACTAGTAACTAGTAGTGGATTGTAGTAAGCTTCCTAGTAAAATCTCTCAAAACAATTATTAGATCTACTTAGTATTAGTATAATTACTCTATAGATAGTAAACAAGTCTCCATCTCTGTTGAAGATTCAAGGGTTTTGCAAGGGTTTATGTGACAAGACTCTTGTTTTATTTCTTGAAGATTCATATTTCTTTTATTGAAGATTGAAGATTTATGCATGGATTGGTGACAAATTCTTGTATGTTTCTCCCAAGATTCAATCTTTTATGTTATCTTCATCTTTCTCCTTAGTCTTCTCCATAGTTGGTAAATTCTTTCCTCTCCCTTTTCTCCATTAGTTTATGATTTTCTCTCCATTGTTAGCTTCTCTTTAGATTGTGTGTTAGTTAATTTCTCTCTTTAGTATAATTTGTTAGTGTAGTTATTATGCATGCTTTAGACAAATTCTCCTTAGTTAGTGTTTTGTTGTTAATCATCATGACTAGTGAGTAGATTTTCTTGTTGGGGAATTAGGGAGGAGGATGTGGATTATTTGATTCAAGGGATGTTGGTGGGTTGTTTAATTGTTGATTATCAATTTTAAGGTTTTTGTGTCTTTGTTGACCTAGACTGCAGCTAGATCGACCTCGACTCGTTTCTATCAATATGGGGAAACTCGGGGTAGAAATTACCTTAATTTGAGACTTACCCTTTCGTCGTGAAAGCGGGTTTAGGTAGGTTGGGTGAAGAAACCGAAAGGTGGCACTTTCCCTTTTCGACATTGTAACTAAAACTCGATCCCGAGACTCTAAGACCCCATTTTCGAATCCCGACTCTCCCCAACACCTTTATTTCCTATTATTGTTCCTAGCCTTAGTAGTGTAGTTTGCTAGCCTTAGTTCGACTCCTCTCTTCCCAAAACCCCCGTCTCAATCCCAATCGCGATTAAACTCTAGACTTGACCGATTTCGAGCTTAAACCTCTCCCTGTGGATCGATCCCGACCTACCACTACTATATCAGTTAGGTTAGTCGGTGTTAGAAATATTTTTTGCATGCGTGTCAGCGACAGCGCGCATCATCTACTAATGCTATTTCTTGTAATAATGTACCGAGCTCCAAATTTTGTCATGCTTGTGAACTCGGTAAACACACTCGTCTCCCTTTCCTCCCGTCTAATAATATTACCGTTCTCCCCTTTGATATCGTCCATAGCGACTTATGGACATCCCCCGTCCTTAGTAATCTTCAACATCGTTACTATCTCTTATTTTTAGATGACTATACCAATTTTTTATGGACTTTTCCGCTTAAAACAAAGGCCCAAGTTTTCACCCTCTTTACTCAATTCCTAATCTCATCCTTACCCAATTTAATCAAAAAGTTAAAAAATTTCACTGCGATTACGGTCGTGAATTTGATAATGGCCCATATCACTCCTTTCACCAACACGGAATTCAATTCCGTTTCTCGTGTCCCCATACCTCAAGTCAAAATGGAAAAGTCGAAAGAAAAATTCGAACGATCAATAATATGATTCACACTCTTCTTGCTCACTCTCACGTTCCCCCAAACTTATTATAGCCCTACGCTCTCGCTATGGCCACCTACCACCACAATCTCACTCCAAGTAAAGCAAACCATCATGTCTTCTCTACTCAACGTCTTTACTTACAAATTCCCTCCTATGATCATCTCCGAGTTTTCGGTTGTCTTTGCTATGCCCATCTCCCCCCTTCCACTATCAATAAACTTGACCCTCGGTTCACTCCATGTGTGTTTCTCGGTTACCCTTCCACTCACCGTGGCTACTTATGTCTCGACTTGTCCACCCGTAAGGTCCTTATCAATCGACATGTCACGTTTCACGAAATAATTTTCCCGTTTAAATAAAAAATATGTCCCAACCCTCCTTCCTATGATTTCTTATGTTCTGACCCATCTCCTTACTTAAGCCAACACTTAGCCCAATCCACCATCTCTCCTCTCCTGGTCTACTCTAGGCGGCCCAAGACTACTACCAATCCGGCCCAGTCTTCTCCCTAGTCCACTAACCCCTCATCCTCTCCTCTCTCTCCTACTACACCCTTGGCCCACTCTGATTCTCAGCCCAATACCTCTCTCCAGTCCACTAACCCTTCCTCCTCTCTTCTCTCTTCTACCAAACCCTCGGCCCACTCTGACTCTCAGCCCAATTCACCTTCCCAGCCCACTTCTACCTCCCCCACTAAAAAGCCACGCCCTCCTCAGGCCCCTTTTACCTCCACAACTCAGCCCAAGTCCGCCACTCCCTCTAATAACCTCTCCTACTCTATGGAAACCCGAAGCAAACATGGTAGCCATAAACCCCGCTTCATCCCTAACCTTACCGCCGCCACTGACCTTTCCCCTATTCCCCAAGATCCTCTTACCGCTTTACGAGACCCCAATTGGAAACATGCCATGACCGACGAATTTAATGCTCTGATTAAAAATGATACATGGGTTCTTGTGCCCGGCCATGTGATGCCAATGTTACTCGATGCATGTGGTTATTTAAACATAAATTCAAATCTAACGGTGCATTGGAGCGGTACAAAGCCCGTCTAGTTGTCAATGGCAGGTCACCACAGGTCGGAATCGATTGTGAAGAAACTTTTAGCCCTGTTGTTAGACCAACCACCATCCGCACTGTTCTCAGTATTGCGGTCTCCCGCCAGTGGTCACTCCGTCAATTAGACGTGAAAAATGCTTTTTTACATGGACATCTTTCTGAGACCGTCTACATGCACCAACCACCAAGGTTTCGTGATTCTCGTCATCCCGACTATGTCTGCCTTATCAAGAAATCTCTATATGGCCTTAAACAGGCTCCCCGGGCTTGGTATCAACGTTTCACCTCTTTTGTCCAGTCCATCGGTTTCATTCAAAGTCGTGATGATCACTCCCTCTTTGTCCTCCGCACCACCAGCCATAACGCTTATATTCTACTATATGTTGATGATATTATTCTTGCCTTGTCCTCCGACCACCTCCGCGACTCTATTATCCAGCAGTTTAAATCAGAATTCTCTATGATCGACCTCGGTCCTCTCAGTTATTTTTTGGGTATCTCCGTTGACCGACGTAAAGAGGGCCTTTTCTTGTCCCAATCTAAGTATGCTGAAGAAATCTTGGCCCGTGCCAATATGACCTCTTGTAAGCCATCTCAGACACCAGTTGCCTCCAAGGCCAAGCTCAGTTCCGCCATCGGCCCTCCTATTTCCGATCCAACTCTATATCGCAGCCTCGTCGGTGCCCTACAATATCTCACATTCACTCGTCCAGACATCTCTTATGCGGTACAGCAAATATGTCTCTTCATGCATGACCCACGCGAGCCCCATCTAGCAGCCCTCAAGCGCATAATAGGATACATCCGCGGCACAACATCCCACGGTCTCACTATCCGCCTCTCATCCACAACCTCTCTCATTGCCTATTCTGACGCTAATTGGGGAGGATGCCCTGACACTCTCCGCTCCACCTCCGGGTACTGTGTCTACCTAGGCGACAATATTGTCTCATGGTCATCAAAACGCCAACCCACTTTGTCCCGCTCTAGTACAGAAGCCGAATATCATGGTGTTGCTAATACTGTAGCCGAGACCTGTTGGCTTCAAAATTTGCTCCTCGAACTTCATTGTCCTCAATCTAAAGCCACCATTATTTATTGCGACAATGTAAGTGCCATTTACCTTGCCGGCAATCCCATCAACCACCAACGAACCAAGCACATTGAAATGGACATCCATTTTGTTCGTGAAAAGGTTGCCCTAGGTCAGTTACGTGTCCTACATGTCCCATCTCGTTATCAATATGCTGACATCTTCACCAAAGGCCTCCCTAAGGCCCTGTTCGATGATTTTCGCTCCAGTCTCAACATTCAGTCTCCTCATGTTTCGACTGCGGGGGCGTAATAGAATAGATTCAATGTACATACACTTTCCTATGTAGCCTTAGCCTTATTCTTTGCACATCCTTAATGTCATTATTGTTTAGATAGTTCCTATGTATCTAGGAAATAGATTGATGTCTCTAGGCTTGTACTCCCTCCCATTCTTTAGAATCCTACCACTTTCCCTTTTCGGTCTATTCAATCAATTCCTACCATTTCCATAAATGATAAATAAAAAATAAGATAAAATCATTTATACACCTCATAAATAATCTTAACTATCCATAGTTACTCACATTTCTAACAAATAAGACTAATTACTAACTTACCTACCATTTATCACATGATCCTATCTCACAAAGCTATAACTCTCTCACATCAAATCTCACATCACATCCCTACTCTCAATTTTTCCACACCATCACGCCATTTCCTTCATATCAAATGAAATCAAATTTTTTTATGACTCTTCTTTCTTCCTCTTATCACAATACGCCCATTTTTTTTTAATTTCCTCTTACTTACATATCCTCATATTTTAATAGTCATAACCCAACAAAATCCTCTCTCTAAAAATCCTCTCTAAAAGAATATTGGTGAATGCAGCCCCCTGCCGAGGGCCCTCCTCTGGGGATCAATTCAAATTTATCTCACATTCCAGTGAGAGAAGCAATCTCGGGACACCCCTTGCTAAGCAAGCCTCCCACCATTGCCAAAGAACTCAAACGGAAGACGATGCATATTAGTGAGTTCCTAGGCCAAAACCCGTCGTCCGAGGGATCTTCTGGCTTTATGAGTACTGATACTCAAACCCTTTCGAATGTCCATACACCCATAACAAATGGAGTTTGATCGTCATATAATGATGTAGCCCAGAATCTCGCATTCAACTTGGAGCAAAATGACATTTACGATTTGGAATATATGGCTATTGATTCTGAGGACGAAAACATTTCGGATTCGGAGGAGGGAGATGAACTTTGTCCTACAATTCGTCTCAGTTAGGAAGAAAAAGCAAAATTGAGAAAGCCTTGCTGTCACGCTTTGCTTATAAAGATGTTCGATAAACAAATCGAATATCTCTCTCTTATGAGAAAACTTCATTTCAAATGGTCCATAAAAGATAAACTCACCGTTACGGATCTAGGATGCTCTTATTATGTAGCTCGTTTCTCATCTAGACATGATCACGAACACGTTATTACCCAAGGCCCTTGGATGATAGACGATCATTATTTGACAATACGAAAATGGTTCCCGAATTTTGTTCCCACGGAAGATAAATTGACTCATTTTACAGCATGGGTTCGTATTCCGAACCTCCTGTGGAATATTTCAACAAAGAATTCCTGACGAAGATCGGATCGAAAATCAGCAACGTTATTCGTATTGACAAAAATACAGAGTTGGCAGAACGAGGTCAGTTTACACGCATGAGTGTGGAAGTTAATCTAAAGAAGTTGTTACTGTCAAAATTCCGCCTTAATAACAAGGTTTATCATATTCAATATGAAGGTCTGCGAATGATTTGTTTTTCATGTGGAAGACTAGGTCACTTGGTAAGCGACTGTTCCTTTGATACATGCATCAAAGACTAATACAAAGGAATCGGGCATGGCTGCGGAACTTAGTATAGTCAACTTAGTACACGCTGACAATACAGAAAATCACACTTATTCTATCCAACACGAGAAAGAACCGACATTCGGGGATTGGATGCTAGTGAAAAACCGATCCAAAAAAAAACTCAACCACAAACGGACACGACAAGATCAGCTCCTTTCAGTCAAGGCGCCAACAATATTTTCAAATTCGGAAAAGATCAAATAAATACTTTAGGATCGAGATTTGGTATCTTGAACGGTCAATCAGGAATTACTAGCAACGATTCCCTTCCACAAAATTCTTCGGAAATCTCGAATATTCCTAATATCTTGGTGAATACTAATAATCAATCGAATATTACTTCCATTAATTTATCCTCTATTACATCCACCTCCCATAATCAAATCAATCAAGCTAACAAGGCTATCAAGTATTTTTTTTAAAAATTCTCAAAATAAGTCAAATAATATTCCTAAAGAGTCTACAGTTATTCCTCCCAATATACTACATGACATCACTAATTCTAACATCCTCTTTCTTCGTACAAACACAAAAGTCCCTGTAACTCAAGTCTCCCCTGACATCTTGGTACAGAAGGATGCTTCCCTTGCCAAACCCGCACATCTCGATACTCCACCCCCCCCCCCCCATTACCCCAATCCCGCTATCTCCCCCGACTACCCTCATTCGAGATGACCCCTCCGACCCGGACGTGCAAGACAATGGTTTGGAAGGGGATGCCCGCACCTTATATGGTGGTGATGATAAAGGAATCTCCAATCATGAAAATCAACTTTCAAACCCTCAAGGAGGTACCTCTGAGTCTCCTCGTGGAGATGGCAATTCCATGGAATGTTAACCAAATTCTCTCGCTAGTAAGTCGAGCTTATCTAACTCAATTATCTTACATACCTATTAATATGTCGGACATAATCCCAACTTTATCTCCCAATTTGTCCTATATTACTTGTATGGTGTGGAACATCCAGGGGACCGGAAGCAAGACAAAGATTAATGCCCTTAAAGAAGTTGTTAAAACTTATAAACCTTCAGTCCTCGCTCTTGTTGAAACTCATATGGAGGGGGGCATGCTGAAAAAATTCGTAAAATTCTAGGGTATAATGGGCATTCTCGAGTCGATGCAATAGGATTTAGAGGGTGACATTTGGTTATACAGGCGGCCTGAGTTAGTGAATGTTAGTCCTATTAATTCTCATAATCAATTTATAACAGTCGAAGTGACTCGTTGTGGGGAGATGCCCTAATTCTTTTCCGCCATTTATGCAAGCCCAAATCCTCAAAACCGTCATGCACTATGGACTGAATTGGAGCAATTTGCGAGATCAAATAATCATCCATGGCTTTTAGCTGGTGACTTTAACGAAACGAGGTCCCTCGCAGAAAGGCACGGTGGAAATCAAAGTATGGCAAGACGATGCGAATTATTTAATAATTGGATCGACAATTGTGAACTAATTGAACTTGAATTCTCAGGCCCCTCTCATACTTGGGCAAGGGGAAATTCGATCGAAACTAGACAGGGTGCAAGACTTGATAGGGCGTTGTGCAATAGTGAATGGAGTTCTTTATTCGGGGATGCCAGCGTGAAACATCTTCCTGCTTATCAGTCGGATCACTGTCCACTCTTTATATCTCCGAATGGATTTGCTCCCCTCCAATTGATACACAAACCGTTCCGATTTCAGGCTGCGTGGCTAACACACGAGAAATTCTTGGAATTTATTAATGAAAATTGGGTCGAGGGAGATAACTTATCTGACCAGCTATTTAATTTATCGAATAAACTCCAGAATTGGAACAAGCGGGTATTTGGCAACATTTTCCGTAAGAAACGTGAATTATTAGCTCGGATTGAGGGGGTACCAAAAACATCTTTCGCTTAAGAAGGAGAGCAATCTAATTAAACTTGAATCGAAGTTACGACGAGAACTTGATGAGATACTTGAGCGAGAAGCAATATTGTGGTATCAAAAATCTCGAGTGGATTTTATTCGGGATGGTGATCGAAACACTTCTTATTTTCATGTCAGTACTCTTGTTCGTCGGTGGAGGAATCAGTTTACCTCCCTTAAGAACGACAATGGCGAATGGATCGAAGATGGTAAAGATTTGATGAAAATGATCGTCGACTTCTATAAAAATCTATATACAGCAGAGGAGGTGAACGACCAGGGGGTCGATATTCTATATGACCAATTCCAGGAGTTTAGCAATGATCACTGGAACTGGCTGACGAAGTACTATTCACTAGCAGAAGTCGAAAATATTGTTCATGATATGAGCCCACTTAAAGCACCCGGTCCCGACGGGTTTCAAGCTCTTTTTTATCAAAAGCATTGGTCCGTTGTCAAGAATGATGTATGTGTTATGGCCATGAAAGCTCTTGAAGGTAAGGGATTTCCTCCGGGAATGAATGACACGCATATAGTTCTAATTCCTAAAATTACAGGTCCTGAGCATATCTCCCAATTCAGTCCTATCAGCCTCTGCAATGTAGCTTATAAAATTGTTAGTAAAACTATTGCTAACCGGCTCAAGAAGGTCCTTCCTCGACTTATCTCGGAAAATCAAAGTGGATTTGTCCTAGGTCATCATATTACCGATAATATCGTGGTTTTCCAAGAGACAATTCATACTATGCGTAAATCCAAGGGTAAGAAATGTTATATGGCTATTAAAATTGATTTGGAAAAGGCATATGATCGGTTACGATGGGATTTCATCGAGGCAACTTTGCGAGATATGCATTTTCCTACTCTTATTATCGAGTCTATTATGGATTGTGTCACTTCACCGTCAATGAAAATCCTCTGGAATGGTACACCAACTGAACAGTTCAAACCTACGAGAGGAGTACGACAAGGAGACCCATTATCCTCGTATTTATTCGTCATGTGTCTTGAGAAACTACAGCAAGCTATTGACGAGAGGATTTGTGCTTCCGATTGGTGTAGACACCCACATTTGACCGCCAGGTGTCTATAGCAGTTTCCGACAAACACCCGATGATAATCGGACGCAAACATGCTTTAATGGACTCGGAAATGGGCTCGAAATCATGGATATTTAGCTTGGGCTTTTTACGGAGTACAAATTTCACAAAACCAACCTCAAATTCAGGCCCAGTGGGTCGTTTCGAGTCAGATGAGACTAATTTGGGTCGAAACCGACACCGGGGGTAAAACCGTCTTTTAGCGACCGAGTCAAACCCGGTCAAAGATATTTTCCCGAGACTTACGAGTCAGCCGTGTCACCTCACGTGATCGACTCGAGCTCAAACTCCACAAAAAATCAGCTACACCAATATTAAACAATTCCGTTAAAGGTAGAATTCGATCTCAAGTAGGAATTCTATCCGAAAACCGAATCGAGTATTCGACCGAGCGTAGGACACTCGGCCGAGTGGCCTGATTTCGGCCGAGCTCCCCTTTCCAAACCGGGATTCCCTTTCTTCTTTGCCAAGTAACGGAATTCTCGTTCCTCACAACTTCTTACATTTCCTATCTCGATGGGTGTTTCTTGTCATACAAGCAAGACATCTCTCTCAACCTTCTTTTCCTATAAATAGGACCCTCTAGCATCAAGTATAGGGACACGAATTATTAGCAACAACCGACAACACACACGGTCAACCATACACAATTACACCACCCAATATTATACACACCTGTTTCATACATCGACACGTACAATTCCCGACATTCCGCGTCACCAAACCGAAGGAACCGGCCTATACCCGTCCCCCCTTTACACGACCGAAACCAACTCACCGACGTTAACCCGACGCTCCCGTGCCTTAGCCACATTCCGACGAGCCTTGATCCGAGTTAACAAGAGCATGTAGGTTGAGGGTGTAATCAAACCCGATTTCTCTCTTTCTCTCTTCCTCATCTTTCCTCGTTTTTTCCTCTCTCTTTTTTCCGTTGTCGGTCGATTTTTATTATGGGTCGTTCGTCGCATCTTTTTTATTTTTCTAATATCGATACTACTAAAACTATTTTCATATAACGAATATTCTTAAAAATATGATACCGATTCCCTAATCGAATATCGTATCAAAAGATTTATATTAATCTCATTGATGCTAAAAATCGTTAATTTTTTTACAAATACAACGATTCTAACGCGGAGAGAACTGACATTCCTTTTCTTTTCGTTCAATTTTTTTTCTTTTCAAAACAATTTTATAAAACTTTTTCTAAAAGTCATTCCGAATATTCGATATCGATTTCATAATCGAATATCGAATACGACGAATATCGAAAGCATAAATCGAGTATAAATTAATCCATATTTATACGCGATCTATCGAAATTGACAATTTCTCGAAAAACCGAACCGGGACAGCAACCCGTGCGAGCCACGCCACTCCCAGGCGACTCGCACGGAGGCCTGATCCGCGGCCCTCTCCTTTCTTCGTTTTCTCGATTTTTCTTTAAACATCGTTTTTTTCTACAAAACAATTTCTTAAAACTTTTTTACCTTTTCCGAATATTCGATATCGATTTCATAATCGAATATCGAATACGACGAACATCGAGAATATTAAATTGGCTACAAATTGTGCAATATTTGTACGCGATTTAATAAAATCATCGCTTTTTCAAAAAATCAATTTTGAAAACAGACCGGGACGCGAGTCGCGCGCGTCCCGGGCGGGTCGCCTACTCGGGCGAGTCGCGCCTGACTCGGACGAGTCGCCCGGCAGGCTGGAACGCGGCCCTCCTCTTTGTTTTTTTTTATTATTTTTCGAGCATCGTTTTGGACAAAACAACGTCTTTTTAGCAATATTTCAGATCTCGATATATTTTTTACATCATTCATCGCATTCATATTTTCGTTCGATTTATTCAATCGTTACTAACACGTTTGTTCATCTTTTTAGCAACTTTTTTTCATCTTTTGTTTTATTATACTAAAACGAACCTCGCATGCTAAAATACAACTTTGACGTTAATTTTCATGCATTAAACCGACTTAGCAACCCATTCAATTATTCACATGCTTAGGAAAACAATGTTTGCATATCATTCATCGTATTACTAACGCGCGTATTCAAAAATCAAACGATATCCTAGTAGAGGCCGCTAATGTGCGGGCGGGGTTGGGTGTTCTTTGTGAACTTCCCAACACGTACCCTCACCCCTTACTCAGAACCTCGGTTTCCGGATGTCCGAAACCATTGGCAACGAGAGTCATTCAATACATGATATCTGATCAAGTCGGTATCGGTATCAAATGCTAAGGGACGAACCCAATAAACTCTGATATCGGAAATGGGCCGTATTTTGTACACGGCCCACTACGACATAGAGTGGGTTCGAACGGGCCCAAACTCCCACAAAGTTCGGTGGCGACTCCTACTTCGATTTAAATTTCAATTCGATCCATTCTCATATGGAGATTCATTCACCTCCCCAAACCCGCGCGTGGCCGCGTCGGGGTGGACCTATGTCATGTCCACAATTGGAGTCTGGTTCCTATTTGCAAGAATGGTCTGAAGAATTCTAACCTTTTCTTCGCAGATGATATGGTTTTATTTGCGGAAGCACGAGCGGACTAGGCACATGTTATAATTATGTTCTAAATAATTTCTGCCGAGCATCTGGAGAGAAAGTTAGTACTGCAAAATCAAAAATATTTTTCTCTGAAAATACATCCATGGTTGATAGGGAAGCTATTGCTCATATTCTCGATTTCGAAAGTACCCTGGACTTGGGTATTTATTTAGGCATGCCGACTATTAATGGGCGAGTCACCAAAGCAACTTTTAGCCATCTCGAGGAAAAAATCATAAAAGGCTTGTTGGCTGGCAGACGAAACATCTTTCACTAGCTGGTAGAAATACCTTAGTTTAATCGACATTGTCCACCCTTGCTAATTACAGTATGCAAACGGCCAAATTGCCAAGGTCGATTTGCGATACCATCGATAGAAGAACTCGAAAATTCTTGTGGGGAGGGACGGAGGAAAAAAGAAAATTCATCTTATCTCCTGGGAGACGGTGCAAAAACCGAAGTCAACAGGTGGCTTAGGGATTCGATCTTCTCGCCAATCAAACACTGCATTTCTTGTCAAACTTGGATGGCGTGTTCTCACGGAGCCTTCAAGTCTATGGGCACGAGTTCTTAGAGCTAAGTACTATAATGGTCGATGTGATGTGGACATGTTCCAACCCAAAGCTAATATGTCTAATGTTTGGGCCGGTATAACTTCACAAGCAAAATATATCCATAAGAGAGCTTCCATAGCTGTAGGTAACGGGAGAAGAACGCTCTTTTGGGACCATTCTTGGACCGACAAGGGATGTCTGTCGGACAAAGTAATACTAACTATTCCAGACACAATTCTTGGAGCTACGGTTAGTGATATGTGGGATGAAAGTTCGGGATGGAAGTGGGATGAATTTTTCAATTTTCTACCTCAAGAAGAATTATTAAAAATTGCAGCTTACTCGTTATCTCCCGATCCATATTTAGAAGCTGAGTTATATTGGAACAAAATGTCATATGGTAAGTTTTCTATCAAGTCTGCACTAAATATTATCAGAGGGTTTGAGGCACCGGCGGAGGATAATCAGACGGCTTGGCACCTCATTTGGAAACTCCCGGTCCAACAACGAATACAGATGTTCATTTGGCTTGCAGCTCATGATCGACTTATGACAAACTATAACCGTGTCCGTTGTGGTTTAGGAGATGATCCTCTCTGTCCCCGCTGTCTCACGGTTGATGAAACCACTAATCATCTCCTTCGGCATTGCCCTATTTCAATCGAGATATGATCGCAACTCGGAGAGTCCGTTCTACACATGGGTGTCGAAGAACGCCAGTAATAGTTCCGATCTTGCTTCTACTAACTGGTCTATGAAGTTTACGATTACGTGTTGGTGGCTTTGGCAATGGAGAAATAACATTGTTTTCGGCCGGGCCTTAGACAACCCCACAGACCCCATTAATTTTTTACTTCGTCAGTTTGAGTCCTCAAAGCAAGCCTTCGACCCATTTTCTCTATTCATCCCCAACCCTGGATCCTCTCGGGTGGAGCGGTATATCACATGGCAGGCTCCTCCCCACAATTGGGTCCTACTTAGTACAGATGGAGCTTCTCGTGGTAACCCAGGACTCGCTGGTTGTGGAGGCATTCTCCGGGATTCTTCGGGTAATTTCATCTTGGCTTATATGTTTTCAAGTGGAATTTGCACGTCCATGAGAGCTGAAATGCGTGCGTTGTTAGTGGGTCTTGAACACGCAAGAGTTATGCACATTCCAAGACTCCTAGTTCACATGGATAATAGTCCGTGTGTGGACTTCTTTCGTAGCGATCAATTGCTGAGTAACAATCTTCATCCCCTAGTTCGAAGTTGCAAGGATCTAATTGCTTATGGGTGGGAAGTACGGATTGAACATATATATCGAGAAGCCAATCGCGCAGCGGATTGGTTAGCCAACGCTGGAATCCATTCATCCTCGTCAACTACAGTCATCGATAGTTCGCCAGCGAATCTCATAGCAATCCTTTGAGAAGACATATTAGGTGTAGCTTTCCCACGTTTAGTTATTAATAGTTATGAAGGAGTTATGTCCACTGTCCTATGGATTAACCCGCTTAAGTCTATGTATCCGATATGCCTTGCTAGAGGTCAATGTCGGGTTGAAATGTAAATTGGTTACGTGTCTAGTAGTCTTAAGTGGACCCATTGGGTCACACACAATGTGTACGGGATATTATTAATATATATCGATATATTAAATATATCGGGTCAGTAGTAATACGAACCTAGCTGCGTTGTCGGGTTATGGTAATTAGAGTTATACTAATAATCAAATTATGGTAATTAGAGTTATGAGAATAACCTAATTCTACCTTCTCATCTCCTATATAAGGCTCTTATAAGTCCTTTACTCTATATGAGTCCATGAGTCCTCATCCCATCCGTTGGATGGGATGAGGATGGATGGACAAGATTCATTGCATTAAAAAAAAAGGAAGATTTACGTTCCTAAAATAGCTCCCAAGAATTTAGGAAACAATAACCCACTACATCACGTTCATTCATCATTCATCAGATTCATTCATTAATTCAACCGTGAGAAAAAAAAAACCCTTTCTTCATCACGTTCATCCTTTCATTCAATCAATATTGTGCACGAAAACGCGTTACAATGGATTCAATGGCAGCATCATCTTCTTCAACAATTGATAAGCAATCGATAGAGTATAACAATGGTGAGTTTGAATAATAATTTGACGTCGATTTTCATTGTTGCTATTACTTTCATTGTTGCGCTATTTTTTAACGTCAATTTGGATGTTGATATTGCTTTCGTTGCTATTTCAAAATTGGGTTATTTTTTACTTTCATTGTTGCGTTATTTCATTGTTGCTATGGTAAGATTTACTTTCATTGTTGCGTTATTTTTTGACGTCAATTTTCATTGTTGCTATTACTTTCATTGTTGTGTTATTATTTAACGTCGATTTGGATGTAAAGGCAGAAACCTCATTGAAGTAACATACTGTCTGAGTTACAGTAACGCTTATTTGCAATTATAGTAACACTTTGAACGTTTAGAAAAAGGATTTAGATGATGATGTTAAAGTAACATACTGTACTAGTTAGAGTAACACAACTTATTAATTGAAGTAACTCAATAGTTGCATGAGTGTAACGTTGATTAATTTTGTATTAGGGCAGAAACGTCATTGAAGTAACATACCGTCTGAGTTACAGTAACACTTAATTGCAATCACAGTAACACACTTAACGTTTAGAAAAAGGGGTTTGATGATGATGTTAAAGTAACATTCTGTACTAATAAGAGTGACAGTACTTGTTAATTGTAGCAACCCATTGGTTTCATTGGTGTAACATTCTTTGATTGGGTGCAGGTGGCATTGGCAAAGAAGCAAACGCACAGGACAACAGTGCAAAAGGTGAGATTTTATTCATTTTATTAATCGTGGGTTAATAACAGTGGTTCATCGCTCTTGTTTTAACTCAGATTCCAGATTTAACGTATGCTTCATTGATACTACAGTTTCGTTTAGTATTAACGCAGAAACGTCGTTGAGGTAACACACCTTCTGAGTTAAAGTAACACTTCATTGCAATTACAGTAACACACCGGTCGTTTTAGAAAAAAGGTTTTGATAATGATGTTAAAGTAACGTACTGTGTTAGTTAGAGTAACGCAACTTATGAAGTAAAGTAACACATATGTCTCAATTGTGTAACGTTGTTTTATCTTGTGCAGGTAGCGCTTGCCAAGAACTGAATGCACAAGAATGGTGCAGAGATGTGGGTGAGGCTTTCACTCCGTACATGGAGCAAGTATTCGGAACAATTGAAGAGGCAGTGGAATTTTACAAAATCTACGCATTGGCTTGCGGATTTGATGTAAGAAGGTATACAACAAAGCGATGGCACGATGATGAGATAAATTCAAAGCTCCTAGTCTGCAACAGACAGGGTTTCACGAAATCCGTTAAAGCTGTTAAGAAAACACCTGCGGCTGTGAAAGTTGTTAACGATGCAGCTGGGGGAGGAGTTGTTGAAGTTGTTAACAATACACCTGAGGCTGTGAAAGCTGTTAACAATGCAGCTGCGCCAAAAAAAAAGACGAAAGTCCGTCGTTGCGGGTGCAAGGCAAGGATCAGGCTGTTCAATAAAGGAGGCATTCTCAGGATTGATAGGTTCCACATCGGCCACAACCACGAACTGATCTCACCAAAAGACAGAGAATTCCACAAGCTGTCGAGGAACCTGACAAAGTACCACAAGCAACTGATCTTGAACAATTCGCGGGTATGGAGTAACACAATTTCTTTTATAGAATAACATTTGAGTAATATAGGTGTAACACCGTTTTTTTGCTAGAGTAACACAGCTGGATTAGTCCAGTGTGTGCATAATCTAATTACTTTTGCTAGAGTAACACCAGTGAACCTATAGAGTAACAGTACTTAAGAATAAGAGTAACACAATTGGTGTATTAATGTTAAATTGTCACAACGCTTGATTCTTATTTTCAGCTAAATATCGGCGCAACACGGACGTACAACATGTGCAAGGAGCAGGTGGAGGGGTTCGCAAACGTGGGTGCGAGCTTGGTTGACTTCAAAAACTGGGGAAGAGATATAAAGTGCTTCCTACATGAGAGGGACGGTCAGCTATTCATCGATCGTTTCAAAGACATGGCTAAGAATAGGAGGGGTTTCTATTTCGACTACGACCTGGATGAAGATGGGAGTGTGAGCAAGGTTTTCTGGGCTGACGGTGAGGCGCGGCGAAACTACCAGTTATTCGGGGATGCAGTTTCGTTTGACCCGACATACGGGACGAACAAATATAAGATGATTTTCACGCCGTTCACCGACATTTATCATCACAAACGATCGGTAACTTTTGCTGGGGCTCTGATAGCGCACGAGGATTATGAGTCGTTCGTCTGAGTGTTTGAGAGATTTCTGACAGCAATGGGAGGTAAGGAGCCGATGTATATTATTACCGACCAAGATCCGGGTATTATACCAGCCGTGAGGGAGATGTTTAAGATGGCGCTACACCGTTTCTGTATGTGGCATATCTTGAACAAGGTTCCTACAAAATACGGTGCATCGCGGAGTGACTACCAGGATTTTTTGAAGAGATTGAATGCTATAGTATGGGATGTGGATATTGATGGAGATGAGTTCGACGCGGAGTGGCGTGACATAATGGAGGAGTACCATGGGAGTGATGTCGAGTGGTTTTCAACTACATTCTCCATTAGGGAGCAGTGGGTGATGGCACATTGCAGGGATTTAAAGATGGGCGGCTTAATGCGAACAACGCAAAGGTCGGAGAGTGAGAACAGTTTCTTCAAAAGATTCGAACAAAAATCGGGGACGTTGGTCGAATTCTGGATGCGATTCGAGAGCGCCATAGACCAGCAACGGTATACACAAAAAAAACTCGACAACGACAATGTTCAAGCCTCTCCAAAAACAGCAACCCACCTGCCAATTGAACATCACGCTGCTAAAATTTATACCCACGCCGCATTTGAAGAATTCCAGGAGGAGGTGAAATTTTCTGTAGGCACTTGCAGCGTGAGGGGCTTCCTTATGAAGGACGGGATAGAGAAGACACTGGTGAGGGATGCTACACGAGATAAAGAGTTTACGGTCCAGTATATATCAGGTACTGCTTAAACTCACTCATGCGCTGACATTTGGTTCATGTGATAGCAGAGTTGTTATAAAAGTAACACCAGTTAGTCCTTACAGTAACATATATATTGAGTTACAGTAACGGATGATAGCATTTGGACATCTGCGTTGTGAATGCTTAAAGTAACACTGAACATGCATTAGAGTAACACCTCACATTCTTAAAAGTAACTCATTCTGCCCTCCATTACATTTTGCACGCCATTCCCTCCATTATAATTGTTGTCTCTGCTTATTGAAAAGATGGATAATATATTGTTATTGACGCATTGTTTTGCGGGTGCAATGTCGCATTAATATGTCGTCATCTTTCCAGGTACGTGTGAATCAAGCTGCACATGTCAGCTGTTTAATTTACGAGGGATACTGTGTCGACATGTAATCTGGATATATTCATCAAAAGGGCTGACCACTATACCCGAAAACATGGTAACCAAAAGGTGGACAAAGGAGGCTGTTCGCACTGCTCGAATTAGTGATGAAGGATCAGACGGCGAATACATTGACATCATCGACGGAAAACAGATAGAGATGTCAAAATTGTGGTCGGAAATCCATGAGACCATGGGACTTCTAAAGGCAGGAGACAAGGCAGATGTGGAAAGCTTGTGCGGATTAATTCGGGAGTTCAGGTTGCAGAGGCAGCCAGTTTCTGGTGGGGGAAATGTTGGCAAGACACAGGAAATTGAAAATATGCTCGGGTGTACGACCTCTGACAATATCACGATACTCCCCCCAAAGATTTCTAAGACAAAGGGCAGCAGAAAGCGGATGTTATCAAGCAAGGAAAAGAAGGTCGCACTTTCAAGAAAGCCGAAACGCATGTGCAATAACTGCAAACAGATGGCGCACCATGACAAACGAAACTGTCCAAATCCGTATGCAGCACGACCCCCTAAACAGCCTACTAAACCACACAATGATGAGGATGAGGAAGACGAAGTAGATGAAGACATCGAAGGAGAGGAGACTGAAGAAGACACCGAGGAGGACGAAGAGGAGGAACAAGTCTTTTGAGAATACTCGATTTTTTTGTCATTGTAAGAATTTTTTCTTTTTTCCTGTTCTACACGAAAAACTAATGCCGTACGGATTTTTTGACACATAGTGTTGTGCTACATTGCAATTAACACTACATTTTATTTAATACATGTGGTTTTTTGGAAAGTAACTGATCTCATGACTGTAATATCATTATAATAACACCATTGATCTCTTAGAGTAACACAATTTGTTCATTAGAGTAACATTTACGGTAGAGTAATACCAGCAGAGTTTAACTAAAGTAATCCCCATAGTAATACAAGCAGAGTTTAACAGCTTCTTTCCATTGCTGATGGTCAACATACCAATGCAATCAGACAAGTATCTAAACAATACAAAAGTACAAACATTTGTACCTAAATAAAAAAATTTATAAGGCTTCTGGAATTGACTGTAATATCATCATAATAACAACATTGATCTCCTAGAGTAACATAATTTGTTCATTAGAGTAACAAACAGTGCTTAGATGTAACACAGAAGATTGAGAGACCAAAGAAAATTGGATTAAAATTAAGTAATCCCCATAGTAACACCAACTGTAAATTAGAGTAACAGCTGCAGCTAGTCAGTGTAACAGAGTTTAACAGCTTCAATGCATTGGTGATAGTCAAAATACCAATGTAATTAGACAGGTAACTACACAATACAAACCATTAAATCGTAGTTACAAAAGGAGATGACATGTTTCAGTAAACACGTTATTTTTTCCGGCCCTTTGTTGGCTTGATCTTTGGACCGTCGATGATCTTTTGCCTAGTGTTCTCATACTTGGCTACGTTTTCCAACAATTCCGATCGCATCTTGTTCCTATCTGCCAACAGAAGTGTGGCTGCAAGTTGGACCACGAGATATCATCTGTTGACCTTCCTCTCGAGGTCTATGTGGTGGAATGTACGGCCCTCGTACATCAACATGTGCATCATAAGGAAAATTCCCGACTCGTCACAGGTTACCCCTGGTTTCTGCCACTTAAACTTGACCTCATTAAACTCGAAAGTGACGATTTCAACTGCACCAGGGACTTTGAGCTTATCGAGGTAATCGCTGATTGTTGACACCTGTGTGTATCACAGCAACGTTGTTAGGTGAGAAACAGATAGCCGTATGCAATAATAACTACTAGCATATATATACTAACCATTATCATTGCAGCCTTGTACAAGACTGTTTCTTTCACGTTCGGGTAGAGTTGGTGGTCAAGGAGATCTATTGTCCTGTCTTTACGATTAATGCACACGCATGAGTATTAATAATCGATGTTGATCGGGACAAATATGAGATCAGCTTCCAAGTTAAGAGAACGACCACACTTCCTTCTAAAAAGATCGAGGTGGGACGTCAAGATGTCCACTGCCCGCGTTGATGGGCTCTCTTCATCCTCGTCAAGCATCCCATAGAGGCAGTCCTACAACACACATTTAACGTGTCTCAGATTAGGTTAAACTATGTAGAAGTCTTCCAATAAGAGCATGGCGAAGTAACACATTCACTACGTAACAGATTAAAGTAACACATCTCCTACATTACAGTAACACACTTTCATCTTTAAAATAACACCATCCATATGTTGAGGGACATGTATGTATATATATGTACACAAATGCAACAGTAATGCGTACCGTCTGTCGTATACCAAAGTATGCCGTCGTAAGTGTCTCATCCGAATCAGAGGCGGGAGATGGAAGCCTGTTCAACAGCATTGACCAGCATTCGACGATGCACGTCCTCATATTCTGACCTGGTAACATTGAACGTATGCCATTCCGCTCAATTGTAGCCAGGAGTGAATAGTTTGCAACCTCCTCGCTGAAGGAAAATAAAAAATACCTCGTCAAAAAATCTGTTTTAATATTAACCCATTAATGTTACAGTAAATGCATACCAATTTTTCAGAGTTGTAAGCTCCACAAGGCAGTAGTCCACGACGTCTTTGCGACGGACGGCGATCTTACTTAACAACGTCCTGTTGTTCAATAGAAACGGTGACAGCATGGGAGAGTTCGCATCTTCGCCGCCACAGTCAATTGAGCAGCCAAGTCCGTCACCCTCACCACGGTTTCGGCTCTTCAGGACGGATCTTGTCCGCGTTGAGAACTCAGAGTCAAGCACTGTCTCTGCGACCGGGGTTTTGGGGGTTTTATGGTCAGATGTGGACAGTCGTTTCTTCTTCGACGGTCGTTCCTTGTGTTCTGCCTCGCCTGCCCTCTTGACTTTCCCACCGGTAGACCCCGCAACACCCGATATTGTTCTCTCGATGGCGATATTTGCTTTATAGTTTAGGAACTCTCTCACCCTCGCTATAACATAATCTCTGTCCTTATTGTTGTCACACAGGACCAGAGTCGCCGCAATCTCCGCTCTATATAGGTTGTTCGCCTCCATTGTGCCAAGGCAATAGTCGAAAACTTCCCTCCTATACAGCATCATGTGTATCATGAGGTAGACACCGCAATAGTTCGCCGAGAAACCTCCACCCTGCCATGCAAATGGGACGTTGACAACAGGGAAACCCGCGACAGCCGATCCCCTCGCGATACCTTTACTGACCATGTACTTTCACATTTCCACAGCCTTGATCATACAAAAAACAAAAAAAAAAATTAGACGGAAGGTAAAATAATGTCCGATTGTATATCAACATAAATTCACTTACGGCGATTTTTGCCATCCCGACATATGGCAGGCTTTCGAATTCCTGTTCTTCGTAACTCCTGTTGTCTAGGTACTCAATCTGCTTTGACAGGAAGTTGATACATGCACAGCCGTAGTGGTCGTTGTTTTCCGAAAGCACCGGGACGAAGACCTGTTATTTGGTAATAAAGTGATTGGCGATTATTGTTAAAGAGCTGTAATGAAGGGTAATAAAGTGTTTCATATAGACATACCAGGTCAGAGTCTAGGTTTATGGTGTCTTTATTCACTTCGGTCCATATGTCCCAGAAGTTGAACAAGTCATCGCCAATGTCGACATTTACACCACTCTTTCTGCCCTTCCACAGCTTCATTACTGTCTTCTGCATGACACATGTTGAAGTAGCAGTACATGATCGTGACAGTAAGACAGAGTAACACTCGTTATTAATTAAAGTAACAGTTTGAAAGCCTTACAGTAACGCCTGTTATTGTGATAGAGTAACAGTATTAATTTATAAGAGTAACACTAGTCATGGATATCCCATGATAATGGTTAATATGAATGATCATTTCAGATATGTGAGTGACACTATTTGTTGATTGTGTCGGTATGATAGAAATAACAGAGACAAGCTTACGCTGTGGCTAACGCCAAAGAAGCAGCGTGATGTAGGACGTGGCGCAGTCTGACTCGCGTCCAGGCTGTTAAGAATTATACACCAGATATCAATAACAGCGTTCGACAGTTGCTGCCCCGACTGGAGTGTCGAAAGCTCTTCACGAGGGACGTTGAAAAAGTCATCAACCCTCACCAGCATCTCGCTAAAAGAATTTGAATGAATTATAAGACAATCGATAAAAAAATAACATAGATAAATAGAATCAGGTAAAGAACATTGATCACTATTGAAAACTTACCCCGCACTGTACTTGTCATTGTTATAAAAGACGTAATCCATTACGTCTTTCTGAACACTCAAAACCGACCTGAACAATGCACTGTTTCTGACCAGAAAATTCGATACTATTAGCTGGTCTGGTTCAGGGGTTCCACAGTCATAAGAGCATCCAAGCTTCTCATCGACAACTTGCATGCAATCCAAAAAAATTTCAGAGTGGAGAAAGTAAGGATGGAAGACCTTCCGTCCATCGACTTCCACCCACAAATTCTCAATAACATTCGCTTCATCAATTCGGTGATCCCTGTCCTCCGAACCACCGTTAACAGCCTCAACCATCTCCGCCGTCGTGTACAGTTCGAAGTCGGGACAGCCTCGATTCTCATCCCCAGTGACAACATCCTCATCCCCCGCCACATTTGTACGCATGCTCGCACCTGCTGTTTGTGAGGGTTGGCCTGTGAATGCAGGGCCTTGGGTCGCTGCGTTTTTCGCACGTGCGTACGCCTCGCACACTTTATCGACCGTCCGGTGGAGCTCTTCTCCACTCCAGAAGTCTTGGGAGGCCTGTGACGGAACGGGGTCATCGTTCAGTGGTTTGCCGGATGTTATTCTCCTGAGTTTGGAAGCGGCTAAGATCCACCAATCATGGAATGCAACTGCATTCCTTGCCATCATGAGATACAATTCATGTACCTCCTGCATCAAGAGTAAACAAATAGTTTTAGTTTGGAGGGGTGGCTGTAACTTATGATTCGTTTTAAAATAACACATCTGTGTCATTAGAGTAACATGTAATCAACATTAAAGTAACACATATTCATGCTCAGATTAACACGCCTTGAATACCTTAAAGTAACACATGATGCGCATTACTGTAATAGGATATGATAGTTAAAGTAACATAATTAGGCAACTACAGCAACAACAAAATTGTTTTCTTAGTTCCATTAGATCAAGGGAACAACTGCATACGTATTCAATAGACACATACCACCATTCTTGCGAACAACGCGTACTCAATGAACACAGGGACATAAACACATGCAATTTATTGATGAAAATTTTTATTACTTACGTCAACCGCCTTAGCTCTTAGATCAGCGTCATCCTCGACGCCATCTGCTAGCTCAATGTTTATGGACTTCGAAGCTTTGTGCCCGGATGATGTTGAGGCATTCGTTATCCTCAGCGGCACCCCGCCATCCACCACCTCCTCGTCCACCACCTCCTCAAGTAGACAACGGGGGTATTTCACCTTTGACTTGGTAAGACGACCAAGCCCACCACCAACAAATTCACCATGTAACCTATCTAGCATCCGCTCGCGATCCCAATGCTGAATAAGCGGCAGATCGCGCGGACAACGATGATCACGGTTGGAAATGCTGAAAGTATGTGATCATCAAAAATGGCACACAACCGAGCAGGTATGTCGGTTTCCGAATAACAGAATCTTGACAGGCTGCAGCAAGCCCATCCAATACAATCGTGCACCAATCATAGTTCCTAATCTGCTCTACGTTCTCCACGCACCTCAGCAGACTATAATCAACAGTGTAATTTGACGTTGGATTAAGAAAAATAGACATGCTGTACAGAACAAACAATCTACAAAAGTCGTCTCCCCCGTGAACGTCCTTCTGTAGTTCTTCCAGCAACAGAGTCAGAGAAATCGTGTCGCTTCCAGTAGGAAGATGGAACCGGTCCCTCCATGCTTGTTTCAGACTGACGACATCCTCCGTCAGTGCTTCCATCGAACGGCCCATTGGGCGCAGGTCAGCTGGGTTCGGACCGTATGGTAGGAGGAAGCAGTCGTGGACATCATGCTTCGTTACCAAGAATTGATCGCTTTTCCTTGGCAGTCTGAAAATCAGAGTGTCATCCGCAAAAAGCGTCATGAAGTCGATTGAATACTTACCGGGGAAACTTTTGAGTCACATTTGTAGTAGGCCGCCAAAACCAATTCTGATGACAGACTCCTGCTGCCTATCATTAAATTTGGACATTAACTCAACGAGGTTTTGCGGTCTACACCTGAACTGGATCTTCTTAACAACAACTTCTTGTTCCCCCCCTTCTTCCTTCTGAAAAGGGACAAGTATACAAATAATTAGTATGTTCAACTGTTGTTAGAGCTAAATATGCACCATGTAAGAGATGAACATCAACAATGTTAAGGCCTGCAACTGACCTGCTCCTTGCTGACATGCTCCTTGCTTTGCCTCCTGCTTTTTCCATCTGTGGCACGAGTTTTTCTGGACTTGTCTTCTCCTTTTGCCATCTGAAAAGTACAATAATTATGTACAACTGTTCTAACAAGTAGCTGGTAAGCATTAAAGTAACACAAATAAAGAAAGTGTTAAAGTAACATAAAAAGCGAATTAGAGTAACAAATGTACATAATTTACAAGGATTCAGAGTTTCACGAAGATGATAGTTATAGTAACACCTCTTCTGCATTACAGTAACACATTGTTGTCTTTGAAATAACATCATACATGTGACACAGAAAACGAGCGACCTCTTACAGTAACACATAAAGATTATTAGCTGTAGGGCATTAAAGTAACAGAAACAATTACACGAAACAAATGAAAACCCAGATACCACAACAGTCTTTAGTGGAAAAAAATTAATTATGGGGCACAAACACAGCAAGGTTAATCAATCAATAATCAGCGAAAAAATTAATGAAATCAGACAATGATGATAATGTTTGCTGAAGTTAGAAAGTGGCTTGACTGTAACCTTGCTCGAGTTGAAAGCGAGCGATTGAGTTGAATTGAACGATTGGGTTGAGTTGGATGATTGCGTGCTCGGGTATGCTTGAGTTGAGCGAGCGATTGAGTTGAGTTGAGAGATTGAGTTGAGTTCGATTGAGTGCTTGAGTTGAGCAAAAAAATTCGATTGAGTGCTTGAGTTGAGCGAAAAAATTCAATTGAGTGCTTGAGTTGAGCTTGAGAGACGATGAAGTTGAAGGGTTTTTTCTTGGGCGGGCGTTTGAACGAAATGAATGAGATGAGAGAGAGGGGTGCAGTTGGCGCTAATCTAGGGAGGAGGAGGATTTTTTTATTTTTTTTTCCAAAATTTGGTAGTTACTACCTTAATTACCCTATACAATCTCAACCATTCATCTTGTTTAGATCAATGGCTAAGAATAGGACTCATGGACTCAAAAAAAAAAAGGACTCACTTGATCCTTACTCTATATATATAGAGAGAGAGAGGGAGGATCATGGGAGTTAGTAACTCTTGGAGAGTTGCTTAGTGTTGATCCCCTCCATCTATTCATCCTAGGATGGATGGTGGATGGATAGGGTTCAATTATTTAAAAAAAACAAAACAATAAACTGACACAGCAGCAGTGGAGAGAGGGAAACATCCCCTCACCCAAATCAATCCCTACATTACTTCCCTCATACACTTCCCAATCCCCTCATTTTCAATTCATTTATCAACTCAATTTATCTCTCTCTAACAAAACCCCAACAAATAATCACCATTAATAACTCCGACCATACTCTGTCAACTACTCCGACCATACTCCATCAACTACTCCGACCATACTGCGTTTTTAACCCAACATACTCCGTCAGTAACTTCGATAATCATACGAAGGTATGTTCATCTTCATCATCTTCATCTTCATCTTCATCTTCATTTTCGTGCTTCTTTTTCATCTTCATGCTTCTTTTTATTTTTCATATCTTTTTTTTTGTATTTATAAAATTATTCATCTTTATCATCCACAAAAAAAAAAGAACAACTTCATCTTTAAGATGAAGTTTGAAGATGAAGTTGTTCCCTTTTTGTGGGATGAATGAATGTTGAAGATGAAGATGAACAAGTTATTTAGTGCGTAATGTTCTTACAGAATTGCAAGACCACACACTTTCAGTTGTATAGTCACACTCATTATGTTGTACAATCACGCAGTTGTACACTCATTGTAGTCACATTGTGGACATGACGTAGGTCCACCCCGACGCGGCCACGCGCGGGTTTGGGTAGGCGAATGAATCTCGTGGTGAGATTGTTCTCGGGTTCGAAATTTAAGTCAAAATGGAGTCGCCACCGAATTTTGTGGTTATTCGGAACCATACGAGCCCACTCTATGTCGTCATGGGCTATATACAAAGTAAGCCCATTCCGATTTCAGAGTTCATGGGGCTCGTCCCTTTGCATTATTACACCGATACCGTTTACACCGGCTTTCGTATATAAAATGACTCTCGTGCGTCAAAGGTTTCGGGCATCCGGAAACCAAGGTTCTGAGTAAGGGGTGAGGGTACGTGTTGGGAAGCCCACTAAGGACACCCAACCCCGCCCGCACATGGCGGCCTCTACTAAGACATCGTTCGTGTTCGTGTGCGCGCGCTAGTAAAACGATTAAATGATATGCAAACAGCGTTTTCGGGCTAAGCATGCGAGTTGTTGATTAACTACGTCATTTAATGCATCTTGATTCACGTCAAAGTGATTTAGCATGCGATGTTCATTTAAATAAATAAATTGCAAACATCGAAAATAGAAAACTCGTAAATAAATTACAAATTACACGGGCGGAATACAACCCGGAATTCACAATACAACGAGCAATAAAATAGAATAATCGAATAAGAAATGGTAAACGTTAACTAGAAACGGACCCGTATATAATAAATATAAACTAGACCGTAAGTTGTGCAAACGGACGAACTTCGATTAAATACACATTATATTGTGTATTAAACGGAGGACGGAGATATGGGACCGAGACGTGGTGCTAGCCCGATCCCAAATCTCGATGCCTTGTCCCGACTTATCACATCGAAAAATTGGCGTCTAAATTAGTCATGTATCGGATACGACTAACGAGTCGTCGACACAAAACTAATTGTGAAGGACATCGATCAAAGTCGTAGAAGTGAATTATAATGCATGAATTTTGGAAAATAGGATCACGTGATTGACTTTGCACGCGACGACTAAGTCGTAAAAAAAAAAAAGACGAGCCTCAAAATATGGAAATATGTCGCGAAAGTCGCCTATTAATGTAAGAATCGAGGAGGATAGAAAGGCGAGAAAACGAGAAAGAGGACTCGACCGAACAGGCCTCCCCGCGAGTCGCCTGACCGGCGCGCGACTCGCATGGGGGTCTGGCCGCCCTTTTTTATTTGTTTGAATTCGATAATTGACCGAATTAAATAAAAATATTGCATTATTTAAATTCAACTCGGTTCTCGATGTCATAAACGTGTATTATACGATTATGAGACCGTTATCGGGATTTTATGAAATATGCTATTATGTGATTGAAAATTTTGATTAGTGACGAAATTATAGTCCTCCGCGTCACGACATCGATACTAATCCTAAAGGATTATGTGATGTCGGTTTTCGCCTCAACGGATCTCGTACTAATCTTAGAAATGGAGTCTTACGCGTTCAACTATGAGCAATCACGATCGCGTTATGCCCTTGAGTACATTGGGGCGGCGCTCCTCGAAAGGGTGTCACCTCCGTCGTGACTCGTAAAGGGATTAAACAGACTTTGGATGATCGTCGTAGTCAAACGTGTTAAGATCCGAATTTTAATATTATATAAATATATATATACACGGTATTAATATGTTAATGACGAAAAGATAAAAATTAGTAAACGATAAAATTAAATGTTAGGTGTTAGATACAATAAATAAAAAAAAGTGTTAGATTAGAGAGTTAGTATACACGAAATTAAAATGTTAGCGTTAGCGGTTAGTAATAGTAATAATAATAATAATAATAATAATAATAATAATAATAATAATAATAATAATAATAATAATAATAATAATAATAATAATAATAATAATAATAATAATAATAATAATAATAATAATAATAATAATAATAATAATAATAATAATAATAATAATAATAATAATAATAATAATAATAATAATAATAATAATAATAATAATAATAATAATAATAATAATAATAATAATAATAATAATAATAATAATAATAATAATAATAATAATAATAATAATAATAATAATAATAATAATAATAATAATAATAATAATAATAATAATAATAATAATAATAATAATAATAATAATAATAATAATAATAATAATAATAATAATAATAATAATAATAATAATAATAATAATAATAATAATAATAATAATAATAATAATAATAATAATAATAATAATAATAATAATAATAATAATAATAATAATAATAATAATAATAATAATAATAATAATAATAATAATAATAATAATAATAATAATAATAATAATAATAATAATAATAATAATAATAATAATAATAATAATAATAATAATAATAATAATAATAATAATAATAATAATAATAATAATAATAATAATAATAATAATAATAATAATAATAATAATAATAATAATAATAATAATAATAATAATAATAATAATAATAATAATAATAATAATAATAATAATAATAATAATAATAATAATAATAATAATAATAATAATAATAATAATAATAATAATAATAATAATAATAATAATAATAATAATAATAATAATAATAATAATAATAATAATAATAATAATAATAATAATAATAATAATAATAATAATAATAATAATAATAATAATAATAATAATAATAATAATAATAATAATAATAATAATAATAATAATAATAATAATAATAATAATAATAATAATAATAATAATAATAATAATAATAATAATAATAATAATAATAATAATAATAATAATAATAATAATAATAATAATAATAATAATAATAATAATAATAATAATAATAATAATAATAATAATAATAATAATAATAATAATAATAATAATAATAATAATAATAATAATAATAATAATAATAATAATAATAATAATAATAATAATAATAATAATAATAATAATAATAATAATAATAATAATAATAATAATAATAATAATAATAATAATAATAATAATAATAATAATAATAATAATAATAATAATAATAATAATAATAATAATAATAATAATAATAATAATAATAATAATAATAATAATAATAATAATAATAATAATAATAATAATAATAATAATAATAATAATAATAATAATACATAATACATAAAAACGGTAAAAAGATAAGGGAAAAAGGAACGGGGTTTGATGACACCCTCAACCTACATGCTTAAACGATCTCGGAAACGGACTCGTAGTGGCGACGTGAGCGCGGGAGTGTCGAGATATGTAAGTAGAGTTATGGTGTATGTCTTTGACGAGTTTTGATCTCGGGATTTTGAATGTATTTGTGTGTGTGTGTGTGTGTATGAGTGCCTAGAACTCAAGGGTGATGAATGTTTGAAGGTTGAAGATGTAGTGTAAAATGTGACTGATTTTGGGTTGCCAAAATGTTGTAAGTGTAAGGTGATTAGGGTTGGAAAAGGTTGAAGAATGTTGTGTAATGTGTTGGGGGGATGGGGTGTATTTATAGAGTGAGTGAGTTGGGTGAGTTGAGTTAATTTAGGAAGGGTTGGCTTTTGATTTGATTTGCTTTTTGAATTTTGATTTGGGCGCCAGTTTCTAGAAGGTGAACTTGGCTGATTTTGTGAGACGGTTTCGTCTTTGACCGGGTTTTGACCCGGTCGCTAAAAGACGGGATTTATTTCCGGTGACGGTTTTGACCCAGATTAGTCTCATTTTATTGGAAACGGCCCACTGGGCCTGGATTTGAGGTCGGTTTTGAGAGATTTGCACTCCGCTAAATGCCCACGTCGGATACTATTGATTCTGAGTCCGTATTCGAGCGTATTAAGTCACGTTTACGTCCGATCATCATCGGGTGTTTTGTCGGGAACTTCTATAGACACTAGCAGGCAAAATGCGGGTGTCTACAGAGCCCCCACTCTGACTGAGGCTTGGACAAGGCGAAAGTCAGAGTAGCTACCAGGCCAATCGAGGATTACGACCTGGCAGCCTTCCGGTCGGGTCGTTTATAGTCCATTAGACTTGCGTGAAGGGCTCGCCAGCCATAAGAAAAGGGGTCTTACCTGTCCTTATGATGATAGCTCCGTGGGGAGTCGAACTTGCCTTTGAAGTCATAGGTGTACCCGTATGCCGACACATCACATTTTGGATGTAGCATTCCAGGAGAAACACCGACTCACGCTGGGGAGTAAAGTAGTTGCACGGGACTTGCTTCTGAAGTCTTGGGTGTACCCGTATGCCGACACATGACAAGTTGAATGTAGCATTGCAGGAGAAACACTGCCTTTGATGTTCCGTTGGGAAGCACTAGCTGGTACCTGAAATGTTAGATACATAGGCAGAAATAGCAGGCATAGTATATAGCAAGATAGCACATAGGAAATGCAGTTAGCATCTATAGACTAGCTTGCGCTGGGAAAATGATTTTTGCTTAGTTTTGAAATCGAAATCCTGAAAGCAACTCACGTGCTAGGAGATAGGTTTTCAAAATTGAAAGGGGTAGAAAAGAAATTTGCAGTTTAAATAGACCGAAATTTGACCTTGTCGAAAAGGATTTTCTCAAATGGCTAAGTTTTGCAAAAAAAAATTAAAATGAGAATTTGAAGGGAGAAACATATCGACAGACTCGACTCTGGACGTGACCGGACGAGTTGACAGACACGACTTGGCATCTCGAAGGGGTTGGACTGTGACTCGGTAGGGGGGTGGGCCACCTAAGATGATAAGACTCTTAAGCTGCGCTATTCCGTAGCCCAGGCGAGTGGCAACACAGTCGAACATCGAAATGAGAAGGATGTGCTATAGGGTGGCTGCAGTAGTCTGTAACGAGACTGTAACGACAGGACTTAGTAGTGGCAATGTTGTAGTCTAGTGTTCTTTGAATGTTTGGTTTTGGGGTGCATTCCCAAGGTAGGCGTTGTCTAAAATCCTGACAGATTCTCGCCTTCGACTGAGCCGAGTACTAGGACACTCTATAGAAAAGAGGCTAGTTTTTGAAAATCGTTTGGATTATGTGAGTGGATGGGAGTCTTCTGCCTAAGAAAAGCCCCCAGGACGACAAAGCTAACTGTTGAGAACATGACAGTGTCGTGATAGGAATGATGGTGCTTTCTGAATTTGTGTCAATATGGGTGGTTGTGCCCTTGTTGAAAGGCTGCCTACGTATTCACGTGTAGTGAAATCAAACCAAGCCGTAGTTCAGTGGATTGAAAGATATATTATGATGCCTAGTTTATTAGGGCTTTGTGTGTAACTAGCCATAACGATGGTGTAGGCTAGATGAATTCCCAATGATGTCTTGATCAAAGGGCTAGAATAGTTAGGATGTTGATCATGTGACTGTGAGCGTTCTCCGGGGTAGCCCCCAGAGGTGGTGTGAACTATTTGGGCATGTTCTATGCCGACCGCAGGTTGAGTCCCGTGTTTGGGGCTGGTAACTGGTTTGGATGTTTTTGGAAATGTGGAGCTAGGTTGCAAGTGGCTTTAATGCTTCGAAATCTGGAGCTCGATTTTGTGGAGCTAAGGCTTCGAGGGTAAGGTATTGTAATGTGGTAGGAAAGGGGGAAGTCGAGTAAAAATGACTCGAACTTCAATCGGGGTAGGTTCGATAATGCGGGATCTGATTTCCATGTCTGGCCCTAATGGTTAGGGTGTATCCTATGGAGCTCGAATCCTCAAAATTCTGGGCTGTCTCTTAGCCTAGGTCTCGAGAAGGTCTTGAGGGTTGTAATGTGGGAAGGCTAGATGTGGTGTTAGCTGACCAGCTTGATTATCTCTCCCCTATTGGATGGTATGGGCATCGATAATTTTTTGAATTGATCGTACCCCAGTCAAGGAGCTTTCACTTGAGTTGAACGTTGACCACGGTCATGGGTATTTGAAATTTTTTTTTTTTGGGTTGACCTCTTAGCCCCGGTTGTGGGATCCTTCACTCGATTTGACTGTGTCCCAGTCAAGGGATTGATCGTATCTGGTCGAGGGATGTTGAGAGTTCTTTTTTTTTGGTCATGGTCAGCTCTTTTGTTTTGGCCTTTTGCTTTTTTCTTTGGACTTCTGTTTTTTGTCCAGTTTTTTTTTCACGGCTATCCCTCCCTTTGATGTTATGGGTGGATATGGGGGTGGGCCCATCGGTTGGATTAGGCTTGTGGAGCTAAACCTTTGTAAGGTATAAGCCTAGTTGGTGAGTGCAACTCGCGGTGGAGTACTCTATGGTAAGCATGGTGATTTGGATCTCGGTATTGTCATCATAATTCCGAGCAGGCTTAGTGGGAGCATCGTCCCGAGTTGGGTATTTTTGGCATCAAGCCTATAGAGTCACGATGCTTCTTTTTTGCTTCTGGTCAGACTAACGCTTAAGGTAGGGATTGATCAGTCTTATTGGAGGGGTGTTTATTGTGGGAAATGGGCTTGCCTTCCGTCTTGAACCCAAACTAGGAGACTACCTAGATTTGTCATAGGATTCGATGCTGCTCCTACTAGGGGTAGTTTTGTGGCTGTCTATGCCGGACATGGAACAGGTAAGGGAAAACACGAGTCTCAGTTCCTGCAGTCATTATAGATGTGCCTATAATAGGCACGTGCATGTGCTCACAGTGTATGATGGTGTTCATCATGTTCTCGGAAACACATAAGGGAAGCATATATGAGAGATTGAAAAAGCTGATTTTATTTGAATTCGAAAAGAGGACAGAATACAGTTGACTCTGACTCTGACTTTGAAATGAGGATGTAGGATATCCTAGACTCGGACTCAGACTTAGACTCGAATCGAATCCGGACTTTCGGATACTTGGTTGGTCGTTTCTTTTTGGTAAGGTCCTTGATTGGAGAAAACGACAGGTGCCACGACTCGCCTAAACTCGACTTTGCGCGAATGCAAGAGAGAGAGTCAAACTAGACATGGCCCGGGGTGACGGGTCGACAAAGACTCTTGGACCGGGATACTCGAACGTTGACCTAGACGAGGTAACAACCCTGGCTTGGACTCGACGATGAGACTCAAGCTGCACGAGGGTAAGTCCGAAAATGGGGCGACCGTGTTTGACCGCGTCACGTGTTCGGACCAACCGTGGCGACCTAAACCTTTAGGAGACTCGGGTGTTCATAGCATAGATACGACTCGAAGGAGACATCGTAAGGACGCCGGTGTGTGATGAACATAAGGTACTTCTTAAGGTGACTGTGGTCGCATGCTCGGGTGGAGGACAGCCCCCAAGTGAGACTGAAGACTCTGATAGGACTCAGATGGTGCGGCATCTATGTGACTCGAAAGTGACACACGTGAGACACCACGTGTAGGACATGACCCTTAGAGCAACCGTGATTGATCGCTCTGCTGAAGGGTAGCCCCTGAGTGAGATTGTAGGTTTTGCTAAGACTCGAGTGTCGGACGAGTGACCCTTAGATGTAAGGACCACAAACCTTTTGTTATAGGGTTATGCCTTGTAAAAGGTTGACTCGGCCTCGAGGAAAGGCAGACGGGGTAAGGGAAGAAACTCGCGATGTAAGATCGGCAGAGTTTCGACGCTAGAGACCCTTGACTTGACTTGAATAAGGATAGACCCTGTGATTAGGGTAGACCCTTAAGTTAAAGGACTTGAATTGGGATGACTCGACTAATGGATTGAAAGACGGGCAAAATTCCCCTAGGAAAGGTCGTGGGGACCGTCTTGTCGGAGGGAAAGATCGCGTGTGACTTTCTAGTTAGGACTCGAGTGTTCAGACGAACCTTCCATTTACGAGTGTATGACTCGTGTTGGTCGGTTATGCCTTTAGGAAAAGGCGGACTAGGATGGGGAAGAAACCCGTGATGTAGGATCGACAGAGTTTCGACGCTAAAGACCTTCGACGTATTACGAAAAGACCCGACACACGAATTACGGTAGGTCCTATAATAAGGAAGGTTTTTGAAAAATGATTGAATTTTGAAAATTGAGAGGACCGTCCGGAAATTGGCAGTGGGCCAATAGGACCGGGCATTTTGAAAGGTTAGAATGGTTGCGAGTAAATTCGCGTTTTGAAAATTGAGGAGGCGATCCCGTCTTTTGAAATTGGCAGCATGCCGACAGGGCCGAGTTTTTTTTTTGATAAGTTGAATATTTGGAATTTTGAAAATTTGAATATCGAAAAATAAATTTCCAAAAAAATTGAAAATCGAAAAAAAGATCCCGAAGATTTGAAAATCGAAAACGGCATCTCGGAGATTTGAAAATCTAGAATCACATCTCGAGGATCTGAAAAAAAATCGAAATGGAATTTTGAAATTTGAAAATCGAAATGGAATTTGAAAATTCAAAAATCGAATGGTGGATCGGAAATTCGAATTTTGAAATGGATAGCATGCCGGCTAGAAAATAGGCTATTTTGAGTCAAATCGTTGATCCTAAATTTCGGCGGCATTCCGAGTTTTGAAAATTGGATATTTTGAAAAGACGGGTCCCGAAACGGACAGTATTTCGGGTTTTTCAAAATTTGGTATTTTTGGAAAGATGCATTTTTTGAAATAACGGTTTTTGAAAAATGACACAGAAACCAAGTAGCACGTAGTCAAACAAGCATTATAACGACGCTTATGTATGCTTTACACTAAGTCTCGGTTGGTCAAAATAGGGTCTATACCAACAACGATGGCTTTCTCGTGTGATGGACGGACTCCCTAAGCCGAGTTGGTCTTAGGACATGCCGCGAAACCGAGACGAGTTCCACCATCGATGTCTTTAGCGCACCCATGTAGGAATGCACCGTGGTATAGTGGGACGTCGGTCACAAGTAACCGGCCCGGGCAAAATTTGGGTTATGCATGAATCATTAAACTAATGCGCGTACATTAATATTCGAACGATTTCTCTTCGAGTCTCACCCTAGGAACCCCGATGACATGTGGTACATCAGGTATCCCCAGCGGAGTCGCCAAATTGTGGACATGACGTAGGTCCACCCCGAGGCGGCCACGCGCGGGTTTGGGTAGGCGAATGAATCTCGTGGTGAGATTGTTCTCGGGTTCGAAATTTAAGTCAAAATGGAGTCGCCACCGAATTTTGTAGTTATTCGGAACCATACGAGCCCACTCTATGTCGTCATGGGCTATACACAAAGTAAGCCCATTTCGATTTCAGAGTTCATGGGGCTCGTCCCTTTGCATTATTACACCGATACCGTTTACACCGGCTTTCGTATATAAAATGACTCTCGTGCGCCAACGGTTTCGGGCATCCGGAAACCAAGGTTCTGAGTAAGGGGTGAGGGTACGTGTTGGGAAGCCCACTAAGGACACCCAACCCCGCCCGCACATGGCGGCCTCTACTAAGACATCGTTCGTGTTCGTGTGCGCGCGCTAGTAAAACGATTAAATGATATGCAAACAGCGTTTTCGGGCTAAGCATGCGAGTTGTTGATTAACTACGTCATTTAATGCATCTTGATTCACGTCAAAGTGATTTAGCATGCGATGTTCATTTAAATAAATAAATTGCAAACATCGAAAATAGAAAACTCGTAAATAAATTACAAATTACACGGGCGGAATACAACCCGGAATTCACAATACAACGAGCAATAAAATAGAATAATCGAATAAGAAATGGTAAACGTTAACTAGAAACGGACCCGTATATAATAAATATAAACTAGACCGTAAGTTGTGCAAACGGACGAACTTCGATTAAATACACATTATATTGTGTATTAAACGGAGGACGGAGATATGGGACAGAGACGTGGTGCTAGCCCGATCCCAAATCTCGATGCCTTGTCCCGACTTATCACATCGAAAAATTGGCGTCTAAATTAGTCATGTATCGGATACGACTAAAGAGTCGTCGACACAAAACTAATTGTGAAGGACATCGATCAAAGTCGTAGAAGTGAATTATAATGCATGAATTTTGGAAAATAGGATCACGTGATTGACTTTGCACGCGACGACTAAGTCGTAAAAAAAAAAAAGACGAGCCTCAAAATATGGAAATATGTCGCGAAAGTCGCCTATTAATGTAAGAATCGAGGAGGATAGAAAGGCGAGAAAACGAGAAAGAGGACTCGACCGAACAGGCCTCCCCGCGAGTCGCCTGACCGGCGCGCGACTCGCATGGGGGTCTGGCCGCCCTTTTTTATTTGTTTGAATTCGATAATTGACCGAATTAAATAAAAATATTGCATTATTTAAATTCAACTCGGTTCTCGATGTCATAAACGTGTATTATACGATTATGAGACCGTTATCGGGATTTTATGAAATATGCTATTATGTGATTGAAAATTTTGATTAGTGACGAAATTATAGTCCTCCGCGTCACATCGATACTAATCCTAAAGGATTATGTGATGTCGGTTTTCGCCTCAACGGATCTCGTACTAATCTTAGAAATGGAGTCTTACGCGTTCAACTATGAGCAATCACGATCGCGTTATGCCCTTGAGTACATTGGGGCGGCGCTCCTCGAAAGGGTGTCACCTCCGTCGTGACTCGTAAAGGGATTAAACAGACTTTGGATGATCGTCGTAGTCAAACGTGTTAAGATCCGAATTTTAATATTATATAAATATATATATACACGGTATTAATATGTTAATGACGAAAAGATAAAAATTAGTAAACGATAAAATTAAATGTTAGGTGTTAGATACAATAAATAAAAAAAAGTGTTAGATTAGAGAGTTAGTATACACGAAATTAAAATGTTAGCGTTAGCGGTTAGTAATAATAATAATAATTATAATAATTATAATAATAATAATAATAATAATAATAATAATAATAATAATAATAATAATAATAATAATAATAATAATAATAATAATAATAATAATAATAATAATAATAATAATAATAATAATAATAATAATAATAATAATAATAATAATAATAATAATAATAATAATAATAATAATAATAATAATAATAATAATAATAATAATAATAATAATAATAATAATAATAATAATAATAATAATAATAATAATAATAATAATAATAATAATAATAATAATAATAATAATAATAATAATAATAATAATAATAATAATAATAATAATAATAATAATAATAATAATAATAATAATAATAATAATAATAATAATAATAATAATAATAATAATAATAATAATAATAATAATAATAATAATAATAATAATAATAATAATAATAATAATAATAATAATAATAATAATAATAATAATAATAATAATAATAATAATAATAATAATAATAATAATAATAATAATAATAATAATAATAATAATAATAATAATAATAATAATAATAATAATAATAATAATAATAATAATAATAATAATAATAATAATAATAATAATAATAATAATAATAATAATAATAATAATAATAATAATAATAATAATAATAATAATAATAATAATAATAATAATAATAATAATAATAATAATAATAATAATAATAATAATAATAATAATAATAATAATAATAATAATAATAATAATAATAATAATAATAATAATAATAATAATAATAATAATAATAATAATAATAATAATAATAATAATAATAATAATAATAATAATAATAATAATAATAATAATAATAATAATAATACATAATACATAAAAACGGTAAAAAGATAAGGGAAAAAGGAACGGGGTTTGATGACACCCTCAACCTACATGCTTAAACGATCTCGGAAACGGACTCGTAGTGGCGACGTGAGCGCGGGAGTGTCGAGATATGTAAGTAGAGTTATGGTGTATGTCTTTGACGAGTTTTGATCTCGAGATTTTGAATGTATTTGTGTGTGTGTGTGTGTGTGTGTATGAGTGCCTAGAACTCAAGGGTGATGAATGTTTGAAGGTTGAAGATGTAGTGTAAAATGTGACTGATTTTGGGTTGCCAAAATGTTGTAAGTGTAAGGTGATTAGGGTTGGAAAAGGTTGAAGAATGTTGTGTAATGTGTTGGGGGGATGGGGTGTATTTATAGAGTGAGTGAGTTGGGTGAGTTGAGTTAATTTAGGAAGGGTTGGCTTTTGATTTGATTTGCTTTTTGAATTTTGATTTGGGCGCCAGTTTCTAGAAGGTGAACTTGGCTGATTTTGTGAGACGGTTTCGTCTTTGACCGGGTTTTGACCCGGTCGCTAAAAGACGGGATTTATTTCCGGTGACGGTTTTGACCCAGATTAGTCTCATTTTATTGGAAACGGCCCACTGGGCCTGGATTTGAGGTCGGTTTTGAGAGATTTGCACTCCGCTAAATGCCCACGTCGGATACTATTGATTCTGAGTCCGTATTCGAGCGTATTAAGTCACGTTTACGTCCGATCATCATCGGGTGTTTTGTCGGGAACTGCTATAGACACTAGCAGGCAAAATGCGGGTGTCTACACACATATTCAGTTGTATAGTCACACTCATTATGTTGTATAGTCACACTTTTTATGTTGTAGAATCACTCAGCTGTAGAATACCTTGGGATTAAGATATCATGCGTTTAATCATCTTTATCTTCATGCTTGTTTTACTTTTCATACCTTTTTTTTGTATATATAAAATTATTCATCTTCATTATCCAAAAAAAAAAAGAATAAATATGGATTAAAATGAAGGTTGAATATGAATGAATGAAGATTGAATATTTAATTAATATTATAATTTAGTTGTATAGTCACAGAGATTATGTTGTACAGTCACACAGTTGAAGTTGTATAGTCATACTCGTTATGTTGTAGGATCACAGTCATTATGTTGTAGGATCACACCGTTTTTGTTGTACAGTCACACAGTTAAAGTTGTATAGTCACACTCATTATGCTGTACAATCATGCAGTTGTACAGTCATTGTAGTCACATATTCAGTTGTATGTGTGATTTAGATTGATTGTGTGTTTTGTTGCAGCGAAATGATTGGTGGAAAGAGGAATGTTGGTAAAAGGGGCGGTGGGAAGAAGGTCGTGGAAGATACAGCGATCGACCACGTAATTGGACAATGTATTGTTGCGAAGATTAAAATGAAGGTTGAATATGAATGAATGAAGGTTGAATATTTAATGAACGTTTAGATAATTTGTTCTGAATCGTATGTATAATCATCTTTCTAATTATGAATGTGACTTTGCTAATGATGATTGAAGAATAATTGACCGTATGGCTTTTATTTTCCATTTTACGGTTTCAGTTTTGTAGTTACACACTTTAGGTTGTATAGTCACACTCATTATATTGTATAGTCATACTCATTATATTGTAGAATCACACAAATTCTTGCAGTGATTAGTGTATGTAATCATCTTTGCTAATGATGATTGAAGTATAAATAAGTACGAGTATAATTTAGTTGTATAGTCACAGAGATTATGTTGTATAGTCACACAAGTGGAAGGATAAGTGATTTTACTATAGACCTCGCGTGATTAATTATGAAACCAGAAAATAGCGATGAAAATATATTTACATTGGACAAAGTCCATCCTTTACATATAGTACGTCAAACATAAAAACATTCTAACCCACCAAACATCATTTACACATAGTACGTTCATCCTAAAGCAAATATTTTATCTCACATAAACACACAAGAGCTTAACGATGGTCTCCGGTACGTGCGCAACAATACATTGTCCAATTACGTGGTCGGTCGTTGTATCTTCCACGACCTTCTTCTTCCCACCGCCCCTTTTACCAACATTCCTCTTTCCACCAACTATTTCGCTGCAACAAAACACACAATCAATCTAAATCACACAACACAACTGAATATATGACTACAATGACTCTACAACTGCATGATTGTACAACATAATGAGTGTGACTATACAACTTTAACTGTGTGACTATACGAATCAGAGCAAATTATTTAAACATTCATTAAATATTCAACTTTCCTTCATCCATATTCAACCTTCGTAATGAAAAATAAAACAAGCATGAGGATAAAGATGGTTAATTATTTTAAAGATGCTCTAAAAAGATAAAAACAAATACCTGAAAATCATCGAGGTTCGGAAGTAGGGATTTGACGAACGTGGAAACTTGAATGTAGATAAAAAAAATACCTGAAAAAAGTCACACAATTTAAGTTGTATAGTCACACACTTTAAGTTGTACAGTCACACTCAGTATGTTGCATAGCCACACTCATTATGTTGTAGAATCACGCAGCTGTAGAATAACTTGGGATTAGGGTATCATGCGTTTAACCATTTTCATTTTCATGCTTGTTTTATTTTTCATACCTTTTTTTTGTATTTATAAAATTATTCATCTTCACTATCCAAAAAAAATGAAAGTTGAATATATATGGATGAATGAACGACTATGACTTTAAAAAAAATGAAAATATCTAAACATTCATTAAATATTCAACATCCATTCATCCATATTCAACCTTCATTTTTTTTGATAATGAAGATGAATAATTTTATAAATACAAAAAAAAGTATGAAAAATAAAACAAGCATGAAGATGAAGATTATTCAACGAATGATACCTTAATCCCAATGTATTCTACAGCTGCGTGATTCTACAACATAGCAAGTGTGACTATACAGCATAATGAGTATGACTATACAACTGAATATGTGACTACAATGAGTGTACATCTGCATGATTCTACAACATAATGAGTGTGACTGTACAGCATAATGAGTGTGACTTTGCAATTCTGCAAAAACGTTACGCACTAAATGACTTGTTCATCTTCATCTTCATCTTCAAGCTCCATTCATCCCACAAAAAAAGAACAACTTCATCTTCAAACTTCATCTTAAAGATGAAGTTGTTCTTTTTTTTAGATAATGAAGATGAATAATTTTATAAATACCAAAAAAAAAAGATATGAAAAATAAAAAGAAGTTTGAAGAAGATGAAGATGATCGAAGATGAAGATGAGGATGAAGAAGAAGCTAAAAAATGAAGATGATCAAAGTTTATGCATAAACATACCTTGTTATAATTATCCGTCATGTTGTGTTAAAAACGGAGTATGATCGGAGTTGTTGACGGAGTATGGTCGGAGTTATTAATGGAGCTTATTTGATGGAGTTTTCTTAGGGAGAGATGAATTGAATTAGGGAAATGAATTGAAAAGGAGAGGAGGGAAGTAATGAAGAAGGGGGAGTTTGATTGAGGAGAGGATGCTCCCCTCTCTCCACTGCTGCGAAGTGTGATTGAGGGGAGGGTTGCTTCCCTCTCTCCACTGCTGCTTGTTAGTTTGTTGTCTCCTTTCTTTTTCTTTTTTTCTTTTATACATCATTCATCTAAGCCATCCATTCAACCCAAGATCAAGGGCAAAAAACACAACTTCCCAACTTTTCACTTTTCACCAAACTCCCTTGATCCCTTTTCTATATATATATATAGAGAGAGAGAGAGAGATGAGTTCTAATAAGGTCACACATAAATTTAAGTTCATAAGTCCTATTGTTAGTCATTGGATTAACTTTAGATCAATGGCTGAGATTTGCTTTCAATTAAGTAATTAAGAGGGTAGTTGATTTGTCATTAAATGAAAAACACACCTAACTTTATCACTAACAACTCCTCTCTCCAAAATAAAGACTACATTTTTTTCTCCACCTACCAAGACAAATCCCAATACCGAAAACCTTCATTCCATCTCTTCTCCATTGTTGCTTCGAATAAAAATTATTTAAAGGTAGTACCAGATTCATGACATATATTGGTTCATCATTTTCTTCATTAAGAGAAATTGTTTTCATTTTTTGGATCTTCTTGATGGCGATAAATCAGAGTAAGATTGTTTTTTAATTGAAATTTTAGGTGTGACCTTATTATTGGTTTCCGATCGAAGTTTTTTCTGACAAAATATTCATCTGTACGCTTGAAACTTTAATTCAATTATTATACAACTTCAACTCTCACTTTCTGAAACTTTAGAACTCGTCGAATATTACAATATTTATAATTTCAACAAACTCACTTTATAACTTCAACTCATTCACTTTAGAACTTCAAAGCACAACAATTATAACTTTATATATAACTGCTGGAAAATTGAACATTATTTCTCTGTGAAAACATACAACGACACGCTTGAAACTTTAATTCAAATTCTTTACAACTCCAACTCTCAATTTATGAAACTTCGACTCTAAGCTTTCAAGACTTCAGAACACGTATACTTGCATCTTCTGTGCATGACTTAAATAACAGTTTGTTTAGAACTTTAATTCAGCTGCAATGCAACTTCAGAACTTTAAATTTACAACTTCATAATTAACTGTTGTACATTCAAAACAATCTACCACACGCTTGCAACTTCAGTTCAAAAAATTTACGACTTCAACTCTCAATTTTTGAAACTTCAACATCATGCCCCTTTGATTTGTAGAACATAACTTTGAAACTTTAAGTCCTTCTCTTTACAACTTCAGTGCACGACGTCTACAACTTCATAATTAAATGGTGGAATGTTCATTTTTCTTCTGCTAATATATTCAACTGTATGCTTGAAACTTCAATTCCAAGACCGTAGAACTTCAACTCTCATCTTCTGAAACTTCATAATACGTGTCTCATATATATTCTCCTCAATTTCAACTATAACACTATCAACAACACAAACGCAATTCTTAGACTCATACAAAGTTAGTTCCTACGGAGTATCTAATACCAATCACAAACGCATTATTAAGACTCAACAATTAAAATACGGAAACCTAACCCATCAAAAACAAACCATGGATCATATGCAACAACATTTTGATGGTCCTGAACATTTTGGATACTTGCATTTCGGAAAAAGCTTTCATCAAGTAACTTTTAGTTTTTTTTTTTCATGAGAAAATTGATGAGGTAAATTTTAACCCTAAATTTAGAACCAGAGTATTTGTCCAACAATCAACTTGAAAGACAAAATCGTGCCAAATTGAGATGTGCCCCAATAATCCCCAAAAATACTATTAAAAAAATACCATATAATCTGTGGATATTAGTTTAACAAAAAACGCACAATCGAAATAATTTGTTTTAACCCTAAATTTATGAACTAATTTATAAACTGATAACATAATAGTTCCCCCTAATTAAACTCTAATTTGATAGTTCCTAACAAAGATCGATTATCATACAATCTATTATATATCATACAATCTATTGTCAAACAGATTTCAAAACCATAACAAATTAACGGTAAAGAGCAAAAGATTTACTTGAGAAAAGAGCGAAACTTTGGAGCAGTTGGATGACGGTGGCTGAGAATTTGGAGTAGTTGGATTTTTTTTTTCGATCATCAGTGAACGAGGGAGATAATGAATGACAATTGAGATCAGTTTTGGAAGACATGGAGGGGGAGAGAGAGAGTATGGAGGGAGTAGAATGAATTAATGATAGAGAAGTCTGGGTTGAAAGAATGAAATTGATTAGGGTGGGGGACAAAGGTAGGTGGGTAAACGTGAAATCAATATAGAAAATTGGGTTATAAAAAAAAATCTCAGCCATCCATTCCACTTTGATCTAAAGGATGAAAATGAAACTTATGAACTTATATAAAGAGATGGGACTTATATGATCCTATCTCTGTATATATATGTGTGTGTGTGTGTGTGTGTGTGTGTGTGTGTGTATACACACGAAGTATTCTTCTTATAAAGAGTTATAAGAGAGATCTAAAGAGAAGTTGTGAGTCGGTGCCACAAACCCTTATGCTAGCATATACGTCGCAGTTCCGTACCCGTGTAGATACCAAAGGAGGCATCACGTTTGGGGTGCTTTATTCTGTCCGTGAGAATTATTTATTCTGTCCGTGGAGATTATATATATTTATGAGTTTATAATACTTCTTATTAATACGTTGTTCCGTTGCAAATAAGGTATAATTGTTATCCCTCTACTTTTATCTTTTCGGATAATACTCATAACAGATCCTTCGGTTTAAAGGTTGTAACCCTACAGTGGTATCAGAGCTTCTGTTATGTAGTATTAATCAAATCGACATGAATCTTTGTCTCATAATTTGTTATGAGGGATTCTATTGCGTATTAATTTGATTATTTGCTAGATTCGTTATCAATTTATCCGATGTTCGTAGTAAGGTCTGTATGTTGCGGTGTGTACCAAAAGAATTGTTCTTAATTCATTCCTCGCATAGTTGTTGCTGCAAAATTGTTATTTTTGTCCACGTGGTGCGTGGAATTGGTGTGTTGTTTTTTTGATGTGACATTAAGTAATGATTTGCATGGTTATCATATTTGGCTGTTTATCCTACTTATTTGCAATTAGTTGCTTCACATCAATTTATAACCTGATAACGTGTCGCATCAAATGCGGTTAGTCCATGGAATTTTCGTTCACGTTTAGGGTTTGTTTTAATTTACAAATTAAAATTGTTAATTTTTAAAATTGACTCTTAAAATTTATTTAAATTCTAATATTGATTATGATTTAATTTAATTTACCTTAAATGACCCACTATAATCCCACATTTCTTTTTTGACGATGAAACTAATTAGATTAAGTCAAGATTCGATTGAAATTCGGAACGTAAAATTACGAGAATTTATCGTTGACGATGAGACCTAATGAGATTAGGACAAGACTCGTTTTAATTATGGTGGAGATGGAAGGCCATCTCGGTTGGCACGAGTATGACTCGATGGGCACGGGTGTGTCCCGGTCGTAACGGGATGACCCGGGCGGCAACGGTTTGACTAAGACGAGACAATATTTACTCGGACGACATGGTGTCGGGTCGAGCGACGCTTTTAAGAAAAGTCATTTTCTTGCGTTTGTGTGTTGATTATGAATCAAACATGGAATATACTTTTATTTTTCCGAATCAATGAAAAATTAGTTTTCTAAATCGGCTAAACAATGTTATGCATTTTAATTATCATATTATCATAAATAGATCGGAAAAAGAGTTTCTCGAGTCTTATTTGATTTTGATGAATTGTTCATCTATATAACAATTATAAGTTGCAGATCGATTGTGAATCGAGTTTTGTATATCCGTTCAATTTTTTCGGGTGGAAAATTGTTCCTCGTAGTTGGAAAAATGAAAGATATTGGTGAAATTGTTCAAACTAAATAGCAATTATTATGAATCGTAATATGATTATGAATCAAAATATGGGATCTTTTAACTTGTTTTATGCACAAATCACTAGTAACAATTGAATTATTATGGCGTACGATGCATGAATTTTATTGTTTGAGACTTGTGACTTGTGTCCTTAGAACTAATAGGTCGCCTTGTAAGTTGACCTAGTGGCATGATTAGGACCCATATGCATTTAATCCCTCGCAAAAATATTAAGTATTGCCTTTCTAAAATTGACCACTACAACAATTTCATATCATTGGTTGAAGTGACTGCCTAAGCGGTGCTTTGCCAATGTGTGTGGACTAAGTAGGTAGATAACGGTTACCCACAGGTTCAGTCTGGTTTGCTTAACATTTCTATCAAGTCGGACTTGGGTTTTGAGGCAAATAGTTGGTGTCATATGATGACTAATTACGACGAACCAGGAATTACATAAAGATGTAATTGACAAGTTTGTTGTCTACTTTTACTTTTGGAGCTTGAGCAGTGAGCCCAAGTTCACTTGAGCGACAAAAGCTTTAGGATCTTGGAATATTATGCGAACTTGAGGGTAGTTTGCATGATCTTATCTTAAAATTGTTTAAGATTATTAATATTAATTATCGTTTTACTTTGCATATAATTGTAGTTGTAATTTAGTCCCTTTATCACATTTCTTAAAGATGAGTTTGAATTGTTCAACCTTGTCGATTGGTATCTTGAGAATTGTTCTCAAAATTAGAGATACGAATTTTGTCCTTGTGAAGGATAATTCCGACAAATTATAACCGGTGGTAATGTACAATATGGACTGTATAACTAAAGTCATGAAGATGACTATAAGTACCAAAATCTATTGTTTCAATAAAGGGAACCGTTCCCATTAAGTAAGAAAATGTTAAAGATGATCTGATTAATCCATGTGTCATATGATGAGTGATTATATTGATAATCAGGAAATTTTGGATGCTTCTTTCTAAAGAATTAGGAATTGAAATCGTTTCAATTAGTCCTAGGTTTAGGTCACTTTATTATGAATAAAACAGGTGACTTAATAAGGTTTCTTACCTTTTAGAATGAGATGTTAAAAGACAATTGAACATTGTATCAAGATGGCAAATAATACTAATGTTCTATGAGTTCATTAAGAAAATTGCTTGAGATAATGATTAATGAATCTACGGAAATTTCCCATGGTACCCTCGAACTATGTCACATTACACATGGTACCCCTGCTTTTAAGTTTGTTCACATGGTAACCTTGAGTTTTATAGTTTAGTTCCCGATTTGCCCTTACCCAAATTTCTGTCATGACGCCGTTAAATTATGACCAAAATTAATTACTTTACTCAACAATTACTTTCTTCAAATGGAGAGGGGTTCCCATGGTACCCCTTAGTTTTTACAGTTGTTCCCATGGTACCCTTAAATTTTCATAGTTGTTCTCATGGTACCCCTGAAAGAAAAGCAACGAATCATTGAAGCAAAACAACGACTAGTTTACTGAACTAGCCGTTACACAAGTGCTTATAAATTCACTCCCCTTTCTATTTTGGCAGAATAAGATCAAACAATCCACACTTACACACTCAACCTTTTAACCTCCTTCTTCACTATTACAAAAAAATGGAAAAACTTCATCACCATAACCTTGAAGTTCGATCATCCGGAAACATCAATTTTTTCCATTTTTTTGTACAAGTGAAGAAAGAGGTGAAAAGGTTGAGTGAGTAAGTGTGGATTGTTAGTTCTTTTCTGCCAAAATAGAAAGGGAAGTGAATTTATAAGCACTTGTGAAACGGCTAGTTCAGTAAACTAGTCGTTGCTTTGCTTCAATGAGTCGTTGCTTTCCTTTCAGGGGGTACCATGGGAACAACTATGGGAACTTAGGGGTACCATGGGAACCCCTCTCCTTTTGAAGAAAGTAGTTGTTGAGTAATTTTATTAAATTTGGTCATAATTTAACGGCGTCATGACAGAAATTTGGGTAAGGTCAAATCGGGAACTAAACTATAAAACTCAAGGTTACCATAGGAACAAACTTAAAAGTAGGGGTACCATGTGTAATATGACATAGTTCGAGGGTACCATGGGACTTTTCCCATGAATCTAAGATGTTGGTTAAAGTAAGGGAAGGATAATTATTATCATACCCAAACTTGTTGCCAAATTTAGATTAGGTATGATTTTATTAGATAGCTTTCTAGAGGTGTCTAGAAATTCTGCAAATCAATTGAAGTATGACTTCAGGTGTGTATGTTACTGAAATAATAGTTACTTTCATTCCATTGTTTTGGTATAAGATACTAATGCAACTATTACATTGTGGATGTGATGGCTCAAAGAGGGTGGAATAATGGTATATAAGTGAAGTGTTTTATGATGAAATGGACAAACGTTGTTGTTTCATATATAAAGGAAAATCACTTAATTTTACCATAAAGCTGAATACTAGAATTGAATAATTTTATTCTTGTACTAGTCATAAGCAAGGACATTGATTTTGTGTCATGTATGAGCATGAAAAGTTTTGATAAAAGTAGAACAAGTGTTGCTCTCTATACCTTGCAAGAATATGAGGTACAGTAAGGCTAACATGATTGTTGAGCTCTACATTCCTAGTAGTGAATGCTTTTATTTGTAACATAACAACCAAAAGGTTCAAGTTCCCTTGACTCAAGTTTCACCTATTATGGCATTGTCCTTAATCCATGAGACAGGAAACATAAGAATAAGTTTCATAATGATGAAATTATTAACCTTAAGGATAATGATCAACTGAGGTAAATGAGTCTTGTTTAGATGGATAATTGACATTAGATGAGACTCCTATTATTTGTAGTGGGAGGGTACTTAGACTTGTTGAATCACACATATACAGATACGTGTGAGTTTAACTAGTGATGTTGCAAAAAATGGGTAACGCGTATGTAGACACCCACATTTTGACCGCCAGGTGTCTATAGTAGTTCCCGCCAAACACCCGATGATGATCGGACGCAAACATGCTTTAATGGACTCGGAAATGGGCTCGAAATCATGAACATTTGGTTTAGGCTTATTACGAAGTACAAATCTTACAAAACCAACCTCAAATCCAAGCCTAGTGGGTCGTTTCGTGTCAAATAAGACTAATTTGGGTCGAATCCGGCACCAGGGGCAAAACCGTCTTTTAGCGACCGAGTCAAAACCCGGTCAAAGATATTTCCCGAGACACACGGACCATCCGTGACACCTCACACGTCCGGTTTGGACTCAAATACTACAAAAAAACAGCCTCGCAAAATATTAAACAAATCCGTTTAAGGATAGAATTCGATCCCAAGTAGGAATCCTGTCCGAATATCAAATCAAGTATTCGACTGAGCATCAAATAACTCGGCCAAGCAGCCCAATTTCAGCCAAGGTACATTGCTTCCTCACCAAGCAACGGAATTTTTGATCCACTCGAATTACTTATTCCTATCCTTAGACGGAATTCTACCTTAACCCGACTGGTGACTCTTTCTTCCTTTGCAAGTTAGTCATCCTATAAATAGGACCCTCCCGTCACACATTCAAGACATCAATTACCTATCAATTACCAACAATTCATCAATTACCAACAATTCATAACACATCTACAATTCATAATCATACACCTTCGTTACATATAATCCCATAAAATCCATACATCATCGACATCTAGCAAAATAGCATCGAAATACCGATAAAAACAACCCGACGAAACCGACCCCGAAACCGGCCGAACCCGCTAGCCTACACGACCCAAAACCGACACCCTAACTCATCCACATCGTCTCGACGCTCCCGTGCCTAAGCCACCTTCCGACGAGCCTTTTTCCGAGAAAACAAAGCATGTAGGTTGAGGGTGTAAAATCAAACCCGATTCTTTCTCTTTCTCTTCCTTTTTCACGTTTTTTTTCGTTTTTGCGTCGTTGTGTCGGTCCGTTTCTTTTTAATATGGGTCGTCGTCGCATCTTTTTTTACTTTCTAATATCGATACTACAAAAACTATTTTCATATATAAACGTTCTTAAAATACGATATCGATTTTCTAATCGAATATTGTATCTAACAAACAACTAAATTAAATCTCTTTGATGCTAAAAAAATCGTTACATCTTTCTAAAACAAAATTCGACGATTTTTTACGCGGAGAGAATTAACATTTTTTTTTCGTTCAAAACTCTTTTTTAAAAACAAACTTCACAAAACTTTTTCTAAAATCATTCTAACTATTTGATATCGATTTCATAATCGAATATCGAATACGACGAATATCGAAAATATAAATCGAGTATAAGCTAATCCATATTTGTACGCGATTTATAAAAATTAACGATTTTCGAAAAATAAGAAAAGCGGGACAGACTCCTGCGCGAGTCGCGCGCCTCCCAGGCGACTCGCGCGAGAGCCTGGAAGGCCGACCCTTTTTCTTCGCTTTCTCGTCTTTTATTATTTCCGTTCCTTACATAAAATAGCGACTTTCGCGACATATTTTCAGATTTTGATAAATACTTTTTCGACCTCGGTCAACACGTGTTAATCCATCACGTGTCATAAACCTTTTTCAAAATCATGACATATTATCGTATTTGCATCTTTATTCGATTTATTCAATCGTTACTAACTCGTTTTCTCGTGTTTGTAGCAGTTTGTTTTATTTCTTTTGTTTTATTAGACTAAAACGAACTTCACATGCTAAATATAACTTTGACGTTTTTAGTTTAAGATGCATTAAACGACTTAGCAACCCATTTATTTTTCTTCTCACACATACTTAGGGAAAATAATGTTTGCATATCATTCCACTATCGAACTAACACGTGTACACCAAAAAACGAACGATATCTTAGTAAAGGCCGCTAAGTGCGGGCGGGGTTGGGTGTTCTTAGTGAACTTCCCAACACGTACCCTCACCCGTTACTCAGAACCATGGTTTCTGGATGTCCGAATCCTTTGGCAACGAGAGTCATTCAATACACGATATCCGATAATGTCGGTATCGGTATCAAATGCTAAGGGACGAACCCAATAAACTCTGACATCGGAAATGGGCCGTATTTTGTACACGGCCCACTACGACATAGAGTGGGTTCGAACGGGCCCGAACTCCCACAAAGTTCGGTGGCAACTCCTACTTCGATTTAAATTTCAATTTGACCATCTCATATGGAGATTCATTCGCCTCCCCAAACCCGCGCGTGGCCGCGTCGGGGTAGACCTATGTCATGTCCACAATTTGGCGACTCCACTGGGGATTAACTGATGTGTCACTTACCATCGGCATCCTCAGGGTGAGACTCGAAAAGAAATCGTTTGATTAGTAATGTACACGTTTTAGTTCAATGGTTCATGCATAACCCAATTCTTTCCCGGACCGGTTACTTGTGACCGACGTCCCACTATACCGCGGTGCATTCCTAAATGGGTGCACTAAAGACTTCGATGGCGTAACTCGCATGGGTTTTACGGCAGGTTCTAATACCAACTCGGCTTAGGAAGACCGTCCTGATTTGCGAGAAAGCTATCGTCATTGGTATAGACCCTATTCGACCGACCGAGACTTAGACTAAGAGCATACATGGTGTCATTATACTGTTTCCGTGACTACATGCTACCTGATCTTCTTTGGTCTTTTTCAAAAACCGTCATTTCAAAAATTGCATCTTTTCAAAACTATCCATTTTTCAAAGCCCGGAAAGCTACCGAATTTAGGACTTATGATTTTGACTCAAGATAGCCTGTTTTTAGCTGGTATGCTGCCCAAACTTCATCAAAATTTCCGAAAATTTGGCCCGATAATATTTTTCGGTTTTCAAAAAAAATCGGGCCATTCTATCCAACTTTGTTCGGTTTTCAAATCCAAATTTCTCTTTTCAAAACCTTCCTCTTCTTAGGACTTCCCGTATTTAGTAGTGTCGGGTCTTGTCATAAGTTGTTAGAATCTCTAGCGTCGAAACTCCGTCGATCTTACTTCACGAGTTTCTACCCCATCCCAGTCCGCCTTATTTGTCAAGGCACGGCCCACCTGCGTAGGACAAACTCCTACAAAGGGAAGCTCGTTTACACACTCGAGTCCAAAGTCTGGGGAATTCTCACATGGATCTTCCTTCAAACGGGACTAGGCCCACTTTGCCAAATCCTAGGGAGAGTCCACCATCCACGAGTCACCCGTCTAGGAGTCGGTTTTCACGAGTCACCCGTCTAGGTGTCCTTTCCGACTCATTTCCTTTTCGGGCTTTTCCTCACTCGGGGGCTACCCTTCGGCGAAGCGATCAATCACGGGTGCTCTAAGGGTCATGTATTACACGTGTTGTCACACTACGCCACTTTTAAATCACTTAGATGTCGCACCATTTGAGTCCTACCAGAGTCTTTAGTCTCACTTGGGGGTTGTCCTTCACCCGAGCAGTCGACCACGGTCATCCTAAGGGCACCCCACGTTCATCATACACTGGCGTCCTTATGATGCCTTCTTCGAGTCGTACCTATGCTCGAGTCATCTAGGGTTAGGTCACCACGGTTGGTCCGAGCACGCGACGCGGTCAAACACGGTTGCCCCATTTTCGGACTCGCCCTCATACACCGTCCGAGTCTCATGGTCGAGTCCAAGCCAGGGTCGTTACCTCGTCTAGATCAACGTTTGAGTATCCCGGTCCAAGAGTCTTTGTCGACCCGTCACCCCGGGCCGAGTCTAGTTTGACTCCCTCACTTGCACTTGCGCAAAGCCGAGTTTAGGCGAGTCGTGACACCCGTCGTTCTCTCCAATCAAAGACCTTACCAAAAAAAAACAACCAACCGAGCATCCGAGTCCGGATTTGATTCGAGTCTAAGTCTGAGTTCGAGTCTAGGATACCCTACATCCTCATTTCCAAATCAGCGTCAGAGTCATTTGTATTCTGTCCTCTTTTCAAAAATTCAATAAAATCAGCTTTCAATATTCTATCTCCACTATATGCTTTCCTTATATGTTTCCGAGAACATGATGAGCACCATCGTACACTGTGAGCACATGCACGTGACTATTATAGGCACATCTATAATGACTGCAGGAAACCGAGCCCGTGTTTTCCTCTTGCATGTTCCATGTCTGGTATAGAAAAGCCACATAACTACACTTAGCAGGAGCGGTATCGAAGCCTAGGACAAATCTAGGTAGTCTCCTAGTTTGGGTTCAAGACGGGAGGCAAGCCCATTTCCCACAATAAACACCCATCCAATAATACTGACCAATCCCTACCTTAGCTGTTAGTCTGACCAACAAAAAAAAAGGAAAAACTGGACAAAAAAAATCAAAAGTCCAATACAAGAAAAAGCAAAAGGCCAAAACAAAAAAAGCAGGCCATTATCAAAAAAAAAAAAAGAGGCACCCATGACCGAGGTTAAGCGGTCAATCCAAATGAAGAATCCCATGACCGGGGCTAAGAAGTCAACCAACTAAAAAATATCCAAAAAACCCATAACTCAAGTGAAACGGTCAATTCAAAATTATCAATACTCATACCGTCAAATAAGGGAGAGATAATCGAGTTGGTCAACTAACACCACATTTAGCCTTCCCACATTACAACCCTCAAGACCTTCCCGAGACCCAGGCTAGAGACAGCCCGGAATTTTGAGGATTCAAACTCCATAGGATACCCCTAACCATTAGGGCCAGACATGGAAATCAGATCTCGCATTATCAAAACCTATCCCGATCAAAGTTCGAGCCATTCTACTCGACTTCCCTTTTACATAACAGAATTCACAATCACCATACGCAAATCCGCGAGCAAAACTCGTTAAAATCTCCGAGAGCAAAACTCGTTAAAATCCCCGAGAGCAAAACTCATTAAAATCTCCGAGAGCAAAACTCGTTAAAATCCCCGAGAGCAAAACTCATTAAAATCCCCGAGCAAAACTCGTTAAAATCCCCGAGAGCAAAACTCGTTAAAATCCCCGAGAGCAAAACTCGTTAAAATCTTCGAGAGCAAAACTCGTTAAAATCCCCGAGAGCAAAACTCATTAAAATCCCTCGTTAAAATCCCCGAGAGCAAAACTCGTTAAAATCCCCGAGAGCAAAACTCGTTAAAATCCCCGAAAGCAAAACTCGTTAAAATCCCCGAGAGCAAAACTCGTTAAAATCCCCGAGAGCAAAACTCATCAAATCCCCGAGAGCAGAACTCGTTAAAATCCTCGAGAGCAGAACTCATTAAAATCTCATCCCAATTCTTCTCATCCAAACCAGTTACCAACCCCAAACACGGGAACTCAACTTGCGGTCGGCATAGAACATGCCCAAATAGTGCACACCACCTCTGGGGGCTATCCCGGAGAACGCTCACAGTCACAGGATCAATATCCTAACCATTCTAGCCCTTTGATCAAGACATCACTGGGAATGCACCTAGCCTACACTATCGCTATGGCTAGTTACACACAAAGCCCTAATAAACTAGGCACTATAATCCACTGAACTACGGCTTGGTTTGATTTCACTAACACGTGAATACGTAGGCAGCCTTTCAACAGAGGCACAACCACCCACATTGACACAAATTCAAAAAAAAGCGTCATCATTCCGGTCACGACACTGTCATGTTCTTAACAGTTAGCTTTGTCATTCTGGGGGCTTCTCCTAGGCAGAAGTTCTCCATCCACTCACATAATCCAAATACTTTCAAAATCTAGCCACCTTTCTATAGTGTGTCCTAGTACTCGGCTCAGTCAAAGACGAGAATCTGTCAGGACTCGGAGTAATACCCACTTTGGAGATGTACCCCAAAACCAAAAATTCAAAAGGAGCACTAGACTACAGCATTGTTACTGCTAAAACAGACTCATTACAGACTACTGCAATTCCCCTATAGCAGATCGTTCTCATTTCGATGTTCGACTGTGTTGCCACTCGCCTAGGCTACGCAATAGCGCAACTTAAGAGTCTTGTCATCTTAGGTGGTCCACCCCCTACCGAGTCACGGTCTAACCCTTAGAGAGTAAAAGTCGTGTCTGTCAACTCGTCCTCTCGCGTCCAGAGTCGAGTCTGTCGGTATATCTTTCTCTTCAAATTCTCATTTTAAAATTTGCAAAACTTAGCCATTTGAGAAAATCCTTTTCCTAGTCACCATGGGAATAGGAATTTTTATCATACTTCATCTAGGCATACAGGCCTAACCGGAGGATTTTAGGAGTCCGTGTTAGAATCTGATCAGGAATCAAGTCATCCCAAGCATTCTTATTTCCAAAAAATTTCAAAAAAAATTCGTTAGCATTTTCTTTCCAAAAATCAATCAAAAATCATTTCTTCCCCAGCGTGAGTCGGTGTTTCGCCTAAATATTACATGCAAATTGTTATGTATAAGCATACAGGTACACCCAAGACTCCCGAAGAATTCTCAAAAATTCCCCAGTGGAGAAACTCAAGCGACTTTTTTCGGGATGTATATGTAAACAGATACACCCATAGCTTCCAAGGCAAGCTCCCGCGTAATTCCAAGACGGGATGTATCTGTAAACAGATATACCCATAGCTTCCAAGGCAAGCTCCCGCGTAATTCCAAGACGGGATGTATCTGTAAACAGATATACTCATAGCTTCCAAGGCAAGATCCCGCGTAATTCCAAGATGGGATGTGTCTGTAAACAGACACACCCATAGCTTCCAAGGCAAGCTCCCGCGCAACTCCAAGATGGGATGTGTCTGTAAACAGACACACCCATAGCTTCCAAGGCAAGCTCCCACACAACTCCGAGATGGGATGTGTCTGTAAACAGACACACCCAAGACTTCTTCAGACAAATTCCCCGCGACATTATTGGCATCTATCCAGGTATGATTTCTATCTTATGGCTGGCGAGCCCTTCACGCAAGTCTAATGGACTATAAACGACCCGATCGGAAGTCTGCCAGGTCTTAATCCTCGATTGGCCTGGTAGCTACTCTAACTTTCACCTTGTCCAAGCCTCAGTCAGAGTGGGGGCTCTGTAGACAGCCACATTTTGACCGTCAGGTGTCTATAGTAGTTCCCGCCAAACACCCGATGATGATCGGACGCAAACATGCTTTAATGGACTCGGATATGGGCTCGAAATCATGAACATTTGGTTTAGGCTTATTACGGAGTACAAATCTTACAAAACCAACCTCAAATCCAAGCCCAGTGGGTCGTTTCGTGTCAAATAAGACTAATTTGGGTCGAATCCGGCACCAGGGGCAAAACCGTCTTTTAGCGACTGAGTCAAAACCCGGTCAAAGATATTTCCCGAGACACACGGACCAGCCGTGATACCTCACACGTCCGGTTTGGACTCAAATACTACAAAAAATCAGCCTCGCAAAATATTAAACAAATCCGTTTAAGGATAGAATTCAATCCCAAGTAGGAATCCTGTCCGAATACCAAATCAAGTATTCGACCGAGCATCAAATAACTCGGCCAAGCAGCCCCATTTCAGCCAAGGTACATTGTTTCCTCACCAAGCAACGGAATTTTTGTTCCACTCGACTTACTTATTCCTATCCTTAGACGGAATCTTACCTCAACCCGACTGGTGACTCTTTCTTCCTTTGCAAGTTAGTCATCCTATAAATAGGACCCTCCCGTCACACATTCAAGACATCAATTACCTATCAATTACCAACAATTCATCAATTACCAACAATTCATAACACATCTACAATTCATAATCATACACCTTCGTTACATATAATCCCATAACATCCATACATCATCGTCATCTAGCAAAATAGCATCGAAATACCGATAAAACAACCCGACGAGACCGACCCCGAAACCGGCCGAACCCGCTAGCCTACACGACCCAAAACCGACACCCTAACTCATCCACATCGTCTCGATGCTCCCGTGCCTAAGCCACTTTCCGACGAGCCTTTTTCCGAGAAAACAAAGCATGTAGGTTGAGGGTGTAAAATCAAACCCGATTCTTTCTCTTTCTCTTCCTTTTTCACGTTTTTTTCGTTTTTGCGTCGTTGTGTCGGTCCGTTTCTTTTTAATATGGGTCGTCGTCGTATCTTTTTTTACTTTCTAATATCGATACTACAAAAACTATTTTCATATATAAACGTTCTTAAAATACGATATCGATTCTCTAATCGAATATTGTATCTAACAAACAACTAAATTAAACCTCTTTGATGCTAAAAAAATCGTTACATCTTTCTAAAACAAAATTCGACGATTTTTTACGCGGAGAGAATTAACATTTTTTTTTCGTTCAAAACTCTTTTTTCAAAACAAACTTCACAAAACTTTTTCTAAAATCATTCTAACTATTTGATATCGATTTCATAATCGAATATCGAATACGACGAATATCGAAAATATAAATCGAGTATAAGTTAATCCATATTTGTACGCGATTTATAAAAATTAACAATTTTCGAAAAATAAGAAAAGCGGGACAGACTCCCGCGCGAGTCGCGCGCCTCCCAGGCGACTCGCGCGAGAGCCTGGAAGGCCGACCCTTTTTCTTCGCTTTCTCGTCTTTTATTCTTTCCGTTCCTTACATATAATAGCGACTTTCGCGACATATTTTCAGATTTCGATAAATACTTTTTCGACCTCGGTCAACACGTGTTAATCCATCACGTGTCATAAACCTTTTTCAAAATCATGACATATTATCGTATTTGCATCTTTATTCGATTTATTTAATCGTTACTAACTCGTTTTCTTGTGTTTGTAGCAGTTTGTTTTATTTCTTTTGTTTTATTAGACTAAAACGAACTTCACATGCTAAATATAACTTTGACGTTATTAGTTTAAGATGCATTAAACGACTTAGCAACCCATTTATTTTCTTCTCTCACATGCTTAGGGAAAATAATGTTTGCATATCATTCCACTATCGAACTAACACGTGTACACCAAAAAAACGAACGATATCTTAGTAAAGGCCGCTAAGTGCGGGAGGGGTTGGGTGTTCTTAGTGAACTTCCCAACACGTACCCTCACCCCTTACTCAGAACCATGGTTTCTGGATGTCCGAATCCTTTGGCAACGAGAGTCATTCAATACACGATATCCGATAATGTCGGTATCGGTATCAAATGCTAAGGGACGAACCCAATAAACTCTGACATCAGAAATGGGCCGTATTTTGTACACGGCCCACTACAACATAGAGTGGGTTCGAACGGGCCCGAACTCCCACAAAGTTCGGTGGCGACTCCTACTTCGATTTAAATTTCAATTTGACCATCTCATATGGAGATTCATTCGCCTCCCCAACCCGCGCGTGACCGCGTCGGGGTGGACCTATGTCATGTCCACAGCGTATGATTTTGTTCATTTGATGAAATTTAAAACTGAATGCTCTGAATTGTTCAAGGTACAAGATCAACTTGAAAAGTTGGTACGAGTCGTTCGATATGATTGAAACAGGAAGGAATTGAACTAAAAGATTATGATCACCTTAGAAGTAGTGAAAAGTGTTTCAAACTACATCGAACGATATTTGATATGATTTGGTCTATGATGAGTCATATGCAGATTGTATTGACGCTTTAGAAAGTTATGCACTATAAAAGTTTTTGTACAATATTGACGAGATTGTCCATGTAAGTTGGAGAATAGACACCATATGAGATATGGATTGAAAATGTTCTAAAACAGTCTTTTCTTAATTATCAAGTCTTAAAGTTTAGAGAAAATTATTTTCTAGAACTTAGACTCAATTATGACATGTGTTTTATTAGGGGTATTATGTTAATTCTACAAACCATCCAAAGTACAAAATTGTTTTGTTGCTTGGAACGTTATGTTTCTTTTAAAGAGATAGTGATTTCTAATAGAAACAGTGGGAGTAGAATCGACCTTGAAATGTTCAAGATTAACAAGTGTTCTCTACAACTGTTGAAGAGGATATTGATGCATCCATGAAAAGTCATGATCATCTTACCTGTAAAATATTACCCTACGTAGGTTTGACTTCTTATGATGAAACAATAATGGACAAAGACTCCAAAAGTCACATAAAATCTAATAGATTTCATATACCATAACTACCAAGTATAGACTTTGGTTAAATGGGTCTTATAGTGAAGAATAGTCTTCAATATAAAGATGATATGGATTGATATAAGAGTATCTATGAAGCATAGTTGGTAGTTAAGGATTGATCTCATAGTAATGACTATGGAAAAACCCTTTTTACAACGTTATGCTTAAGTCTATTAAGATTGATTTAGCATTTTGAATGTCATCACTCATTATGATGAGTTTTGGACATATATATGTGAAATACATTTCTTCAAAGAGATGCAATATGATGTGTATGCGACTCATCGTATGAATTTCATATTATCAAAATTGCTAGACAAATGTGAATGATCCAATTTGATTGGAGCAAGTATTATGGAGTAATATCTTCGTTCTTAATGTGGTAATTCAAAGATGTTTGTTTTCCTTTGAGACGAAGAGAGACAAAGTGTGTACAAGAGATTAGTGGGAGTGCATTTATCGTTATGATTTGGTATGTAAGTAACATACTTCTCTAACTAAATGACATTTGGTTGCTTTAGTCCATAAGACTTGGCAAGAAAGTTGTTTGTTGTGTGCTCATGTAACGAGCAGATACTAATCTGATGAGTGTCACTAGAATGCTATCTAAGAATTGTTCATTTGCGCTTAAGAAGCAAAAGGGGAATTATTTAAGAGATGCACATGATGTGATAAGCGAATTATTGTAAACAAGTTACAACAATTCATATTTCCAAATAGACAAAGATGACGTGAGATTGTAATCTCAGTAAATATTGGTTTGGATGAGAAGTTGTGTGTTGGAACGGTTCCAAAGGACAACTTTGTGACTAGTATTATAACTAAGTGTTCTATTGCTTTTGAAGCAAATAGACGTTTGATTACGAATCAAGCACACACTCAACTTTAAAGTTTATGAAGCAATTTGTTGCTTATGAAACTAACAGTTTGCCTTAATTGAGAGAAGGTAGATTGGTCATATGCTTGTAAATAACCGATACAAATGTTGTATGTCCCGAAACCTCCTCTACATAAAGATCATATTGGTTATGATCGGTATAAGATGCATGGGCGAGTGGTTTTAGTACTTTTAGAGGTGTTTGGTTTAGTGGGAGTTATTTCGATAATTGATATATGTATTACATCTTGTCATTTGGTTAATGTAATCGAGTTTTGTCCGTAAATAATTTACATTGATGAAATAGATCACTAAGTACGTGACTTAGTCTTGGAACTCTATTTGGATGATGTAATTATTTTGTCTCTAGTCAGGGTATTGTGTTTGAACATTTGAATACCCTTAAATGACTGGTGTGTGTGAGTTGGTTGATGACTAAGTTCCTTGAGTTATGGTATTGAGATACTAAACCAGGCACACGGGTGTATGTTAAGAACATGCATTAGACAGACCCGCCGAAAAGGATTTTACTAAGATTTCGCTTAGTGTCAGTAAAGTTCTTTGCAAGTTATGAACTTGTACGGTCTTTAGACTTGAGTCTTTGACTATTCTGTACATGTGATGTGTATGCTTTGATACTATTCCTCGTCAACTGTGAAAGGGGGCTATGGATGGTTATTGGGCATGCATGGAACATGTGATAGTATGTGGTTAGACAAGAGGGGATTTGCTCTTCCTTTATTGAAAGGAATTTATTGTTTCTTGGCCACTCGAAGAGTGTGACTTGTGCAAATGCGTGGCTGCGCTCAGATAGGATGATTGTCATCTATCTGCTCTTTTAACAAGTCAACTCAAAGATTCGAGTAAAAGATTGAGATATGTGAGGATGACACTTCTTCTTACCTCATTCTCAATTGGAGACAATAGTAGCAAAGAGACTTAACACCGTTCTTGAGAGGACATGTACAAGTGGGAGACTGAAGGAGTTATGTCCACTGTCCTACGAATTAACCCGCTTAAGTCTATGTATTCGATATGCCTTCCTAGAGGCCGATGTCGGGTTGACATGTAAATTGGTTACGTGTCTGGTAGTCTTAAGTGGGCCCATTGGGTCACACACAATGTGTACGGGATATTATTAATATATATCGATATATTAAATATATTGGGTCAGTAGTAATACGGACCCAGCTGCGTTGTCGGGTTATGGTAATTAGAGTTATACTAATAATTTAATTATGATAATTAGAGTTATGAGAATAACCTAATTCTACCTTCTCATCTCTTATATAAGGAGGTTCATATGATGAACCAAGATATGGAATTAAGAGTATTGACTCATAATATATATACAGAGTATTCTTCTTATAAAGAGTTATAAGAGAGATCTAAAGAGAAGTTGTGAGTCAGTCCCACAAACCCTTATGCTAGCGTATACGTCGCGGTTCCGTACCCGTGTGGATGCCAAAGAAGGCATCACGTTTAGGGTGCTTTATTCTGTCCGTGAGAATTATTTATTCTGTCCGTGGAAATTATTTATTCTGTCCGTGGAGATTATATATATTTCTGGGTTTATTATATTTCTTATTAATACGCTGTTCCGCTGCAAATAAGGTATAATTGTTATCCCTCTACTTTTGTCTTTTCGGTTAATACTCGTAACAGGTCCTTGGGTTTAAGAGTTGTAACCCTACAAGTTAATTTTTGGGGCTTCACCCCTCTTGTGTACCAAAAAAAATATTTTTTAATAGTCATGGAATTTGAAGAATTTTCATCTAAATCTCATGGTTTGCCCCCCACAACGGGTCATCTATGTGATTCTCCTAAGACCCCTAAAAGCCAATGTGTAGATGACGAGTATGAGATTGTTGAAGACACGTCGGTTCGACTGGGATTGTCGAAGAGTCGACTTTTCCATTCGGGTTTATGGTGACAATTTGGATGCGAAATACAAGACGTCAACTTGTTTTTAAAGAAGATGATCCGGTGCAGGCTATGATGAAAATATATTTGTCGTTCAGTTACTATGTATGTTTAGATTTTAATTTAAAATATTGTTTTGTTCTGTTTTGATTTGCTTATAGTTTGTTATTTTAATACCAAGTTTTTATGATTTGGGTGTTATCTGGGTCGTTTTTTAATCTTCTTTTTAGTGATTCGAATTTGATTTCGGCATGATTTTGGTTGTTATCTGGGTGTGATTTGAGTATGATTTTATACAAATTAAATTAAATTATACAGGAAGTGAAAATTAAATTAAGATGCATCATTAGTTATCTTATCCAAAAGACAGTTGGAATACATAAACCTAAAATATTTAATGCAAAAGACAAAAGTCAGTACATGTTCAATGGTTATCTTTAAATTTTCACCATCAAAATATGTCTCTCTGTGATCAATTGAACATCATTCAAACACAATATGCACCATATAGTTAAGTCACCCATATTCAGTTCATTAATTCTTCTATCTGATTTGTTGCTTCTGGAAAACCACTGTCTACATTCCAAGTTCCAGCTATTTGCTCCTCCATCCTTGCGAGAACAACTCCTTTGTTAGGGCTCACATGTTGAGGTAGTATTCCCAACCTTTCGAGTTTCTTCTTTCCAACATGTGATAGTTTGTACTTGTTGTTTCCCCTGTCAATCAAAATCTCATTCATACAATACATTAGTGACAATCATACATAATTTAAGGTTCGGTGACTAGTTTCGTTAAAAGTTTTGTGCACCGCAGCCACTACCTCATCAATGGTGGTAAGTGCTTCCTCATGTTGTAGAGTTTGTATGACCCTAAAGAAACTCAAATCATTAATGTTTAAATCCGGACTGTTTGGTGGCTGATATTGTAGCTTGATATTGAACCCATCAGAATTTGCAGCTGCTTGGAAATCTTGATCCTCATTTGATATGTGGGGTCTTGCATTATCTTGTTGGTTGATTATGTGTTTGTCGCTATTCGGTAGCCATTTTTGCTTGATGGCCGGAAGAATTTGTGTGATTAAATTAAGAATATCAAATTTTTTATAATTTTTGTTAATGAAAAATGAAAGATATCACTAGTGTAAAATGCGCTTCGACAAACGTGGCTTTGAAATTGAAATGAGGTATTCCAAATCAAATGTGGGTTTATCGATAAGATAAGCGCTGTCGCTGCCCAATAAATTTCCCGCCAAACCACTCGTTCGTTCCCTCGCTCCATACTTCAGTCTTTCTACTCAAGACAAAAAATCCCCAATTCTGAAAACCCTAGAATTGCAGAAACCAGAGGAATGGAGACAGAAATCAAAGATGAATTCAAGAGGAGTGGCTTTACCATCCACGACGACGACGCTGTTCTCCCTAAATGTATTCTTACCATAGTTTTATTTAATTCTACCTCCAATTTGCCTTTCTTGTTTCAATTTGATCCTATGGAAATTGAAGTTGTTGTGTTTTACCATCAGGCCTCACTCTCTGTGTCAATTACAAACTTTCGGCCTCGGATCTGGTTTCAAGCTGGGAACTTTACTACCTTAACAGGTCTTACATTTTACTCTAGTACCGAGTATATGTTTGCTTATACTATCATGTATGTCGTTTTCGTAGCCATATTCATATTTATCATGTGACACAGGCAGTTGATTGAACCCGTTGTAAAGGAATCTGAAATGGATGGCTTTTTGTTACACCTGCAAAATGAGCAGAAGGAAGCGTTGATCAAGGAAGACCCTGGTTCGCCTGTCTACTCCATGCGCGATGTTGATATGTGACTACTTTTAGCATTCTCTATTGCTTTTTTCTGCTCATTCATTATCTACGTTACTAGGGTCTTATTATAAACACATACCGAGCAACATATATGTGCTTAACTGCTTTGAAGGATCCACTCGTTGAGAGCATGTTCGTAAATCATGGTTTGTCTGGCTTTTATATTTTGGTGCCTGCCCCAGGATTTTCCATTGATTCTAATGTTTTCTACTAATGTTGTAATTAGGTAAACGGATTTTCTAACATGTGCCCATTGGGCACACGTTAATGAGTTAATCACGGAAATGATACTCGTATATGTTAGAAAAGAGAGGCAAACATGAATGGTTTACATTCTTACTCTGAAGCTGCTATGCAGGATCTTAAACGGTGAACAGGAAGATACAAAACTTGGCATTCTAGACACTCCCACAGACCGACCTTTGATCCAATATGAGAACTTGGGGGATTCAAGATTCCGAGAAAATGGAAGTGTTCTCTCAACCAGTAAACAATTGAGCATCATAACGCCCTTTGGTCAGCGTACAAACAAATTTGTGATTCAGTTTAAGAACAATTCTGAGCCCATTGAAGAAACTGGAAAAATTGAACGTGAAGATGAAATTTCAGAAGATGAAATCATTCGAACGACTCAACCAAAAAAGAGATGTTCAATACGGATTCATGGATCCAAGCCAGAACCTGCTTGCAGATATATGTATGATAGAACCGAGGATAAGGTATATTCAATGCATTCTTTAATGAATTGTTAAACTTGTGTGATCAGTCTACTTGAATAATAAATTATCTGGTAATGCAGTTTAATTTTCTTGAGAACCGCATTATTAAGCATGCATCAGCATTTGTTGCTTCTGGACTATATGAAGATCCCGTGGATCCTACTGTAGCCTCTCAGGTAATGCAACTTCTTAATACATATATTCATGCATGCCCATTGAAGTTTTCTCTTTAGTTTCTTGTGCCTTGAATACTCACTTTATATACCAGAGAAGTGTCTTTGCTGTTGGAATGATTTGCTGTGATGGTGAAGGCCGCCTGAATGAGAAATCTGTCTTACTACAGAGCAGGTACTATATGCTCAGTTTTACGTTTCTGAATCCTTACATGGTTGGTATGCAGCAGAGTTTCCACTTGGCTACATGCCACTGCATATTTTGTGAAATTGTCAATTCTTTATCGGGGTACCATATAACAAGAACATCTTATCTGTTTGTGCTCATAAATTTAGGTTTAATAAGAATTAGGCCTGCAAAGGGTAAAGTCCAAGAACACAAGACCTCTATAATTTATATAGTGACCTCTTAGATAGTAGAGAGTAGAGATCTGGTGTTGAACATGCTGTTAGAAAACTTTCGTCAGTATGAATCATGGTTAAAAATCTTAGCCTCGTATGGGCTGGGTTGTATCGGTTTATCACTCTACCAATATGAGATATCGCCAAATAAATCATCAAGATTCACCATGATCCATCTGCGATGGCTGATTAAGGAACAATTATACCGCTGTTGCAACTATGACCGATACAAAGATTTTGAAGGAATCAGTCAATCAGTCCATCTGATACGGAAGTTCAATTCTGATTGAACAATCAAGTTTATTCATATTCTCTTGGCTATCTTTGAAGTTTGGTCCTTCTTACATTTCGCAGTGTTGAGCATTCAGGAGGACAACGCGTGCGCCTTGAATTGGAAAAAATGAGCCAATATACCATTTTTCCGGGGCAGGTAGTGATTCAAAAGTTACAATGGTTCATTATATTAATGCAATTTGGACATCTAAAGCAATGTAAGCTGTATTGGATATATGGTTGTTCTAGGTGATTGGCATAATTGGAAATAATCCTAGTGGACATTGTCTAGTTGCCTCAAAATTGGAAGATTTGATTCCTTTCTCGGCAGCTTCTGACTGTGATCTTCATCCTGTGAAGAGACAAATGCTTGATGAAGATGGTCTATCCAATTCACAGTCACCTACCATATCAGAATTTTCAGTGGTAAGAGAAATGATATCTTTATTAGATTGCTGTTATTTGTAAAAGGGTATGTGTGCTCATTCTGTCATTCCCTCTCTTTAACATTATCATGTTGCTGAAAGTGCGTATGAGCATGGTTAGCTTTTGTGGTTTTGGAATGTTAGTCACAGACTTGGCATGTTTAAATGGTGTAACCTTTGGTACACATTGTCACAACTCAACAGATAATGTTTCAGAGATTTCAGAATTTAGAAATATTCGAGGGGCTGAGGGGAGGATATACAGGGGCATTAGAGGGTGATCAATCTTTACAGGATTTTATAACCTTTCGTACAATTGTCACCATTCACCAGACACAGTTTCAAAAATTTCAGAATTTAGTATTATGAGAGGGGCTGAGAGGAGGATATATAGGGACATTAGAGGGTGATCAATGTTTACAGGATGTTATATGCAACTTAATAGCTAAGCATCCTCTTCTTCTTTCATGATAAAAGTTCATCCCAAATATCATCAGTCTTAAACCTCTGAATTTTACCTGCCTTTTTTGAAAGCCGTCTGTCAGTACTTGGACATTTGATTATTCTGGCATATTTGTTCAAATATCAAGCTCGTCGAGCACTTCAGTTGACTTCTGTTTATTGTTTCATGCTGTGTAATATGAATAGATTATGGCAGCTGGTCCTTTCACAACAACAGACAATTTGTTCTTTGAGCCTCTCTCAGAATTGCTTGCATACGCAAGTAGAAAGCAGCCACAGTTGCTGATACTGGTATAGGCATTTCCATTTATTTTTTTTGATACTTTCTTCATAAATTTTGAACTTACATGGCAACCATGCGGTATCATTTTCAGGTGGGTCCTTTTGTCGATTCTGAACACCCTGAGATTAGGAAAGCAACTTTTGACAGGAGCTTTGATGACGTATTTCACCAGGAAATCATTACTAGGGTATTTTTTTTAATGTGCAACTTCGAGTTATGTTTGGGGCAAAAGACAATGATTTTTACTGGTGTTGACTCTATTTTGTCTCAACTTATCTTTCAGTTACGAGACCATGTTGAATACATGGGTTCTTCCACCCGCGTGCTTTTGGTGCCATCTATACGTGATGCTCACCACGATTTTGTTTTTCCTCAGGTAATCATTTTTATTTTTCATACCTTCTCCATCGTATTTATTAATTAAATTCTCTGCCCTATTCTTTGTATTTCAATAACTAGACGAGGTTTCTTGATTTGCTTTTGTAGCCTCCTTTTGACATATATCCTCCTGAGCTTAACGATCAGGTAACTCCAGGTTTTAGTTTACATTCTTATTTCAATTCAAGGTTATTTTCATGCAAAAGTATGACAAATGCTATCCCTTGCTTTGGCAGATTATTAGTCTCACCAATCCAGGAATATTCGAGGCTAATGAGGTAAGTTTTTGCTCTACTTTTACGTAGAGCTAGCAAAAGCTTATCCAACCCGATAGATCCCAAAAACCGATCCGAACCGACCTAGGGTTGAAACAATAACCAATATGAGTCTTATTTAACTCAACCCAAACCCGACCCGAACTGACTCTAGGTTGATATTGACACAATCAAGTGAATAACTGGATAACAAATTAGGTCCAAGTAAGACCAAATTGACATTCGCCACTATAAGTTAATTTTAAAATTCAAATAAGTACACTTCTAATATCTTTAAATACGAGTATGACATTATCAGCCAAAAATTAAGTACACAAGATAAAATATACGTTAATAACCTGGTAGCGATGGGAAACCTGACTCTGTCTGTCGCCTGATAATGCAATAATGACCTGACACGTCGACTGGACATGGCCTGTATCCAATCTAAACCTGGCATAGCCCAAAGGCAATATGACCCGACCCGATTGACCTGTTTGCTGCCTTTACATTTAACTGTCAGGTAGTGCCCAATAGAATTTAATTTCCTAAACCATTTGCTTTATTCTTCAAAAAGAAGGTGAAAAATGCAGAGTCTCGACCCTGGGTCCTGCTCACTGATTGAGTTGGAGTGCACTGCACGCTTTCTTAAAATGGATTTCATGGAGTGAATGGTTGTAGTGCACCGTTTTGTCCATCAGATGATTAACTCGTTAGAAGTGCTTGGAAAAAATCAGGATAGACTTTTACAATGCAAAGGTTTCGGTTTGCAGGTGACAGTTGGATGCTGCTCTGTGGATGTCTTAAAGCATCTTAGCGGAGAAGAGATCTCCAGGAATGCTAAAGATGGAACGTTGAAAGACCGTTTAAGCAGATTAGCAACACACATAATTGGGCAGCACAGGTTTATATTCCTTGTTTTCAGGAATTCTTTTGCCTAGTAGGCTAGTAGCTAGGTGTATATGTTTGAGACAGGGAACTTTTTCAATTTTGATTAATATTTTCTTGTTCCTTTTGACAGCTTTTATCCTTTGTATCCACCAGCTGAGGGAGTTCCTCTGGACTTTTCAATTGCCCCAGAAGCTTTAGATATTCCTTCTGTGCCACAAATACTTATTCTACCCTCCGACCTGGCTCCTTTCGTGAAGGTAACAATTCTTGAGACCCTTCTTCATGTCACTGGAGTCACAGGTGTGCAAGCACTGGTTAATAGCAAAGCTTCTAAATTCGATACTTCTGAATAGTACAACAAGTGAAGTAGCCAACAAATTTATTTTAACATGGGGAATGCTTTGATATTTGGGGTTTTGTGCTCGCAATAAACAGGTTCTTTCTCTGAATGGTGAAGCACAAGATGAAGCTAAATGCCTGTGTGTGAACCCTGGGAGACTAGCCAAGGGTATAGGAGGTGGTACATTTGTGGAGCTCAATTATCGAGGAAGCGCTGACACAGCACATGTTTCAATCGTTCGGATATGAACATGGGGGAAGTTGAGATACATCAGAATGGAATGTCAAGCAGACATCACATCAGCCAGCAAATGTTCGTACTCTTATCAAAGACTCTTAGGTGATTCATTACTATCTCCAGTATGAACTCCGGAGGATGATGACTCAGATTTATGGGCCCACCACATGTTTGATTCTTTGGAGCTGAAGTTTATGGTTTCCGTGTTTCTTGATTTGGTGTGTACTAACCAGATGTCGTTGCTGTCATGCACTTATGACTCATGCCAGCCTGACTAGTGTAGCTGTTGTTCGGTTAGAGCTAATTTATTTAGATTGTAAGGTAAGCAGCTCCATTGGCTCCTGTAAGTTTGTTTTCATGTGATGTATCTCTCTCAGTTGCTGAGAATTCTCACAGTATTTAATATCAGAAGTTTTGATTTTTTTTTTTCTTCCCTTCCAGTATTTTATGTATAGATTACTTAGAACTCAGAACTTGGAAGGTTTAAAGTTCACATTAAATTTGAAGAAATAGATTTCCATTGCTAAATCCTGTTCTAATCCTGGACTCTTGTCAGCATACGGGTTACCAAAACTGCAAAACTGGATTGCAACCGCATTTGTAGCACCTCCTGTAGTTATGCCACTGTAGCTTCTTGACAGTCCCTTGGCTTTTCGGGCATACTAAAATGTTATTGAAAAAAGTGGTCTAGTTCAAATCTGTTCTCCAAGGGTAAGCATGGCAAATATCTAAGTGAACCGCCACCATTTTTGTAAGATGAAAATAGTAAATGGAGGACAGATGAATCAATGTATACAAGGAAACACGCCAAATCATATTATTATCTTGTATCAATGTAACAAGACCTCAAAAACTGTCAAAAAAAAGACCTCAAAAACTGTTCTCAAGGCATCTGCTAACGAAAATGAACAATTTCCTGTGGTGAAGATCACTGCATGCTATTCTCCTAAAGTAAGACGGTATCTATTTCTTCTGAGAAAGGTGATAATCAGATTTGTGTGTCATTATCCCCTGTCAAATGTGAAAATGGTTCATGTAGCAGAATGGCATCCTATTCTGAAAAAAAAAAAACTTTTCCTGCCGCTTGAGCTCTGATGTGCCTCCAGAACCTCACATTACCATTCCTCCATCTATGGTAACCACCTATATGCCATGACACATGAATTGGAATCAAATCACACTCATCAGAAGAGACAGTTTCACACGTTTTTTTTTCTAAAATAAAAATTTAAGCCCTAGTCTTTCATTTCTCACAATCTAGAGGCATATGACACAGTGAAATGTAAAATAAAATAAAGTTCAGGCAGAAATTTATGAACCTGCCCAGTTATGTAACTAGCTGCAGGATTAAGGGCTAAAAACTGCACCAGTCCGGCTACCTCTTCTGGTTGGCCGTACCTTCCTGAACCCACAATTCACAAGACATTAGACTCATCATATACGGAACACAATATATAAGTCTGTGAACTTCTTTCAGGACTGCTCGTTCTAAGGTCTGTTGATCACATCACAATATTCTGATATTAATTATACAGTACAAACTAATGTGGATCCATATAACGGACCCAGCTGAAAACTTTCATCCTTAAAAAAATCATGGCCATTTTCTTGGATGGTCAGTGGATCTTATTCATTTTGATGTGGTGGGTCAAACCCCGTTACCAACCAAAAAAAAGTTTCCAACTTGAAATACGTCCCTGCACTAGGAAAGTTGACGCAAAAAATTCAAATTCTTGAGGAAATTGATGAGACAATTCAAGCTAGGAAAGGTGACACAAAAAATCCATATTGTTTGACAAAATAGATGAGAAATTTCATGCCAGAGCAATGTTAACTTATCAGGCAGTACATTTGTCTGGGAATTATCTACATTAACAGTGATCAAGAAATGGGGAGGTCAACTTGTACCAACATAAATCAACAAACTCTATCCCAACGATATGCATTTTTATAAACAGTGCATGAAGTTCAGAGTGTCGTACATTACATGGAACAAAACAATTTGGTGCAAAGAGACCCACTCAGGCCAAATACATCTACCTTAAGGGGATTAAACTTGAAAACTTCGACCATAAATGTGTAAAAAGTATGAAACTTTGAAAGATAGTACTTACATATTTAGTCATGTTTTGAAAAAATCTTTCATAAAATTATATCTTCGGTAAAAAAGTCACATATAAATGATGAAAAATACGATCAATGTGTTGCTTGGAACACTAGTGAAAGTAAATGTTACCTTTGGATTGGATGGGAGGGAGTATATCTATAAATATACCTAAATAAGAAACAGCGAACTGCAAGTACAGCCAAATTTGTGTCTCCATAGGTTACGGAGATTCATACTGCTGATGTACTCAGTGGTTAATTTTGATAAGTAGTGGAGGTGCCTTTGAGGCACTTACATAATGTTGGTGGTGGACTGGTGGTGTCGAGATTTTTACCCTTAATCATAATTGACATCTACTTCATTTAAGCCAAAATAAAGAGAAATTATAAATTTATCAACCACGACTATTTAAAAAAATCCAACCAAAGACGCACAAACCAATTCAAACGAAGATAGCACAACACGGCATCCACTTCCAATTAAGATATGACATCTATGATATAAATAAATTGAAAGGGAATCGACTAGAAAGGCTAAATCAGTATTATTCCTAAGAACAACATGAGAGCAGGTCGGAGCTTCACTGTACCTAGGGGGATGGAGTCCAAGAGCTTCTTCTCAAGGTCTGGCCCTAGTTTTGCAGTCATGTCAGACGCAATGAACCCTGGTGCAATTGCATTGACCTGAATTTTAAAAAAAAATCATTGACACTCCCTTCTATTCATTAGGCCCCGTTTGCTTTCGGCGCAAAGATTTCGAGTAGCAAGTGTGGTAATTAATTGATAAGGTTAACGATGAGGGTAAATAAGATAGTCCATAACATATACTCCTTCATATGTGTCTAACTTTTGAAGGTTTAGGGTAAATATGAGATTTTAGAAAGGGGTGCAATTCTATTGAATAGCCCACTAACGAAAATCGAGCAAACTCAGAAACATAGGATGAAATTATACTTTTTCTTTACAAAAAAGACGAAAGAAAGAATATGTATCATGTAAACCAAGCCTAAACGATTAAAGAATGATTAAGATATATACATTGATTCCTCTGCTTGCATATTCCTTTGCAACTGTCTTAGTAAAGCCAATAACCCCAGCTTTTGCAGCACTGTAATTGGCCTGCCCAGCATTGCCAACCAGGCCGACGACAGAGGTTATGTTGATGATTCTTCCCTGAAAATATATAAACAATTTGCCTTATTCTTTTTCACCATAAATAAGAATTAATTCCTACGAATATATATTACTCCGTATATGTTTTCCCGTTTGACGTTTTGCTGTTTTCTACGCGACAGCTTTGACTGTCTTTTACAAAAATACATTTTTGTAAAACTCTTTTATGTGGCAACCCTAAATATCTTTATACCATATCACTCTATTTTCAAAGTTTACGACCGTTGACCTCAAAAAATCAAATGGGAAGAATACAACATGACGGAGTACCTTCTTTTTCGTTAGATAACAACCAGTTAAGACCGGAAGAGATAGGTAGAAAAGTCAGGTGCCTAAGGATTACCTTTTTCTTTTTCATCATTACTTTTGCTGCAGCCTGCATTGCCAATCGAAATTACACAGGATAAACTATATATTTAAAACAGATGCAGCATAAGAATCTGGAAGGTCATCAGTGATTGGAGCAACCTGTGTACTAAGGTATACACCCGTAAGATTCAGATCAATGACTTCCTGCCATTGAGATTTCTTCATTCTCATTAACAAACCATCCCTCGTAATTCCTATAAGCATAAAAATTATCAACAGACCTCTATAGTATATTTTTTATGTAGCAAATTTACCAGGAGTTCTAAAACTACCTTACACAAATATTTTATAAAACCTTATTTTCTAATAAATAACATTATGTATTTAACTACTTGCATATTTAGATGGTTTTATAAGTTCTAATCTTGAGGCAGCAATGCAGAGATTTTAGAAAAAAAATTATCAGTACCTGCATTGTTAACTAGCACATCCACAGTTCCCCAGGCATCAGTTGCCTGCAAAGTATGATCAGATGAATGCGATAAATGAAACAAAGCAAAACAAGATACAAAAAGATTAAGAAATACTCCGTAATAAACAGGGGAAAGAAATACGGAATGCACTTACAGCCTTTATCATGGATTCAACATCTGCCTCTTGAGATACATCACCTCCAAAAGTAAGCGCTTGCCCTCCACTAGCCTCAATCTAAGAATATTTTTTTAGAATTCAGATATCTTAGTCATTTTGTTGCTGTACCCATTGATAAGTACACTAGAGTTGGTACAAAATGACAATGAGATGAAGATATAACCACAGAAGACTCCGGCAATATAATCTTAAGACGGAGATGTGGTAACAAGTCCAGGGAAAGTTTAAGAAAAATGAGCAATCCGAAAATTGGCCACAATAATACACACAGAGCTCAGAGAACGTCAAGTAAGAGCAATTTCAGTGACCATGTATAACTAAACTTTGGATTCAACATTCAAGTTCAATGTTGTAAGATTGAGATACCTACTTCATAAAGAAGAAATAAATAAAACAATGCAACAAACGAGTATAAAACATCCATCGTTTTAAGTAATTGAGAGCGGCAGTATGACTTGAACAAACATGAAGCATATACACCAAGTCACCAACCCTAAGTTAAGGTAAAAAACGATGGTAACATCAGCACAGCAAGTAAAAGGCTGGTGTATATGGCCAAGACAGATGGGGCGGACATGTAAATGCATTAGATAATGAGAAATAATTAAATAAACCTCGTTTGCAACATCTTCAGCTTCCTTTGAGGACCTTGCATAATTAACCAGGACCTGCAATATAAAAGCAGCTAGATTCAGCATGGCAGTAAAAATGTGTTACTCACAATATAGGGAGTAGAATTCATGAATAGATCCATCCAATTATTCAAAAATGAGAGGCGGTAGTAAAATAGAAAAGATTTGCACAAACCTTACATCCAGCTCTCCCTAAGGCTAATGCTGTTGCTCTTCCAATACCTCGAGATGCTCCAGTAACTACAACTACAGGAGCTTCCTCGTTTTGTGACACTTTAGCTACAGCAGGTTGTTCAATTGCGGCTATTTCAGCTCTCACTCGCCCTGTACCATTACCATTACCATTACCAATATACTCCAGTATATAAAACTGACAGACAGACAGACAGACAAGTTTGTACTTGATTCATTCCTACTCACATTGATAAATTTGTGAATAATGGTAATTTATGTCTACATTCATAAATCCCCGAAAAAGTATGAGTTTATAAACATTGAACCCTTCTCATTTCTCAAATACAAACTCCATCCGTTTTATTCATTTGTTTGCGTTTTATATTTACTGTGAGAATGATTTTAAACAAATGAACGAGACAGAGAAGTACGTAGATAACAATAATGGAGCATTTGAAATAGGAGTAGTTGGTACCTGAAGAAGAAGAAGTTTTAGAGGTGATTGAAGAAGCCAGGAAGGGATGGAGCTTCAAAGATCCAAACTTTAGTGAAGCGGGAAGACGTTGCGGTGAGAGATCGCAAGTAGCGGGGCTCCAAGATTTGACGAGACTTCCATTAATGGCAGCCATGTTGATGTTGATGTTGATGTTGATGTTGATGTTAGAGCGAGGGAAACAGAGTGAGTGTTAATGTCAGAAAGAAAAGAACAAAATGTGAATGTGAATATATAATGTCAGGGAGAGAAAATGGCTTTGGAAGCTCCGAAGAGAAGAGAAGGCCTCCTCCTCCTCCTCCTGCTGCTGCTTCACTTGGTGTGTGTGTGTGTGTCACGATGATTTCGAGGACATGACTATAATGTGATTTCCATTTCCATGGGGGGTTGGTGTTGGACTGTTGGTGTTGGTCACCCACCCTTGGGATATCATATCATATCATACGGCTCCTTCGTTTTCGACTCCTCCCAATTCCCAACACCTACTATGTCAAGGTGTTGACTAAGTCTACCTTGTTACGGATTATATCCATCTTGATAATTAACACTCCATAGGTAGATAAGGCAATCCAAAAAGTAGCAAATATTTGACGGATATTATTTACGGTCACAAATAAGTATTTGCTTTATATTGGAGTGAATTTTTTTTCAAAAGACAGTATCTATTCTACAAACAAGATACACATAGTTCTTATTTTTTTGTCCAAAATCACCTAACATTTGCACGTGTTGGTCACCAAACGAAGATTTCGGTAAAAAGGAGTCACAAAAACGTCTTGGATTAACATAAATCCGACATGACATTATTTAGTTCAAAGTAATTTTTTTATTCATTCATTGCACCTCTATCACTTTTCATCCACTTTAACTTGATGGCCCACAAGATCTTCCTCCCTCCGTTTCAATGAATTGTTTGCCTTTCCTTTTAGCACCAAGGTTAAGGGAACCAATGAGGGAGTGACATGCAGAGCAAAACTCATGAGAATGATCAAATTGCATATAAAAAACATTCCTAAAATAGAAAGACAAACAATTCATTGAGACGCCCTAATATAGAATAGGAAAACAATTCATTGGGACGGAGGGAGTATGATTTACTAATAACACTCGTAATTTTTATCCATTTTATTCAAACACATGAGAAACTCAATATAAGATTTAGATTGAATGGGAGATACGATACCATATGAATATGAATTTCGACAATAAGAAGGAATGCATTACAAAAATAATCTGTAGGGCTACAAGAATTCATTTGCCAAACATACATACACACCAAAAAGCCAGGGGAAGTAAGAGCACAAAATGAGCTTGAAGGGTGGGCTCTTTACATAAGCCGCGGTTACCCTAATTGATGATATGCATATCCTAGTGTTAACGATTACTTCACTTAATTCGGCCTTGCAATCTTCCTTTTGGAATTGTTCTTGGGCCGCACCTTCACCATTGCTCTATCCAATTCCTGAACCATTTAAACAAGATGAAGTTAGATCAATCCAATCCAATGCACTAGCCACCTAATGAAATCTTAGTCGTATTTTTTGGTATTTAGTTAGTTCATCACAGGCTAGTGTAAGTTCAGCGGTGAAAAATATAGAAAACTCAGATATAAGAATGATACAATTGTCGTTGCAAAACCATCTACCAATCTCTAGAAAATAAACAGACTCATTGTTGAAGCAAAAAAGCAAGAGCAAGTACCGGGTTTGAATCAATCGATGTTCTTTCCTTAGTCCAATGAGTTTCCAAGTCATAATATGCTCTAGCCTGCTCATCTAATGCATGAACCATTACTGTACCTGATGGGGTTGGGGCACCAAGAGATCAATCAGACAGATTTAGTATTATTAAAATGAAACAAGCATAAAAGTCGGGACCAATTGACAAACAAGAAACTTTAGAGGCAATGATAACAAAGGAAAAAAGATGAGCAATAATGTTTTAATGTTTATGAAAGATTCATCTTGGGAGCAAGAGCAACCTGTAATTACAAGATTCAATACCACGCAAGTATCAGTAGTCAAAAGTAGAACATCGATCTAAAGATGAGATGAGATGAGATGTATAACGAAAAAATGACTGGATTAATAAGTCTGAGCTCTACTGGGGATGCATAGAGATCTGCCCGTGTGGGGATGCAATGATGAAGGCCACATGCGGCAACAGTAAGAGGCTAAGAGCAAAGGCATATAAAGATCAGAGAGTTACAAGAGATGAAGAATTTAAGTTTCAGCCACTTATCCATCCATAATATCAACTAGAGATGGTCCGAATAAGTGAATAGTGTGAATGTTGGTCGTAAACCCACAGAAGAAAGATATGAGTATAGTAAAGCCTGGGTTTATTACCTGATTCACACGCACGCACCCAAGCGAATCACAAACTGATTACCACATTTCATATAAAAAACATAGTATAGTGTTAAAAGTGTGTATTATGCATTCGTATCCAGCAGACAAAAGCAATAATGTTACTCAAGATAAACTAAAATAAAATGGAATTCCCTTGTAGTACATTGGCATTCTTCTTACAGTCCATTCAAACTCAGGGATAAACATGAAGAAAGAAAACAAACCAGAATCAATTACAATCCAATTAGCTGTATCTTCCCCGTCGAGACTTGGCAGCAGCATCCTGGGCGAACCCTCCTGCTTCCTCTTAGCCTACAACAACCGCAACTAAATCAATGACAGACATCCAACTAAGAAAATAAACAAGGAAGAGGTGAGGTGAGGTGAGGTGCCTTATAAACAAGGGCTTGGGCGATGTTGCGGACGTGCCAAGTGGAACGGCCGGTGGCGAAGACCATGTAGTCGGTCCAATCGCAGAAATGGGAGACTGGAATAACCCTAACGTCGTCCGCCTGGACCTCGCGTAGCACCTGCTCCACTTCTTCCAGTTTAAGGATCTCCGTCTTCCCGTCAATGTCCGGAGTTAGCGACGCCATACTCTTCACCTTCCATAGCTCTGCCCGCACACTTGCGCCCACCGCCGCCCATCTCGATCGGAGGACTGCTCCCAACATTTTTCCGATTGATTTGGAAAATTGGAAAATTGGAAAATTTGGGGATAGGGACCTAAAACCCTCGCCAAACCTAACCTGACGTCCTGACTTAGATGAGTAGAGCAATGACTATTGGGTTCGCTTGGGACGGGGCAATGATTCCGGGAATAATAGAGTAAAAATGAACTAAAAAATGACGGAGAATAGGGATGATTGTAGACACCCGCATTTTGCCTGCTAGTGTCTATAGCAGTTCCCGACAAACACCCGATGATGATCGGACGCAAACGTGACTTAGTATGCCCGAATATGGACTCGGAATCAATAATATCCGACATGGACTTTTAGCGGAGTGCAAATCTCACAAAGCAGACCTCAAATCCAGGCCCAGTGGGTCGTTCCGAGCAAAATAAGACTAATTTGGGCCAAAACCGGCACCAAAAATAAAACCCGTCTTTTGACGACCGGGTCAAAACCCGGTCAAAGACGAACCCGTCACAAAAATCAGCCAAATCCACCTTCTAGAAGCCGGCGCCCAAATCCATTTCAAAAAGAGTAACCAAATCAAGCAAGGTCAACTCCTTCCTATTTTGGCTCGATTCACCTGATCCACTCGATCGAGTGGGTTGACCCACTCGGTCGAGTGGAGCGTCATTTTCCGGATCAGGCCCATTTTCTAGGGCACTCGACCGAGTGCACTAGGGCCACTCGATCGAGTGACCCTAGGTCATGGGGTAAACTCTATAAATACCCCATGACCCCCACACATTTGATAAGTTTTTCCTAAGGTTTTAACCTACATTTACCCTACCTCTTCAGCCATAATTCCGCTACACTCTACACAAAAAACCGAGCCATTTGCTCTTCAAAAACCGACAAAAACACACACATATACACATACACACCATAACTTGCATACATCCTCGATACTCCGACGTCCCGTCACTATTTACGAGTCCATTTCCGAGGTCCCTACTAAGCATGTATGTTGAGGGTGTCCTAAACCCCATTTCGATCCTTGTTACTTCATTTCTATTTACTTTTTTTATATTGTTTATATAATAACTATGCTAGTATCCTAACATAACTCTAACATTTATTTCCCGTACTAACTTTTACATTTTCGTCACTAACATACTATTATACCGCGTATATATAAACTAGTATCAAAATCCGGTTTTAAATACGTTTGACTATAATTGTCGCCTAAAGTCCGTCTAATCCCTTTACGAGCAACGACGGAGGTGGAGCCCTTTCGAGGAGCCCCACCCCAATGTACTCAAGGGCGTGACGCGATCGCGACTAATAATAGTTGAACGCATTTGATCCCATTTTTATTAGTACGGAACCCGTTGACACGAAAACCGACGTCGCATAATCCGAAAGGGTTAGTTTCGATGTCGTGACGTAGAGGGACGCAATTTCGTCACTAATACAAAATTTCCAATCTAGCACAAGTATTTTCATAAATCCCGACAACGGTATTATAATCGTATATATACACGATCATAGCACCGGAGGTCAAGCTAAATTCAAATCGTGCGATATTTGTATTTAATTTGACCGACCGTCGATTTTAAACCCAAAAGCAAAACGAGTTGACACTCGCACAGGGGCTACTCGACCGAGTACGTAGACTACTCGATCGAGTAGCGTCCATAAACCTGGGCAGAACCCTTTTCGAGGACACACTCGACCGAGTCAGACCATGACTCGACCGAGTGGGTCCTGTAACCCAGAAAACCGAGGGCTTTGACACACATTTCAAGCCTCGTCCTTTTATCGACTTTAGTCATCACGTGTAAAGACAATCACATGACTTTCCCTTTTTCAAAACTCACATTTGTCACGACACGTAGAACGACTTTGATCGATTCTTTTCGACATGATAAGTTGGGACATGGCTACGGGATATGGGATCGGGCTAGCAACACGCCGCAGTCCCATGCTTCCGTCCTTCGTTTGATGTACACCATAATGCGCATTTAAACGGGGTTAGTCCATCTACACATTTCGCGGTCTAGTGCATATACGGGTCCGTTCCTAACTTTTTATTATTTATTTTTCCGTTTCTATATCATTTGCAATTTTTGTATTGGTCGGGTTGTATTTCCGCCCGTGTAACTTGTACGTTATTTACTTTCGAGTTTTATTTATTTACTTGCTTATCGCTTTATAAATGAACCTCGCTGTGGACATGACATAGGTCCACCCCGACGCGGCCACGCGCGGGTTTGGGGAGGCGAATGAATCTCCATGAGATGGTCAAATGGAAATTTAAATCGAAGTCGGAGTCGCCACCGAATTTTATGGTTATTCGGAACCGTTCGAGCCCACTCTATGTCGTAGTGGGCCGTGTACAAAATACGGCCCATTTCCGATGTCAGAGTTTATCGGGCTCGTCCCTTTTGCATATCGATATAGATGCCGACTGGGCGGTTAATCGTATATTGAATGACTCTCGTTGCCAATGGTTTCGGACATCCGGAAACCACGGTTCTGAGTAAGGGGTGAGGGTACGTGTTGCGAAGTTCACTAAGAACACCCAACCCCGCCCGCACATTAGCGGCCTCTACTAGGATATCGAATGACGTTTTAATGCGCGCGTTAGTTGAACGATGAATGATTATGCAAACATTGTTTTCTAAGCATGTGAAAGATTGAATGGGTTGCTAAGTCAATTTAATGCATGAAAATTGATTAACGTCAAAGTTGTATTTAGCATGTGAAATTCGTTTTAGTATAATAAAACAAATGAAATAAAAGGATGAAATTGCTACAAAACAAACAAACGAGTTAGTATCGGTTTGTAAATAATAATAGCAAAAATAAATATGCGAAATCGAAAAAAATAAATTAATCGAAATCTGAAAAATAATTGTTTGAAAAGAACGTTGTTTTGTATAAAAAACGAAATTCGAAAAATAGTGAAAATACGGAAAAGGGCCGCGGCAAACAGCCAGCCGCGCGACTCGCCCGGGACGCCGGCGGGTCGCGTGGTGGCCTGTTTCGGGTCCGATTTTCGAAAACTCGAAGTTCGTATTAAATCGCGTATGAATATTGTATGATTCGTACCCGAATTAATATTTTCGATATTCGTTATATCCGATAATTGACTACGAAGTTAATATCGAATATTTAGAATAGTTTTTAGAAAAGATGTAATTTTAGAAATCGATCGAAGAATAAATAATAAAACGAACGAAAACGTAAAAAAGGAGTCCCGGATTCCAGGCCTGCGCGCGAGTCGCCTGGGCATGGCGCGACTCGCGTGCGGGTCTGTCCGTCTTTATATTTTTGTTCGAAAATTTGTTATTTTGAACGAAAAGTAAAAGAAAAGAATTTTGACAAAAAAGATGTAACGATTTCTGATATCGTCGAAATCTTAATATAATTCTTTTTGATACGATATTCGATTATAGAAAAATCGATATCGTATGTTTAAGAATATTCGTTATGAAAATAGTTTTTTCGTTAATAACGATATTAGAAAAATAATAAAAAAACGACTCTTGACCCGTAATAAGACACGACGGACGAAGAGGAGAAAGGGAGAGAAAGGAAGAAATCGGGTTTGATTACACCCTCAACCTACATGCTCTTGTTGACTCGGATCGGGGCTCGTCGGAATGTGGCTAGGCACGGGAGCGTCGAGGCAACGTTGGTTGGGTTAGGGTGGTACGGTTAAGACGGGTGTGTGAAGGGTGTCGGATATCGGGACCGGTTTCCTTCGGGTTTTGAATGTAATATCGGTTTCTCGATGTTAAAGGAATTTTGTGTGTGTCGGGATGATAGAAATTTGATGTGTATATTCCTCTTTTTTGAATTGATGGATGCAAGGGGCTATTTATAGGAAATTCCCGACCTTGACTTAGGAGAGTTTGACTACCGCTTGGGATAGCAAACGAGAGAATTTGAGGGAAATAAGAATTCCGCTTTCTTGTAGAGGAAGAAAGGGAAACCGGGTGTTTTGCTACTGTTTTGGGCTGTTTCGGCCGAGTGTTTTACACTCGGTCGGATGCTCGAATCGGTTTTTGAATAGGACTCCTGTTTGAGCTAGAATTACCGCTTGAGTAAGAAGCTGAGGAGAACGAGAATTCCGTTTTCTTGTGAGGGAAGAAAAGAGGAAATTCCGGCTGGTTTGGGTACTTGGCCGAGTGTTTCAACTCGGTTGAGTGTCTGAGTCGGTTTTCGGATAGGATTCCTACTCGGGATCGAATTCTACCTTAAACGGAATTGTTTACTATTTTTTGTATGGCTGTTTTTGTAGAGTTGGAGTCCGAATAGGACATGTGGGGTGTCACGGTCAGCCTACGAGTTTCGAGAAATATTTTTGACCGGGTTTTGACTCGGTCGCTAAAAGACAGTTTTACCCTCGGTGACGGATTCGACCCAAATTAGTGTTATTTGACTCGAAACGACCCACTGGGCCTGAATTTGAGGTTGGTTTTGTGAGATTTGTACTCCTTAAAATGCCTAGGCCAAATATCCATCATTTCGAGCCCATTTCCGAGTACGTTAGAGCACGTTAGCGTCCGATCATCATCGGGTGTTTGTCGGGAACTACTATAGACACCTAGCGGTCAAAATGTGGGTGTCTACAGAGCCCCCACTCTGACTGAGGCTTGGACAGGGTGAAAGTCAGAGTAGCTACCAGGTCAATCAAGGATTAAAACCTGGCAGCTTCCGGTCGGGTCGTTTAAGGTCCATTAGACCTGCGTGGAGGGCCCGCCGGCCATGGGCAAGAAATGTACCTGAATTGATGATAACTCTGTGGGGAATTCGTCGCATGAGACTTAAAATGGGCCTGTATGTGGGCTCATCTTGTTAAATGCCGATGGGGAGTTATGCAAATTGCATGGTCCTGCTTGAGTCGTCCTGTACATATTTATGCAAAGCTGCAAAATTTTGCATGTAATATTTGTAGGAAAAATGACTCGTGCTGGGGAATAAAAATTTGAGAAAAGGTTTGAATTTTTTGAGTTTGCAAAGGTCTTTGAAAAAATTAAAGAATTTTTGTTTTGACTTTGAAAAGGAATAGGAATGCTCGGGATGACTTAGCTAAGCCTTAGGACAATGGCTTGTATGCTAAATGCTCTAGGATTGGAAATCCTAAGGTGAGGAGGAGAACTTATTTTCATGCTATAAATACCCCTTCTTGCTCCATAAATTTCATAATTCCACAATTCCTTAGTTCCTTAAAGAAAAGAATAGGCCCTGAAAAATTTATCCTTTCTTTTAGCAAATCAAATATGGGAATCGATCGATTAGTCGGAATGTTTCACGAGTGGTCCAAATATTTTAGGGATGCCGATAGGGCTATCCTAAATCAGAATGGCGTTACCCAATTGTCCGTGATCCGTCAGATGCAAGTAGACTGCCACTTCTTGGATGCTTGTCTATCCTATTGGGATGATACCTATCATGTATTTGGTTTTCCTCGAGGAGAGATTTGCCCTATCCCTGAGGAAATTGCTGCTGCAGGAGGATGGAATCCTATACTTCGCCCTGCTATCCCTTTTTCAGTTTCTGACCCAAGGAGGAAGTTAAGGGAATTCTTAGGGCTTTCCCATATGGAGGTATCCCGTATGCTAGAAGGAGATACCGTTTCCCTGATCGACCTGGCTGAAAAATTCATGAATCCAGATGATGTCCGGGTTAGGCCAGTTCATAGCCGTAGGGCCTTTACCTTTTGCATGCTCCACGTTTATGCCTTCGAAGGGCATATGGACTTGTTATCTTGCATGGGCCACGTTAAACTTTTCACCGTGGCTGACCTGATGGAGACGGAGCACAGCCCGACTTGGCTGATTACAGGGGAGATTATTCAAGGTTTGGATAATCGTAAAAGAGATCCGTCAATTCAGTTGACTGGGAGTACTCGGCTTCTACAGGTATGCCATTCCTTTGAATTTTTTTGAATTTTTTGAATTTCCGGCTTCTCCCATTTTCCGGTTTTGCGCGCGGTTTTCCCGATTTCTCGGCTTCTGCGGTTTTTCTTGGTTTTCACGTCTTTTCACGTTTTTTTTTTTTTTTTTTTTTTCGTGATTTTGACGATTTTTGCAATTTTGATTTTTTTTGCGGGTTTCTCAGCTGTGGCTATTTGAGAGATTATCGATCTTGGACCCTCCCTTAAATGTGAGCCGATATCAACCCAGGCAAGTTATGTCAAGGAGACGAGCTATTGCCTTTTCTCGCTTCAATACCCAACAATATTGGGATGAGGTGCTATCTTTCCATGGAGGCCTGTTGATCCGTTGGGCCGTGCCATGGTGGCCTATTTACCTTTGGACTGGTCTGGAATCTCGAGATAGGGCTAGATATCAGGTAATCCTATCTTTTAGGCAGACAATTCACCTCTTTCCCGACCGCATACTTAGGCAATATGGTCGGGCGCAAAGAATCCCAGAAATCGAGGCCGTTGTGAGTGAATCTACTCAGCTGACAGACGTGATGTGTGACACCTGGATGCAAAGGTGGTATACACGAGCTACTTGGCCTGTTCTTAAAAATTCTCATTCGATCTGGGTAACCGATTCTTATGTAAGATGGACCCGGGCTGATTCAGCTAAGACCCGGGCTGCCTTGAAAATTGATGAAGCCTATGACCTGCTACGCCGGGAGCATGCTAAGGACAATAGGAGCTTCTTTACTGAGGGAGATACTTTGACAGGTCAGAAAAGAAGATCTAAGACTCAGACTGAAGGGTCCAGTAACAAGGGTGCACGGGGGAGAGTGAGCCCCCAGATGGACTTAGAAAGGAGACTAGGGCCAAGACTGGCTGCTAAGGACCGACTTGGTCCTCGAGAAAGACTCCCCGAGCCGGTTAGGGCTCGGCTTGAACCGGTGCAAAGGGTGGAAAACCCAAAATCGAAGAAGCGGGTTCGAGCAAAGGAAGTTCCCCCTGTGATTAGGGAACGTTCGCCCCCACCCCGTCGGCCTCGGGCTCCACGTGACCCGAAAGATAAGGGAAAGGGCAAAATGTACGAGTAGTCTCCTAAATTTATTATTTAAGTATTACTACTATTTTTTGTGGTGTGATTTTGTTGCTTTTTTTTTGTGATGTATTTTTTGAAATAATAAAAAGACATATTAGTGAATACCGTTCCCGTCTTTTCGTTATTGCATTGGTTGTACCCTTTTGAGGGGTTGCCTACGTATCCAAAATTAATGGAATCAAACCTTCCGTAGTTCAGAAGCATTTTTGCAATTTTCGAAATACATCAAGATTATTAATTCGAGATGTGCAACGGTAGGATAAATGATCCTAACTTATTGACTTGCTTAAAATTTTGAAAATTCATAAAAAAGACATTTTTATAAACTTTTTGCAAATGACGTTGAGATAGGGTTTATGGGTAGTAACGCTTCAGTTGGTCCAAGTTTGTTGGATTGACGAACTCGTTCCCGTCCAAGTCAGTTAGCATTACCGCCCCTCCTGAAAGAATCTTCTTCACCAAATATGGCCCAGCCCAATTAGGTTTGAATTTTCCTCTTGGGTCAACTGGTAGTAAAGCTCGAACGGATTTTAGGACTAGATCGCCCTCCTTGATGTTCCTGGGCCTTACCCTTTTGTTAAAGGCCCGTTGGATCCTTTTCTGATATATCTGAATATTATTCAGAGCCTGGGATCGTCGTTCGTCTAAGAGGATTAGCGAGTCATATCGGGCTTGGACCCAATCTGCTTCAGGCACCTGACTTTCAAGCAGAATCCTAAGGGATGGCACTTCTAGTTCGACCGGCTGGACCGCTTCCATTCCATATGTCAAATAGTATGGAGTTGCTCCAGTTGCAGTTCGAATCGATGTTCGATATCCCCATAAGGCAAAGGGTATCTTGTCGGGCCAATCCCGGTAATTCTCAGCCATCTTTTTAAGAATGGTGACAATTGTCTTGTTAGCTGCCTCCACCGCTCCATTTGTCTGAGGACGGTAAGGTGACGATGTATGCCTTTGAATCTTGTACTTTTCCAACAAAGTGGCAGTTTCAGCTTGGAAATGGGTCCCGTGATCGCTGATGAACTCGTGTGGAATCCCATATCGACATATAATCTTATTTTGGATGAACTTAGCCACATGTTTGGCATTCAAGATCCGGTATGACTCGGCTTCGACCCATTTGGTGAAATAGTCGATAGCCACTAGGATGAAGCAATGACCTCCTGTCCCGGAAGGATTCACTTTCCCAATTATATCAATTCCCCATGTCGAAAATGGCCATTAGCGAAAATCTGACAGTTATGACAGTGTTTAACGTACACCTGACAGTCAGTTTCCATGCTATTCCAATAGTAACCGAGTCTTGCGATTTTTCGGGCCAACATATGGGCATTCATGTGTGGTCCGTTTTCGCCATCGTGCACCTCGGCCATAACTCTTTCGGCTCGAGTTTTGTCAATGCATAGAAGTAAAGCCCCCTGTGCTGTCTTCTTATATAGCTGTCCATCGTCTGTGCGGATGAACTGGGTTGCCCATCTTCGCAGAGCCTTCTTGGCCCGGTTTTCAGTTCCCGGAGGATATTCCCCTGACGTCAAGTAGGTTAGAACAGCCTGGTACCAAGGTTCTGGATCAGTTATCTCAATATCCTGGATAGTGTTGATATATGCTGGCTCAGACCGTCTTTCGACACAAATGGGCATACTGGTTAGATGTGCTGGGATATTCAGTAAAGATGCTAATTTTGACAGAGCATCTGCAAACTGGTTTTCTTCCCGAGGCAGATAAATATACTCCACCTTTTGGAATTGTTTTTCGAGAACCCTTACTCGTGCTTGGTAAGCCACGAGATTTGCGTTCCGAGTCTTCCATTTTTGTAGGGTTTGGTTTATGACTAATGATGAGTCACCGTGGACCCGGAGGTTTGTTACTCCTAAATCGGCGGCGGCTTGCAACCCGTGAATGCACGCTTCGTATTCGGCTGCGTTATTAGTCACGTCAAAATCTAGCTTGATGGATAACGGGGTATGTTCACCTTGTGGCGAGATTAGCAAGATCCCGACACCAAATCCTCGAAAGTTGGACGCTCCGTCGAAGTACAGATCCCATGTGTCGGCGTCGGTATGGAATATGTCTTCATCTGGGAAGGCCCAAGTATCGGTATGTCCTTCCTCGGATACCGGACTATCGGCGAGGAATTCTGCTACTACCCGGCCCTTGATGGCTTTTAAAGGTACGAACTTGAGGTCAAACTCAGCTAGCATTAAAGTCCACCTGGATATACGACCGTTAAGGATGGGCTTCTCGAAAAGATACTTGATTGGATCCATTTTGGATAGCACATGTACCTCGTGACTAAGCATGTAGTGTCGTAGCTTTTTAGTGGCCCATACTAATGCAAGACACGTCTTCTCGAGCATGGTGTATTTGCATTCATACTCTAAGAACTTCTTACTGATGTAGTAAATAGTCCGTTCTTCAGAATTGACCGTCTGGGCTAGCATAGCGCCCATGGCTGTCTCAGTCGTTGTCAAATATAGCGATAAAGGCAAACCGTGCTGAGGTGGCATTAACACCGGTGGAGAAGATAGAATTTCCTTGATTTTATCGAAAGCCATTTGACATTTGTCGTCCCATAGTGTTCGTTCTCCTATCTTCAGTTTCTTGAAAATGGGTTCACATACCATGGTTAGCTTTGAAATGAACCGGCTTATGTATTGGACTTTCCCGAGAAACCCCCTTATCTCCTTTTCGGTTTTAGGTGGTTGCATCTTGGTTATGGCCTTGATCTTTGCTGGGTCAACTTCGATGCCCCGTTGGCTGACAATGTGGCCCAGTAGCTTGCCCGATGTTACCCCGAAACTGCATTTTTGAGGGTTTAACCTCATGTTGTACTTGCGTAGTCGGGTAAAGAACTTCCTTAGGGCTGTAATGTGCCCGTTTCGGTTCTTGGATTTGACAATCATATCGTCGACATAGACCTCTACTTCCTTATGCATCATGTCATGCAATAAAGTAGTAGCGGTCCGTTGATAAGTGGCACCAGCGTTAATAAGCCCAAATGGCATCACGGTATAGCAGTAAGTCCCCCAAGGTGTGATGAAGGTGGTCTTACTCATGTCTTCTTCCGCCATTTTGATCTGATTGTATCCGGCATACCCGTCCATGAATGATAGAAGGGCATGATCGGCCGTGTTATCCACCAGTATGTCGATATGGGGCAACGGAAAATCGTCTTTTGGGCTGGCCTTATTAAGGTCCCGAAAATCTACACATACTCGGACTTTGCCATCCTTTTTGGGTACTGGTACTATGTTCGCAACCCAGTCTGGATATTCAGACACTTGAATAAAGCCCGCTTTGAATTGTTTATCAACTTCTTCTTTGACTTTGAGGGACCATTCGGGCCTCATTCTTCGGAGTTTCTGTTTTACCGGCTTGTACCCGTCTTTGATGGGTATTCGGTGTTCAGCTATTTCCCGGTCTATTCCCGGCATGTCCTTGTAGGACCATGCGAAGACGTCTTTGAATTCTTGGAGGAGATCCGTGAATTGTTGTTTCTCCTCGGGATCTAAAGATAGGCCCAACCTAAGTGTCTGAGGCTCTAAAGGGGTTCCTATATTGATGGTATCGGTTTCTTCGATTACCGGATTTCGGGACTCCCTTTGTTCGAGTTGCTCAATTAGATGCGGAGGCAACGGCACCTGTTCGTCGGGTTTCTCAATGTCATTGCAAGTAAGATTTTTGAAAACATTTTGAAAATAAGCCAAGTCATAAGCAGAACGGTTATCGTTATTATTGATAGTAAATTTTGAAAAGAGCTCAAAGAGAGCTGCCATCTGATCGTTGGTCAGAGGCGGGATAGGGAGAGCCCTCGGGACAGACTCCGGGGCTCTCGATGGTGAGGCTAAAGAAGGGAGAGGGGTCACAGACTCAATCCTAGTACTGGACCCTCTAGACTTTGACTCAGACTCCGACTCTGACTCAGACTCAGACTCGGACTCAGATTCAGACTCGATAGCATGCATATCTCCTTCGCCAGTAGTTAGCTTGTAGACTCGACCCTGACTGTCGGTCCATTTGATTGTCTTCCTCCAAGCTCTCTTTCCAGTGTCGACAGCAACTTCAGAGATCAGCTTTGTTGGATCGAATCTGCTGCTGCGAAGGATAAGGCTGACTAGTTCTTGTTTAGGGGTCGGGATGACTTTGTCTTCCCCAAAGAGTAGTCCTAGAATGGGCTCAGTATTGCTTGGGCCCTCTTTTGATTCGGCCTGGATAAGGGCGAATATGTCATCTGGGATGAAATTGCATTCCCGAGCCAGTTTGGTCCCGGGATATGAGATGGTGGGCCGATAGAGGCCTGTTTGCACGGTTTCGAATACCGGGGTGACGAACATGACCGTCTTGGTTTGGTTCGTGTAGCCGGATGCCATAGTATAGCCTAGACCGAGGTGAGATTGCCCATTGTTCAGGGTTTCGATGATCTTTCCCGGTGGTAGATATGGCCTTGAAGTGACTCCCGGTAGGCAACCCAGGTTCTGTAGCATCGTGTAGATGCTAACGGTGAAGTATGGCTGGAAAAGGTACCCTTCTTCGATCATTCCCACAAAGTTGAATCCTCGTGGGTCGGCCGAGCCCGCCGTGTTGCAGCTTGACACGGTTATGGGAGTGGCTTCGAGAGTGATGATCCCGTCCTGTAAAGGTAGCTTAACCTTTCTGTGAAGAGTAGAAGATACTGCTTTGACCGCGTGAATCCATGGTCTTCCAAGTAGCAGATTGAAAGATGAAGTAACATCGATCACTTGGAATTCTAACTTCTTCTCGATCGGGCCCGTTATGATGGTCAGTTTAACAGCCCCAGCCACTGATTTTGGGCTTCCATCAAAAGCCTGGATAGTCTTCGCGGTCGGAAGGTAGTCAGCCTCGGTAATGCCGAGGGCCTTGGCTGTCCTTAAAGGAAGGACGTTAACTGCGGACCCGTCATCAATTAGGGTCATCGGGAGATATTTGTTTCGACAAATCACCGTGATATATAGGGCCAAGTTATGCGTGGTTCCGAATGGTGGAAGGTCGGACTCGGAGAAGGTGATGAGTGGGCCTTCTCCTTTGGGCTTGTCCTTGAGATATGGTAAGACCGTGGCTACCATTTCAGCGGGGGTAACCGATGAGTCGACCTTGATTTCATCAAGGGCCTTAGTAAGTGCCGCTCGATGCTCCTGTGAACTAACCAAAAGCTGCCATATGGTAATATCGGTTCGGACCCTCTTCAATTGTCTGACTAGGGCTGTGTCGGCGTTTGGTTCTTCAGGAGTGAGTTCCGTCCTGGAAGGTTCAGTGACGGTTTCCGGGGTGGCAGTGATGGAGTGTGTACCGGCCAGAGCTCTGGCTTTAGCCCTCCGGACTTCCTCGATAGTGACGGGGATAGCCTCCCCTTTAACCAAGTAGACATCATCTTCGTCGTCGTTCCATATCCCGTTGATTTGGGAAATGAAAGGGGAAATGAGATGAGAGCAGTCAACTATCTCTCCAGTAAAAATGGCGTGAGTAGCGAGAGGATTGTTTTTGTTACTTGGCTTGTCACTGGGTAGCGGTATCTTCCCATTTTCGATCAGATCTTGGATAAGATGCTTCAATTTCCAGCATTTCTCCGTGTCATGCCCATTGCCTTGGTGATAGTGGCAATAGGCTTGAATGTTGTAGCTTTTAGACCGCTTTTCTACGGGAACTTCTGGAGTTGGGCCTATTGGTTGGATAAGGCCTTTTGAAGATAGCCTTTGTAAGGCATTAGCATAGGTTGTCCCAATGTCAGTGAATACCCGATTTGGAGTATTCTTCTTGGTTGAGGTGTCAAGTGAGTTTACCTCGTCAAAGATGCTTCGGGCCGCCGTTGTGTTGGCGGGCTTACTGGAGGATGAACTAGCTCCCTGATACCCTTTGGTAGAGGCCTTAGTAAGGCTCTCTTGCCTCAAATCGTCTTCGATTCTGGTACCCATTTCGGTCAAAGTTGCGAAGTCGGGTATAATAGCGTACCTGAGATGGACCCGGTAAGCAGGGAGGAGGTTTTTGACAAAGGCCTCCACTAGCACTTTTTCGCCGGGCTTGTCAACCAGCTTCACACTTTCGGTCCGCCACCTTTGGAGGTATTTGGTGAATCCCTCCTTCGGTTCTTGGGCCATAACTTCCAGAGTACGCATGGTAGTCTGGATTTCAGCATTATCCGCGTAGTTTCGCGCGAATTCCATGGCAACATCGTCCCAGGTTTTGAATTTCTTGGGGTCAAGCCTGTAGTACCAGGCTTTTGGGTGCTTTTCGAGAGAGGATGCAAAGAGATGCTTGAACATGGTCGATTTGACCCCCTTGACAGCCATAAAGTCCTTAAAAGCCCGAATGTGAAGTACCGGATCTTCGGTCCCATCGAACATTGGTAAGCCCGTTAGGTTAAGGTTAGCGGGCAATTCATCAGTTAGGGTCGAATAGGTACGGGCATTTTCCGTGAGAATGGTGTTTCTGGTGGTCGAGTGGACCTGTTCCTGCAGCTTTTGGACTGCGCCGGCTAACGCGGCTAAGGGCCCATCATCATCGATTGAAGCGTTAGGAGTTCCCTGCTCTACGGCACTAACCCGAGTGACGATAGCGATCTGATCTTCCCTCATTTGCCTCAGTTGGGTTTGGATTTGGGCCAACGTGGTGTTCAACTCATCTATGGCTTTTTGCGTCATGGTTCGAGTGAAGGGTGGCTTGTCTGTAAGAGCACCACGTAATTAGCAACTTAACCCGAATCCTAAGGAAAGTACATCCCGAGCAAGGGAAAAAAAAGAAGAAGACTAAAAGACGATAAATGACTCGGAAAAGACACCTAGACGGGTGACTTGTGAAGAGGTGGGCCTTCCTCAGGATCCAACGCTGTGGGTTGGGCCCTGTCCGGAGGAAGGTTCACGTGAGACATTCCCAGACTTTTAGACTCGATTGTGTAAACGGGCCGACCTTTGTAGGAGTATGTCCTACGTAGGTGGGCCTTGCCTTAGTTAGGTAAGGCGGACTAGGATAGGGGGAAACCCGCGATGTAGGATCGACAGAGTTTCGACGCTAGAGACTTCAACGACTTATGACACGACCCGACACTGCTAAATACGGGAATTCTAAGAAGAGGAAGTTTTGAAATATGAATTTTTGAAAAGCCCGAAATGAATCGGGTGGAACCGGCCCTTTTCGAGAAAACGGAAAAGGTGGGCCGGGTGGTGGTTTGAAAATTTCGAAAATAATTTCGAGTTTTGAATTGGGCATAATACCGGCTAGAAAAAGGCTATTTTGAGTAAAATCATAAGTCCTAAGTTCGGTATATGACCCGGGTTTTGAAATTGGATATTTTGAAAAAGGATGCAAATTTTGAAAATGACGGTTTTGAAAAAGATGTGGATCAAGTAGCACGTAGTCATGGAAACAGTATAATGACGCCATGTATGCTCTTAATCTAAGTCTCGGTCAGTCTATAAGGGTCTATACCAGTGTACATAGCCTATCAAGAATCGGGGCGGACTCCCTAACTCGAGTTGAGATTAGGACATGCCGTAAAACCCATATGAATCGGCTAATGGACACCTTTGACATAACCAGTTTGGACTATATCAACGGTATAGTGGGACGTCGGTCACGAGTACCGGCCCGGGAAAGTGGGGTTTATGCATGAACCGTAAAACTAAAACGCGCATTGTACTAGTCAAACGATTTCTATTCGAGTCTCACCCTGAGGACACCGAAGGTTATTAACTCATCAGAAAATCCCCAGCGGAGTCGCCAAATTGTGGACATGACATAGGTCCACCCCGACGCGGCCACGCGCGGGTTTGGGGAGGCGAATGAATCTCCATGAGATGGTCAAATGGAAATTTAAATCGAAGTCGGAGTCGCCACCGAATTTTATGGTTATTCGGAACCGTTCGAGCCCACTCTATGTCGTAGTGGGCCGTGTACAAAATACGGCCCATTTCCGATGTCAGAGTTTATCGGGCTCGTCCCTTTTGCATATCGATATAGATGCCGACTGGGCGGTTAATCGTATATTGAATGACTCTCGTTGCCAATGGTTTCGGACATCCGGAAACCACGGTTCTGAGTAAGGGGTGAGGGTACGTGTTGGGAAGTTCACTAAGAACACCCAACCCCGCCCGCACATTAGCGGCCTCTACTAGGATATCGAATGACGTTTTAATGCGCGCGTTAGTTGAACGATGAATGATTATGCAAACATTGTTTTCTAAGCATGTGAAAGATTGAATGGGTTGCTAAGTCAATTTAATGCATGAAAATTGATTAACGTCAAAGTTGTATTTAGCATGTGAAATTCGTTTTAGTATAATAAAACAAATGAAATAAGAGGATGAAATTGCTACAAAACAAACAAACGAGTTAGTATCGGTTTGTAAATAATAACAGCAAAAATAAATATGCGAAATCGAAAAAAATAAATTAATCGAAATCTGAAAAATAATTGTTTGAAAAGAACGTTGTTTTGTATAAAAAACGAAATTCGAAAAATAGTGAAAATACGGAAAAGGGCCGCGGCAAACAGCCAGCCGCGCGACTCGCCCGGGACGCCGGCGGGTCGCGTGGTGGCCTGTTTCGGGTCCGGTTTTCGAAAACTCGAAGTTCGTATTAAATCGCGTATGAATATTGTATGATTCGTACCCGAATTAATATTTTCGATATTCGTTATATCCGATAATTGACTACGAAGTTAATATCGAATATTTAGAATAGTTTTTAGAAAAGATGTAATTTTAGAAATCGATCGAAGAATAAATAATAAAACGAACGAAAACGTAAAAAAGGAGTCCCGGATTCCAGGCCTGCGCGCGAGTCGCCTGGGCATGGCGCGACTCGCGTGCGGGTCTGTCCGTCTTTATATTTTTGTTCGAAAATTTGTTATTTTGAACGAAAAGTAAAAGAAAAGAATTTTGACAAAAAAGATGTAACGATTTCTGATATCGTCGAAATCTTAATATAATTCTTTTTGATACGATATTCGATTATAGAAAAATCGATATCGTATGTTTAAGAATATTCGTTATGAAAATAGTTTTTTCGTTAATAACGATATTAGAAAAATAATAAAAAAACGACTCTTGACCCGTAATAAGACACGACGGACGAAGAGGAGAAAGGGAGAGAAAGGAAGAAATCGGGTTTGATTACACCCTCAACCTACATGCTCTTGTTGACTCGGATCGGGGCTCGTCGGAATGTGGCTAGGCACGGGAGCGTCGAGGCAACGTTGGTTGGGTTAGGGTGGTACGGTTAAGACGGGTGTGTGAAGGGTGTCGGATATCGGGACCGGTTTCCTTCGGGTTTTGAATGTAATATCGGTTTCTCGATGTTAAAGGAATTTTGTGTGTGTCGGGATGATAGAAAGTTGATGTGTATATTCCTCTTTTTTGAATTGATGGATGCAAGGGGCTATTTATAGGAAATTCCCGACCTTGACTTAGGAGAGTTTGACTACCGCTTGGGATAGCAAACGAGAGAATTTGAGGGAAATAAGAATTCCGCTTTCTTGTAGAGGAAGAAAGGGAAACCGGGTGTTTTGCTACTGTTTTGGGCTGTTTCGGCCGAGTGTTTTACACTCGGTCGGATGCTCGAATCGGTTTTTGAATAGGACTCCTGTTTGAGCTAGAATTACCGCTTGAGTAAGAAGCTGAGGAGAACGAGAATTCCGTTTTCTTGTGAGGGAAGAAAAGAGGAAATTCCGGCTGGTTTGGGTACTTGGCCGAGTGTTTCAACTCGGTTGAGTGTCTGAGTCGGTTTTCGGATAGGATTCCTACTCGGGATCGAATTCTACCTTAAACGAAATTGTTTACTATTTTTTGTATGGCTGTTTTTGTAGAGTTGGAGTCCGAATAGGACATGTGGGGTGTCACGGTCAGCCTACGAGTTTCGAGAAATATTTTTGACCGGGTTTTGACTCGGTCGCTAAAAGACGGTTTTACCCTCGGTGACGGATTCGACCCAAATTAGTGTTATTTGACTCGAAACGACCCACTGGGCCTGAATTTGAGGTTGGTTTTGTGAGATTTGTACTCCTTAAAATGCCTAGGCCAAATATCCATCATTTCGAGCCCATTTCCGAGTACGTTAGAGCACGTTAGCGTCCGATCATCATCGGGTGTTTGTCGGGAACTACTATAGACACCTGGCGGTCAAAATGTGGGTGTCTACACTCGCATGCTAAATCACTCCGACCATAATTAAGATGCATTAAATGACGTAGTTCACATACTATTCACATGCTTAGCCCGAAAACGCTGTTTGCATATCATTTAATCGTTTTACTAGCGCGCGCACACGAACACGAACGATGTCTTAGTAGAGGCCGCCATGTGCGGGCGGGGTTGGGTGTCCTTAGTGGGCTTCCCAACACGTACCCTCACCCCTTACTCAGAACCTTTGGTTTCCGGATGTCCGAAACCCTTGGCGCACGAGAGTCATTCTATATACGAAAGCCGGTTTAAACGGTATCGATATTGCAATGCAAAGGGACGAGCCCAATAAACTCTGAAATCGAAGTGGGCTTACTTTGTGTATAGCCCATGACGACATAGAGTGGGCTCGTATAGTTCCGAATAACCACAAAATTCGGTGGCGACTCCATTTTGACTTAAATTTCGAACCCGAGAGCAATCTCACCACGAGATTCATTCGCCTACCCAAACCCGCGCGTGGCCGCGTCGGGGTGGACCTACGTCATGTCCACAATTTGGCGACTCCGCTGGGGATACCTGATGTACCACATGTCATCGGGGTTCCTAGGGTGAGACTCGAAGAGAAATCGTTCGTATATTAGTGTCCGCGCATTAGTTTAATGATTCATGCATAACCCAAATTTTGCCCGGGCCGGTTACTTGTGACCGACGTCCCACTATACCACGGTGCATTCCTACATGGGTGCACTAAAGACTTCGATGGCGGAACTCGCCGGGGTTTTACGGCAGGTCCTAAGTCCAATTCGGCTTAGGGAATCCGTCCCGTTTCGCGAGAATGCTATCGTTGTTGGTATAGACCCTATTTTGACCGACCGAGACTTAGTGTAAAAGCATACATGAGCGTCGTTATAATGCTTGTTTGACTACGTGCTACTTGGTTTCCGTGTCATTTTCAAAAAACCGTCATTTCAAAAAATACATCTTTCCAAAAATACCAAATTTTGAAAAAACCCCGGAATACTGTCCGTTTCGGGACCCGTCTTTTCAAAAATATCCGACTTTCAAAAATTCGGAATGCCGCCGAAACTTAGGATCAACGATTTGACTCAAAATATCCTTTTTCTCTAGTCGGCATGCTGCCCATTTTAATTCTTGGATTTCCAACACCATTCCGATTTTCTGAATTTTCAAAATTCTAATCTTGGTTTTCGAAATCCCGTTTTCGATTTTCGAACTTTTGAAAACTCGCTCATTTTATATTCAAAAATTCAAACATCCAACCTTCCTAGTGAACCTTCCTTATTATAGGACCTACCGTCTAGCCGTGTGTCGGGTCTTTGCATAGTATAACGAAAGTTCATAGAGTCGAAACTCCGCTGATCCTACATCACGAGTTTCCCTCCTTTCCCGAGTCCGCCTTATCCGTCAAGGCACGACCAACCCGCGTAGGGCATACCCCTACAAAGGAAAGTCCGTCCATCCACTCGAGTCAAAAGTCTGGGGAAAAGTCTCACGTGGACCTTCCTTCGAACAGGATTAGGCCCACAAAGCCAAAATCCTAAGGAAGTTATACCACCCATCGGGTCATCCGTCTAGGTGTCTTTCTGTAGACACCCACATTTCGACGGCCAGGTGTCTATAGTAGTTTCCCAAAAAACACCCGATGATGATCGGACGCTAGCATGCTTCTATGCGCTCGGATATGGGATCAAATCCATTAATCGCTGGCTAACACACTTACAGAGTACAAATCTCACAAAATCAACCTCAAATCCAGGTCCAGTGGGCCGTTTCCAATCAAATAAGGTTAATTTGGGCCGAAACCGACACCGAAATTAAAACCGACTTTTTACGATTGGGTCAACCCTGATCAAAGTCATTTCCGAGACACACAAAAACAGCCATACAACCATCAAAAGTCCAAGTCAAACACAAAACCCACCAAACACCCAAAGTCAAGGTCCAAAACAATGGACCCGTGCAACCCGACTGGGCCACTCGATCGAGTGACCCACCCACTCGATCGAGTGGGCTTGTTTTGAGCCCGGCTGCAGGCTTCACGGGCCACTCGACCGAGTTAGTCCTTTACTCGGTCGAGTAACCCTAATTCGGGTGCCCTAGCCTTGCCTATATAAGCAACCCTCATGCAACAACTTTTCACAACTTTTCGAAACCCTAGAGCATCCATACACACACATACTACGTCTTTTAAAAACCCTAATCAAGCCCTAGTATTCGACACTAGCAAAAACCCTAGACCTAGCTTTAGGAATCAATCCCGAGCCACCACAACTCAACCTCCATAAACCTCGAAGACTCTTGTGTTAAAGCCACGGTTGCGAGTCCGCGCCGAGACAAGAACATGCAGGTTGAGGGTGTCAAAACCCTCTCTTTTCTCCCTCTCTTCTTCACGTCGTCTTCATCTCCCTCTCATCCTTTTTTTTTCGTTTTTTTATTATTTTATTCATTGCACCATAATATCGATAGTATAATTAATATCAAAGCATTAAAATACTTATCGATTTGTGTCGAATAAGAGGGGTATCGGAATAAGGAAACACGAATATACAAGTGTACTGCACACAGCGTTGACGGTCGCTTGTTCCAATACCCCGATTATTTGATTATTGAGATAAGTCAACCTAAACAATAATCTTTCTTTTCATCTCGCCTTCATCGTTATTCAAGTCACATAATAGCATCGATTTTCAAAAGTAAATGTTGTATTTTAATAAGGGTCGAAACCCATTGACACGAATCCGACATCACAATCCCTAGGGATTTATTTCGATGTTGGAGAAGTCGAGGGAATCAAGTCCTTTTTTATTCAAGTAAAGCGTCGGTTTTGTAGATTCGATACCAATTCCATAATTGGATGTCGAATCTAACAATCCAGTCAATTAATTCAATCAATTCGATTTTCTTATTGATGCTAACGTAGATGTCACGTTATAATTATGACACTACAAACGCGGAGAGAAATTCTTGTCGTTTTGATTGACTTAAAACGACTCAAATCAATTTATCTTCTTTTTTATTTCACTCTAATATTTCATATCGATTCAAATAATCGAATGTGGGATACAACGAGTATTCAAAATTGGAATCAAGTATAAATTCAACAATATTTATATTCGGATCAACAAAATTCGCGATTTATAAAAAACCAAGTCGAACATAAATTGTGCAATATTTATGCCCGATTCGGTAAAATCGTTGAATTATCAAAAATCAAAAGCAATTTCAAAATCAATACGATTTCACAAACGAATTGTAAATCGTACAGAGGGCAATCGACCGAGTGCCTAGCCCACTCGGTCGAGTGGCACCTCAAAACCGGATCAGAATGTCTTTTACGACGCCTACTCGATCGAGTCTCACAGTGACTCGGTCGAGTGGCTACGTACTCGACCGAGTTGGTCAATAACTCGGCCGAGTACGGTCTGTAACGCAAAACAGAAACCTCTTTTCAGGGTCTACTCGATCGAGTCTATCGACCACTCGATCGAGTGACCCCATAACGACCAAAACACGAGTCGTACATCCTTCCTTTCAAACTCGATAGTATTTTATGATTTAGGTCAACACGTGTCTAATTAATCACGCGTATACTATCTTTTCAAACCATGCATTATCATATTTGCATCTCCTCATCTCACTCAATATTTGCACAAACCGTTATTATTCGTTATATCATTGCATCGTTACTAACGCGTTTGTTATTTCTTTTGTCAATTTAATTCTTGTTCTTTTATTGTACTAAATGAACCCGCATGCTAAATTCCACTTTGACGTAGAATTAATTGCATTAAATTGACTTAGAAACCCTTTTCAATTCAATTCACATGCCTAGGAAAACAATGTTTGCATAAGCATTTTCCCGTTTAACTAGCGCGCTTATTGTAAGTCATTCGAATTCTTAGTAGAGGCCGCTAATGTGCGGGCGGGGTTGGGTGTCCTTTGTGGGCTTCCCAACACGTACCCTCACCCCTTACTCAGAACCTCGGTTTCTGGATGCCCGAAACCATTGGCGCACGAGAGTCATTCAATACACAATATCCGATAATGTCGGTATTGGTATCAAATGCAAAGGGACGAGCCCAATAAACTCTGACATCGGAAATGGGCCGTATTTTGTATACGGACCACTACGACATAGAGTGGGCTCGAATGGTTCCGAATAACCACAATTCGGTGGCGACTCCACTTCGACCTAAATTTCAATTCGATCCGTTTCATATGGAGATTCATTCGCCTACCCAAACCCGCGCGTGGCCGCGTCGGGGTGGACCTATGTCATGTCCACAATTTGGCGACTCCGCTGGGAACTAACTGATGCGTGACTTACCATCGGCATCCTCAGGGTGAGACTCGAATAGAAATCGTTTGACAAATACAATACGCGTTTTAGTTCTACGGTTCATGCATAACCCATATTTTCCCGGGCCGGTACTGGTGACCGACGTCCCACTATACCATTGATGTACTCCAACATGAATATGTCAAAAGGTGTCCATATTCGATTCGAGTGGGTTTCGCGGCATGTTCTAAGCTCAATTCGACTTAGAGAGTCCGTCCCGATCAACGTCTAGACTATGTACACTGGTATAGACCCTCTTAGACCGACCGAGACTTAGTGTAGAGCATACATGGCGTCGTTATAATGCTTGTGTGACTACGTGCTACTTGGTTTCTGAGTCGTTTTCAAAAATATCAACTTTTCAAAAATTGCATCCTCCTTTTCAAGATATTCAATTTTCAAAACTCGGGACACATACTGAATTTAGGACTTATGATTTACTCAAAATAGCCTATTTTCTAGCCGGTATGCTGCCCAAATCAAAACTCGAACTTTCAAAACTCGTGGCCCAATGACTTTTCGTCCTCTTTTTCGGAAATTTGGGCCATTCACCGAGTCCACTCGGTCCTTTTTCAAAAATCATCAATTTTCAAAACCCTCCACTTCTAGAACTTCCCACAATTAGCAGTGTCGGGTCGAGTCTTAAGTTGTCAAGGTCTTTAGCGTCGAAACTCTGTCGATCTTACATCACGAGTTTCTTCCCTATCCCAGTCCGCCTTATTAGACTAAGGCAAGACCCACCTAAGTAGGATATACTCTTACGAAGGAGGGCCCGTCAACACAATCGAGTCAAAAGTCTGGGGATGTCCCACGTGAACTTTCCTTCAACAGGACTAGGCCCACTTGCCGAATCCTAAGGAAGACCCACACCTCACAAGTCACCCGTCTAGGTGTCTTCCTCGAGTCATTTTCCTTTTAGTCTCGTTCGGGATGTACTTTCTATTCCGGGATTTCTGGGCTAGTTTCTGATTACGCGGTGTTCTTACAGACAGGCCAGCCACAACCCGACATCAACGCAAGATGGAAGAATTGAAAAATGCCCTAGCCAAAATCGAGACTCAACTGACCTCCATCCTTGCTAACCAAGCAACTTTGGACACTCGCCTGAGCACCGTAGAGAAGACGGTCCCAGTTGAAGGAGCTGATTCCACTGGGCCCATAGCCGAATTGGTCAGTGTTGTTCGCAGGCTCGAGGAGCAAGTTCACTTATCAACAAGCAACTCAATCCACTCCGAAAATGCTCGCATCTATTCACCTCTGAGTAACGAGCTACCGACCAACCTCAACTTGACGGGAATTCCTATGTTTGAGGGTACCGAAGACCCGGTCCACCATATCCGGGCCTTCAAAGACTTCATGGCAGTCAAAGGGGTAAAGTCCGCCATGTTCAAGCACCTATTCCCTTCCTCCTTGGAGAAGCATCCCAGGGCATGGTTCTACAGGCTCGACCCCAAGAAATACAAGACTTGGGATGATGTGGCGACCGAATTTGCTTGGAACTACGCCGATAACACTGAAATCCAGACTACAATGCGTACTCTGGAGGTAATGGCCCAAGAGCCCAAAGAGGGGTTCACAAAATACTTGCAGAGATGGAGGGATGAGAGTGTGAAGCTGGTCGACAAGCCCGGCGAGAAGGCCCTAGTGGAAGCCTTCGTCAAAAATCTACTCCCATCCTACCGGGTCCATCTCCGGTATGCTATCATCCCAAACTTCGCTGTCCTTACTGAAATGGGGACGAGAATCGAGGACGACTTGAGACTAGAGAGCCTGACTAAGGCCTCTACCAAAGGCTACCAAGGGGCAAGTTCATCTACGATCAAGCCCACACCTGCAGTTGCAACTCGCAGTATCTTTGACGAGGTAAACCTGTTGGACACCTCATCTAAGAAGAATACACCAAATCGGGTATTCACAGATATAGGGACTACCTATACTTATGCATTGCAAAGGCTATCTTCAAAGGGCCTGATCCAGCCGATAGGCCCAACTGCAGAACCTCCAGTAGAAAAGAGGCCCAAAACTTACAATGCCCAAGCCTACTGTCAGTATCACCGGGGTAATGGGCATGATACTGAAAAGTGTTGGAGGTTAAAACACCTGATTCAAGACCTTATCGAGAGCGGGAAAATCCCATTGCCCGGAGACAAGCCAAGCAACAAAGAAAACCCGTTCAGCGCCCATGCTATCTTCACCGGTGAGGTAATTGACTGTTCTCACCTCATCTCTCCCTATATCCCACAAATCAACGCGATATGGTTCGACGACGAGGATGATGTATACTTAACCAAAGGGAAAGCTGTCCCCATCACCCTTGAAGAAGTCCGAAAGGCTAAGTCCAAAGCTTTAGCCGCCAATCATCTCGCCGCAGCTGGGCGTTCCATACCTATATCTGTCACTGAACCTGCCAGGACGGAGCCTACCCCCGAAGAACCAAGCCCAGACACGGCTCTGGTCCAGCAAATTAAGAGGGTCCGAGCTGATCTAACCATATGGCAACTGTTGGTTAGCTCGCAAGCTCATCGGGAAGCACTGACTAAGGCTCTCGATGAAATCAAGGTTGATTCATAAGCTACCCCCGCTGAAATGGTAGCCACCATTATGCCCTACCTTAAGGGCAAATCCAAAGAAGAAGGCCCGCTCATAACCTTCTCCGAAGCTGACCTACCGACGTTTGGGCCCAATCACAATCTGGCCCTATACATCACAGTCATCTGCAAGGATAAATATCTCCCGATGACCCTTATTGACGACGGATCAGCCGTGAATGTCCTTCCTCTAAGGACCGCAAAAGCACTCGGCATCACCGATGCCGATTACCTTCCGACGGCGCAGACTATCCAAGCTTTCGACGGAAGCCCAAAACCTGTCGCCGGGGCGGTAAAATTGAAGATCATAACGGGCCCAATCGAAAAGGAATTGGAATTTCAGGTGATAGATGTCACCTCATCATTCAATCTCTTGCTGGGAAGGCCTTGGATCCACGCAGTCAAGGCCGTGTCATCTACCCTCCATCGAAAAGTCAAGATGCCCCTTAAAGACGGTATCATCACACTGGAGGCGACCCCAATTACCGTAGCAAGCTGTAACGCTACAGGCCGGGCCGACCCACGGGGATTTGATTTCGTGGGCATGATCGAAGAAGAATATCTCTTTAGGCCCTACTTCACAACTAGCATCGACACGATGCTACAAAATCTGGGTTACCTACCCGGGATAACCTCAAGTCCATATCTTCCAGCTGGGAAGATTATCGAGGTCCTAAACGATGGCGAGTCACATTTCGGATTGGGGTATGCTATAACCCCGGAAAACGTGGTTCGGGCCGGTATTCACAAGGCCGTCGACATTCTCAAGGGTACTCACATAAGCCCTTATAGCCTGAAGTTAACGGATTACTTCGTCACTCCAGTCTTCGGAGCCGTCCAAGTGGGCCTCTACCGACCCACCATCACATATCCCGAGACCAAAAAGGCTCGGGAATGCAATTTCATCCCTGATGATATATTCACCATCGTCCAGGCCGAATCAAAGGAGGGCGAAAACAACTCTGAGCCCGTGCTGGGGCTCTTATTCGGGGAAGACAAGGCCGTCCCCGCTCCAAAGGACGACTTGGTCAACCTGATCCTTCGCAGCGATCGGTTTGACCCAACCAAGCTAATCACCGAGGTCGGTACCAACACCGAGACGAGGGCTTGGAGGAAGACCATAAAATGGACCGACGGTCAAGGACGGGTCTACAAGCTGACCACCGGCGAGGGAGACATGCCGGATACCGAGTCTGAGTCTGAGTCAGAGTCGGAATCTGAGTCCGAGTCTAGAGGGTCTGGTGCTAAGGTCGAGTCTGTAACCCCTCTTCCCTTATCCACTGAGGTCTCGGGGCCTGTCCCAAGACCTCTCCCTATCCCGCCACTGACCAATGATCAGATGGCAGCTCTATTCGAGCTATTTTCAAAATTTACCATCAATAATAATAACGAACACCGCTCTGCTTACGACTTGTCTTATTTCCAAAATTTCCTCAATTTCAAAAATATTATATGCAATGCCATTGAGAAACCCGACGAACAGGTACCCCTACCTCAACATCTGGTTGAGCAGCTCGAGCAAAGGGAATCCCGAGATCCGGTAATCGAAGAAACCGAGTCCATCAACGTGGGAACCACATTAGAGCCCCAGATGCTTAAGTTGGGCCTATCTTTAGATCCAGAGGAGAGAAAACAATTCGCAGACCTCCTCCAGGAATTCAAAGATGTCTTTGCATGGTCCTACAAGGACATGCCGGGTATAGACCGGGAGATAGCCGAACACCGAATACCCATCAAAGATGGGTGCAAGCCGGTAAAGCAAAAACTCAGAAGAATGAAGCCCGAGTGGTCTCTTAAAGTCAAGGAAGAGGTCGATAAACAATTTTAAGCAGGCTTTATACAAGTGTCTGAATATCCAGACTGGGTTGCAAACATCGTGCCGGTACCCAAGAAGGACGGCAAGGTGCGGGTTTGCGTGGACTTCCGGGATCTTAAAAAGGCAAGCCCAAAAGACGATTTTCCGTTACCACACATCGACATACTGGTGGATAACACGGCCGATCATGCCCTTCTATCGTTCATGGACGGGCATGCAGGGTACAATCAGATTAAAATGGCAGAAGAGGACATGGGTAAGACCACCTTCATTACACCTTGGGGTACTTACTGTTACACCGTCATGCCATTTGGGCTTATCAACGCCGGGGCCACTTATCAACGGACTGCCACTACTTTGCTCCACGATATGATGCATAAGGAAGTGGAGGTCTATGTGGACGACATGATCGTCAAATCCAAGGACCGAAGCGGGCACATTTCATCCCTAAGAAAGTTTTTCACCCGGCTACGTAAATACAACATGAGACTGAACCCACAAAAATGCAGTTTTGGGGTAACGTCGGGCAAATTACTGGGCCATATCGTTAGCCAACGCAGCATCGAGGTCGACCCAGCTAAAATCAAAGCCATCACCGAGATGCAACCACCCAAAACCGAAAAAGAAATACGGGGGTTTCTCGGGAAAGTCCAATACATCAGTCGTTTTATTTCAAAATTAACCATGGTATGTGAGCCCATTTTCAAGAAACTGAAGATAGGGGAACGAGTACTGTGGGACGACAAATGTCAAGCGGCTTTCGATAAAATCAAGGAGATTCTGTCTGCTCCGCCAGTACTAATGCCACCTCAACCCGGTTTGCCTTTGTCGTTATACCTAACAACGACCGAGACAGCCATGGGGGCTATGCTGGCCCAGACAGTTGATTCAGAAGAATGGGCTATTTACTACATCAGTAAAAAGTTCCTCGAATATGAGTGCAAATATACAATGCTCGAAAAGACGTGCCTAGCATTGGTTTGGGCCACTAAAAAGCTCCGACATTACATGCTCAGTCACGAGGTACATGTGTTATCCAAAATGGATCCTATCAAGTACTTATTCGAGAAGCCCATCCTCAACGGCAGGATGTCAAGATGGACTTTAATGTTATCCGAGTTCGACCTCAAATTTGTGCCATTAAAAGCCATCAAAGGCCGGGTAGTTGCCGAGTTCCTCGCTGACAGCCCAATATCCGAAGAAGGCCACACCGATACATGGGCCTTTCCCGATGAAGACATATTCCATACCGATACAGAGGTGTGGGATCTATATTTCGATGGGGCATCCAACTTCCGAGGATTTGGGGTCGGAATCCTGTTAATTTCACCTCGAGGGGAACACACTCCCTTATCCATCAAGTTGGACTTCGACGTGACCAACAACGCAGCCGAATACGAAGCATGCATTCACGGGTTGCAAGCCGCCGCTGATTTAGGGGTAACAAACCTCCGGGTCCACGGTGATTCATCATTGGTCATCAATCAAGCACTCCAAAAATGGAAAACTCGGAACGCCAATCTCGTGGCTTACCAAGCACGGGTAATGGTTCTAGAGAAACAATTCCAAAATGTAGAATACATTTATCTGCCCCGGGAAGAGAATCAGTTCGCAGATGCACTTTCCAAATTAGCATCTTTACTGAACATCCCGGATCACCTGACCAGCATGCCAATCTGTGTTGAAAGACGGTCCGAGCCAGCCTACATCCACGCCATCCAGGATATCGAGATAACTGACCCGGGACCATGGTATTAAACAGTCCTAACCTACTTGGCAACGGGAGAATATCCCCCGGGAACTGAAAACCGGGCCAAGAAAGCCCTGCGGAGACTGGCAACGCAATTCGTTCGCACGGACGACGGACAACTGTACAAAAAGACGGCACAGGGGGCTCTACTCCTATGCATCGATAAAATACAGGCCGAAAAGGTAATGGCCGAAGTACACGACGGTGAAAACGGCCCGCATATGAACGCCCATATGCTAACCCGCAAAATCATGAGGCTTGGGTACTATTGGAACACCATGGAAACAGAGTGTCAGTTGTAAGTCAAACACTGCCATAACTGTCAGATCTTCGCCAATGTACAGCATATGTCATCTTCCCTATTATATACCATGACATCACCATGGCCATTTTCGACATGGGGTATTGACATAATTGGAAAGGTGCATCCTTCCGGGACGGGAGGTCATTGCTTCATTCTAGTGGCCATCGACTACTTCACCAAATGGGTCGAAGCCGAGTCATACCGTGTCTTGAACGCCAAGCACGTGGCCAAATTTATCCAAAATAAAATAATATGCCGCTATGGGATCCCTCACGAGTTCATCAGCGATCACGGGACCCACTTTCAAGCCGAAACTGCCACATTGCTGGCAAAATATAAAATTCAAAGGCATACATCTTCGCCTTACCGACCTCAAACAAATGGAGCGGTAGAAGCGGCCAACAAAACAATTGCCACCATACTTAAAAAGATGGCTGAGAATTATCGGGACTGGCCCGACAAAATACCCTTCGCCCTATGGGGATATCGAACCTCAATCCGCACCGCGACCGGGGCAACCCCGTATTACTTGACATACGGAATGGAAGCGGTCCAACCAGTCGAGCTAGAAGTGCCATCCCTCAGGATTTTACTTGAAAGCCAAGTACCTGAAGCAGATTGGGTCCAAGCCCGATACGATTCGTTGGTCCTTTTAGACGAACGGCGATCACGGGCCCTCAACAACATTCAAATATATCAAAAAAGAATCCAACGGGCTTTCAACAAACGGGTTAGGCCCAGTAACATCAAGGAAGGAGATCTGGTCCTAAAATCGGTTCGTGCCTTACTACCGGTTGATCCATGGGGTAAATTCAAACCCAACTGGGTTGGGCCATACTTAGTCAAGAAAGTCCTATCAGGGGGAGCGGTAATGCTGACAGACTTGGACGGGAACGAATTCGTCAACCCAACCAACTTGGACCAGCTGAAGCGCTACTATCCATAAACCCCATCTCAATGTCATTTGCAAAGATTTATAAAAATTTGTCTTTTTTATAAATTTTCAAAAATTATAGACAAGTCAATGAGCTAGAATTAACTATCCTACTGTCGCACATCTCGAATTAATGATCTTGATGTATTTCGAAAATTGCAAAAAAATCAAATCAATCAAATCAATTTTGAACTACGTTTGGTTTGATTCCGCTATTTGTGGATACGTAGGCAATCCCTCAAAAGGGTGCAACCACTGCAATAAATGAAAGACGGGAACGGTGTTCAATAATATGTCTTTTATCTCGATAACAAAAAAAAACGCCGGACACGGCATACACACACAAAAAATCACACCACAAAAATAATAGTAATATCCAAATAATAAAATAAGAAGACTAATATCCGGGCATCTTCCCCTTTCCTTTGTCCTTCGGGTCGCGTGGAGCCCGAGATCGCCGAGGTGAAGGTGAGCGTTCCCTAATCACAAGGGGAATCTCCTTAGCCCGAACCCGCTTCTCTGACGACGGGTCTTCAATCACGGTCTTCGGCCCAAGTCGGGCCCGCACATGCTCGGGTAGCCTATCCCGTGGGCCAAGTCGGTCCTGCACGGCTAGCCTAGGGCCTAGTCTTCTTTCCAAGTCCGTCTGGGGACTCACTTTCCCCCAAGCACCTTTAGCACTAGACCCTTCAGCTTGAGTCTTAGTCTTCTTCTTATGACCTGACATTAGACGAACTAGGGTAGCTGGAGTGTCTCCTTCATCAAAGAACCCTCTGTTGTCTTTGGCTTGCTCTCTTCTCAGCAGGTCGAAGGCTTCATCGACTTTCAAAGCGGCTCGGGCTTTGGCATCTCCTGCTTTGGTCCACTTCGTGTAAGAATCTGAAACCCAGATTGAGCGGCGAGATTTGACAATGGGCCAAGTATGCCGTGTGTACCACCTTTGCATCCAGGTATCACACATCACATCAGTCAGTTGGGTAGGGTCACTCACAACTGCTTCAACTTCGGGGATGCGCTGAGTCCATCCATACTGCCTTAGTATGCGATCTGGGTAAAGATGAACCGTCTGCCTGAAAGAAAGGATCACCTGATAGCGGGCTCTGTCCCTCGGGTCCAAGCCACTCCAAAGGTAGATGGGCCACCACGGAACTACCCATCGAATTAACGGGCCGCCATGAAAAGACAAAACCTCGTCCCAGTACTTTTGCGTAATCTGACGAGAAAAGTCAATGGCCCGCCTCCTCGTCATCACCTGATTTGACGGTAATTGCCCGCATCAAGAGGAGGATCTATCACCGATAGCCTCTCATAAAGCCAAATCTGCAAAAAGGAAACAAAAGCATGAGCTCCCAAAGCAAAATAGGCGTCCGCCTAAGGCCACTCGGCCGAGTGTTTGGGACACTCGATCGAGTGTTTGGGACACTCGATCGAGTAGCACCCCTGAACGCAAACAGGGGGCTTTTTACGAGGACACTCGATCGAGAGCCAAGGTTACTTGATCGAGTGGCACCTCCGAAGACAGATCAGGAGGGTTTCATCGAGGGTACTCGACCGAGTGCCTGGGTGACTCGATCGAGTACCCCCCTACAGTAAAAAAAAAAAAAAAAAATCGCAAAAAAATAAAAAAATCGAAAAATTGAAAAAAGGCCAAGTGACATACTTGCAACAAGCGGGTGCTCCCGGTAAGACGAATTGATGAGTCCCTCTTACGATTGTCCAATCCTTGGATAATCTCGCCCGTAATCAGCCAAGCCGGGCTGTGTTCGGTCTCCATCAAATCTACCACAGTCAAAAGACGGGTGCTCCCCATGCAAGATAGCAAATCCATGTGACCCTCGAAAGCATATACATGGAGCATGCAAAAAGAGAAAGCCCTATGACCGTAAGCTGGTCTAACCCGAACATCAAGAGGATTCATAAATTTCTCAGCCAAGTCGATCAGAGAAATATTATCACCCTCCATCATACGGGACACCTCATTGTGTGAGAGCCCCAAAAATTCTCTCAGCTTCCTCCTCGGGTCATAGATCGAGTACGGGACGGTTGGACGAAGCACCGGGTTCCATCCTCCTATAGCAGCAATCTCCTCAGGCAAAGGGCAAACCTCGCCCTGGGGAAAAGCAAAGACATGATATATGTCATCCCAGTAAGCCAAGCATGCATCCAGAAAATAACGATCAACCACCATCTGACGGAACGGGTACAGCTGAGTTATCCCCGCTTGATTCAAAGCCACCCTATCCGTGTCCCTAAAGCGACGGGACCACTCCTGCAACATCACACTCAACCTATCGATTCCCATGGCTAAACTTCTTAAGAAGAAAAAGAGACTTTCTTTTTGCCTAGAGGGAAATAAAGAGACTTTCTTTGATTTGCGATGGGATTTATGAAGAATTCAAGAGCAAGAGGAGGCTATATATAGCATTAGCCTTGCAAACTATTTAGGAAAATTTCCTAATCTCAATGGGAATCAAACCGCAATCCTAGTCTCAATACTAGCACGGAAATCTCTATCCCAAACTTTCCTAATCTTTGTTAGGAGTCAAATATTCAAAGTTTCCAAAATTCAAAAAATCTCAAATTTTCAAGATTTCAAAAATTCAAATTTCAAAATCATTTCTTCCCAGCGCGAGCCATTTTACTGTGTTGCATGCATTTTATGTGACTTGTACAGGTACGACTCAAACAGGGACATGCAAACCGCTGTACCTCCCCAGCATTTTCACGAGATGGGCCAACACACAGGCGCACCCAGGACTTACGCGACAAGTCCAATTCCCCACGGAGTTATCAGCTCAGGTATGACTTCTAGCTTGTGGCTGGCGAGCCCTTCACGCAAGTCTAATGGACTATAAACGACCCGGCCGGAAGTCCGCCAGGTTTCAATCCTCGATTGGCCTGGTGGATACTCTGACTTTTGCCCAGTCCAAGCCTCAGTCAGAGTGGGGGCTCTGTAGACACCCACATTTCGACTGCCAGGTGTCTATAGTAGTTTCCCAAAAAACACCCGATGATGATCGGACGCTAACATGCTTCTATGCGCTCGGATACAGGATCAAATCCATTAATCACTGGCTAACACACTTACAGAGTACAAATCTCACAAAATCAACCTCAAATCCAGGTCCAGTGGGCCGTTTCCAATCAAATAAGGTTAATTTGGGCCGAAACCGACACCGAAATTAAAACCGACTTTTTACGATTGGGTCAACCCCGATCAAAGTCATTTTCGAGACACACAAAAACAGCCATACCACCATCAAAAGTCCAAGTCAAACACTAAACCCACCAAACACCCAAAGTCAAGGTCCAAAACAATGGACCCGTGCAACCCGACTGGGCCACTCGATTGAGTGACCCATCCACTCGATCGAGTGGGCTTGTTTTGAGCCCGGCTGCAGGCTTCACGGGCCACTCGACCGAGTTAGCCCTTTACTCGGTCGAGTAACCCTAATTCGGGTGCCCTAGCCTTGCCTATATAAGCAACCCTCATGCAACAACTTTTCACAACTTTTCGAAACCCTAGAGCATCCATACACACACATACTACGTCTTTTAAAAACCCTAATCAAGCCCTAGTAATTCGACACTAGCAAAAACCCTAGACCTAGCTTTAGGAATCAATCCCGAGCCACCACAACTCAACCTCCATAAACCTCGAAGACTCTTGTGTTAAAGCCACGGTTGCGAGTCCGCGCCGAGACAAGAACATGTAGGTTGAGGGTGTCAAAACCCTCTCTTTTCTCCCTCTCTTCTTCACGTCGTCTTCATCTCCCTCTCATCCTTTTTTTTTCGTTTTTTTATTATTTTATTCACTGCACCATAATATCGATAGTATAATTAATATCAAAGCATTAAAATACTTATCGATTTGTGTCGAATAAGAGGGGTATCGGAATAAGGAAACACGAATATACAAGTGTACTGCACACAGCGTTGACGGTCGCTTGTTCCAATACCCCGATTATTTGATTATTGAGATAAGTCAACCTAAACAATAATCTTTCTTTTCATCTCGCCTTCATCGTTATTCAAGTCACATAATAGCATCGATTTTCAAAAGTAAATGTTGTATTTTAATAAGGGTCGAAACCCATTGACACGGATCCGACATCACAATCCCTAGGGATTTATTTCGATGTCGGAGAAGTCGAGGGAATCAAGTCCTTTTTTATTCAAGTAAAGCGTCGGTTTTGTAGATTCGATACCAATTCCATAATTGGATGTCGAATCTAACAATCCAGTCAATTAATTCAATCAATTCGATTTTCTTATTGATGCTAACGTAGATGTCACGTTATAATTATGACACTACAAACGCGGAGAGAAATTCTTGTCGTTTTGATTGACTTAAAACGACTCAAATCAATTTATCTTCTTTTTTATTTCACTCTAATATTTCATATCGATTCAAATAATCGAATGTGGGATACAACGAGTATTCAAAATTGGAATCAAGTATAAATTCAACAATATTTATATTCGGATCAACAAAATTCGCGATTTATAAAAAACCAAGTCGAACATAAATTGTGCAATATTTATGCCCGATTCGGTAAAATCATTGAATTATCAAAAATCAAAAGCAATTTCAAAATCAATACGATTTCACAAACAAATTGTAAATCGTACAGAGGGCACTCGACCGAGTGCCTAGCCCACTCGGTCGAGTGGCATCTCAAAACCGGATCAGAATGTCTTTTACGACGCCTACTCGATCGAGTCTCACAGTGACTCGGTCGAGTGGCTACGTACTCGACCGAGTTGGTCAATAACTCGGCCGAGTATGGTCTGTAACGCAAAACAGAAACCTCTTTTCAGGGTCTACTCGATCGAGTCTATCGACCACTCGATCGAGTGACCCCATAACGACCAAAACATGAGTCGTACATCCTTCCTTTCAAACTCGATAGTATTTTATGATTTAGGTCAACACGTGTCTAATTAATCACACGTATACTATCTTTTCAAACCATGCATTATCATATTTGCATCTCCTCATCTCACTCAATATTTGCACAAACCGTTATTATTCGTTATATCATTGCATCGTTACTAACGCATTTGTTATTTCTTTTGTCAATTTATATCTTGTTCTTTTATTGTACTAAATGAACCCGCATGCTAAATTCCACTTTGACGTAGAATTAATTGCATTAAATTGACTTAGAAACCCTTTTCAATTCAATTCACATGCCTAGGAAAACAATGTTTGCATAAGCATTTTCCCGTTTAACTAGCGCGCTTATTGTAAGTCATTCGAATTCTTAGTAGAGGCCGCTAATGTGCGGGCGGGGTTGGGTGTCCTTTGTGGGCTTCCCATCACGTACCCTCACCCCTTACTCAGAACCTCGGTTTCCGGATGCCCGAAACCGTTGGCGCACGAGAGTCATTCAATACACAATATCCGATAATGTCGGTATTGATATCAAATGCAAAGGGACGAGCCCAATAAACTCTGACATCGGAAATGGGCCGTATTTTGTATACAGACCACTACGACATAGAGTGGGCTCGAATGGTTCCGAATAACCACAATTCGGTGGCGACTCCACTTCGACCTAAATTTCAATTCGATCCGTTTCATATGGAGATTCATTCGCCTACCCAAACCCGCGCGTGGCCGCGTCGGGGTGGACCTATGTCATGTCCACACTTTCTCGAGTCTTTGGTCTTCTTTCCTAGTGTCGCTCGGGATGTACTTTTCCTTTCTTTTTCCAAGATCTGGGATCGGTTTCTGATTACACGGTGTTCTTACAGACAGGCCGCAGGCAACTAGACACGCTCGAAGGATGGCTACTTTGAACAGCCTGCAAACCTCTCTGGACGCCATGGTCGCGAAGCAAACCGATATCGAAGCCCAACTGACTAAAATGAGGGCTGGCCAAGTGGCCATTATTGCTCGCTTAGCTACAGTGGAGCAAAGGGCTCCTAATGTCGAGGCTACTGAACCTCTAGCTGAACTAGTCAGCGCGGTGCGCCGGCTAGAGGAACAAGTCCATTTGACTGGGAGTAACAACATCCATCGGGAGAATAGTCGAGAGTACAACCCGCTGAGTGACAAGCTGCCCGCAAACCTGAATCTCACAGGCTTGCCCATGTTTGAGGGAACTAAAGACCCGTTACTACATGTGCGGGCCTTCAAGGAATTCATGGCCATCAAGGGAGTGGATTCGTCCATGTTCAAGAACCTCTTTGCTGCATCTCTTGAGAAGCACCCACGGGCCTGGTACTACAGGCTAGACCCGAAAAAATACCCTACATGGGAAGATGTGGCTACCGAATTCGCTCGGAACTATGCTGACAACACTGAGATCCAAACCACAATGCGATCTCTGGAGGTTATGGCCCAAGAGCCGAAGGAAGGTTTTACTAAATACCTTCAACGCTGGAGGGCTGAGAGCGTGAAACTAGTTGATAAGCCCAATGAGAAGACTTTGGTGGAGGCCTTTGTCAAGAACCTCCTCCCTTCCTACCGGGTTCAACTCCGGTACGCTGTCATACCCAATTTCACCACCCTTACTGAAATGGGTATGAGGATCGAAGACGATCTGAGACTGGAAGGCCTCACTAAGGCCGCTAGCAAAGGGTACCAAGGGGCTTCTTCCTCCACCACTAAGCCCCAGGCTGCAACTCGTAGCATTTTTGACGCGGTTAATCTACTAGATGCCCCGTCCAAGAAGAGCACCCCACCTCGGGTTTTCACTGATATAGGTACCACCTATACCTATGCCTTACAAAGGCTGTCCTCCAAAGGCCTAATCCAACCGATAGGCCCAACTCCTGAAGTTCCGGTCGAGCGACGCTCCAAGAACTACAATGCTTAGGCCTATTGCCAATACCACCGGGGCAATGGGCATGATACCGAAAAGTGCTGGAAGCTAAAACACTTGATTCAGGACCTGATCAAAAGCGGTAAAATCCCGCTACCCGGAGATAAACCAAGCAACAAGGAGAACCCTTTCAGCTCCCATGCCATCTTTGCCGGGGAGGTGATTGATTGCTCTCACCTTATCTCTCCATTTATCCCGCAAGTGAACGGGATATGGTTTGACGACGAGGATGATGTCTACCTCGCTAAAGGGGAAACCGTTCCCATCACCCCTGAACAGATTCGCGAGGCCAAAACCCGAGTCCTAGCCAGCAACAACCTTGGTCGTCCCTATTTAGCCACAAGCACTAGGGACACCCCCATCCCGACAACCATCATCGATCCACTCGGGATGGAAGTCGCCCCTGAGGAGCCGACCGCTGGAACGGCTATTATGAAGCAACTGAAGAAGACCCGAGTTGACCTCACTATATGGCAACTCTTGGTTAGCTCACAAGAACGTCGAGAAGCACTCACTAAGGCTCTCGATCAAGTCAAGATCGACTCTTTGGCTACCCCTGCTGAAATGGTAGCCACAGTCCTGCCCCACTTGAAGGGCAAAAGTAAGGAAGGAGGTCCAATGATCACTTTCTCTGAAGCCGACCTGCCATCGTTCGGGGCCACTCATAATTTGGCCCTCTACATTACCGTAATCTGCCGAGGAAAATACCTCCCGATGACCCTAGTCGATGACGGGTCAGCCGTGAACGTCCTTCCCTTAAGGACCGCCAAAGCCCTCGGGATCACCGAGGCAGATTATGTCCCGACGGCTCAAACCATCCAAGCCTTTGATGGGAGTCCAAAGTCGGTAGCTGGGGCCGTGAAGCTGACCATTATAACGGGCCCGATAGAAAAGGAGCTCGAATTTCAGGTGATTGTTGTCACCTCATCATTCAACTTGCTCCTAGGAAGGCCATGGATCCACGCGGTCAAAGCTGTGTCTTCCACCCTCCACCGTAAGATCAAGATGCCTTTGCTCGACAATGTTATTACTTTGGAGGCAACCCCAATGACCGTGGCTAGCTGTAACGCCACGGGCCGCACGGACCTCTGGGGGTTCGACTTTGTGGGGATGATCGAGGAAGAGTACCTTTTTAGGCCTTACTTCACCACGAGCATTGACACAATGCTCCAGAACCTAGGGTACCTTCCGGGGGCTACCTCTCGACCCGACCTTCCAGCTGGGAAGATCATCGAGGTCCTTAAGGATGAAGACTCCCACTTCGGCCTTGGCTATGCCGCCACTCCGGGCAACGTTGTCCGAGCAGGAATCGAAAAGGCCTGCAACATCATGAAGGGTATCCACTTGAGCCCTTATAGCCCACGGTTGGCCGACTACTTTGTCACACTCGTATTTGGGGCTATCCAGGTTGGACTATACCAACCCAATGCCATGCACCTCGGGACCCACTCGGCCCGGGATTGCAACTACATCCCGGATGAGGTGTTCGCCCTCATCCAGTCTGATGGAGCTGATGATGCTGAGCCCGCGCTGGGGCTGCTCTTCGGGGAAGACACCATAACCTCGACTCCAAAAGAAGACATGGTCAACCTGATTCTCCGCAGCAACAGGTTTGACCCGACCAAGCTGATCTCGGATGTTGGCTCCGAGACGGGAAACAGGGCCTGGAGGAAGACTGTCAAGTGGACTGACAGTCAAGGAAAGATCTACAAGCTGGTCACCGGAGAGGGAGACATGCCTGAGTCTGAGTCCGAGTCAGAGTCGGAGTCTGAGTCAGAGTCTGAGGTCGAGTCTAAGAAAGTCGGTGCTAGAGTCACTCCTGTAACCCCTCTCCCTTCTGTCATTCCTGCTGCTAGCACTTCGGGGTCTGTCCCGAGTGCTTTACCAATTCCGCCACTGACCAATGATCAGATGGCTGCTCTCTTTGAGCTGTTTTCCAAATTTTCAATCAATAATAACAACCGTTCTGCTTACGACTTGTCTCTTTTAAATTCTGCTTTCAAAAATGTTTTATGCTATGACATTGAGAAATCCGACGAACAGGTACCCTTACCTCCACATCTGATCGAGCAACTAGAGCAAAGGGAATCCCGAAATCCGGTAATTGAAGAGACCGAGTCCATAAACGTGGGAACAACCTTAGATCCTCAGATACTTAAGATAGGGTTATCTTTAGATCCCGAGGAGAAACAACAGTTTATAAACCTCCTCCAAGAATTCAAAGATGTCTTCGCATGGTCCTACAAGGACATGCCGGGGATAGACCGGGAAATAGCGGAGCACCACATACCTATCAAAGACGGGTGCAAACCGGTCAAGCAGAAGCTTCGTCGAATGAGGCCCGAGTGGTCTCTCAAAGTAAAAGAAGAAGTCGACAAACAGTTCAAAGCCGGCTTCATACAAGTGTCCGAGTATCCGGACTGGGTTGCAAACATCGTGCCGGTTCCTGAAAAGGACGGTAAGGTGCGGGTGTGCGTAGATTTTCGGGATCTTAACAAAGCAAGCCCGAAGGATGATTTTCCGTTACCACACATCGATATACTGGTGGATAACATGGCCAATCATGCCCTTCTATCATTCATGGACGGGTATGCCGGATATAATCAAATCAAGATGGCGGAAGAAGATATGAGTAAGACTACCTTCACCACACCCTGGGGTACTTACTGCTATACCGTCATGCCATTTGGTCTCATTAACGCCGGGGCCACGTACCAAAGGACCGCTACCACTTTATTACACGACATGATGCACAAAGAGGTAGAAGTTTATGTGGACGACATGATCGTCAAATCCAAAGAACGGGACGGTCACATCACCGCCCTAAGAAAATTCTTCACCCGATTGCGCAAATACAACATGAGGCTAAACCCTCAAAAGTGCAATTTCGGGGTAACGTCAGGCAACTTACTGGGCCATATCGTTAGCCAACGAGGTATCAAAGTCGACCCAGCTAAAATCAAAGCCATTACCGAAATGCAAGCTCCTAAAACCGAAAAAGAAATAAGGGGATTTCTCGGGAAAGTCCAGTATATTAGTCGATTCATTTCCAAGCTAACCATGGTGTGTGAACCAATTTTCAAGAAACTGAAAATAGGGGAACGGATACTATGGGATGACAAGTGCCAAGCTGCTTTCGACAAGATCAAGGAAATTCTGTCTGCTCCGCCAGTTTTGATGCCACCTCAACCCGGTTTGCCTCTGTCGTTATACCTAACAACGACCGAGACAGCCATGGGGGCTATGCTGGCTCAGACGGTCGACACCGAAGAACGAGCCATTTATTACATCAGCAAGAAGCTTTTAGAGTATGAGTGCAAATATACCATGCTCGAAAAGACGTGTTTGGCTTTAGTCTGGACCACCAAGAAGCTCCGGCACTATATGCTCAGCTACGATGTCCATGTTCTATCCAAGATGGACCCGATCAAATACCTCTTCGAAAAACCCATCCTCAATGGCCGAATTTCTAGATGGACTCTAATGTTGGCAGAGTTTGACCTAAAATTTGTGCCATTAAAGGCCATTAAGGGACGGGTGGTAGCTGAATTCCTCGCTGACAGCCCGGTAACCGAAGAAGGACACACCGACACCTGGTCCTTCCCAGACGAAGATATTTTCCATACCGATGCCGAAACATGGGATTTATACTTCGATGGAGCATCTAATTTTCGAGGGTTCGGAGTCGGGATCCTTCTGATTTCACCAAGAGGGGAGCATACCCCCGTCTCCATCAAACTGGACTTTGATGTTACCAATAATGCAGCAGAGTACGAAGCATGCATTTACGGGCTACAAACCGCCGCCAATCTGGGGATTACAAATCTCTGGATACATGGTGACTCATCCTTGGTCATTAACCAAGCACTCCAAAAATGGAAGACTCAGAATGCTAATCTCGTGGCTTACCAGGCACGAGTAAGGGATCTCGAGAAACAATTCTAAAAGGTAGAGTATATATACCTGCCTCGGGAAGAAAATCAGTTTGCAGATGCACTCTCAAAATTGGCATCTTTACTGAATATTTCCGACCACGTGACCAGTATGCCAATTTGCGTCGAAAGACGGTCCGAGCCGGCATACGCTCATGACATTGAAGACATCGAGATCACTGATCCCGAACCTTGGTATCAGGCTGTATTAAAATACCTAACGAATGGAGAATACCCTCCTGGGACTGAGGGTCGAGCCAAGAAGGCCTTACGGAGGCTAGCCAGCCAGTTCATCCGTACTGATGACGGGCAACTGTACAAAAAAACGGCACAGGGGGCTCTTCTCCTTTGTGTTGATAAATATAAGGCCGAGAAAGTAATGGCCGAAGTACATGATGGTGAAAACGGCCCACATATGAATGCTCACATGCTGGTCCGAAAAATCATGACGCTCGGGTATTACTGGAATACCATGGAAGCCGACTGCCAGTTATATGTCAAACATTGTCATAACTGTCAGATCTTCGGCAATGTGCAACATATGTCGTCATCTCTGCTCTATACCATGACGTTGCCTTGGCCGTTCTCGACATGGGGTATCGACATAATCGGGAAGGTAAATCCCTCCGGTACTGGCGGACACTGCTTCATTTTAGTAGCTATCGACTACTTCACCAAATGGGTCGAAGCTGAATCATACCGCATCCTCAATGCTAAACATGTCGCCAAATTTATCCAAAACAAGATAATATGTCAGTATGGAATCCCACATGAATTTATCAGTGATCACGGGACTCATTTCCAAGCTGAGACTGCAACCTTGCTGACTAAATATAAAATTCAAAGGCACACGTCCTCGTCCTACCGTCCCCAAACAAATGGAGCAGTGGAGGCGGCTAATAAAACGATTGTCACCATACTCAAAAAGATGGCTGATAATTATCGGGATTGGCCCGACAAAATACCTTTTGCCCTGTGGGGGTACCGGACATCAATTCGCACCGCAACCGGAGCGACACCATATTACCTAACTTATGGGATGGAGGCAGTCCAACCAGTTGAATTAGAGGTGCCGTCCCTCAAAATTCTGTTAGAAAGTCAAGTACCCGAAGCCGACTGGGTTCGAGCACGGTACGATTCGTTGGTTCTACTAGACGAACGACGGTCCCGCGCTCTCAACAACATCCAAATCTACCAGAAACGAATCCAACGGGCCTTCAACAAGCGGGTAAGACCCAGGAACATTAAAGAAGGGGACTTAGTCCTTAAGTCTGTTCGAGCTTTACTACCAGTTGACCCAAGGGGAAAATTCAAACCCAATTGGGCTGGACCATATCTGGTGAAGAAGATCCTATCAGGGGGAGCAGTAATGCTGACGGACCTGGACAGGAATGAGTTCGTCAACCCAACCAACCTGGACCAATTGAAGCGTTACTACCCTTAGCCATTTCTCAATGTCATTAGCAATTTTTATCAAAATCGTATATTTTACAAAAAAAAGCAAGTCAATGAGCTAGAATTATTTATTCTACTATCACAAAACATCTTGAACCATTAGTCTTGGTGTAATTCGAGATTGCAAAGTCTGAACTACGTTTGGTTTGATTCTGCTAATCGCGGATACGTAGGCAGCCCCTCAAAAGGGCACAACCAGTGCAATCGAGAAAAGACAGGAACGGTTTAATAATAAACTTCCTTTATTAATTGTCACAAAAAAAAGGGCCCCGATAAACTTACAAAATGCAGGAACTCAAAAAAATTACAAAAACAAACATGCGACATGACACCCCAAAAATAATAATAATATTTAAATAATAAAAAGCTAAGGACTCGGTATTTAAGGCATCTTGCCCTTCCCCTTGTCCTTGGCCTCCTTGGCCGTCCACTGACGACGACGCGGAGGAGAGCGTTCCCGAATCACCACAGGAACCTCCTTAGCCCGGACTCGTTTTTTGGAACTTGAGTCCTCATCCACCTCGATAGGCCCGAGTTGGGCCCTCACGGGCTCAGGGAGCCGGTCACGCGGACCTAGTCGGTCCCGGGCCGCCAGCCTTGGCCCAAGTCGCCGTTCCAAATCAGTCTGGGGGCTTAGCCGCCCCCGCGTGCCACTAGCACCGGCATCTTTAGCTCGAGTCTTAGTATGTGACTTAAGACCCGATTCTAATCGGACTAAGGTAGCAGGGGTCTCTCCCTCATCGAAGAATCCCCTATTATCCTTTGCCGTCTTCCGATGGACTAGTTCGAAGGCCTCATCGACCTTCAGAGCTTTACGAGCTTCCTCGGACTCCTCGGAAGTCCATTTCTCATAAGCCCGAGAAACCCAAGCGGATTGGCAAGGGTTGGGAATAGTCCATGTAGGACGAGTGAACCATCTCTGCAACCAAGTGTCGCACATAGCGTCTGTCAGTTGGAGCGAGACGCTAATAATGGCATCAGTCTCAGGAATGCGCTGAGACGAACCGAACTGCCTCAGGATGCGGTCCTGGTAAATATGAACTGTCCAATCAAGGGACAGGATCACCAAGTAGCGGGCTTGGTCCCTCTTGGCCAGTCCCGTCAGTTTAGAAAGGAACCACCAAGTGACCGTCCACCTGATTAAAGGGCCACCGTGGAACACCAACTCCTCATCCCAGTAAGCTCGATTTATATGGTGACTTGAGCTTATCCGACGTCCTCTGGAACTAATTTGGCTGCTGCGGTAGTTGGGAATGCTCGGAGGGGGCTCTATGATCGACATGCGTTCCGACAACCAAACCTGCAAAAAGGATATATAAAATTCATAAGCAACGGAATGGTCCGCTACAGCCCACTCGATCGAGTATACCATCTGACTCGATCGAGTAAGGCTCTCTAAAGGCAAGCAGAATCTCGTCAAGTGTGCCACTCGATCGAGTAAAGCATCTCACTCGATCGAGTAAACCCTCCACAGACGGGCAGAAGCACTTTGCAGACATCACTCGATCGAGTGACAGGTCCACTCGATCGAGTGACTTACGAACCTCAAAAAATCGCGCGAAACACAAAATATATAAATCACGAGACATATACCTGCAGAATAAGGGTACTTCCCGTCAGTTTCCGGGTTGGGTCAAGTCGCCTAGCGTCCAGACCCATGATGATTTCTCCAGTGATTAGCCAAGCAGGGCTATGACCAGTCTCCATCTGGTCAACCACTCCGATCAGCCTGATTTGACCCAGGCATGAGTCAACATCCATAATCCCCTCAAAAACGTAGCAATGCAGCATGCAGAAGGCAAAAGCCCTACGCCTGTGAGAGGGGGTAGCCCTTACATCTTGACTGTTCATAAACTTGTCAGCCAAGTCAAAGAGAGAAACAGTGTTTCCCCGCACCATTCGATCTGTCTCAGCATGAGACAGACCCAGGAAATCCCTCAACCTTCTCCTCGGGTCCGGGTAGAACGGAGGAATAGAAGGACGAGCGACAGGGCTCTAACCCCCAATAGCTGCGATCTCCTCGGGAAGAGGGCATATCTCTCCCAGCGGGAACGCGAAGACGTGATGGGTAGTATCCCAAAACGACAGACAGGCGTCCAAAAAGTGTGAATCAGTTATTAGACGTCGAAGAGGAAACAGTCTGACAATCCCCATTTGGGTCAACTAAACTTTGTCCTCGTCCCGAAAGTGCTGGGACCAGGCAAAAAGCATTGAAGTAAGATGATCGATACCCATGGCAGGAATTTGTATCTTCTCGAAAGATTAAGAGATTTTGAGGAGAAAAAGGAGTTTTTTGATTTGAGATGCAGTAAACTAAAGCATGGAGACCTATATTTATAATAGGAAACACTAACTGTAACCCTAACTACCCTGCCTCCTCAGCAAACCTGGGTCCCAGCATGTGCAGGCCTGACTTCAGACGAAAACCCAGAATAGGAATCAAGTTGTCCCGAGCTTTCCTAGAAATTTCTAAAAATTCTGTGAAAAAAAATCTTTCAAAATTTTCGGCTTTTCAAAATCCAGTTTTTCCCCAGCACGAGTCGGTGTTTTGTCTATGTGCTACATGCAATTTGTTATGTGTCAGCATACAGGTACACCCCAGACTTCAGAAGCAAGTCTCCGCGCAACTACTTCACTCCCCAACGTGAGTCAATATTTATCCCAGAATGCTACAATCAGAGCTATGATCTATCAGCATACGAGTGCACCTATACCTTCAAAAGCAAGTTTCACTCCCCACGGAGCTATCATCCGCAGAACAGGTATGACCCTCTGCCTATGGCTGGCGAGCCCTTCACGCTAGTCTACTGGACTATAAACGACCCGACCGGAAGGCTGCCAGGTCGTAATCTGCGATTGGCCTGGTAGCTACTCTGACTTTCGCCTTGTCCAAGCCTCAGTCAGAGTGGGGGCTCTGTAGACACCCGCATTTTGCCTGCTAGTGTCTATAGCAGTTCCCGACAAACACCCGATGATGATCGAACGCAAACGTGACTTAGTATGCCCGAATATGGACTCGGAATCAATAATATCCGACATGGACTTTTAGCGGAGTGCAAATCTCACAAAGCAGACCTCAAATCCAGGCCCAGTGGGTCGTTCCGAGCAAAATAAGACTAATTTGGGCCAAAATCGGCACCAAAAATAAAACCCATCTTTTGGCGACCGGGTCAAAACCCGGTCAAAGAGGAACCCGTCACACAAATCAGCCAAATCCACCTTCTAGAAGCTGGCGCCCAAATCCATTTCAAAAAGAGTAACCAAATCAAGCAAGGTCAACTCCTTCCTATTTTGGCTCGATTCACCTGATCCACTCGATCGAGTGGGTTGACCCACTCGGTCGAGTGGAGCGTCATTTTCCGGATCAGGCCCATTTTCTAGGGCACTCGACCGAGTGCACTAGGGCCACTCGATCGAGTGACCCTAGGTCGTGGGGTAAACTCTATAAATACCCCACGACCCCCACACATTTGATAAGTTTTTCCTAAGGTTTTAACCTACATTTACCCTACCTCTTCAGCCATAATTCCCCTACACTACAAGCCTTAGTAACCCTAAGCACTACACAAAAAACCGAGCCATTTGCTCTTCAAAAACCGACAAAAACACACACATATACACATACACACCATAACTTGCATACATCCTCGATACTCCGACGTCCCGTCACTATTTACGAGTCCATTTCCGAGGTCCCTACTAAGCATGTATGTTGAGGGTATCCTAAACCCCATTTCGATCCTTGTTACTTCATTTCTATTTACTTTTTTTTTTATATTGTTTATATAATAACTATGCTAGTATCCTAACATAACTCTAACATTTATTTCCCGTACTAACTTTTACATTTTCGTCACTAACATACTATTATACCGCGTATATATAAATTAGTATCAAAATCCGGTTTTAAATACGTTTGACTATAATTGTCGCCTAAAGTCTGTCTAATCCCTTTACGAGCAACGACGGAGGTGGAGCCCTTTCGAGGAGCCCCGCCCCAATCTACTCAAGGGCGTGACGCGATCGCGACTAATAATAGTTGAACGCATTTGATCCCATTTTTATTAGTACGGAACCCGTTGACACGAAAACCGACGTCACATAATCCGAAAGGGTTAGTTTCGATGTCGTGACGTAGAGGGACGCAATTTCGTCACTAATACAAAATTTCCAATCTAGCACAAGTATTTTCATAAATCCCGACAACGGTATTATAATCGTATATATACACGATCATAGCACCGGAGGTCAAGCTAAATTCAAATCGTGCGATATTTGTATTTAATTTGACCGACCGTCGATTTTAAACCCAAAAGCAAAACGAGTTGACACTCGCACAGGGGCTACTCGACCGAGTACGTAGACTACTCGATCGAGTAGCGTCCATAAACCTGGGCAGAACCCTTTTCGAGGACACACTCGACCGAGTCAGACCATGACTCGACCGAGTGGGTCCTGTAACCCAGAAAACCGAGGGCTTTGACACACATTTCAAGCCTCGTCCTTTTATCGACTTTAGTCATCACGTCTAAAGACAATCACGTGACTTTCCCTTTTTCAAAACTCACATTTGCCACGACACGTAGAACGACTTTGATCGATTCTTTTCGACATGATAAGTTGGGGCATGGCTACGGGATATGGGATCGGGCTAGCAACACGCCGCAGTCCCATGCTTCCGTCCTTCGTTTGATGTACAACATAATGCGCATTTAAACGGGGTTAGTCCATCTACACATTTCGCGGTCTAGTGCATATACGGGTCCGTTCCTACCTTTTTATTATTTATTTTTCCGTTTCTATATCATTTGCAATTTTTGTATTGGCCGGGTTGTATTTCCGCCCGTGTAACTTGTACGTTATTTACTTTCGAGTTTTATTTATTTACTTGCTTATCGCTTTATAAATGATCCTCGCATGCTAAATCACTCCGACCATAATTAAGATGCATTAAATGACGTAGTTCACATACTATTCACATGCTTAGCCCGAAAACGCTGTTTGCATATCATTTAATCGTTTTACTAGCGCGCGCACACGAACACGAACGATGTCTTAGTAGAGGCCGCCATGTGCGGGCGGGGTTGGGTGTCCTTAGTGGGCTTCCCAACACGTACCCTCACCCCTTACTCAGAACCTTTGGTTTCCGGATGTCCGAAACCCTTGGCGCACGAGAGTCATTCTATATACGAAAGCCGGTTTAAACGGTATCGATATTGCAATGCAAAGGGACGAGCCCAATAAACTCTGAAATCGAAGTGGGCTTACTTTGTGTATAGCCCATGACGACATAAAGTGGGCTCGTATAGTTCCGAATAACCACAAAATTCGGTGGCGACTCCATTTTGACTTAAATTTCGAACCCGAGAGCAATCTCACCACGAGATTCATTCGCCTACCCAAACCCGCGCGTGGCCGCGTCGGGGTGGACCTACGTCATGTCCACAATGATGCAAGTGGAGAAATGAGATAATCTAACCTGTTTGGGGGGACATTACTCCCCTCCCCAAGTAATAATGCATTACTCCCCAATGGGGTAATTGTTGCCCCCTGTCTCTTTTATATAGGGAAGTCAATGGATCGGGTTCGGGTCAGATGAAGCCTCACCCGCATCCATCCATGACATTAAATATATCATACGTCATCCATCCATCCATCATCCGCGGATGAAACGGATGGATCGGATGATAAATAAGTGACGACTTAATTATTTTTAAAAGCTCAAAAAAGTTTTAAATGTTATTCATCCTAAAAATATAAGGCAAACTTGTACGTATTATATTAAGAACTCTTACTAAATATTGTAACTTAATCATTGTTTTGAGATTATAAAAAGTATAATAATTTAGCACTTCGTATCAAATATCCTAACTTTTATATAAATGTATATTTTTTTTTGCAAAAATAGAAAGAATATCGGGCGATAGATGGATAACGGGTGGGATTTAGCTTCATCCGTCGTCCGTTAATTTCGAGTTTTCGTCCATGCGTTTAAATTGGGTGGATGGATATTTAACGGTTTCGGGTGAAATTGACATATATCCCTACCTTTACACCATAAAATGCCACAACTAAGCACCGTCCTCCTCCATTTCTAGTTCATTTTTGCTCTATTATCTCCGGAATCATTACCTCATCTCAAGCGAATTCTGACTTCTCACTTATTTCTCCTTCATTTCCCCCAATATCTAACCAAATTTTTAGGGTCGTGCTTTTTTCCTAACGAAACTTTACTCAATCCTAACGAAACTTTACCAATTCGTCCTCGTCATTTCTCTAACATTCTCAATAGTGAAATCAATTTTCTCTGAAATAAACTCAAATTTACAACCACCATCGAACTTGCAACCATTGTCTACCCCTCGCCGACCACCAGGCGCACCCCTCCCCCTCGGTCGTCGACCACCAGCGCACCCCGACGCGACTGCAATACCCCATTCCGACAACCCCGATTGGACAAGTTGGACCTTGGATAAACTCCACAATTAGCATAAACGAAGCAAAAGATGGAGCAATAACAAAAATTAGTGTACATTTTTAATGGGAAAAGCTTTAATAATCTCTTGATTGGCTTGATACATGCCATGTTCCATATATTTATATAAATTTGAGTTGCAATAATGAAAATAAATGACTGAAATTCTGGAAAATTGTCAACTCCACCTACCACTTTGCTTGCATAAACCCTAATATAATTGAAGGGGGGAAGCGGTTATCATTATCCGTAGGGGTGGATGGGGGACGTCGGAGGTGTGATTGTCGGTGTGGACTGGCCGACTGGGCCTAGCCTGACGGTGGGTTAGGTTTTTTGTGGAACACTAATGGGTTGGGTAGAGGAGATGGAAGAAATGAGAAGGGTAAAGTTGAAAAAATAAAAATAAAGTCGTTAAGATTGAGTAAAAGCTCGTAAGAAAAAAAAGTAATTTCGAATTTTTATTTATAACGGGTCAAATAATACTCCCTCCGTCCCAATGAATTGTTTGTCTATTCCATATTGGGGCGTCTCAATGAATTGTTTGTCTTTCTATTTTGGGAATGTTTTTTATATGCAATTTGATCATTCTCATGAGTTTTGCTCTACATGTCACCCACTCATTGGTTCCCTTAACCTTGGTGCCAAAGGGAAAGACAAACCATTTATTGGAACGGAGGGAGTATTATTCATTTAAGTGAATAAAATAAACTAAGTGGATAGGAGGGCGTGGATTTGGCGGGAAGAAGCGCCCTTCTGCAATGCAAATAGAAAGCCACCCAACATCTACAGAACCTCTCTCCCTCCCCCCCCCTCTCTCTCTCTCAGACATTTCTGCAACTCCTCCTAGTATTCAACAATGGAGTCAGATAGCGACTCCGATGGATCTCACATCTCTGCAACTCCTCCTAGAAACCCTTTCCCAAATTCCCCTCCCAAATTCCACCCTAAACCCTCCATTTCGCCGCAAACCAACCTGACTTCTACCAAACTCCATCAAAACTTCCCACCCAACTTCAAGCATAATCAACCCTCTTCAAAACCCTCTAAACCTCCGCAAAACCATTCTCAAACCAATATTCAATTTTCACCACCTTCTCCCGCTTCTTCCTTTTCTCTCCCAATTACACGACCCCATTGCCCCAACCCGGAACTTCCCACCTTCACTTCCATCAGAGCCGGCTCCTGTTCATTCTCCAACTCAAATTCGTTCTCAAAGTTCACTAAAAATAACTTCACTTTTGATTGCACTGAAAAAGCTCCCATCTTGCAATCTGGGTCGGGCCCCAAACCCCAACCCCAACTGGAACCCCAGGCCAACTGTGACTCGAAGAAAAGAGTAGTTAGAAAACCGTCGAATTTGATCGCAAGTGGGTCAGCAAATGGGTCGCCCACTACTAGTTTGCTGCCTGCCAAAAAACCAAAAAGTGGTAATGAAGGTAACTTCGTGAAACTTAATATCAATGGCCATGGTAGAAGGTTCACATTTAAGAATAGAAATAGCAATTACAACTCATCATCTAAGAGAAATTCCTACAGAAGGAATAAGAGAAGGTGGAAGGGTGAAAGTAATGATCTCGGCGATGAGGAGGGAGTGAATTCATCTGGTAAAAAGCCCAGAAAGGATAATGAGCTTGTTGAAAAGGCGGTGTTGGATGTAAGAAATGAGGCGTCGGATGCGAATTTGGTCAACTTATTGAAGGTTACACATGGGTATGATTCTTTTAGGGAAGGGCAATTGGAGGCTATCAAAATGGTGCTTGCTCGAAAATCGACTATGTTGGTCTTGCCAACCGGTACTGGAAAGTCACTGTGTTATCAGTTGCCTGCTATCGTATTCCCCGGGGTTACGCTTGTCATAAGCCCCTTAGTGGCATTGATGATTGATCAGTTGAAGCAGTTGCCTTCTGTTGTTAATGGTGCTCTATTGAGTAGTACTCAGGTAGAAATTGTTTTCATCCCCCTCCCCCCCCCCCGCTTTGTCTTCTCTTGTAGTTGTAGAGCAATTTCCTTTACTGCTAATTGGTTTATGTTGCATGTTCAAGTCCTTTGACGAGATGTCCGAGACTTTGAGCCAACTGAAAGAAGGAAGTATTAAGGTCAGTTTGTCACTTAGGACATATCAGGTTTAGGAATGATCTTCATTTGGTGTAATCTTTGGGTTGGTCTCACATGCGAGGGTGTCTCATATTTTTCTCGTTATCTTTTAACTGATTTTTTCAACTGACAGATCCTTAGATAGGTAAATGTTTGAGGAGTGTGTGTGTTTTCTGTCAAAACTTTTCAGGTGCTTTTTGTTTCACCCGAGAGGTTTCTAAATGAAGAGTTCATGTCAATCATGTCCTCATGTTCATTAATATCGCTTGTCGTGATTGATGAAGCACATTGTGTATCTGAATGGTTGGTTGCCTTAAGCTTTTTAATTTATTTCAAGCTGTTGGAAGATTCTAAGGACTTAAGGTTCATGGAACTATAATCGTAATGGCTCAGGTCACACAATTTCCGGCCTTCATACATGCGTCTGCGGGCTTCTTTACTTCGTGATAAACTAAATGCTGAATGCATACTTGCAATGACGGCAACAGCAACCAGGAAAACTTTGGACGCTGTTATGCATGCTTTGGATATTCCATTGACTAACCTGGTAAAGACTGCTCAGTTAAGAAACAATTTGCAGTTGTCGGTGTCTCTGAGCGGAGATAACAAGTACAGTTTTTCTGTCATTTTGTCTATTATACCCGATTTATAGCTATATAACTGGTTACAGACCCATGAATAATCCTATTAATACTACAGGATGAAAGAATTGGTTGCGCTTATCAAATCACCTCCATATTCGGAAGCTAAGAGCATCATTATTTATTGCAAGTTTAAGGTACATCTGTTTTTGAAAGTTTGTTTTGTATCTCTCAGCTTGAGGTAATTTTATCAGACTAATTGTTTCTTTGGCACATTAAATCTAAAAGTTTAGTTACTGCTTTATAGCCAGCAATGGTTCTGATTCTGATACTGATTTCTTCACCTTAGTAATTAAGCTTTGCCTCAGATAATATTACATTGGTAACCCTTTTTGACAGGCGAAAAAGCATACGCACCTCTTATTAAGACATACAAGCATTTCTTGTTCTTAACCAGTTTGTTCTTTTACTTATCTACTTTCATTCTATGCAGTATGAGACTGATAAGATCGGAAAATATTTATGTGACAACAATGTTTCTGCAATGGTGAGTTGAAAAAAGTTAGTCCTGTAAACCAAACAATTTTTGATGATGAGCATAATGTTGACGAAAAATCATTGTTTATTTGATGTTCCTAGAGTTACAACAGTGGCATGCTGGCAAAGGATCGTAGTCGTGTCCAGGCTTTATTTTGCTCCAACAAAATTAGAGTGGTAAGCATAGTTTTACTTACAATAATATTTAGATTACTTGTAGTTTCTTTGTTTCTGTTCATGTGGTATAAGTTATACATATCTCATTGTGCGCTAGGTTGTTGCAACTGTTGCATTTGGAATGGGGCTGGACAAAAGCGATGTAGGAGCTGTAAGAAGAAAACCTCACTTTTGCTTTATTTTATATAGTTAATTTCTCTGTTGTAACCGTGCAATCTCTAAGAATCGAGGAGCTCATTAGTCATCAAAGTCTTTATATACAAAAGATTCATCTATCATTCTACCATGCATAATCCACAGTCTAGTCCAAGCATAGTTTGGACAGGATAGGGAATGGTATTATAAAGGGATATGACACACTAGGCACTTTGGAGAGCAATATAGTTTAGAAAGAAAGGGTTATCCCTTCTTTTTCGTAATCCACTTGAGCATATAGAGACATGTGCACCATCTTGGAACTTCTGAAAGATGGACCCTTGATGTTCCTGTCTTTCAGGTTATTCATTTCAGCTTACCAGAAAGCTTGGAAGAGTATGTTCAGGTTTGTTATCCTCTTCCAGCAGTTTGTTCTGTTCTTTTGAGTCTCAATCGTGAAGGTTGGATTTCCCCCTTGTGATACTTATTCAGGAGATAGGACGAGCTGGACGAGATGGGGCATTTTCGTATTGCCATCTTCTACTTGATGATGTTGTCTATTTTAAGTTACGCAGTCTAATGTACAGGTGATCTCTTGATGCGAATAGTTTTCTGAATAATTTGCTTTGCTAAAGTTAAGATAAAGCACGCTAATTGTTCATTCATATTGCAGCGATGGTGTAGATGAATATATGGTGAACAAACTTCTTTGCCAACTTTTTAGCAGTGAGACTAAATTGAAGGATGAAATTCATTCATTGATAATAGAATCTTCTTCTCGCAAGTTTGACATGAAAGAAGAGGTAGTTTTTGCTGCCTTTATTCTAATACGGAGTATGAAAATATGTTGGGTGTAAAGTATACTCCCTGCATTCCAGTTTATATTGCTGCCATTTGGCTAAGTGTCATTTTTAAGGATGGATTCTGAAACCATGATACCCTTTGTCTTAAAAATTGTACTGATTTGAAGTAGTTGGGAACATTGGTTTTTGCTGAAAATTTGAAGTTGGTAGAAAGATTATACTGATATTATCATGGAAATATTCCTATAATAGCTTCCTAATTTTGGGAGGGGGTAACTAGTATGTAGCAAAACAAAAAGGCAAACGAGGAATGGAGGGGGTAGGGGTATACTTGGCTGCAATGTTACTTCGACTTTTTACTTCTGTATCGTGTGTTCAATATAGCACTTTGACACTTCATTGAGGCCTGAAACATTGATTTTTTCACAATATAGCTTAGTTAAACATTTGGTGTGCCTTTGAGAATTATGGTTTTTGGTGGTTAAGTAATCAAAGCTAAACTAAACATCACAACTCTGTTGCATGAATGTCGTATTACTGGTTAACGTTCACAGTCAAAATACACGCTTTATATCTAAGCTGTTGGCTGATTTCATTTGCTGGTTTGTCAGGTAATTTTAACTATATTGACACAGTTGGAGCTGGGTGAAGTGCAATATTTGAGTCTTCTTCCACAACTTAATGTTACTTGCAGCCTAAATTTTCACAAGGTAAGATTTTGAATTTGCTCACACAAGTAACTTTTTAAGCTCTTGTCTCATTATGAGGGTCAGGGTGTAGAACTATTTGAGGTAAACCATGGTGAGGAAGGCCATTGATTGGCTTATGCAGGAGACGCTCCATTCTCAGCATTCTGTTTTTTGGTCATGTAACTGGCGATGCAGCTTATATGCAAAACTTTACTGAATTTTGATATTGGATGATTGTCATTGGTGATCATACTAATAAAAGACTTTACCCATAAAATATATCTCATTATGTTTTCTTACCCCATACCAAACCATACAGTAGCTAGGGGTTCAGACGTGAAGGAAAATAGTGCAAGTGGAGTGGTTATACATAAATTCATTACACAATCTGATACCATTATGCCTATGTTTATGCAGACTCCTTCCATGGAACTAGCGTCTGGGGATGCTGTGGTTGCAGCAATTTTGAACAAGTATGTTATTCAAGCTATGAGTTCTAGCCCTTTCCTAATGAGGTAGACTGCTTGTGATACTTCATTTGTGGAGTTCTAAATGCCTTGTTAATGGCACATTTAGGTCTGAAAATAAGCACGGGCTACATGTTTTTGACATCCCGTCTGTCGCAAATGCTGTTGGTCTGACAACAACAGAGTTGTTTAACCATCTGCAGAACCTAAAGGTCCGTCTTTTTTTTTTTTTTTTTTTTTTTTTTTTTTTTTTTCGAGTGCTAAATAGCAATTCTCCATCGTATATATATATATATATATATATATATATATTGTGCCCATTCGACTTGTGAAAACAATTCTTCTGCAAGGCTATGTTAGTCTAGCTCGTCCGCAAGTATCGGACATGATACGTATTAGAGTCTCAGATGCGACTATTTTTGTGTGTGTAAGTTTCAACATTTTGGTCTAAAATGAGATTTTGAAGTGTCGTATCGTACCGGACACGATACCTATCGTACCGGACAAGATACGTATCGTACCGGACACGATACGTATCAGATAGGCGATATGGTAATTAAGTGGAGTATGGGAGATTGGGAGTAGCATAACTGCAAGGAGCATGATCTGCGAAATTTAGAGGGAAGAAATCGTAATATATCATATATGACAGATTCTGTTTATATTAGCACCTCATCTTAACAATATGGCTCTTGAGTCTTGATCAGTCATGGCAAAGCTGTTTCGACCTCATCGGCCATCCTCGGTGGCCTGATCCAAATCTGAAAAGAACAACCCAATCCAACTTGAACTGAAGTGAAACAATATGTAATGACTAATTTGAACGTGAAGTCAAAAATCTTAACAGTCACGACTGAAATGACACAAAATTAATGGATTCTGACTTGTAGCAATTGGCATAAACAACCTGAAATTATCTGGCAGCAGTACACCTGAAATGTTCTGGTAGCAGTACACCTGATTACCTAGTTTTTAATTTTTATTAGCTTTTGCATTTTGTTGATTGTTTAAAGCATCAACCAAGAGAAAGTATGTTGGCAGCTTCTTGTCCACTGTGTTGGTTCATTGTCTGCTATCTCTGACTCTGTACTGTTTGGTATTTGTGCCATTGCAGTCCACTGATGAAATTAGATTTGAATTGAAGGATCCAGCTTACTGTTACACTGTTGTGAAAGCCCCTTCAGATTTATGCTCTCTAGCATCCCGTATGACAAAATGGTTGTCAGAAGTTGAATGTTGCAAGGTTCTTGGAGCTCATCTGCATTCTATCATATTCTGATGTTTTACTTCGATGAATGAACGTGCCTTTTGTAAATCATTGTAAATTTTGCCAAGATATTTAAATAGTCCTAAGCGTTACATATGTATAACTTGCACATCCTTTTGAAACAGGTTCAGAAATTAGATGTGATGTACAAATCTGTGACCTTTGCTGTGAAACAATGTGAAAGGACGGATGGATGTGATGGGGCACAACATACACCTTGTTTGCAGAGGAGGATTCAAGATTATTTCAGTGGAGAAGATCATATTGATCTTCCTACCATGATGAACCAAAACAGGTTTGTACATCTCAGTGCAGTACATTTACGAACACCTACCATTACTTATGAATAATAAAGCTTGGTGATGCAAGATTGTTTGATTTGCAACTTTTCAAGGCTCCTCCAAAATAGTCTTAAATTGGAAGGGTTATTATTTGATTGTCTCAATGAGACGTAAGTTAGCTAAAAATGACTAGGCCATAATTGTGAAGCAGCGAACTAGGTTATGCCTCTATTGTGCATGGTGTATTTCTTCTTCAAAGATTGTTCATTTATAGTACATGCCTCTTATAGCAAATAAGTTTCATTTCTCAAGAGATGATCTTTTTATCACATGATTATGATGAAATTTGTTTAAAACTGTTTTTCTTGTTACATTTGATAATCTTTTGAATATATTTGTGCAGCCGGTTCCTGCAAGCAGACATAAAGGTTAGAAACATTGAGATGCTTTCTGTGATCATTTTGGAGACTGCTAACTGGTTTCTGCAACTTAGTACCATTCTGTTCTTGTAGGTCTTTCTGCAGGGGAACTCAAGCGCCAAATTAACCCCTCGTGCAGTGGCGCGAATAATGCATGGGATTCCTAGTCCTGCCTATCCTTCTACAACCTGGTCTAAGACTCATTTTTGGTTAGTTATAGCTCTGCGTCAACATCTTATTCTAACAGTCAAAGATCACGCTTCTGTGGCTTTGAAATGGGATGGAATGCAGTGAAATGACTCACTAAACTGTTTGCTTCTAATACGCTTGAATAGTCTTTGGTTGAAGTCAACAACTCTTGGCGCAAAACAGATCACTTTATTTTGACCCTGATCAAACTTGGAAACAATTTTGAGAAACGGAAAAATGAACTGTAGCTTATGTAGCTAGTTTACTGAAACTTCAGCATGCCTCTTACCCTTGCGTCTATTAGCTTATGTAGGTAGTTTAGAGGGAAGTAAATATAATAGAGAGCAAAATACTGATATACACCTATGACCTATCCACATAATTGGCTCATATCATTTTGTTTTTCAGAAGCTTACGAAGTTAATCGAATGCAGGGGAAGGTACACAAATGTGGACTTCAAAGTGATAATGGAAGCAGCAAAAGTCCAGCTCATAAATTTCGCCAGGAAGGATGGAACATAGCCCATAGAGCTTAATACATCACACTCCTGACAGTCTGACACCACCCTATTACATTGACAAACTAATCTGAAATGTCCAATAGGTACCAAATATATTTGCTTTTTTTTTTTGCCAACGGGATAATACTGCTTTTATACTAGTATTCATATTTCAAGAACATGATTTACTGCTGCTGCTAATTGTTACGATTTTTTTCTCTTACAGCAATAATGGACCATCAAATATCAGAATGGCAGCATTGCAGCGCGTTTGTCTGATTAAAAAACAATTATCGCGTGTAATCGTCCTACACTGCTACAGGCATGCAATGACTTTCTCCTTTGTTAACTTGATTATAGAACTCCGTCTCAGTCATTTGTTTTACCTTTGATTATAATACTCCTCACATATAATATAAAAGGTAAACAAATGACCGAAACGGGAAGTGTATATATTTGCCTCTGGAATTTGTGGTATTATAGTGAATCATCAGAAATAATCAGGAAGAATACAGTGTAAAGTGGATTTTAATTTTAAAGTTCATTACATTTAATATCTAGTGCAGTTTTGTTGAGCAAACCAGATTCATCCTTCCTAATACTACAGCAGCATTAAAGCTGTAGCGCGTATCAACTAGACTTGGTAATTTGATCAGCGGGACCAGGGTTGGGACATTTTAGGTCGGAAATGCCTTTAAGGGCTTAGTGGTCGGCGGTTGAGTTGATCCTGTCTGAGGTCATAGACTATTATTTTGACGCAATTTTGGATATTGTTTTGTTTAAGTCTAACCCTGACTGGGCAGCCAAGGCTGCCTATCGGTTTCCAATACTATACAATGCCAACACTCACCGGCTGTGACCAATCAACTCTAAATACCCATGTAGGTAAAGTCACTATTATACGAGTAATAACTTCCATCAGATTATTCTGCATTTCTGCTTGATGGGGATATCAAGTGAACGCACAAAGGTAAATAAATGGACAAACAACCGTAAATGTCTTAGTCTAGTACAGTAGTTAAATGAATAATAAGTTGCATGTTTGAATCCCTCGTCTACTTGTATTGTACTGCCTTTGTGGCTCCTTTGACCACAACAAAATGAAGATGTAAATAAGTAAATAAGCCAATACCAAAGTCTGAATGTTAAAACAATAAAGCTAAAATCAGTTGCACCCTTCCCAAACAAAGGGGATGTAGTAGGCATGTAGCTTCTTAATCTCTCCCACGCACTATCCTTGATCGTCTGATGAGCTCAGAAACACTTCCTGTGCACAATTGATGGCCCCGATTCATCGTACTCTGCCTTTGCAATCCACATCTGCATTTTTTCATAACATCATGATCATGTAAAGTGTGGATTTCATACAGTAGCATGAGCTGTTAATAAGGATGATGAAAGAAACATACCTGCTGAAAAGTGCTAAGAGATGCGAGTATAGATCCGCCGATCCAGACACTGTACTTTCTCTCAGGGGGAGCGACGACCTTAATCTTCATGCTGCTAGGCGCGAGTGCAGTGATTTCCTTGCTCATTCTATCAGCAATACCGGTGAACATGGTTGTACCCCCACTCAGTACTATGTTTCCATACAAGTCTTTCCTGATGTCAACATCACATTTCATGATGGAGTTGTAGGTGGTTTCATGGATGCCAGCGGCTTCCATTCCGATGAAAGACGGCTGGAACAGCACCTCCGGGCACCTGAATCTCTCACTCCCGATGGTAATCACCTGCCCATCCGGAAGCTCATAGCTCTTCTCCACCGTGGAGCTATTCTTGGCTGTTTCCATCTCCTGCTCGTAGTCGAGGGCAATGTACGAAAGCTTCTCCTTCATGTCCCTCACGATTTCTCTCTCGGCCGAGGTGGTGAAAGAGTATCCCCGCTCAGTCAGGATCTTCATCATGTAGTCAGTGAGGTCTCGCCCTGCCAGGTCCAGTCGAAGGATTGCATGTGGGAGAGCATACCCCTCATAGATTGGCACCGTGTGGCTCACACCGTCTCCAGAGTCCAACACAATGCCGGTTGTACGGCCACTGGCGTAGAGTGAAAGGACAGCCTGAATGGCTACATACATAGCAGGAGCATTGAAAGTCTCGAACATGATCTGAGTCATCTTCTCACGATTGGCCTTGGGATTGAGAGGCGCTTCAGTCAGTAGAACTGGATGCTCTTCAGGAGCCACACGGAGCTCATTGTAGAAGGTGTGATGCCATATCTTTTCCATGTCGTCCCAGTTGCTCACAATACCATGCTCGATAGGGTACTTTAGAGTTAGGATCCCACGTTTTGATTGAGCTTCGTCCCCAACATACGCGTCCTTTTGGCCCATCCCCACCATAACGCCAGTGTGACGTGGCCGACCAACGATGCTGGGGAACACCGCCCTTGGTGCATCATCACCCGCGAAACCAGCCTATATGCAATGCAATGCAATGCTATGCTTAGATCATCATTATTACATGTTTGTTACAATTGTAAGTTTAATTGTATAGACATTATTGTATTTATATTAGTATTAGTATGTCATATAATTGTACGTGTTGAAGTTGTAAGGATAAGTACAAGTACGGTCAAACTTTAATTAAGGATAAACTGTAGAATTTACCTTAACCATCCCAGTTCCATTATCACAAACAAGAGGCTGAATATCCTCTCCTTCTGCCATCTTCTGCTATATAATTCTTGGAACCAAATTATGATTAGTGCCCTCAAAGTTTCAATAATTATCACATCACATCACATCACATCACATCACATGGAGTTCATGTTCATAGACATTGCACAATAAACAACTTTTGTTGTGTGCTTGTTCGAATATGTCGAATTGTATTGACTAGGAAGTACTCGTATTCCGTATATGATATGCCCCCCTCAAGACTTTTATGAAGTCACAACATGAATACGAATGTAAATAAATGATAATACAAGAAAATTTAAAATAAGAATAATCGTCTTCAACAAACTAATGTCAAAATAAAAGCAATAATATTTTTACGTGCAACTCCAATATGAGCATAAATCATTAATAATGTAATGAAAAGATTAATAATATATATCTACGACAAACTCAAGAAGATAATAATCATATTATAGGGAGACTAAAGACCAAAAATACAACGTAAAAATAAAAAAAGTGCAACGTCCAAAATGAAAATGGTAATGTCAAGAATAACAAGAGAAAAGAAATACGAAAATCACCTGGGATTGATGGATGATATGAATGGATTTTTATTTTGAAAAATGGGGAAATAAGAGAAAAAGAAACTAGAAGAATATGAAGAATGTATGTAATAATAAACGAATTAGGAATGAGTAAATGTAACCCACTAAAAAAACTAAATGAAAAAAGGAGAAGGAAGGAAAAAGAGGAATGGAGGAGCTTAATCTTTGGGAACTTTAATAGCACAAAATAGCGGCGCTCACAACCAACCAACCACGTACTAATGTCTATATTATATACGGACTATTCCCATATAGCACTAATACCATCTCCAACAATCAACATCTCCTTTCATCATCTTTCCATCCACATTATTACATCACAATACATTTACTTTTAATTAATATAAAGCACATTTCTCCAACCATTAACTCATCATCCCTCAATTTTCTCTTTTTTGGAAAAATGTAAGCATTATATTAATAGCATAGGAAGAATTACAATAATTGTTCCCTACAACCAATTCTCACAACCCTATTCAGAACAACTAACACCAACAACATTACATATATTTCTCCACTTGTCTCATTTTTCCATGACTTAACAGAAAACGATGTCTTGCTCTAACTTCATCCTGAATTACTTGTAGCACCTGCTCCGGTCTGGGCAACCATTGCTCATGCTTGCTGAGATTCTGAGCTCTCCAAAGGTGATATATGAGTGCAATAATGCTACACCCAACAAACCTCCTGTGGCCATCATTCTCAAATTGTTCCCTACGCCACTAGCTCACAACATCACTATCATTTATGCTAACTGACAACCAGCCAGACATAAGGATCAGACATTTCTTGCTATAAGGGCAATGAAAAAACAAATGCCCATGCTGTTCTTCGCTTGTACCACACAACCAACACTCCTTTGGAATTTTAATACCCTAATTAGCCAATCTATCATTTGTTTGGAGTCTCTTATGCATCATTAACCAACCAATAAAAGAATGCTTAGACATGATCAATTTATGCCAAACCATGTCACTCCACTCTGCATCCTGTCTCACATCCCTCAACCACTCATAACCCTGTTGAACGGTGTAAGTCTTACCTGACTGTCTCCACCCATCGCTCACAAACCCCTCCTTGAATCTTTCATAAGTCTTACAAATCCTCTTCCAAGCCCAGCTGGAAGTAGCTTTAGTTAAACTTGACTGCCACTCCCTCCCTTTTAAAAAATTGCTATGAATTCACCGTACCCATAAATGGTCTTTCTTGGCAGCAATCCACCAAATATACTTAGCAATTGTAGCCAAATTCCAGTCCACGACATCCCTTATACCCAGTCCACCCTCCTTCTTAGATGCACAAACCTGTTGCCATCCAATCAAAGGCACAGAAATGTAATTGTAATGACCCTTCCACAAGAAATTTCTACAAACACCCTCAACTGACTTGATAACAGCTTTAGGTAGAATAAAAACTCTTGCCCAGTACAAATGCAAGTTCTGTAGCACTGATTTCACGAGTGTAAGTCTACCACCATAAGACAAGTGTTTAGACCCCAAGGTTCTTATACGATCCACAATCTTCTCGGTTAACACAACACTATCTAGGACTCCCAACTTCTTAAAAGAAATAGGAATTCCTAAATATCTAAATGGTAACATGCCTCGTCGCATACCAGTAAGCTGTAAGATCACAGCCTCATCCATAATCCCATTCATATAAATTTCTGATTTGTCTTTATTCATTTGTAACCCAGATGCAGCTGATAATGTCATAAAAACCCTTATCAACATAGTAACAGACTCCTTATTCCCATACGAGAAAAGGAGTAAGTCATCCGCAAAACATAGGTGTGCAAGCTTCATCCTTTTACATAAGGAGTGATACTTAAATCCTTGAAAAGTCTGGACTTCATGAAGGATTGTAGATAGATACTCCATACATATAGCAAAAAGCAAAGGGGATAGAGGATCCCCTTGACGAAGCCCTTTTAATATAAGTTAGAATATTATCAATATTATTGTCATTTTGTAAAGGAAAATAAATTATATAATTAGGTGTTGTTTTTATACAGTAATTTTTTAAGTAATTAATTGTTATGTAAAATGAAGAATAAAAATGAATTACTTATATGGAGTATATCTCTTTGTTCGATCAATATTCCTCCCACTCTTCCTACACTCACAAGCTCTTCATAGTGGGAACCACGAGCTCCTCACAAATTACATGATACTTTATCATGGTTGGTGACCATAATAAATACTTCATCAACTATACTCTCATGTTTCATATGGATGGTTGGAGGTGCTCTAAAGACCATGTAACTTGTGCAAGTACTTCCAAAAATGTACTAAATGTCTGCATTCTTTGTCAACACATCTCAAATAGAAAGTAATACACTAAGGTGTTAGTTTTACCCAGAGTCGTCGTCTTAAACATTTTAGGAGGCGTTGAACGAAATTATAATTTTGGACCTTTATATTACGCATGTCTACAAACTTTTCACAAACATCGTTTGTGATGAGTTAATAGTGTTACTCCCTCTTTTCACTAATATCTTTTTCCTATCTTTTTTGAGTATTTTCTCTAAGATTTTTTTTTGATACAAAATGCATTCTTAACCCAACTTTTACTCCTCTCAACCACAATCACATATTCTCATTCCCTAAAATTTTGTGCTCAAAAACACCAAGAAGATGATCATAGTGAAAAGAAAGGAGTATAACGGAAGAGAAAGACAAAAAAATTAAGAACATAATAAAATTGAAAGACACAAATTTATTTACATGGTTCACTAACATGTTAGCTACGTCAAGCAAGATGGAATTGGAGGAAAATATGTAAGGTCAAGGAGTTGTCCAAAGTTTCCTTCACTAATGGAGCCTAGACAGGTGGACAAAAATACTTCCTTAAAGAGGATTACAATTGGTTAAGGGTTAATTAACCAAGGGTATGCTGGTACATTCAACTATGGAAAAGGTAAACGATTCCAAAACACCTTTTTCATATGTGGCATAGTCTGCATAACAATCTGACAGTGAGAACTAAATTGAAACAATTTGGATGCGTGCTGTGATGAGGTTGAGGTCTGCTTCATCTGTTACCAATTGCCAGAGACGAACCAACACTTGCTTTTCCATTGTGGGTATGGCAGAAGACTGTTGAATCTGGTTGAATGTTGGAGTTATCTGCGGCTTGATAGTAATGACACTATGCAAAAGCTAAACAAAATGAAGGGCACACACATTAAGAAAAAGGTGGCTATGCTTATTGTCACGGCATGTCATTATGCTATTTGGAGGGAAAGGAATAATTGCAGGTGCAACATGATGATTCGAAGGCCATAAATAGTTAGTGAAGAGATAAAAAAAAAGTCGTGCTTTACAGTGTGTAAAAACAAGCTTTATTAATACATTTACATTTTACCAAAAAAATCAAGTACAAGTTCGATTCTACAATCACTACAAGAAAACATACCAAGGGCGACCTCGCTCACCCGCGCGTCCAAAATAGTCGGTCGCCCATCGGGCGACCGATTAAAAACACGGACGGCTGATATCAGCCTCTAAGCGAAGAGACCTAGTGAGAATTAAAAAACAAATATATAAATAAAGGGTTTTTCTATGGGATACCCCTCAACTATTGGCCTTTCCAAGTAGTACCCCCGCCTTTTTCGAATTACATGGTGTACCCCTAAACTTTACTTATCACTCCATATCATAACCAAAGTGATAAGTGTATTACAATTATTTTTTTAAAATGAATAATTAACATATTAATCAATCCAATTTGATGCTACAAACCACCTCTTTTTCTTTACCATTCACCAAGCCACCAAATGCCCATCAAAACGCACTTTGTTGTTGGCCAACATCAACCTATCTCCCTCACTCTTTTAAATCCGTCAACCTCAATCCCTCCGTCACCCCCATGTCGTAGTGTGGTGGAATGAATTTTTTCGAGTAAAGGATGCAAATTGAAGAAATATATCATGGTTGATGAAAGTAAAATAGGGAACAATCACTATTTATATCATCAACTGAGAAATCTCCATTGGAAAATTATAACTTTGGTTACAATATAGACTAATTTACAAAGTTTAGGGGTACATCTTGTAATTCGAAAAAGGCGGGGGTACCACTTGGAAAAGTCGATAGTTGAGGGGTACCCCATAGAAAAACCCATAAATACATATAACCAGACATAGCGACCGACAAAAAAAAAGCGAGCGACCGCCTGTCGGTCGCTAACTTTCAGATTTTTTTTAAAATCAGACGGAGCACCCCTTCTCCCATTCATTTATATTTTAGCTTTATCTCTCTATACTCTCTCTACCACACCCTCACTTGCGCACCCTTCTCCTCTTCATTTCCTCTCTATTTTCTTCCCCCTTTCGTTGATTAAGGTATGTTTTCAGTATTGTTAGTATAAAATTAGAGTTTATGATTTGAAACTTGAATGAATTGGTTTTTTTTGAATGTGTTAGGAAATTGAAAGTAGAAATATGAATTATATAATTAGGCCGATTAAATATAAATAGTACTAAGTTTAGGTAAATTGTGATTTTTTACTAAATATATATGTGAGTAATGTATACTCCCTCCGATTCACAAAGATCTTCCCCTTTGTTTAATATATGTGAGGTATATTTTAATCAAAGGGGAAGATCTTTGTGAATCAGAGGGAGTATTAGTAATAAATTTAGTGAAAATAATGTGTATTTGGTTGTATAATTTTTTTTAGATAAAAAATGAAGAGATTTGAACGAAAATGAATGTATGAGGAAAGATTTGATAAGAGAAGATGTCCCACTACACAATTTTTTAAGGGTGTTGATAGTTTTTTAGAGTTTGCTAAACAACAACCCGAGTATGCATTGGATGGTAGAGTTAGCTTTCCTTGTGTTAAATGTAAGAACCTTAAATTTTTGGAGATCATTGTGATTAAGGAACATATTATCTCAAATAGGTTTTCGCCAAATTATTATTGTTGAATTTATCATGGTGAGACGTCTTCTGTTGAGGAATATGAGGTCCAACAAAATGAGGGCGGGTTGAGAGGAATGATAGTTGATGTAGTGGAGTGTAATGTGTTTAATGACGAGGGCATGTATACTAATGATGATGACCAAGCAAACCCACAAGAGCCAAACCCATGAGCAAAAGCATTTTTTTACATGTTAAATGCTTCGGAAAAACCATTATATGGAGGATGCAATATGACATTGTTAGAAGTCGCATCTATGATAGTGACCCTTAAATGTGAGTATAACCTACCCTTTGGATGTATAGACGGTTTTGCTGCCTTGCTTAAGAAGGTCATCCCTAAAGATAACATCATGACCAAAACATTCTACACTACCAAAAAAATAGTAAAAGTAGGTCTTCAACTTCCCATCAAAATATTGATGCTTGTCCCGATGGATGCATGCTCTTTTGGAAGGACGATGCTGTACTTGAAAAATGTAAGAATTGTGGTAAGGGTAGATACAAAAGTGTTGATGAGAATATTGTTTTGAGGAGTAAAAAGGGAAGAGTGCTGCAAGAGATAAGAAACCTATACCTCTTAGTCAACTTACTTACTTTCCCATTGCCCCTAGACTTCAAAAATTATATGCAACCAAAAACCATTGCCGAACAAATGAGAGGGCATAAAGAAGAAACTCGTGTAGAGGGAAAGATCACTACAAAATCGATCCCAGTTTGCGGCGGATTTGTCCAACGCAAACAGGCATAATCCGACGCAAATTTGTTGTTGCGTCGGAATAGCCGACGCAAAACTCCGCTGTGTTTTTTTGACGCAAAGAGCGTTTTTTGCGTGACAAATCCGACACAAACGCGTTTGCGTCGCCATAGCGTCGGATAATCCGACGCACCATTTGAGGGTCAAACGAGCCAGTTAACCACTACTGCGTCGGATTATCCGACGCAATGTCGACGATATTGACCACTATTGCGATTAATCCGATGCGATTCGATGCTCGTGTACGATTTGCGTCGGGTAAACCTCCACACACTTCGTGTTTGGGCTCCCTATTTGCATAGGATATTCCGACACAATATTCATTTATATAAAAGATGTTCAATTTTTTTTTAGGTCCCCAAATGGGCAACAAACAAACAACCTGCAATACATATATAGAACTCCCACAAACAACCACAGCAGCAGCACCTCCGCCACAAAACTCACCCCAAAACTCCAATCAAAGCTCACATACATATCTTCTTCACAGAACTCCACAAATCTCAACAAATCTAAACCAGAATACTGATATAAAAAATGAAAATATATTACAAAGAACGTGTGCTGGGTTCACAATTCTATCTAGGAGTTAGTGACTTAGGAATATATACATAACCATAACCTAAAAAAGTACCAAAGAGAAGACGGACTACCTAAGCAATGGGCTGAAGTTGCGAAGACCCAAAAGGATGACCATCGTTGTTGTTGTCATCTCGCCCGCTAGTACGTGGTCCACCACTGCAGCTTTCATTCTTCACAGCCCATCTTTCCCTCATCATCTCTATGAACTTGTCCTGCTTCTCCAACCTCTTCTGTTGTGATCCTATTGTCTCTTCTAATGTATGTAGGCGCTCTTCTTTTTTCTTCAAGTTTTCCTCAATGCGCTCGTTAGCTGTACGTTCTTGGGAGGCGCCAGTGGGGAAGTAAGTGTCCGCAGATGGGCCTTTATGCCACGACTCAAGTAGGGGCGAAAGAGATCTTTCACCGCGCTGCCTATCCCCCAGAAGCGTCGCTTCTAGCTGTAGCTGCCCGCGACATCGTGGAAGATCCGTAAGGTGTTCGGTGTCTGATCAGACGCTCGGGCCTCCTCCACCGCTTTGTCAAAGTTATCCTGAAACAACAATAGGAAACATGATTGTTACCACATAAAACATCATATACTTTGACATAATTTCTGATAGGAGTATTAATTTTTGAATAAGTTTAGTACAAGTACTCACAATGAGCTCCGACGCTCGGGGGTCTATCCACTTCCCATCCTTCCCCTTCTTTGTCTTCTCCAGAGCTGGACCGGGGTTGCGGTTAGGCCCTTCAAAAAATAGTGTTAGAACTTTCAGCAATTATTTAGCCAAAATATATTGAACTATAATTAAATTGATTACTTATCTTCTAAACACTTATTTGCTTGAAAGTAGTTGCTGCGCTCCTACTACCAAGGCAGGTGGTGGGTTTGGCCACTCCGTCCGCTTGCCCACATCGGCGGTTCGCCTTCTTCACTATCACCTTCTTCTTGAATTCAGGGTCGTCGACCTTTCGTTTTAGCTCCGTCCACTTCTCTTCCGGAATCCATTCCGACCTCTGAGCCCTAGGATCGCTCTTGGAACATGTCCGTTATTCGCTTCTTTATCCGACTCTCGTAGTCGGATCTTAAGTCGTACCCCAGGTCTATACGGACTCTCCTCGGTTCATCGTAGTGACGGCGAGGAGTGGAAGTGCTTTGATAGAGCCTATCTTATGCCTATTATCGACCTTAATCGACTATTTAATGATTCCGTCAACTCCCATGAGACTACCTTGTTAACCTTGATCTAGTCTCTTTAATCATATTTATCAATATTTTTAGTTTAGTTTATTATCTTAGACTCATTGAAACCAATCTGAATTTCTCCGACTAAAACTTAAGCTAGACAAAGACTTTTATTTAGCTCACCGCCCCTGTGGATTCGATACCCGACATACCCTAGCTATCCAGTTAGTAAAGTAAGGTTCTTGTTTGATTGTGGGGATTCACGAAAAGTTCCTACATCACTGTCCCATGATCAAGCTCTAACCATGCTAACGGCCGATGGACTCTTGTACCCCCATGGCCCAAACACCTAATCCACTCGTAAACAAAAGACCCACACACTGGAATGATAACAGATGTTGTCGGTATCACCGAGGTAGAGGGCATGAGATTAGTGAATGCCACGAGTTCCAACAACAAGTCCGATATCTCATCCAGGAGGAAAAATCCAGGACATATCCAGAATACGACAACGCACGAGCAGCACTCGCCGAAGCAAGTGGACCGTGTCTGAGTCAGAGTCTTACTCGTCCTAGGGTCAAGGATCAATAAAATAATAATTATTTCTTTACACATCGAGTCGGAGGTATAAGAGCCCGTCCCTACCTACTAGAGTCTTATTAAAACATACTGTCGCGCAATTTTATCAATAAAAGAAATAAACTTTTCTTTCTTACTATACACATCGACAATTGCTTGACTTCAAATATACACTTCTCGCTTACGACTCGACAATATGCCATTTATCAATAAGCAACCAAACAAACCTCAAGTATAAGGACATCAACCGGTAGCCCACTTTGCCTCACCATAACCAAGATCGCAATAACAATAATCCTAACACTCACGGAGGTCGACCTAACCTATACACCCCTTAAGGTCATCAAAGAAAAAGTCGTAGCTAACTTCCTAGAAGAAAACCCAATAGAGGAAACACATTCAACTGACACATGGTCCTTCCCCGATGAGGACATCCTATTCGCTGACGATGTATTGTGGGATCTATATTTCGATGGCGCCTCAAACATGAGGGGCTACGGTGTAGGAATCCTCTTAATATCCCACAAGGCGACCATACACCCATATCTGTGAAACTGGACTTCCCGGTAACCAACAAGCAGCCGAATACGAGGCTGTCTAATAAAACTACGAGATTCATCTCTAGTAGTCAACCAAGCCACAGGCATTTGGAAGGTTTATAGTGAAAGCCTAGATCCGTACCAAACTGAGATTGAAACAATCTCCCAAGAGTTCACCGAAATCAACATCGTACACATCCCGCGTGAGCAAAACAATTTTGCGGATGCATTATCCAAACTAGCCTCACTAATAAACATGCTCGATAACCTCTTCTCCATGCCCATCTATGTGGAGATAAGTGAACAACCGACTTACATCCACAACATCGAAACCAACGACACCCCCGAAGAGCCCTAGTACAAAACGATCGTACATTTCAAAACCGATGGATCATATCCTCCCAATACAAACACCAAAAACAAACGAGCCTTAAGAATGCTCGCCACCCACTACACTAAGCCAAGGACTATTATACAAACGAACCCCGCACGAAATACTCCTTATATGCGTAGACAAAACCCTATCCAAAGAGTCATGGAGGAAGTACATGACGGTGAATGCGGACTCCACATGAGTGCACACACACTAACTCGTAAAATAATGAGGCTATGTTATTACTGGATAACCCTAGAAGCAGACTGCCGGCATCATGTCCCCCACTGTCACAACTGCCAAATATTTGCTAACATCCAACATATACCACCTTACCCGCTCCACACTACAACAACACCCTGGCCATTATCCACCTGGGAAATCGACATCATAGGAAAAGTACACCCATACGGAACCGGCGGACACTGTTTTATACTAGTAGTCCTCGATTACTTTACCAAACAAGTAGTCGAATTCCTACAAAACAACATCATCTGCCGCTATGGCATACCACACCAGATCATCAGTGATCAGGGGCTCATTTTAGAGTCGACACCCAAGTACTCTTAGACAAATCCAAAATCCAACGACACAAATCATCGCCCTACATGCCTCAAACAAACGGAGCTATAGAGACAGCGAACAAAACCATCATCACCATCCTTAAGAAGATGATAGATAATTACCGGGATTTCGGATTGTGGGGATACCGAACATCCTACCGAACTCCTACCGGAGCCACACCATACTACCTAACCTACGGTTCAGAAGCAGTACATCCAATAGAGTTAGAAATCCCTTCTCTAAGGATACTAGCCGAGAGAGTGGCATTCCCGAAGAGAAATAGAACCAAAAACGTTACAACGAGCTAGTCCTTTTAGATATGCGTAGAATACACGCACTATCCAATGTGCAAGTCTACCAACAAAGAATGCAATGAGCCTGTAACAAACGAGTCAAGTCTCGAAACATACACGAGGGAGACTTAGTGGTAAAGTCCAATAGAGCCCTGCTTCCCATCGATCCTAGGGGAAAGTTCAAATCTAACTATGTAGGCCCTTACCTTGTCATGAAAATACTCATGGGAGGCGCCCTGATAATCATCAACCTAGACGGACAAGAGTTCTCAACCCCTACCAACATGGACCAACTTAAATGCTATTACCCTTAGCTTCATAAACATCTCATCCTGATCTTTAAACTGGGGCGAAAATCCATGCAAAAACATTCCAAGCATCTCGCATCGATAATTGGCATAACGAGTCTAAAGCACAAAATCACTCGCACTTGACGAACTACGAGCACGGTTTGATTCCGTCTAACCACGGATACGTAGGCAGCCCTCTCAGGGGTACAACCAAAATAACAAAATCGACTGCAATCGATTTGTGCACAAATCGGAACTCATCATACGCTCCGATTAACAAAGTGATTACAATGACGAAGCACGCTAAACAAAAAAACAAAGCGACGAGTCGGGGACGGAGTGAAAACTCGAAAGGGCGCTCCGGACAAAATGAAAAATCGAGTTGCGAGCCGTTGAAAAAAATGACGAGCCGAGGACAGACTGAAAACTCGAAAGAGCGCTCCGGGCAAAATGAAGAATCGAGTTGCGAGTCGTAAAAAAAAAGAGTAAAAAAAAGCAAAAAACAAAACAAAAAGGTGAGCCGATGGCGGAGTGAAAACCCGAAAGGGCGGTCCGGGCAAAATGAAGAATCGAGTTGCGAGCCACCACAATAAAAAAAAAAGTGTACTTCTTATTAATGTAAATCAAGCAAACGAGGCCTTTACATCAAGGATCTATCATTCGGACACTCCGGAAGCAAAGACAACGTGATAGAAAACTCCACAAAAAGTAGTACTAATACGCTACATAATATTACATAATACTAATGGCTGGGCCCTACCGGTCCATCTTTTCCTTTCTCTTGCCTTTCGGGTGCGCTTCCTTAGGTCTCTCATCATGGTCTCTCGAATACAAGCGTTCACCTTTTCAGCCAGTTGTGGCCCCAGCCAATCCCACACATCCTCTACATCCACGTCTTTAATATGGGTCTTGTTCGTCTTGACCCGTTCGGATGAATTGACGGTACTAGGATCAGTAACACTGTCTTCGGTTGGGCACTTAGCGACATTAGCCCACATATCTTCGTTATTTTGTAGCTTCACAATCTCCACTGTTCTTAACCTCTCCCGCTTCGTTAGATCTTCACAAACCCTCCACCAAGCATAGGAGGGGGATGTCCACCGAGTGTTTGCCTCGGGAATGGGATGAATAGTCCTTTGTCTCCAAGTCATTTTGAATTCCCTAAGAGCATCATTTCCCCACGGATGGGAATTGATAACAATAGTGTCAACCTCGGGAATGGTCTGCGCCTCGCCCATTTGGTGCATCAACCTGTCCGAATAAACATAAACACATGCACTCAAGGACAATATCCGCATAGTACGGGCCAACAATAAGAGTGGAAGGCAGATATATCTCTTAACATGCCACCACGGGCAATCCATCTAATAACGATCCCTCCATTGGCATGCAAATGAGAAAACCATTCGTCTTCGGTGCCATTAAAATATCGAAGAGGTACTACGCTCCGCATGGCAAGCCTCTTGCAGTTATAATCTTCGATGAGCCGAGGTGGCTCGATTAGACATAACCTCTCCTGTAGCCAAACCTGCATAGACACGATACAACACGGTTCTAGAACCGCGAAATAGAGCGCGATGAATGGGTGCACGCGTGTCGAGACCCATTATAAGCTCACCCAAAATAAGCCAAGAGGGCGATCGCCCTTGCTCCATTTCCATTACAACATCAATAACGCGAGGGTACCCCAACCAGCTTGCACGGATGCATCATCAAACAAATAGTAGCTCACTATCGCAAAGCTAAGAGCACGCTTGCGAGCTAGAGGTGAAACACCATGAGCACCCTTCCCTGAGAATTTCATAACAAGGCGCTCCAAATTAATACCACCTTCACCAAAGAAAATCTCAGCCTCTTCCGGTAAAGCAATATCCAAAAAATGACAAAACCGCTCTACGGGAACATCACCTTGAACCGGGATAGAAGAGTGAAACGAATGCCACCCTCCAATTGCGTCTATCTCCTCGGGCAGAGGACACACATCACCCCTCGGAAATGCAAATACATGATACTTAGCATTCCAAAAGCGTGAACATGCAATTAAGAAGTCATCTTGCACCTTAATTTGCTTCAATGATGTAACAACAGTCAAAGCATCACTTAACAAATCTTCAAGTTCACCTTTCTTAAAAGAATTCATCCACTCGGTCAAAAGACGGCCGAAACCCGACAGGACTCGATAAATCAGGAAGAGCTATCGAGACACTTGGGTGTTTAATATGTCTAAAAAAATACCCATAACCCGTATATATATAGCTACAATAGCGTTGTAATTAGGAAAGTTACAAAAATTTCCATAATCGAGAACCTGACCGCCAGGCCAGGCGCCTGAGAACTCGACCGTCCGGGGCCAGGCACCTGAAAACCAGGACGTTGGGGGGCCAGCGCCTGAGTTCCAGGCTGCCCGATGTACTGCGTCTCATTCCGCTACTATTCGACGACCTCGAGCGATAGGAATAATTTCCTAAATCAGTCATCCCCTTTTTCAAAGCTCAAAAGTACGATACAAGCACAATGCAAGAACAGAGAGTCTCTTATTAGTGACAGACGACTCATTTCCGTCACTCCGATCTACCGGACTTAGGCATTTTTTTTAATTTTTTCTTTGAGGAATAAGCTAACCCACCTAGGCGTGTTGTAGCCCTACGCAGCATTGTTAATAAAGCATAAAAAGTGGTCCAACTTTTTATTATTATTATTATTATTATTATTATTATTATTATTATTATTATTATTATTATTATTATTATGCTTTGTACACAAGTGGCATTATCCAAAGACGACTATACACGTCTACAACATTGCCCACACACTCGGTCAAAACTTCAGTCATAAAACGTTTTATACATGTTTTGCATATTTTGAGTCAAATGTTTTAATCGACGTTCTACCTGATCTAATTCCCGGGTGAAACTATCAAATTTTAAGCATCCCAAAAAACATTTTCGCACTCTCATTCAATCCTAACACATTTAAAACACCTTAAATCGCGGTCCAATCCTAAGCAAATCAACCTTGGAGTGCTTACGTGATTATTTGTTACCTAAGCTAACATTTCTGGGATTTAAAGCGAGTCGATCAAGCACGAGAATGTTTGGTCAAATATACAAATATACAAATCTGATACAAATTCGAGTTTACAAACTAGGGTTGACCCCTAGAGGCTGCAGCTACAACCAATACAAGCTCACCAATGTTATCATCTAAGCCTAGATCCTTCAGATCAGAAGTGGAAGACCCCGTCCGTCATCTACTGAACGACTTAGACCAGCCAACATATCCACGGTAGCCATCCCTGTGCTAGGAACCTCCCCTGTAGGCTCAACCTCATCAGTGACATTGGTAGCCGATCCCCAGCCATAGCCTCGGTCTCTACCTCAGCCTCTGCCTGAGCCTTAGCCCTAGCCTCGCCCTACATCGAGGTCTCACCCTGAAACCGAGCCAGTTGTTCTCTCAGCCTGACATTCTCGATCTCCCGAACCATTAAAGACTGGATCAGACTGAGCTCAACCGCCTCGAGCTCAGCTACCCGCGCTCCCAACTTCGCTACCATGTCAGACACGTCCTAAAAAAGGCATACTATCCTTAGGAAAAACAAAAAACAAGATAAACAACTAGCCTAAAACCACCTACAAAAACAACAACTCACTGATCAAGACCTAGACGTGTCGCGAGCCAAGGCCGAGCCCTCCCCGATGCATAGGCCCGTTTGTTCAGCGCGATTATATCAAGAGGTGTATAACATATCAAACCTTTTTTGTTATTATCGATAATTTGAATATGGTAAATATGTATGCCGTATACGCATATAATCACAAAATAATATGTAATCGTCATATAAGTTTCAATCTTAATCATATATTTACCTTTAGTTAATCCATTAATCACAAAGACTATAAACATACGATTGAGACAAAAAAGTATATATAAACAAGTTAAATACTTAATTACATGGATTTTACTTTTAATACAATTTTTACGCCATCCATGTAGTACACGGGTAAAAAGGCTAGTTTAAATTGTTTGAGAACCCTACTAGAACTCATATACAAATTCAAAAACGCCTAGAACCATCAGCTTCACATCTACGGGGGATTTGTTTTTATTTGTTTTACTACTATGCATAAAAAGAGTTTTTTATTCATATCCCGCCGGTGAGCGCCTTAAATTTTCTCTCAGCGGCAAGAAAGCAGAAGCAATTTTTTTGTTCTCAAGGAAGAGGTGCTGATACCATGCTAAAATATAAAGAGTTTTGTATTGCCCTGTTTGGTAAACAACATATTGGGAAAAAATTTAGCAAATTCCGGCCAAAATAGTTGATTGACCATCAATATATTAATTTCATGTGTTTGGTAAACGACATATTGTGATAGGATATTGGCCGGAATTTACTATTTTTGAATATGTTGCTAATAGAAGCTTATTGAAATAGCATATTCAATTTATACATCAAAACACCTCGATTCCCCTATAATCTGTTAATTACTAAACAATATTTCTTAATTCTGCTAATTTAATTTGATAGTCAAACATGTTAATACAATTTGTTAACCGTATTCTGCTATTGTTATCCGCTATTATAAATCTGCTACTGCTATTTGCCAAATAGGACCATTAATTGAATCGTTGTCTCAAACAATTACAATAGCGCCCTATTTATTGGGCTACAAAGATATCACTGTATCTTCTAGTATCAGTAGATAATATAACTTATTCTATAATATCGATATCACCGTGATCTTACTAACATATTATTCCTAATATTTCCTAAACTCTATCATGATAGAGTAATGTTAATGTATCCTCTATCATTATTTTATTCTAGTGATAGCTATAATAGGTCTTATGATAAGTTATCGCGAGTCAGTCTTACAGGAGAATAGCTGAAAATAAGGAGTCTCATAGGAGAATAACCGAAAATAAAGAGACTAAATAGAAACTTAACTCAATTAAACAAGGACAAAAAAGGATGTAGTAGTATTAACTCAAACGATGAGCCTTCGTTGTGAGGCTTCTTAGCGACCGGAACCACCTTATCTTCGTCATTCAAAGCACTGATACTTCTTTTCAACGATTCCAGAATCCTGGGTTGCTAGCTTAGACGATCAAGGTGGTCAGCAACCCCGCATTCCTTACGGAATTGCCAAAGGCGATTACACCTCGATAGCAAGAAAATCAGGCATGTATGTTGTTGTTTTACCATTCCTTGAGGTAAAACACGTCGCCTTTTGTCGACTTCATCCATAATCTCGTCGCATTGCACCAAGAACTAGTTAGCTGATACGCGAGCACAAACTTGTGCTACACGCTTCAAAAATGTTAGTGGTTCTTGCCATTCAGGATGTTCTTTAACGCTTTCGTTTATATTCCCATCAATTTGAATCGAGAAAAGAATCAAGCTATTGGCTACTTCAGAGCTTGCCTTTTCAAGGGCGTCCTCGATCATCCTTGATACATCCCAGTCGCAATTTTAAGTACATGAACATATTATTACTACTGAGCTAGGTTGGAGCATTAAGCTAACTAAGAGGCGATACAAATCCTATACAAATTAATATTATCTTGCGAACTTTGATGGGCCGGTCTTAAGGATAATTTTGAGGGGTGGTGGCCTAGGGCCTAATGATGAGAAGGATCCAACATGAAAGAGAAAAAATAATTACATATAAATATAGTTTAAACGTGTAAACTATATCATGAACTGAAGATGCTCAAGCCTTGGTATTTGATGAAAATAGGGGTGGATACACAATTTTTTCATGATGTATCAAATTTATATTAGACAGAAATACATTAAGCCCAATACAAAAATACATTGAGTTTACCTTAAGATTGGTACAAAAATATATTATATATACTCAATATAAAAATATACTCGTATTTATATTAACATGTCCATTATTTATCATTATATTTATAATATATTCTCAGTTACGCATACAGTCACATACTGTATATGTTTTTTTTGCCAAGAAATACATTAAATTAATCTAAAGAAATCACATAAATCAAAAGATAAATATAATAATAAAATTTAATATATCAAAATTAAACTCGACAACTCTACACAAAAGTTCAAAAAGTTTACAACAAAAAACTCGAAAACTTTGTGACAACACTCAAAATCACAAAACCAGTTAGAGCTATTTACAACTGGTTGATGGAAACAGTGGGTTCAAACTCCCACAAGCTAAGTGCATTTTGTAGCATTATTTTATTGACTATGTTTTGATAATTTTAAAATTGTTAAGAAATTTGGAACACTAATATGGAGTATATTGTTTTTTTTTATAATATTATCCGCAAAAGAAAAATATAACGAATTTAAAAGCGTAATTTTGATTTTCGCCGTAGTATCCGGAAAAAAAATGAAAAAAATAATCATGTGTGCACCCCCGATTCCAAATTTTGTTATAAAGGACCGAATTTTATGATTTTGCATAAGATCTCCAATTAATTAGGAACGACCTTGATCACCTTGATCAGAACCTTCAAACATCTTATTGATTGATGAACTTTGTCGCTATTCTGGAGTCCTGATTTAGATTGTAAAGAAGTCATCTAAGACACCGTTGAACAATCTAACAGAATTTAGGTTTGAATGAATATTAACATCGAAGCATCCTATTTATACAAGCTACGAGATATTCTATGTAATCTCGAGATACTAGATATATAAAAGCTATTTACGGATACAATAGACTAAATATGTTCAATATAAACTACAAAAATATTCTGCAACAACCAAGATGATTGAGTTGCTATTATTGACAAGATGACGTAATATATTTGATTTAGTTACTGTAAATGACGAGATACCGGGATATTACGATTTGGTATTTTAATATTGTTAATACGCTCCCTCAAGACAGTCGGTCGAGCATATAGGCCAGTCTTGGAGAGTAACGAGTGAAACTGAGGTCGAGATAAGGGTTTAGTTAGTACGTCGGCCAGTTGATCGGAACCATGTACTCGGAGGACATTCTTCATGACTTGTTCGCGAATGATGTGAAATGAGATGACCGTCTGCTTCATACGGGTATGAAATATCGGATTAACAAAGTAATTCACAATACCGAGGTTATCTGTGAAGATGACCGGGGTGACAGTAGGAGCGATACCAACTTCGTGAAGAAGACCATGAACCAAGAGTAACTCGGCAGTAGTGTCGGCGACGGCGTGAAACTCAGCTTCGGCGGATGAACGGGACACAGAACGTTGCTTTTTAGAGGACCAAGTTAACGGATTATGACCAAAAAACAAGACGAAACTAGTAGTAGAAATGTAGTTGTTGTTATCACAAGCATGATCAGCATCGCAACAAGCATGTAGAAGGCTATGTCGGGGCGAGTCGGTGACAGGTATTAAAGGCTGTCTACGATAACCCGATAGGTTGGTTCGTCTTCAATGGGCAAATCAGGACGGTGAGTGAGCTTGGTTTCAGGCATAAGAGGGGTAGTGACGGGATGAGAGTCTTGCATATTATATTTGGTGAGAATGTCGGATGTATATTTGGTCTGGTTTAGGTGAAGGCCGGCTGATTTGGGTGTGACCTCAACTTCCAAGAAATACAACAAGGGGTCAAGGTCTTTAAGTGAGAAGCGGGTTGAGATAGCACGGATGAAGGAATCGATTAGGGAGGTGTTGGACCCAGTAACAATGATGTCATCAACGTAGACAAGCACATATATACGGGAAGTGGTAGTATGGTGAAAAATTAATGAAGGGTCGAAAATGGATTGGGTGAAACCGGAGGTGATAAGGTATGTACGCAGTTCTGTATACCAGGCTCGGGGTGCTTGTTTAAGTTCGTAGATGGATTTTTGTAATTTGCAGATGTGTTGGGGTGAGCGGCATTGACGAAGCCTGGTGGTTGTGTCATAAAGACGGTTTCTGTGAGGGATCCTTGTAAAAAGGCGTTATTGACATCTAGTTGTCGGAGAGACGAGGATTGGGTAATGGCTAGGGTAAGTATAAGTCGGATAGAGATGGGTTTAATTACTGGGCTAAAGGTTTCCGAGTAGTCAAGGTGTGGACATGACATAGGTCCACCCCGACGCGGCCACGCGCGGGTTTGGGGAGGCGAATGAATCTCCATATGAGAATGGATCGAATTGAAATTTAAATCGAAGTGGAGTCGCCACCGAACTTTTGGGAGTTCGGGCCCGTTCGAACCCACTCTATGTCGTAGTGGGCCATATACAAAATACGGCCCATTTCCGATGTCAGAGTTTATTGGGCTCGTCCCTTTGCATTTGATACCGATACCGACATTATCGGATATCGTGTATTGAATGACTCTCGTGCGCCAACGGTTTCGGGCATCCGGAAACCAAGGTTCTGAGTAAGGGGTGAGGGTACGTGTTGGGAAGCCCACAAAGGACACCCAACCCCGCCCGCACATTAGCGGCCTCTACTAGGATATCGAATGACTTTCTAATACGCACATTAGTTCAACGATGAAATGTTATGCAAACATTGTTTGACTGGAAACGACCCACTGGGCCTGAATTTGAGGTCAGTTTTGTGAGATTTTTACTCCGTAAGTGCTTAAGCCAGCAACTAATGGTATTGAGTCCACATCCGAGCGCGTAGAAACACGTTAGCGTCCGATCATCATCGGGTGTTTTTTGGAAACTACCATAGACACCTGGCAGTCAAAATGCGGGTGTCTACAGAGCCCCCACTCTGACTGAGGCTTGGACAAGGCGAAAGTCAGAGTAGCTATCAGGCCAATCGAGGATTGAAACCTGGCAGACTTCCGATCGGGTCGTTTATAGTCCATTAGACTCGCGTGAAGGGTCCGCCGGCCATAAGATAAAAATTATACCTGAGCTGATGATAATACCTCCGTGGGGAATCAGACTTGTCGCATAAATCCTGGGTCTGCCTATATGTGGGCCCATCCCGTACCATTTCGGGAAAATGCCGCCTCGGGCTTTTCGCTGGGGAGATATAGTGGGTTGTTTGTCCCTGCTTGAGTCGTACCTGTATAAGTCACATAGAATTTTGCATGCAACACGTAGGTAGAATGACTTACGCTGGAGAAAAAGATTTTTGAATTTTTGAAAATTTTGAAAATTTTGAAAATTTGAATTTTTTTGAATTTGGAATTTTGAAATCGAAATCCTGAAAGCAACTCACGTGCTAGGTTTTCAAAATGAAAGGGGGAGCAAAGAAATTTGCAGTTTAAATAGACCGAAATTTGACCTTGTCGAAAAGGATTTTCTCAAATGGCTAAGTTTTGCAAATTTCAAAGCAGGAATTTGAAGTGAGAGGCCTACCGACAGACTCGACTCTGGACGTGACCGGACGACTTGACAGACACGACTGGACTCTCGAGGGGTTGGACCGTGACTCGGTAGGGGCTGGGCCACCTAAGATGACAAGACTCTTAAGTTGCGCTATTCCGTAGCCTAGGCGAGTGACAACACGGTCGAACATCGAAATGGGAAGGATGTGCTATAGGGTGGCTGTAGTAGTCTGTAACGAGACTGTAACGACAGGACTTAGTAGTGGCAATGTTATAGTCTGGTGCTCTTTTGGATCTTTGGTTTTGGGGTACAATCCCAAAATGGGTATTGCTTCGAGTCCTGACAGATTCTCATCTTCGACTGAGCCGAGTATTAGGACACACTACAGAAAAGAGGCTAGTTTTTGAAAGTATTTGGATTATGTGAGTGGATGAAGAACTTCTGTCTAATAGAAGCCCCTAGGATGACAAAGCTTGTTGCTGAGAACATGACAGTGTCGTGGCCGGAGTGATGGTGCTTTTTGAATGTGTGTCAATGTGGGTGGTTGTGCCCTTGTTGAAAGGCTGCCTACGTATTCACGTGTAGTGAAATCAAACCAAGCCGTAGTTCAGTGAAGAAAGATATATTATGGTACCTAGTCTAATAGGGCGTTGTGTGTAACTAGGCATAGCAATGGTGTAGGCTAGGTGCATTCCCAATGATGTCTTGATCAAAGGGCTGGAATGGTTAGGATATTGATCCTGTGGCTGCGAGCGTTCTCTGGGGTAACCCCCAGAGGTGGTGTGAACTATTTGGGCATGTTCTATGCCGACCACAGGTTGAGTTCCCGTGCTTGGGGTTGGTAACTGGTTTGGATAATTTTGGAAATGTGGTGCTAGGTCGTAAGTGGCTTTGATAATTCGAAATCTGGAGCTCGATTTTGTGGAGCTAAGGCTTCGAGGGTAAGGTATTGTAATGTGGTAGGAAAGGGGGAAGTCGAGTAATAATGACTCGGACTTCGATTGGGCTAGTTTGATAATGTGGGATCTGGTTTCCATGTCTGGCCCTAATGGTTAGGGGTATCCTATGGAGCTTGAATCCTCAAAATTCCGGGCTGTCTCTAGCCTAGGTCTCGGGAAGGTCTTGAGGGTTGTAATGTAGGAAGGCTGAGTGTGGTGTTAGCTGACCAGCTTGATTGTTTCTCCCCTATTGAATTTGACCGTTTTCACTACGGTCATGGGTTCTTGAATATTTTTTGTTGACCTCCCAGCCCCGGTCATGGGTTTTTTGAATTTTTGTTGGTTGACCTCTCAGCCCCGGTCATGGGTTTTTTGAATTTTAGTTGGTTGACCTCTCAGCCCCGGTCATGGGTTTTTTGAATTTTTGTTGGTTGACCTCTCAACCCCGGTCATGGTTTTTTTTGAATTTTTGTTGGTTGACCTCTCAACCCCGGTCATGGGTTTTTTGAATTTTTGTTGGTTGACCTCTCAGCCCCGGTCATGGATTTTTTGAATTTTTGTTGGTTGACCTCTCAGCCCCGGTCATGGATTTTTTGAATTTTTGTTGGTTGACCTCTTAGCCCTGGTCATGGGTTTTTTGAATTTTTGTTGGTTGACCTCTCAGCCCCAGTCATGGGTTTTTTGATTTTTTGTTGGTCAGATTAACACCTAAAGTAGGGATTGGTCAGTCTTATTGGAGGGGTGTTTTATTGTGGGAAATGGGCTTGCCTCCCGTCTTGAACCCAAACTAGGAGACTACCTAGATTTATCATAGGATTCGATACCGCTCCTGCTAAGGGTAGTTCTGTGGCTTTTCTATACCAGACATGGAATAGGTAAAAGGAAAACACGGGCTCGGTTTCCTGCAGTCATTACAGATGTGCCTATAATAGTCACGTGCGTGTGCTCACAGTGTATGATGGTGTTCATCATGTTCTCGGAAACACATAAAGAAAACATATATGAGAAACAGAAAAGCTGATTTTATTGAATTTTGAAAAAGAGGACAGAATGCAAAAGACTCTGACTCTGATTTGGAAATGAGGATGTAGGGTATCCTAAACTCGGACTCAGACTTAGACTCGAATCAAATCCAGACTCGGATGCTCGGTTGGTTGTTTTTTTTGGTAAGGTCTTTGATTGGAGAGAACGACGGGTGCCACGACTCGCCTAAACTCGGCTTTGCGCAAGTGCAAGAGAGGGAGTCGAACTAGACACGGCCCGGGGTGAGGGGTTGACAAAGACTCTCGGACCGGGATACTTGAATGTTGACCTAGACGAGGTAACGACCGCAAATTAGACTCGAGCTGCAGAAGGGTGAGTCCAAAAATGAGGCGACCATGTTTGACTCGGGTTAGACCTACCTAAGACAAATGTGTAGGGTGCGATTCTCAGAGTGACTGTGATTAATCGCTCCGTCGGAGAATAGCCCCCAAGTGAAACTAAGGACTCAGATGGTGTGGCATCTAAGTGACTCGAAAGTGGGGTACGTGAGACAACACGTGTAAGACATGACCCTTAGAGCAACCGTGATTGATCGCTCTGCTAAAGGGTAGCCCCCGAGTGGGATTGAAGATTTTGTTAAGATTCGAGTGTCAGACGAGTGACCCTTAGACGTAAGGACCATGAACCTTTTGCTATAGGGCTATGCCTTGTAAAAGGTTGACTCGGAAAAGACACCTAGACGGGTGACTTGTGAAAAGTGGGCCTTCCTTAGGATTCGGCTATGTGGGCCAAGTCCTGTTCGAAGGAAGGTCCACGTGAGATATTTCTCAGACTTTGGACTTGAATGTGTAAATGGGCCTTTCTTTGTAGGAGTATGTCCTACGTAGGTGGACCTTGCCTTAGTCTAATAAGGCGGACTGGGATAGGGAAGAAACTCGTGATGTAGAATCGACAGAGTTTCGACGCTAAAGACCTCGACGACTTATGACGTGACCCGACACTGCTAAATACGGGAAGTCCTAAGAAGAGGAAGGTTTTGAAAATGGATTATTTTTGGAAAATCCGAGAAAACTCGGGGAAAGGGCTGATTTTTTCGAAAATTCAGAAAGTGTATCGGGCCACAAGTTTGAAAGTTCGAAGATATTTTCGAGTTTTGAAATGGGCAGAATACCGGCTAAAAATAGGCTATTTTGAGTAAAATCACAAGTCCTAAATTCGGCATACGTCCCGAGTTTTGAAATTGAATATCTTGAAAAAGATGTATTTTTTTTGAAAAGTTGACGGTTTTGAAAACGACACGGAAACCAAGTAGCATATAGTCACGCAAGCATTATAACGACGCCATGTATGCTTTACACTAAGTCTTGGTCGGTCTAGATAGAGTCTATACTAGTGCACATAGTCTAGACGTTGATCGGGACGAACTTTCTAAGTCGAGTTGATCTAAGAACATGCCGTGAAACCCACTCGAATTGACTATGGACACCTTTGACATATCCATATTGGAGTACATCACGGTATAGTGGGACGTCGGTCGCGAGTACCGGCCCGGGAAAATATAGAGTTATGCATGAACCGTAAAACTAAAACGCGTATTGTACTAGTCAAACAATTTCTATTCGAGTCTCACCCTGAGGATGCCGATGGTAAGTCACGCATCAGTTAATCCCCAGCGGAGTCGCCAAATTGTGGACATGACATAGGTCCACTCCGACGCGGCCACGCGCGGGTTTGGGGAGGCGAATGAATCTTCATATGAGAATGGATCGAATTGAAATTTAAATCGAAGTGGAGTCGCCACCGAACTTTGTGGGAGTTCGGGCCCGTTCGAACCCACTCTATGTCGTAGTGGGCCATATACAAAATACGACCCATTTCCGATGTCAGAGTTTGTTGGTCTCGTCCCTTTGCATTTGATACTGGTACCGACATTATCGGATATCGTGTATTGAATGACTCTCGTGCGCCAACGGTTTTGGGCATCCGAAAACCGAGGTTCTGAGTAAGGGGTGAGGGTACGTGTTGGGAAGCCCACAAAGGACACCCAACCCCGTCCGCACATTAGCAGCCTCTACTAGGATATCGAATGACTTTCTAATAAGCGCGTTAGTTAAACGATGAAATGTTATGCAAACATTGTTTTCCCTAAGCATGCAAAGAATTGAATGGGTTTCTATGTCGATTTAATGCAACTAATTCTAACGTCGAAGTTAAATTTAGCATGCGAGGTTTATTTTAGTACAATAAAATAAACAAATAAATCAACAAGAAAACAATAAACTCGTTAGTAACGGTATAACGATTGACAAAATGAATAAAGATACAGATGCAATGAATGCATGATTTTGCAAAGTTTTATACGTCACGTGATGGATTAACACGTGTTGGCTGAGGTCAAGGGAAAAATATATCGAGATCTAAAAAAATGTTTTGTCTAAAAAACGATGTTCGAAGAATAATAGAAAAGAGCGAAATAGTGCCGCGTTTCCAGGCAGTCGCGCGACTCGCTGGGAACGGCACGACTCGCCCGGGATGCCGGTGAGTCGCGTGACGGGCTGTTTCGAAATTGTTTTCTTCGGAAAATTGATGATTTTATTAAATCGCGTACAAATATTGCGTGATTTGCACTCGACTTAATATTTTCGATATTCGTCGTATTCAATAATCGATTATGAAATCGATATTAAATACTTGGAATGATTTATACTCGATTCTAATTTTGATGCTCGTCATATCCCATATATTTGATTATTGAATCGGTATGGAATGCTAGAGCGAAAACTTGAGGAAAATAATATAAGTCGTTTAAATTAACTAAAACGATATAGACTTTTCTCCGCGTTTATTAATGTCGTAATTAATTCAATTGAATTAGAAGACATCTATGTTAGCATCAATGAAAATCGTGTTAATTAATTTATTCGACTAAATGATTAGATTCGACATCCAATTATGGAATTGGTATCTAATCTAATAGATCGATGCTTGAATTAAAAAAACGACTTGATTCCCTCCGCATCCCGACATAATAATTAATTCTTGCGAATTGTTTGATGTCGGATCCGCATCAACGGGTTTCGACCCTTATTAAAAAAAAGCACTTGTTTTGAAAAAAGGTTTTTAGATTTGATGAAATATGCGATTGAATGATGATGCAAACGAAATAAATATTATTGTTCAAGTTGACTTGTTTCAATAATCAAGTGATCGGGGTGATGGGATAAGCGACCGGCAACGCTGAGTGCAATACTCTTGTATATTCGGGTTTCCTTATCCCACCATCACTCACACTCGACACAAATTCACAAGTATTTTAATGTTTTATGCTAGTGATATTATCAATATTACGGATGCGATAAGTAAATAAAAAACAAAAAAAAAGAGGAAGATGCCGAGAGAGAAAGGAGAAGGGAAGAAAGCGGGTTTTGGCACCCCCAACCTACATGTTCTTGTTCTCGGACGGGACTCGTAGTTGTGGCTTGCACGTGAGTATCGAGATGTAGATTAAGTTGTGGTGGTTTAGGGTTTGCCTCCTAAGTACTATGGTTAGGGCTTGAGTGTATAGGATTGGGGTTGATTAGGGTTTGCTTAGGGTTGAATTTGATGTAAAAATGTGATGATTAGGGTTGTTCAAAAGTGTCTAATTGTGTTGCAAAGGAGGTGTTTATATAGGCATTGCTATGCACCTTTGGTGTCTAGGGTTTTGTGCCTTGACGAACTTGATCTGATGGCCCGTCTGAAGGTGGACCGTGGGTGAGCTACTCGGAAACGACTTTGACCGGGGTTGACCCAATCGCTAAAAGTCGGTTTTACTTTCGGTGTCGGTTTTAACCCAAATTAGTCTTGTTTGACTGGAAACGACCCACTGGGCCTGAATTTGAGGTCAGTTTTGTGAGATTTTTACTCCGTAAGTGCTTAAGCCAACAACTAATGGTTTTGAGCCCACATCCGAGCGCATAGAAACACATTAGCGTCCGATCATCATCGGGTGTTTTTTGGAAACTACCATAGACACCTGACAGTCAAAATGCGGGTGTCTACACAAGGTCATGACGTTGGTTGAAACCTTTGGCTACAAGTCGGGCTTTATGTTTGTTATGAGAGTCATCGGGATTGTATTTGATGCGGTAGATCCACTTACACCCTATGATATTGGGAGCTTGGTTGGGAGGAACTAAAGTCCAAGTGTTGTTTTTGGTTAAGGCTTCGTATTCGGTGAGCATAGTATCACGCCAAAGCGGGTTAACTAGGGCTTGTTTAATGGTGTTGGGTGTACTGTATTGACCGGGATTGGTAGCTACATTGGCGTGAGGAGAGCATTTATGTAAATATGTAAGGTTTAAAGTATTTGTTTAATATTAAAACGATAATTAAAATGGAAATGGGTAGGTTGGACTTAAACGTCCCAAAAAGAAATAAGGGAAGATTCAACTTAAACGGAGGGAGTACGAAGTATTCCGTAAGAAAAATTACAAATTATTAATACATAAATAAATAAATGTGCAATTTGCACGGGGTTAACCCTAAGCATTGTCCCTAGCACTCCAAACTACTAATATCATTTCACTAATTATTAGTAATAACAGTTGATCAATTCAATTATGTTTTCTTTGGTCCAACTTTAATGTACTAACTAATAGTTTAATAAAAGTGATAAATCACGGGGTTGAATGATATCATGGTCGACAGACGAATTTCAATGAAGTGGTAAGGGCTATTTTGAGGGGAGAAACCGAGAAACTATCAGAGGAAAATTCATTGTAGTCTCTTTAAGTACAGTTCAGTGGGCACAATACCTCAGCTTTCAGTCCTTTCACCAAATTAGTTAGCCCTATCAAATACGTTTGTCACTATTTGATTGCCTTAATATGGACAAAAGTTAACTACTTCCAGTCAAATGAATGCCAGCAGTAGTGGACTAGTGGTTGCTTGTTCACTTGAAGCCAACGGTACTCCCTTCGATTTTTTTGAATTGTAACGTTTGATTTTCGCATATAGAATAAGGTTGTGAATATGGATAGTAGATCTAATTAATAAAGTAAAAACATCCTCACTAACAAAAACATACTCATTATAGAAATATGACAATTCTAGTGAAACTACCCTAAAAGAAATATATTAAAATTTCAAAGAATCGGAATGAGTATTATTAAGTAATGGCAAATTCTTGTTTGTGACTAGTATATTCATCACAATCTTGTGACGGGTCAAATATTACCCACACATTGGTAGAATGTAGAAGTCTCACTCAGACACTCACCTCTCAAAAAAAAAAAACTGCAAATCTTTTTTTGAAGCAAAAAAAAACAACAAATCTTTTTTTGAACGTCTTTTGTACTTTAGTGATACACACAAAAGTACGTGTAATTATTACAATTATCTAATACTCCCTCAATTCAACTCTAGTACTCCACTTGTCAATTACTCTCTCTGTTCCAATCAATTTCGTACGTTTGCTTTTTCACACTTATCATGCACGTTTTCTTTTGAAAATATCTTTAGTTACATATTTCTAAAATTATAAAAAAATTGATATTCATAATGCATTTGATTGGACAATTTAAACAAGATTTCACATGACCATATATATTTTATCTTAAGTATGTTATGAGTAAAAGTTATACATCGAAAATTCTTTTCACTTATGAATAGTGTTCAAACCAAATGTACGGAAATATGGAATTGATTGGAACGGGGAAGTATGTTTTCTCAACTACTTTATGTTTATTTATGAATTCTCTCCATTACCTCCTCTACATTATTACTACTTCTCTACTCGTATTACTTATTAACGGTCTAGATAAGTATTATTCTAACGATACAACGGTTCCTAATTTTCTACTTGTACTACTTTAATCATCAAAAGTGGGTAAAAAGTACTCCGTAACAAAAAAAATAACAAGTATTATAAGCAAATGGGAGAGAAACTTCACCCTAAACACTTGGTTGTACAATAGCATTGTACAACCAAGGCAAAGTTGTTGAGCTTTTGTATATATTTATTGAACTTATAAAAGTTTCTGAGCTGAGTTGTAAGTTTTTGAGCTTAAACATTTATGCGATTTAACTCGACAACTTTACACTAAAGCTCAGAAAGTTTATAGCGAAACTCGAAATCTTTGTGATAAAGCTCAAAATCTTAAAACCTCTAATTGCTTACTCTTCTAGAGCTTTCATCACTATATATATAGAGAGTGGAGTTCTTATGAGTCCCTCATAAGAATTGAGTCCCTAAATCCTCATCTCATCCGTTGGATGGGAGATGGATGGAGGGACGAGATCCATCATTATATTTAAAAAAAAAAAAAGATATTGCTTCCATCAAAATAGGAAGGAATATATTTGAGTAACGTATCATTCATACTGCCATTCATTCATTCATTCTCTGTCATTCATTCATTCATTCTCTCGTTCATCATTGTCTCATTCAACCACATTCATCATTCTCTCATTCAATCATTCATAAGAAAAATCACATTCATCATTCTTTCATTCAACCATTGAAATTCTTGTTCGCGCCGCTGTCATTTCGATAACTTTATTCCCTTGATTCCGTTGTCTTTTCCGGTCGAAACGCGCTCTTTAGAGCCGTTTCTTCTAACATTTTTCTTTGAGTGAGTGTTTTTGTAGATTCTACACGATTTCAGGTCTTTATGTGCATTTACACTGATATCTGGTTAGAAGAACGATCCCGAGACAAAACCCGTGCTTTAGGACGTCTAGGCGAAGAAGAAATGAGAAGTATCAATTCATTGGGCCATGGAAAGCGGCCCATTACTTCTTCTATTGGTGTTGTGCGCGCCAGCCTGCCCTGACAGGCCGCCTGCTGGCCGGCCGACATGACACAAAGGCGATTTGAGCTTCATTTTAAGTTGCGCTTCGGCCCCTGCATGTGGTAGGCGGCCTGCCAGCCGGCCGGCATGCACACTCAGTTTATTTCCGCCTATTTTGTATAACTAAGGGGTTGTATTATTTTTCTATCTACTCCCTCCGTCCCAATGAATTATTTGCCTATTCCATATTGGGACGTCTCAATGAATTGTTTGCCTTTCTATTTTAGGAATGTTTTTTATATGCAATTTGATCATTCTCATGAGTTTTGCTCTACATGTCACTCCCTCATTGGTTCCCTTAACCTTGGTGCCAAAAGTAAAGGCAAACAATTCATTGGAACGGAGGGAGTATCATTTTTCATACTTAGAATATTTTTCCTTAGAAAACTCGTGACTCTTAGCATTCTAGCCCTTGGTTTCAACTCGTATTCGATTTCGGTAAACTCGTTTATGCAATTTTCAGTTTTATACAATCTTTATCGTAAATTACTTTGTTCGTCGTAATTTTCTCTATTTGCAATTCGTTGCTCCGTTTAGTTCGTTAGATTTCCGTTCGTTTATCGTTAGATTTATTTGCTTCACTTTTTATCATGAATTATATGTATGCGATTTGTTGTTTCGTAATCATCATGCGTAGCTAATTTTCTCGCTAGGGTCGAGGGGGATCGATGGATTATTATACGATTATGCTACTTCGATACTAAATTTATAATTATGCTAGTACCATTTTCGCGTGTTTTATTTGTCGATTAATTTGTTAAAGGCCACAACATTTTAATCTGTTTGGAAAATTCTAGTTCTTGTGCGAAAGCTGAATTAGGATTAGATCACGCGCGATTTGGTAGGGAGTCTAATAAGTTGTGAGAGCCCGTTAGATCCTTCCTAGGTTGACACGATTCGAGGGAACGTGTTATAGCCGACTAGCATGTTTATGTGTTTATTATTATTGTCGCATAATTGTTGAACATCTATCGTGAACCCGTGACCTTAGTTTTCATCTAATTGTTAGATTCGATTATTTATTATCGTATTTTTAGTAGTCTGTTATATATTTTCCATCAATAAATCGTTTAGAGCATTTTAGAATCGCCATAGCTATTAGACAGATTTAACTGTTTCCCTGTGGATTCGATACCTTGCTTGCCGCTATCTTCTTGTTAGTAGCATTAGGTTTTTTCTTGATTGGGTGAGACGACTTAACCCACATCAAATTTGGCGCCGTTGTCGGGGAAACACTTTTTCTTGTTTTTTAGCTTGTTTCTTTTTTTGCTCTCTTTCGTCTCAAGGAATTAAAACTCCTTGAGATTGATCTCACTTTCCTATTGTAGTTTTGCTTATGCCCAGGTCTTTCCGGTCATCGGAGCTTACTCCGTTCGACCCTGAGCCCGAGGAAACCTTTCGTAGGCGACGACAATTTTGGAGAGAGATTTCCGCAGCTCCCGATCTTGCGACTTAACCCACATCACATTTACTTCCAATCAACACAATCAAGAACACATTCAATCATTCATTGTCTTCTTCGCGCTTCTATAACTTACGTTCGATCAATCCGGCTTAAAATTTTCATTCAATGACGCATATGCAAATCGTAGAACACACAAACGGTGAGTATATGCTTTGTAATTTATACTGGAATCGCCATGGAAGTCATTAAGATGCTACTCAATTATTAGTTTTTACGTTTACAATATGGGAAACTGCATACTGTTAGATGTCTGATTCATCATATGAAATTTGCGCACACACAATATATTGAGTTATTGTAGTTCATATATTGTGCTACCTTAGTGTAGAGCATATGTTACTTCAATGTCTTACATCTGTTACTTTATATGTCGTGTTACTTTAATACACTCCAGCTATTACTTTTTTTTAAGGAAAAACGTGGATTATATTAAATCAACTTCCGACAAGACCAAAGCGGTTTGCGGAAAATTAGAGTCAAAAACAACTTCCGCACCCACGTTGCTACAGAATCTAGCCATCCAATTCAATGAGCGACGGTATTACCACCGCGTTTCGTGTGCATACTACTAATCGACAGGAACTTTTCAAATAAAGAACTAATATCATCAAAACAAATGCCAATTGGACTAAGTCATTGACGCCTCTGCTTAATATCCTGGATGACGTTAAGAGAATCACTCTTCAAGATTATATGATCAAGCCTTCCTTCAAGAGCCTTTTGCAGCCCGAAACAAACCGCTCTCGCCTCCGCAATCTCCGGACTCCACCGAGCAGTAATACGAGTACTCCCCAGTAAAATAATAAAAGATATTGCTATTGTAGTGCATTGGAGGGTCGTAAGAATTTAGGAAACCGCCATATTAAAAAAAAAGATATTGTTTTCTATAATAATGGGACGTGATCGATTGCCACCAAAATAGGAAACAATATGAAAGAGTAATGTCATATAAAAAAATAAAAAAAGAAGAAGAAAGATACTGCATCATACTGCGTCATACTCTCATTTCTGATCATTATATGAATTTTTTGCACTAACCTATACCTGGTGTTATTTTAATGAACATTATCTGTTACTTTGATTCACACCATCTGTTACTTTAATGTTTTACCTCTATTATTTTATACCTGGTGTATAAGCATCCTCTGTTAATTTAATCCAATGTTACTTCAATGCACTTCATCTGTTACTTCAATTCTTGTTATCTGTTACTTTAATTCATATTTCAAGTTTTGATTGTTTTTTTTCGCCACGTTTATTGGCACTGTTATTGTTTTTCAGTAGACGCAAAAGCACATGAATGATGTAGGGATTTGGGTGAGAGTTTCCTCCATTATGCAGTGATGAGATTAAATCAAAGCTTCTGAGATAATGAAGAAGAAGAAGAAGAAGAAAAAGTAGAAGACGAAGAGGACGAGAAGGATGAAGAAGAAGCAGAATTCTAGGTAGAAGATTATATTGTTAGAGTAGCCTACATTATTCGCGTTAGAGTAACATACTTAATGAGTTACAGTAACACAGATTATGAGTAACAAGTGTGAAACATTGGAATTGTAATGGAGTTGATTTAGTTGGAATCATGTACCACTTTTTGTTTTGGAGTATCTTAATAAAAACAAACATTATTCTTTTTGTTAATTGGAACTCCTGTTTTTGCAAGAGACTATTATGCAACGTAACAGATTTTATGAGTTAAAGTAACACAGTTCATGAATTAATGTGACACATTGTATGAGTTAGAGTAACAGTTTTTGCAAGAGACTATGCAATGTAACATATTTTATGAGTTAAAGTAACACAGTTCATGAATTAGAGTAACACATCGTATAAGTTACAGTAACATAGTTTATGGGTTATGGCAGTAACATAGTAACATACGTACAATCAATGACAGTAGGGAACGGATGATTTTTTGCTGAAGATGAAAAAAAAACTTAATTTTAAATAAACTTGTTGTGTGAGAGAAAGAGACATTTAAAAATTTGATAGGAGAGAAAAAATTTGTATTGAGATAATTAAGGAGGGGAGAGAGAATTGATATATTTATCAAGATTTGTTAGTTATTTCATTAATTAACAAAACAAATCATACCCAAAATAATAGGGAGAGTATCAATTTTACATGTAATTTATTTTCTCTAAAATAAATTAAACTCCCTTGATATTTGAGTTGTTATGGTATGGCAGGTGAGGTTAACCAAACATATAACAGAAACATCGATCGATCATCAAATAAGCTTCTACACATCGTATCTAGTATAATGGAAAGTTACTGGGATAACGAGTCGTCAACAAGCTGGGGATAACTTGCTAATCAAGTTTTAAAGCTTCGGAGTAGACATAATAATACACCTAAGGTTTGTTTGAATTGCTCAATTTCACCTTCATTAACCTAAATTTAATTGCATTAGGTGCAAAAGAAGATACATAAGGAATCGAGTCATCCCGAGCATTCCTTCTTTAAAAAAATCTCAAAATTTTCAACTTTTTTTTACTCCTCAGCGGATAATCAAGTCTGTGTCTCTCCTAAAATGCTACGTTCAAGATATGATGTGTCTGCATACAGGTACACCCAGTACTCCAAAACCAAGTTCAAATCCCCATGGATTTATCATCGTCAAGACAGGTATGATCCTCTACTTATGGCTGGCAAGCCCTTCACGCAAGTCTAACGAACTATAAACGACCCGACCGAAAGGCTGTCAGGTTGTAATCCTCGATTGACCTTGTGGCTACTCCGACTTTCGCCTTGTCCAAGGCTCAGTCAAAGTGGGGGCTCTGTAAACACCCGCATTTTGCGTGCTCGTGTCTGTAGCAGTCTCCAACAAAACACCCAATGATGATCGGACGTTAACATGCATCAATACGCTCGAATACGGACTCGGAACCAATTGTATCCGACGTGGGCACTTAGCGGAGTACAAATCTCTCAAAATCGACCTCAAATCCAGACTCAATGGGTCATTTCCAATAAATCAAGCTACTTTGAGCCAAAACCGCCACCGGGGCCAAAACTGTCTTTGTCGACCGAGTCAAACCCGATCAAAGTCGAAACATGAAAACAATATAAGCCACAAAAGCGTCCAAATACGCAATCAAACCAAGTCAAAATGGAATCCGAAATTGTCTCGAGTAACACGGATATCAATCCGTATTTTAGCAACTTCTGATACGCGCGATTTCAGCCGCCTGAGCCCAGGCGCCTCAAAAACAGGGCGCTGGCCTAGTCGCACCTGAATTCTGAAATCAGAAATATTTCACAAAACTCTATAAATACACCCTCATGTACACCATTTCGGTGGTCGAAAATCATTTTCTCAATTCGGAATCAAAATGTGCGAGAGCTTTACCTTTACCACATACACTTAAAACACACCTTAACTCTTCCTATATACATCAAATCGCTCCTCGTGTCTACAATGATACTCCGCGAGCCCGTATTTCGAAGCATTTGACATGTAGGTTGAGGGTGTCCAAACTCCTAACGCCTAACTACTAACTTTCCGATACTAAAATACTCGTTCTTTCACGTATCGAATACTAAGGATGACGAAATAAGGAAATCTGAACACAAGAGTATCGCACTCGCGTCGCCGATCGCTTATCTCGTCACCCCGCGTATTTGGTTGTCTAAGATAAGTCAACCCCTTAAAACGCTTTTACGCTTTCGTTTTATTACTACCGCGTATATCTAATCAAAAATATTTTTACTCGAGTGGGCGTCCGATGATGGTATCGACATTGTAGATCCTAACGATCAAATAACGATGTCGAGACACGTAGGACCTAATGCCCACAAGGACAAGTCGTTATCAATTCGGAGTAAGCGTCCCGTGATGCCAGTTTGCACATCATGGACCCATCGTCCGATGTCGATGTCGAATAGTACAAAGGGATTAGTTCGGATTGATCATTTTCAAAACGAATTTGTTCGACGAAAGTTTCTTCCCAATGTCCGTTCAGCAACCCGACGGGGCGCTAGGGTGGTGGCGCCTCTATATGGAGGCACGCCATTATAAGCGTCTGAGGATCAGGATGTCCCATGGCGTGCGCCTGACCTCATGGGTTATGACACGATTGTAGAGTCTTTCTTTGCATGTTTTCGATACTATTTGCAATCTTCACTCTCGGATGTTCGACTTCGATTCTATAATTGGACGTCAAGCACAAAGAGCCACCGAAAATCGAACTAATACGAAACCTAATGATGTCAATCTGAGCGTCGCACGGTCCACGAGACCCGATAATGGCGCCGCGATACGGAAGGCCCCGATATTCGTGTTCGGTCGATATATCGACTCATATCATAAATTGGGACGAATAAGGACAAGTACCCAATTAGGGCCAAAACGAGGCATCGTAGACTTTCAAAGTAGTCAAACAACGATACAAGTTTCGCCTACGCAGTTATACTTGCGACGTTAGTCGAAATGCGTCAATCTATCGCGTGTTTCTTTCAAAACCCACATCTCGTGTCTATTTTAATTCTATTACCGTTTCCCTTTTACGACTTTGAGTGAATGCGTAGAAATATTTATCCTATGTCGATGACTCTTTAGTCGGTCACGATATCCGATAAATAAAGGCAACCAAATTTCACTAGGATAAGCCGGAATGAGACTTCGAGGCCTCGGGTTCAAGCTAGCGTCACGCTTTGATCCTGTACACCGTTGATCTAGGCGCCCCAGTGCACACAACTGAAAACTGAGCCGCCGAACACAAGCGCCTGAGTTCCAGGGCGCACGAACTCACACGCTTGAGCATCTGTCCTCTGATCAATACGCAACATAATGCGTAGCTGATCGGAGTCTGTCCAGCATTTCGATTTGCAGATTCTGTTTACGTTTTCTATTTACGAGTCCGTTCATAGTTAACGTTTACCGTTTCTACTTCAATTATTGCTATTTGTTCGAGTATTGTGAACTCCGGATTGTATTCCGTCCGTGTAACTTGTAATCTATTTTCAAGTTATTTAATTAATTGTTTGGCATTTACCGCTTTTCTAAATGAACATCGCATGCTAAATTCAACTTCGACAAATCTTAAAGATGCATTAAACAACGTAGTGAACCCGTAATTCGCATGTATAACCTAAAACAATTGTTGTCATCAATCTTCATCATCTTACTAACGCGCGTACACGAACACTGATCGATATCTTAGTAGAGGCCGCTATGTGCGGGCGGGGTTGTGTGTCCTTCGTGGGCTTCCCAACACGTACCTTCACCCCCTTACTCAGAACCTTCGGTTTCTAGATGCCCGAAATCATTGGCAACGAGAGTCATTCGATATACGATATTCGATAATTAGACATCGGTATCGTTATGCAAATGGACGAACCCCACAAGCTCTAGTACTATAAAGCAAGTCGTGCTTTGTGCTCGAAAATTCTACCTGACGACTGACCCATCGGTGGGTCGATTAGAATTTCCGACTCATCCATGAGTGGGTGAATATTTCTACTTGACCCGACCCTAATTCTAGTTTTTTTTAATTTGCATCGATTTTCGTGATATTCAGCGAAACGGAAAATTATAAGTCAACCTAAACCGATGAATCTATCTCGATCTACGATATGAATCAATTAAATTCCATTTTTAAGTTGAGTTTCAATAAAAAATAATAAACGCGGTTTTTAATATATGAAGCGAAAAAATACAATGGCAAAAAATTGTCAATTAAAACACGATTTTAAAAAAAACGATTGTGTGGATTCGGTTTTAAAATTAAAAAATCGGAAATATTATCGACTTCGTAAAGCGAAAATATTAGAAACAAAAAATCAAAAAGAAAAACTACTGAAGGACAAAGTCGTCATTTTATGTAATTAACGCCGACGGTAAAGAGTAGCCCCTCGTACTAACTTTTTTCCAATATAATTAAGTTAATTACCTCGACTTTTCGAGTGCTGTTTTTCATCGTCGGCAATTCAGCCACGCCGTCGGCGCTTTTTAATGTAAAAGACGATCTTGCCCTTGCCTTAATTAGATTAGTTAACTAATGTTATGTAATTTTAGAAGTTAGATTAGTTATTGAAACTCGTTAATGAAACGGTTTTTAATTTTTCAAACCGTTCCGTTATTATCTTGTCCTTATCTTTATTATATAAAAGAAGGCCCCAAAGTAGCCTACGTGGCACAACCTTTTCACTCCATTCCTCAATCCTGACTCTCTCATCGCTTCTGCATATAACTCCCTGCATAGTACCGATATTGCATTCTCGGACCCTCCAAATTATAATAAATTACTCCCTCCGATTTTTATCTATCTTCCCTCATTCTTTATTTGGCTGAAACACCATTTCTTCTCTATTTCTATTTTGAGCCATCAACATGTGGTCTAGAATCACCTTTACATTTCTCTCTCTTCCTTCTTTTATTTTGAACCACACATTCCTACACCCTTATTTTCTTCCCCAAAACCAAAGGGGAAGATAATAAAAAATCGGAGGGAGTACTTCTTAAGTCCTCAAAAACAATTATATCAAGTTTAAATATAGCAAACATATATTTTACGTTATTATATTATTTTAAACGTATAACTTATATTTACGTATAATAATTTCAAATATATATTTACGTTATCCTCTTATTTGTGTGTGTGTGTATATATTTAAAAATTCATAAATTCATATGATATATTCTACCATAATATTATTAAAGGTATAAAAAAAATTGATTTAATTTGCTATTGCAATTTATTAAACCATAAAAATGAATATAGCTATTAATCCAATTAATTTTCTATTTGACTAATTTAAAATATATTGATAAATGGTACGAGTATATATTTATAATTATGACAGTCATTGAAAATTTAGTTCTCTTAATTAAAAATTCCAGAATCTTACAATTTAAAAGATTGCGTCAATTTTGATATCTTACAATTAAAAATCTGGAATCTTATAATTGTGTTCACATTCCACATTTTATTTCATAAATTTTACGTCCAGATTTAACTTTACAATCTTTTATTTGGTATATTTTACGTCCAAATTATACGTCCTTAATTTGGTCATATATTTTCCTTTTTACTATAAAAATCTTTTACATGATTTGTATATAGTTTTCATACAGTTCCATATAATTTGATAATCTTTGACAATATATAAAATTTTACAATGTAATGAGACCATTCACGTTGCAATATTGTCTTGATTGATCAATATATTGTCACTGTATAAATCTCTCTTCTTCCACAGTTTTCAATTCTCTCTACATTTTTGTTCCTCACCACCTTTCTTCTTCTTACGAATTATTAAAATCATCTACAATTTTCGTTATCTATTATTAATTTATTTAAAATTTCATCAATCATGTATTAATTTAATCATTCTTTCATGAATTATATTTATATTATTATGAATTTATATATTTTAATTTTATCTTATACTAATGGTTTGTTATTTTTTTTGTTTTGTTGTGATTTGCAGAACTAATCAAGATCAGAATCAATGGTATAATTTAATCTAATTAATCCATAACTTTTGAGCTTATATAAATTGCTTAGTTTTTAAGATGAGTCAAATCATCTACTCCGTATAATTTTGTAATCATCTACAATTTTTTTTTACTTCGTAATTGTTAATAAAAGATGAGTTGTGATAAAAGCAGGTTCAAGATAATGTCGGAGACGAAGGATTATGAACTCATGAAAAAAAGGTTTGACCTTTTTAATTTTAGATTTTGTTTTTCACCTTTTTTTTAATTTAGTATTTTATTTTTTGACGTTTTTAATTTTTTAGAATTTTTGACGTTTTTAATTTAGTATTTTATTTTTGCCCTTTTTTTTTGTCTTTTTTTTTTTACCTTTGTAGTATTTTAACTTTTAGAATATTTTGGCGTTTTTAATTTAGAATTTAGAACTTTAAAGTATTATCACACCCTTATGATTTTTGCACTCATTGACTCATTTCAAAGTTAGTCAATAGGGTGATCCAATCCTAAGATACTTATCGAAGTGAAAATTATAGATTTATACTCATTTCTGAATCGGGTTTGCCCAATTGTTGTTTTTGCAGACAATAATAAGCGACGAAAGATATAAACAAAGATCTCAACCTTGCAAAACTTGAAATCGTGTTTGATTTACTGTCATAAATAATCCAGTGTAGTGGGTTTAAAATTTGTTATATTCGATTCGATATTATCTTACGGTGTAATGAGTGTACCATCTTACGACATTATCTTTCCTTGAAAGATACTTTTCTTATACTTTTTACGAGTCAATGTCAATCTATTTAGCATTTTCATAATTCTTAATAAAATGGTTATGTTCTACGTCGGTTACAAACATTTCGTTAGGTAATACTGAGAACACCCTACTGCTAATATGATCATCTATCAACCCGTGATTTATCACGGGGTTTATACTAGTTATATATCCACTCAAACTCCACTCACCATATTTAATTTTATTTTCTCTCACTTAAAAAAAAGCGTCTTTTCTTTAGAGAAACCCGACTTTTCTAGAAACTCGACTTTTCTAGAAATTAGGTTGTTGGCGATTTTTAATGTGAAAAGACAACAACGTCCTTCCATAATTACATTCACTAACTTTGTTAATGAAATTAAAAAATTTAATCATGTTAATGAAACTCGATAATAAAACGATTGTTTTTTTGAAAACCGTCATTTTGTTATGTTACGGATTATGTTATACGGAGTATTATATATCCTCCCCCACCCACAACAACACTAATATTATTATTAATATTAAAATTGTATTAATAAGCGATTTTAGGGGGTTTTAGAATCAAATATAGATAATATTTTAGTAAGGTTTACCAACAATGTTCAATTGGTTCAGTGGTAAAGATGCTCATTTGTGTTCGAGAGGTTGTGGGTTACAAATTTCTGTAATTTTGCATCTGGGCGTGGGTTCGAATATAGAAAAACATATTCCCGAGTTACATTGAGACACGTGTCTCAAAAACCGTTCAAAAGTTCTAAAAACCGTAATTTCAAATTAGTCGGGAATATAATAGTTACATTAATTAAGAAACTTAATTAATTTCATTAATCACAATTACAGAAGTATAAAAGAGTTAGGTTGGGACACGCGCCTCAAAAATCGTTCAAAAGTACAAAAAACATAATTTTAATTTACTCGGAAATATTAATTAAATTAATTAAGAAACTTAATTAATATCATTAATCACAAATAGGACAGGATAAAAGAGTAAATTCACGTATAAAGCGACGACGACGTGACTGAAATGCTGACGACGAAATGTAGTAGGGGACTTTTCAGCCAAATAAAATTGTCCAATTTCCTAACATTGTTTTACAGGGCTTCCTTCGAAACAAAAATGAAAAAAAAAATAGGCATCTTTTTTACGTAATTAAAAGTTCCATTAGCAACTTTTATTTTATATTTACAATCGACATTCATCTACTACGGAAATGAAGACAAAGTTTGTTTGGGGGGGATGGTGTCGATCCCAGGTCGATTACAAGTCTAGGATGAATCAGACGGCAATACATGTTCTACAGATTGAATATATATGGAATTTACAACGAAAAGAAAAGTGCAACCCAAAATTCAGACCTCCTTCCACGTCTGCTAGATAGATTCACTACTTTGCACACTGAGATCAAAAGGTGGTAACTAAGAATGACATTCACCATGACCTGCGAATCCGAGAGGCTTCTTACCAAAAGTGGTCAGGATTGGGTCGATGAGAAAATAATGGTTTGACCAAGCACAAATAGAACGAGCGACAGCTCGATAAAAAATATCGTGTTTAAAAGGGTTCGATCCACCACCCATCCATACAACGTGATTCCTCCTGGATTTGTCTGCAAATACATTACTGCAAATGCAAATGCAAGTCAGCTCAATATCATATACGTATATAACACAAATACTAAACAACTACTCCCAAGTCCCAATAGACATACATACCAAAGGATTGCCTCTTGTTATAAGATGAAACTGATGCGAAATGTGAGTGGTTACGCACGGTAATGCCCTCCATGGATTCCAAATCACTCTCAGAGCAGTTTGAAGATAACGAGCCCATTGAAATGGAACGTCGAGATCCTTCGAACGACTTGCAGGTTACCAGAGAATGCCATTTGCTAGCCACCGCACCTATTCCCTGGGCTCTGTGCGATATTTTTGTACCAGCATGCAAGCAAAATAGTGTCTCCATAACTTGAACCAATGAACTTACCTGAAATCAGACAAAAAGTTTCTTTAACTAGGAGCAACACAACGTAGATTCAAGTCTGCAAGATCAACATCTACCAAAGAATCCTAAATGTACCCTAGGTTTTGACGGATGGCAACGAGAAGCGTAGCCTACTAAACTTACGAACATGGCCAACCCACATCAATTATCAACTTGACTACGACTCAGACATTGCTCCAACAGCCGCAACTGTCAAGTAATACTTCTTATTGGTATCTCATAAAAGTGAAGACTCATGAGGCCTTCGACATTTGATTTACAGATATAGACGTGGTGGAAGATTCGAAGCTTTTACTCTTTTGGTGCTTATTGTAAATCCTAACTACATTCCAAGAACAAGATATTTATGCACAGAATCCTGCTTTGTGTAGAGATTAATCTTGGTATCATTTCATAAGTAAGAAACTGATTAGATACGCAAAAGCTGTCAACAATGAATATAATAAACCACTTCATATCTTTTCAGAAAAAGAAGAAACTAGGTAATTTCTCATACAGGGAAACGGATAAGCATAAGCCATCCTGTGGAGCAGAAAATATAGTTCGACTTACCGCAAAATTTCCACCATTTAAGAAAGTAACTTTTCCATTGACACCGGTGATCTGGACAAGGGTCATAAACAGGCTTGCTGTGACAAGCAGAAAGAGCAAGAGAAGATATTTCCGAAATCTATGGCTTATTTTGGAAAGATAATCTCTTAATCGTATGTGCTCCTCAATTAAAGGCAAGATACTCGACTCTCGCTCCAAGAGGTTCTTATAATCATCGAAATGGATAATTTGTAAACTGCAGGCTAAATGGAAGAGAATGCAGGCTGCTAGAGTTATTGCACTTAGGTACGTCCACGATATAACCAAAGCTGAAACGACAAGCCCTGACCGCCACCATGATTGATTTTGAACATATAACATGCGAGTGAACTCATGCGCAAACTTCAAGATGCAACATGGAAGGAGTGACATTATCAGCAAGCGATAAGAATCCTATACAACAACCACAAAAAGCTTCAGTAGGTGAATATTCATATCTAGGATAAGAGGCAGTTCAAATTCATTCATAAGTCATATTTGAAGAAAAATAGAGATGCCAGGAAATACTGGCTGGAATCATGTTCCCCCTGCAGACTCGAGCAAAACAGACTGCGACAGCATATCTTCAACAGTATCATCAGAGCACTACAGGATGATTCGGGAGTAGAATAAATACTATGTACATTCTATGCAATCATACACTGGTACCTCAAGCTTGCATCTAAAGCGAGGTAAGAGCTAGGAAGTACACAGCCTAGCTACAAATGAGTTAACAAAACACAGAAGGTTGCTGAAAATTGCAATGAGCACTGCGTCAAATGACAACAACACATTTCACACGCACACCTAAAGGAAACATGTATAATAAGTCTTTGAATCATTCCTGAAAATGCAAATAACATTTGAAAAGACGGCAATAAATGGGTTGATGATGAGTACCTTAATATTTTGAATGTAGACGAACATGAAGCTTGAGGTATGGCCTCTATGGCGATCAACAAACAAAAAGTTTCTGATCCCTTTCCTGTTAAGTTTATGTGACAAACAAATCAAAGAAGCAGCACCAAGAAGAAGTTGTGAGGTAAGAATTTCATACTCAAAGTCCCTAACTTGGTAATCGTCACAACCTGAGCAATGTGTAAGCTCCAATATAACCACAGGAAGAACAGCACACACCAACACAAACAAAGTCCAAGACACGACAAACCTCAGCACAGTGCTTTGATCAAAACCCAGAAATCTGAGACAAAATTCCAATCTTTGAAGGGTTTTGTCGAGTTCGGTCTCATCGATTTCCTCCTCAACCTCCACAACAACATCATCATCATTATCATCTTCATCATCATCATAAACATCAACATTCTGCTCACGACGATGATGTTTCGAATCCTCTTTCTGGGGTTGGGGTTGGGGTTGTTCATGATGATGGGTCCCATTCCCATTTGGTTGAGGAGGAAGAAGAGGGGTTTGAACAGTAATGGATTTTTCCATTTTACTGGTAAATTTGTTCCGAATATGACAAATTTACTTGTGGGGGATTAATGTATATGCCCAAAAGACAGGAAGTTTATCAAATTTGTGGGAATCTGTTGTTTCATAACAAGTTTGGAGGAAAAAGATTGAAACTTTATTATGAATGAATGTGTTGGTGTATGGTAGAAACTTAGGGGGAGATTTGCAATCAAATGAACCCAATTCTTGAATGGGGAAAAAAGGTGACATAAATACCGACACACACAGACACACACCAAAAACAAAAGACTTCTTCTTCTTCTTCTTCTTACTTGATGACTGAGTTGTTGATAGCAAATACCCAAGAAAGATAATGAAAAACAAATGATGATGATAATAATTAATAGTAGAAAAAGTATGGGATGTATGATATGATAGAAAAATGTTTCAAGTTTGAGCAGCAATTAATAGTAATTGGTTTGACAGAATCAAAGTGTGAGAAATTAGGGCGTTTTGTTTTGTGTTGAATTGTAAACCGTGGATGCCTGCCAATGCTGAGAACCCCTATCACTTTGACATTATTGTGTTGTGAAGAGAGGTGGGATGATTCCCTAAACTCCTGACAGAGAACAGTGAACACAAAAGAAAATACTCAAACCAGAAGAAGAAGAAGAAGGAACAGAGAAAACTGAACTGCAGCAACGAAACCAAAACTGAGATCCAATAGAGTTGGGGAGTACGGATGCTACTCTCAGCCCTTTAGCCCAACACTTCAGTGGCCGACGCCGCTATCTCACCAAATTATCCAATTATCCCAACCAAAAATTTTGGATTCAGATGCCCAAAATCATTTTGTCACATATCCGATCCGATCTAAACTACTCCGTATGAATTATTTTTGAGGTTTTTTATTTTCGGTTGATGCATTATAGTTTTAGTATAAATAAGTTACTGTAGAACTTAATCCATTTTACATTTAGCATTAAAATAGGGTGTTACTCTTCGCAGTACGCATTTTACTCGACGCAGTACCATTTTTCCGATTTTGCCCCTTTCATTTTCCCCTCCCTCAAATTCATCCTTTTGTTTTTCCTCTGTTCTTCTTTTTCTATTCTCCATCTCTACTTTACTCAACGCAGTACATTATTTTTTACTTTTACGCAGCACATTTACTGTTTTTAGTTTTACGCGGTACATTTTGTTGCAGTACATTTATTTTAAAATTCGATGCAGTACATTTACTTTAATCTTTGACATAAAGTATTTTATCACGGAATACACATGTTTTTTCAATTTTGACGCAGTACATTTTTTTCAACTTTGACGCAATATATCTTTTTTTCAACTTCGACAAAGTACATATTTTTTTAAATTCTGACTAAAGACGATTTTTTCAACCACGGTACGTTCTAAAGTATTTTTTTTAACTTTATCAACGCAGTAGGTTTCTTTTATCACGGAATACACATGTTTTTTTTTCCAATTTTGACGCAGTACATTTTTTTTTCAACTTTGACACAGTATATCTTTTTTTCAACTTCAACAAAGTACATATTTTTAAAAACTCTGACTAAAGACGTTTTTTCAATTTGTTGCCACAGTACGTTCTAAAGTATTTTTTTAACTTTATCAACGCAGTACGTTTCTTTTATCACGGAGCACACATGTTTTTTTCCAATTTTGACGCAGTACATTTTTTTTTCCAACTTTGAAGCAGTATATCTTTTTTCCAACTTCAACAAAGTACAAATTTTTTTAAACTCCGACTAAAGACGTTTTTTCAATTTGTTGCCACAGTACGTTCTTATTATTCCATCGACACAATACATAATTATTCCATCGACATAATACATGATTTGTAAATATAAATTTCTGAGAAAGTTTATACGAAGAACAAGTCTAACATTATTTCAAAAATAAGTCACTACTAATCATCTGCTAAATCCATAAATTCGGACTTCTCTTTTTGTTCCATTGATTGAATATTCTCCCAATCAGATAATCGCGCAGAAATTTCAGCAAACCAATTTAAACAGTTATCTTCCTTATTTCTCTCCCAGCTTGGGTGGATTCGCGGCAATGGAGAATTATGATCAAGACGCGCCTACACACAATAATAGTAGTAAGAATTAAAATACGTTTACGACATTGTTACATTAATAATTATTTTATCAACTTTTACGATTTAATACAAGACGACGAAAAAAAAACTAATACTGTCAGCAATATGAAAGTAAAAATATACGCAATACGTACCCAATAAAAATGGTCTTTCACTAGAATAATTGTTATAAATTTTGTCGACTCCATTGACCAACTCTCCGACAATTGGTTTGGTAACTTCAATGACAAATATGTACTGCTCCCATTGCATGATAAACAAGTGAAAACTACATTGTAAAAAGTAGACGCAACAAATCCCAAATCCAAAACGGACATCCATTTTGGTTTAGGTGCCACACCTTCCCAATGCGAAAGCGAATCAGCAATAACATTAGCACGTGCTCGACACCCAAATGCATTTGAGTAGAAGTCAAAGTTTGTCATTAATTCATCTAGCAAGTCACGTCTTACTCTTGCCCATTCATTTTCATTCGAATAAATTTGATAAGCAATAGCTCGGAATCCACAATTCCCATCACCAAGAGGATTGTACCATTCCAATATAAATTCCGACACATACAGAACCATCGAAGGGTGTGGAAATGGTGGTCCTAAGTTATTAACCTGTACAAAGTAATTGTCATACACACACACACATATAGATATTATTGTAGGAGGACTGACATACTCTTCTACTCTTTGCCTTTTTTGAGAATGTGGTATTTCTGAATTTGAAACTCCACGACCTCGACCTCGACCTCCATCTCGTCCTCGACCACGACCACGTTGACTTGTGGTGGGGATCTTCCGCTCAATATGCTCATAATATGATGGCTCTCTTCTTATAGAATCTTTTTTCGGTCGTCCACGTGTCTTTTTCACTGTTGGGTCAACGATATTAGATGGGCGTAAGATATTCTCTATTGCATCACAACATTTTTGGATCATATCCGGTGCACTCTGTAGCACCTCATCACATAGTCGGTGAAATTTTTCTTGCTCTGTCGCTAGATTATCGTCTATTTTATTGCTGAAATCCACATCTAGAGTCTTCCAAATAGAAATTTATACGATGTGTCGCACACACATCATATTGCATCCCTTTCAAGAAATGTACTTCATATATATATATATATATATATATATATATATATATATATATATATATATATATATATATATATATATATATATGTCCAAAACTCATCATAATGAGCGATGACATTCAAACTGCTAAATCAATCATAATAGACTTAAGCATAATATTGTAAAAAGGTTTTTCCATAGTCATTACTATGAGATCAATCCTTAACTACCATGCTTCATAGATACTCTTATATCAATCTACATCGTCTTTATATTGAAGACTATTCTTCACTATAAGACCCATTTAACCATAGTCTATACTTGGTAGTTATGGTATACAGAATCTATTAGATTTTATGTGACTTTTGGAGTCTTTGCCCATTATTGTTTCATCATAGGTCAAACCTATGTAGGGTAATATTTTACAGGTAAGATGATCATGAATTTTCATGGATGCATCAATATCCTCTTCAACAGTTGTAGAGAACACCTGTTAATCTTGAACATTTTCAAGGTCGATTCTACTCCCACTGTTTCTATTAGAAATCACATATCTTTAAAAGAAACATACCACTCCATGCAACAAAACAATTTTGTTCTTTGGATGGTTCGTAGATTTAACATAATACCCCTAATAAAACACATATCATAATTCAGTCTAAGTTCTAGAAAACAATTTTCTTTAAACTTTAAGACTTGATAATTAAGAAAAGACTATTTTAGAACATTTCAATTCATATCTCATATGGTGTCTATTCTTCGACATACATGGACAATCTCATCAACATTGTACAAAGACTTTTATAGTGCATAACTTTCTAAACAGTCAATACAATCTGCATAACTCATCATAGACCAAATCATATCAAATATGGTTCGATGTAGTTTGAAACACTTTTCACTACTTCTAAAATGATCACAATCTTTTAGTTCAATTCCTCCCTGTTTCAATCATATCGAACAACTCGTATCAACTTATCAAGTTGATCTTGTACCTTGAACAATTCAAAGCATTCAATTTCAAAATTCATCAAATGAACAAAACCATATATACACGTTACCCATTTTGCAACATCACTAGTTAAAACTCCCACTACAATTAATAGGAGTCACTTGTAATGTCATTTATCCATCTAAACAAGATCCATTTACCTCACTTGATCCTTATCAATAAGGTTTATAATTTCATCATTATGAAACTTATTCTTATGTTTCTTGTCTCATGGATTAAGGATTATGCCATAATAGGTAAAACTTGAGTCGTGAGACTTGAACCTTTTTGATCGTTATGTTATAAATAAAAGCATTCACTACTAGGAATGTAGAGCTCAACAATCATGTTAGTCTTATTGTACCTCATATTCTTGCAAGGTATAGAGCAACACTTGTTCTACTTTTATCAAAACTTTTCATGCCCATACATGAAACAGAATCAATATTCTTACTTATGACTAGTACAAGAATAACAATTATTCAATTCCAGTATTCAGCTTTATGGTAAAATTAAGTAATTTTCCTTTTATATATGAAACAACAACATTTGTTCGTTTCATCATAAAACACTTCACTTATATACCATTATTCCACCCTCTTTGAACCATCACATCCACAATGTATTAGTTGCATTTGGTATCTTATACCAAAACAGTAGAATGAAAGTAACAATTACTCTAATAACATACACACCAAAAGTCATACTTCAATTGATTTGCAGATTTTCTAGACACTTCTAGAAACTATCTACCAATGTCCAATATTTGTCATTACAATAATGACTAATAAAATCGTACCTAATCTAAATTTGGCAACAAGTTTGGGTATGATAACAATTATTCTTCCCTTACTTTAACCAATATCTTAGATTCATTAATCATTATCTCAAGCAATTTTCTTAATAAACTCATAGAATATTAGTATTATTTGCCTTCTTGATACAATGTTCAATCGTCTTTTAACATCTCATGCTAAAAGGTGAGAGACTTTATCAAGTCACATGTTTATTCATAATAAAGTGACCTAAACTTAGGACTAATTGAAACGATTTCAATTCCTAATTCTTTAGAAAGAGGCATCCAAAATTTCCTGATTATCAATATAATCACGTCATCATATGACACAGATTAATTAGAACATCTTCAACATTTTCTCACTTAATGGGAACGGTTCCCTTTATTGAAACAATTAATTTTGGTACTTATAATCATCTTCATGACTCTAATTATACAGTCCATACTGTATATTAACATTGGTAATAATTTGTCGGAATTATCCTTCACAAGGACAAAATCCGTATCTCTAATTTTGAGAATGATTTTCAAGATACCAATCGATGAGGTTGAACAATTCAAACTCATCTTTAATAAATGTGATAATGGTGACTAAATTACAACTATATGTATATGCAAAGTAAAACGATAATTAATATTAATTAAAAATCTTAAACAATTTTAAGATAAAATCATGAAAACTACCCTCAAGTTCTCATAATATTCCAAGATCCTAAACCTTTTGTCGCTCAAGTGAACTTGGGCTCACTGCTCAAGCTCCAAAAGTAAAGGTAGACAACGACATTGTCAATTACATCAATATATAATTCTTGGTTCGTCGGAATTAGTCATCATATGACACCAACTATTTGCCTCAAAGCCCAAGTCCGACTTGATAGCAATGTTAAGCAAACCAGACTGAATCTGTGGGTAACCGTTACCCACCTACTCAGTCCACACACATCGACAAAGCACCGCTTAGGCAGTCACTTCAACCAATGGTATGAAATTGTTGTAGTGGTCAATTTTGGAAAGGAAATACTTAATATTTTTGCGAGGGATTAAATGCATTATGGGTCCTAAACATGCTCCTAGGTCAACTTACAAGACGACCTACCAGTTCTAGGCACACAAGTCCCAAGTCTCAAATAAGAAAAATCATGCATCATACGACATAATAATTCAATTGTTACTAGTGATTTGTGCATAAAACAAGTTAAAAGATCCCATATTTTGACTTATAATCATATTACAATTCATAATTGCTATTTGGTTTGAACAATTTCACCAATATCTTTCATTTTTCCAACTACGAGGAACAATTTTCCACCCGGAAAAATTGAACGGATATACAAAACTCGATTCATAATCGATCTGCAATTTATAATTGTCATATAGATGAACAATTCATCAAAATCAAATAAGACTCGAGAAACTCTTTTCCCGATCTATTTATGATAACATGATAATTAAAATGCCTAAAATTATTTAGCCGATTTAGAAAACCAATTTTTCATTGATTCGGAAAAATAAAAGTATAATCCATGTTTGATTCATAATCAACCCACAAACGCAAGAAAATGACTTTTCTTAAAAGCGTCACTCGACCCGACACCATGTCGTCAGAGTAAATATTGTGTCGTATTGGTCAAACCTTTGCCGCCCGAGTCATCACGTTCCGATCGGGACACACCCGTGCCTACCGAGTCATACTCGTGCCATCCGAGTCATACTCGTGCCAACCGAGTTGGTCTCTATTCGTTCCGTTTCCACTATTATTAAAACGAGTGTTGTCCTAATCGTATTAGGTCTCATCGTCAACAATAAATTCTAGTAATTTTATGTTCTCAATTTCAATCGAATCTTGACTAATCTAATCAGTCTCATCGTCAACAAAGAAATTTGAGATTATATAGTGAGTCAATTTAGGGGAAAATTAAATTAAAAATAATCACTATTAGATTTAAATTAACTTTAAGAATCAATTTCAAAATTTAACAATTTAAATTCACAATTAAAACACGCCCTAAATTTGATCGATATGCTCATATGTACAATATATATGTGTCCTTGCTTATGATAGAATGATCGAAACAATATTTCTCAATTAATAAGCCATCAAACATACTCAAACGAGCTACCGAGAATTAACATGCAGTAACAATCACATTCATTAACCAAGAGTATAAAGCTACCAACTTTTTGCACATGCATTAACAAACTACCAAGAATTTGGCAAGTCAAACGAGGAGTAACGAGTAAGTGGCAGATAATTGAGAAACTAACAACGAGAACAATTCTCACAGACGGATCATATAATCAAATTAATACGCGGTAGAATCCCTTATAATCAATTATAAGTCATAGATTCACGTCGATCTGATTAATACTACGTAACAGAGGCTCTGATACCACTGTAGGGTTACAACCCTTAAACCCAAGGACCTGTTACGAGTATTAACCGAAAAGACAAAAGAAGAGGGATAACAATTATACCTTATTTGCAGCGGAACAGCGTATTAATAAGAAGTATAATAAACCCAGAAATATATATAATCTCCACGGACGGAATAAATAATCTTCACGGACAAGAATAAATAATCTCCACGGACAAGAATAAATAATCTCCACGGACAGAATAAAGCACCCCAAAACGTGATGCCTCTTTTGGTATCCACACGGGTACAGAACTGCGACGTATATGCTAGTATAAGGGTTTTGTGAGACGGTCTCACAAAATTCTCTCTCTAATAATATATGAATCAGTACTCACAATTGTATGATCTGGTTCATCATATGAACTTCCTTATATAGGAGAGATAGGTTACCTACTTAACCTAGAAGTTATTCTATAACTCTAATTGGTATAATTAGATTATCACAATAACTCTAGTTACCATAACTAGATTATTACTATAACTCTAATTACCATAACCCGACAGCACAGCTGAGTCGTATTACTACTGACCCGATATATTAATATACCGATATATTAATAATATCCCGTACACATTGTGTGTGACCCAATGGGCCCACTTAAGACTACCAGACATATAACTCATTTATATGTCAACCCGACATCGACCTCTAGCAAGGCATATCGGATACATAGACTTAAGCGGGTTAATCCGTAGGACAGTGGACATAACTCCTTCAATTAGATGGGCGTAAGACATTCTCTATTGCATCACAACATTTTTGGATCATATCCGGTGCACTCTGTAGCACCTCATCACATAGTCGGTGAAATCTTTCTTGCTCTGTCGCTAGACTATCGTCTATTTTATTGTTGAAATCCACATCTAGAGTCTTCCAAAATGGGTGAATAGAATCAAGCTCAACTGATTTTCCGGATAAATTAAATTTCGACTACTTCAAAATGGCGTGATAACATATTAATAATAAAGATTTTAGAAATGCAACATGATAGAACATACCTTCATCCGCCAAAATAGCAAGCTCGTGCGAACAAGGCAGACCATGCGTAGTCTTCGAAGCACACCCATTACATTTTCCTTGAAAGATTTATCTAAAATCTTAATTGCCGCATGGGATACATTATGAGTCAACCTACGAAATAAAGCCTTCGTACCCTTCACTCGTAAGGCAACATTTTTTGAACATCTCAGTTGTTTCTTGATCTCTCGTTGTTGAAGTTTAACCATAGAATCAATTTTCTCCCAAACCGTATCAAAACTTCCAACTGAGGTACGCAAGTAACGCTTCAGAGATGCATGTGCGCCCTCAACCCTTGTACAAAACAATTTAGATCAATTAGACATAGAAGAAATAATATATTGTATATATAATGTATAAACTCTTAGATGTAAATTTACGGTGATATCATATACCTGTTAGTAGTAACATTTCCAAAGTGTAATACTTTGTTAGTCCAAGCATACACAAATTTTTTCTTGTATTGATTTGATAAGTGTGGTTTGTAGTGCCTATTTTGTAGTGTTTTGGTCCCATTTTCCTTGTAGAATTGCTCCTTGGGAGCGGTTTAGGGGCTTCTTATGCTTCCTTTAGTTCGTTTCAGGTTCCCGAGACCGATTTGGAAGAGTTGGAGCGATTCCGACTCGATACATACACATTTTGGAGCCAACGAGATAAAGGAACGATGACTCGATGCTTTGGAATCGACCCCGAGACCTTGGGACCCAATCCCGAGTCCCGAGACCCGATCCCGAGTCCCGAGAATCGATGAGAAGTCCATGTGAGGCAAGGAGAGACCAAAAGGATCATAATGGAGGCCTACAAGACCCATCCCCGACGGGTATGCACCTCATCCCGTCGGGGATGAAGTGCACTTTGGAGGAGGCTACTGCAGGGCCGTCCCGGTCGGGACCAACCCGTCCCGGTCGGGATGGTGGGTCCGTCCCGGTCGGGATGACCCGTCCCGGTCGAGACCAAGTGCTGTTGCCCGCATTTCACTTTCTTTCTTCTCCCTTCCATTTGTAACCCTATAAATACCCCTCCTCTTGTAATGTTATGGAGGTTCTTCACTTCCCACTAAACCCTAGACTATTTTAGGTTAGATTAGTGTAGATTAGTCGGTAATTAGTGGTTAATCTTAGTTTAGTACTTGTATTAAGGGAATTCTTCAAGATCTTCACCAAGCTTGACAACCTTGGTGGTTTGTTTTGGGTTTTCTTCATTAATGCAAGTTTCAATCTTTCTCCTTCACTAGTATGGTATAATCCTCTTCCTTTTTACTCTTTATCTTGTTTAATTCATCCAAGTTTGCATCTTTGATTGTTGTATTGTTCTTAGTTCATCTTTTTCAATAGTTTCATTATGGATGTTTTGATTCTTGTGTTGATTTCTCTTGTTCTTGTTAGTTGTAGTTTGATTATGTTAGAGTAGTGTTCTTGCTAGGGTTAGTAGGGTGATTAGGGTTTTAATTGGGTGATTAAGGGTTTGTTGGAGATGTGGGTGAAAGATTTGGGTTTCCTCTTGGTTGATGCATATGACATGTTTGATGAATTGCTTGAATGACTAAGTAAGTTAGATTGCTTGTTTTTCTTGCCTTTCCCTTGTGGGTGTTAGTTGTTATGGGTTCGGTTCCCTCATTAAGTTGCGAGAGCCCGGTGAGGGCGACCCCTAGGTTAGTCTAAGTTGCGACCGCCCGGATGCGATCTAGGCCATAACACGCTAGAACCCCGTTTGTCATGTGTGTCGCCAAAATGGGTTCCATGAGGAACCTCTAGGTCGGTTTAAGTTGCGACCGCCCGGACCGACCTAGATTACCCTACTACCTCCTTCACTCTAGCTCTCCCTTGACCATTTCGTTACCCCTTTGACCCCGACCTGATCCTAGCCCGTTTTCCTTGTTGTTCTTCCTAGTCAGAGTCTAGCTTTCTCCCCTTCTATCATTCTCTAGCTTAGCTCGTTGACTTAGTCTCGTATTTGGGCCGACCTAGTCTATACGCCTCTACCGTCCCCGTGGATTCGACCCGACTTGCCCTATCTACCCAAGTTAGGAATAGCCGGTTATTATTTGGCGGTTGGGATTCCACGACAAATCCTTACCATCAAATTGGCGCCGTTGCCGGGGACGGTGCTAGTTTAGACTTTGTTTTCCTAGTTACTTGACTTTGTCTTTGTGTTTGTGTTTTTCTTTTTTTTCTTTTGGTTACCTTGCTTCTTGTGTGTGTGTGGTTTATTTCTCTCTTGTCTAGTGCCCAAAAAGCACTAGACTTCTCACGTTTGTTCTTAGTCTACAGTTTGTGCTTAGAGGTGGTGACTATCTTCTTCTTGCGACTTAGAGCCGCTTTAACGGACGGTTGCTAGAATGAGTGGTTTCCAACCGGGTATGGACTACGATTTTCGAGCGAGCATGGGGTTTGATCTAAACTCCACACACTCGGGAGCCGATATGAGCTACTCCTCTTCTTCCATGAACCAAGGGTATGACATGACGTCCCCCTACCATAATCAAGCTTCTTGGGGTGATCAAGACTCTAGTGGGTATGAACCTCAAGGTTATGAAAATGGCTACCAACAAGTGAACGATTATCAATCCTACGATCATGGTGACTATTACTCGAGTTATCAATGTGAACCCACCATGTTCAATCAAGATTCACCTTATGGAAGCCAATACCACCAAGACCCACCATATTACCCTCCACCCCAACCACAATATGAACCCCATGACCCACAATACTACCAACCACCCCAACCTTGCTACCAACAATATGATGCCCCACCCCTTGGGCATCATCAAGACACCATGTTTAATCAAGATTATCAAGATTAGCATCAAGATTATCATCAAGATTATCAAGATTATCATGGAGATTATCAAGACCCCAATGATCACCAATTGTCCGACATGGAGGAGTTTCAATCACTTCTTCAAATGCAAAGGAGCCTTCAAGAAACGGCCATTCAATTGCGAAAACAACAAGATGAATTAATGGCCCAAATTCAAAGGGGAAACGAGGCGAGGAATGCATTAGCGGTTCAAACCGTAATGTCTTTATCCCGGGCATCACATTTAGATGGAGGGTGCCCACTTGAGAGAGAGGAGCAACCTAATCATGAAGCCGCCGATGTAGTTCCCTTTGATAGAGAGATTTGCTTTGAAGAACCTCAATCGTCTACCCAAAAAGAGACGGATGAGGATATGACCCTTAGTGAAGGCAACATTGGTGAGGAATTGGAGGAGGATAGTGAGTTGGATGGTTTGGTGGAGTTTGTGGAGTTGTTGGGTGAGATTGTTAGCCTTGAGTTGCCCTTGTGCGATAATGCGACTAAGCATCAAGAGCCCCTTGCTAGTACACCGAAAGATGACTTGGAAGAGATTGAAACCACCGGTAGAAGCTTCGATCCTCCTCTCCAAGATGATGTGGGGCCGAATGATGAAGATGGGGAACCACAACTTGAGGAAAGTGTGGGGGTTTGCATTGAGGAGATGAGGCCAAAACCGCTTTTTGTGCCTTGTTTCTTGGAGATGAAGCTTGCTAATGATTGGAGGCGATGCCTAGGGAGGAAGAGGCCGGTGAAGCTCATAGGATGGATAGACCCCGGATGTGACACGAATGATGATTTTGGGTCTTGGAAATCCTACTTCTTGTCTCCACCTTGGAGGCCGTGGAGGTTGGCAAAGCTCGAGCGCTTCTTGGGCCTCCACTATGACGTCGGTAGCGCGTTCGACTTGCTCCTCCATGCCCTTGAGGGCTATGGTTGAAGGAGAGTCCACCATCCTAGGTTTGACGGAGTTCCTAAAGAACCGTCATGTTGTATATTCCCCCTTTCTCCTCTTTAGAATACTTGTGCTTGTATTTGTGTGTTCTATTTTTTCTTGATTTTGTTTGTTTTTGTGGGATTCTTGTAATTGATTTGGTATTTTGATGAGCGATGTGAGGGAGTGAATTTGATGTATACTTTGAGTTTATTGTGATAGGTGAAGTGAAGATGACTCCTAGAAAGGAGTGGTTAGTGATAGAGCTTGGATCGTGAGTAAGGAAGTCGGTTTTTGGGGTTTTGGGAGTCATGAAGACCCTTCCCAACCGGAAAGGGTGTGTCGTCCCGACCGGGATGGGGCCGTCCCGATCGGGATGAGGGTGCCAAAAATCGAGTCCACTGGAGTGTCATCCCGATCGGGAAGGAGGCTTCCCGACCGGGACGGGTATGTCATCCCGACCGGGACCACCCATCCCGACCGGGATGACCCCCTACTCCATTTTGGTACCTCTTCTTCGACATTCAAGCCCACCCAACCATTGTATACCCCCACCCAACCTCCTTACCTTCCTTGCTCATATCATACCACCCACATACTTCATTTTCATATCCTCACTTCATCTTCTATCTACTTTAGACCGGTATACACACCAATTTCCACCCCATCACACCATTATGAACCCACTACCTTAGCCATGCGGTTTTATCAAGCTTGAAGCGGGATAGCAACGATGAAGACAAGCAAGTGCCTATATTGATCTATGAGACGATGGAGAGAGTGAGTTGCTAACCGGTCGGTATGGCAACTATCCTTTCTTTTCCGTTTTTTATTGCTTGTTTTCCCCTTATTTCTCCCCTTCCCCTTGAGCCATGGTACCTTGGTGGCCTTCGAGGCCTTGGTTTTGGTTGCTCCCGACTCTCGATGATGTGACTACATCGAGAGTCATTTTCAAAATCCAAATTTTTCAAGTTTTTCACTCTTTCTTTTTGAGGATTTAGTCGGATTTAGGCGGAATCCGGGCTAGGTGACGTAATTACACCTAGTCCTCCCCTCCCATTTCCTTTTATTTCCTTCTTTTTTTATTTTCTTCCCCCATCCATATCTTTTTCTTGTCTCGGCCGACGGTGACTTGACTACACCCCGGCCGGACACACTCTACCATTTTCTTCACCCTTATTTTTGATTTTTAGCTTTATTTTCGTAGTTTATTTTCTTTTTCTTTTGTGCTCCATGCACTACGGTCGAGCATGAGGACATGGCTCGACTTAAGTGTGGGGGAGCGATATTCTAGCATAGTTAGTTTTATTTTCTTAGTTTTTGAAAAAAATCTTTAAAAACCCTAAAAATTTGAAAAAATTTCACAAAAATCAAAAAGATTTTTCTTTTGTGTGTTTTCCTCTTGTGTCATTGTGTCGTATGTTTGTTTTGTGCGCGTGTTTTGCCTCCCTTTTTCCTTATAGGTTGCTTGAATCACCGATAGCTTTGGAGAGCTTGCAAGACTTTCGGTAACATCTTTATCCCTTTTTCTTCTTTATCTCTTGTGGAGTTCGGAGGAGGTTGTGATGTGGTGTGCTCGGGAGGGGCTTTGTAAAGCTTGAGGTTGATTTGGTTGCTCATTTGGAAGATAGGGGTGGTGTTTGTGTTTTCATTGGTGTTCGTTTTGTGTTGTTCTTGTTTTGTTGCTTTTATCTCTTTTTTCTTTCGTTTTCGTTGAGTCTTTGTTTTGTGTTTTGTTGTGTGTCTTGTGCGTAAACCATTTTCGAAAACCCGGTTTAGAGGTTAGTGTGTGAGTGCATATTTTTCCCTTTCTAGTAGTATAAATCGAGTCTTGGACTTTAGTCTAGTAGAATGACCCTAAATCAATGATTTCGTTGGTCCTTTACCTTGAGTCCACCTAGCTTACTAGGGATTTACTACGGGATTTGCATTTTGACCATTTTGACCACCCACGGTGTGAAAAGACCTTGGTTACCGAGTCTCGTCCCTTAGGTGACCGTGTCTAGGATCGTTTGATTAGTCCAAGTTTTCTCCCCTTTTTGTGGGTTTGAAGGGAAATCGCGACCCCCGACTCACCCATTACCTACCTCCCACTCATTTTCACACAATAAATTGCAACTTGTTGATTCCTCTCTTTCTTGTTACAAAGAAATGCCAAAATGCCAAATCATGCCAAAAGGGCAAAGAAAAGAAAAAAAGAAAGAAAATGAAAGAAAGAAAAGAATGAAGAAAAAGAAAAGGCACAAAAGCCAAAAAGAAAAGGCACAAAAGCCAAAAAGAAAATAGAAAAGAAGAAAAAGAAATGGCATGGCAACAAACGAGCAAAAATGCAAAAGAAAAGAGAAAATGCCAAAAGAAAATCGTCTCACAAAAAGATTATATCCCCACAAAAATAAGCCTTTTTTCGACTTTTGCCGTGAAGAGCCTACCAAAAGACCGAGTCCCGAGGAAGGATGATAGCGGCATTAGTCGGTCTTCCCTCATTTTGCATATTTTCACCTTTTTACTTGGACTAGTTAGGCGGTTTCGGATATGGGACGACCCTCTTGGCTCTTTGCTAAAGGGGGCGGGGTCTCACTTACCTACAATGTCGACTAACACCGTGGTTCATCCTTTTTCCATCCCGCCGATCGTCCCGTAGTACGTTCTTAGAAGGTTAGGAGGAACCAAGGTAAGTTACCAACGTTTTTGTTGCTTTATCGTCATACTATTAGGATTTAGTCCATCTTGGTTTGTATTGCTAGCTTGGGAACGTTGTCACTTGCCTTGAGTCCTGAACCGGTGCTTCTTTCACCGCTTGTTTGAGGGAAGCGGTATTTCTTTTCTTTTGGGTGCAACCTTTTGTGTGTTTGTTTGTGTGTTTGTTTGTTTATGTGTTTTGTGTCCGGTTGCATCCACAGTTTTGTCGCAAGACCCGACTTGCCTTGCGGAGTGCACTTTTCCTCTAAGTGCACTCGCGTGAGTTGAAAGGGCATAGGGTGCGCTAATACCCATTCGGCTAGTATAGTAGTTAGTATGTGCTTACTCGAGGGCGAGTACGGGTTAAGTGTGGGGGAGTTGATAAGTGTGGTTTGTAGTGCCTATTTTGTAGTGTTTTGGTCCCATTTTCCTTGTAGAATCGCTCCTTGGGAGCGGTTTAGGGGCTTCTTATGCTTCCTTTAGTTCGTTTCAGGTTCCCGAGACCGATTTGGAAGAGTTGGAGCGATTCCGACTCGATACATACACATTTTGGAGCCAACGAGATAAAGGAACGATGACTCGATGCTTTGGAATCGACCCCGAGACCTTGGGACCCAATCCCGAGTCCCGAGACCCGATCCCGAGTCCCGAGAATCGATGAGAAGTCCATGTGAGGCAAGGAGAGACCAAAAGGATCATAATGGAGGCCTACAAGACCCATCCCCGACGGGTATGCACCTCATCCCGTCGGGGATGAAGTGCACTTTGGAGGAGGCTACTGCAGGGCCGTCCCGGTCGGGACCAACCCGTCCCGGTCGGGATGGTGGGTCCGTCCCGGTCGGGATGACCCGTCCCGGTCGGGACCAAGTGCTGTTGCCCGCATTTCACTTTCTTTCTTCTCCCTTCCATTTGTAACCCTATAAATACCCCTCCTCTTGTAATGTTATGGAGGTTCTTCACTTCCCACTAAACCCTAGACTATTTTAGGTTAGATTAGTTTAGATTAGTGTAGATTAGTCGGTAATTAGTGGTTAATCTTAGTTTAGTACTTGTATTAAGGGAATTCTTCAAGATCTTCACCAAGCTTGACAACCTTGGTGGTTTGTTTTGGGTTTTCTTCATTAATGCAAGTTTCAATCTTTCTCCTTCACTAGTATGGTATAATCCTCTTCCTTTTTACTCTTTATCTTGTTTAATTCATCCAAGTTTGCATCTTTGATTGTTGTATTGTTCTTAGTTCATCTTTTTCAATAGTTTCATTATGGATGTTTTGATTCTTGTGTTGATTTCTCTTGTTCTTGTTAGTTGTAGTTTGATTATGTTAGAGTAGTGTTCTTGCTAGGGTTAGTAGGGTGATTAGGGTTTTAATTGGGTGATTAAGGGTTTGTTGGAGATGTGGGTGGAAGATTTGGGTTTCCTCTTGGTTGATGCATATGACATGTTTGATGAATTGCTTGAATGACTAAGTAAGTTAGATTGCTTGTTTTTCTTGCCTTTCCCTTGTGGGTGTTAGTTGTTATGGGTTCGGTTCCCTCATTAAGTCGCGAGAGCCCGGTGAGGGCGACCCCTAGGTTAGTCTAAGTTGCGACCGCCCGGATGCGATCTAGGCCATAACACGCTAGAACCCCGTTTGTCATGTGTGTCGCCAAAATGGGTTCCATGAGGAACCTCTAGGTCGGTTTAAGTTGCGACCGTCCGGACCGACCTAGATTACCCTACTACCTCCTTCACTCTAGCTCTCCCTTGACCATTTCGTTACCCCTTTGACCCCGACCTAATCCTAGCCCGTTTTCCTTGTTGTTCTTCCTAGTCAGAGTCTAGCTTTCTCCCCTTCTATCATTCTCTAGCTTAGCTCGTTGACTTAGTCTCGTATTTGGGCCGACCTAGTCTATACGCCTCTACCGTCCCCGTGGATTCGACCCGACTTGCCCTATCTACCCAAGTTAGGAATAGCCGGTTATTATTTGGCGGTTGGGATTCCACGACAAATCCTTACCATCATGATTGATCCAAGTTTCTTTGCAATAAGTTTATAAACCTGCCACCTTTCCATAAAACTTGTATATGGCCTTCTCATTTTCTAAAAATTCTTCCTCGGTTACAGATTTGACCATTTTTTTTCATCTCCCTTTTGCAAATGCATCACCCAAGTTACCATTATGTGTTCTTTTTTTAACCCAAACTTCAACATCTTTTTCTATATGACGTTTGCATAGAAGATGTTTTGAATTGGGAAAGTACTTTTCAATAGAGTTCATCAATGCAACATCTTTATCAGTGACAATTACACCAGGATACTCATTTGGTTTAAACACTTCACTAATACATTTTAATGCCCAGTTATATGCAGTTTGTCTCTCATTTTGCAAGAACCCAAAAAAAATAGAAAAATTACGTTTGGTTGGTGTAACACCAATAACCTCTAACAATGGCATTTTATACTTGTTGGTGTTGTAAGTGCTATCCATAACCAACACGTGGTGATACTGCTGCAAAATATCAAGTGAACAAGGATGACAAAATAAAAGATCAGTCGGCTCACTCACACCATTTCCATTCGCAGGGATAGTTTGATACCAATGTCGATAACCATTTTCAATAGCTAATTTCAACAACTGCTCAAATGCTGTAAGATTCTCTTTTACCTTTGCTCTTTCTCGCTGAAGAATATTGTAAACCTGCTTAGCTACTATTTCATCAGTGTCTTCCTTAATATTAGATAATATGTCCGCTACAGTAATGTGACTTTTGCTTAACTGTAAATTTTTTTCCCTTGTCTCAGCATTCACCCTACCAACCTTTGCGTGGCCATATGGGTTATCATCGAGGAAGTGGTTGTGATGTCCTCGGTGAACAATTCTATGTGAGATCCTTTTGTCTCACTCCTTTTAGCCTAAATGGACAATCACATTTTCTAGTCCAACTAAGATTTGAAACTTCACCATTTGATCTACGTTTGGCTGGTCGATATTTCAAGGACCTATCACAACCATACCATTGTACACCACGCTTATTATTAAAGCTGATGTTTACAATGTGAATATTATACCGTCGACCTACATTTTCAACTTCAGCTTTCATCCCGTCTCGTGTCTTGAAATTTTTCTCGATAACAAAATAATGTCACGTGTCTATTTCTTCCGAAGGAAAATTTTCCAACTCCACATCGTCCTTCAATTAAGAAAAATAGTAAATATAGGAATGAAATATAGAAAAAAATATAACATTATAAAAAAACGAGACCAACTAGTTTTTGCGCTAAATCGGAAAAAAAACAATATATATATGTGTGTGTGTGTGTGTATATATATAGATAGATAGATAGATAGATACATATTTATTTTTATTTTAAATCTTATAATTTGTGTGTGTGTACACACACACACACAAATTATAAGATTTAAAATAAAATTACAATACTATATACTTATCGACCGTACTACGTTGGTTAAAATATTGAAAAAAAGGTTATTCTGAAAAATAACAACAAGCAGTACAGAAATAAGAAGAAAAAATCACAGTACACAAGTCTCCGTACAAAACAATGAGAAAGTTATCCTTCAAGACTACCGAAATTTGCTCTCTAACCCTCAGTATATACACAGTTCATAACTGTACTACACTGTTCGATTGCATACTTCCAATTTAATATCAAATATTAAAATATTAAATCCAAGAATTGAGTTTCTAAACCAAAAAATTGAAAGTATAGTGTTTGCTAGAAAAATTCATTTGTATTCACAACTTTAAATTTATGTTTAAAGTCATGCGAGACATTCAAACCAAAATACAGTAAAAAAAACTCCGTAAAAAAGAGGAACAAGTCATACGTAAGGTAATTAATGGTTGAAAATTGATAATTGAAACCAAAAACCTTAATTTCAATAATTAATGGTAAACAAAAAAACAAAAAGTGTAATTAATGATATATAACAATAAACAAAAAATCGATTATTTTGAACTTTAACCCTAATTTCAATAATTAATGATAATTAATGATTGATTCTTGTACTTTAATCAAAATCTTTCAATAATTAATGATAAACAAAAATAAAAACTCGTAATTAACGATATATAACAATAAACAAAAAAAAAAGATTATTTTGAATTTTGAAACAAAAAAACCCTAATTTCAATAATTAACGATAATTAATGATTGATACCTGTTCTTCAATCAAAATCGTATCCATGATCTATTAAATTTGATAAGTTGAATGAATGTAGAGTTAGATTTGGAGGTAGTCAATAATAATTGAAAAAGAAAGAGATGGTTTTAGGGTTAGGGTAGAGAGGGTGGGAGAAGAATGAAATCAGATTGTTTTCTCATAAAGGCATACAGTGGAAAAATATGGGTAAAAAGTACTGCGTCGAGTAAAATGTGTACTGCGAAGAGTAACTCCGTAAAATAGAGCAGTATACTTCGTACTATAAAATTAGGCATTTCTTGTTGCATTGAACTATTATGAACATCATTGCATTTCATTTGACTAAAAAATTCCTAACCAAATTGGATATCAAATATTTTGGATATCCGAAGTGATTCGAATCGGATATCGGATATTAAAATTTTGATATTCGATGCATGCGCTCTCCTAATCACACGTATCTCAACGAAATGTTCCAAAATGGTCAAAGGTGTTTGACTCATTTTGAATACAACTTTAAATGAAAGACCGTTGTTTAAGGATTTCCAGACTCTAATAAAAGACCATCGTGATGTGTTTGTGGTGTAATTTGGTGGTGAAATCGATCGAATTGTGGGCGAGTAATACTCCAATTCTTAGAAGTCAAATATCTCGGAAATTTCAAGAATTAGGATTGCTTGGATAGAAGGCCTGCACATGGATTATCTCGAGAATCATTCAGAATATTAACACTCATAATACTTTGATTACGTATCATATCGCTTTAGAAAGTTTTCCAAAATTCAGGTTACAACAACTTAGGCGTCTAGTACTAACCACCAGGCATAGCAAACTTGGGTCACCCAGACCCAGGCGTCGTTAGCAATATGAGTGTTAAATCGCTTGACACCAGGTGACTCAATAATGAAGCGCCTGACGCCAAACACCGTTTTTAATGTGTTCCAAACACATGTTTCACTTACTAATCATAATATCGCGTTAAACATATTTTTTCAGAATCCCGTTATAATAATCTCATCACAAAACATTACCGAAACAAAGTTTAGGGTTTAGGGTTTAGGCTTTTGAACAATAACATCTAACCCTCGATAAACTGGTTTATTTGTGTGTATCAGAAGACTTAAAGGAGGTCTTAGGAGTGTTGCTCAAAACAGGGGAAGATCCAATTTTAGGTATAACGGTGGTACTGTTAATTGACGAACCGGGCTTTGGCAAAAATTCGTTTTTATAACTACTACCTGACTTGTTGTAATCCCCACCCGAACTCCCGTACTTCGACTTTCCCTGGGCTTCAATTTTTAGGCAAAGCCCACATAGTGTATCAAACTCAGAATAGGGATAAAGTTCTACGACATTAGCAATATTATGATTCAACCCTCGTAAAAATCTTGCCATATTTTGTTCTTCTATTTCCTCCAATTCACCCATTAATGACAAATTTTCAAACTCGTCGATATACTCACGTACGCTCAATTTCCCTTGCCTAAACTCAGCAATTTTACGATAGGTAGCAATTTTATGGGTCGTTGGTACATATATACCTTTAGCGAAGTTTGCATTTTAGAGACTCCCAAGACGCAATTTTGTCCTTTCCAGCCCGAGCACGTTTTGTTTTCAAGCCCTCGAACCATAGTGACGCACTTTTGCTCAGTCTCAAAATAGCGTACTTGCATCTCTTTTCGTCACTGAGATCTTTAAAATCGAACATCGTTTGATCCTCCTTTCCCACTCCAAGTAATCTTCTGGGTTGGTACCTCCAACGAATTCCGGAAGGTCTGAAACCTTAAATTCATCCGGCTTCGATCGAAGGCCAGATCGACTGCCCGTAGGACGATTGCGTAACAACTCTCTAAGGTTTTCTAGTATCATATCGTCGTCGAATTCTGCCTTTTTTTTACAAAAGGGAGAACGAAAACAAAACAAGGATCGCCTTGATTCAATGGAAATCAAGAACCGAAGCTCTGATACCACTTATGATACGAATTGCAGCGGAAAATAAACACGAAAGGATAGGAGATTGGAAAGCTAGACCTATAGCTCGACAATCACGAGTTCAAGAAAAGACCTATTGACTCGAAACTGATGTGTGTCAATTTGGACCGTTTTTCCTCCCATTCAGACCCGTTTTTCCTCCGTTTTACGAGACTAGAGTACGATTATCGCCATATTTTTAGTATTTCTTGCATTAGCGTCTCTCGTTTGCATTTTACGTGTTTTTGGTAGTTTTTCTATCTATTTTTGATAGGATTTATGACCAAAGGCGTATTTGAGCTTCCATGAGCACGAGAGGAAGGAATATCGTCCGAAGAGCAGCGCACAAAACTAAAAGTTCAAGAAATCCGATCAATCGACAAAGAAAGAGACAGGAAACGAGGGAAAAAAACCATTGGGTGAAGTTTCACCCGATGAGATATCATCGTGCGAAGTATCACCCGATGACATTTTTACCTCCCTGAAGATCTTCGAGAAACATTCACCACCGGGCAAAACTTTCACCATCGGGTGAAGTTTTGCTCGACGCAAAGGAGCTCCGAAATGCACAAATTGGAAAGAGTTTCACTGGGTGAAGTTTCACCCGGCGGTATCAGCTCGTGGATGACCTTTGATCGCAGGGTGAAGTTTTGTCATATGAAGATGCATAGGATGAAAGTCTCATTAAGGAAGTAAGATTGGATTTGGGCCTTAGTTTATGTGACACATTCAGAGCTATGTATAAATAGTTAACCATAGATTTTTTATCTATGAGGCCTTATTAGTTAGATCTCCATTTTAGTAGTAGCTTCCATTAGAGAAAAACTTCATTAGAATTACCATCTTTTCTTAGTTCATTTTCATATTCTTAGTTCTTAGTGGCTTTCTCAAATAGATTATCATGTTTTGTAGTAGATCAAAACTACTCTCTTAATTTATGTTAATCTTTCATTTTGGAAAATCAAGTTATTATCTTTGTTGAAGATTTAGGTTTTATTTGAAGATAAAGGGGTTTTGCAAGGATTTATGTGACAAGATCTTTGTTGGGTGCCTTGAAACTTCATTATTATTATTATTGTTATTGTTATTGTTATTGTTATTGTTATTGTTATCATTATCTTCATCTTTCTATTTTATGGTGTTCTCCATTGTTGGTACTTTCTTGTTTTCTCTCTCCTTTGTTTATTCCCTTCATTTTCCTTTCTAGCATTTGTGTTCCTTTCTTATTTTGCCTTTTTGTTTATTTCCTTCTTGATTGTTGTTTTGGTGGTATTTATCTCTTTATTGTGTTGGATTACTTTTCATTCCTCTTGATCAATATGCATTACATTTCTGTTAGTCTCCTTATTATTTATTTTGTTATGCCCATCATGATCAATGAATAGATTTTAGTTAGGGGGTTAGGGGAGGAGGAACTTTAGATTTGGGCCTTGGTTTTATGGGGATTATTGAATTTTGTGGCGATTTGTCTTGCACAAGATTGTTGTATTTTTGTTGACTTAGCCTGATCAACTAGGTTACCATTGACTTCCTCGAACCAATATGGGGAAACTCAGGGTTTGGGTAATCTTGTATTGAGACCTAAGCTTTCTCGTCGCGAAAGCGGGTTTAGGCTAGGTTGGGTAGAGAAACTGAAAGGTGGATCCTCCCTTTATCGACCTTGTGATGATTTTTGTGATTCTCGTGTCCTTATCTTCAATTTTGACTTCCCGACTCCCCCTAACGCCTTTCTTTATCATTGTTTCTCGTTTCTAGCTATTTAATTCGTTCAATTAGTTTACTCTACCTTGTCCCGACCCCCCTTTTTTTAGATCCCAATCGCAATTATTCCTAGACTTGACCGACTACAATACACCGCCTCCCTGAGGTTCCACCCCGACTTACCACTACTATATAGTAGCTAGTTGGGACTATAAATATTGTTTGCATGCGTGTCAGCGACAGCTCGCATCAAAATGGCGCCGTTGCCGGGGAGAGCGGTAGTTAATTGATTAAGTCTTTGTTTTTAGTTGTGAATTGGTTAATTGCTTTAATTTTATTTTTCCCCTTACCCTAGTGTCATTTGGTACTAGGAGTCTCATTGTTTGTTGAGTTTTTGCTAGAAATACTTGTTATTTAGGTTGCTTGATCCCCATTTGGAGAACAAGTCTTTTGAAAATCTTGTGTGCCAAAGCAACAACTTAATATTGTGATCTCACACCAATTTTTTCATTCCTCAACACCTCATCATTGTTCAATCAACATCTAAAGATTCAAGTATGGCTACGCTTGGATCCCATTCTCAACCGTCTAGTGAGGAGATTTCTTCTCCCGTCTTCATCGGAACTATCCCGGAAAGTTTTGAGCTCAAGCCTTCCATTATCAATTTAATCCAACAACATACTTTTCGAGGGTTGCCAGATGAAGATGTTATAGAACACATTTATCTTTTCAAGAAGAGCCTAGTTGGCATCAAACTCGAAGGTCTTACCAAGTGCCAATTGCATCGGATCCTTTTTCCCGGAATCTTGCGCGATGGAGCAAGAAGGTGGCTTCAAAGTTTCCCTAGTAACACTTTTCACACTTGGAAGCACTTATGCAACACTTTTCTTGAGAAATACTTCCCACCATCCAAGACTAATAGATATAGGAAGGAAATCCAAACATTTCAACACAAGAAGATGAGAACATAAGTGAAGCTTGAGATTGATTTCAAGTTTTACAAAGAAAGTGCCCACACCATGGTATTCCCCATTGGCTTTTGCTTCATACATTTTTTAATTCCTTATGCGCCGAAGCAAAGGAGAATATCAACACAGCTGCAAGAGGCGACTTCTTTTTACTCAACGAGATTGAATCACATAAGCTTCTCGAAAAGATGGCCAAAAGTGGCGAGCGCTCTACAAAAATACAAAGTGGTGAGTCAATCAAAAAGTCAAAAGCATCAAATGATATGGAGGTCACTCTTGAGGCGAGAATCGACCAATTAATTGAGAGATTTGAGACAATTGTTGCTAGAGATGCTTCTCAACCCAAGATGAGGCCCCCATCAAGGAAAATGACTCCACCTAGAAGAGTCACACCACCAAGGCGAACATCTATCTCACCACCCAAGTTGTATCGAGTTGAAATTCCATGTGATTATTGTGGAAAGTATGACCATGATTCTGATTTGTGTATGAAATAAGAGAAGATACATCGAGTTGATACTCAAGAAATCTATGAAGAATCTCACACAAGCAATCCTAATTGGAGAGCCGGGTTTTATTCCATGCCAACCCGAGAATTACATCCTTGCCAAGATCATACAATTCCAAGAGCTCCCAATCAAAGGGTTTATTCTAATTCCTATAGGTTCAACCATCAACAAAGATTTCCTCATGAAAATCACTTTAATCAAGGCAACTACTATCCCCAAGGACCCTATCAACCTAGTTATGGTCATTCTTTTGGATTTCAACCCCAATGTAATCAAGGCCCCCAAGGTATACTCAAGGTAACTCTCAACCTTCTTATGATATTCAAGGAACACTCAAGTAATTATTGGAAGAAAATGCATCAAATCGAGCTAGAATTGAAGCTTTAGAGGCACTTGCCGCCTCGCGAGCTCGATTTTCCCATGAACTAATCTATCCTTCCAATTATGCGTCCATGAATGCCATTAGAGTAGTGAACAACAAAGAACCGGTGAAATCCTTTAACCCACAAACCTATACATCTCATCCCTCAATCATCCACTTTGACGAGAATGTGGTTAGGGACATAACCGAGAAACCAAAGAGAGATCCCTTTAAATACCTCGTAGGAGACCTCACTTATGTGATAGAACAAATTCCCTTGGAAGACATGAATTTGATCTCTAGAATCAATGTGCCACCCTTGAATGACATGCCCCAAGACTCTTCAAGTAACCAAGCTTTGGAAAGAATAACCTTCACCGATTTGCTCGAATATATCGACACAAGCCCTTCCATGCCCACCCCATCTGAGTATATTCGGGACATTATCTTGAAACCTACCGTGAGGGAATAAGTTCCCGTTTCACCAAGAGTTACCCCGAAGGTTACAATCCCCATCAAACTCGGTGATCCTGATAGTTTTTCCATACCCTTCTCTATAGACCACGTCTTAATAGACCGAGCTTTGTGTGACCCAGACGCAGATATCAGTCTTATGCCCTTGGCCATTGCCCGAACTATCAACATTAGGGACATGGACCACTTTCCATTGAATGTCCAGATGGCCGATGGGACTACAAAAGAGCCTTACGGGTTAGCTCGCAACCTCATGGTCAATGTGAGAAATCTGTACATCCCTACCGACTTTGTCATTCTTGATATGCCTATAGAAGAGTGCAACCCCATTCTCTTGGGGCGGCTCTTCCTAGCCACCAGTGGGGTGATTATTGATGTGAAGAGAGAGCGATTATCTTTCAATTTTGCTAATTACATAGTTCAATTTGTATTACCCGCATTCCTTCCCGAAAATTCTTTTGGCGGGGAACTATGGAATCAAATGGTAGAATTCCCCTCTAATGAAGAACCATCCATTGAAGATCTCGATTATGATAATGAGGATGAAGGTGCCCTATTCATACTTGGTCCTACCTCCGAAAAAGATATTTCAGAAGAGTTTGCCATGCTTCCTAAGGTAGCACGACTTATGAGTTTGCTAGAGCTGAGAAGAGAAATCAAGATTGGTAACATTGATTTTGAAATTAAGACCCAAGACCCTCCGGGTTGTTTTCCAAGCAACCCCACTTAAGCTTGAACAATTCTATTCGGTTTGGTGGTGTCCACAATAACCACCTTGTAAATATTTGTATATTCGTACCCCTTTTTATTTTTCTCGGACAATAGTTTTTGGTTTTCCTTTGGAGCTTGCTTCTAATGATTTTTGCAGGAGTTGAGACGATTTTTTTTGGAGTATTTGGGATGATCTACTATGATTATGAGAGTTTTTCTCCATGTAGTTAATGCACGGATTGAGAAGAGTGGTTATATTGAAGAATTAAGGTTGGTTGGGACCAGGTCAAGACGAATTTTTCGCGGCAAAAAGCTTAATTTGAGTGGAAAATACCGCCGGGTGAAACTTCACCTGGTGGAATTGGTGCCTAAAGTCCGTCGGATAAAACTTCACCCGATGACAATTGTGATGGAAATGCTGAAGCTGGAGAGAAACCCGTCGGGTAAAACTTCACCCGATGGTATCTCATCGGACAAAACTTCGCCCGATGGTAAAATTATTTGCGACTCGAAATTGACGGAATTCCGTTGGGTGAAATTTCACCCGATGGAATCTCATCGGGCGAAACTTTGCCCGACGGTATATTGCGCGGAATTGACGACTTTTGGTCTGAAGACCGTCGGGTGAAATTTCACCTGATGGTGACCGCCGGGTGAAACTTCACCCCGCGTCAGCTATACCCCAAACCCACCCCCTTTTCCTCTTCATTTCACCTTTTTTCCTCTCTCTCTCTCTCCTAAAAAATAACCCAAAAACCCCCAAATTCTATCACCTTCAATCCTTTCTAATCCTTCATTTTCTCAACCAAATTCAAATCTAATTCCACCCTTTTCATCCCTATCGAATTCCTAACATCCTTTAGGAGTTATTTTTGAGAAATTGACTCAATTTTGACAACCCCAAACCCTAACCCAAGCACATAATCACCAATTTCAATCATCAATCATGAGGGAATTTAAATAAACTGCAAGGAAAAGACTTTCATCTGTTTTCAATCGTCGTTCAGGTTCAGCATCTTCGTCACATTCGAAGGAACCGGTCGAGTTCCAAGAAGAGCCAACTCCGATGCCGGTTCAAGTGCAAGGCTCAGCCCCACGCGAACAACCTGTTCCGCTCGAGGTACGTTACCCGACCGTTCGTCGTAATTTTTGTCATTCTGATTCCGGTGTCTGTTTTGCCAAGAAGTCCCAACTTGAAAATTTTAAGAAATTTTGGGATTGTCGTCTTGAGCCTACTCGTTGGGCGTCTCGGGATGTTCTTGAGCGTATGGGTATTGAGTCGCAGGTCCGAGCGATGTGCCAAAATATTGGTCTGATAAATTTTTACACCTCAAATGAGGAAACCTTTAGAAACTTGACCTGTAAGCTCTTTGCGACTTATGAGCTGAGTGTTGGTGATGACACTACCGTCTCTTTTCAGTTGCGTGAGACTCTTTATGTCTTGTCTCTAAGAGATTTTGGCGGATTGCTCGGCTTACCCACTTCTGTCTTAGGAAAACCTCGGGCGGGGCAATCAAGAGAGGAAAAATTTACCCGTGATCGGTTTTGGTATAAGATTTCCCATTAGAGGACTTTCCAAGGGGGTAAAATGCGTTCATTCTCTATTCGGAACCCCATCCTCAAATATTTGGCACGTATCATAGCCAACTCTTTTATCTCAAGCTATGACACGCACCATAACTGTGATGCTACGGCCGTACAACTGCTTGAGGATGCGGTTCTGAACAGAGGCCCTTCTGTTGACATGTTCGAGGCTTTGGCTACGCATTTTGCCCAAGTTGCGAAGGGCAACCGCAAGAAAAATTCTTGTGATGGCGTGGTTACAATGATAGCTATAGCCTTGGGCGTGGATTTTAGTAGCCTGACACCAGTGGTTGGAGTGGGAAACTTTTTAGACGAGACTTACTGTCCTTTTCTGGTTTGGCCCCAAGGTAGTTATAACAGTTTATTTCAATGCAAAATTACTGAGTTGCGAGCCATAGCAATGCTTAATCCCGAGTGGGTTAGGCTCGATATTGAAGAGAATTTCGGCATGTCAAAAAGGTCAAGGGAGTATATTCGGGATCATACCCGTGGTAAGTTTTATCAAGTTAATTACCCTGCTGGACCTTTAGACTATGGTGACGACGAGGTCGAGGTAGAAGATGTGACGAAGGAGGAATCAGAGGTCGCAACCTTTCAGGACGAGGGTCAAAGAGCATTACCTTCTTCATCCCATGGACCCTCTTCCTCCCACCAGTCCGAACCACACGCCTCTCAGTTTTTCACCCCCTATTTCACTGACTTTACCCTGCACAGACACTCCACTTTCACCCAGTCTGCCCCGGTTTTCAGGAGGACGTGAACATGAGTCCTCCGAGACACTCTTCGTTCTTCGGATCAGAGGAATTCTATAACCAGTGGGGAGAAGTTTATGATCGTACTCGTCTGACTTGGGAGAACTCGATCACATCACTCAATTTGGCCCAAAGTGACTATAATGTAGCTCGGGATGCGCGCGATACTGCGCATAACTCTTACACGTACTCTAGAGACGATTTTGATTACGTCCGAGATAGCTACGAGATGGCCAGGGACGCTGCTAGGGATGCCCAAGCAGCGAGGTTGGCGGCGGAGGAGAACCAACTAATGTTGCAACAACAGCAACACTACTTTGATCGGTTCTTTGGTATGCCTCCGCCTGGGTCTTATTACCCACCACCTCGTCCCCCGGGTCCAATGTGAGTGGATGAGTGTTGTTAGTGTTACTGTGGGGGGTGTTGGGTGTCGGTTGTCGTTTTTTTGTTGTCAGTAATTTTTATCAGTTCTCTGTTGCGCCAGTTTTGGCATTTGATGATTGTTGGTTATTTGTGATTCGTTATTGATAATTTTTGATGATTAGGTAAGTTGTTAGCCCCTCCGTGACCCTACTTGGGTCGTTACATACGTGAGGTTTTATTGCAGGTGCCTTAGAGAAGAAGGACCTGATTTTTAGCTCCCGGTCTGAGGTAATGTGATTTCACTAAGACCAAATGGAAAATCCAAATTCTTCTTTTTCTTTTAGTTATACCGATTCGTGCGGAATCGGAGCGAGGTGACGTGATTACACCTACGCCTTTTTTTCCTCTCGGTTTTCCTCCTTTTTCTTTTTCTTTTTCATTTTCTTCTTTTATTTTCACTTTATTTCAATTTCTTTTCTTACGTCATTTTCTTTTATTCTATTTTATTTTCTTATTTTGTCTTATTTTATCCTTGTTTTTCACTTTCCTCTTTAGCTAGGGTCTAGGTGACGTGATTACAACTATGCCCGCCATCTCCTTTTCTCTATTTTATTTTTTTTCTCTATTTCGCTTCTTTTCTTTTCTTTTCATTTTCTTTTCATTTTCTTTTCTTTATTTTATTTTAATTCACTTAATTTTGAAAAACACAAAAAATTCGAAAAAATATAAAAATTCAAGAAGATTTTCGGTTCTTTTCTATTTTTCTTCTTTTTCGATTCTTTCCCCTACTCGTGCATTGAGCACAATGTACAGTTTTAGTGTGGGGGAGAGATCTATTATCCTTTTCTTCCTTTTCTTTTTCATTTCTTTCCTTGAAAAACCAAAAAACCCCGATTTTTTTTTTCTTTTCATTTTATTTTTCTTTTTGTATCACTTGTATTGCTTTGCTTGTAGGTACACCACCAAGCATTTAGCATGGGTACGTAAGGTAGCAAAATTGAAGAGCGTTCGATAATATCCTCAACCTTCATTTTTTCCCCTTCTCTTATTTGTATGGGAGTTTGGGCTTGTATGCTATTTGGAGGTTCACTCGGTGAACATTTTGGAATTGGTGGTTGTGGTTGTGTTGACTTGATGGAGTTTGGAGTGCTTCGCTATACTTGAGTATTTGTTTTGCTCTTTTTGTGTTTTTGTTCTTTTTATGTTCTTTTTCATTTTTGTATAGAGTGTCTAGGTAAAGTTTTCGAAAACCCAATTTTGAGTTTAGGCCGAGTGTTTATTACTCCCTTGTTAGAAACCCTTTTTAATTTTTGGACATTATTCTAGTAGAATGACCTTGAACCAATTATTGCATTGAGTTTTTACCATGAGTCCGTCTTTTCTACTAGGAGTCTACATCGGGATTTGCATTTGACCACTTTGATCACCCATGGAGTGATAAGGCCTTGGTTACCGTCTCCCGTTCTCTTAGGTGACCTTACTTGAGAAGCCATTTTTAGTCCAAATTTCCATCCTTTTGTGGGTTCGGAGGGGGTGCACACCCGACTTGCCTATTTACCTACCATTCATACACATCCACAAATAAGTTTGCAAAAATGTGATTTACCTTGATTTCAATGCACCATCTAGCCAATTACGGGCTACTCAAAAGCAAAAGGGAAAAATGAAGAAGAAGGGCAAATGAAAAAAAAAAACCCTCAACTGAAATAATTGGGGAAAGGAAAGAAAACCGAAGAGAAAATCAAAACCTCAAAAAACGTTCCCAAACCCAAATACACCCTTGGTTGACTATTTACCGTGAAATGCCTACTAGAGGACTGAGTCTCGAGGAAGGAAAATAACGGTGATTAGTCAATCCCTACCATTTTGCAAACACTTGTTCACTTTTTGTTTGGTCTAATTGGCTTTCTCGAGTTTGGGACGACCTTCTAGGCTTAGCTTAGGAGACGGGATAACATTTACGTACAGTGCTTACTAACTCCATGGTTCTCACCTTTCCACTCCATCTATCGTCCCGTTGTAGGCATCTTTAGTGGAGTTAGAAGGACCTTGGTAAATTTTCAATGTTCTTATGGTTTGATTGTCATTCTATTAGAATTTTGTCAATGTCAATTTGGGTAACTAACTTGGTAGTGTTTTCACTTGTCTTGAGCTTAGAATCAGTGTTTTCCCCGCCGTTTCGATGAGGGACTCGGCGATTTAATTTCTCTTTGGATGCGTCTATCTTTTCGTGTGTCCTTTTTGTTTTATGTGTTTGTGTGTGTGTTAGTCGCATCCCCAATTTTGAGCAAGACCCGACTTGCCTTGCATGGAAGTACTCTACCTCATGGGTATCTCGATGTGAGTTGAAGGGACGGAGCAGGTCCATTAATTACCCCGTATCGGCTTAGTATAGTCTAGTTTAGTAGTAGTAGTTAGTTTCTTTTTGGGTCTTTGCTCGAGGACGAGCAACGGTTTAGTGTGTGGGAATTGATGTGTGTCAAACTTGGACCGTTTTTCCTCCCATTTAGAACCGTTTTCCCTCTGTTTTGCGAGACTAGAGTGCGATTATCGCCATATTTTTAATATTTCTCGCATTAGCGTCTCTCGTTTGCATTTTACGTGTTTTTGATAGTTTTTCTATCTATTTTTGATAGGATTTGTGACCAAAGGCGTATTTGAGCTTCCATGAGCACGAGAGGAAGGAATATCGTCCGAAGAGCAACGTACAAAACTAAAAGTTCAAGCAATTTGATCAATCGACAAAGAAAGAGATCGGAAACGAGGGCAAAAAACCATCGGGTGAAGTTTCACCCGATGAGATATCACCATGCGAAGTTTCGCCCGACGACATTTTTACCTCCCCGAAGATCTTCGAGAAACATTCACCACCAGACGAAATGACCGGGCGAAACTTTCACCATCAGGTGAAGTTTCGCCCGACGGCAAAGGAGCTCCGAAATGCACAAATGGGAAAGAGTTTCACCCGGTGGTATCAGCTCGTGGATGATCTTTGATCGCAGGGTGAAGTTTCGCCATATGAAGATGCATAAGGTGAAAGTCTCATTAAGGAAGGAAGATTGGATTTGCGCCTTACTTTATGTGACCCATTTAGAGTTATGTATAAATAGTTAACCATAGATTTTTTTTATCTAGGAGGCCTCATTAGTTAGATCTCCATTTTAGTAGTAGCTTCAATTAGAGAAAAACTTCATTAGAATTACCATCTTTTCTTAGTTCATTTTCATCTTCTTAGTTCTTAGTGGCTTTCTCAAATAGATTATCATCTTTTGTAGTAGATCAAGACTACTCTCTTAATTTATGTTAATCTTTCATTTTGGGCAATCAAGTTATTATCTTTGTTGAAGATTTGGGTTTTATATTATTTGAAGATCAAGGGATTTTGCAAGGATTTATGTGACAAGATCTTTGTTGGGTGCCTTGAAGCTTCATTATTATTATTATTATTATTGTTATCTTCATCTTTCTCTTTTATGGCGTTCTCCATTGTTTGTACTTTCTTGTTTTCTCTCTCCTTTGTTTATTCCCTTCATTTTCCTTTCTAGCATTTGTGTTCCTTTCTTATTTTGCCTTTTTGTTTATTTCCTTCTTGATTGTTGTTTTGGTAGTGTTTATCTCTTTATTGTGTTAGATTACTTTTCATTCCTCTTAGTCGATATGCATTACATTTTTCTTAATCTCCTTGTTATTTATTTTGTTATGCCCATCATGACCAATGAGTAGATTTTAGTTAGGGGGTCAGGGGAGGAGGAACTTTAGATTTGGGCCTTGGTTTTATGGGGATTATTGCATTTTATGGCGATTTGTCTTTCACAAGATTGTTGTGTTTTTGTTGACTTAGCCTGATCAACTAGGTTACCATTGACTCACTCGAACCAATATGGGGAAACTCGGGGTTTGGGTAATCTTGTCTTGAGACCTAAGCTTCCTCGTCGCGAAAGCGGGTTTAGGCTAGGTTGGGTGGAGAAACTGAAAGGTGAATCCTCCCTTTATCGACCTTATGATGATTTTTGTGATTCTCGTGTCCTTATCTTCAGTTTTGACTTCCCGACTCCCTCTGACGCCTTTCTTTATCATTGTTTCTCATTTCTAGCTATTTAATTCGTTCAATTAGTTTACTCTACCTTGTCCCGACCCCCTGTTTTTAGACCCCAATCGCAATTATTCCTAGACTTGACCGACTACAATACACCGCCTCTCTGGGACTATAAATATTGTTGGGACTTACTACTGCTATATAGTAGTTAGTTGGGACTATAAATATTGTTTGCATGCGTGTCAGCGACAGCGCGCATCAGAAACTCAAATAAACAACACAAGAAACTCGTCAAGTGCTGAATAAGAATTGTTCTCAACAATCTGTCGAAAAACACAAAGCTTTGATTAGGAATTTTGTGTAAAAACTTGATCCTTTATTGATACAAAACGAAGGCTATAAGTAGCCAAGCAAGTAAACTGATAACCAAATACACAACCCAAGAGTTGTCATAAACAACCCTTTTTAATTCAAACTAATTAAGATAATTTATTTGCTAGAATCAGGACCCTTAAACCGTCCTTCTTATTTTGCAAAATCCAATCGTGATACTCCTTTATTAACTTCTGTCTTTAATTGGAAGTTAGCAAGCAAACGAACTGGGCCCATGACAGGATTCCCACTGAAGTAACAGCCAACGGACCAAGGTTATCGAGCTCCGCATCACAAAGATGATGGCAACAAACTTGAAGTCTAGAAGGTCCACAAGGTCGTTCTTTCGTGGGCTTGAACCTGAGAACATTGAGGAGATGACCACATGTTTTAACCAGACCACTGAGCTCCACCCTTGTAAGCAAGCTTGTAAGTTGTTCTTTCGTAAACTATTAAATTTTTTATTAGTAACTTCATTTGAAACGTATACTATTGTATTCAAACATTTTTATAATAACTACTCCATTTTTTTATATCTTCCCATGGACATTTGGCACAAATTGTTTTGTATTGAATATAAAATGATAAAGTTAAGTAATATTGGGGGTAGAATGGTAAATGTGTGTAAATAGAAAAGAATAAAGATGTAAAGCGTTGTAAATAGTAAGAGCGGTATGATAAAAATTATGGACCAAAATGGAAAGAAATGAAATGAGAAGATAAAAAAAGTGGACTAAAAAGAAAATTGGGAAGATATAAAAAATGGAGGAAGTATCAAAATTTGTTGACGCGGTCGAACGTTTACACTAACATTTAATCTACCAGATTGCTTGGTTAAATCACCAAAGATATGCTATAATAAGACTTCGAAAGATTATTGCGTGGCATGCAAATAATGTCGCTAATGTCACTTCAAAACTCTAGCCAAGGTCATTTGGTGACAGTTGGAGAGTCGGTCGTAAGTCAACAACAAGAAGAAAATGAAAGATAATAAGAAGAAGACGAAATCGAGGAAGATGTTGGACTAGCAAGTCAAAGTCCGCCTAGGTATAATTTCCGACAATTGGCCTCTCAGATCACTCAAGACAATGACTTCGGGGAACACCAACAAGGAGAAAAGATCGCAATGTTAGAAGATTGTAACAACAAATTTTGTATCGCGATATTATAATATCTTTAATACAAAACCAGAGAAACAAATTATAATATTAATATCAGAAAAGATTAAGTGTTCGATTCTCTATTCTTTCTCTGATTCTACTACGTTGCCTTAGGCACACTTCAACGGTCTTCGTGAGACATTCTTTGCTTGACTTTAGCTTCTTGGGAGGGTCGCGATGACTTGAGTCTCCTTTCAATGGTTGATGTCGATTTGATTTCCTTAAGTAGGCGACACACTTTTGTAGTGCTTGTTACTACTTGGAAGGAAGGACACTTCGAGAATTTCAAAGCTTTTGTAGTCTTCTTTTCTCTTCACCTTTTGTAGTGAGTTTGTGTTGTATTTTTTGTTGTTGTCCCCTCCAAAATGGTGGAGAAGTCCTCTATTTATAAAATTTCTTCATCCATTCTTGTTGCACTCAGAGTTGGTTTTTTTTAAAGTTTGGCTTCTCTTTGGGCCCAATTGACCGTTTCATGACTTTTAGGTCAAATTTGGTCGATGCTTGACATTTGGGTCAAGTTGACACTTTCTTGAGATTTGGACCAGATCGATTAGTGCTTGACTTTTGGGTCAGATTGACTATTGCTTAACTTTTGGGCCAACTTGGCATTCACTTGACTTTTAGGTCAAGTTGATACTTTCTTGACTTTTGGGCCAAGTGTACATTTTTTTGACTTTTGGTCCAAACTTACAACTATTTGACTTTTGGGTCAAATCGTCAAGCTCAGGAATGAACCGAGCCGACTTTAAATTTTACAGGACGAAAATAATTAAATTAAGTCAAATTTATTATTGACTTAGAATAATTAATTTCTTGCATTTCGACACTTAATTAAATTTTCAGTGTCTACAAACTGTTCCCTCGGGACCTTGTCACGTAGACGATTTAGTCGTCGAAGGACGTGGTCTCGATTTCTTTGACTTGGAAGTCCATGGATACTCATCTTGTCGTTAAAGAGTACCCACACATATTTGAGACGTCGCCCGATTGTTCTTTCTGACTTTGATGGATAATCCGGGCACATTGTCTTGGTACTTTAATCCTCGTAAAGATGTAACTTGAATCTAATTCTTGTCCGTCGATGGAAAATTTTCGGATTAAACGAGAGCTTAAAAGCTAATTGTCCAATTAGCAAACCGTAGTCAACTAGTCAATAGTCACCGCCTAACTCTTTAATTGATTAGAGTTAATGTCCCTAATACGGTAATACCACCGTTTCAATAATTTGAGTGTGCTTCAACTTGGGAGGTATCAAAATGAATCACCATCATTCAATCACCTTTAATCTCATGATTTATTGGAATTAATTCCAACTAGTCGCCATACCCGTGCACCGCACGGGACTATATTGTTTTATGTCCTTTGTAATTTGCAGTTCCGCCTTTTTGCCTCATTGTCTAATATTTATTTGATTATTTATTTATACATATTTGTTTCGATCTCATGTCTTTGTAACTCTATTTACTTTCAAAGTCATTCATAATATCATAAGCAGAAAATAGACTAATGCACTATTTGATGTTAATGTGCTAACTCAATAACGATGGCCTATTGACCTGGGTGCTAAATTTTTTTGGTTTGTAAGAACATAAGATAATTATTATTGATGAAAATGAGATATAAAGCTATAAGATGAAAGTACACTTGTTAAATATGGAAGGGGAAGATGAAGCGAGTTGGAAGCTGGATAACTTTTCTTCTCTTCTTTTTTTCTTTCTTAATTGATTGCTTGTAGTATATTTTAACCGTCTTTCTTAATTAAGTGGGCATTGGTTTAGTTGTTTTACCCAATTAGAGTACAACATGTGGCCTTATTAGAATATAGCATTTCAAAAGATGGATGGAGGAGGCATGACCTCATGAGGGTTTGTTTGGGTTTTAATAGAATATATATAGAATATAGATACTTCGCATCAAATATTAATTTTAGAATGAACATTTTTTTTATCTTAGGTTAAAATGATTGTTTTTTATTAAGTTTGTAAATATCATCTTATAATGAGAATTTTGTATCCGATTATCAATATATAAAATTTTGTTGACTAAAAATAACGCTAACGACGACGACAACAACATTATTATAATTATAATTTGAATAAAATGATAAATCTTTAATAAAATGTAAATCAAAATTTTAATTTCATCTAATATTTGCATTTAATAATACACATTCAAATATTCAATGAATCAATTAGTTAATTTCCATATTTTAAAAGAAAAAAGAAAAAGAAAAAAGTTGACCAATAAGAAGAAAGTGACGTGGCTTCATCAAATACTCTCAAATTGAAATTGTGAAATGAGATGCTTTTGTTTGACATTTAGTAGTATATATAGATAATTCCATCACCTTGTCTCTTCTTTAGCAGATTGAGCGTATTTGAGCATACTTTGAGACATTATTCATCCCTTTAAAGCCCTTCTTCTCGCTCACCCTCTGTTACAAACACAATCCAACGGGCATATCTACATTCAATGGCAACATTTACACCATTTTTGAATGCCTCCGAGCAAGCAAGCAGCACTATTTATACTCCATTTGCAGTCCTTTCTTCTTGTTGCATATCCAATCTTGTCAAAAACACAAAAGAACTAAAAGCACGACTTATCTTCGCACCGTACTACCATCATTTCGTCTTCAGCATAGTAAGCTCTCAAAACTCTCTTCTCTTTTTTTGTAACTTGAGTTTATCACTAGAGAGTATAGGAATTAAATCAGAAACTTAATCCCTTTCCCATATGACCTTTTTGATGTTATAATTTCACCGAATGAGTTGATAATGTTATGATACCGAGTCGATAGACGATTATTTTGAGAAATATAGATTGTTTGAGTAATACCATTTATTCCCAACTACACCAATTTTCCTTGTATGATGATTGAATTTGATAGTAGCAGGGCAATTTGGTTTTGTTTCAATTCGTCTCATTTCTTGCGTAGATCACAACCATGTTTGTAATCCATGATTCGGTTTGGTTTTGCCCAATTTTGCTTAGAAAACTTGATCAAAACTGAATCATTATGCTGTCTTTTAGCTTAATTGAGGAATAGCTACTGAATCGCGTCCACTGAGTTTAATTTTCTTTACCAAACCTTCCGCCCATTTTCCTGATTGTACTGATTTTACGCCATCTGAACTTGATATTTTTTTTCATTTGAGCTTTTGTGCTTCGTTGTGTGCTCGGAAATCAAACTTTGCTATCCAGTTTTTTTGAATCGTTCAATCGATAAGGAGAGTATAAACTACAACGTTGAAGGTAGGAAGAACACATGTACAGAGTGAATGTAAGACCCGGTACACTTGCTCTTCGTAGCATACTCGTAGTACACCTATTCGACCTGTAAAACTTGTTCCCCCAACACTACTTTCAATCACACGGCCGATTTCTTATAGCCTAAATTTTTCGTTCTTGAAGTATGAAAAAAATTACTGTAACAACCCGGATTTTGAAAAACTTTTAAATAACATAAATAGTATAAATAATAGGGTCAAAGGTGGCGAAAACACCCGACCAAATCCGAATCATCACTATCTCGACAATCAAACTAATACATTATTCAAAAAGTGTTTAAAATGAAAATAAAAAGAAACTTAAATAAAGGTATCTCTCTCCACAGGTCTTCCCCAACATCATCACATGCAACAGCATCTTGAAAGACCTGAAAGGGGGGTCCACAGTCAGTGGGGAGCAACTAGATGTTCTCCCAGTCATGGTTATAACAAGTTGAACATGAATAACAATAATAATGAAGGATAACATAATTAAAACGACATGTGAAGATATCAATACACATGACTCACATGTTATAAGACACGGTCATATAATTATTGCAATCCATAATTAATCATAACGATCGAGATAGATACCATGTATCCATCCATGCATGTCGGAGTAAGTAACAATAGACTTCATACCAAGACGTATAGGATATATAATAAACACCGGCTAGAGTATGTAACTGATACTCTAACTAGTCAGAGCATGTAACTGACCCTCTGACACGGAGCGTGTAACTGACCCTCCGTTTTGTGAAGTATGTAACTGATACTCCACAGTACTATGGATAGCGTGTAACTGACGACTATATGTCTAAGACCTGGCCAGAACTCTCGACGCAGTAGTTGTACGTCGAACGACACACGGGAATCCAAAACGTGTAACTGACGAATTTGGACTCACCGAACATAGACCAATTAAACATCTTGCGAGTAGTATTGGTTCATTCCGATAGTATGTAACTGATACTACCGTCATCTATATCAGTAACCATCATGTACGTTGCATAGTGTAACTGACTGCCAACTGCGTGAGCAACCTCACGACTTCTACCTAGTACAGTGTAACTGACTACACTATGTAGTAATCATCCCTAGTATAGTGTCACTGACTATACCAGGGATAATCAAGTACTAGATAGTGTAACTGACTATACCAAGTATTAATCATTCATGTTAAACATCACGACTCAAACGTAGAACAATGTAATTGATTGTTCTAAAGGAACGAGTATAGAATTAATCAAACAACGATAACATAGTGAAGTTATAGCACAACTGACTATAACCTTCAAATAGTGATGGGGTTAAGGTCTAACGGACTATAACCCTAAACATCTAACGTGTTTAGTATTCAAGGTTAAGGTAAGGCTACGTTAACCTTGTCTACTAAAGCTAAGTGAAGTTATGTATATAACATCAACCCGAAGGTGGTGTCGTAGTATAACCACTATAACGTCAACTTCAAGTTAAGATTACATTAACCTTGACTATAACCTTGTGAGGTTATATTAACCTCAGAGAGATTATAGCTTCGTAACGGTGTTACGTAATCCTTAAGTGAAGGGTATCGTAACTTTCCATTGAAGTTACGTTGACTTCAAGTAAGGTTACATTAACCTTGCTATAACCTCGTGAGGTTACATTAACCTCCGAGAGATTATAACACATGATAAGGTTGCATTAACCTCAAGTGAAATTGTACAACAACTTTACAATAAAGTTACGTAAACCTCAACTAAGGTTATATTAACCTTGATCATAACCTCGTGGAGTCACTTAAATTGAGCTCCAACGAGACTATAACCCTGCATTGAAGTTACCTTAACCTTAAGTGAAGTTGTATAGTAACTTTCCAATAAAGTTACATGACCTTCAATCAAGGTTAGATTAACCTCAACCCTAACCTCAACATCGGGTGATGATAGGACGAGTCATCTAATACTTAAGGTTGGATCTCTAAAGCCATCGATGAAACAATCCTAGCATCTCCAAACGGAGAGGCCAAGCGGCTCACGTACGAATCTTTAGATGTCACAATGGATTAGATCTAACAATTCTAATATAAGCGAAAACGATAGTTATAGATTCAGCGATGATAATAAATCGTTCAGTTAACATACTAATTAATTAAACTCTTTAAATCATGAATAAAGACACTACGCAAATCAATTAAATCATGTTACAATTCATTAAAATCACACAACACATTCAAAATGTATAAACACAAAAAAGATGCACATCTAGTTACCTTGAAGCGTGCTAATTCTCGATCTCGTCTTCTATGACGTACTCCCTCCGTACCATTAAGATCTTCCCACTTCAATATTATATCCCTCACAAATGAATAAAAGTGGGAAGATCTTAGTGGTACGGAGGGAGTAGATGTCTTCACCCGGACCCGTCTCCACGCCTAGTCCATCATCAATCACGTGCCAAATACCAAAAGAAAACCCTAATCAAAAACTACTAAAAGAACTACGAAAATCTAGCGCGAAAAGAAGCGAAACTTACGAAACAATGCGAAGGATTGCGAGGATCGATTAGGATTCAAAAGGGATGAAGATCTATGCTTGAATGAGTGTTAAGAGGCACGAAAATATGGAGAGGGAGGAGGTATGTCGTGGCTAGGAGGAGAAGAAGAGGAGAGAGGGTGAAAACCTAGAATTAGGGTTTGCAAATGAGAAGGAAAGGTGAAATCATCACTCTAATGACATATATATAGGCAAGGATCATGGGTAAACCCTACTTGGGCCCAAATCCCAATGCTCATCATCAATCCACACGTGGGAAGCAAGGATGAGTTAGCCTTGGCCTAAATTCCAAGCTAAACCGACAATAGATTACAAGGATACGATTTTCGGACAATTAAACAGAAAAAGGGAATATCCGAATTAGAAAAGTTATAGGAATTGAATTAGATAAATAATTTCGGATATTAGAATATAAGAAATGGAATAAATAATTATGTCCGAAAATTCGGGGTGTTACAATTACGCCTGTTGATGACTCGGTGTTTTTATCCATCCTACACCGTTTTCGTAACTCCTACTGACCATTTTTTTTACTGCAGACACCCGGTTGAATTCATCACCTTCTTGCACAAGCAGGTAGTACACCATGGGGTATAAATATAATCTTCTAAATAATTATACATGCTCTTATTTTTCTTCAATGATACTGCAAGTGGATTATTTTAGGGAATAATCATGATAAAGGCGTCTCAAGCAACCAACTTGTACTTGCATTATTAATGTTATGATCGTCCTTCTTTACTTATTTCTTATCCTCTCCTCGTTTACTGTGCAAGACCGCGATGGTGCACCTCAAAGAGATTCGTGACAAGGGCATCACCTACCTCTCCGTGGTTGATCATGAAGGTGATGATGTAGAATCAGGCACCCGATTTAACACTCACATTTCGTTATACCATTCCAAGCGTGAAGCGACAACCATTGACAGAAAATGCTTTCCGGAAAACCTATCCTTAAAACTGAACCCGGCTGAACTAGATGCTCGTTCACGTCATGTTCTGAAGAGTGCATTGCTAGTAAAATTCGGCGTCCTTCTTTTCTGTTGTTAGGGCCAGTCAGATGGGGAGGCAATCATTTGAAGATTTTTGGTGAATTCTCTTATACTCCTGGCTATTGGGAGTAGACCGAAGACGTCCTCGCCCGCTTTAGCAACATCTTTATTGCATCCTCCATTCATTCTGCTATATACGCTTCACAATATTCTTACGATAAGGACGTATACATTATGAGGGCTTTCTTTGAAGCCTGGTGCCATACGACGAACACGCTTTACACCGCTGAGGGAGAATTGTCCATCTCTTTATGGGATCTTTATCATCTTGGGGGTTTACCAGTTACCGGTGAAATATATGACGAAGCAATATCACCCCTCAAAATATTCAAGGGCTGAGACGTGGATAACAACACGACCATTCCAGGCACCTGTAAGTACTTATTTGCCGCATTCCACCGTCTGGTTAGAAGGTCCGCGGTCAAAGATCAAGTGTCCGCCATACAATGGATTGAATTCTGGAGTAAAAAGAAGACGATCTATCAGACACCGATAAAGAAGAAAAAGACGAGCACTACTCCGAAATCCATACAGAACCCAAATGGCGAGATCCTCTCACGTCCTGCTGATGACTGGTATGAAGAAGAACAAAAAGACATATTCGAGAAGCTCGGTGTTCCTACTATGTACCGAGCTAAGCTTTATTTGGCAGCTTACATCTCCGTTGGCTTTGCATTTTTGTCCTTCCCGAAAGTGATGAGAGGAAAATCAGGCCTTGTACCTTTGAAATGGCTTGTTTAATGGCAAAAGGTCGTGGTTTCAGTCTCGTCATTCCAGTATTAGCAAATATTTATGAAGGATTGAACAAATTAGTTACATCCCCAAACCCAGGCAATTCTAAATCATTTTTTTCCGCGCATTATCTCTATGGTTAGCTTGCTCATTATTTCGGTACTCATCACGAAGTGAAGCCTTCTTCACGGGACCCTTTAATGACCTCATACTCAGGAACTGTTGGTGCCAAGGTTCATAAGGACGATGTTCGCGAGCTTATTCACAATGTGGGAGGCGTGCCAGAGTTCACGGCTTTATGCTCCAAAGAAATCGGGGGAACGCCTTGGTGGACAATGGTGACCTTGACAACGAAAGATTTACCTATCTTGTATCTCTCCGTTCGGCTTATCTCTGTCCACGAATAAATAACTGTTTTTACATGGAGTCTTACAACCCCCAACGGTTTGGTAGACAATTTGGTTTCTGTCAAGACATCTCTCACACACTACACCGTGGTTTGGGATTAGGTTCGCGTCTAGAGGCCTTAAAATACAGGCAAATGTTATTGTTTACAGGTAGTAGGTCCCGTGTTTTCCTTCCTAGTGCAACTTTGTCTTGGATCAACGACGTGACCAGTAGCCGCTTCAGGAAGTGGTGGAGAGAAACAGATATAAGAGACTTAAGAAAGAATGCTAAAATTCTTCTTCATGTCATTGACGCTAGTCCTTCTAAACCAAGAAAGCTTAACAAACCAGATGAGGCAGGATGTTCAGCTCCAGTACTTTTATGTCCCGAAGACCAACAAGGGATAGGTCCAAATAGTGATGCAGGCTCCGAGATTGACACGAAACATGAACGACGTGGAAAACGGAAGGCATATGACGTTGATGTTGACATCCTACACGAAGTTCCAAGCTCTTCACATATTCCCTCACAAGCATTGGTAATTTTCTTGAACTCTTGACATACATACATACATACATACATTATACACTTTTGTTGTGTATGGAAGGGGATTACTGCAGGAGTGTACTGCTGTCTCCTATAGCGAGCGGTATAAACTTGTATACAAATGCCCTAAAGTCAGTAGCCAGCCAGTTAGCCACTGATCTTTGCATTGGGTTATCTGTGGACATGTTTATATCAGTGTGAGGACAACAGTATACTCCTGCAAATTTTCCCAGAAAAAATAAAACGATGATGTGGAACCATTAAACGTAAATAGTTTCAAGTAAATACGAAAACCGAAAAAACTTTTTCAAATGACACCAAATCGATAATGAATTTCGAAATAAAAGAAAGGAAAACCAAAAACGCTTGTCCTTTTGGACCTAAGGGTAACATTATCAGACAGACTTTCCAAAGTCTTAAAGACTCTGCCACATCAGCTTTCCACTCACTTTTATTATTTGTTTATTGCTCAGACTCACCTCAGACTTTATACATTATCAGTCAGATTTTGTTCAGACTCACCTTACCCTTTTTTGGTAAAGAAGTTAATTAATTTGGTTTAGTTTGTGATTAAACAATTACAATTTACTTGTTCGATACAAATTACTACTTACTTTACTATTTAATTTAATTAAAAAATTTAACTTGTTTTTATTTTAATGTTGTTTGTTTTTGTGTGACATCCAAAAACACGGGTAGATGATCTTAAGTACTTCGTTCATATTATAGGTCCGGATGATTTATGATATTTTAATTATACCTTGCTTATATTAATTTACGATATTTTAAAATTATTTTTTCGTACATAGCCTTAGGTATATCGATTTAGGTTATTGACTTATGATTCCCTTATAACCAAAATGTACTCGTAATTGTTATTTTGCAAAAAGAAAAAAAACAACGTCAGTGGCCGGACAGTCATCCGTTTTTTTCATTTTCAAAATAACGATTACATTAAAATTGTTAATTTCGTGTTTAATTAGTTAATTACGTATAATTAGTTAATTGCATTTCTATTTTTTAAATAAGTGTTTAATTACGTTAACTCAGTTAATTAAGTAAAATTGTATTTTTATTTGTTAAATAAGTGTGTAATTAGGTAATTAAGTGAAATTAGTTGATTAAATGCTTAATTAAGCAATTATTTCGTACGTTAAATTGGTTAATTATGTGTTTTATTAGTTAAATATGTACTTTGTATTAAAAAGTTTATTAGGGGTCGAGGGTTAATTGATTTTATACTCCCTCTGTCTTGTTCATTTATTTACATTTGATCAAAAAAATTATTACAAATAATATAAATGGTAAATAAATGACCGAGACGAAAAACAAAAGTTTGAAATAAATGGACAATTAAACAAAGAAGTGAGACTTTAAAACAATTGAAAATAAAAAATTATATAAATACGAGTAATTTATTGGATAATATGTCAAGAAATACGTAACATGAGTCATGACCCACAAAAGTCTTAACTTGAGTCTTTAAAATTCAAGACTCAACTTAAGACTTTGGTACTTTATTAGTAGACCTCACACGAGTCTTGATACAAGACTCACCTCAAGACTACCAATAATCACTTTATCAAGACTACCAAAAATTTAAGACTTTCCTCAAGATTTTACTAATATTGGTAAGACTCATCAAAATCTTTGAGACTTCCTCAAGACTCACTACCAATAATATTAGCCTAACCAGCTCCCTTCTCAGCTCCTCGTGTTAAGTCATAACGGTCGAATTTCCCTCATCGTCTACATCCTCTCTCTGCTCACTGATTAGCATCTATCTAGTCATTTTTGATTTTGCTACACAAGGTTACTACTATTCCTAAATCCTAATTACTCAGTAGGTATGTATATATGTATGTATGTGATTGGATGAATTTAATGTATGCTAAACAATACTACTAGTATTCCATTACTGTCAATTTCCCAAATTAGGGTTTTTACTAGGATTTCCATGATTCCATCCCCTAATTGTTTGTTTTGTTTTCAATTCTAGAACAAAATCTTGTATTCGCTTTGCTTATTTAGGGAGATTCAGGGCCATTTCAATTCTACCTTTGTTCAAATTAGGCGATAACTTAGTAGCATTACAATATAGGCATTGTTGTGATACCAGAGAACCTAGTTTCATGAATTCCCGTGCTTCCATAAAACTTCACACTTCTGCTGTTGAAGTTTGATTGTTTTCTTTTACTCTAATGATGTTAATTACAGACTAGAACAGTGTGGATATGGGAAGCACGCCAAATGACATGCTATTACAAGCAGAAACAACTTGTGGCTCTCTTTTATTTGAACTTCAGGTATAGAATCACTCTGTAACATTGAAAGGATAATTCATTTACTTCTTTGGGGGAGTTGGTTCATCTTATCTTTGTGATTGATTGGTGTACGTGTAGAAAATATGGGATGAGGTGGGCGAGACTGAAACATCGAGGGATAAGATGCTGCTAGAGCTCGAAAAAGAGTGCCTTGAAGTTTACAGGAGAAAAGTCGATCAGGCAAACTGTTTAAGGGCTCAGCTACGCCAGGCTATTGCTGATTCTGAAGCCCAACTTGCAGCCATTTGTTCTGCTATGGGAGAACTACCACGACATACTAGGCAGGTACATAGTACTTCTTCATATAGATGTCTAGTTTTAGATATGTTTGTCAGAGTTTTTTTTTATGTGAATGGCATTTGCAGTGTTTGTGACTCTAGATGAATCCTTGTCTTCATGAACTTCATCTACATTTTGCGCCCAAAAGATAATTATTTCTTTAATTATCAGTCAAAAAGGTACTCTAATGCAACTGAATTAAACATGGCAGACTGAAGGAAATGCTGCAAGTTTAAATGAAGAGCTCAGTGCTATACTTCCGGAGCTAGATGAAATGCGGAAAAGAAAAGTAGACAGAAAAAACGAATTCATCGACATTACTAGACAAATTCAGAAGGTCTCTAAAGAAGTATTTGGATCAGCTGGACATAGTAGCATACCCGCAGCTGTGGATGAAACTGACCTTTCTCTCAGAAAGTTTGAAGAACTGCAAAAACAGTTTCAGTCTCTGCAAATGGAAAAGGTTACCAATCTCTTGGGACCTTCTTGAATTTAAGATTTTTGGGTGCCCTCTTTCCTTTACCATGGAGAGCTGATAGGCATTGTGGATTCATGGTTTAACTGTTTAACCTTTCACTTGCAGAGTGACCGCTTGAAGCAGGTAATGGACCACCTAAGAGTTTTGAGCTTGTTGTGCTCTGTGCTTGGGTTAGATTTCAAAGAAACTGTCAGAGATCTTCATCCTAGTTTGGTGGATGGTGGTGAAATGCTAAGCATTAGTACCGAAACACTTAAGCTGATGGAAGCGACCATTAATCGATTACGAGAGATTAAACTTCAAAGGATGCAGCGGGTATAGCACAGAAAATTGCTCCTGATTTTTCTTGTTTTTCATTTTTCCGATTTACTCAATTTGATCTTATTTGCTATGTGATCCTTCAAATTTTGAAGCTCCAAGATCTTGCGACAATGCTGGTGGAGCTATGGAATCTCATGGATACACCTGTGGAGGAGCAACAAGCATTTCAAAATGTCACATGCAAAATTGCTGCCTTAGAAGATGAGATAAATGATCCTGACATGCTCTCTTCTGATTTCATTAAACATGTGAGCCTCATACCATTTATTACACTAATCTTACCATGTCTTATGCACAAATAAGCTTTCTTGGTTTGCATAATGGGGGTGTGAAGGAGTAAACTCTCGGTTTTTGACAACTGTACCTCCCCCATATTTTATTACTTCCCTGGTTTTTTATTCAAGGGCGACGAAAGTAATAGAAATGTAACTATTACTTGTGCAGGTTGAGACAGAAGTCTTCAGGTTGGAAGAGTTGAAATCTAGCAAAATGAAAGAATTAGTCTTGAAGAAGAGGGCAGAACTAGAGGAACTTTGTAGGAAGACACATTTACTTCCCGAAGGAGATGGTGAAACACAGAGTCTTGTTGCAGCAATTGAGAGTGGTATCTTGCTCACTGCATTACATGTTTGTTGAGCTTGTTTTGTCTGCTCTTTTCTTTTCTTCAGATTGCTAAATTTTCACAATTCAGGAGCATTGGACCCTGAACCCATTCTTGATCAAATTGAAATGGAAGTTGCCAAGGTCAAAGAGGAAGCATATAGCCGGAAAGATATACTGGAAAAAGTTGAGAAGTGGCTATCAGCTCGTGAGGAGGAAGAGTGGCTAGAAGAATATAACATGGTAGTGCCAGCTTATAATCTTAACCTTATACAAATGATAATATATTACTTGATATTATTGTGCTGAAAATCGTGTTGTTGCTTGCCGTAGGATGAAAATAGGTATAATGCAGGCAGAGGGGCGCATCTAATCCTCAAGCGTGCCGAAAAAGCTCGGATATTAGCTAAAAAGCTTCCTGGTAAATACCCTAATTTTTTGTTGTTTACTTATACGTCTTCCTTCTATCTTCTTCCCATATTCCATTTTGGTCCGCCTTTCTGTCTTCTTCCCATTCCAAAACTTTCCTATTTGGGCTATTCTTTTTACTATAATACCCCTTCCTTTTACTTATAACTACAATAATTACCAGCACATTTATACCATAACTACTTTTTGGTCTTTTTTTTTACTATATTACCTTCACTACTACCCCTACTTTATCAATATAATATACCTACCAAAAAACTAAGTGCCCATAAGAATGAGAAGAACATTAAAGACCGGAGGAAGTATATAAACTGTCTGTTCGTAGTAGTTACCTGATGTCACACTGACAAATTTAATGAATTAAGCTGTCTTATGCTCCCAACTTTGAAGAGAATTGTATCTAGTTTTTCTTTTTGACAAATCTGCTAGTAGTTACTATTATTACAGAAGGAATTGACGATATTATATGGAAATGTTTTGTAGGGATGGTGGAGGCACTAGCTGCAAAAGCTCTTAACTGGGAGAACGAAAGAGGGACAGTGTTCATGTACGATGGGGTAAATATGTTCATCTTTGTTCCCAAGAAAATTTCTGTTTGTTGCGGTGTCCAACACCCATGCCATTCTCTGACTGGTAATACCACCTGGATGTATTGATTAGATTCGTCTACTTTCGATGCTTGAGGAGTACATGATAGTACAGCAAGAGAAGGAGCAGGATAAGAAAAGGCAGAGGGTATGATTTTCATTATTTTGTTGTAATTATGATCATCAAAATTCGAAACGTCAATAAAGATGGTAACCATGATTAAATTCTGTATACAGGAACAGAAGAAGCTTCAGGGGCAATTAATTACTGAGCAAGAGGCAATATTTGGCTCAAAGCCGAGCCCATTAAAGAATGGCAAGAAAGCTTCTGGATTGTCTATGGGAGGAGGAAACAATAGAAGGCTCTCTGTTGGAGGGAATACAATGCAAACCCCAAGGCCAGTTTCATCTCAGTCTTCAAGGGCAACTCCAAATTCACGTCCTCTCAACAAGGATGACAGCCCAGGAAACAAAACAACTGGTTAGTTCTTATCATCTTATCTTAATTCAACCCAAAAACTCTATACTTGGACTTGGGTATGGCAATAGACACATTGTTTTAGCCAAGCATGAGGAATCTTCTAAAAGTAACTAAATCTGGGATTTGGACACATGCCAGTGTTGGATACTCTGAAACGAGTCCAAGTGACATTGTTAACTGTGGAAAAATAATACGAGTGAATCAATAATTTTATGTGCTAAACGTCTAAACATGGTTTTCTTTGATCCACAGCGAGAAGGGCATTGGAGGTCGTCAATCTCCCCACAAGAAACTACACATTCAATGGTCATGAATCTGAGCCTGCTTCAGTACGAAAACCTTTCTCACCCGTTCCCTCCATCACATCATCAAGAGCAAATGATGACCAGAGCATATTACAAAACGACACATATCATAAAAGCTCCTTAAAAAATGAGACCCCTCAGAAACCAGTTCCCGCGAGTGATTCAGTTCTTACAACTCCCCGGAAGGTAATCAATGCTTTGGATGATGAAAACCGCACTCCAAATGTGAAGTCCATCCCTGTGCCCTTGACTCCTTTGACAGTCTCAGCTCCGATGCAAACACCAGTGACACCAGCTGCAGTATCAGTCTATGGTGGTAGTCCAGTTGAAGAAAGGACTGACGAAATTGAATACTCGTTTGAGGAAAGAAGAGCTGGCTTTGTGCTGCCCAGTACTCATGCAAAGAGAGCTATATTGGTATGACGGGAGTCCTAAAAAATACTATCTCTCTGTAGAAATATAAATGTCGATGATTAAGTCAAATGATTTTGGCTACTTCATCTTCGTCTCTCTTGTAAAATCTTCAGTCTGATACTCTGATCCTTTGTTACTTGAATCTTAGATTGTATGATAACAACGAGCTCGCCTGTAGCTGGAAATTGAAAATTGGAGTCCCTGAACTTTTCATCTAGGCCATCCAAATTTCATACACCGGAAGATAAACAGAATCATAAGCTATAACTACTAACTAGCAACATGATTTTGTAAATTCTTCGAAACTAAGACAAATCTATGAACCAAATCTGCCTTGCCTTAATCTTCTTATATAGTACTTCTGGTCTGACCACCTTGTCCTCAAGAATGCTGCAGCAATTTACTGAGGAACTTATCTGCTGTGTTGCATTTTAGAATATGAAGCAGTCTCAGTCCACCATACTTCTTATCCATACAGACCTGTTCCCAAGCCACTGCAGGAGCTGAAACATAGTGTTCACTGCTATTCCATAATAAATTCCTACATATTACATCAATTTTATAAATAACATTCTGTGGTAGAAGAAATGTTCTTGACCAATAATAATGCAATTTACTGAGGAAAGCTTGAATTGGAGAGCTAATCTGCCAGCATATGACAAGGTCCTTGCACCAAGACTTCTAATGCGAGCCACAATATATAACAGTCTGAAGAAGATAATTTCTTTGGGGAGATAGGCACTCCAAGTTAAAGTACTCCCTTTAGAATGAACATTGTTTTCGAAAATGTGTGTTAAAAGTTGTCACTCGACAGTTACTTTAGAATGAAACATTTTTGCTTTCCTATATCAGGTTCCAAAGTCAGAGTCTCAGAGGGATCATATCATCCAACAATTGTAGCAGAGTCTTCATATACATGGTATGGCTTATAATTTCATGATGTACCAAATATCAGTATATTTTTTAATAATTTGATGAGGTTAAAAAGACCACAATGATCTACGATACAGCAGAGAACAGTATTAACTACTATACAGAAACTAATCCGAATGTCTTAGTAGAAGCCCAAAATGTAGGCAGCATTGATTGCAGTGGTCAAATAGAGATACTGTTAGGGACACCACGGCCGGTAACACCAGGACTAGATGTAGGGAGAAGCAGCTCATAAGGAGGAACGCCAGCACCGGTCCTGTTCCTTAATGTCAAATCCTTGTTTCTTTGGTGTATGATCTCTTCAACCTCCTTCAGCCGAGATGAGAAACTCTCAAACATGCTCTTAACTTCCTGATCATCGATCCAATGGCTAAACAGACTAAACTCCTGCCCTAAATACTCCTCATCGGGTGCATGCGTGGACAAAGTGTTTTGAACCGCCATAACTTTTGTAGCTTGAAGTTTTGATGGCATAGACGAGAGGAACATGGCTTGAGGGTTGATAAGGAACTTCTCGAACTCAGGCTCATTTTCTTGAGGAATGAGTTTCCTCATTATAGTTGGGCGATTTGGGACGTACCCGCCAAAAGGGTACTGGCCAAAGTTTATGGCTGCATGCTGGCCCGAACCAACCCAAATCATTGTGGCCAGAATGTCTGTTAAGTCGTCCTTGGTGTTGAGCTTCGGCCACCATGGCTCGTCTTTTTTGTCCGCATGACCTTTGTTCTTGATCTCCTTCCACCACTCTTGGAGCTCAACATCCGCAGAAATGGCAGCGGCATCAGGATAAAAGTGCTCCACATAGGATCCAACCCAATCTTTGATCGCACCCCATACAAGAAGACCATCAGCAGCATAGGGGTAGTCTTTGATCACGAGTTTTAATCCACACGGTTCTGTAGGATCCTCTTCTGCCATTCCTCTGGAAAACCACACAAGTTATAAGTAAATCTGGCAAAAAGAGTGCGGGCTTTCAAGTATTGTGATGATAGCTCAAGGTAGATTAGTTTTACCTTCTTAGTAAATCAGCGGGTAGTGCTTCCATATCAAAGCGCCATGTGCTCTTGTAAGCAGCGGAACTAATGTCCATGGCATATTTCCCAGGCGTAAAACAGGCCTCAATGATACCACCTCCATTGATCAAGCTCTGTCTTGCAAGGGCATTAATTTCCAGTGTGTATCTCATATGAGGGTGTAGAAGCTTGTATACGGGATGCATTTGGCTAAGCTGTCTATGAGAAGCAATTATATAGGATTCGATGCTAGCATGTGTCCTCAACCTGACAACCCACAAATATCACCCAAAGGTTTTAAATTTTCTGTGGATGCAATATAAAAGTCAGATAGTCTTGAAAATAGTGAACGATGCATGCATGGTTGAAGCAGAACATAGCTAACCAGTGATTAACCAATTGATGCACACCAGCATCGACAGCACACACATGGGCTTTGGCTAACTTCCAGATCCAGTGACTTGTAGCGTCGTTTCCATGAATATAGGCACGCTTGAAAGGAGGGGAAGATGGGGTAGGTGGAAGTGAAAGCTCAATGACAATGGGCTGTAGAGTCCCATCCTTCGTGTAGAAGAAGATGGTTCTTGAAGCATATGTTTTCCTTCCTTCTAACTCATTGATCTTGTTCACAAATGGCATTAGCAAATCATGATAATCAATTATAAACAATTTCTTTTTTTCGAGGGCCTGCACATAGCATTACATTTGTAGGATCAGTGACGTCATTGCTAAGGTACAGTATCAATTGAGCAATGAACATTTCACCGCGAAATTTGGTTACCTCCTCAACAGTCATTCCATTCATTTCTTCCTCAAGTACTTCCTTAGTGATTACGGATTCTTGGGGGCCATAAACAGCTGGATCCAATCCACTTCTTATTGGGAATTCCTGTGACACAAAATTTAGTTTGAAGGGACGTTGGTCGATCAAGTCTCAATGAGAATGCACCAAGAGATGTGTTCTCATTCAAGGTAGCTACCTTAAGGAGCTCAATGTTCACAGGATTGACTCCTGCTAAAGCCTGGCGTGCAAATTCTGTATCCCGCAACCACGAAAATCTGTCCCCTGAAAACATAATGGTGCATTAGAGACACATGGGTAAAACACAGCTTGTAGCATGCACAAAGACAGTACCCCATTCTTTCAAGAGCTCTGTTCTATAACGAGCTAGTGGTCGGATATAGGCCTAGAGAAATTCATCTGACCCAAAAGACCAAATATCATCCCACCCAAACTGAAAATGTAATGATCTGACCGAAACTCAACCCGTATTATCCGTGTGTCAGGTCTAGACGTCTAGTTAGGAGAAGCCACAATGAAAACTGCATTGAAAATTGGATTGGCCGACTACAGGAAGCACAAAAAGTCTATTTAGCCAATTTACTTTATTCCAAAACCAAAAAATAGTGAAAATTTGGCATTATTGGAAGTGGAAATAATAGCTTGTTCTACATTAAAATATGGTTGAAGCAAAATAGGCAGGAGCAAAGAGTGCAGGACATACTTCTGATAACAGCGGGGATTTCGTACTTCATCAACTTATCTTTGATGCTAAGCAATTGCTTTGTAAATTTTCCCAGATAGTATTTCGCCACATCAGCTTCATCTTCATCTTTGATGGTGAAACCATCGATGTATAGCTTGTCAAATTCAGAAAAGCATCCAAAGGGTAAATCTGAACTGGCTAAAGTAGCATTGATCTGAGGTACCAAATTGTGCAAAACAGCTTTCAGTCTTCCCGCGGCAAACGTGTCCTGCTTCATTTCCTCAAACGTTTCATCTCGAGGAACATATACTGGATTAGGTTTCTCTATCCTGCTTTCACATTCTGGATCTGTACGAGTAAACCATAACAAAAAAAAAAACAATCAGAAAGCATGCCTATCAGATGAACTGCAAGTAACATTTCCGAATTAAAAAACGAACCTCCACTCAAAAAATTTAGACGACCATAGTTCTATACAATGGCAGACCAAAAACATGATAATTTAAACAAAAGCATGTACTCGTAGCTTTTGATCAGTCTTATATAATGAATAAATTTCATGCAAGAACAATTACAGAAAGAAAGAATCATGTATAAGAGGAGAGGAGACAGGAGAGTAAAGCTACCCGTTTTCATTGGGGGTCTTCCAGAGCGACAACGTCTTGGATAAGGAAATTCAGAGCCTGAAAGGACTGGCCTAGCGAGGTCTGCATCTTTATCGGGATTACCCAAGTCATTATACGGAGCATAATCATAAACCCTCTCATGTAGCTTTCTTTCTCCCTTCCCATTACCCCGAATACTGAGCAAGTCCTCTCGCCGCAGATCTTTGATTCCCGGTGGTGTCTGTGATGGCAAGTATGCCTTCAAAGAAAAAAGAAAAAAGAAAAAAACTGAGATATATATGTATATGTCCATCCTCACACAGGAATTTCTACCGACATTTTTTCAGTATCCCCTCGCAAACTTACATTATTTCTGAAGATTATTCTACTTTCAGGATTATGATTGCGGGAATGAATCCAAGAGTTTGCTGGGAAAAATATAGGTCCGTCCTGAAATCCTTGGAGAACGACCTCCACCAAGTAGAACTCTTTATAATGACAATTTGTAATGAGTATAGCACTGGGATTTCCAAAGTCGGATGGTACAGTAAAATCAGCAGCATACTCATCGATGTTTAAATGCTCCGATGAAGATGAATTGGTTGGCCAGTCTCTTACATAGGCCTCAACTGTCTTCCCTGAATTGGTATCTGACATCACATACCACAAATTAGATCAAAATATTCTCACATTACATTTGAGGCCGCCACATTAAGAGTCGACATATTCTCCATATTACAATCGTTCTCTCAAACCAATGACCCTCACGTAACTCAGACCTTGACCTCGTTGGAGAACTCCCCCATACCGTGCAACCCCAGTTTCTACTATATATTGAGCTCCTTCTCACAAGTAAGTCTTCTGTAAGGCGATCATTGGTAAAATAGTACCGAGTGTAAGACATACTCGTAGTTCAAAATAAACAAAAGAATATTTTGTCAAGCACTTACCTACAATTTTGTCATTTGCGAGCAACTACTAAATTTTTTTTTTTTGGGTCAAATACTCTTACTAGCTAAAGTCTATATTTTTTGGACACACTACCAAAATCACTATTCATGAATATGTGAAAATAAGTGAATTTAACTTGTGGATGTCAAAGGTTAGAAGTTTATTTTGTTAAAGTTCATGGCAATAGAGCACAAGCCAACTTTTTTTTGTATGAGATTCCAGGAATCCAGGGCATATTCTAAGTCAAGAACTGAAGATCCTTATAGGTGAGTATACAATTATAGGTGTCACATCACAAACTTTCTGAATCTATAAACTTAAATGATAAATTCATGATGAATTAACAAGTGAAAGTGAGATCTCTAGAAATGATGAGGTATTAATGAATTGTAGAAAGAGATAATAATATTCAATACTAGCTTTCAAAACCCAAGTATCCTCATTGACCAAAAATGCAATTTCTTTGCTGTAATTAATTAGCTTTGCATCATCATCATCATCATCATCATCACCACCACCACCACCACCACCATTTTTGGTGCTAAATGACTTTTCTTCATCAATCATCAAAATCTCTTTAAAGAGAAGAAGGTTTAAGGTCAGGTGGTAAGAATTACCTAAGCCCAATCTAGACATGGGGCACGATTTTTTATCTGCGATCAAATACGCTTCTCTTTGTTTAAGAAAAAAAATATATAGAAAGTAGAAAATTTCAGCAACATTTGGGTAGGTAGCGTCATCATGGCACATGGGATCCACCCAAAAAAATAAAAATAAATCAGAAGCATATCATAGAAGTAGAAACAAACAATTTAATGTTTACAGTAGTGGAGTAATGAGTATGTAATGATATGTGAAGGCAGGATATAGAGTACGAGTAGTAATTATTACCAGGGTCAATGCGGTCACTAACAAGCTGGAGGGATATGGCTTGCCCAATAGAGGTGATGAAATCAAACCACTGATCTTCAATTTTATCAACTAATCTCTCCTTAATCTTCTTCTTAATGCTAACAACTGCCCTCACCTCCTGCTCCTGCTCCTTCTGCTGCAGCCCCTTTTTAACAGCAATACCATCAGCAGTGTTAGTAGTAGTAAATGATGGTGAGGCAACTCCCCTGTCACCAATACTACTACTACTACTACTACTCTTGATCACTTTTAACCCCTTTGACATCTTATTACTCATCCGGCTCCGGCTTCGGCTCTTCCCATTTCTTCCACCCAATAATCTCCCCTGCTGCTGCTGCTGCTGGTGCTGGTGCAGGGGTATAAGAGGCTTCATCGTCGGACTTAATCTTGCTGCCAGCATGTTTTTATTAGTTTTGTGACGGAGAATTTGTAGTCCCTCCCTCCCAATCAACCCAAGATTTAGAATGAAAAATGGATGGAAAATGTGGTGAGGAATGCAAATGGGTTTATCTATCTTCCACACATAATAATACTAGACTGACTGACTGACTAGTAGGAATATAAAGGATGATGAATATTGTGAAAGTTAGGAACTTGCTGCATGTACTTCCAATCAAGTACCAGTAATTTAGAGTAATTAACAACTAAGTAGGCAGTAACTAACTTGCCAAGTTCTTAATTATTGGCTAGTAGTTTACCACATGTATGTTTGATAGATAGAGGACAAATAACACCTTTCATTCTTTGCTTTCCAACGTTTTTTTGAAATATCCCAATCTCGGGATTAACACATATCATTAAAATCATCAGAAATAAGAGAGTCAACATTGGTCGGCCTGTAGCCATTTCAATAACGCTTTCCCACTACAAAAGCAATAGCCTGAGTGAGCTCATGAGCAACACGATTACAATGACGAGGCACAAAAGACCAACAAATAGAATCAAAATTACAATTTAAGTCCAAAATTTCATAACAGATTACTCCGGTCCTTATGTGCATGATGGAGATGATCAATGACAGTCTTGCAATCGCTTTCCACAATCACCTTACGGTGTTCGCGATGCCACGCTTCCTTTATCCCTTTGAGAATAGCCTCCGCTTTTGCCTCTCCTGCATCGCCCTGCCTATCATCCTCAAACTCATGACTTACAGCTTCCTCCCATCCAGTCCTCTAACCAAAACTCTTGCGCAAATCCCACCCCTCTCAACCCTGCATCACAGTTAATCTTAACTGGGCCTTCTAGCGGCGCCCTCCATCGCTTCCTCTCTACGGTTTTCCGCCCCTCATCGTGCCGTCCACCCACCCTCTCAACCCCCTCCGCCATCTCCATCTCGGCCAAAATATCATGAACATGATTAAGAACATCATGAATGCTAACTCTCTTTCCCTCGAACATAGTCCAACACCCGACCCTAACCTTCTCTCGCTCCTCATCCCCATCTCTCTCCAGACATCCTCCACTCACTCCCTCACCCGCTCATGCCCATCCCAAACCCCCACCCACGTACACCCCTTAACGAGATGAATACAATTATACAAGTCTCCTCCTCGCAGCAGCAAATCGGACAAGTACCATCAAATTAAGACAAACAATGAGAAATGTTACCTTTCGTAGGAAGGACATTCGAACATAGTTGTTAGAAGATCTTAATCTGGGGGAGAACATTCGCCTTCCAAATTCGAGCCCAGAGCCATTTTTTCCGAGAAAAGTCAGACGGACTCTACTCACCTGCCGCCGTGCCTGATAAAAGCCTGTAAGCAGACTTACTGTGTAAATGCCATTTTCCTCGAGATTCCAACACCAAGCGTCCGCCACCTATCGGTCACTCACTCGCATGCTCAAAATAGCCTTCTAATCAAAAAGCAAAAATGGGTCCTAATGAGGTTAGCATCCCACGTGCCATCACTGCGCCGTAAATCAGCCACAACCCACTCTTCCCGTCCTGGAATCTACGGGGTCACTACTCGTCTCAGGTTGGTATGCTGCAACTACGGATCCGTCCACATCATCGTACCAAGCCCGTCCCCAATACGTCGATGTGCCCCTCATAATCACCTCACGTGCCTCCCAAATCCCCTTCCAAGTATAGCTTGGATTGTGCCACAACTCCGCCTGAAGGAAGGACTCATTCCTAAAGTATTTCGCACATAGAACCCGGGCCACAAGACTCCCCGGCTCAGTGACAAGTCGCCACGCCTGCTTCCCTAATAGGACCATATTGAACCGCTTAAAATCTCGAAAGCCTAACCCACCTAGCTCCTTCGGCTCACACAGCCTCTTCCAAGCAACCCACGACATTTTTCTCTTTCCATCCTCCGACCCCACCAGAACTTAGAGATCATAGACAGGAGCTCCTCACAGAAACTCAAAGGCAACCTGAAAATACTCATGACATAGGTATAAACTGATTGGACCACAGCCTTTATCATAACTTCTCTATCTGCTTTTGACAAAAGCATACGCTTCCACCCCTGCAATTTCTTGGAAAGCTTGTCCCCCAACACCCTCGCTCGTCAGTTCAGATTTGGATTGCCCAATAACCGTGGGTAACCAGATACTTCCCCGGGCTCGCCACAATATGAACCCCGAGCACACTCGCCAAAGCCCCCCTTCTCGGCCTCGGAGTACATCGGCTAAAAGATATCGTCATCTTATCAAAATTGACCATTTGACCAGAAGCAAATTCATAATCGCGCAAAATCTTCTTCAGGACCCGTGCCTCCGTCTCCCTGGCTCTACAAAATAACAAGCTGTCATCTGCAAAAAAAAAAAAATACTCACATTTTGATTAAACATACTCCCTCCATTTTTTTTATAAGCCTTATTTGAATTTGACACAAATTTTAAGAAAAAGTGAAAAAAATAGGAGGAAATTGGTGATATGATGTATGTGATGAGAGAAAAATACTAATGAATACATTCCCATAAGAAGAAATGAGGCTAAATAAAAAAATCATTAAAAGTAAATTGAGACTAAACAAAAAAATGGAGGGAGTACTTAGTAAGGCCTGGTCTACTTTTTTAATGGAACTTTTCAACCTTCTTTATTATAATGACACTCAAATCCTTGTTAATATCTGAGCTTCGTGACTGTCTGATCATCAATCTTATTGTGTCGGGGTTCAAATTGGGTCAGGTTTAGTCTGCATTGGGTAACGGGTTGCAAGCAAGTCGAGTTTCGGATGGATCGCGTCGGATCAGTTTCCATGGCTCTAAATTCGCAAAGGTGTTCAAAAAGTGATGCAAATAGGTAAAATCGAGTCCTTTCGGGAACAACTGATAAAATTGTAACGATACAGAGAAGATTAGCATGGTCCCTGCGCAAAGATGACACGCATAAATCAAGAAATGGTCCAAATTTTTGTTTTACCAAAAAAAATACGAGTGGGTAAAATCGACAAGTCACCCCGATCACAATGCCCGCAACAAAGTGGTCATGGATCTTTGGCGTGGTCTTGTCGGTCCATATTTGAGATCCAAATCTCCTTGATTTTTTTTCTTGTCATAGTTTAGAACGTAGTTATAAATAATCTATTAGTTTCAATCCGTCGTATACTTTGTACATAATAATAATAATAATAATAAAAAAGTTCCTTATAAAAAAAAAAAAAAAAAAAATAATAATAATAATAATAATAATAATAATGACTATGATGATGTTGTATACGAGTATAATCGATTGAGAGGGAAAGGGTACGAAATTAAATTTAATGAAGAAAAAAGGTGGCCCATGCTTACGATAAGATGAGATAAAATCGTGAATCATGCATAGGTTGCACTAAATACAAGTAGGGAAGAAGACAAAGAAAACACCAAACATGTGCCGCTTATCATCTTAAAGGTCCTTGTACATAGTTTGGAATCATATTGACTTCGCAATTCCGATGCATATGATAAGGAATTATTCAAGAAAATTGTAAGGGGTCGTTTGGTTCGCTCAATTTAGGTATGAGGTATGGATTTAGAATGAACCAAGGAGGTGGGTATGAGATTCATACCTTGGAATCAAACTTTGTTTGATTTTCCGAAATAATTTGTTCCAATTTTTTTTGTTGAAATATTATAACTGAAATATTTTATTGGAAAACACTAATTTAAAATTAATTTTTTTTTTTTATTAATGTAACTCAGGGTTTTATATCGCTAAAAAGAGTTTTTTTTAATGAAACTTATTTAATTTTTCTTTCATGCTAAATTTTTTAGATTTTATATAGTGAGTGATATAAATTTTAATATATTTTAAATATAATTATTAAAACAAAAAACTAGAATTTTGGATTTGAATCTCAATCATCTAAAAAATGAACCAAACACCAAGTATCAGGAATCAAATTTCAACCCCATATCACCCTGGTTTGATTCCTGATTCCATTCTCATACCTTTCTGCGAACCAAACGGCCCCTAAGTTGAATTAATTTTGATTGGAATGATAAACTAAGGAGATAATAAAGTACTGTAATTTAGGTAACTATTGATCCCAAAATCAATCAATTACGTAGTAAATGTGATTTGATTTTGTTGAATATGCTATAATTAGCGGAACAACTCTTTACCGTCGACGTTTTTGCTTCATACCGTCGACATTAATTACGTAAATGATGACTTTGACCTTCCTTATTTTTAAGCTTCTAAAATTTTTAACTTACGAAGTCACTAATTTTTTCCGATTTGTATTTTTAAAACCCGATTCCACTAAACTGTCGTTTAAAAAACCGTCTTTTAAGAATTGGATTGTTGACCAATTATAAGCCCACGTATATGCTAACGAAAATTTTGTCTTAATCCGTCATTACTCGAAAGATACTCCAATGTCTTTCAAATGTGGTTATTTTAAACCATATGTATCTTCCGTTAAAAATAGACATTTTTACAATGAATGAATGGAGACATTTAATTTCGGGACCAAAACGGCCCGAAAAATGTGGATAATAAATAACCTTCAAATTCGCCAGTTTTAGGTAATTTTTGAATGATCATGTAAATAGGTCACGTATAACCTGGAATGACGGAAGATTGTTAAAAAAACTATAAAATGGTACGTATATGTGGAGTATATATATCAAGATTTCGCCATAATTCGACGTTACTTGGAAGATAGTTGAATATTTTGAAATGTGTTTATTTCAAAACATAAGTTTCTTTTGTTAAACAGAGACATTTCTAAAATGTATGGAGTAGCTACGGTACAAATTTGGAGATATTTAATTTCGGGATCAAATTCGCCGAAAAAACGTAGATAAAATAACCATCAAATTCGCCAATTTCAGGTAATTTTTTGAAAAATGTGAGATATTTTACTGGTCATCTAAATAAAACCGGTATATAACATAAAATAACTGACGGTTGTTAAAAAAACTCTAAAATGGTCCAGTTTCGAGTATACATATCAAAAAATTTGCCCTAATTCGTCATTACTCGAAAGATACTTGAATATTCTTTAAATGTGTTTATTGTATACTATCTTTTGTTACACTTCGGGCTTGTTTGGTTACTCATCTAATTACCGGGAATTGCAAGATCGCATGAATTGCATTTTCATAGAGTTGTTTGGTTGCCCATTTCATGGGAATTGCCACTTTCCAGGAATTGTCACTTCCTCCATAGTGGGGAAGTTACTCACCAAGTCCCCCTTAGGGTTAGGTCGGGTTCATAGGTGCATAAGTGTGGACATGACGTAGGTCCACCCCGACGCGGCCACGCGCGGGTTTGGGTAGGCGAATGAATCTCGTGGTGAGATTGTTCTCGGGTTCGAACTTTAAGTCAAAATGGAGTCGCCACCGAATTTTGTGGTTATTCGGAACCATACGAGCCCACTCTATGTCATCATGGGCTATACACAAAGTAAGCCCACTTCGATTTCAAAGTTTATTGGGCTCGTCCCTTTGCATTGCAATATCGATACCGTCTAAACCGGCTTTCGTATATAGAATGACTCTCGTGCGCCAAGGGTTTCGGACATCCGGAAACCAAAGGTTCTGAGTAAGGGGTGAGGGTACGTGTTGGGAAGCCCACTAAGGACACCCAACCCCGCCCGCACATGGCGGCCTCTACTAAGACATCGCTCGTGTTCGTGTGCGCGCGCTAGTAAAACGATTAAATGATATGCAAACAGCGTTTTCGGGCTAAGCATGTGAGTTATTGGTTAACTACGTCATTTAATGCATCTTGATTCACGTCAAAGTGATTTAGCATGTGATGTTCATTTAAGGCAATAAATGGCAAACATCAAGAATAGAAAACTCGTAAATAAATTACAAATTACACGGGCGGAATACAACCCGGAATTCACAATACAACGAGCAATAAAATAGAATAATTGAATTAAATAAGAAGAGCGATAAATAAATACACGACTCGACAAAGACCCGTATACAATAACTGCACACTAGATCGAAATGGGGTTTAGGACACCCTCAACATACATGCTTAGTGGGGACCTCGGAAATGGACTCGCGAATAGTGACGGGACTTTGGAGTATCGAGGATGTATGCAAGTTATGGTGTATGTGTGTGTGTGTGGATGAATTGTCGGTTTTTCGAGGGACAAGGGACTCGGTTTTTGTGTGTGTTTGCTTAGGGTTGTAGGGTAGAGAGTATGGCTGAAATGTGAGGTGAATGTAGGTAAAACAATGGATGAGCCAAACTTGTGAAATGAGTGAGGGTCATGGGGTATTTATAGAGTTTACCCCACGACCTAGGGTCACTCGATCGAGTGACCCTAGTGCACTCGGTCGAGTGCCCTAGAAAATGGGCCTGATCCGATTTTTGACGCTCCACTCGACCGAGTGGGTCAATCCACTCGATCGAGTGGATCAGGTAAACCGAGATAAATTAGGAAAGGGTTGACTTGGTTGATTTGGTTACCTTTTTTGAATTTGGGATTGGGCACCAGCTTCTAGAAGATGCATTTGGGCTGTTTTTGTGACGGGTTCGTCTTTGACCGGGTTTTGACCCGGTCGCCAAAAGACGGGATTTATTTTTGGTGTCGGTTTTGGCCCAAATTAGTCTTATTTTGCTCGGAACGACCCACTGGGCCTGGATTTGAGGTCTGTTTTGTGAGATTATTACTCCGCTAAAAGTCCATGTCAGATATTATTGATTTCGGGTCCAAATCCGAGAATACTAAGTCACGTTTGCGTCCGATCATCATCGGGTGTTTGTCGGGAACTGCTATAGACACTAGCAGGCAAAACGCGGGTGTCTACAGAGCCCCCACTCTGACTGAGGCTTGGACAAGGCGAAAGTCAGAGTAGCTACCAGACCAATCGCAGATTACGACCTGGCAGCTTTCCGGTCGGGTCGTTTATAGTCCAGTAGACTAGCGTGAAGGGCTCGCCAGCCATAAGCAGAGGGTCATACCTGTCCTGCCGATGATAGCTCCGTGGGGAGTGAAACTTGCTTTTGAAGGTATAGGTGCACCCGTATGCTGACACATCATGGCTCTGATTGTAGCATTCTGGGATAAATAGTGGCTCACGTTGGGGAGTGAAGTAGTTGCGCAGAGACTTGCTTCTGAAGTCTTGGGGTGTACCTGTATGCTGACACATGATAAATTGCGTGTAACACATAGGCAAAACACCGACTCGTGCTGGGGAAAATGTACTGAATTTTGAAAAGCCAAAATTTTTGAAAAAGATGTTTTTTTTTTTATCACAGGATTTTTAGAAAAGATTTAGGAAAGCTCGGGACAACTTGATTCCTATTCTGGGTTGAAGTCAGGCCTGCACATGCTGGGGCCCAGGTTTGCTGAGGAGGCAGGGTAGTTAGGTTTACAGTTAGGGTTTCCCATTATAAATATGGGTCTCCCTGCTTCAGTTTACTGCATCCCAAGTCAAAAAGCCCTTCTTCTCTTCAAAAAATCTCTTAGTCTCTCAAGAGAATTCAAATTCCTGCCATGGGTATTGAGCATCTCATTTCAATGCTTTTTGCCTGGTCCCAGCACTTTCGGGATGAGGACAAAGTTCAGCTGACCCAAATGGGGATTGTCAGCCTGTTTCCTCTTCGGCGTCTGGTGACTGATTCACACTTTTTGGACGCCTGTTTATCATTTTGGGACACTACCCATCACGTCTTTGCGTTCCCGCGGGGAGAGATATGCCCTCTTCCCGAGGAGATCGCAGCTATCGGGGGTTGGAGCCCTGTTGCTCGTCCGGCCATCCCTCCGTTCTACCCGGACCCGAGGAGAAGGCTGAGGGATTTCCTGGGTCTGTCTCATGCTGAGACAGATCGAATGGTGCGGGGAGACACTGTTTCCCTCTTCGACTTGGCTGACAAGTTTATGAACAGTCAAGATGTAAGGGCTACGCCTTCTCATAGGCGTAGGGCTTTCGCATTCTGCATGCTGCACCGCTATGTTTTCGAGGGGATGATGGATGCTGACTCCTGCGTGGGTCAAATTAGGCTGATTGGAGTGGTTGACCAGATGGAGACTGGTCATAGCCCTGCTTGGCTAGCCACTGGGGAAGTCATCATGGGTCTGGATGCTAGGCGACTTGACCCAACCCGACAATTGACGGGGAGCACCCTTATTCTGCAGGTATACGCCTTGCGTCTTTCAATTTTTCCGCCTTTCTTTTTTTTTGTTTCGCGCGATTTGTTGAGGCCCGTAAGTCACTCGATCGAGTGGACCTGTCACTCGATCGAGTGATGTCTGCAAAGTGATTCTGCCCGCCTGCGGAGGGCTTACTCGATCGAGCGGGATGCTTTACTCGATCGAGTGTCACATCTGACGAGATTCTGGTTGCCCCTAGGGAGCCTTACTCGATCGAGTCAGATGGCATACTCGATCGAGTGGGCTATAGCGGACCACTCTGTTATTTACGAATTTTGTATATTCTTTTGCAGGTTTGGTTGTCGGAACGTCTATCGATCATAGAGCCTCCTCCGAGCGTTCCCAACTACCGTAGCAGCCAAATCAGTTCAAGAGGGCGCCGGATAAGCTCAAATCACCATATAAATCGAGCTTACTGGGATGAGGAGTTGGTGTTCCATGGTGGCCCTTTAATCAGGTGGACGGTCGCTTGGTGGTTCCTTTCTAAGCTGACGGGGCTGGCCAAGAGGGATCAAGCCCGCTACCTGGTGATCCTGTCCCTTGACTGGACAGTTCATATTTACCCGGACCGCATCCTGAGGCAGTTCGGTTCGTCTCAGCGCATTCCTGAGACTGAAGCCATTATTAGCGTCTCACTCCAACTGACGGACGCTATGTGCGACACCTGGTTGCAGAGATGGTTTACTCGTCCTACATGGACTGTCCCCAACCCTTGTCAATCTGCTTGGGTTTCTCGGGCTTACGAGAAATGGACTTCTGAGGAATCTGAGGAAGTTCGCAAAGCTCTGAAGGTCGACGAGGCCTTCGAATTGGTCCGTCGGGAGACGGCAAAGGACAATAGGGGGTTCTTCGATGAGGGGGAGACCCCTGCTACCTTAGTCCGATTAGAATCGGGTCTTAAGTCACATACTAAGACTCGAGTTAAAGATGCCGGCGCTAGTGGCGCACGGGGGTGACAAAGCCCCCAGACTGACTTGGAGCGGCGACTTGGGCCAAGGCTGGCGGCCCGGGACCGACTAGGTCCGCGTGACCGGCTCCCTGAGCCCGTGAGGGCCCGACTCGGGCCTATTGAGGTGGATGAGGACTCGAGTTCCAAGAAACGAGTCCGGGCTAAGGAGATTCCTGTGGTGATTCGGGAACGCTCCCCTCCGCGTCGTCGTCAGTGGACGGCCAAGGAGGCCAAGGACAAGGGGAAGGGCAAGATGCCCTAAATACCGAGTCCTTAGTTTTTTTATTATTTAAATATTATTACTATTTTTGTTGTGTGTTTTTTTTGTAATTTTTTGAATTCCTGCACTTTGTAATTTTCCCAAGCTTATTGGGGCTCTTTTTGTGATAATTAATAAAAGAAAGTTTATTATTAAACCGTTCCTGTCTTTTCTCGATTGCATTGGTTGTGCCCTCTTGAGGGGCTGCCTACGTATCCGCAATTAGCAGAATCAAACCAAACGTAGTTCAGGCTTAGGAAATTTGCAATCTCGAATTACACCAAGACTATTGGTTCAAGATGTTTTGTGACAGTAGAATAAGTAATTCTAGCTCATTGACTTGCTTTTTTGTAAAATAAACGATTTTGATAAAAAAAAATTGCTAATGACATTGAGGAATGGCTAAGGGTAGTAACGCTTCAGCTGGTCCAGGTTGGTTGGGTTGACGAACTCATTCCCGTCCATGTCCGTTAGCGTTACTGCTCCCCCTGATAGGATCTTCTTCACCAGGTATGGCCCAGCCCAGTTGGGTTTGAACTTTCCCCTTGGGTCAACTGGTAGTAAAGCTCGAACAGACTTGAGGACTAGATCCCCTTCCTTAATGTTTCTGGGGCTTACCCGCTTGTTGAAGGCCCGTTGGATCCGTTTCTGGTAGATTTGGATGTTGTTGAGAGCGCGGGACCGCCGTTCGTCTAGTAGAACCAACGAATCGTACCGTGCTCGAACCCAGTCAGCTTCGGGTACTTGACTTTCTAGCAGAATTCTGAGGGATGGTACCTCTAGTTCAACTGGCTGGACTGCCTCCATCCCATAGGTTAGATAATATGGTGTCGCTCCGGTTGCGGTGCGAATTGATGTTCGGTATCCCCATAGGGCGAAAGGTATTTTGTCGGGCCAATCCCGATAATTATCAGCCATCTTTCTGAGTATGGTGACAATTGTTTTATTAGCCGCCTCTACTGCTCCATTGGTTTGGGGACGGTAGGGCGAGGACGTGTGCCTTTGAATTTTGTACTTGGTCAGCAGGGCTGCGGTCTCAGCTTGAAAATGAGTCCCGTGATCACTGATAAATTCATGTGGGATTCCATACCGACATATTATCTTGTTTTGGATAAATTTGGCGACATGCTTAACATTGAGGATGCGATATGATTCAGCTTCGACCCACTTGGTGAAGTAGTCGATAGCTACTAAAATGAAACAGTGTCCGCCAGTACCGGAGGGATTTATCTTCCCGATTATGTCGATACCCCATGTTGAGAACGGCCAAGGTGACGTCATGGTATAGAGCAGAGATGACGGCATATGTTGCACATTGCCGAAGATTTGACAGTTATGACAATGTTTGACATATAACTGGCAGTCGGCTTCCATAGTATTCCAGTAATAACCGAGCCTCATGATTTTTCGGACCAGCATGTGGGCATTCATATGTGGGCCGTTTTCACCATCATGTACTTCAGCCATTACTTTCTCGGCCTTGTATTTATCAACACAAAGGAGGAGAGCCCCCTGTGCCGTCTTTTTGTACAGTTGCCCGTCATCGGTACGGATGAACTGGGTGGCTAGCCTCCGTAAGGCTTTCTTGGCTCGACCTTCCGTCCCGGGAGGATATTCTCCGTTGGTCAGGAATGTTAACACAGTCTGGTACCAAGGTTCGGGATCAGTGATCTCGATATCTTCAATGTCATGAACGTATGCCGGCTCAGACCGTCTTTCGACACAAATTGGCATACTGGTCACGTGGTCGGGAATATTCAGTAAAGATGCCAATTTTGAGAGTGCATCTGCAAACTGATTTTCTTCCCGGGGTAGGTATATGTACTCTACCTTCTGGAATTGCTTCTCGAGATCCCTTACTCGTGCCTGGTAGGCCACGAGATTAGCATTCCGAGTCTTCCATTTTTGGAGTGCTTGGTTAATGACCAAGGATGAGTCGCCATGTATCCGGAGATTTGTGATCCCCAGGTTGGCGGCGGCTTGTAGCCCATAAATGCACGCTTCGTACTCCGCTGCGTTATTGGTAATATCAAAGTCCAGTTTGATGGAGACGGGAGTATGCTCCCCTCTTGGTGAGATTAGGAGGATCCCGACTCCGAACCCTCGAAAATTAGATGCTCCATCGAAGTATAAATCCCATGTTTCAGCATCAGTATGGAAAATATCTTCGTCTGGGAAGGACCAGGTATCGATGTGTCCTTCTTCGGTTATCGGGCTGTCAGCGAGGAATTCAGCTACCACCCGTCCCTTGATAGCTTTTAGCGGTACAAATTTCAGGTCGAACTCTGCCAGCATTAGAGTCCATCTTGAAATCCGGCCATTGAGGATGGGGTTTTCGAAAAGGTACTTGATCGGGTCCATCTTGGATAGAACATGGACCTCATAGCTGAGTATATAGTGTCGAAGCTTCTTAGTGGCCCAGACTAGAGCCAATCACGTCTTTTCGAGCATGGTATATTTGCACTCATACTCTAAAAACTTCTTGCTGATGTAATAGATGGCTCGTTCTTCGGAGTCAACCGTCTGAGCCAGCATAGCCCCCATGGCTGTCTCGGTCGTTGTTAGGTATAACGACAGAGGCAAACCGGGTTGAGGTGGCATCAAAACTGGCAGAGCAGACAGAATTTCTTTGATTTTGTCGAAAGCAGCTTGGCACTTGTCATCCCATAGTATCCGTTCCCCTATTTTCAGTTTCTTGAAAATTGGTTCACACACCATGGTTAGCTTGGAAATGAATCGACTAATATACTGGACTTTCCCGAGAAATCCCCTTATTTCTTTTTCGGTTTTAGGAGCTTGCATCTCGGTAATGGCTTTGATTTTAGCTGGGTCGACCTCGATACCTCGTTGGCTAACGATATGACCCAGTAATTTGCCTGACGTTACCCCGAAACTACACTTTTGAGGGTTTAGCCTCATGTTGTATTTGCGCAATCGGGTGAAGAATTTTCTTAGGGCGGTGATGTGACCGTCCCGTTCTTTGGATTTGACGATCATGTCGTCCACATAAACCTCTACCTCTTTATGCATCATGTCGTGTAGTAAAGTGGTAGCGGTCCTTTGGTACGTAGCCCCGACATTAATGAGACCAAACGGCATGACGGTGTAGCAGTAAGTACCCCAAGGTGTGGTGAAGGTAGTCTTACTCATATCTTCTTCCGCCATTTTGATTTGATTATATCCGGCATACCCGTCCATGAATGACAGAAGGGCATGATCGGCCGTGTTATCCACCAGTATATCGATGTGTGGTAACGGAAAATCATCCTTCGGGCTTGCCTTGTTAAGATCCCGAAAATCTACGCACACCCGCACCTTACCGTCCTTTTTAGGAACCGGCACGATGTTTGCAACCCAGTCCGGATACTCGGACACTTGTATGAAGCCGGCTTTGAACTGTTTGTCGACTTCTTCCTTTACTTTGAGAGACCACTCGGGCCTCATTCGACGAAGCTTCTGCTTGACCGGCTTGCACCCGTCTTTGATAGGTATGCGGTGCTCGGCTATTTCTCGGTCTATCCCCGGCATGTCCTTGTAGGACCATGCGAAGACATCTTTGAATTCTTGGAGGAGGTTTATGAACTGTTGTTTCTCCTCGGGATCTAAAGATAACTGTAGACACCCACATTTTGACCGCTAGGTGTCTATAGTAGTTCCCGCCAAACACCCGATGATGATAGGACGTAAACGTGCTTTGATAGACTCGGATATGGGCTTGTAATCATGGACATTTGGTTTAGACATTTTAAGGAGTACAAATCTCATAAAACCAACCTCAAATCCAGGCCCAGTGGGTCGTTTCGAGTCAAATAACACTAATTTGGGTCGAAACCGACACCAGGGGTAAAACCGTCTTTTAGCGACCGAGTCAAAACCCGGTCAAAGATATTTCCCGAGGCATAAAATCTGCCGTGTCACCCCCACCAATCCGGATTGAATTCAGATACTACAAAAATCAGCCATACAAAATAATAAACAATTCCGTTTAAGGTAGAATTCGATCTCAAGTAGGAATTCTATCCGGAGACCGATTCAGACATTGACCGAGTGTAAAACACCCGGCCAATACACCCTCAAACCAGCCGGTTTTCCTCTTTCTTCTTGGCCAAGAAAGCAGAATTCTTATTTCCCTCAAATTCCTACGTTTCCTATCCTAAGCGGTATTCAAACTCTCCTAAACCAAGGTCGGAAACTCCCTATAAATAGGACCTCCCGTCCAACACAAAAGGGACATGAATTACAACGTTTTCCCAGCCAATATACACGGTTTTTACACACCCATCACACCAAAAAAACAGCCTTACAACACGGTTTACATACAACCCGATAGTTAGCAAATCCCGACACCTTTTCGAAGTCTCGAAATACCGACGAAGCCGGCCAAACCCGACGTCCCAAACCTCCAAAAACCGACACCTTAAACTCACCCGCATCATCTCGACGCTCCCGTGCCTAAGCCACCGTCCGACGAGCCTTATACCGAGAACACAAAGCATGTAGGTTGAGGGTGTAAATCAAACCCGTCTCTTCTCTTTTCTCTTCTCTTCTTCTCGTTTTTTTATGGGTCTCGTCGGTCTCTTTTTTATTTTTTTCTAATATCGATATTATTAAAAACTATTTTCGTATATCGAATATTCTTAAAATATGATATCGATTCTGTATAATCGAATATCGTATCAAAAAAGAATTATATTAAGGTTTCGACGAATTCATTATATTTTTGTTTGTTCAAAATCCTTTTTTCAAACTTTTCGTCCAAAATCCTTTTTTTCAAACTTTTCGTTCAAAAACAAATCTTTTCAAAACCTTTTCTAAAAGTCATTCCGACTATTCGATATCGATTTCATAATCGAATATCGAATACGAAGAATATCGAAAATATAAACCGAGTATAAATTAATCCATATTTGTACGCGATTTATAACGATTTTCGACAAAAAAATAAAAAAATCAGACCCGTACGCGAGTCGCGCCCGGTCCAGGCGGCTCGCGCACGAGTCTGTAATCCGGTTCTATTTTTTTAGTTTTTCGTTCGTTTTTTTTATTATTTTACGAGACGATTTCTAAATTTATATCTTTTCCAAAACTATTCTAAATATTTGATAATCAACTATCGAATATAACGAATATCGAGAATATTAAGTCGAGTACGAGTTATGCGATATTCGTATGCGATTTAATCAAAAAAAATTCCGAAAACCGTTGTCGAAATCAGGCCGCCACGCGACCCGCATGAGTCTCGGGCGAGTCGCGCGGCTCACGGCCCAAACACGTTTTTTTATTTATTTTTTCTCGAACATCGTTTTTTATACAAAACCGCGTTTCAACAATATTTTTCAGATTTCGATTAACTTTTATTTTCTCGATTTCGAATATTTATTTCCTATATTATTATTTCAATCGTTACTAACTCGTTTTCTCGTGTTTGTAGCAAATCATTCTCATATTTTCTTTTTACCGTTTTATTAGACTAAAACGAACCCACATGCTAAAATAACTTCGACGTTATTAGTTTAACATGCATTAAACGACTTAGCAACCCATTTACTTATTTTTCCTCACATGTCTTAGGAAAATAATCTCTGCATATCATTTCATCGTCGAACTAACGCGTGTACACAAAACCGAACGATATCTTAGTAAAGGCCGCTAAGTGCGGGCGGGGTTGGGTGTTCTCGTTGAACTTCCCAACACGTACCCTCACCCCTTACTCAGAATCGTGGTTTTCGGATGTCCGAAACCATTGGCAACGAGAGTCATTCAATATACGATTAACCGCCCAGTCGGCATCGATATCGTAATGCAAAGGGACGAACGCAATAAACTCTGACATCGGAAATGGGCCAGGCTTTAAGTATGGCCCACTACGACATAGAGTGGGTTCGAACGGTTCCGAATAACCATAAAATTCGGTGGCGACTCCTACTTCGATTTAAAATTCTATTCGATCCATCTCATATGGAAATTCTATCGCCTCCCCAAAACCCGCGCTTCGCCGCGTCGGGGTGGACCTATGTCATGTCCACAATTTGGCGACTCCGCTGGGGATTAACTGATGTGTCACTTACCATCGGCATCCTCAGGGTGAGACTCGAAAAGAAATCGTTCGATTAGTAATGTACACGTTTTAGTTCAATGGTTCATGCATAACCCCGTTCTATCCCGGGCCGGTTACTTGTGACCGACGTCCCACTATACCACGGTGCATTCCCACTTGGATGCACTAAAGACTTCGATGGCGGAACTCGTTTAGGTTTCGCGGCATGTCCTAAGACCAACTCGGCTTAGGGAGTCCGTCCTCAGTACGAGAAAGCCATCGTTGTTGGTATAGACCCTATTAGACCGACCGAGACTTAGACTAAGAGCATACATGGCGTCGTTATACTGATTCTATGACTACATGCTACTTGATCTTCTTTGGTCTTTTTCAAAAACCGTCATTTTCAAAAATTTAAATCTTTTCAAACCCATCTTCTTTTTTTCAAAACCCGGAAAGCTGCCGAATTTAGGACTTATGATTTTTGACTCAAAATAGCCTATTTTTAGCCGGTATGCTGTCCAAACCTTTTTTTAAAAAAAGCCCGAAACCTCGGCCCGATACCTCTTTTCTCGGTTTTCAAAAAAAATCGGGTCTTCCAATCCGACTTTGCTCGGTTTTCAAATTCAAATTCCCTTTTCAAAATCCTCTTCTTCTTAGGACTTCCCGTATTTAGCAGTGTCGGGTCTTGTCATAAGTTAGAGTCTATAGCGTCGAAACTCCGTCGATCTTACATCACGGGTTTCCACCCCATCCCAAGTCCGCCTTATTTGTCAAGGCACGGCCCACCTGCGTAGGACAGACTCCTACGAAGGGAAGCCCGTTTACACACTAGAGTCCAAAGTCTAGGGAATTCTCACATAGACCTTCCTTCGAACGGGACTAGGCCCACTTTGCCAAAACCCAGGGAGAGTCCACCATCCACGAGTCACCCGTCTAGGAGTCCTTCTTCAGTCCCACTCGGGGGCTACCCTTTAGCGGGGCGATCAACCGCGTTTGCTCTAAGGATCAGGTCTTACACGTGTTGGCTCACGTACCCCACTTTCGAGTCACTTAGATGTTGCACCATTTGAGTCCTATCAAAGTCTTTAGTCTCACTCGGGGGCTGTCCTCCACCCGAGCAGTCAACCACGGTCACCTTAAGGGGTACCCCACGTTCATCATACACTGGCGTCCTTATGATGCCTTCTTCGAGTCGAACCTATGCTACAAATACTCGAGTCACTTAGGGTTAGGTCACCACGGTTGGTCCGAGCACGTGATACGGTCAAACACGGTCGCCCCCATTTTCGGATTCACCCTTATGCAGCTCGAGTCCATTTCGCAGTCGTTACCTCGTCTAGATCAATGTTCGAGTATCCCGGTCCAAGAGTCTTTGTCGACCCGTCACCCCGGGCCGTGTCTAGTTTGACTCCCTCTCTTGCACTTGCGCAAAGCCGAGTTTAGGCGAGTCGTGGCACCCGTTTTTCTCTCCAATCAAAGACCTTACCAAAAAAAAAACAACCAACCGAGCGTCCGAGTCCGGATTTGATTCGAGTCTAAGTCTGAGTTCGAATCTAGGATACCCTACATCCTCATTTCCAAATCAAAGTCAGAGTCAAAGTCAGTTGTATTCTGTCCTCTTTTTTCAAAATTCAATAAAATCAGATTTTCTATTTCTCATACATACTTTCCTTATGTGTTTCCGAGAACATGATGAACACCATCATACACTGTGAGCACACGCACGTGACTATTATAGGCACATCTATAATGACTGCAGGAAACCGAGCCCGTGTTTTCCTTTTACCTATTCCATGTCTGGTATAGAAAGCCACATAACTACCCGTAGCAGGAGCATATCGAATCCTATGACAAATCTGGGTAGTCTTCTAGTTTGGGTTCAAGACGGGAGGCAAGCCCACTTCCCACAATAAACACCCATCCAATAAGACTAGCCAGTCCCTACCTTAGGTGTTAGTCTGACCGACAAAAAAAAAGCTGGACAAAAAAATCAAAAGTCCAAGAGAAAAAAAAAGCAAAAGGCCAAAACAAAAAAGCTGGCCATGATCAAAAAAGAATTATCAACATCTCTCGATGATAAGTGTAGTTTGTAGTGCCTATTTCGTAGTGTTTTGGTCCCATTTTCCTTGTGGAATCGCTCCTTGGGAGCGATTTATGGGCTACTTATGCTTCCTCTAGTTCGTTTCAGGTTCCCGAGACCATTCATGAAGAGTTGGAGCGATTCCGACTCAATACATACACTTTTCGGAACCAACGAAGTGAAGGAACGATCACTCGATGCCTTGGATTCGACCCCGAGACCCTGGGACCCAATCCCGAGCTCCCGAGACCCGATCCCGAGTCCCGAGAATCGATGAGAAGTCCATGTGAAGCAAGGAGAAACCTTAAAGATCATATTGGAGGCCTACAAGACTCATCCCCGACGGGTATGGCCTCATCCCGTCCGGGATGAAGTGCACAAATAAGAGGGTTGCTGTATTGGGTTCTTCCCGACCGGGACCAGCTCCTCCCGGCCGGGACCGACTCCTTCCCGACCGGGACCACCTCCTCCCGGCCGGGAAGAGCCACCTGGCTGCCGCGCCTTTGTTTTCTCTTCTCCCTTTCATTTGTAACCCTATATATACTCTTCCATTGTTATGTTAAGCTTATGTTAGACATTACCCATAAACCCTAGCCTAGTTTTAGCATAGATTAGATTAGATTAGTGTAGATTAGTCTTTAGATTATCGTTAATCCTAGTTTAATGCTTGTAATTTGAGAATTCTTCAAGATCTTCACCAAGCTTGACAAACTTGGATGTTTGTTTTGGGTTTTTCTCATCTATGCAAGTTTTCTTCTTCCTTTCTTCTTCTAGTATGGTATAATCTTCTCCTTTTACTCTTAATCCTTTATTGTTCATCAAGTTTGAATCTTTAGTTCTTGTTTATTGTTTTGTTCATCATATTTGGTAGTTTCATTATGTATGTTTTGTTGTTTGTGTTGATTCATCTTGTTAGTGTTAGTTTTAGTTTAGATATGTTAGAGTAGTGTTCTTGCTAGGGTTAGTAGGGTGATTAGGGTGTTAATTGGGTGATTAAGGGTTTGTTGGAGATGTGGGTGGAAGATTTGGGTTTCCTCTTGGTTGATGCATATGACATGTTTGATGAATTGCTTGAATGACTAAGTAAGTTAGATTGCTTGTTTTTCTTGCCTTTCCCTTGTTGGTTTTAGTTGTTATGGGTTCGGTTCCCTCATTAAGTTGCGAGAGCCCGGTGAGGACGACCCCTAGGTTAGTCTAAGTTGCGACCGCCCGGATGCGATCTAGGCCATAACACGCTAGAACCCCTTTTGTCATGTGTGTCTCCAAAATGGGTTCCATGAGGAACCTCTAGGTCGGTTTAAGTTGCGACCGCCCGGACCGACCTAGATTACCCTACTACCTCCTTCACTCTAACTCTCCCTTGACCATTTCGTTACCCCTTTGACCCCGACCTAATCCTAGCCCGTTTTCCTTGTTTGTTTTCTTGCTTTAGACCTAGCTTAGCATTAGTCTCCCCCTCCTTAGATTAGCTCGTCTCGAACCTAGTCCTAGACCGTAGCATACCTTAGTCCGACCTCCCGTCCCTGTGGATTCAACCCGACTTACCCTAGCTACCCTAGTTAGGTTTAGCCGGTTTTTATTTGACGGTTGGGATCCACGACAATTCCCTCCCATCACTCGACCAGACACGGTCAACTCAAATGAAGAATCCCATGACCGGGGCTAAGAGGTCAACCCAAAGAATTCAAAAACCCATGACCGTGAAACGGTCAATTCAAAAATTATCAATACCCATACCATCCAATAAGGGAGAGACAGTCAAGCTGGTCAGTTAACACCACATCTAGCCTTCCCACATTACAACCCTCAAGACCTTCTCGAGACCTGGGCTAGAGACAGCCCAGAATTTTGAGGATTCAAGCTCCATAAGATACACCCTAACCTTTAGGGCCAGACATGGAAATCAGATCCCGCATTATCAAACCTGCCCAATCGAAGCTCGAGCCATTATACTTGACTTCCCCTTTACATAACAGAATTCACAATCACCATATGCAAATCCGAGAGCAAAACTCGTTAAAATCTCCGAGAGCAAAACTCATCAAATCCCCGAGAGCAAAACTCGTTAAAATCCCCGAGAGCAAAACTCGTTAAAATCCCCGAGAGCAAAACTCATCAAATCTCCGAGAGCAAAACTCATTAAAATCCCCGAGAGCAAAACTCATCAAATCCCCGAGAGCAGAACTCATTAAAATCCCGAGAGCAGAACTCGTTAAAATCCCATCCCAATTCTCCTCATTTAAACCAGTTACCAGCCCCAAACACGGGAACTCAACTTGCAGTCGGCATAGAACATGCCCAAATAAGTTCACACCACCTCTGGGGGCTACCCCGGAGAACGCTCACAGTCACGGGATCAACATCCTAACTATTCTAGCCCTTTGATCAAGACATCACTGGGAATGCACCTAGCCTACACCATCGCTGTGGCTAGTTACACACAAAGCCCTAGTAAACTAGGCACCATTATATCTTTCAACACTGAACTACGGCTTGGTTTGATTTCACTACACGTGAATATGTAGGCAGCCTTTCAACAAGGGCACAACCACCCACATTGACACACATTCAAAAAACATCATCATTCCGGTCACGACACTGTCATGTTCTTAACAGTTAGCTTTGTCATTCTGGGGGCTTCTCCTAGGCAGAAGTTCTCCATCCACTCACATAATCCAAATACTTTCAAAATCTAGCCACCTTTCTATAGTGTGTCCTAGTACTCGGCTCAGCCGAAGACAAGAATTTGTCAGGACTCGAGGCAATACCCACTTTGGAAATGTACCCAAAAATCAGAAATTCAAAAGGAGCACTGTACTACAACATTGCTACTTTTAAAACAGTCTCATTACAGACTACTGCAATTCCCCTATAGCAGATCGTTCCGATTTCGATGTTCGACTGTGTTGCCACTCGCCTAGGCTACGGAATAGCGCAACTTAAGAGTCTTGTCATATTAGGTGGCCCATCCCCTACCGAGTCACGGTCCAACCCTTAGAGAGTTCAGTCGTGTCTGTCAACTCGTCCTCTCACGTCCAGAGTCGAGTCTGTCGGTATATCTCTCTCTTCAAATTCTCATTTTTTGCAAAACTTAGCCATTTGAGAAAATCCCTTTCCTAGTCACCACGGGAATAGGAATTTTTATCACACTTCATCTAGGCATACAGGCCTAACCAGGGGATTTTTAGGAATCCATGTCAGGGTCTGATAAGGAATCAAAGTCATCCCAAGCATCCTTATTTCCAAAACCTTCCAAAAATTCAGGATTTTCCTCTTTACAAAATCTTCGAAAAAATCACCTTTTTCTTCCCCAGCATAAGTCAGTGTTTCGCCTAAATGTTACATACAAATTATGTCAGCATACAGGTACACTCAAGACTCCCCGAGAATTCTAAGTTCCCTAGTGGAAAAGCTCCCGCGCAATTCTAAGACAGGATGTATCTGCAAACAGATACACCCATAGCTTCCTAGGCAAGCTCCCGCGACATTATCAGCATCAACCCAGGTATGATTTCTATTCTATGGCTGGCGAGCCCTTTACGCAGGTCTAATGGACTCTAAACGACCCGATCGGAAGTCTGCCAGGTTTTAATCCTTGATTGACCTGGTAGCTACTCTGACTTTTGCCTTGTCCAAGCCTCAGTCAGAGTGGGGGCTCTGTAGACACCCACATTTTGACCGCTAGGTGTATATAGTAGTTCCCGCCAAACACCCGATGATGATAGGACGTAAACGTGCTTTGATAGACTCGGATATGGGCTTGTAATCATGGACATTTGGTTTAGACATTTTAAGGAGTACAAATCTCATAAAACCAACCTCAAATCCAGGCCCAGTGGGTCGTTTCGAGTCAAATAACACTAATTTGGGTCGAAACCGACACCAGGGGTAAAACCGTCTTTTAGCGACCGAGTCAAAACCCGGTCAAAGATATTTCCCGAGGCATAAAATCTGCCGTGTCACCCCCACCAATCCGGATTGAATTCAGATACTACAAAAATCAGCCATACAAAATAATAAACAATTCCATTTAAGGTAGAATTCGATCTCAAGTAGGAATTCTATCCGGAGACCGATTCAGACATTGACCGAGTGTAAAACACCCGGCCAATACACCCTCAAACCAGCCGGTTTTCCTCTTTCTTCTTGGCCAAGAAAGCAGAATTCTTATTTCCCTCAAATTCCTACGTTTCCTATCCTAAGCGGTATTCAAACTCTCCTAAACCAAGGTCGGAAACTCCCTATAAATAGGACCTCCCGTCCAACACAAAAGGGACATGAATTACAACGTTTTCCCAGCCAATATACACGGTTTTTACACACCCATCACACCAAAAAAACAGCCTTACAACACGGTTTACATACAACCCGATAGTTAGCAAATCCCGACACCTTTTCGAAGTCTCGAAATACCGACGAAGCCGGCCAAACCCGACGTCCCAAACCTCCAAAAACCGACACCTTAAACTCACCCGCATCATCTCGACGCTCCCGTGCCTAAGCCACCGTCCGACGAGCCTTATACCGAGAACACAAAGCATGTAGGTTGAGGGTGTAAATCAAACCCGTCTCTTCTCTTTTCTCTTCTCTTCTTCTCGTTTTTTTATGGGTCTCGTCGGTCTCTTTTTTATTTTTTTCTAATATCGATATTATTAAAAACTATTTTCGTATATCGAATATTCTTAAAATATGATATCGATTCTGTATAATCGAATATCGAATCAAAAAAGAATTATATTAAGGTTTCGACGAATTCATTATATTTTTGTTTGTTCAAAATCCTTTTTTCAAACTTTTCGTCCAAAATCCTTTTTTTCAAACTTTTCGTTCAAAAACAAATCTTTTCAAAACCTTTTCTAAAAGTCATTCCGACTATTCGATATCGATTTCATAATCGAATATCGAATACGAAGAATATCGAAAATATAAACCGAGTATAAATTAATCCATATTTGTACGCGATTTATAACGATTTTCGACAAAAAAATAAAAAAATCAGACCCGTACGCGAGTCGCGCCCGGTCCAGGCGGCTCGCGCACGAGTCTGTAATCCGGTTCTATTTTTTTAGTTTTTCGTTCGTTTTTTTTATTATTTTACGAGACGATTTCTAAATTTATATCTTTTCCAAAACTATTCTAAATATTTGATAATCAACTATCGAATATAACGAATATCGAGAATATTAAGTCGAGTACGAGTTATGCGATATTCGTATGCGATTTAATCAAAAAAAATTCCGAAAACCGTTGTCGAAATCAGGCCGCCACGCGACCCGCATGAGTCTCGGGCGAGTCGCGCGGCTCACGGCCCAAACACGTTTTTTTATTTATTTTTTCTCGAACATCGTTTTTTATACAAAACCGCGTTTCAACAATATTTTTCAGATTTCGATTAACTTTTATTTTCTCGATTTCGAATATTTATTTCCTATATTATTATTTCAATCGTTACTAACTCGTTTTCTCGTGTTTGTAGCAAATCATTCTCATATTTTCTTTTTACCGTTTTATTAGACTAAAACGAACCCACATGCTAAAATAACTTCGACGTTATTAGTTTAACATGCATTAAACGACTTAGCAACCCATTTACTTATTTTTCCTCACATGTCTTAGGAAAATAATCTCTGCATATCATTTCATCGTCGAACTAACGCGTGTACACAAAACCGAACGATATCTTAGTAAAGGCCGCTAAGTGCGGGCGGGGTTGGGTGTTCTCGTTGAACTTCCCAACACGTACCCTCACCCCTTACTCAGAACCGTGGTTTTCGGATGTCCGAAACCATTGGCAACGAGAGTCATTCAATATACGATTAACCGCCCAGTCGGCATCGATATCGTAATGCAAAGGGACGAACCCGATAAACTCTGACATCGGAAATGGGCCAGGCTTTAAGTATGGCCCACTACGACATAGAGTGGGTTCGAACGGTTCCGAATAACCATAAAATTTGGTGGCGACTCCTACTTCGATTTAAAATTCTATTCGATCCATCTCATATGGAAATTCTATCGCCTCCCCAAAACCCGCGCTTCGCCGCGTCGGGGTGGACCTATGTCATGTCCACAATAACCCTATCTTAAGTATCTGAGGCTCTAAGGTTGTTCCCACGTTTATAGACTCGGTCTCTTCGATTATCGGATTCCGGGACTCCCTTTGCTCTAGCTGCTCGATCAGATGTGAAGGTAGGGGTACCTGTTCGTCGGATTTCTCAATGTCATAGCATAAATCATTTTTGAAAGAAGAATTTAAAAGAGACAAGTCGTAAGCAGAACGGTTGTTATTATTGATTGAAAATTTGGAAAACAGCTCAAAGAGAGCAGCCATCTGATCATTGGTCAGTGGCGGAATTGGCAGGACACTCGGGACAGACCCCGAAGTGCCAGCAGCAGGAATAATAGAAGGGAGAGGGGTTACAGGAGTGACTCTAGCACCGACTTCTCTAGACTCGACCTCAGACTCTGACTCAGACTCGGACTCAGACTCAGGCATGTCTCCCTCTCCGGTGACCAGCTTGTAGATCTTCCCTTGACTGTCAGTCCACTTGACAGTCTTCCTCCAGGCCCTGTTTCCCATCTCGGAGCCAACATCCGAGATCAGCTTGGTCGGGTCAAACCTGTTGCTGCGGAGAATCAGGTTGACCAGGTCTTCTTTTGGAGCCGGGGTTATGGTGTCCTCCCCGAAGAGCAGCCCCAGCGCGGGCTCAGCATCATCGGCTCCATTAGCCTGGATGAGGGCAAACACCTCATCCGGGATGTAGTTGCAGTCCCGGGCCAAGTGGGTCCCGAGGTGCGTAGCATTGGGTTGGTAGAGTCCAACCTGGACAGCCCCAAACACGGGTGTGACAAAGTAGTCAGACAGCCGTGGGCTGTAAGGGCTCAAGTGGATACCCTTCATGATGTTGCAGGCCTTTTCGATTCCTGCTTGGACAACGTTGCCCGGAGTGATAGCATAGCCAAGGCCGAAGTGAGAGTCTTCGTCCTTAAGGACCTCGATGATCTTCCCAGCTGGAAGGTCGGGTCGAGAGGTAGCCCCCGGAAGGTACCCTAGGTTCTGGAGCATCGTGTCAATGCTCGTGGTGAAGTAAGGCCTAAAAAGGTACTCTTCCTCGATCATCCCCACAAAGTCGAACCCCCAGAGGTCCATGCGGCCCGTGGCGTTACAGCTAGCCACGGTCATTGGGGTTGCCTCCAAAGTAATAACATTGTCGAGTAAGGGCATCTTGATCTTACGGGGAGGGTGGAAGACACAGCTTTGACTGCGTGGATCCATGGCCTTCCTAGGAGCAAGTTGAAGGATGAGGTGACATCGATCACCTGGAATTCAAGCTCCTTTTCTATCGGGCCCGTTATGATGGTCAGCTTCACGGCCCCAGATACCGTCTTCGGGCTCCCATCAAAGGCTTGGATGGTTTGAGCCGTCGGGACATAATTAGCCTCGGTAATGCCGAGGGCTTTGGCGGTCCTTAGAGGAAGGACATTTACAGCGGACCCGTCATCAACCAAGGTCATAGGAAGGTATTTCCCTCGGCAAATCACCGTGATGTAAAGGGCCAGGTTGTGGGAGGCCCCGAATGGTGGCAAGTCGGCTTCAGAAAAGGTGATTATTGGGCCTCCTTCTTTGGTCTTACCCTTTAGGTGGGGTAGGACTGTGGCTACCATTTCAGCATGGGTAGCCAGAGAGTCGATCTTAACTTGATAGAGAGCCTTAGTGAGTGCCTCTCGATGTTCTTGTGAGCTAACCAAAAGTTGCCATATAGTGAGGTCAACTCGGGTCTTCTTCAGTTGCTTCACAATAGCCGTTTCAGTGGTCGGCTCTTCAGGGGCAACTTTCATCCCGAGTGGATCGGTAATGGTTGCCGGGATAGGGGTGTCCCTAGTGCTTGTGGCTAAATAGGGACGACCAAGGTTGTTGCTGGCTAGGACTCGAGTTTTGGCCTCTCGAATCTGTTCAGGGGTGATGGGAACGGTTTCCCCTTTAGCGAGGTAGACATCATCCTCGTCGTCAAACCAGATCCCGTTCACTTGCGGGATGAATGGAGAGATAAGGTGAGAGCAATCAATCACCTCCCCGGCAAAGATGGCATGGGAGCTGAAAGGGTTCTCCTTGTTGCTTGGCTTATCTCCGGGTAGCGGGATTTTACCGCTTTCGATCAGGTCCTGGATCAGGTGCTTCAGTTTCCAGCACTTTTCGGTATCATGCCCATTGCCTCGGTGGTATTGGCAGTAGGCCTGAGCATTGTAGTTCTTGGAGCGCCGCTCGACCGGAACTTCAGGTGTTGGGCCTATCGGTTGGATTAGGCCTTTGGAGGATAGCCTTTGTAAGGCATAGGTATAGGTGGTACCTATATCAGTGAAGACCCGAGGTGGGGTGTTCTTCTTGGACGGGGTATCTAGTAGATTAACCGCGTCGAAAATGCTGCGAGTTGCAGCCTGGGGCTTAGTGGTGGAGGAAGAGGCCCCTTGGTATCCTTTGCTAGCGGCCTTAGTGAGGCCTTCTAGTCTTAGATCGTCCTCGATCCTCATACCCATTTCAGTAAGGGTGGTGAAATTGGGTATGACAGCATATCGGAGGTGAACCCGGTAGGAGGGGAGGAGGTTCTTGACAAAAGCCTCCACCAAAGTCTTCTCATTGGGCTTATCGACCAATTTCACGCTCTCGGTCCTCCAGCGTTGAAGGTATTTAGTAAAACCTTCCTTTAGCTCTTGGGCCATAACCTCCAGAGATCGCATTGTGGTTTGGAGGATAGCCTTTGTAAGGCATAGGTATATGTGGTACCTATATCAGTGAAGACCCGAGGTGGGGTGTTCTTCTTGGACGGGGTATCTAGTAGATTAACCGCGTCGAAAATGCTGCGAGTTGCAGCCTGGGGCTTAGTGGTGGAGGAAGAGGCCCCTTGGTATCCTTTGCTAGCGGCCTTAGTGAGGCCTTCTAGTCTTAGATCGTCCTCGATCCTCATACCCATTTCAGTAAGGGTGGTGAAATTGGGTATGACAGCATATCGGAGGTGAACCCGGTAGGAGGGGAGGAGGTTCTTGACAAAAGCCTCCACCAAAGTCTTCTCATTGGGCTTATCGACCAATTTCACGCTCTCGGTCCTCCAGCGTTGAAGGTATTTAGTAAAACCTTCCTTTAGCTCTTGGGCCATAACCTCCAGAGATCGCATTGTGGTTTGGATCTCGGTGTTGTCAGCATTTTTCCGAGCGAACTCGGTGGCCACATCATCCCATGTAGGGTATTTTTTCGGGTCTAGCCTATAGTACCAGGCCCGTGGGTGCTTCTCAAGGGATGCGGCAAAGAGATTCTTGAACATGGTCGAATCCACTCCCTTGATGGCCATGAATTCTTTGAAGGCCCGCACATGTAGTAACGGGTCCTCAGTTCCCTCAAACATGGGCAAACCTGTGAGGTTCAGGTTTGCGGGCAGCTTGTCACTCAGCGGGTTGTACTCTAGACTATTCTCCCGATGAATGTTGTTACTCCCAGCTAGATGGACTTGTTCCTCTAATCGGCGCACCGCGCTGACTAGTTCAGCTAGAGGCTCATTAGCCTCGACATTAGGAGCCCTTTGCTTCACCGTAGCTAGGCGAGCAACAATGACCACTTGGCCAACCCTCATTTCAGTCAGTTGGGCTTCGATATCGGTCTGCTTCGCGACCATGGCGTCCAGAGAGGTTTGTAGGCTGTTCAAAGTAGTCATCCTTCGAGCGTGTCTAGTTGCTGGCGGCCTGTCTGTAAGAACACCGCATAATCAGAAACCGAACCCAGATCTTGGAAAAAGAAAGGAAAAGTATATCCCGAGCGACACTAAGAAAGGAAGACTAAAGACTCGAGAAAGACGTCTATACGGATGACTCGATGGGTGGTATAACTTCCTTAGGATTTTGGCTTTGTGGGCCTAATCCCGTTCGAAGGAAGGTCCACGTGAGACTTTTCCCCAGACTTTTGACTCGAGTGTATGGACGGACTTTCCTTTGTAGGGGTATCCCCTACGCGGGTTGGTCTTGCCTTGACGGATAAGGCGGACTCGGGAAAGGGGGGAAACTCGTGATATAGGATCGGCGGAGTTTCGACGCTATAGACCTTCGACATACTATGCAAAGACCCGACACACGGCTAGACGGTAGGTCCTATAATAAGGAAGGTTTACTAGGAAAGTTGGATGTTTGAAATTTGAATATTAAGTGGATGAATTTCTGAGAGTTCGAAAATTAAAAACGGAATTTCGAAAACCAAGATTAGAATTTTGAAAATTCAGAAAATCGAGATGGTGTTGGAAATTCGAGAATTAAAACGGGCAGCATGCCGACTAGAGAAAAAGGATATTTTGAGTCAAATCGTTTGATCCTAAATTTCGGCAGCATTCCGAATTTTTGAAAGCTGGATATTTTGAAAAGACGGGTCCCGAAACGGACAGCATTTCGGGTTTTTGAAAACTTGGTATTTTGGGAAAGATGCATTTTTTTAAATGACAGTTTTTTGAAAAATGACACGGAAACCAAGTAGCATGTAGTCAAACAAGCATTATAACGACGCTTATGTATGCTTTACACTAAGTCTCGGTCGGTCAAAATAGGGTCTATACCAACAACGATAGCATTCTCACGAAACGGGACGGACTTCCTAGCCGATTTGGAACTAGGACCTGCCGTAAAACCCCGGTGAGTTCCGCCATCGAAGTCTTTAGTGCACCCATGTAGGAATGCACCGTGGTATAGTGGGACGTCGGTCACAAGTAACCGGCCCGGGCAAAATTTGGGTTATGCATGAATCATTAAACAAATGCGCGCACACTAATATACGAACGATTTCTCTTCGAGTCTCACCCTAGGAACCCCGATGACATGTGGTACATCAGGTATCCCCAGCGGAGTCGCCAAATTGTGCACATGACGTAGGTCCGCCCCGACGCGGCCACGCGCGGGTTTGGGTAGGCGAATGAATCTTGTGGTGAGATTGTTCTCGGGTTCGAAATTTAAGTCAAAATGGAGTCGCCACCAAATTTTGTGGTTATTCGGAACCATACGAGCCCACTCTATGTCGTCATGGGCTATACACAAAGTAAGCCCACTTCGATTTCAGAGTTTATTGGGCTCGTCCCTTTGCATTGCAATATCGATACCGTCTAAACCGGCTTTCGTATATAGAATGACTCTCGTGCGCCAAGGGTTTCGGACATCCGGAAACCAAAGGTTCTGAGTAAGGGGTGAGGGTACGTGTTGGGAAGCCCACTAAGGACACCCAACCCCGCCCGCACATGGCGGCCTCTACTAAGACATCGCTCGTGTTCGTGTGCGCGCGCTAGTAAAACGATTAAATGATATGCAAACAGCGTTTTCGGGCTAAGCATGTGAGTTATTGGTTAACTACGTCATTTAATGCATCTTGATTCACGTCAAAGTGATTTAGCATGTGATGTTCATTTAAGGCAATAAATGGCAAACATCAAGAATAGAAAACTCGTAAATAAATTACAAATTACACGGGCGGAATACAACCCGGAATTCACAATACAACGAGCAATAAAATAGAATAATTGAATTAAATAAGAAGAGCGATAAATAAATACACGACTCGACAAAGACCCGTATACAATAAATGCACACTAGATCGAAATGGGGTTTAGGACACCCTCAACATACATGCTTAGTGGGGACCTCGGAAATGGACTCGCGAATAGTGACGGAACTTTGGAGTATCGAGGATGTATGCAAGTTATGGTGTATGTGTGTGTATGTGGATGAATTGTCGGTTTTTCGAGGGACAAGGGACTCGGTTTTTGTGTGTGTTTGCTTAGGGTTGTAGGGTAGAGAGTATGGCTGAAATGTGAGGTGAATGTAGGTAAAATAATGGATGAGCCAAACTTGTGAAATGAGTGAGGGTCATGGGGTATTTATAGAGTTTACCCCACGACCTAGGGTCACTCGATCGAGTGGCCCTAGTGCACTCGGTCAAGTGCCCTAGAAAATGGGCCTGATCCGATTTTTGACGCTCCACTCGACCGAGTGGGTCAATCCACTCGATCGAGTGGATCAGGTAAACCGAGATAAATTAGGAAAGGGTTGACTTGGTTGATTTGGTTACCTTTTTTGAATTTGGGATTGGGCACCAGCTTCTAGAAGATGCATTTGGGCTGTTTTTGTGACGGGTTCGTCTTTGACCGGGTTTTGACCCGGTCGCCAAAAGACGGGATTTATTTTTTGTGTCGGTTTTGGCCCAAATTAGTCTTATTTTGCTCGGAACGACCCACTGGGCCTGGATTTGAGGTCTGTTTTGTGAGATTATTACTCCGCTAAAAGTCCATGTCAGATATTATTGATTTCGGGTCCAAATCCGAGTATACTAAGTCACGTTTGCGTCCGATCATCATCGGGTGTTTGTCGGGAACTGCTATAGACACTAGCAGGCAAAACGCGGGTGTCTACAATAAGGCTAGTGGGGAAATCGAGGGTGTAGGTTTCACCTAGTCACTAAGGTAAGGCCGCGCTCTCGCGTCAAAGACAAATCCGAAAACTCAAGCAAGATGTTACCCAAAACAAGAGAATCCAACCATCGATCAAACATACAACAAGAAGGAGGAAACTAGCAAGAGTAGCATTGCCACTACTACTCTTACAAACATTTCATCAAACACATGGCAACAAGTGACTAGTAACAAAGAATTCAACCTTTACCCACAATCAATCCCTAATCACCCATAATCATAATGAAGATGAAACTAGTAAGAACAATAAACAAGAAATAAAGAATGAAACTTTACTAACAATCAAAGATTAAAGGAAAAGAGAAGAGAAAGATTATACCAAACTAACACGGAGATGAAAAGATGAAGACTAGTATATAAAGAAAACCCATAACCGTGTGTAGAACTTCCCGCATGAAATCATTTTCCACATGGCAATCAAACACTAATTTTGTAATTCCCATGAAATACAAATCCACGTGAATTTAAGTTTCCGGTAACTTCATCTTCTCATGGTGAACCAAACGAGCCCTTAGAAATTTCTACAATGCATAGAGTATTTAAAGTGCGAATTTGGGGGCAATTTTTTTTTGGGACCAAACCGCCCCAACAAAACGTACTTTTTTTTTTCTACCATCTATGGAGTAATACCCTTCAAATTTGTCCATTTTAGATGATTTTTTGAAAAATGTGAGATATTTTGCTGGCGATCTAAATAGAATCTGTATAATTAAAATGAGTGATGGTTGTTAAAAAAACTCTAAAATAGTCCAATTTTGAGTATACATATCGAAGATTTCGTCATTACTTGATTGATACTCGAATGTCTTTTAGATGTGTTTATTGTAAACCATACGCACATTTTGTTACACTCAGAAATTTCTACAATGTATGGAGTATTTACAGTGCGAATTTGGTAACATTTATTTTCGGGACCAAATCGGCCCGAAAAACGTGGATAAATAACCTTTAAATACGCCCGTTTCATTTTATTTTTCGAAAAATGTGAGATATTTTGATTGTCATCTAAATAATACACGTATAACATAGAATGACTAATGATTGTTAAAAAAACAATAAAATGGCACATTTCTGAGTACATATATATACATATCGAAGATGTCGCCTTAATTCGACGTTACTCGAAAGATAGTTGAATGTCTTTTAAATGTTTTTATTTTAAACTATACGTTTATTTCTAAAATGTATGGAGTAGTTACTGTGGGAATTTGGAGACATTTAATTTCGGGATAAAATCCAACAGAAAAACGTACGGAGTAGATAATAACCTTCTAATTCACCCGTTTCGAGTGATTTTTCAAAAAATGTGAGGTATTTTGCTGGTCATCTAATAAATAGCACCCGTATAACATAATATGACTGATAGTCGAATATCTTTTAAATGTATTTATTTTAAATCACATGTATCTTATGTTACACATAGACATATCTACAATGTACGGAGTATTTAGCGTGCAAATTTGAAGACATTTAATTTCGGGACCAAATTGCCTCGAAAAACGTGAATTATTATCTTCAAATTCTCCTGTTTAAGGTGATTTTTGAAAAATGTGAGATATTTTGATGATTATCTAAATAGTACCTGTATAACATAAAATGACAGGTAGTTAAAAAAATTCTAAAATTGTCCAATTTCGAGTATACATATCGAGGATTTCGTCCTAATTTGTCAGTACTCGAAAGTCCTTTAAATGTGTTTATTTTAAATCATACGTACTTTTTGTTACATCGAAAAATTTGTCCTTTAAATGTGTTTATTGTAAATCATACGTACTTTTTGTTACATCGAAAAATTTCTACAATGTATAGAGTAGTTACAATACGAATTTGGGAACATTTAATTTCGGGGCCAATGCAAATCGGTCTGAAAAACGTGGATTATTATTTTCAAATTCGCCATTAGATCTTAGGATATGTTTACTAAATACCCATGTATTTGAGAAATGAAGCGCAAGGGCAATACAATTACAATGTTGGGAGATGATTTGAACCTATCCATGGCATATAGTTTGAGAATATAATTGGTAATATGGGACCTTAGCTTGCTCCTTGATACATACTCCAAGTAGGTAGTTTTGATACACACAAGAAAAGTCGGTGAGATGCCGGGTGCGTGATAGATAGATTCAGGGACGAGGAGGAAATTTGGTGAAGTCGGGGGGCCTTCGTTCATTATAAGCGCTCTTCCCTTCATTACCTTCCTCAGTTCCGTAGAATAGAAGCGTGGCGTCTCCTCCTATTTGCTGCATTATTTTCCATTACAATTTTTAGAATTAATTAATTGGAATTATGATTGGTGGATGGAGTAGGGTAGGTAGAGGTACCTGGAGTCCAGCATGACCATCATCAACTGCATTAAGAGCGGATTTGAGTACTCTGATTGCTGTCGGACTGTTCCTTAACATTTCCCTGCACCATTTTACCGTCTCTTTCTCCAATTCCTCCAACTGAACGTACATCACACCAGACCGTTAACAAGTAGTAGTGCATGCATCTTCAAATTACAATGCAAATTTGTTTTGATATGACTAGCTAGCTAGCTATTCGTGTCAGTCAAAGCATTTCATTTCATTTCTTACACTTGGATACAGACTTGAACTTAATGCGAGTTTTATTGATTGTATAATGAGAACTCACTCACAGGTACAACTGTGTTGATGAGTCCCATTTTTTCTGCTTCTGTTGCTGTGTAGAACCTGGTGAGAAACCACATTTCACGTGCCTTTTTGGGGCCGATCTGCAGGTTCATCAGATAAGTATATACTAATGAGCTAGTATCATACAGTGATTAGTTTGTATAATTTGAGTTTAAGCTAGCAGTACTGTAAACCATAAAATTTCATACTGCAAGTACTAACCAAACGAGACATTATGGAGCTTCCGTAGCCAGCATCAAAACTGCCCACCTGGATGCCAATTTTCAACAATATAATTAATACGAGTATAATACAACATCATACATGGAAATATGGAATGCAATGAAAGTGGTATGAAGAACCTTGGGACCAGTTTGACCGAAAATGGCGTTGTCAGCAGCGATAGTTAGATCACAGACCATATGTAGTATATGTCCCCCTCCAATAGCATAACCAGCAACCTGAGCTTCACACAATATTACAAGCAAAGAATAATAATACTATAACATCAACTACTTCACTTAATTAGATACTCCGTAGCATATACTCACTCACTCATGACTCTCGTGTTTTGTCATCCCATCCCAGCAAATCGAGTATGTATCCTCTAAACTGTAACATAAGAAATGAGTATGTACCATTGCGATGACAGGTTTTGGAAGGCGCCTTATCTGGAGCTGCAAAATGCGCGTGAGGTGATTCAGCATATATACACACACAGAAATTAAACAACCAAAGCTTAAGGCTAAGGCAGTAGACAGTAGACAGTAGACAGTGGGTGTGAGATGGAAGAAGAAGGAACCTGCAAATCTAAAACATTGAGACGGCCGATATCATTAGGATCAGCATAACCATCCTTACTTCTCAGTGCTTGATCACCCCCACTACAAAACGCCTTGCTTCCCTGCAATAATAATTATTCAACCACGGCTAACTAACTAACTTTTTCATCAATACATGATCACATATATAATATTAATTCAGTTGATGAGTGTAGGGTAGGTAGCTTAGGTACGTTGCCAGTGAGAATAACGACGCCAATAGAAGTGTCGTCCCTAGCATGATTGAATGCCCGAATCATCTCCTTCACTGTAAGCGGCCTAAATGCATTCCTTCTTTCTGGTCTGTTTATTGTAATCTGTCCACCCAGGCCCCCAACAACGACAACACTAACACTAACAGGTCAGGTAATTAATTAATTACTGTAATTATTAAGTGAATCCTAGAATAAAAGTGATGTGATTAATAAGTACTCGTATATGATTAGTACAACCTTAGCAATGCCTTCCCCGACAGCTTTCTCATAGATGATGTCGATGAATTGTTGATCAGAAGCGGGGCTCCAAAGAACAGCATGGGAGGATACTTGGCCATGAATGCGGTGGTACGTATCGTTCATGTTGATGTTGATGGAAGGTGATAGGCCCAGAATGGAGGGCGGGTTGTTAGAGGTGAAGTAGTTGAGATGGTTGCCAACATTTGAGAGTCTTCTTCTCACCACTTCCATTTCTTTCTCATCAATTCTAGTTCTATTACTACTACTACCCATTATTCTTTCCCGGGCTTTTGAAACCAACACAACTACAACTAGAAGAATGAATGAATGAATGAATGAATGAATGTGGCACTAGAGTAGTAGAGATGGAGACAGTAGGTAGTGAGTAGTGAGTAGGAGAAGTATTTCATAAAGTTGTTTACAAAATTTAGTCCCATATGTTTGGGATTGGGAGGTTGAGATAGGAGGATAAGATAAGATTCAAGAAATTCCTCTTCATTTTCTTTTTTTCTTTTTTTCTAAAATACAATGCAGTTGCACCACCTCCTATTGTTCCTGTTCCATCACTCGCACACTAATTTCTTACAGTATATGACACAACAACCGCCCCATCCTCAAGGTCGGTCTCGGTCGTATGCCTCTACCAACTACATCTCACATGGCTAACCGCAACTAAAACGTTTGTGTTTTACATTAATCTATTCTGACAATATTTTAGCCATCTATCTCTTCGACAACCTCGTTCATCACCAATGCACCAAACACATTCGACTTAGAAATACATTTTGTTGGTGAGTAGATCCAACCTCGTGTTTTAGATGTCCCTACCACATGCCAATCCCCCATCTCTTCCATCAGTTTCAGTCCAATTTCTACATCCCATCTTCTACCGCTTTGATTAAGAGGTATTAGTAGATAAAGATACTCGTACCAGTTAGTTACCTTTTGTATAGCTTAGAATATTATTTGTATATCACGATCACAATTTTGTAACCTACGAAGTAGTATTTATTCACATCAATGCCATAACCAAATAAGGAGATCCACGTACAGTTTCAGTATCTAGTATCTACAGAAAAAAAAAAATATTAAACAAATTTTTTTAAAAACAAATCAGAGAAGTTGAGCAAATCAAACTTCAATGAAAATATGACATTATTCCCGAAATTACAAGCAGTCCTTGGGGACAACATTTATCACAGACACAGGCTGAGATATTTACACGGCTCTACGACTTTTACAGTCGGTCGCTGCTGAAGAACGTGGTAAAAATGAGAGGATAGTACCACAAAACAGAGGCTTGCAAATTCCGGCTGTTCAGAAATTCCTTTCTATTTGCTTCAAATGCTCTCATCTTTGCAAGATTTCTTGCAATTTACAGGTTCTTAACCCTGGAAATAGACGGGAGATAGTTGAACAAACTTGTAAAGCTCAACGAAAACAAACTTTATATGGGCAAATAATATGCTTCCTACAATGATGGTTATATAAAAGTGTAAAACTACTTTACATACAAGTATTTGTGAAATGTAATAAGCAAAATTAATTAAAGAGTAGTTAATTGCAATCTTAAATTCTCAAGGAGAAAGCAAAAGCCGTGTGGAATATTTCAAAAGCATATCAACCTCTATTGAAGAAGTTACTCACTCTTTGATGTCTAAAATAGGAAATAGTTCCGTGATAGAGGAACAGTCGAAGCAGGGGCACATGTGAGGACCTCACCATCTGCTGTTACCGTGTAATGTTCAGGGTCGACTGTGATTGTTGGGAGGGCATTGTTGAGTTTCATATCATCTTTGGTTACATTCCTCACACCGCTTACAGCTTCCACCCTCTTGTTAAGTCCATACTGTTCCTTAATTCCCTTCTCCAGGGCAGCCTGTTGAAGAAAGAAACCAAGTTAAAAGCTAAGTACACAGGAAGTTTCAAATTTAAAGGATCTTTCATGTTAGAGGGATAGCCATAGCAAAAGAAAAAAAAGGTGTCCCGTAAGAATTCCGCACACCTTACTGACAAAAGCAATGGAGTTGGCACTTCCAGCTTTCCCAAATGCTCCAAACATTGGCCTCATCATCACCTGGAACAAAGCTATTATAGATGAGAACAGGATGCAATACAAAAGCTATATAAACTACCAGTCAGTGGAGAACTGACTACATTTTGATTCTATTACTGGTCGTATAACCAAACATTGAGTTAATTTGAGGTGAGTGCTGATCTATAGACACTATCAAGGAAAGAGAAATGCATCACCGGCTCAGGTGTCGGTATGCTAGCATTAGGATCACCCATGTTTGCCCAAGCAATTTCACCTCCCTTAATGACCAGTTCTGGTTTCGCCCCAAAGAAAGCAGGGCTCCACAAAACAAGATCAGCCAGCTTTCCAACCTGCATGAAGAATAGAATTAAAAATGAAATAGCATCCCGACAATTAAGTATATTCAATGCCTTATATACCCAAAGGTAATCTCTACTATTATAAATAACATTGACAACAGTGGAACTCATTTTCAGAGAATAAGGATCGGCCGAGATTTCAATAGTAACGCACAGTAAGTGGCCTGTCTTCTTGGGAATAATTGAGATAAACTCTCGACAGCAGGGCAGCAGGTAGCATACACAGAAATGTAGTCCAATAGAAATAACGCCATATTGCTAAAAAGAAGTTGAGGCAACACACCTCAACTGATCCAATATGGTTGGAAAAACCATTAGCTATTGCAGGGTTTATGGTGTATTTAGCTACATAGCGCCTTATTCTTAAGTTGTCATTGTCAGTGTCACCAGGGGGTAGTTTGCCTCTCTGGATCTTCATTTTGTGCGCGGTTTGCCAAGTCCTTGTTATAACCTGTGCAATACAGTTTTCATGAGAGAAGAAGACAGTGCTCGAGTACATGGTGTCAGCCTGAGTAGCAATTTTTTTAAAAAAAAAAGACAGGAAAAGGAAAAGAGAAGGAAGGGAAACAACAGAAATGATACAAGTACGTAACATTTTTCATGTTCTATAAGATGTGTCTTCTCGTGGACACACCTATAATTACCGTATCCAACACTCAGCACATTGCTATGCCAATGCACTTGCAGCCAAGTCAGTGTAACATCTACTAAAACTCATGGTTCACGTCTGAGGGTTACTGCTAATAGATCCCAATTCTAAAAAGTTCAAACGTATTAAGCAATTCATATATATCATCATCAGAAAACAAAAATAGACATTAAACGCAAACTAGTTGCACACAAATACGGAGTAATTGATAAAAAAAGCATATCAGTGGTAGGTTATCAAGTTGGCAGACCTCTCCAATGCGGCCCATGGCCTGGGAGTCAGACGATATGATACTAATGGCTCCAATGTCATGCATTATATCTTCTGCAGCTATTGTTTCTGCACGTATTCGTGATTCCGCAAACTGCACATCTTCTTTAATGTTCTTGTCAAGGTGGTGGCAGACCATCTGCGTATAAAATTTGAAATAGAGGAATGAGACAGTACGTAATCTTTCTTCCTGGAATAAAATCCCTGGTTTCTATTTTTGTGTCATCAACGAATTTCCCACTAGGAATCATTTTAGTTTTAACATTTTTCATTTATTTATGTGCCATGAACTTGCATTTCTATCTATGTCATACTTTGTTCCTTAATCTTTATGCATAATAAATTAGGAATTTCTATTCATGGGCATAAATACATAATACAGTAAGAAAATGTTTCCTCTGTTCAATTCATCGTTCATCGTTCAGAGAGAGAGAGAGAGAGGACAAACCAACATGTCAAGGTGCTCATCTACTGTGTTTGAAGTAAAAGGTTTTGTCGGGTTTGTTGACGATGGCAACACATTTCTAACACCGCAGACTCTTATTATATCAGGAGCGTGGCCACCACCTGCACCTTCACTGCTCAGGCAATACCACATGCTATTAACTAAATGGACTATGATCAGCCAGTACACAAATAAAGTAGTTCACGGCCAAACAGTGCCAAGAAGAATATGCGGCAACACGTGCACAAACTGAGGTACTATTATACAAATCATCTCTTTGTTTGCGTTCTCGATAGAACATACTGCTGCTCACTACATCATGATTAACCCGCACATGATATGATTATACTGGGCGTTGGACATTTATATCTGAATAAGTGGCGATTCTAGAATTTGATCAAGAGGTGCATCAAAAAATTACAACGAAAAATTGACTTAAAAAGTTTTTTCTTAAAAAACAGATATAAAGATTGAAAAAAAATTGCACTTAAGAATTGAACCATGACCTTCAATTAAGAAGTTAAGCCCATTACCACCCAACCACTAGACCAACTTGATTATTGTGCTTTATTAGTGCACAAAACTCAAATTATTTCTGGAAAATGAGGGGTTTCAGACGCACCCACTGAGGACCCTTTAAAAATGCATTGACTAGACATTTTCATCACATTGTCATCCGAAAACACAATTGTTCAAATGTTTTTCTGGAACCTGTACTAATATGCAGCCCTAATTTTTGAGTTTAGCAAATAAACAGCTGAGCATCGTAGTGATTGCTATTCTACAGAACTTTTCCCTAAAACCAGAGAAACTCATATAACAAGGATAAACTGAAATCTGACTCGCACCTGTGATAAGTATGTATTGTCCTTCCCTTAAACGCAGCTATTGTTTGTTCAACAAACCCAGATTCATTTAAAGTATCAGTGTGGATATTGACCTGGCAATATGTTGGGTGAAAAAACCATGAGTAAATATTGAGCTAAAGCAATACAAGCAAAGAAAACCCCATAAATTTAAATATAGAGGTACAGCAAAACAGCATCGAAAAATAAATGAGGTTGATAAAAAAATATCTAGTCTTGTGTTACTGGTCCCTGATAAAAATATGAATATCAGTAGCTAAGAAATTTTTACATGTAAGACTTGTTACAACTAATAACAAGCACAAAGATAGCCTACAAGAGCATGATCATTGATGGTAAATTAGCAATACCTGAATGTCATGTTCTTCGGCAACACCAAGACAGCAATCTATTGCAGCTGGAGTGGTTCCCCAATCCTCATGCAATTTCAGTCCCATTGCTCCAGCTGCTATTATCTCATGCAATCCTTCTGGCTTAGAGCTATTTCCCTATTCCAAGCATATCCCAATATAAAATTCACAAGAATACATTTCGAATAACTTCAGCTACAGAAAACAATTACTTGAAAGAATGATTTTATGATGTACGAAAGGAAAAGGCAATCAGAATAGCACTAGGGCCTTAATGGATCCTGTCAGGCTATAAGTACAAGCGTACCTTTCCAGTGAAACCAAAGTTCAATGGAAAATCATCAGTAGATTGGAGCATCATTTTCATGTGTGAAGGTGCAGGCGTACAAGTAGTAGCACGTGTTCCATCAGCAGGTCCGGTTCCACCTCCCACCATAGTCGTAATACCTACATACAGCCAATAATTGATTAAGATTGATTTACAAAAAAACGACGACGGCAATGGACGACAGACAACGAACAACAACAAAGCCTTAGTCCCAAAAAGATTTGGGGTCAGCTAACATGAATCATTATCCGAAATCATCAATTCGTTTCCAAAAAAAATCATATAAAAGGCATAATAGTGGCAATATTAGGAAGGTGAATCATAAAATACAGTTTCAAACTCAAAAGACAGTCTCGTAACCAGATAAAAATACTGCAGCTTCATATAATTTCTTTGAGAATCTTTGATAAAATTCATAAAGGACCTGGTAGCGTATGTATGGGTATCTAATAGAGAAATACAACATCAACCACAAAGCTTCAAAGATCCCACCCTTGACCTTCCTGCCTTCTGATCATCAGATCAGACTTGTCAGAGTGTTGGCTTTGTCATGAAAAACACAGGAAATACTATTGCAGTGTTTCCGGATGGCTCAAAATGAAATTGTGTTAGAAAATTGCTATTGACAGGCTCAAAATGAAAAACATAGCAATATAGGCTCTGATGGAAAGCTAAAGCTTAACCAGAAAAACAAGAGCAACAAAGACTTTTATAGAGAGGTGTTGTCTCAAATCCAGTGTCGAATATGAAAGGTAAAACAAGTGATTCCATAACATTTTGGGCCAGTTTAACAATTCATACAAAGAAATGTAGTACATCTAGACAATTCAATTCAAAAAGTTTGCTTGAAGCATATCGACAACTCTGAGCTCCAAGTAATATAATTCAATCCAAGTCAGTGGAATATATTTCTTATTAAATTATACTCCCTACTTAGCATTATGACCATAATCATAGTTCATCCAATGAGCATTTTATGGTTTAAGTCAATCACAATTGTTCGAATCTCACCACTGGCTATTGCTTCATAAACTAACTGAGGACATATGAAGTGTACGTGGCAATCTATCGCCCCAGCAGTAACAATCCTTCCCTCTCCAGCAATCACTTCAGTGTTGACCTGATATATACACAATAGTGAGAGTCAAGTGCATTTAGTGCCTTTTAGGCAATAAGAGTAATGATCAAAAGCAGAAACCATTACCCCAATGATCATGTTAGCCGAGACACCATCCATTGTATCAGGATTACCCGCTTTTCCCAGGGCAACAATGTGTCCTCCTTTGATGCCAATATCTGCCTTAAAGATTCCGATATAATCAATTATTACAGCATTAGTGATGACAGTGTCGAGACAAACAGTTGGCGGATACCCAGCTGCCTGGCCCATTCCATCCCTCAGAACTTTCCCACCTCCAAAGACACATTCATCGCCATAAACAGAAAAGTCCCTTTCAATTTCCGCAAACAAGTCGGTATCACCAAGACGGATTCTATCACCAGTTGTGGGGCCATACATGTTAGCATAGTCCTCACGAGACATTTTTCTAGTGAAACTTGAATCTTCTCCAGTGACTCCCTCACTGTAAAATCAGCGATTAGTAACAGTTCATTCATTCTTCCGTCAAATGACTGACACTGTAAAAACAAGTTATGACCGTGCGGGAAATTATTGACCTAGCATTTATTTCTTCTAAATGCCCAAATGCTTTGGTTTGTATAGTTTCCATGATAGCTTTAATACTGGCATCATCGACAGGGCCATCAGCAATGTTGCTTCCCCCTCTAATGCATCTTCTACCTCCAATACTTACAAGTGTGACACTTTTACGATCCCCTGGCTAGCAAGAAGACAGAACTATAAAATTTCTAACACGGATAGTTCGTAAATGTCTCACATATTTGTCCTGAAATGAGAGTTAAAGTGCTAAGTCATGTCAAAATATCGGAGTTGAGACATGCGATGCACAGCAACTCTAGGAGGTGCTCAAGTGATAGATTCAAACAAACAGTAAAATTACCATCTGGAAACATTGGTTCTGAAGTTGGTTAAAAAATAGAAGACCAGAAATCTTGTCATCATTTTAATAGCTAACTAAGCATGCTTAAGTCACAGGCACCCCTTTATCATTCAGGACAGAAATCCCAACACTGAACATTAGCAGTCATCTGCTCTACAGTGGAGTGGGTGTGCGAGAGGTTAAATTTAAGCAACTAAATTTCAGCAAGAGCGTACGGTTACTGTAAGAAAAGGGAAAAATAGAATCCAACCTCAAAACGATTTGCTGTTCCAGCAGGTATATTCAACCGCATCCCATAAGATTTTCTTCTATCAAATGTCAAGGAAGGATTGGTTTCAATGAAATGATAGTGACTGCCAACCTGAAGTCAAGATGAAACCTGTATAAGTAGCTGGACATTTACTTTAAAATAGATGCCCAATTGACATTACTCATATAATTAAGAAATATTATGAGAGAAACAGAAGAAAGAATGATCAACTCGGTTTTGTCCGGAATGATTTTCTCAAGGAAATATAACTACGCATCTGGAGCAGGATTTAATGTTCAAGTGAAGGGAGGGATACACATTTCTTAAGTGTTTTTGAAGAAAGTTATCCATTTCATGACCCCCAAGAATCTTTTACCAGCTAAATCAAGATTGCAATATTTTTTGGGTTAACTTGGACGACAAGAAGGCAGTACAGTGAAGACAATCATGATAACATTCTGTCATTGACATCAGAATCAATAGATGAAAACAGCATTGACCTAAAGTGCAGAAACTCCGATTCTTCAAAAAAAGACGAAAAAGTCTATACACAAACTTACGACACGTTGTAACGTATTGAGGTGAAACCAAATTAAACTATTGATACGAAGCCAATGCCAAGAAGCTAAGTTTCACCTGAACAGGTCGATCTCCATTGTTGACAACATCAAGAATTACGGCTCGTCTTCCACAATTGAGAGAAATATGGCTATCCCCAAGTCTAATTTCACCTGGGATATTGTAATCTTCTATCTCCGGGAATATGTCCACTGACGGAACTGCAAAAGGAAGGTTCTAAAGCTGAAATACTGAAGAGCAAATACGGGTTCAGAAAACAGGTGATGAGATTGTAACAGCAATAATAACAAAGCGCAAGTTCTAAACTATCTAACATGAATCGGGGTATGGAAGTACCAATCTGAGACCGTAGCATAATGAAAAGCTTGAGAAAAAATGGGAGACAAGAAGACAGTTAAATAAGAGTAAAGAGAATAAAAGGACCCACTGTGAAAAAAAATGAGAACCGCTTGAATGTGTAAAGAAGATATCTATATGAGAAAAAATAAACTGCAAAAAACCTGAGAGAAAATGGTAAAACAAACATTGGTAATGACTAATGATAACAGAGAAGAGACTGGTATGAAAATAACATGATCTGAAAATCAATATATATATATATATATATAAAGGAGGAACTTTTCGAGCGATATGATTGGTCCGTTTCATCGAAACTCAATTTAGGAAAGTATCATTAATAGTAAAAACAATCAAGTAGAGAATCTTTTAATTATTACAGTAATATATTTAGTCTATTATATCAATGTGATGTTTATAATTTTCATTCAAAAACCTTTAAATTTCATTTAACAAAAAGTTATCGTAAAAAAAATTATAAAAATGAAATAATTAGATTCTTGGTAGAAAATGCTTTCATTTGAGTATAAATTTCATATAATTTGTTTCATATTATTTGATCGAAAAAGTGATGAACTTATCACATATTAAGATAATAAAGTTATCCCACATCGACAAATTATAATAAGGTGATGAAATTTTATAGTATAAATAAGAGTAATCATCCGTCCTTAGATATCCACCAAAAATCTTTTGATTCATAAAAAACTCTTAAGATTATAACCTTAAGTAGATGAGATTTTGGAATTCTATAATATAAATAAGAGTAATCATTATTTTTGAATATCGACAAAAAAACTTTTGAATCTTAGAAAACTCTTAATAAGACTACAAACTAAAAATTGTTCCACATCGAAACAATTATCCCACATCGAAAAATAATTACCCCGTAAGAACTCTTAAGATTATAACCTTAAGTAATTATCCCACATCGAAAAATTATGATGAGGCTTTGAAATTCTCATGTGTTCTTTTGGGTCTAAAAATGAGCTCTTAAGACGGTAAATTATCCCACATCAAAAGAATTATGATAATGGAATTTTATATTATAAATAAAAATAATCAATCCTTCTTAAATATTAATAAAAAAACTTTTGAGTCTTAGAAAATATTTTAATAAGACTACAAACTTGAATAACATAATCTCACATCGAAAAATTATACTCCCTTCGTTCCATTTGATTCTTTGCATTTGCTTTTTGAACATTATTCATAGGTGAGTGAAAACGTCAATGTAACTAATTAAGTGTAATCATTCCTCCATATTATAATGAGGTGATGAAATTTTATGTTGTAAAAAAGTGTAATCTTTCGTCCTTAAATATGATTAATCATTCGTTATTAGATATCTTCCAAAACTCAATCGAGTCTTAAAACCTCCTAAGACTATAAATTCAAGTAAAATTATTATAAGAGTTCTTAAGACTATATCTAAACTTAAGTCAAAATTATTCTATATCGAAAAATTATGAGGTGATGAATTTGATATTATAAATAAGATTAATAATTCGCTCTTAAATATAAAAAAATAAAATAAAATTGAGTCTCACAAAAGTAGTTGAGACTATAAGATTATCCCACATCGAAAAATTATAATAAGGTGATCGAATTTAAATACTTCATATAAATAAGAGTAATCGCTCATTCTTAAGTAAGTTAGATATAAAAACAAACTCTTTTACTTAGAAAATTTATCTTAACGTTGTCTCACATCGAAAAATTATGATGAGGAAGTGAAATTCTATATTATAAATAATAATCATTGTTCCTTGGATATCACCTAAAAAGTTTTTGAGTCTTAAAAATGCTCATAGGACCGTAATCTGATGGAAAAGAGAAATCATTTGTGTCTAGATATTAACCAAAAATCTGAGTTCTAAAAATAGTTTTTAAGACTATAAACCTGAGTAGAATCATCGCATATCGAAAAATTATGATGAGGTGATGAAATTCTGTATCATAAATAAGAGACATCATTCGTTTTTAGATATTAACAAAAAAAAATAGTCTTATAAAAGCTCTTAAAGTTATAAATTTAAGTAAAATTATCTCACATCGAGAAATTATAATAAAGATGATGAAATTCTACAATATAAATACGGAGTAAAAACAATCCTTCGTCTTTAGATATCAACGAGAAATCTATGGAGTCCTAAAAGAACTTTGTAAGACTATAAACTTAAGTAAAATTATCTCCTTATAATACTTCTCTTAAGGATATACATTGAAGTAAAAATTATTTTACATCGAAAAATTACAAAAAAAGTGATGAAATTCTATTATATAAAAAAAGTAATCATCGTCTTTACATATCAATCAGAAATCTTTTGAGTCCTAATTAAAAAAAGTTCTTAAAACTATAAATTTAAGTAGAACTATCACACATCGAAAAATTATGATAAGATATCATAAATAAGAGAAATCATTCGTTTTAGACAATCATTTGTCCAAAATGTACTCCGTAATAAGTTGATCGAATTCTACTATATAAATAAAAGTATTCGTCCGTCCTTAATAACTTAGATGAAAAACAAACTCTTTTGGGTTTTAAAAAAAAAAATCTTAAAACCATAAACTTAACTGAGTAAAATTATCCCACACTTTTGAGTCCTAACAAATGAGTAAAATTTCTCTCATCGAAAAAATTATTACAAAAACCAAACATCTTTTGAGTTTTAGAAAAGCTCTTAGAACTATAATAAACTTAAGTAAAATTTCTCTTTTGAGTCTTAATAAAGCTCTTAAGACTATAAATGTGTATGAAATTTTCCCACATAGAAAATTTATTATAAAGTTATGAATTTCATATTATTTGCTCGAAAAAGTAAAGAATCTATTACATATAGAAATAGTAAAATCATCTCACATCGAAAAATTATATTAAGGCGATAAATTTCTATATTATAAATAAGAATAATCATCCGTTCTTAGATATCAACAAAAAAATCTTTTGATCCTTAATCTCTTAAGACATAAAATTAAGTAAAATTATCCCACATCGAAAAATTATGATTAGCTGATTAAATTCTATATTATAAATAAGAGTAATCGTTCGTCAATAGATATTAACCAAACATCTTTTGAGTCATATAAAAACTCTATCTCACATCGAAAAATTATATAATAGGGTGATAAATTTTCATTATATAATTGTCCTTAAATATCGACAAAAATTAAAGAGCTTTTAAGAGTATAAAATTAAGTAAAAACTATCTCACATTGAAAGAATAATGTCATTGAAAGAATAACGTCATATGTATAAATTAAATAGTTTTCATTTCTATAATTGTAGTTATAAGTAAAAAGTGAGGTTAATATAGTAAAAATGTTGGACCAAATAAAAAATATTCCGTATATGCGATGGAATGAAGATAGAAAGACGGACGGGAATAGAATATGGAAGAAGATAGAAGAAAGGACGAAGTACTCCGTAGTATAATTGTACCACATTGAAGATTATCATAAGGGGATGATCATATGATTATAAATTGAAGTCATTATTGGTTCTTAGATATCAACTATCAACCCAAATATTTATCGAATTGTCTTAAAGAGATATATTACGAGTTTTAAATACAACGAACGCGGATAATTTTATTTGACATTTACCGCATGTATGATCTCCCAAAAAACACATTCACGTATGTGGATAATATTCCTTTACTATTAAACTTACTCTTACCTTCTACTTACTTTCTATTGTTGTGTAGTCTCAAAAATTTATGCAATCCTCTGACTTGGTGTCATTATCATTGTCACTAAAAATCGGTCCGTGCATCGCACGGGCTTTCCAACTAGTTAAACAAATAAAAGTGAACAGAAACATACTCCGTATAAGAGATTGTTTCTGCTGCCATTCTAACCAAAATGAAAGATAAGTCGTGTTGTGACTTACACCAAATGACAAGTATACAGTATACTTGACAATAAAAAGGACGGTATTTTAGAATCCATTTTGCTTCATCCCATCATACTAGTTAGGCTCTCTTCTACTCAAATTTGAATTTATTTAAGCAACTTGAAGCCGTAATTACCTGGAAGAAAGGAACCTTCAAGAGCTAGTATCAAATTTCCATTTTCACAGGCAATAGGATCATGGACTGTGATCAGCTTTGTCCCATCCGGAAAGGTCCCTTCAACCTATATATGAGAACAAAAATGAATTGTACTTATTGTTCAGATGAAATTCGACAGAGCAATACAAAATTACAAACTCCAGTAATCAATCTAAAACCATATATGTTTAGCTTGATTGTGCTTATTGTTCAGATGAAGCCAAAAGTATGTAAGCCTGTTAGAGAGAAGACTCACGGTCATACCAATTGTTACAAGGTCAACTTTGGATGATATGTTCTCACAAAAATCATGTTAGCCAAATCATTTTTGGGACGAAGGATTCAACTTTTGGAAAATGCATTGTAAAATACTCCCTCTATTTTCTTGAATTAGCCCCCACATACCCACTTTTCCCCTCACACAAAGTGGGAAATGGGGTTACTTCATAAAAATGGAGGGGTAGTCGTTTTGAACTTTCGATAAATAGAACATGATACGAGTAATTTTTTATCTCGTCCGGAGTATCTTATTTAAAGAAATTATTGATCAAAGTGACATTAATGGACTAAAAAGCCAATCGGAAACTTGGGATAGAATTAACATATATAAGCTCAGAATCAGACGTGATCAAGTGATGTCATCCCAGAACAAATAACAATACGTGCACAAGGTTACCTGGACTGTGTGCAAAAGGTGAGAAACTGCTGGAAGGACCTGCCGCCTGTCAATACCGCAAAGAGAGACAACAAATGTTTAGCATCTTACCATAAACTCATAAACTATGTTTCAGAGAGGCTGCTAACAATGAAAGCCACAACATCATTACTTGCTCTTAAGAAATTGGTGGCAAAAATATGACGGAACTAACAGTGGGACTAAGCTTGCAAAGCCTAAAAGATACATTGAGTCATTTAGTAGTATTCAGGCTCAGGCTTAGCTTGCAGAATAGATGCTTAAGCGGCCACAACAATCTCAGATTTCCTCTAAGTTGTAATCAATAATAAATGTGTACCCTTATGAGACTGTACCTGTACGTAGGCTGGTTAAACATTTCAAACCATAAAAATCGTATGGGGTGGTGAAAAGGAGAGAAAGCAGAGTACCTCCCAAGAAGCTGCTTGCCAATGTCCATGAGCTGTGCTACGCTCTTATTTCCGACACGAACAAAATTCAAAATCTATAGAAATACGAAAGATATCAATATATATATAGTCCCTGGGTCTCCGCCTCCGCCTCAGCCTCAGGTCATTTGTTTATCTTTGTATATTGGGAACACCTAGTAATGGACGGGGTGAACCTTGCCATCCTCGGTGTGCCAAAACCAAAAGCAAACAAGTGACGGGCGAGGAGGGAGTATATATATATTTAAAATGAAGGAAAAGAATGATGGTGTGGGAGGGGGGACCTGAGTAGCAATGAGGGCGACAGCTTCAGTATAATTGAGGGTTAGACCAGCAGCGAGACGCTTTTGAGCAAGAAAACCAGCGTTGTGAAGCGCTAATTTCTCCACTTCTCTAGGAGTCAGCCTCATTTCCCACTAATTAAAGAAATTAATACCTGCTGCAATAATAATCATGATTCAACAAATACCATCCATCATCATCATCATCATCATCATCATCATCATCATCATCCATCCATCATTCATGAGAAATACTGAGGTGAGCTAACATACATATATAAATAAATCAGGATTATGATTGATCATCATCATCAAATGCAAGTGTAATACTCCCTCGCAATCAATTCCATACATTTATTTTATCACGTTCAACACGTTTTCTTCTGTCTATATATTTCTAAAAATTATAAAAATTAGATATTCATTATGCGCTCGATTAGATAATTTAAACAAGATATCCATATTTTATTTGATTGTATATATTTATATTTTTCTCAAGCTATGAATAGTGCACAATAACCAAATACTTCGTATATGAAATTGATGGGAACGGAGGGAGTATATACCGTAAACAAAAAACCACAAGCCGTATGAATGAAATAGTCACAAAATTAGAGGCCAGGGCGACATATATATATATATATATATATATATATATATATATATATTGAAAAGAATGAATGGAAGAGGTACCTGGGAATGAATGAATATGTTTGTTTGTACACAGATTTGATTAGGATTGATGCCCCCTGCCTTGCCTGTAGACTGTAGACTGCTGCTGCCTGGGCGGTGGAAGTGTATAATGAAGGACTCTACAGATGCAGTTACTTGTACTCCAGATTCTAACAAGATACTCCCTTCCTCCCACGTTGACTTTGAATCCTTTAATGGATACCTTTTTTTTTCCTTTTTATGGAGTGAGCGGTGGCCCTAAAAGACTTAAAAACATCCCAAGACCCCACCCATTTCATTTCACAAATTCTGGTTTACAACCGACTTATAATGGGTAAAATATGACCCGTTTACATTTTAAAAAAAATCATATAAAATATTAAAAAAATAATTTGTTATTTTTTCTACCTAAATGGATAATATTTAACTTATTATAACTTATCCCAAAATGATGATGAGCGGATTGAATAAAGGGGAAAATATGATTTTACACGGTGACACTCCAATCCTATTCCCACCTTTTTAGGATCCCATCCTAATCTTCGTCGTAACTCCAGTTGCTTGTTGCCAGCTTACCTAGAATCAACCTAAAATAAGTCTACTTTAAGACAATATACGTCACAAACAAAAATTTGTAGCATTATTATTTTTTGTTGCCCCGCCCGTACTAATTATATTGTTGTATTACAGTATGATTGGAGTATGATTCATGTAAGTAATAGTAGTAAGCTTCTTCCAATATTACTTGACCAATGTTACTTATGCTCAATAACTTACTCCCTCCGAGTTTTTATCGTTTACAAATTTATTTTTGGGTGAAAAATAAGGAGGATAAAATGAGTGGGATTTTAATTAAAAAAAAAAGGAAGAGAGAGAAATGGAAGAGCAAATATGAAATGCTCATTTATACTCCCTCCGTTCATTATTTATCGTCCCACTTCATGAATATATGTGAGGAGTATTTTAATGGAATGGGCGATAAATAGTGGACGGAGGGAATAGCATAAAATGAAAAATGAATAAAAGATCAAACTCAACCCAAAAAAGAATACACAGAAGGGGTATGTTGTTTGATCAAGGAATGGAATGGCTATGAGATTCAATCATTTCAATGCTGAAGTACATGAGCATTTCAGTTTCGGGTTGCTCACAGGAATCGAATAAACCAGATTCTGAAATTGTGTAGCGTTATTCTTCTTAGGAAAAATTACAAATTACCACCGTGAATTTACCGTATTTTACAAATTACCACCATATATTTTGATTTTTACAAATTACTACCTATATTACCATGTATATTTTCAAACTCCCACCGTATTTCATTTCCGATCGGCATTTAACTTAAATCCCGAGTTATTTCGTGATAAAAAAAATAATGATGTCCTTACATTTATTTTCCAATCCGAAACATTACTCCGTAATCACTCATCACTAATCACCTACTCTATCATTCATCACCATCCTACAAATCATAATCATCATCTCCAAAACAACCCCAACAATTCTTTATCATCAATCCGGCACCATCACCACTCAACACATAAATAGCCCAACACTCGATTTGCTACCTCGGAGGTTCGATACCGATGTGCTACCATCGGAGTCTGATTTAAAATGCCCCTCCTTGAACCCTAATTAACTTCAGCAAATCTCCGACGAGCACTTGTTGGCGGTGCGTCAGAGTGGCGATTGAGGAAGCGACGCCAGGGACAGGAAGCCAGGGTGTGTGTCTAGTATCTAGGAAGGTGGGTTTGCGATTTAGCAATATATGTGGTTGTTTTAGCTTGTAAAATTTGGGATTTAGGGTTCTTACTAATTTCAATTGATAAGTCTTAAGTTTGTTCTTTCAATGCTTTTAGGGGTTGTGACTTGTGATTGAGTATTGGGGCTGTTTTAGCAGGTGAATTTGGGGATTTATTGCTATTAATTGGAAAATGTAGCGAATTTCTCATTTTTACTAATTTTGATCAATCGCGTTGAATTTGTTCTTTCGATTTTGATTTTAGGGGTTGTGTATTTAGAATGTGGCTGCTTGTTTTAGCCGGTAAATCAGGTTTTTTTAACTCATCGAGTTAGTTTTTTCCAGAACTCGACATTCTTAATAAATTCAAAGACATAATCAATGCAAAATATTTCCTAAAAGTTTTTTTTTCCGATTCGATTAAAATGCATAATCGATTCGGGCTTTTTCTCGGGTCAGAAATTCCGACAACAATCCATGATCGAGTATGATGGCGATGAAGGAGACGAAGTAGGTGATTACAGAGTAATGTTTCGGATTGGAAAATAAATATAAGGGCACTTTTGTCATTATATTGTTTATTAACGAAATAACTTGGGATCTAAGTTAAATGACGATCGGAAATGAAATACGGTGGGAGTTTGAAAATATACATAGTAATATAGGTGGTAATTTGTAAAAAATAAAATACATGGTGATAATTTGTAAAATACGGTAAACTCATGGTGGTAATTTGTAATTTTTCCTTCTTAATATGTGGATGTGGTGCATGCAATCTAAACTCACAGATGCATCAAAAGGATAATCTCGAGGGGCAGCAATGTTGCAGCTTCATACTCTCAAAGGAATTTCTTCAACATGCTTCAATGAAATAAAACCAAAGATCCCAAGAATAACTCCAGTGGAAGTGGAACTGATGTTGTGATCGATCATATGGACAGATTGAAACAGAAGCAATGAAGGCAAACATCAATGCTTCATACCATTACCAGCTGCAGCATTAAGCCAACGGTTTCTCTTTTGAAAAAGCTGTGACGACAAACCCAGAACTTCAGAAGGTGTTCATGAACTATCAAGAGGCTAATTTCTGATTGGAGGAAATCATGTCGTCTCTGATTTCTATGAATGACAGTCAGCAATCTAATGTAGAGGCCTTCAGTTGGTAGCATAACATCTCTAAGGTAAACCGCAAATCTTGTAGAAGATTTGCTAAAAATCAAAAGAACTTCATAAAGATACGGCTAAGTTATGCTATAGTTCTTCAACAGATCCACAATAAAATCTCTAATCCAGCCAAACTTTAATCTGTATTTTCACATTCCAAGCCGACATGAAGAACATAATTAGGCTTGCTCGAATTGTCTCGTCATGATCCATGAGCAGGGTGACAATGCCTGCATAAATCCTAAAGGTGTCACTCCGACGGCAGCTCGAGCAACTCTCGAATACCTTCACAAACCTGCACAAAATCAGTTGAGCAGTGATCAGATCATAATCACCCCATGATACATAGCCTCAAGTGCGGTTTTACTTGATTAAACAAGCTATTAAGGATACTAAAGACGGGATGTGCCCGGGGAGAAATAAGTAAATGGAGAATAAAAGGGGGTGCAAGGCATACCAGCTTAATATGGGATTTGATTGATGCAATTTGACGAGTACGCTCCTCAATTCGCCTGCAAAAGAAACAATCATGTAACGACAACCATGAGTTGAATCCAACATAGAGGAAAAAGGTTGATGAATAAACCTTTGACGATGCCCTAAACACTTTAGCCACCAATAATTGTATCTGACATTCCAGGTCAGCGCCAATTGTGGATGTTCATAAACGGAATATAATCTAGTTGGCCCTAACATATAGGCAATATCATGGCAAGCCAACCATAGAACTGCCTTCTGTTAACTCAGAGTTCAGAGCCTTGGACCTCGTTCATTTGATTTACATTTCCAAAAAATATTTATACTACTCCGTAAATTTAGTGACCGTAGTCAAATAGGAGTCATTGCTATATTATGCAGCAAGGTACACCAAACATACGTACTCCCTTCCCTCCATCAAGATTTTCCAACTTTCCTTGAAATAAAAAACCACTTTGATTTTCCCATTGTAACACTCTACTTTTCTTATTTACTTTATATACCACTTTAATTAACTTCTTCCATCAAATTTACTTTTTCTTTATTGGGCATTTATTGTGTGATTTGACTTATAAATCACACTCAATTTATTTTCTTTCTTTATTGACTTTCTTAATCATTGAGCCATTTACAAATAAGAAAATTAATGTGGAGGGGAAGGAGTATCATTTTCCTTTCCATTTAGTAACAAACTAAAAATTGTGACTATAACAAAGTAAACAAAGAGGTTTACTTGGCTAGCCACTCCTCTTTTGCTGAGATGTAACGTATTGCTTCAGACCAGGTAAACTCGACATGAAAACCGAAACCAACATCGACAAATATGTGGCGTGTATCAGCTCTGCAAGGAATTGCCCAAAGACGAAAAAGGACTGAATTATTTCGCCATATAATACATCAAGTTCAGAATAGGTAAAAAAACACAAAGTCCATGGAAAAAGAGCATATAATATGTTTATCAGGGCTTGCAGAGATCTAATAAGATGGGAAATTAAAGTCATACACTTCCGCTTGAGCATAGACTTCAGAGCCAAGATTGACTAATGTCTTCAGGCTACTTACACTATTCTTCTCCAAATTCTGAATGTTCCTTTTCAAATCTGAGCTATGTTCAAATATGTTAAGAGACACAAATAACAATGTGTTACACAAATAATACTACCTCCATTCAAGTCATTTATTACCATTAACTTCCCCAAAGATACAGTAGCGATGTAATACGAAATTGTTGTGTTTGATATCTTAAAATCATAAAGTTTGACTGTTGCATAGTGTGATTATATCTGTGTAAGTCAACAAGATTTTAAAAAATCAAATATGGAATATATAATGGAGTTGAGGGAGTGGAAGAGCATTACAAAACATGCTTAGATAAAATTCACCCAACAAACACGAAGCATCAAGAAAGGGTTGAGAGCTATTAAATGATGTACAAGTTTTTACCCCCAACAACCACCACACTTAAAGATGGCATTCGGTAACAATAAAAACTCAAATGGGCAAACAAAAAGTGTAAAAGGATACTAAGTCTTCTGTTGTTCGAAAACCTTGTCCCTGCAAGCAAATCAAACAATAGAAGTGTCTGTCACAATCACAATTACACACGATCACATCTTGGCTACATCTTCTAATGTTCAACCTTACCTCTCAAAACTCTCTTTTGGCATTGCCCTATATGTAACCTAATCTGAGAGACCTAATAAAATTAACACGTGACGTGGATAAAGAGGGTAATACTCTAGTGCAACTTCACAAGCATACATGCATATGAGAACTATTCGAAAAATTTCATAGTGTGTTACTAAAGCTATCTATTATGTCCAAATTAGCTGTTTTTCCGTAATCTGAAGTGCAAACAGTAAAGATACGCAAGATTCTGCCATAGAATGTAGTGAGGCTGCACAGCCAATTGCGCGTTTCTCTTCGTAATTTTTTATCGCTTATAGCAACTAGTACCATTACAACATTCAAGTAAGATGTACGTACTAACCAACTGAGCATTCAAAAGTTAACTGTTGCTCTGATAACGAATCACAACACAAGAGCAGGATGAGTGATGAACAAATGCCATCAACGTGAACATGCAATGTCCGAATTTGTAATCATGATCACACATGAGTCACAAATCACGAGTTTGTCAAATTCAGATGCATTTGCAAGCAGCAACAAAGCTAAAAAAACACAAATTCTCATGTGAGACGGTCTCACACTACGATTATTGTGAGCCCTCTCACAGTCTCACATAGAGGAAGTTACCAAATTAATAACTTCCTCCTATATGAGAGGTCTCATAATAATCGTATGTGAGACCATCTCACATGAGACATCTTGGAAAAATCAAAATAAATAATTAATCGAAGGTATATAAAAATATTCTCGTACCTTTCAGCAATGGCCATAACAAGGTTAGGTTTTAAGTGACGATCGATAAATTCCTCAAATTTTTGGACCTTTTCTTGTATACGTTTATCCATTATGCAACTCCCACACTAAAATTGAACAATTTGCCAAAAATGTAAGTGCCCGATATTCTCTTTTACGAAAAGGCGGGAATTTGAAAAATCAATTGACCTATGGCAATCAATTTAAAACACAACCTCAAACTCAAATATTTAGGTTAATTCGTGGTGGCTGGGGAGAATGGAGCGCCTAAATTGAGCGATGGTTATGGCAGTCACTTTGATTCAGGGTCCAACTCAAATACCCGCACCCTCCAAGCCACAGCAGACCTTACTTATACTCCTATTTTCATCTTCTTCTACGATGAGCCATTGACATGCTAAAGTCCTATGTGACAAATTAAAATTTATATCACTTAGGTCCGAATACTAACTAAATAGTACGGAGTAGTAAATTGGAAATAAGGGTTGAAATCACAAGGAATCGGGTTAACCGAAATTGAGAAATTAGTGTAAAAAGAAACGATCTTTGATGTAACCAAATTGGGGGATTGTAAAGTTGAAGTAACCAGCCATGAATAATAAAATTGATAGGAAAATAAAAATGAAAATTCGATGTAGGAAAATAACTTAATCCGAACTTATATCAACTACCAATAATTACTCCAACAATAATCACCAATAATCAACTTATATTTACTCGGCCGTTGAAAATAATAAATCTAACAATTGAACGCATTCTATTGCGATATTCAATACATTCAATTATAGGACAGAGTATGTGTCTGGTTCATGAGTTGGAATTGTATGCTCGTGGGGTTCTTGGTGGGTATTGTAGCAAGAGTGGAAACCGGAAAAGAAGTAAGGAGTTCAAGGGTGAGGTGTTCGTATTCGGATGCTCAGAGGTTGATAAAACCCCCCCAACCCCTCTTTAACTAATAACCGCTGTACGGAATGCAAGACACGTAACTTGGTTAAGGTTGGTTTGTCAAAGAATTTTGTGGTTAGGATCTCTTTCATGGAATTTGTGAGGTCGCACCAATTTATTTTTTAAAATAGGGATAATCAATACCCACATGTAATCCTGAGTTCCTCAGCGGGTCAAGGTTTAAGGTGTGAAGTGGGTTTAGTACAAGTGATGACTGTCTCAGATGTTGATTTTAAGTTAAGGCATCCTGCAAACCAAGCAAAACAAGAAAGAAATACCCACACACCAATCGGAAAATCGCAGCACTGTCAGACTATCACCAGTTCACCACTCCAAACTTCCTAATGGCACACCAACACACCAACAAGTTTTATAGATGAAATCAGTGCAGACCTATTAACTGACTCGCTACAATTTCAAACAGCTCAATCTCTAATTCAGTCTACGCAAGAATTCTGGTACAACCAAACTCGCAACAACAACAACAAAGCTCAACACAGATAACCGCCTTACAATCACACCTTAGTTAACCAAAACAGTCCATTACTTGACAAATTACTACGAGTGACATTTAGAACAACAACAGCAGCAGCAGCAGCAACAGCATAAAATTTCGAATCAAAATAGAGTTCCATCAGAAAAGACTATATCTTTTTTCTTCTTTTGTTTTATGAAGATGAAAACAAGGGAATTCAGAGACTTACAGCCCAATCGAACAACCAAAGATGGCCTCTCAATTCAACCCTATACGGCCTCAGTTTGTGAGTCCAAATTTGTACTGTGAACTGTAATTGGGGATTCGGAACCCTAATTTTGTAATGTCTGAAACCTTCAGTACGCGAGAAACAGAGGAATGCGTGGCGTTGATGAGGGGCTAGGAGGAAGTTTTGACCGTGGGAGTTTCTGAGTTCTGACTGACAAGGATACAATTTGATGAGCTAGCCGACCCGAGAAACCGATTCAAACCGTCAATCCGATACAAACTGAACTTTGAATGAACAAAAAACTGATCTGACTTCCAAAGGGCTAACCGATTACTGATAGATCAACCCGAAGGTAAATCGTGAATCCAATAAGACCCGGAATGATATTGACTTGAACTGCCACGCCCCGAGACTAACTCTACCCAAACGAACTAGAAAATAAATAAATTTGTAACAGTTTTGTACGAGTAGGTACTTTTCAAGTTTTGTTGACCTTTGATGTTTTTATTTGGTGTTAAGTTATTACTCTATTGGTCATTTAGTCATTTGTGAGCCGGTATTACTAGTACATAATTATACATAAGCTGATTGAAAGGATTTTTCACTTTTCTACATGGTACCCATGTCCTTTCTATGTCTATACATGGTACCCTTGAAGTTTATTATTAATTTAACTAGCGCCCCAATTTTTTTTTCCATCAAGTTTTGTCATTAGATTATGTTTTTAGCTTAGGATTAAGACTTCAATATCATTTAACTTAGCTAATTATCAAGTAATTGAGCTTAATTGAAGTGTTATCATTTGATTTGACAATATAACGTCAAAAATGTAATCCGTTTAGATTCGGAGTATAACTGCAAACACGTACAAAATTGTTAATTTAATTTCAATTATTGGTTAATTAGGTATGTTAAATGACGTTTAACTTTTATTCTTGAACATAAAAAGGTAATTTGTTGCCAAAACTTGACGGGAAAAAAAGTTTAGGGGTACCAATGAAGATAATAATAAAGTTTAGGGGTACTAAAGAAGTTTTTTGTAAAGTACGAGGGTACCATGTATACATGTAAAATGTGTAGGGGTACAAGGTAGAAAAGTAAAAAGTTAAGGGGTACCACGTAGAAAATCCCATTGATTTTTTATTATGAGCGTCAATTAACGTGTAATAATAGAAAAGAATGCTCTAAAACTCGTGACTCAAGAATTCAAAAATTAAAGGATGAACGTATTAATAAATAGAACAGAGTGGTACATTTCCGGATCGGGACAACTTTTAGGTCGGTTTGGATAAGTTATCGAGTCGACTCAGGTCGGGGTCGGGTTGGGCTGAAGTGGATCGTATCGGGTTACAGACTTACGGGTCATCATCAGATCGAGTCAACATTCAGCGATACGAGTGAAGTTGGAGAAGTCACGCTCTAAAAGAGTCGTACACCTGCCACCGGTTCTCGAAAAATTGAATCTTCGTGTTAGTCGTAAGGCGTTGAAGATGCTCGAGGCAGAATTGGTTCGAATGTACAAGTTGGGTGACCGTGTGTACGACGATTGTGTTTGTGTTCTAGACAACTTGTGGGTTGCCGTGTGCGTGTACGATGCACAGATTATTGGCTCGGGGACGTCGTGTGAAGTTGGATGATGTTCACGTGTATTGGAGAACTCTTGTGTATACTGGGGATGAAGCTTTGCCAGCCAGTGATGTTTTCACCTTAGACGGGCTTATTGACGAGATTCGGAAAAGCGATCCATGCATGTGGGATCATTACATCGACGTTTTGAATTCTGCGTTACATCCTGAGGAGTCAGGGTTAGTCGACCCTTCACCAAATCCTAAGCCGAGAAAGTCATCCGGTACGGGTAGGTTACTGAGCGGAGTAGAGCATGCCAGAAAGAAGACTGCTAGGACTGATAAGTCTTCCACTCCGTTGAGGTCGCAGTCAACAAACACAACAGGTCCGTCCGTGCAAGCTAACACTGAGTCCACTGATGGATCGTGGGCCTCTGCCCCAAAAGGTCCCCTGGAGCTGAACTACACTACTACAGGCACGTTTCCGTTCTTTCAGTCCCTAGTCGGTTTCATGAACCCTTTTTTGATTGCCTGGTATAATGTTATTGGGGACGGACACTGCGGATTTCGTGTTTTCTCACATGCTGGTACGGGTGATGAGTCAAGTTTCATAAAACAGAGGATGGTATTGTTCGGGGAGATCAAGGATCCTTTATACTTGAACATATACGCGGTGTCATTGGATGGAGGTGTAGAGGCGGCAATGTGGCGTATAGGCACAATGAGCCCTGATCCGGTACCGTCAACGCACTGGCTCCACGACGTTGACCTGTTTGGTTTCGCAACACACCACAATTGGGTCATTTGTCGCTTGTCATCGACAATGGAGTGTGCTACATACTATCCTTTGAGGGCCATGCCGGGTAACCATGCACCTTTTGGAGTGTTGTGGATAATGAACACAGGTGCACATTGGTTGAGGCTATGCATGACAGAAGACTGTCCAATGCCGAGAAAACATCCTCTGTGGAAAGGTAATCGTGATCGATCGACAGCACATTATCGTAGCCTGTACCGTGAGCGTCACAAATTGTGGAAGGCCATGTGGGCGGATTATTTCCCAACTCCCCCGACCATGGGTTTCCCTGGAGCCAAAGACAACCCATTTCTGATTTAGATAAGCACCGTACTGTATTAAAGTTTGCTTGCTACTTGTTCTTATGTGTAAACTTTCGTACTGCTAGTTGTTATGGCAATCTACGTTTGTATGATATTTTATGAAATACCATAAAGTATGATGTAGCTGATTACGAATCCAACATTAAAAAAACATACGAAATACTAAAGGGAATTCAAGTTCAAAGTTTCTTGCTAAAAAAAACCAACATAAAAATATAACGAAATACGAAACTGAAAATACCGCTACTAGTCCAACATAAAAGTTACAAACAAAATACTAAATAATCCATGATGCAAGAAAATACTAAATAATCCACGGTGACAATAAAATCAACGACGGCCGCGCTTCCCCTCGCGTCTCGAAGTACGTGGTGGGGGAGGGGGGGGGAGGCGGAAGCAACGGTCTGTATGACTGGTACAACTGGTCAATGAATGCTAGTCGGGCCTCCGGATCGTCAGCGTAGTGATGGAGTTCTGCGAAGCGTCGCATCAACAAGGTCGCCGCCTGAAACACAGTACACAACAACCATATAAAAAAGTTGAACAACATCATATATATAATTAAACATACGTAAATGAATGAGTAAATACTTTACTAATTCTTACCGCTTGTGATCCTCCGGTCATCATCACCTGCTCCTCCTCCTCGTTTTCGTCTGGAGGTATGATCCGCGGATGAGATACTCTCTCGTACCATTCCATGTAATCCGGAGCCATCTCCCCTGGGTATTCAAATTCACTGGATATTGCTTTAGGAATTATGCGATGTGCCCGAATATTAGTCCAAGGCTGATCCTCATACCGGCCACCGTACCTAACCTTGTACCCCCTTCCTCCGTGCGCTGGCCGATACTCCTCATCAAGTGCAGGCATAGAAGAAGGAATGATATGGACGCAGCCTAACTGTCGAAGCACCCGATCAGCCTGGTACGGCTCAACTATGTCCATAAAGCGCAACGTCCCCATGAAGGTGGTGGTCGCATGAAACTGCTGCGGTCGATGACCAAATGGCTCCCACATCACACGATCTGCTGTCATATGATCCAGAATCGCACGATACTCCTTAACTTTGTTGTCGTACTGCAGAGGGTGACCAATACCAGTCCAGGCCATCGCGCGTGGAGCCGTCGGTGAAACATCTCGTGGACTGCCCGGTCGAAAATCTGGAAAGTACTCCCAAATCCAGACCTGTAGCAGAGTCAAACAACCAGCAATACCAGAGCAGTCCGCCCTCGAGGACATCCCCAACTGCCTATATAAGTAGGCTAACGTACCCGCTCCCCATGCATAACCACGAATGGCCGGAATCTCGTTCGTTAACGGAAAGACGGCTGGACGAATACGATCACTGGACTTATCGACAAACAAAAAGTCCCCCAGCAACGATATAAAATACCCCTGCACCTTCTGAGCAGTGGTCCCAGTCCGCATCAATGAGTGCACAACCGTCGAGAGTACAACACCATTCCTGTAAATAGGTGCAGTCGATCCAGGCATACAACTCTTCATCTGCTGGTCAGTCCGCCCAAAGTAGTTCATCACAGCGGCCCACGAATCAACAAGAGCACCTACATCATTACGGACCACACACGCCTGACCCTCGATAGACAACCCCAATATCCGAGCGACGTCGTGCAACATAATCGTCATCTCTCCAAACGGCATGTGAAATGTGTTCGTGTCAGGCTGCCACCTCTCCACAAACGCTGTAATAAGCGGAACGTCCAAATGATCGAGAACACAGGACCGTAGCTGCATCAACCCACTCTCCTGAAGGGCGGCGATAGTCTCCGTGTGATTATCAAATTCAGCCAACGCTCTCAAATGCCGAGGACGATCATACTTCTTAATCATGACCGATGGCACCTCTGGCTGCGACCACAAGCGGCGTGCAATGTGACCCCTGAAGCTCGGAATGACCGATGGGTGAACAGGCCCACCGGGGCTAGGTCCCACAAGGCGCCAAGTCATGTCCTTCTACGATCTACGGTTAGCAGTCGAGCTGGATGAACCGACGGTTCCCGCAAACCGACCATGTGGCCCCCTCTTATACATAACGCCCTTCTGAACTGGACGCTCCTCTTCGGGCTGGTCGTCCTCAACGGGAGTGTCTTCCGGAATGTCGTACTCTCGGGCGTGGTCGTCGAAGTACAAGTTAAGGTCGTGAGACTGGATGGACCGAGAGTCTTCGGGAACGCCCCCCGACACGGTCGTCGCCTGTGAAGACGGTGCCTCACGACGGACAATTCGGATCCAAACACTACTAGACTTCGAGCGTACGTCCGATGAACTCTTACTCTCTACTAGAGGAACGACTGGTTCCTCTGGTGACTGCGTGGCAGCCGACGCCTCCGGTGGTCCCATGGCAGGTTGACCCCTCTGCCTACGCTTAGAAGCCGTCACCAACCTACCAGTAACCCGGTCACCCTCAACCTTATTCTTCCCTTTATCCGCCATCTATTTAAAATAAAATATATATATATATATATATATATATATATATATATATATACATATATATATATATATATATTACGTTGACAGAAACGATAATTACAGAACTCTATTTAAAATAAAGTATATATATATACAGAAATTATTACACACTTATTACCCTAACAGATTAGATAACAAAAAAACATAAAATGATATTACGTTGACGACTAATATTTCATAATACTATTTACGACGTCCATGCTTTAATTATATGGCTACAAACAAATTATCGATGAAAATTTCATACGTCACCTTCACATGAAACTAAGTTTAAATTGTCCTAAAAACTTAATCTATTTATTTCCGTAAATGTTTGTCGTATACTTATGTTTATATATACAACTTAATAATTCTATATAATAAGTTATATATAATTCAATACTTAAATAATTCAGCTTATGTATAATTCTATACTTTATATAATTCAAATTATATATATTCAACTTATACACACAAAAAAAAAATTATACATAATTCAATATAATTCAACTTATACTTTACTTATATTCATATATAATTCAAGACTTAAATAACGTGACATTATAAAAATTAATAACGCGTTTTATACGTAAATCAAACGTACTCTATAAAATCGAACGTATCAAAACGTGAAAACTTGAGAAACTGACGCTTTGAGGGCCACAAAACGTGAGAAATTGACGTTTTGCAGATCCACAAAACGTGAAGAAGTCACGTTTTGCAGATCCACAAAACGTGAAAGACTCACGTTTTGCAGATCCACAAAACGTGAGTTTCTCACGTTTTGCAGATCCACAAAACGTGAGTTTCTCACGTTTTGCCGCGTCGCACGTCTCTGGGTTTTCGATTATTCCGACAAATTCTCCCTACAATCCGTCAACTAATCTCTAATCATGCCGCAAACAACAAAGCAAACTACCATAACTAGCATCCTAATCAATTGAAATGAAATAAATCGACCTAGAAACTAATTACAAAATTATAAGATAGATGAGATATAAAACAAAAACCTTACTTGATTGCTCGGTACGGCCGATTTCTTGAGAAGCAATTTTGAGAAGCGATTTTAGAAAAAAAAAATGGAATTTTAAAATGTTGGTTTAGGAGGGAATGAGAGAGAAGTGAAAATGAATTATGAAGTACGAGACGAGTTTAAATAGAAAATTTTAAAAAAGATTCCGAGGTTTATGGGGAAATGTGCCAAATAAACCGTTATATTGCAAATCCGATCCGTGACAAATTTAAACTCTGAAACATAAATTAAGTTAATTAAAAACCAATCAACTTAATTAAATACATAAAATGATTATTGCTTATTGGAAAAAGATTTCCGAGCTTCATGGAGAAACGTGTCACATAAACCGTTCATTTTACGTGACAAATTAATACTCCGAAATGTAAAATTAGATTTATAAACAAAACTAATTAATTATATTAACAATTATTCCACAAGGGTAAAACGGTAAAATCACGTATAAAGCGCCGACGATCCAGCTGAAACGCCGACGACCCAAATGAATTGCTACTTATTTTGATCAATTCTACTCGAAGTTCTGGTCCAGTTTTGGCAGCTCTAGGAATAATAGAAACAAATAGAGAAAAAGTGGTCTATCACTTTGTGATATGCAATATCCGTGAATCATCGTACTCATAATACCCCTCCATATCAAAGTGTTCCTCCTCTTTCTCAATAAAATCTGGAGGAGTACTATTATTTGACTCTTTTGTTTGAATCATTTGATAAATTGTGTACTGTGTTACTATGCTAGAATTGCACTGCAATATGGTAGGTTTAATAAAATCATAATGTTATTGACATAGGAGTACCATAGTACTCCTATGCTGTTAGAAATGTAGTTAATCAAAATTACACCCACAAATGAAAGTGTGAGAATGATATAAGAATAGTGAAAACAATGATTACTACTTCCGTATTAATTTTAAACGTGGCCCTGTTCCATGATTTTGCTTAAATCATCTGCATAATCCGGACCGACCCTGCTCACATTGGATTTACCCTTTCGGTGATACATCATCGTTGATGGTAAGTGGTAACCATTATGTTTCACACTTTCGTCATCACAAGACTTAAAAGCTCAGAAACGCATGCTCAAAATTTATTCTAGCCTCAACAAGAAAATTTTACTCCTACTGTATTTCATTTATGGTATCCTCGATCCCTTAACAATAAAACGCACACACAAGCGATGACGATGACTAGGTTGGTTTTGTTCTTCCTGACAAACCAAAAACAAAAATAAAAATAAAAATTGAGAAACATTGTTCTTACGATGGAATTAAGTTGAAGGAAGCAAAAACTTGGGTTTGTGATAAATCAATTAATCAATGTGACAGAAGTTGAAGTGGTGTTTGAGGGAGGCGAAGACTTGGTTTCAATGACAAGTGAAGTCATATCTTTTTGGCAAAGAGAATTTCGAGCATTGTCTTAATAACATCCCCTGTTTTACCCTGAAGCACCTTAAGGGGACTACTTCCTCTGCCCTTCCCCTTCCCCTTAAGAACCTCCCTAAACATCTTATCATCCACCACAAACCCTCTTGCTTTGACATCCTCCATGAACTCCTTCCCCTCCCTCACCCTCCCCTCCTTGGCAAGCGCCCTGAAAATCGCTACTGATGCCGGTGCATCCGGCCTCATACCCATCTCTAGCATCTCTATAAGGTACTTCTGCGCCTGCCTGATCAACATCCAATCACCACCACTCGTCGAAGCAAGCAGCTTGATCAGCATGTTGTATGTATGTTCATTAGGGATTGCCCCTGCTCCCAACATTTTAAGATAAACCTTGTGGGCACTGTCATTAGTCAGGCTTGCGTTCGCGTACGTCTCCAGAACCGCGATGTGAGCCACCACATCAAGCATTCCACCATGTCCCCTAGACTTCTCCAGTGCTTCATGGGTCAACTTTCTGTTGTTATTCAAGGCTCTCACTCTCTTAGGCATTTTGTCAAACACCTTGCCTGCATTAACGAACAACCCATCGATCCTCACCACGAACAAATCTTCAACCAGTTTCTTCTGACTCCTGGGCTTTGCGCTACTATGTATTTTGTTTAATGGGTTAATTAGGGTGGGTTTGGTTGACGGGTCGGATGAGATGGGTGGGTTGGAGTTATTGGTTGGACAAATGGGGATTGATTCAGAGGATGTAAATGGCCTTGTTATGAGAGTTTGAGAGGAATTTAGTAGAAATCTGGGAGTGAATTGGGTAAAGTTTGAGATGAAGGAGCGAAGAATTGTCGAATTTGCCATTGGGGGAGTCGATAGCTTGCGAACAAAATTCATACCAGACGCTTAAGTCTTAACTATGGTGGAGTACGAGTCCTCTCTGTACGTGCCAAATTTCTAATCGACCTATGAACACAATCGAAAGTAATAAGTACTCCCTATTTGTCGAACCTACTATATGTTTTATGCACAAATTTTAAGAAAATACGAGTATTTGTTTACTAGTTGGAAAGTCCATGCCGATTTTTAGTGACAATGATAAAGACACCAGACAGAAAATTGCATAAATTTGTGAGACTCCGCAACAGTAAAAAGTGGGTCGAAGGTAAGAGTATGTTTAATAGTAAAAGGAATACTGTCCACATATACGTGAATGTGTTTTTTGGGAGTCATACATGCGGTAAACGTCAAATTGAATTATACGCGTGCATTGTATTTAAAACTCGTAATTTCTCTCTTTAAAACAATACTCACTAACTATTTGGGTTTATGGTTGATATCTAAGAATCAATAATGACTTCAATTTATAATCATATGATCATTCCCTTATGATAATTTTCAATGTGGTACAATTATATTACGGACTACGGAGTACTTCCTCATTCTTTTTATCTTTTTCAATTTTCAATTTTCGTTTTTCTTTATATCTTCTTCCCATCACAAATATTTTTTATTTGGTTCAACCTTTTTAATATATTAACCTCACTTTTTACCTATAAACTACAACTATAGAAAGGAAAAATATTTAATTTATACATATGACTTTAGTTTTTCAATGACATTATTCTTTCAATGTGAGATAATTTTACTTAATTTTATAGTCTTAAAAGCTCTTTAATTTTTGTTGATATTTAAGGACGAATTACATAATGAAAATTCATCGCCATATTATATAATTTTTTGGTGTGAGATACAGTTTTTCTAAAACTCAAAAAATGTTTGGTTAATGTCTATGGACGAATGATTACTCTTATTTATTATATAGAATTTAATCAGTTCATAATAATTTTTTTTTTGGAAAAGTGGGAATTATATTAAGTCAAATTCCGATAATGCGAGAATCGCATCCGGGAAATTCGCGATATACAGCAAATCATCTCCACTTCTCTCACACAATCTAGCGACGTGATGAGCAACTACGTTTCCGGTTCTTTTGACATGAGACCACAAACATTCGATAAACATGGGTCTAAAAGCTAGAATATCCGCAATGAGTAAACCAAACTAGTTTCGATGCACTTGTTCTGCCCGTACAGCATCAACAACAGCCTTTGCATCACCTTCAATGATGAACCTGTTATAGTTGAGTTGGTGAGCTAACTCCAAACCCATCACAAAAGCTTTTGCTTCCGCAGTCTTCGGTCCCACCATCTTTGACTCCGTCGACAAGCCACCAGTACGACCATGCCCGTATCATCACGACCCACTACCCCTAGCCCGACATCCCCATTCGAGAAAAGAGCTGCATCTGTATTAAATTTAATCCATCCTTGGTTCGGAGGGGTCCGCGAAGCACTACTCACAGAACCAGAGGAGGGCGATTGAGCTCGCGTTTTTTTGCCGTACTTCTCATATTCTTCAGCCATGCTAATCATACCCATTATTACCTGATGTGGCGGAGGTGGTGAGGTTTCAAAAATCTTTAGATTACGACAATACCATATTGCCCACATCATTGCCAGCAACTTCGTCCGTTTTTTCCCTTGCACTCGCCCCAGAAGCCAAGCCAACCGCCGCGGGAAGGAAGACCAGGGGGCAGCAGCTAGCTTATCACGAAATTCACTAGTCCTCCATATGTCTTGCACCCACTCACACCCAAAGAGCGCGTGCATTGTTGTCTTGGCCTCAGAACGACACAGCTCGCAAGTAGGGTCCACGAGACAGTGGCGCGCAACTAAGTTAACCCGAACTCCAAGAGTATCCGAACTCGCACGCCAAAGAAAGTGAGCAATTTTTGGCACGATTTCAAGCTCCAGAGTTTTGCCCAGTAGCAGTCCAGCTCATTATTCACATCACCCAGGTTCAGGGGTGGGTTTGTCCGCACTCCCAACCAATAAGTCAACTTCACGAAGTACTCTCCCGTCGCACTCGGCCACCAGTAGAGTTGGTCTTGGGGAAGGTGTCTGCTCAGCGGGATACTTAGGATGGCACGGGCATCCTCGTCAGTGAACAGAGCATGAACCATCGTCGCCTTCCACCTAGCAGAGGACGTCTCAATTAAGTCAGCCACCCTAAGAGACGGATCGACTTCGATATTAGGAGTTGGGACTCGATACCTGTTCTCCCTCCATAACCATGCCTCATCCCAAGCTCCTACACTCAGCCAATTCCCAATCCTCCACCGTAGTCCATCGAGCAATGGTGGTCTAGCGTTCCATAAACTCCGCCAAACGTAACTCGGGTCGTGGCCCCGCCTCGCGTTAAGGATCGACCCATTCTTAAAATAACGAGTCTGGAATACTTTACTCACCAGGGAATTCGGTCGGGTGAAAAAATGCCATATCTGCTTAGCCAAAAAGGCCTAATTAAACACCCGAAGGTCCCGAAACCCCATCCCTCTCGACCATTTTGGCTGACACATCTTCTCCCATGACCACCAGTGCATTTTTCGTTTCGTCTCCGTAGAACCCCACCAGAACTTTGCGATAATACTATGGAGCTCACGAATAATACCCTCTGGGATCATAAATAGGCTCATCATGTATGTCGGTATCGCCTGTGCCAGAGCTTTGATGACCACCTCTTTTTCGGGCTTGGATAAAAGCCTTTCTTTCCACCCCCTAAGCTTTTTCCATATGCGGTCTTTTAACCCCATAGAAATCGCCATCTTTGACTTGCCTATGATTGTCGGTAATCCCAAATACTTCTCATATCTCACCACCTCCCTAATCTCGAACAAACCCCGACACCATTCCCTGTGGCTCGACAGAACCTTTTTGCTGAACACAATCTCAGATTTTGAATAGTTAATTTTCTGACCCGATGCTCCCTCAAACTTGCTAATTAAATTAGCTAAATCGGAGCATTCCCTTTTGTTTGCTCGAGCAAAAAGGACGCAATCGTCCGCGAAGAATAGGTGGGAGATTTGAGGTGCTACCCTACAGACCCTAGACCCTTGAATTAAATTCCGCCCAGCTGCTTGGTTAATCAGATGAGAAAAAACATCCATAATAACAGGAACAAGTACGGGGAGATCGGGTCTCCTTGACAAAGTCCCCTGGAAGGCAGAGGTGACCTCACATTCTTACCATTGACCCGGAATGTGTGTGAAACCGACGACACGCAATCCACAATACGTTGCCTCCAGTTTGCTGAAAACCCCAAACGATCCATCACGCCCTCAAGGAAACTCCATTCCACCCTATCATAAGCTTTGCTCATATCGAGTTTGAGTGCCACCGTCCTAGTCCTACCTTTCCCACCTCTTTTCATGGCATGGAACGTTTCAAAATCAATCAGGGCGTTGTCCGTAATGAGACGGCCTGGAATAAAAGCGCTCTGGTTCTCGGAAATAATTTCATTAATTAACGATTTCAGCCGATTAGCCAAAGTTTTTGAAATAATTTTATAGATAACATTACAAAGACTAATCGGGCGAAAATCTGATACTTTTCTTGGGTTTCCACACTTCGGGATAAGTACCACACTCGTTCTATTAATCTCCCGGAGGTCTACATTCCTTGCCCACCAAGACTTGATAAGAGAACACACATCCCGTCCCACTACGTCCCAAAACTTTTGGAAGAATAGGGCAGTCATACCGTCTGGTCCGGGAGCTTTGGTCGGGTGCATTTGGAAAAGAGCCTCCTTGACTTCTGTGTCAGCAATCGGAGCATCTGAGCGGTCATTCATCCTCGCATTCACCATGCGAGGAACACAACTTAGCACTTGGTCAGCAGCTACCGAGGGCCCCGAGGCAAATAAATTGGCAAAATATGATGATATAACACGATGGATCTCGGCCTCGGTATCATGCCAGACCCCTGACAAGTCATCTAAGCCGGCGATGGTGTTACGACGGCGTTGCTTGGCCTTGTGATGAAAAAATGTCGTATTCTTGTCACCATCCCGTAGCTCATTCGTCCTAGCTCTCATTTTCCAAAACGACTCAACTTGGAACCGTAACGTAGCAACCTCCTTGGTCAAGGCCTGACATTTTTTGATCATATTCCCTGAAGCCGGTTTACGCTGCCAGGAGCCCAACTCCCCTTTCTTTTCCCGTAACTTCTTATTGATGTCCCCAAACTGCTGTCTCGCCCACGTCATAAGTCGAAAAGAGCACGCCTGTATTTTGTCCACCACACCCGACTCCACCTGTTGTTCCCATACTTCCTTCACAAGCTCACCACAAGACGAATCAGCGAGTCACAATGGCTCAAATATAAAAGTTTGGCCTCGATGTTGTTCAGTATATGTATCGAGCTGCTTAATAATGATAGGGGCATGGTCAGAGGCGAAGATCGGATTATGACATACTCAGATCATTGGAAACAGGTCGCGCCACGTATTTGTTGCCACGGCCCGATCCAAACGTTCACGTATGTAGTTGTGGGAGAACCGTCCACGATGCCAAGTGAAAGGACTACCAGTGAAGCCCAAATCGACCAGCGCGCAGTCGTCCAAGGCTTCCCTGAAAGCATCCATACACACTTCTCTCCTCGTTCGACCACCCTCCTTCTCGTCAGGACTAAGAATTTCATTGAAATCCCCAAACAAGATAATAGGGACGGGGCTAGTGCGACAGATATTGCAAATTAGGTTCCAAGTCTTATGCTTATTTTCCGCCTCTGGCCAGCCATAGACCCCTGCCGCCCTCCACGTTGGCTCCCCCCGGTCGTTAACCACCTCAACAACCACGTGATTATTGTCGTACGAGACCAAATCCGCCTTAATATCCTTCCACCAGAAACCCAGACCACCCGACCGACCTCGACTATTAATACACAGACCATCATTGTAACCACACCTTCCTCGTATCCGAGTGAAATCACTCCCACTCATCATCGTCTCCATAACGAAGACGATGTTTGGGCACTCCCTCCAGCAAATATCGGTGAGGGAGCCAACCGTCAGGGGGTTGCCCAACCCTTGACAGTTCCTGCTTCATATTTTCATTGTTGTTCGCGGATTTGGTCTCCGCTACTTGATCAATAACCGACATTTCTGCATCTCCCTCACGCTGTTTCTTATCAGGCCTCAAAACCACAACCTCCGAAGGGGTTGAACTTGCTTCACACTCCCTCCGCTTCGACCCCACAGCCACTACCTCAGCCTCCCTCATGCCCCCCTTTGCTGGAACACCCCCCTTCGATCTCCGAATTTTCAAATATTTCCTCGACAAAAAATTGCCCCCCTTAGTTACCTCCTTCTGTGCCACCTCCCTATTTAAAGGCCAGCGAGAGGTTCCAGTCTTCTCGGTCGCCTCCCCAACCCCTACGTTACTCCCTTGTTTCTGCTTAGCCCGTCCCAAATCAGCAACATGTGATTCTTTAATAGTCACTCCCTTAACATTTCAACCATGCGTGCTAGTTCTTCTTGTTCTAATGCTTTCTCTCCCTTTCCCTCGAAGAGTATCCTAGCTCACTTGGAATGGCCAGAGCCCTCCCCCTCCATCTTTTTCGATGACACTCGCCATGGGGATGCTTTTAGCCATTCCCCAAACTTGCTTCCCTCCCCCACCGGCCCACGTCGCTCCCCACAGTCCTTCTCCCCATGCCCAAAGTGGCCACAGACATAGCAAAAGAGAGGAAGACTCTCGTAGGAGACCCTAACCCTCCACTGTTTTCCCCCGGCTGCCTTCAGAACAATAGCGTCCCTCAGGGCCTTACGAACATCCAACACCACTTTTATTCGCATGGACTTGTTTATTTCGGGGTTAACCGAATTGTCAACATCTACGAATGTCCCCAAAGTATTGCCAATATTTATCGCATTTTCCAGGTTAAGACGTCCTGCTATAGGTAGGTCGTAGATTCGAGCCCATATAGAAGGAAAAAACAAAGATACCTCAGATGGAACAACATCGTCCCGGAGATCAGCCAGAACTAACACATGATGTTCAAAGTGCCAAGGGCGTTCGGCCTCATCATAAGATTCAAAAGATTTTTGATTAATATCTAAAACGAATAATTTCTATTATTGATGATGTAGAATTTCATCACCTCATCATAATTTTTCGTTGTGTGATAATTTTAGTTAAGTTTATAGTCTTAAAAAGTTATTTAAGGATTCAAAAGATTTCTCGTTGATATCTAAAAACAAATGATTACTTTACTCCGTATTTATATAGTAGAATTTCTATCATCTTATTATAATTTCTCAATGTGAGATAATTTTACTTAAATTTATAGCTTTAAGAGCTTTTATAAGACATTTTTTTTGTTAATATCTAAACACGAATGATGTCTCTTATTTGTGATTTAGAATTTCATCATCTCATCATAATTTTTCGATATGCGATAATTCTGCTTAGGTTTATAGTCTATGATTTCTCTTTCCTATTAGCTTACGATTCTAAGAGCATTTTTAAGACTCAATTTTTTAGCTGATATCCAAGGAGAAATGATTATTATTTATAATATATAATTTATCACGTCATCATAATTTTTTAATGTGAGACAACGTTACGATAATTATAAAAATAAAAGAGTTTGTTTTTATATATAACTTAAGAATGGGCGATTACTCTTTATCAGATGATTGAATCCCTTGATTAAGGTTGAGGTTGACCTCGTCATTATATAGACAGAATTACAATATACGATCCTACAAATAAGGTTAGTTTCCTAATTACAAGGATTGACTTTCTCAATCATATATTCTAAGTTAGGTAGTACAATATACCTAGAATCATATCTAATACACCCCCACAGTCGGAGCGCGAGGAGGTCAGACGCTCAGACTGGACCGGAACCGAGTAAATAAGTAACCAGGAAGGCCCTTGGTGAAAATGTCCGCATATTGATATTCCGAGGGAACGTGGAGCACACGAACAAGGCCGAGTTGCACTTTCTCGCGAACAAAATGTATATCAATTTCGATGTGCTTGGTTCGCTGGTGCTGGACCGGGTTACTGGATAGGTACACCGAGGAAATATTGTCACAAAAAACCAAGGTGGCGTGGCGAAGTGGGTAGTGTAGCTCGAGTAAGAGGTTCCGGAGCCAACTAGTCTCGGCGACAGCATTTGCAAGACCTCGATACTCAGCTTTGGTACTAGACCGAGAAGTAGTATTTTGGAGCTTAGAGGACCAGGAGATGAGGTTGTCACCGAGAAAAACACAATAGCCGGACGTGGAGCGTCTAGAATTGGGGCAACCAGCCCAATCGGCATCGGAGTAAGCCGTGAGCCGGTGAGACCGAGACGCGGTCAAGGTGAGGCCATGACTGATCGTTCCTTTGATATACCGGAGGATGCGTTTCATAAAGTTCAAATGAGGTGCATAAATAGGCATACTTGTTGCACCGCATATGAAATGTCGGGTCGAGTGATAATGAGGTATTGGAGAGCACCCGCGAGCTGCCGATATAGGGTCAGGTCGGAGAGTAGAGAGCCATCTGTTTCACTCAATTTGGAGGCAGTATCAACAGGAGTAGCAGATGGGTTACAGTTTGACATGGAGGCCCGATCAAGGATGTCCTTGGCATATTTTTCTTGACTAAGAAAGAGAGAGGAGGAGGAGCGGGTCACCTTGATTCCAAGGAAGTGGTGGAGTGGACCAAGGTCGGTCATGGCGAACTCTGTTGATATAATGCGGATGAGAGTGGTCAGGAATTCCGGTTTGGAGCAAGTGATAACAATGTCGTCAACATATAGAAGCAAGTAAGCGGTCAGCGTTGGAGTTCGGTAAATAAATAGAGAAGGATCACACACGCTACCTTTAAAACCCTTAGATACAATAAATGTCGCAAAACGTTGGTACCAAGCCCGAGGTGCCTTCTTGAGACCATATAGAGACTTACGGAGGCGAAAAACATGGTGTGGCCGAGATCGATCAACAAAACCGGGGAGTTGGTGCATAAACACCGTTTCAGCCAAGTCCCCGTGTAAGAATGCATTTTTCACATCGAATTGATGTATCGGCCAAGAGAGGGATAATGCCAGACTGAGGACGGTACGGATGGTGGTCGGTTTAACAACCGGGCTAAAAGTTTCGTCACAGTCAATACCTACCCGTTGGGTTTTACCATTGACAACGAGCCGAACCTTGTATCTTTGAAGAGAACCATCGACATGGAATTTGTGGAGGTACAACCACATACATCGGATAATATTTGTGTTGTCAGATCGAGGCACAAGCTCCTAAGTATTATTATCCTGCAAAGCACGAAACTCATCCTGCATAGCGTTATTCCAATTGGGGTCGGCTAGGGCGGTTTTGGGAGATTTGGGAACGAGGGAGAGTCCGGTGTGATGGTGGATAGGAAAGCTTTGGGCTTAAAAATGCCGTTTTTGGCACGGGTGATCATATGGTAGTTAGGTTGAGGGGTAGCGGAAGCGGGTGAGGGGCTGGGAATGTCGGGTGGGGAAGGTGGGGAAGGTGGGGAGGGTGGGGTTATGGGGGAAGCAGGGGAGTTAACACGGGGGGAAGCAGGGGGGTTGGTCTGGGGAACATGTGGGTCAGGGGTGATGTTATTATTAAATAATAACATGGGGGATATAGGGTCAGTATGGAGAAAACGGTAGTCAGGGGACGGGTTCGAGTTGGCAAAGGGAAATCGGGTTTCATCGAACGTAACGTGACGTGAGATAATAACTTTACCCGTTGACAAATCGAGACACCGGTAACCACGACAATTAGGAGGATAGCCCAAGAAAACACATTCGACTGATCAGGGGGCTAATTTGTGTGGAATTTTGACGGATTGATTGGGGAGCAAACACACTCAAAGACTCTAAGATGGTCATAGGAGGGTTCTTTAAGGTAGAGAACCGAGGTGGGTGAACGTAAATTTAGTGTTTTGGTGGGAGTAATGTTGTGGAGGTGGGCGGCGGTATGGAGGGCATCGACCCAATATTTCGCGGGTATCGATGCGTGGTGAAGAAGGACTCGCATAATATTATTAAGACGACGAATCATATGTTCGACTTTACCATTTTGTGGTGATGTTTGAGGACAAGAAAAATGAGGCAGTGAGATTGGCCATAGTGAAATAGGGCATTATTGTCAAACTCGCGCCCGAAATCACACTGAAAACTCTTGACTTTGACATTAAAGTGAGTTTGAACGAAGGCATGGAATGACTTAAATGTGGCTACTACTTCAGATTTGAAACGTAAGGGAAATACCCAGACGAATTAAGTAAAATTATCGATGAGAAGTAGGTAGTATTTAAACCCATTATTACTAAGAATCGGAGAAGTCCATAATTCACCATGGATAATATCAAAGGGGGAGAGGGTAGGAGATGACGAGGAGCTAAAAGGCAAACGATGATGATTACTAATTTGACAGGAATTACAAAGACTCTATTTATTAGTAGACGTACAAGAAATTGGAAAATGACGCTTACTATGATTTAAAATGGCGGGACTAGAGTGGCCGAGACGTGCGTGCCACGACGGAGACGCAAGAGCAACGACGTGAGCTGTGGAGGCGGAAGCAACATGACTTGATGGTAGGACGGGGTAGAGTTCTCCAGAACTGACACTCCTCATAATGGTAGTCCCAGTCAGAAGGTCCTTCATAGAAAAACCAACCGGGTCAAATTCAACGGAAACGTTATTATCTCGAGTAAATTTACGCACGAAAATGAGATTTTTAATGATTTGAGGGGCATACAGGACATTGTGGAGATTAAAAGTAAGGGACGGGGAATTTATGTGGGATGAGCCAGACCCCAAAATAGAAAGACGATTGTCGTTTCCGACATACACAGAACGAGAAGTGCTAGAAGGAGAGGGAGTGGTGATATTACCTTGATCCGAGGTGAGGTGGGTGGAGGCTCCGGTGTCCATGTACCATTGAGGGTCGGGCGGCCCATGAATGGACATGGCCTGGAAGGCACTATTGATGTCGGTGGCTTGTGGAGCCTCGATGTCAACAAGGTTGGCTTGCGCGACGGCTGGTCGAGTAGAGTATCTCGGGTTCAAGCGAGGCTGGTTCCACGCGGTGTGCGGGGTAAACCACCCTGGCCTGGTTGGGCGGGGTACGAGCACGGTGGTGGTGGCTAGTGGTACCACTGAGGTGGCGTGGGTTGGCCCCACTGTTGCTGGTACGGACGATGTGATGGCTGCCGGTCATGTTGTCTGGGGCCGTGGTCAGAGGGTTGTCGCCCCTTGTTGCGATTTCCGGGCTTTGAATTTCTCGGGGGGTTGCTGCGAGGGTTGTCAGGAGGCGGCGGGCCGGCGACAACGGCGAGGGCAGCCGGAGTCGGTGATGCTGGTGGGTCGGCGGTGGCAGCCTGCCGGTGATGCTCAAGTTCGAGCATACTACGGGCGGTCTCGAAGGTGGGGAGTGTTTGGTTGATGTACGAGGCAACCGTATTGTACTCCTGAGGCAATCCTCGAATGAGTTAAAGTACAAGACGGCGGTCGGTTACCCCAGCATCCACATCCTTCAATTGGTTGACAAGGTCCTGAAGTCGCTGGCAGTAGGCTTCGAGAGACGCCATGGAACTGAGTTTGAGGTTGTTGAACTCATGTTCTAATGACGCGGCTCGTGCACCCTTGTTGTTCAGGAAAATATCCTTGACTCGGGTCCAAGCCTCGTAGGCTGTGGACTCATCCTTCATGACACGCTGAAGAAAATCCTCGTGGACTGTTCCATAGATCCATTGAATGACAATGGCGTCTATCTCCGTCCAAGTGGCTAATTCAGTTGCGTCGGTCGGCTTTGCCGTGCCGTCGATGTGAGCAAGAACTTTGTGACCTTTCGCATGGAGCGTGAACAATTGCGCCCATGTCGAATATGTGATCTTAGCACCGTCGAGTATACGGATTCGTTGTTGGATGTTCGAAACAGTATAAACGGGGTGGAATTTTGGGGGAGGCGTGTCATCATCGGCCATTGTCGCGTGAGGGTAGGCGGGTGGATCACACGGTGATATGAGGTGGAGTCTTTGTCGAGTTTAGGTTTATTGCCTAAGCTCTCTGATACCATATCAGATGATTGAATCCCTTGATTAGGGTTGAGGTTGACCTCGTCATTATATAGACAGAATTACAATATACGATCCTACAAATAAGGTTAGTTTCCTAATTACAAGGATTGACTATCTCAATCATATATTCTAAGTTAGGTAGTACAATATACATAGAATCATATCTAATACTCTTATTTTTATAATAAAATTCGATCACCTTATTATAATTTCTCGATGTGGAATAATCTTACGTTAAGTTTATAGTCCAAGTACTTTTGTAAGACTCAATTTTTTTTTGATATCTAAGAACGAATGATTTATCTTATTTATAATATCAAATTCCATCACCTCATACTTTTTCGATATAGAATAATTCTTACTTAAGTTTTGATATAGCCTTAAGAATTATTATAATAATTTTACTTGAGTGTATAATCTTAAGAGGTTTTAAGACTCAATTGAATTTTGGAAGATATCTAATAACGAATGATTAGTCATAATTTGGATGAATGATTACTTTTATTTGTATAATAGAATTTAATCGTCTTATTGTAGAATTAATTACACTTATTTCTTATTTATAATATATTACCTTGTTATAATTTTTCGATGTGAGATTATGTCACTTAAGTTTGTAGTCTTATTAAGATATTTTTTCTGAGACTCAAAAGTTTTTTTTTATTGATTTTAAGAACGAATGATTAATCTTATTTATAATTTAGAATTTCATTATCATAATTTTTTTGATGTGGGATAATAACTGTCGTATGAACTCTTTTTAAAACCCAAAAGAACACATGATTACTCTTATTTATAATATAGAAACATCATCTTATTTTAATTGTTTCGATGTGGGACAATTTTGAGTTTGTATTATAATTAAAAGTTTTTTTAAGACTCGAAAGTTTTTTGGTTGATATTAAAAAACAATGATTACCCTTATTTATATTATAAAATTTCATATAACCTCATCATAATTTTTCGATGTGGGATAATTACTTAAGGTTATAATCTTAAGAGTTCTTTATGACTTAAAAAAATTTCGGTGGATATATCTAAGGACGGATGAATACTATTATTTATAATATAGATTTCATCACCTTATTATAATTTGTCGATGTGGGATAACTTTAATATCTTTATATGTAATAAATTCATCACTTTTTCAAGCAAATAATATGAAATTGATACTCTAATGAAAGCATTTTCTATCACGAATCTAATTAATTCATTTTTATAATTTTATTTACGATAAATTTTTGTTAAACGAAATTTAAATATTTTTAAATGAAAATTATAAAACATCACATTAATATAATAGATTAAATGTATTATTATAATAATTAAAAGATTCTCTATTTGATTTTTTATTATTATTAATGATACTTTCCTAAATTGAGTTTTTATGTAACGGACCAATCATATCGCTCGAAAAGTTTCTCCTTTATATATATACTAGTTGGAAAGCCCATGCGATGCACAGGTTAGTTTTTAGTAACAATGACAATGACACAAAGTTAGAGAATTGGATAAATTTGTGAGACTACGCAACAGTAAAAAGTAGGTCGAAGGTAAGAGTATGTTTAATGATAAAAGAATACTATCTACATACGTGAATGTGTTTTTTGAGAGGTCATACATGCGGTAAACGTCAATGAAATTATACGCGTGCATTGTATTTAAAATTCGTAATATCACTCTTTAAGATAACACTCGGTAAATATTTGGGTTGATAGTTGATATCTAAGAACCAATAATGACTTCAATTAATAATCATATGATCATCCCATTATGATATTCTTTCAATATGGTACAATTATACTATGGAGTACTTCTTCTTTCCTTCTATATTTTTCCATATTCAATTTTCGTTTCCAATTGCAAATATTTGTACTTTTTACTTATAACTAGTTAACTACAATTATAGAAGAGAAAAATATTTAATTTATACCTATGACGTTAGTCTTTCAATTATATTTTTCTTTCAATGTGAGATAATTTTATTTAATTTTATATATAATCTTAAAAACTCTTTAACTTTTGTCAATATTTAAGGACGAATTATATAATGAAAATTCATCGCTCTATTATACTCCCTCCGGTTTTTAATTATTGCCCCATTTCACTAACATATAGGTGGAGTATTTTAATGAAACGTGACAATAAATAAAAAATGGAGGGAGTATAATTTTTTGATGTGAGATAGAGTTTTTCTAAGACTTAAAAAATGTTTGGTTAATATCTACGGACGAATGATTACTCTTATTTATTATATAGAATTGTGGTGTGTTTCAATCACTCCCACTTGAAGAACGCAACGTAATGTTAACCGCGGTAGCCCGCCAGGCTTTGTACTGGTCCCACAGACCAACATGAGTTACTCCCACTCAAGCACGCTTAACTGCGGAGTTCTTTTGCATGGATAACCGGAAAAGAAAGTGCACTTTAATTTGTTGATATGACTATATGAGTAATACTTCAAATTCCTTTAAGCAAAACTTATAAATAGGACACCCTCAATTAATGTCGGGTGTTTTAAAAGATTTTTTTGTTGAATCTAAGAACAAATGATTATTCTTATTTATAATATAGAAATTTATCACCTTAATATATTTTTTCGATGTGAGACGATTTTAGTATTTCTATATGTAATAGATTCATTACTTTTTTGAGCAAATAATATGAAATTCATAACTTTATAATAATTTTTTGATAAGGGCAAATTTCACACACGTTTATTGTCTCAAGAGCTTTTGTAAGACTCAAAAGAGAAATTTTTACTTAAGTTTATTTTATTCCTAAGAGCTTCTCTAAAACTCAAAAGATGTTTGGTTTATATCTATGAAATTCATGACTTTGTAATAATTTTTTGATGTGAGAAATTTTACTTTATAGTCCTAAGAGTTTTTCTAAGACTCAAAAGTGTGGGATAATTTTACTTAATTAAGCTTATGGTCTTAATTTTTTTTAAGACCCAATTAAAAGAGTTTGTTATTCCATTCAGGTTATTAAGAACAAACGATTACTCTTACTTATATATATTAGAATTCGATCACCTTACTACGTAGTACACTTTTGGACAAATGATTACCTAAAACGGATGATTTCTCTTATTTATGATATCTCATTATAATTTTTCGATGTGTGATAATTCTACTTAAATATATAGTTTAAAAAACTCTTTTTAGAACTCAAAAGATTTATGATTGATATTTAAAGATGATGATTACTTTTATTTATATAATAGAAATGTTACTTAAGTTTATTATAGTCCTAAGAGCTTTTCTAAAACTCAAAAGATGTTTGGTTTATATCAATTAAATTCATGACTTTGTAATAGTTTTTCGATGTGAGAAATTTTACTCATGTTTATAATCTTAAGAGTTTTTTTAAGAGTCAAAAGTGTGGGATAATTTTACTTAATTAAGCATATGGTTTTAAGGAAAAAAATTTAAGACCCAAAAGAGTTTGTTTTTCCATCTAAATTATTAAGGACGAACAATTACTCTTATTTATATAATAGAATCCGATCACCTTATTACAGAGTACACTTTTGGACAAATGATTATCTAAAACGAATTATTTCTCTTATTTATGATATTTCATCATAATTTTCGATGTATGATAATTCTACTTAAATTTATAGTTTTAAGAGCTCTTTTTAATTAGTACTCAAAAGATTTCTAATTGATATGTAAACGATGACTATTTTTATTTATATAATAAAATTTCATCACTTTTTTGTAATCTTTCGATGTGGAATTATTTTTACTTCAATTTATAGCCATAAGAGAAGTATTATAAGATTCAAAAGATTTTTGATTAATATCTAAAAACGAATAATTCCTCTTATTGATGATGTAGAATTTTATCACCTCATCATAATTTTTCGATGTGGGATAATTTTACTTAAGCTTATAGTCTTACAAAGTTCTTTTAGGACTCTAAAAATGTCTCGTTGATATCTAAAGATGAATTATTGCTTTTTACTCCGTATTTATATAGTAGAATTTCATCACCTTTATTATAATTTCTCGATGAGATAATTTTACTTAAACTCATAGCTTTAAGAGCTTTTATAAGACAATTTTTTTTGCTAATATCTAAAAACAAATGATGTCTCTTATTTATGATATAGAACTTCATCACCTCATCATAATATTTAATATCCGATAATTCTACTTAAGTTTATAGTCTTAAAAAACTTTTTAGATCAGAACTCATATTTTTGGTTAATATCTAAACACAAAAGATTGATCTTTTCCATCAAACTACGATCCTAAGAGCATTTTTAAGACTCAATTATTTTAGCTGATATCCGAGGAACAATGATTATTATTTATAATATAAAATTTCATCACCTCATAATTTTTCGATGTGAGATAACGTTAGGATAAATTTTAATAACAAAAGAGTTTGTTTTATATCTAACTTAAGAATGGGCTATTACTCTTATTTATATGAAGTAATTAAATTCGATCACCTTATTATAATTCTTCGAGGTGGGATAATCTTACCTAATTTATAGTCTAAAGTACTTTTGTAAGACTCAAAAAAATTTTTTTATATCTTATAACGAATGATTAATCTTATTTATAATATCAAATTTCATCACCTCATAATTTTTCGATATAGAATAATTTTGACTTAAGTTTAGATATAATCTTAAGAACTCTTTAATAATTTTACTTGAGTTTATAGTCTTAACTCTTAAGAGGTTTTTAAGACTCAATCTAATAACGAATGATTAGTGTTAATATATATAGTTATATACATGAGAATTTAGTTAGTGCGGTTAAGGTTGTTAGAAGCACTATCTACTCAACTAACTATATATATACCCCTAACTGTATACACTCAAAAACAACTTAATAACAACAATCTTTTACAATACTATTCTACCCTATCAATTTATATGGTATATTAGTCATATTTAAGGACGAAAGATTACACTTATTTAGAATATAGAATTTCATCACCTCATCATAATTTGGAGGAATGATTACACTTAGTTACATTGACGATTTCACTCACCTATGAATAATGTCCAAAAAGCAAATGCAAAGAATTAAATGGAACAGAGGGAGTATATTTTTTTGACGTGAGATCATGTTACTTAAGTTTCTAGTCTTATTAAGATATTTTCTAAGACTCAAAAGTTTTTTTATTGATATTTAAGAACGAATGATTAGTTTACTGTCTTCAGAGCTCATTTTAAGACCCAAAAGAATACATGAATACTCTTATTTCAAAAACATCCAAATCAGTTACCAGCCCCAAACACGAAAACTCAACTTGCGGTCGGCATAAAACATGCCCAAATAGTTCACACCACCTCTGGGGGCTACCTCGGAGAATGCTCACAGTCACTGGAACAATATCCTAACGATTCCAACCCTTTGATCAAGACATCATTGGGAATGCACCTAGCCTGCTACACCATTGCTATGGCTAGTTACACACAAAGCCCTAATAAACTAGGCACCATAATATATATTTTATAATCACTGAACTACGGCTCGGTTTGATTTCACTACACGTGAATACGTAGGCAGCCTTTCAACGAGGGCACAACCACCCACATTGACACACATTCAAAAAAGCACCGTCATTCCGATCACAACACTGTCATGTTCTCAATAGCTAGCTTTGTCGTCCTAGGGGCTTCTCTTAGGCAGAAGTTCTCCATCCACTCACATAATCCAAAGACTTTCAAAAAACTAGCCTCCCTTCTATAGATTGTCCTAGTACTCGGCTTAGTCGAAGGCGAGAATCTGTCAGGAACTCGAAGTGACACCCACCTTGGAAATATACCCTAAAACCTAAGGTCCAAAAGGACACCAGTCTACTACTAAGTCCTATCGTGCAGTTACAGTCCCATTACCAACTACTGCAATCCCGTTTAGCATAACATCTTTCCCATTATGAAGTCTGATCGTGTTGTCACTCGCCTAGGCTACGGAATAGCGCAACTTAAAAGTCTTGTCATCTTAGGTGGCCCACCCCCTACCGAGTCACGGTCCAACCCTTAGAGAGTCTGGTTCGTGTCTGTCAACTCGTCTTGTCGCGTCCAGAGCCGAGTCTGTCGGTATGTCTCTCTTCAAATCCTCATTTTAAAATTTGCAAAACTTAGTCATTTGAGAAAATCCTTTTCGACAAGGTCAAATTTCAGTCTATTTAAACTGCAAATTTCTTTTCTACCCCTTTCAATTTTGAGAACCTATCTCCTAGCACGTGAGTTGCTTTCAGGACTTCGATTTCAAAATGAAGCAAAAATCATTTTCCCCAGCGCGAGTCAGTCTATAGATGCTAAATGCATTTCCTGTATGCTATCTTGCTATTTGCTATATTTGCTATTTCTGCCTATATATCTAACATTTCAGGTATCAGCTTGTGCCTCCCGAAGGAACATCAAGTTTACTTCCCCAGCGTGAGTCGGTGTTTCGCCTAAATGTTACATACGAATTGCTACCTGTCGGCATCATACAGGTACACCCAGACTCGAGAAGGAAGTATCCTCGCAAAAACTCCCCAATGGAAAGATCAGGCGACATTTCTACTAAAGAATCGGGATGTGTCTGCGAACAGACACACTCATAGCTTCCTATGCAAACTCCCGCGTAATTCTGAATCGGGATGTGTCTGCGAACGGACACACCCATAGCTTCCTATGCAAGCTCCCACGTAATTCTGAATCGGAATGTGTCTGCAAACGGACACACCCATAGCTTATGCAAGCTCCCGCGTAATTCTGAATCGGGATATGTCTGCAAACGGACACAGCCATAGCTTCCTATGCAAGCTCCCGCGCAGCTCCAAGATGGGATGTGTCTGCAAACGGGCACACCCAAGGTTTCTTAGACAAGTCTCACAGAGTTATCCCTACAATAGAACTCAGGTATGATTTCTATCATATGGCTGGCGAGCCCTTCTACGCAAGTCTAACAGACTATAAACGACCCGATCAAAAGTCTGCCAGGTCTTAATCCTCGATTGGCCTGGTAGCTACTTTGACTTTCCCCTTGTCCAAGCCTCAGTCGGAGTGGGGGCTCTGTAGAGACCCACATTTTGACCGCCAGGTGTCTATAGCAGTTTCCGAAAACACCCGATGATGATCGGACGTAAACATGACTTAATACACTCGATTTTGGACTCGGAATCAATAGTAGTTGGCACAAGCTTTTAACGGAGTAAAAATATCACAAAACAGACCTCAAATTCAGGCCCAGTGGGTCGTTTCCAGTCAAATGAGACTAATTTGGGTCAAAACCGTCACCAAGGGCAAAACCGTCTTTTAGCGACCAGGTCAAACCCCGGTCAAAGGCATTTCCGAGCCATAAATATCTGACATAGTATCCGAGAATCCAGTTTGAAGTCAGATTCCTCACAAAAATCAGCCACAGAGAAGAATTGAGCAACTAGAACTCTCCCTCAAGGATAAAAATCGATCTCCAAAAGGAGACCCTTACCCAGCTCAGACCCACTCGATCGAGTGGACCGGCCACTCGTTCGAGTGAGCTTATAAAAACCGCCAAATTCAGCATCAGACCGGGCACTCGATCGATTGCTGTGCACAACTCGATCGAGTGACCACCTTTTCAGCCAAAAACCGGGTGTTTCTTCTCCTGCAAGCAACCTTTTCCTATCCAAAGACGGAATCCCACTTCACCCCAACCGGTTGTTTTCTTCCTTTGCAAGACATCTATCTCTTATCCCAAGTCGGGTATTTCATCCTATAAATACCCCACCCCCGCAACACAATTTCATCATCAATTATTCACGATTCATACATTTAAGTCATATACAACAATTCCCAACACAACAATTCCAATCCCGACATACACAAATTAAAACCCGGAATTCAAACAATACTAGGCATATTATATTCCAATTTTTCCTCTAGAAATCCCATAGGATTCCCGACCATTTACAACCCGAAATTCTAGGCAATTTTAGGCAAACCATATACAAACCCGAGAGCAAAACTCGCCAAATCCCCTCCCTAGCCATACACACCATAACTCACCTATATACATCTTAACGCTCCCGCGCCTAGACCGCTACTACAAGTCCGTTTTCAAGATAATTAAGCATGTAGGTTGAGGGTGTTACAAAATCCCGACTTCTCCCTTTTCTTCTCTTTCTCTCGTCCGTCTGTTTTTATTTACGGGTCGTCATCGCGTCTTTTTTTATTCCTTTTCTCGTTCTTAATATCGATATTATCGTACTGTTATTAATAAAGTGTCGTCCCTAGGATTCGATATCGACTCTATAGTCGAAAATCGGATCTAAAGGAATCAATCAAACAAACCATTTTCAAAAACTATTCTCGTTGATGCCGAAATAATCGTCACATAGTCCTAAAAAGACTAATACGACATTACAACGCGGAGGGATTTATTTCGATTCAAAGCAATTTCTAAAACATCGTCTTTTTCTAAAAATTGCTCTAAATATTGGATATTGATTTCGTAGTCAAATATCAAATATTGACGAGTTTCGAAAATTTAAAGTCGAGTATAAATTATATCATATATGTACGCGACTTAGCAAATTGTCAATTTTCAAAATTAAAAGCAATTTTGGGATCAATACTAAAATTGCAAAATGAGTCATCACTCGTACAGGGGGCACTCGATCGAGTGCCATAGCCACTCGATCGAGTGACACCCAAAAAATCAGGCAGGAGCTTTTCTAAAGGGGCACTCGACCGAGTCCCTCTATGACTCGGTCGAGTGGCCCCAATTATGCCTAAATTAACGCGTCTTACACGCGACAAGTCTCGACAAATCTTTTTTCAAACGACTTCGGTCAACACGTGTCAAGTCCATCACTTGATCCAATCTTTTTCAAACCACATCGTACCATATTCACATCTTCTAATTCATTTGCACTTCGTTATTATTGTTGTATTGTATCGTTTGTGGCATTGTATTTCCGGGTGGTATGCCGCTCGTATATTGTAATCTGTTGTCGCACTTTTTCTTATTTCGTTGTTTGTTTTATTGTACTAAAATGAACATCGCATGCTAAAACAACTTTGACGTTAGTTTAGATGCATTAAATGACGTAGCCAAACATAATTCACATGTTTAGTCAAAACACTGTTTGCATAACATTCAACCGTCAAACTAACACGCGTACACAAACAACGAACGATATCTTAGTAAAGGCCGCTAAGTGCGGGCGGGGTTGGGTGTTCTTTGTGAACTTTCCAACACGTATCCTCACCCCTTACTCAGAACCGTGGTTTCCGGATGTCCGAAACCATTGGCATACGAGAGTCATTCAATACCCGATTTCCGATAATGTCGGAATCAGTATCGCAATGCAAAGGGACGAACCCAATAAACTCTGAAATCGGAATGGGCCGTACTTTGTGCACGACCCACTACGACATAGAGTGAGTTCGAACGGGTCCGAACTCCCACAAAGTTCGGTGGCGACTCCAACTTCGATTTAAATTTCAATTCGAGATCCATCTCACATGAGATTCATTCGCCTCCCCAAACCCGCGCGTGGCCGCGTCGGGGTGGACCTATGTCATGTCCACAATGGCAGACGGTCTGCGTCAGCCAAGAGTGTTCTATGCAACGAAGATATTATGTGCAGAATCTTAGAAATACTTCCCTGCACTACCGGCAAGTCTAGCGTAGCCGTTGCGTGCAAAGCGTGGGCACGAATGCTTTTGCTACATTTGGCTGCGCCGAAGTGGAATGCAGAATACAGTAAGCAGCTCCAAACAGAACACGAATATGGTCTGACAAATGTGTATCGGTGTAATATTGTAATCTCGAAGAGATGCAGATGCTACAGGGTTGTCTGCCCAGTTGCCAAAACAATACTACACATGAGGCAGCATGCATTAAAACATAACTCTCATTTAGAGATCATGGAGTGTCCTGCGGGAGAGAGTGATGGCCCTGACTTTAATACGGTTCCATTTGAGAGGCGTGTATGGTCAGCTAGGATGGTGAAAATGTTGCTGGCCAGGTCAAACGAAAAAAGTAACTATGCGTAAGCTTTTGGAACAGAGCGATCGGTTCGCCCGTTCTGCACTTCCTGGACGGCTTTGAAGCGTTCACTCAGCACTTCTTTTTGGACAACGGTTTATGATGAAATCTTACTTTGTCAGCATGTTTATGTTATTGCGGACATCATTTGATTTAAAACACGAAATACATCAGCGCAGTAACTTGAATTGCTCATCTTATTGATTAGAGAATTAGGAGGTCACTTGTTGTTGATTGCATAGGTTTGAATGAATAAGAATTATATTGTTTTGTTTATGTCTATCGTGCTCAAATTATTTTGTGTTCGCTACGGTAGTAATTATCAGTGTCAGATGCCTATGATTGTTGTTTCAGTTATCGCTGTAGTTCTGGTTACCAGTCATAGGTGAATGAATTGCGCTTTTATTGATGATCTCATTAATTAAATGAACTGAAGTTTACCTGTTCATCGAATAGGTAAATTATCTGGGGTCTGATGTCTTTCCCAACATTACATCCCCGTTATCTAACAGCTTCAGTTACACGCAGCTCCGAGCAACCCCTCACCATCTCAACTTGGAACGACCTTGCGGAAAAAGACTGTGCCTCGCTGTGGACATGACATAGGTCCACCCCGACGCGGCGAAGCGCGGGTTTTGGGGAGGCGATAGAATTTCCATATGAGATGGATCGAATAGAATTTTAAATCGAAGTAGGAGTCGCCACCGAATTTTATGGTTATTCGGAACCATTCGAACCCACTCTATGTCGTAGTGGGCCATACTTAAAGCCTGGCCCATTTCCGATGTCAGAGTTTATTGGGTTCGTCCCTTAGCATATCGATACCGATGCCGACTGGGCGGTTAATCGTATATTGAATGACTCTCGTTGCCAATGGATTCGGACATCCGGAAACCATGGTTCTGAGCAAGGGGTGAGGGTACGTGTTGGGAAGTTCATTGAGAACACCCAACCCCGCCCGCACTTAGCGGCCTTTACTAAGATATCGTTCGGTTTTGTGTACACGCGTTAGTTCGACGATGAAATGATATGCAGAGATTATTTTCCTAAGACATGTGAGGAAAATAAAATGGGTTGCTAAGTCGTTTAATGCATATTAAACTAATAACGTCAAAGTTATTTTAGCATGTGAAGTTCGTTTTAGTCTAATAAAACGATAAAAAGAAAATATGAGAATAGTTTCATGCTTTGTATTCTCGGTATAAGGCTCGTCGGACGGTGGCTTAGACACGGGAGCGTCGAGATGATGCGGGTGAGTTAAGGTGTCGGTTTTTGGAGTGTTTTTGGTGTGTGTGTGCGGCGTGGGTTCGGCCGGTTTGGACGGGATTGGTTTCGTCAGATCTTTGGAATTATTTCAGGATTACGTCGGGATTTTGGATGTCGTTTTTGGCTGACTTTTCGGTATTTTTTGATGTGTTGTTGATGTTCTTTTTTCGGTCCTTTGGATGTTGAAGGGAGGGTCCTATTTATAGGAACCGAGGTGGTCTTGCTTGTGTGACAAGAAACACCGGTTTGGATAGGAAATACGAGAGTTCGTAAGGGAATAAACTTCTCGTTTCTTAGTGAAGAAGCCAAAAATCTCAGCTGGTGGGGAGGTATTTCGGCTGTCCTGGGGTATCTCGGCCGAGTATTTTGATGCTCGGTCGATGTCTGATTCGGTTTCCGGATAGAATTCCTACTTAAGATCGAATTCTATCCTTAAACAGATTTGTTTAATATTTGTGAAGGCTGATTTTTTGGTGTTTGAGTCCGAATCAACCGTGTAGTGTCACGGCCAGCTCATGTGACTCGGGAAAAAATATCTTTGACCGGGTTTGACTCGGTCGCTAAAAGACGGTTTTAGCCCTGGTGACGGTTTCGACCCAAATTAGTGTTATTTGACTCGAAACGACCCACTGGGCCTGGATTTGAGGTTGATTTTATGAAATTTGTACTCCTTAAAATGTCTAAACCAAATGTCCATGATTACAAGCCCATATCCGAGTCTATCAAAGCACGTTTACGTCCTATCATCATCGGGTGTTTGGCGGGAACTATTATAGACACCTGGCGGTCAAATGTAGGTGTCTACAAAGCCCCCACTCTGACTGAGACTTGGACAAGGCAAAAGTCAGAGTAGCTACCTGATAAGTGTAGTTTGTAGTGCCTATTTCGTAGTGTTTTGGTCCCATTTTCCTTGTGGAATCGCTCCTTGGGAGCGATTTATGGGCTACTTATGCTTCCTTTAGTTCGTTTCAGGTTCCCGAGACCGATTTGGAAGAGTTGGAGCGATTCCGACTCGATACATACACATTTTGGAGCCAACGAGATAAAGGAACGATGACTCAATGCTTTGGAATCCACCCCGAGACCTTGGGACCCAATCCCAAGTCCCGAGACCCGATCCCGAGTCCCGAGAATCGATGAGAAGTCCATGAGAGGCAAGGAGGAACCAAAAGGGTCATATTGGAGGCCTACAAGACCCATCCCCGACGGGTATGCACCTCATCCCGTCGGGGATGAAGCGCACAATTGGAGAGGCTACTGCTGGGCCATCCCGGTCGGGACCAACCCGTCCCGGTCGGGATGGTGGGTCCGTCCCGGTCGGGATGACCCATCCCGGTCGGGACCACCCAAATTCCTGCGCGTCACTTTTCTTTCTTCTCCCTTCCATTTGTAACCCTATAAATACCCTTTCTCTTGTAATCTTAGCTTATGTTCTTCACCTCTCCTTAAACCCTAGACTACTTTAGGTTAGATTAGATTAGATTAGTGTAGATTAGTCGGTAATTAGTAGTTAATCTTAGTTTAATCTTGTATTATTGGATCTCTTGAAGAATCCATCCAAGATTGACAACCTTGGAGGAATTATTTGGGTTTTCTTATATACAAGTGTTCATCTTTGCATCCTTCACTAGTTTGGTATAATCTTCTTCCCCTTTTACTCTTAATCCTTGTTTGTTCATCCAAGTTTTAATCTTTGTTCATTTTATTGTTCATATTTCATTGTTTTCACTAGTTTCATTATGGATGTTTTGTTGTTTGTGTTGGTTCATCTTGTTAGTGTTAGAATTAGTTTGATGATGTTAGAGTAGTGTTCTTGCTAGGGTTAGTATGGTGATTAGGGTGTTAATTGGGTGATTAAGGGTTTGTTGGAGATGTGGGTGGAAGATTTGGGTTTCCTCTTGGTTAATGCATATGACATGTTTGATGAATTGCTTGAATGACTAAGTAAGTTAGATTGCTTGTTTTTCTTGCCTTTCCCTTGTGGGTGTTAGTTGTTATGGGTTCGGTTCCCTCATTAAGTTGCGAGAGCCCGGTGAGGGCGACCCCTAGGTTAGTCTAAGTTGCGACCGCCCGGATGCGATCTAGGCCATAACACGCTAGAACCCCTTTTGTCATGTGTGTCGCCAAAATGGGTTCCATGAGGAACCTCTAGGTTGGTTTAAGTTGCGACCGCCCGGACCGACCTAGATTACCCTACTACCTCCTTCACTCTAGCTCTCCCTTGACCATTTCGTTACCCCTTTGACCCCGACCTAATCCTAGCCCGTTTTCCTTGTTATTCTTTCTTAGTCTTGGCCTAGCCTTCTCTCCCTCTATCATAGCTTAGCTTAGCTCGTTGACCTAGTCAAGTACTTGGGCCGACCTAGTCTAGACGCCTCTTACCGTCCCCGTGGATTCGACCCGACTTGCCCTATCTACCCAGTTAGGATTAGCCGGTTATTTGTTTGGCGGTTGGGATCCACGACAAATCCCTACCATCAAATTGGCGCCGTTGCCGGGGACGGTGCTAGTTTAGACTTTGTTTTCCTAGTTACTTGGCTTTGTCTTGTGTTTTGTGTTTTTCTTTTTTCTTTGGTTACCTTGCTTCTTGTGTGTGTGTGTGGTTTATTTCTCTCTTGTCTAGTGCCCAAAAAGCACTAGACTCTCACGTTTGTTCCTAGTCTACAGTTTATGCTTAGAGGTGGTGACTATCTTCTTCTTGCGATTAAGAGCCGCTTTAACGGACGGTTGCTAGAATGAGTGGTTTCCAACCGGGTATGGACTACGATTTTCGAGCAAGCATGGGGTTTGATCTAAACTCCACACACTCGGGAGCCGATATAAGCTACTCCTCTTCTTCCATGAACCAAGGGTATGACATGACGTCCCCCTACCACTATCAAGCTTCTTGGGGTAATCAAGATGGGTATGATCCTCAAGGTTATGAAAATGGCTACCAACAAGTGAACGATTACCAATCTTACGATCATGGTGACTATTACTCGAGTTATCAATGTGAACCCACCATGTTCAATCAAGATTCACCTTATGGAAGCCAATACCACCAAGACCCACCATATTACCCTCCACCCCAACCACAATATGAACCCCACGACCCACAATACTACCAACCACCCCAACCTTGCTACCAACAATATGATGCCCCACCCCTTGGGCATCATCAAGACGCCATGTTTAATCAGGATTATCAAGATTATCATCAAGATTATCATCAAGATTATCATGGAGATTATCAAGACCCCAATGATCACCAATTGCCCGACATGGAGGAGTTTCAATCGCTTCTTCAAATGCAAAGGAGCATCCAAGAATCGGCCATTCAATTGCGAAAAGAACAAGAGGAATTTATGGCCCAAATTCGAGGGGAAAACGAGGCGAGGAATGCTCATTTAAATGCATTATCGGTTCAAACTGTAATGTCTTTATCCCGAGCATCACATTTAGATGGAGGGTGCCCACTTGAGAGAGAGGAGCAACCTAATCACGAAGGCGCCAATGTAGTTCCCTTTGATAGAGAGATTTGCTTTGAAGAACCTCAATCATCTACCCAAAAAGAGATGGATGAGGATATGACCCTTAGTGAAGGCAACATTGGTGAGGAATTGGAGGAGGATGGTGAGTGGGATGGTTTGGTAGAATTTGTGGAGTTGTTGGGTGAAGTTGTTAGCCTCGAGTTGCCCTTGTGCAATAATGTGGATAAGCATCAAGAGCCCCTTGCTAGTGAACCAAGCGAGGACTTGGAAGAGATTGAAACCGCCGGTAGAAGTTTCGATCCTCTTCTCCAAGATGATGTGGGGCCGAGTGATGAAGATAGGGAACCACAACTTGAGGAAAGTGTGGGGGTGTGCAACGAGAAAGCAAGGCCAAAACCGCTTTTTGTGCCTTGTTTCTTGGAGATGAAGCTTGCTTGTGATTGGAGGCGATGCCTAGGGAGGAAGAGGTCGGTTAAGCTCGTAGGATGGATAGACCCCGGAGACAACATGAATGATGACGATGGGTCTTTTGATTCTTACTTCTTGCCTCCACCTTGGAGGCCGTGGAGGTTAGCTAGGCTCGAGCGCTTCTTGGGCCTACATTATGATGTCGGTAGCGCGTTCGACTTGCTCCTCCATGCCCTTGAGGGCTACGGTTGAAGAAGAGTCCACCATCCTAGGTTTGACGGAGTTCCTAAAGAACCGTCATGTTGTATATTCCCCCTTTCTCCTCTTTAGAATACTTGTGCTTGTATTTGTGTGTTTTATTTTCTCTTGATTTTGTTTGTTTTTGTGGGATTCTTTTAATTGATTTGGTATTTTGATGAGCGATGTGAGGGAGTGAATTTGATGTGTATTTTGAGTTTATTGTGATAGGTGAAGTGAAGGTGACTCATAGAAAGGAGTGGTTAATGATAGAGCTTGGATCGTGATCAAGGGAGCCGGTTTTTGGGGTCATGGGAGTCATGAAGACCCTTCCCGACCGGGAAGGGTGTGTCGTCCCGACCGGGATGGGGCCGTCCCGATCGGGATGAGGGTGCCAAAAATCGAGTTCACTGGAGTGTCATCCCGATCGGGAAGGAGGCTTCCCGACCGGGACGGGTATGTCATCCCGACCGGGACCACCCATCCCGACCGGGATGACCCCCTGCTCCTTTTTGGTGCCTCTTCTTCGACATTTGAGCCCACCCAACCATTGTATACCCCCACCCAACCTCCCTACCTTCCTTGCACATATCATGCCACCCATGTCCCTCATTTGCATACCTTAACCTCATTTCCTCTTCACTTTAGACCGATATTCACCTCACACCATTACTACCTTAGCCATGTGGTTCTACCAAGCTTGAAGAAGGATGACAATGACGACAACAAGCAAGTGCCTATATTGATTTATGAGACGATGGAGCGAGTGAGTTGCTAACCGTACGGTACGACAACTATCCTCTCTTTTCCGTTTTATTGCTTGTTTTCCCCTTGTTTATCCCCTTTCCCTTTGTCATGGTGGCCTTCGAGGCCTTGGTTTTGGTTGCTCCCGATTCTCGATGATGTGACTACATCGAGAGTCATTTTCAAAATCCAAATTTTACAAGTTTTTCACCCCTTTTTGTCGGATTTAGTCGGATTTAGGCGGAATCCGGGCTAGGTGACTTGATTACACCTAGCCCTCCCCTCCCATTTCCTTTTATTTCCTTCTTTTTATTTTCTTCCCCCTTCCATATCTTTTTCTTGTCTCGGCCCATGGTGACTTGATTACACCCCGGCCGGACGCCTTCTACCCTTTTCCCCACTTTTTGATTTTTAGCTTTATTTTCGTAGTTTCTTTTCTTTTGTGCTCCATGCACTACGGTCGAGCATGAGGACATGGCTCGACTTAAGTGTGGGGGAGTTGATAAGTGTAGTTTGTAGTGCCTATTTCGTAGTGTTTTGGTCCCATTTTCCTTGTGGAATCGCTCCTTGGGAGCGATTTATGGGCTACTTATGCTTCCTTTAGTTCGTTTCAGGTTCCCGAGACCGATTTGGAAGAGTTGGAGCGATTCCGACTCGATACATACACATTTTGGAGCCAACGAGATAAAGGAACGATGACTCAATGCTTTGGAATCCACCCCGAGACCTTGGGACCCAATCCCAAGTCCCGAGACCCGATCCCGAGTCCCGAGAATCGATGAGAAGTCCATGAGAGGCAAGGAGGAACCAAAAGGGTCATATTGGAGGCCTACAAGACCCATCCCCGACGGGTATGCACCTCATCCCGTCGGGGATGAAGCGCACAATTGTAGAGGCTACTGCTGGGCCATCCCGGTCGGGACCAACCCGTCCCGGTCGGGATGGTGGGTCCGTCCCGGTCGGGATGACCCATCCCGGTCGGGACCACCCAAATTCCTGCGCGTCACTTTTCTTTCTTCTCCCTTCCATTTGTAACCCTATAAATACCCTTTCTCTTGTAATCTTAGCTTATGTTCTTCACCTCTCCTTAAACCCTAGACTACTTTAGGTTAGATTAGATTAGATTAGTGTAGATTAGTCGGTAATTAGTAGTTAATCTTAGTTTAATCTTGTATTATTGGATCTCTTGAAGAATCCATCCAAGATTGACAACCTTGGAGGAATTATTTGGGTTTTCTTATATACAAGTGTTCATCTTTGCATCCTTCACTAGTTTGGTATAATCTTCTTCCCCTTTTACTCTTAATCCTTGTTTGTTCATCCAAGTTTTAATCTTTGTTCATTTTATTGTTCATATTTCATTGTTTTCACTAGTTTCATTATGGATGTTTTGTTGTTTGTGTTGGTTCATCTTGTTAGTGTTAGAATTAGTTTGATGATGTTAGAGTAGTGTTCTTGCTAGGGTTAGTATGGTGATTAGGGTGTTAATTGGGTGATTAAGGGTTTGTTGGAGATGTGGGTGGAAGATTTGGGTTTCCTCTTGGTTAATGCATATGACATGTTTGATGAATTGCTTGAATGACTAAGTAAGTTAGATTGCTTGTTTTTCTTGCCTTTCCCTTGTGGGTGTTAGTTGTTATGGGTTCGGTTCCCTCATTAAGTTGCGAGAGCCCGGTGAGGGCGACCCCTAGGTTAGTCTAAGTTGCGACCGCCCGGATGCGATCTAGGCCATAACACGCTAGAACCCCTTTTGTCATGTGTGTCGCCAAAATGGGTTCCATGAGGAACCTCTAGGTTGGTTTAAGTTGCGACCGCCCGGACCGACCTAGATTACCCTACTACCTCCTTCACTCTAGCTCTCCCTTGACCATTTCGTTACCCCTTTGACCCCGACCTAATCCTAGCCCGTTTTCCTTGTTATTCTTTCTTAGTCTTGGCCTAGCCTTCTCTCCCTCTATCATAGCTTAGCTTAGCTCGTTGACCTAGTCAAGTACTTGGGCCGACCTAGTCTAGACGCCTCTTACCGTCCCCGTGGATTCGACCCGACTTGCCCTATCTACCCAGTTAGGATTAGCCGGTTATTTGTTTGGCGGTTGGGATCCACGACAAATCCCTACCATCAAATTAAATTGATGGTAGGATTTGTCGTGAGTCCTAACCAACAATAAATAACCAACTAACCTAGTGGGTAGCTAGGGTAAGTCGGGATCGTGTTCACGGAGACGGTGAGGTAGGGTTTAGACTCGGTCGACCTAAAACGAAATTAAGATACCAAACAAACACACTGGGACGACAAATGGAAAAGTATTATGGAAGAGGAGTAAGGACTAGGCTAACAATGACTAATTAAAGCGATGATAAAATGAAACATCTAATAGACAAAAAAACTAGCAAACTAGTGAATTAGAGACTAACTAAGAGGTGGTTATCAAATACGAAAGGAGTAGGGTTAGTTTGGGTTCATAAGTATAGTAGGGTAATCGGGAAATTGAGGGTGTAGGCTACGCTTAGTTATTAAGGTCGGTCCGCGCTCTCGCGTCGAAGACAAACCCGGATTCTCATGCAAGTGTCACTCAATACACAAGAACTCAACCAAAAGTCAATAACACAATGAAAAGATGGGAACTAGTATGAGAAGTATGGCCACTACAACTCAAATAACCAAATCCACAAACACATGGTGTTCTTGACAAGAGATTAACAACAAAGGTCTCACCTTTACCCATAATCAAGTCTAATTACCCATAACCTACACTTAATTTCCCTACTAACCCCACAAGGATTTACTCACTCATAACTAAACTAACATTAACATACATAAAAGAAACTAACATGCAAGCTAACATATTCATGTTGTATGAAACACAAAGAAAACACAATTCACTAAATAAAGATGGAAACTTTAATGTAGAACTAGTATTAAAAGAGAAAAAGGCAAGAAGGATTATACCAACACAATAAAGGAATGGAAAGATTCAAACTTTGAATAGACTTCAACCCAAAGAGATATTCAATGTTGTCAAGATTGAAATATCAATTACAAGTCTTCAAAAATCCAAAGTAGAAACTAAGATTAACACTAGATTAATGTTAAGTAGAGAGTAATTAAGGAGAGTTTGAACTAAGGTTTATCTAAGAGGCACTATTTCTCTCTAGGGTTTTGTGTCCATCAAAATGATTACAAGAGGGGTATATATAGTGTTCCACAAGTGAGAGAAGTGAAGGAAAGGAGCGGACTAGGAGCTGAGTCCTTCCCGACCGGGAAGGAATGGTCCCGATCGGGACGAACCAATGGTCCCGACCGGGATGGCACGAACCCGACCGGGATGGCACGATGGTCCCGACCGGGATGAGGCGAACCCGACCGGGACGGCACGATGGTCCCGGCCGGGATGAGGTGAACCCGATCGGGACGACACTGCAGTAGCCTCCTCCGAAGTGCACTTCATCCCTGACGGGATGAGGTGCATACCCGTCGGGGATGGGTCTTGTAGGCCTCCAATATGACCCTTTTGGTTCCTCCTTGTCTCTTATGGACTTCTCATCGATTCTCGGGACTCGGGATCGGGTCTCGGAGGCTCGGGATTGGGTCCCAAGGTCTCGGGGTCGATTCCAAAGCGTCGAGTCATCGTTCCTTTATCTCGTTGGCTCCAAAATGTGTATGTATCGAGTCGGAATCGCTCCAACTCTTCCAAATTGGTCTCGGGAACCTGAAACGAACTAAAGGAAGCATAAGAAGCCCCTAAACCGCTCCCAAGGAGCGATTCTACAAGAAAAATGGGACCAAAACGCTATAAAATAGGCACTACAAACCACACTTATCAACTCCCCCACACTTAACCCTTACTCGCCCTCGAGTAAGCACTAACTAACTAACTAACTAACTAAAAAAAAACTATTATCCGAGTGGGTATTAGCGCACCCTACGCCCTTTCAACTCACGCCGAAGTGTTTATGAGGCAAAACACTCCTCGCAAGACAAGTGAGGTCTTGTGACAAAAATGGTGGATACGCCTCGCACACGAAACAAACAAGCACATGAACAAACAAAAAGAGACGTATCCACGCTAAGAAAAACACCGAGTTCCTCATCGAAACGGTGGGAAGACTCCGGTTATGAATTCAGGGCAAGTGAAACATTCTCAAGTTAGCTACACAAGAAGGAAGGGACACAAATTCTAATAGTATGACGGCTAAGCAACAATTAAATTGACAGCTTGTCGAAGTCCTTCTAATCTACTAAGGGGAATTTACGCCAAGACGATAAATGGAGTGGAAAAAGGATGAACCCCGGAGTGAGTCGACACTGTAGGTAAGTGCGATTTCATTCCCCAAGCAAAGCCTAGAGGGTCGTCCCAAATTCAAAGTAACCAACTAGTCCAAACAAAAAAAAGGGAAAAATGCTAAGCAAAGAGGGAGACAACCGAATAGTCGCCGCTATCTTCCTTCCTCGGGACTCGGTCCGTTGGTAGGCCCTTCACGGCGATGCATCGGCAAAAGGCTAGGTGAAAAGAAGGATAATCGAATAGTCACCGCTATCTTCCTTCCTCGGGACTCGGTCCGTTGGTAGGCCCTTCACGGTGACACATCGACAAGGGAAAAGGTTTATTGTTTTTGTTTCGTTTTTTTTTTTGGAATGTTTTTGAGGTTTATTCTTTGACTTTGGGCTAACACACTTTCTTTCATTCTTGATCTTCTTCTCCTCCCCTTAAGTCAATCAATTGGGGGCAAATTTTTGGGCATTTTCCTTCGTTTTTTTTTTTTTTTTTTTTTTTTTTTTTTAGCCTCATTCTTTCTCAATTGGCTTGCCCAAGACAAAATCTAAATGCAACTTGCCAATTACAATATGCAAAGCTTATTAAACGGAACTGGAGGAATGGTAGGGAAGTAGGTAAGTTAGGTGTGCACCCCTTCCTAACCCACAAAAAAGGTGAAAAATTTGGACTAGAGAGCGGTTACTTGAATAAGGTCACCTAAGGAAATGAAACCCGGACACCAAGGCCTAACACTCCGGGGGTGGCCAAGGTGGTTAAGTGCAAATCTCGGTGTAAACACTTAGTAGAAAAGATGGACTGAAGGCAAAAGGTCAATATAATTATTGTTTAAAGGTCATTCTACTAGAATAAAGTCCACAAATCCAAAAAGTGACGCTAACTAGAGAATAAGAGGCACTTGCACACAAATCACATAACCGGGTTTTCGAAAAAGAAACACTCTACCTACACCTAACACAAACTATACAAGACGAAGACAAGAGAGAAAGAAAACACAAAAAGAAGAGAAGAAAAGTAAGAGTAAGCATACACAACAATTAACAAACACCACCCCTTACAATCCAAACAAGTTGCTTATGTAACTCAAACTTCACAAAGCTCCACCCGAGCCACAATCAACACAGACACAATCTCCAAACTCCGTGACGGAAATAGGAAAAAGGGAAAGGAATGATATTACCGAGCTTTTGTAGAGCTTTCCGAAATTGATGGTCGTCGAGCAACCTACAAGGAAAAGGGGAGGCAAAACGCACACAAACAACAAATATACACAACACAAACAGAATAAAACACAAGAGAAAATGTTTTTGGGATTTTTTTTTTTTTTCAATTTTTTTTTTTTTTTTTTTTTTTTTTTTTTTTTGGGGGGGGATTGGTTAGAAAGAAATCACTAAAAATAAAAAAGAACTATCACTAACTATCACTCCCCCACACTTAAATCGAGCAATGTCCTCATGCTCGATCGACAGTGTGTGGAAGACACAAAAGAAAAGAAATAAAAATACGGTGAAAAAGGCTAAAGATGAAGAAAATACAGACGGTTTCGAGCCTAGGTGTAATCACGTCACCTAGACCCGAGTCAAGAGAAGATATGGAAGGGGGAAAGGTAAAAGGAAACAAAAAATTTGAAATGGGAGGGGAGGACTAGGTGTAATCACGTCACCTAGCCCGGATTCCGCCCGATTTCCACTAAATCCTATCAATTATCCTAAAAAGAAAAATAAAATAAAGAAAAAATAAATAAAAAGAAATAAAAATTAAGTTAACTAACAAATTGTCGTTTGGATTTTGAAGTAACTCTTGACGTAATCAAGTCGTCAAGAGTCACCGGGAGCAATTTCTCAAAAGAGCCCCGAGGGCTACCAAATCACATAAATGAGGGGATGCATAATGGACGAGCAACAAAAAACGGAAAAGAACGTTAGTCGCCTTACCAAGTGGTTAGCAACCTACATATCTCCATCGTTCAATAGTCAATAATCATCGGGCTCGTCGTCATCCTCCTCTTCACTTCCATTACCGTCATCATCATCATCATCACTTTCTTCTTCTTCTTCTTCACCGGCTCCAAAATCACCCTCCCCCCTATTCACATCCCAAGCGTCCTCCTCCTCGAACTCCTCATCGTTATTACCGTGGCCTTGGAAGTATTCCGGTCTATACCACGATGGGAGGTTCCCTTGCGGGTTTATATACCCTTGTTGAGCTAGGAGGTGGTACCCGGGGTATTGGGCATAGTAGTCATCCCTCCTATGCTCATATTGCCCAAGATGTAGGGCATTAAGCATAGCGGCCATAGAAAGGTCGGCCGGAGGCGAAGGGTAGACAAAGGGAGTGTAAGGTGCATACGGAGGGACGTTAATGAATGACGGGGGGGTGGGATAGTAGTGATGGGGTAGTGTAGCTTGTTGTTGTTGTTGGTAGTGGGGTTGTTGTTGTTGTTGTTGTTGGGGTTGTTGTTGTTGTTGTTGGGGTTGTTGTTGTTGTCGTTGGGGTTGTTGTTGTTGTCGTTGGGGTTGGGTATGTGAGGAGGAGGCACCGGGGTCACTTCCAACAAAGGGGATTAAGAAGTTAGGCTCTTGGACCGGGGTGGTGGATCGCTCCAAAGGCGCAAGGATCGGGAGTGTGTTACATGGTAGGAAGAAATGTGCCCGACCCGCCGTGTTCCATTGGTACTTTTTATGCACCTTGTCGTACGCAATCCACCTATGGTATCGAGCCAAACGGTCCTCATCTATTCTTGTGTCCCCCGGTACGGGGATCAAGTCCTCCTCCCGAAATTCCGCACTAACCCTCTTAGCTATATGAGTAACAAGTCCCCCAATGACAATTTCTCTCATATGTTTCCCCCCTTTACTAATCTTTTCGAAATGCTTAGCTATAGCAAGAGCAATGTCGGGGGTGAATCGACGTTGACGCTTTATATTCAAGTATGCCCCAATAATGGTCAATTCTTGCTGGGTGAAGGTACCCGTTTCGCACCTCCCAAATAAGGTACCCGCCACTAATCGGTGCCATAGACGAAGGACCGGGTGATGGACTAGACGACTTGACAAGTGCCTAAAGTCTACGAGTGTAAGACCCGTGATACTACGCCAGACATCCGCCACATTAAATTCGTCAGGAATGCTACTATTAGTGGTGGAGGGGAGGCCAAAAATCTCACCGAATCGGGGGAGGGTGCGCATATAGGATGTGTTGTTGATCCTAAAATATACCCTATGTGGTAAGCCATGCAAATCGAGACGAAAGCTACTAAGGAACTCTAATGTGAGTTGCCTATAAGTGAGCTCATGCATGTCAAAGAGCGTTTCCATCCCCACCCCAACAAAAAATTGCCTACTTTGCTCAAGCAACCCAAGCTTCCTAAGAATTGATTTACACAAAAATTGAGTTGGTTCAAGGTTCTTACCAAGGAGATTGGAGAATTTCTCCTTTTGCAGTTCCGACTCAAAAACAAGGTTGGGAAAATCCGGGTGACATGCAATTTCTTGCTCTCCGGCCTCGACCTCGACCTCGGTCCTAGAACTCGACGCACTCTTTCGTTTTCTGCTAACTACCGATTGCCCTCTCTTCTTTGGAGCCATTGTTGAAGAAGTTTGATGCTAAACAACCAAATCGATTTTCACCCAAAAATAGTTTCTATAACCCACAAAAATACCAACAAGAAGCTTAGTATTGATGTAATAAGCCTCCAAAACCCACCCAAAGAAGCTCAGTCAAGTTAGGAAAGAAAACCCCAAATTTCGGATTTGGGGAAAAAGTGGTATGAAAAACTTGATTTTTTTTGTTTTTGGGGGTTTTAATGGTAAAAAATGGGTCTAGGATAGTTATTAATGTGATGGAGACCGATTTTGAAGTGTTTTGAGAGTGATTTGAGGAATTTTTGTGGATGAAGTGAGGGTTTATGGTGATTTGGGGTTAGGTTAAATAATGGGGTTTTGAGTTTGGAGAGAGGTTGAAGATGAAGTTGAGTAATATGTAGTATGTGAGTTTGGGTTGAGTATGGGAGTTATAAGGAGGGTGGGATGGGGCGGGTTGGGCCTTGGAATCAAATGGCTATGGCTCTCGGCGTCCCGACCGGGAAGAGTAGATCCCGTCCGGGTTGCCTCCTCCGTCCCGACCGGGATGAAGTCGTCCCGACCGGGATGGCTTGACAGTAGATGCTCCAAAAGACCACTTCGTCCCGACCGGGACGGCATGATCCCGACCGGGATGGCTTCTTCGTCCCGACCGGGATGGACCCATCCCGACCGGGATGACTTGACAGTAGGGGCTATAAATGACACCTTCGTCCCGACCGGGAAGGCATGATCCCGACCGGGATGGCTCTCCCGTCCCGACCGGGATGGACCCATCCCGACCGGGATGACTTGACAGAGGGGGCTCTAAATTGTCACTTAATCCCGACCGGGATGGGTTGATCCCGACCGGGTTGACCCCTACGTCCCGACCGGGATGAACCTGTCCCGAACGGGATGCTCCAAGAATACGACCTTAGCATATTGCCTTCATACATACCCCTCGGGATCCGGAATCCCATTCCCAAAAGCTTGTTCTTAGCTCAAAAACGACCACCTAGCCCCCGTCTTCCAAAAAAAATCCCAACGAGTAGGAGAAATAGAAAACCGGGCTGGGAAGCTTGATTTATCGCTTCAAGTAGTCGCCTCCAAATACTCAACACACTAACTCAACAATCATAAATCTCCCTACACAATTCCACAAACTCATGAAAACTCTCTCCCTCACCACACTCATAAGAAGATTACCAAAAAAAAACAATTTTTACGCACACCAAATCCAAGGAAAAACAAGAAACACGAAAAAAATTCACAAGAAATAAAAAGAAGGGAAAAGATATTTACAACATGGCGGTTCTTGAGGAACACCGCCAAACCGAGTTTGTTGGATTGGTTATGAGGGGATTGGTTGGAGGTGAAGTACCTCCACCGACTCCTTGGTTGCACTCTCGTTGTAGAGTTTGATCCTTTGACCGTTTGCCCGGAACGGTTCACCCTTTTCATTGCTCAACTCGAAGTCTCCATACCGTCCGACTTCCGTGATGGTGAACGGTCCGTACCAACGTGAGCGGAGCTTCCCGGGGAATAGCTTAAGCCTTGAATTGAATAGTAGCACCTTGTCACCCACTTGAAACGACCTCTTGTTTATCCTCTTGTCATGCCATAATTTAGTGCGTTCCTTGTAGATCCGCGCACTTTCATAGGCTTGTAGTCGGAATTCTTCTAATTCATGTAATTGAAGCAATCGCTTCTCACCGACTAAAGTAGGATCGAGGTTGAGTTCTTTTATAGCCCAAAAAGCTTTGAACTCCATTTCGACCGGAAGGTGGCACGCTTTCCCGTAGACAAGCCTATATGGCGATGTGCCAATAGGTGTCTTAAACGCCGTCCGGTATGCCCATAGCGTGTCGTCGAGCTTCATGCTCCAATCCTTCCGGTTCCTTGTGACGACTTTCTCAAGGATAGCTTTGATTTCCCGGTTCGAGATTTCTACTTGGCCGCTTGATTGAGGGTGATAAGCCAAGCCGGTCCTATGATGTACGCCATATTTCAACAAGATAGCATCAAGACGTTTTTCATGGAAGTGGGTTCCTCCATCGCTTATAATGGCACGAGGAACTCCGAACCGGGGGAATATCACCTTCTTTAGGAGATTCATTACAACCCTAGCGTCATTAGTGGGTGTGGCAACGGCTTCCACCCACTTCGAAACATAGTCCACGGCTACTAGGATGTAGCGATTTCCCTTTGACGATGGAAATGGGCCTTGGTAATCTATCCCCCATACGTCAAATAATTCAAGCTCCAAAATCCCTCTTTGCGGCATCTCATGCCTCCACGATATGTTCCCGGTCCTTTGGCACGCGTCACATTGGGAAACAAATTCCTTTGCATTTTGAAACATCGTTGGCCAATAGAACCCGGATTGTAGTATTTTTGCGACCGTCCTTGAGGCACCGTGATGTCCGCCGTATGGGGACGAATGACAAGCTTCCATAATACCCTTTTGTTCCCATTGAGGGACACACTTCCTATATAAGCCATCGGCACATGCTTTGAATAGTTGCGGGTCATCCCAAAAGTATTGCTTGACCTCGTAGAAGAACCTCTTCTTTTGTTGGTAATTCAAATCCGGGGGAAGAACACCTCCCACAATATAGTTTGCATAGTCGGCGAACCAAGGAGGTTGGTCCGACGATGTGGTGCAAACAATCATTATAGCATCGTCCGGGAATGAATCATCGATGTGAGATTTCTCGAGGTCTTCAACTCGAAGGCGTGATAGGTGATCCGCTACTACGTTCTCGGCGCCCTTCTTATCACGAATCTCTAAGTCGAATTCTTGGAGAAGAAGAATCCAACGGAGTAATCGTGGCTTCGAGTCTTTCTTGGCTAGTAGATATTTCAAAGCGGAATGATCGGTGAAGACTATCACCGTAGAGCCGAGAAGATATGATCTAAACTTGGTGAGGGCGTACACAATAGCCAATAGCTCTTTCTCGGTCGTAGCATACCGAGCTTCGGTGTTGTCTAGGGTTTTGCTAGCGTAATATATGGCATGTAAGGCTTTCCCGTCCCTTTGACCTAATACGGCCCCTACCGCATAGTCACTAGCATCGCACATCACCTCGAACGGCTTGGACCAATCCGGTGATTTGATAACGGGAGCGGTGATCAAGGCCTCCTTTAACCTAGCAAAAGCCTCATTGCACGCATTAGTCCATATAAATGGGGCATCCTTCAAGAGGAGTTCGGTGAGAGGCTTGGCCAATTTTGAAAAGTCTTTTATAAATCGGCGGTAGAATCCCGCATGGCCTAAGAAACTCCGAACTCCCTTGACATTCGTAGGCGGGGGCAAATGCTCGATGACTTGAACTTTTGCCCCGTCTACTTGAATGCCCCGATCTTTGATCAAGTGACCTAACACAATGCCCTCATTTACCATGAAATGGCATTTTTCCCAATTCAACACCAAGTTCACTTCTTCACATTTAGCTAACACTTTAGACAAATTTACCAAACATGACTCAAAGTCTTTACCATAAACACTAAAATCATCCATGAAAACTTCAACAATAGACTCGATATAGTCCGAAAAGATGCCCATCATACACCTTTGGAAGGTGGCCGGGGCATTACACAAGCCAAAAGGCATGCGTCTATATGCAAAGGTTCCATAAGGACAAGTGAATGTGGTCTTAGGTTGGTCATCCGGGTGAATCGGGATTTGGAAAAATCCCGAAAAACCGTCAAGGAAGCAAAAGTGAGTGTGGGAAGCCAACCTCTCTAACATTTGGTCAATGAATGGGATAGGGAAGTGATCTTTCTTGGTGGCATTATTGAGTTTCCTATAGTCAATGCACATTCGATGACCGGTGACACACCTAGTGGGCACTAGTTCATCTTTTTCATTCTTTATGACCGTGATTCCACCCTTCTTGGGAACCACTTGAATAGGACTAACCCAATTTGAGTTTGATATGGGATATATGATCCCGGCATCAAGGAGTTTCATGATCTCCTTCTTTACGACCTCTTGCATGTTAGGATTAAGCCTTCTTTGTCCTTGGACACTAGGCTTAAAATCGTCTTCTAAATGTATCCTATGCATGCAAAAATCGGGACTAATCCCTTGTATGTCATCAAGACTATAGCCAATGGTGCTCTTATATTTTCGCAAAACCTTAAGCAACGCATCCAATTGGTTAGACTCGAGTTCGGAATTAACTATGACCGGACAAGACTTTTTATCGTCTAGATAGGCGTAAGATAAAGTAGGGGGAAGGGGTTTAAGATCTAGAGATTGTACCTCAACCGAGTAGATCCCACAAAGTGTAGCTTGATCTTCTTCCCGGTTCTCCCCATCTAGAGCTTCTTCAAGTACATCTAAGTCTTCGTCCCATAGTCCACCTTTAGCTCTTTCAAGTCCCATGGTTAGGAGAGCTTCAAGAGGATCTTTCACCAATAATGTCTCGGTGGCATCCTCAACGACTTCATCAAGTACATCGATTACACAACAAGAGTCATTGGTATTTGGAGTCTTCATTGTGCTATGGAGGTCAAAAGAGATCTTCTCATCTCCAATCTCCAAAGTCAATCTTCCATTCTTTACATCTATAAGGGCACCCGCCGTATGGAGAAACGGGCGTCCAAGGATGATTGGAATGTTGGCGTCCTCGGCCATGTCAAGCACTATGAAATCAACCGGAACAAAGAACTTGCCTATACGAACCGGCACATCCTCTAGTATGCCAAGGGGGCGCTTGATTGATCGATCCGCCATTTGAAGTGTGATGGTTGTGCATTTAAGCTCATTCATGCCTACCTTCTCACAAATGGAGTAAGGTATAACACTCACACTCGCTCCCAAATCACAAAGGGCTCTCTCGATGTGTACATTCCCAATCTTACACGGGATGGAGAAGCTTCCCGGATCCTTAAGCTTAGGTGGGGATGGTTGTAGGTACATGTCGCTCAATCCCCCCGTAAAAGCAATAGTTTCGGGCTCTCCCAACGATCTCTTCCTAGATAGGATCTCCTTCATAAACCGAGCATAGGTAGGCACTTGAGTAATCAATTCGGTAAAAGGAATAGTCACTTCTAGGTTCTTCACGAGTTCAAGAAACTTGTCAAATTGCTTGTCCGTTTTGGACTTGGCTTGTCTTGAGGGAAAAGGTAGTTGAACCTTAGTAGCTTCCCTCACTTCTTTGGACTTCGATTTCTCACCATGGGTTTCTTTTGACTTTGAGGGAGAAGTTCCTTTAGATTTGGTTTTGTCATGTGGGATGAAAGTAGACGAGGTTCTTTGCGAAGAAAGAACATTACCCCCCTCGTCAATGTCTTCAACAATCACTTCTTCCCCTAAATCCGGGTTAGGGACTTCTTCATCACAAGAATCTTCTAGAGGTTGATCAACCTCTTCAAGTCTAGGCTCCTCCCTTTGTTTTCCTCCATAATCATCTTCCTTAGGCATCATAGGTGGCTCATAGCTAGAACCACTCCTCAAGGTGATAGCATTAGCGGTAGCTTGGTTCGGTGTCGTGCCTTGAGGAGGCAATTGCCCTTTTTGCCTTGAAGAATTACCCGAGGCCACTTGAGACAATTGAGTTTCCAACATCTTCACGTGAGTGTCTCTAGCCTTGTTATCCCTTTGGATTTGAGCATAGAATTCTTGTTGATTTCTTTGCATTTCCATTTGATTGCGTTGTACCTCTTGATTGCTTCTTTGCATATCCAACATTGTCTTTTGCATATCAAAATCGGGTGTTGGAGCTTGTTGAGTATGGGGAACATTCGCAATAGTTAGAGGAAAACCATAATCATAAGTAGGAGATTTACTCCTAGGCTTGGCATCTTGTTGTTGGTTTTGGAAGTTTCCTTGAGCTTGAAAGTTACCTTGATTTTGACCTTGAAAATTCCCTTGATTTTGGTAACTTTGAAAATTTCCCTGATTTTGGTACCCTTGGTTGTTGCTTTGAAAGCCTTGGGAGTTAGGGTTTCCATGGAAACCACCTTGGTGAGCTTGATAATTAAAATTACCTTGATTGTTGAAGCTTTGTTGATTGTTATAGCCACCTTGGTTTTGATAGGCGTTTGGTTGTTGAAAGTTGTTGAAAGGCCTTTGATTGCCTTGGTAGCCTTGGTTTCCTTGGTAACCTTGATTGCTTTGGTAGCCTTGATTTCCTTGGTTGCCCCTAAAAGGGGGAGCAACATATGTTTGTCGGCCTTGTTGTTGGCCTTGTTGTTGGCCTTGTTGAGCACCTTGGAAGACTTGAGGGTTTTGGACATTTTGAGTCTTGTAAGATAGAAAAGGGTGCTTGTGAGTGTTGGCATTGTAGTAATTGGAGAATGGTGTCCCTTGCTTATATGCTTGAAAAGCATTGACTTGTTCCACATTGCTCAAACACTCATAAGACTCATGCCCGAAGATTCCACAATTTTCGCACATACCATGATTTGATGGATTAAATGAAGAATCCATGGCATTGACTTGTTGCATGGTTGGTTGGGTGGAAGAACTTGTGCCTTGAAATAAGTCGGCTTGCCCTTGAAGCTTTTTGTCGATAGCATCCATATGAGTCTTCAATTGAGCACCCAAATCGGCACTAAGTTGAGTAATAGCATCAATGTCATGCCTTCCCCCTCTATTTACCTTCCTAGGTCTAGAATATTGGGAGTTATGCACCGCCATCTCCTCTATCCTTGACCAAGTTTGGTCATCATCCACTTCGGTGAAACGGCCATTCGAACCCATATTAAGTATGCCCCTCGAATCTTCAAACAAGCCATTCCAAAATTGTTGGACGAGAAACCACTCCGACAATCCATGATGAGGACAAGAGCGAATTAAAGCCTTAAATCTTTCCCACGACTCATAGAGCCCCTCATCGTCACGTTGTTGAAACCCCGTGATTGAAGCCCTTAGTTGGTTGGTCTTTTCCGGTGGATAAAACTTTTGATAGAAGGCTAATGCTAGCTTCTTCCAAGTATTGATTCCTAGAGCCGCCTTGTTGAGTTCCTTATACCATTGCTTTGCTTTACCAATCAAGGAGAAGGGAAAAAGGACCCACCGAATTTGGTCTTGTGTGATTCCCGCTTGCGAAATGGCATCACAATAATCGGAAAAAGCCTCCATATGTTGGTGTGGATCCTCGGTAGGTAACCCGCTAAATTGGTTTCGCTCAACCAATTGGATGAATGCCGTCTTGGCTATAAAGTTCCCGGTATAAGTACCCGGCATAGTGGCGGGACCGGGCAAGACATCCTCCGTAAATGTCGAGTGTGAAGAGAACTTAGGCATGATGTGTCGGATTGGTGATGTGGGTGTGGAACTTGGAATAGAAGAGGTTGGAGATGTAGGTGGTGAAGTGGATGGAGAGTATGCCGGTGATGTAGAATGGGATGCGCTAGAATTGTGGGTGCCGAAGAAGTTTGAAAATCCTTCGTCGGTAGCTCCTCCCGGTGGGGAATTTAGATCAATCTCCACGCTTTGCTCGGAATCTTCGCTCGTGCCCGGTTGGGAACCTCTCGTTCTAACAACTGTCCTTTTTCGAAGGTTTCGGAAAAACCTTTCCGGATCTGAGTTGAAGAGAAGAGGATGGTTTCCGCCTCTAGGCATAAACTGTGGACTAGGAAACAAACGTGAGAAGTCTAGTGCTTTGTGGGCACTAGACAAGAAAGAAATAAACTCTACACAACGAAGAAGCAAGGAGAGATGGATGAAACACAAGATGGAACTCAATTTATATTGACGAAAACACAAGATGGTAACTCAATCTAGAAAATAAGCAAACAAAGTCTAAACAAGCACCGTCCCCGGCAACGGCGCCAAATTGATGGTAGGATTTGTCGTGAGTCCTAACCAACAATAAATAACCAACTAACCTAATGGGTAGCTAGGGTAAGTCGGGATCGTGTTCACGGAGACGGTGAGGTAGGGTTTAGACTCGGTCGACCTAAAACGAAATTAAGATACCAAACAAACACACTGGGACGACAAATGGAAAAGTATTATGGAAGAGGAGTAAGGACTAGGCTAACAATGACTAATTAAAGCGATGATAAAATGAAACATCTAATAGACAAAAAAACTAGCAAACTAGTGAATTAGAGACTAACTAAGAGGTGGTTATCAAATACGAAAGGAGTAGGGTTAGTTTGGGTTCATAAGTATAGTAGGGTAATCGGGAAATTGAGGGTGTAGGCTACGCTTAGTTATTAAGGTCGGTCCGCGCTCTCGCGTCGAAGACAAACCCGGATTCTCATGCAAGTGTCACTCAATACACAAGAACTCAACCAAAAGTCAATAACACAATGAAAAGATGGGAACTAGTATGAGAAGTATGGCCACTACAACTCAAATAACCAAATCCACAAACACATGGTGTTCTTGACAAGAGATTAACAACAAAGGTCTCACCTTTACCCATAATCAAGTCTAATTACCCATAACCTACACTTAATTTCCCTACTAACCCCACAAGGATTTACTCACTCATAACTAAACTAACATTAACATACATAAAAGAAACTAACATGCAAGCTAACATATTCATGTTGTATGAAACACAAAGAAAACACAATTCACTAAATAAAGATGGAAACTTTAATGTAGAACTAGTATTAAAAGAGAAAAAGGCAAGAAGGATTATACCAACACAATAAAGGAATGGAAAGATTCAAACTTTGAATAGACTTCAACCCAAAGAGATATTCAATGTTGTCAAGATTGAAATATCAATTACAAGTCTTCAAAAATCCAAAGTAGAAACTAAGATTAACACTAGATTAATGTTAAGTAGAGAGTAATTAAGGAGAGTTTGAACTAAGGTTTATCTAAGAGGCACTATTTCTCTCTAGGGTTTTGTGTCCATCAAAATGATTACAAGAGGGGTATATATAGTGTTCCACAAGTGAGAGAAGTGAAGGAAAGGAGCGGACTAGGAGCTGAGTCCTTCCCGACCGGGAAGGAATGGTCCCGATCGGGACGAACCAATGGTCCCGACCGGGATGGCACGAACCCGACCGGGATGGCACGATGGTCCCGACCGGGATGAGGCGAACCCGACCGGGACGGCACGATGGTCCCGGCCGGGATGAGGTGAACCCGATCGGGACGACACTGCAGTAGCCTCCTCCGAAGTGCACTTCATCCCTGACGGGATGAGGTGCATACCCGTCGGGGATGGGTCTTGTAGGCCTCCAATATGACCCTTTTGGTTCCTCCTTGTCTCTTATGGACTTCTCATCGATTCTCGGGACTCGGGATCGGGTCTCGGAGGCTCGGGATTGGGTCCCAAGGTCTCGGGGTCGATTCCAAAGCGTCGAGTCATCGTTCCTTTATCTCGTTGGCTCCAAAATGTGTATGTATCGAGTCGGAATCGCTCCAACTCTTCCAAATTGGTCTCGGGAACCTGAAACGAACTAAAGGAAGCATAAGAAGCCCCTAAACCGCTCCCAAGGAGCGATTCTACAAGAAAAATGGGACCAAAACGCTATAAAATAGGCACTACAAACCACACTTATCACTACCAGGTCAATCAAGGATTAAAACCTGGCAGACTTCCGATCGGGTCGTTTAGGGTCCATTAGACCTGCGTGAAGGGCTCGCCAGCCATAGAATAGAAATCATACCTGGGTTGATGCTGATAATGTCGCGGGAGCTTGCCTAGGAAGCTATGGGTATACCTGTTTGCAGATATATCCTGTCTTAGAATTGCACGGAAGCTTGCCTTGGAAGCTATGGGCATATCTGTTTGCAGATATATCCTGAAAGAAGTTGCCTGAGCTTTTCCACTGGGGAACTTAGAATTTTTGGGAGTCTTGGGTGTACCTGTATGCTGACATAATTTGTATGCAACATGTAGGCGAAACACTGACTCATGCTGGGGAAGAAAAAGATGATTTTTTCGAAATTTTTGAAAAGAGGAAATCCTGAATTTTTTGGAAGGTTTGGAAATAAGGATGCTTGGGATGACTTTGATTCCTAATCGGATTCTGACACGGATTCCTGGAATTCCCTGGTTAGGCTTGTATGCCTAGGTGAAGTGTGATAAAAATTCCTATTCCCGTGGTGACTAGGAAAGAGATTTTCTCAAATGGCTAAGTTTTGCAAATGAGAATTTGAAGAGAGAGATATACCGACAGACTCGACTCTGGACGCGAGAGGACGAGTTGACAGACACGACTTTGACTCTCTAAGGGTTAGACCGTGACTCGGTAGGGGGGTAGGCCACCTATGATGACAAGACTCTTAAGTTGCGCTATTCCGTAGCCTAGGCGAGTGGCAACACGGTCGAATCCTCGGAATGAGACTGTTTCCGTACGACAGGGTTTTGTGGTAGCAATGTCGTAGACTGGTGTTCTTTTGGAATTTTTGATTTTTGGGTATATTTCCAAAGTGGGTATTGCTCCGAGTCCTGACAGATTCTCGTCTTTGACTAAGCCGAATACTAGGACACACTATAGAAAGGAGGCTAGATCTTTATTCCTTGAATTTATCTGGATTTTGTGAGTGGATGGAGAACTTCTGCCTAGGAGAAGCCCCCAGGAAGACAAAGCTAGCTGTTGAGAACATGATGGTGTCGTGACCGGAATGATGGTGCTTTTTGAATGTGTGTCAATGTGGGTGGTTGTGCCTCTGTTGAAAGGCTGCCTACGTATTCACGTGTTAGTGAAATCAAACCAAGCCGTAGTTCAGTGGATTGAAAGATATATAATGGTGCCTAGTTTACTAGGGCTTTGTGTGTAACTAGCCACAGCGATGGTGTAGGCTAGGTGCATTCCCAGTGATGTCTTGATCAAAGGGCTAGAATAGTTAGGATGTTGATCCTGTGACTGTGAGCATTCTCCGGGATAGCCCCCAGAGGTGGTGTAAACCATTTGGGCATGTTCTATGCCGACTGCAAGTTGAGTTCCCGTGTTTGGGGCTGGTAACTGGTTTAAATGAGGAGAATTGGGATGAGATTTTAACGAGTTCTGCTCTTGGGGATTTTAACGAGTTTTGTTCTCGGGGATTTGATGAGTTTTGCTCTCAGGGATTTTAACGAGTTTTGCTCTCGGGGATTTGATGAGTTTTGCTCTCGGGGATTTGATGAGTTTTGCTCTCGGGAATTTTAACGAGTTTTGCTCTCGGATTTGCATATGGTGATTGTGAATTTTGTTATGTAAAGGGGAAGTCGAGTAGAATGGCTCGAGCTTCGGTTGGGCAGGTTTGATAATGCGGGATCTGATTTCCATGTCTGGCCTTAAAGGCTAGGGTGTATCCTATGGAGCTTGAATCCTCAAAATTCTGGGCTGTCTCTAGCCTAGGTCTCGAGAAGGTCTTGAGGGTTGTAATGTGAGAAGGCTAGATGTAGTGTTAGCTGACCAGCTTGACTGTCTCTCCCCTATTGGATGGTATGGGTATTGATAATTTTTGAATTGACCGTTTCACGGTCATGGGTTTTTGAATTCTTTGGGTTGACCTCTTAGCCCCGGTCATGGGATTCTTCATTTGAGTTGACCGTGTCTGGTCGAGAGATGTTGATAATTCTTTTTTGATCATGGCCAACTTTTTTTTGTTTTGGCCTTTTGCTTTTTTTTTCTTGGACTTTTGATTTTTTTGTCCAGTTTTTTTTTGTCGGTCAGACTAACACCTAAGGTAGGGACTGGCTAGTCTTATTGGAAGGGTGTTTATTGTGGGAAGTGGGCTTGCCTCCCGTCTTGAACCCAAACTAGAAGGCTACCCAGATTTGTCATAGGATTCGATATGCTCCTGCTACGGGTAGTTATGTGGCTTTCTATACCAGACATGGAATAGGTAAAAGGAAAACACGGGCTCGGTTTCCTGCAGTCATTATAGATGTGCCTATAATAGTCACGTGCGTGTGCTCACAGTGTATGATGGTGTTCATCATGTTCTCGGAAACACATAAGGAAAGCATATATGAGAAAGAATATTGAAAAACTGATTTTGTTGAAATGTGAAAAGAGGACAGAATACCGCTGACTCTGACTCCGACTTTGATTTGGAAATGAGGATGTAGGGTATCCTAGACTCGAACTCAGACTTAGACTCAAATCAAATCCGGACTCGAATGCTCGGTTGGTTGTTTTTTTTTGGTAAAGTCTTTGATTGGAGAGAAAGAAGGGTGCCACGACTCGCCTAAACTCGGCTTTGCGCAAGTGCAAGAGAGGGAGTCAAACTAGACACGGCCCGGGGTGACGGGTCGACAAAGACTCTTGGACCGGGATACTCGAACGTTGATCTAGACGAGGTAACGACTGCGAATTGGACTCGAGCTGCATAAGGGTGAATCCGAAAATGGGGGAGACCGTGTTTGACCGTATCACGTGCTCGGATCAACCGTGGTGACCTAACCCTAGGTGACTCGAGTATTCGTAGCATAGGTACGACACGAAGAAGGCATCATAAGGACGCCGGTGCAGGATGAACGTAGGGTACCCCTTAAGGTGACCGTGGTTGACTGCTCGGGTGGAGGACAGCCCCCGAGTGAGACTAAAGACTTTGATAGGACTCAAATGGTGCGACATCTAAGTGACTCGAAAGTGGGGTACGTGAGCCACGTGTAAGACTAGACCCTTAGAGCAACCGTGATTGGTCGCTCTACTGAAAGGGTAGCCCCCGAGTGGGACTGAAGACTTTGTTAAGACTCGAGTGTCGGACGACTGACCCTTAGATGTAAGGATCACGAACCTTTTTGTTATAAGGCTATGCCTTATAAAAGGTTGACTTGGAAAAGACTTCTAGACGGATGACGCGTGGATGGTGGGCCTTCCTTAGGATTCGGCAAGTGGGCCTAGTCCCGTTCGAAGGAAGGTCTACGTGAGAATTCCCCAGACTTTAGACTCGAGTGTGTAAACGGACTTCCCTTTGTAGGAGTCTGTCCTACGAAGGTGGGCCGTGCCTTGACAAATAAGGCGGACTAGGATGGGGTGGAAACCCGTGATGTAAGATCGACGGAGTTTCGACGCTATAGACTCTAACAACTTATGACCAGACCCGACACTGCTAAATATGGGAAGTCCTAAGAAGAAGAAAGTTTTGAAAAGGGAATTTGGATTTGAAAACCGAGCAAGGTCGGATTGGAAGGCCCGATTTTTTTTTGAAAACCGAGAAAAGGGTTATCGGGCCGAGATTTCGGACTTTTTTTTTGAAAAGGTTTGGACAGCATACCGGCTAAAAATAGGCTATTTTGAGTCAAAATCATAAGTCCTAAATTCGGCAGCTTTACGGGTTTTGAAAAAGGCTGGGTTTTGAAAAGATGTAATTTTTTGAAAATGACGGTTTTTGAAAAGACCAAAGAAGATCAAGTAGCATGTAGTCATAGAAACAGTATAACGACGCCATGTATGCTCTTAGTCTAAGTCTCGGTCGGTCGAATAGGGTCTATACCAACAACGATGGCTTTCTCGTACTGAGGACGGACTCCCTAAGCCGAGTTGGTCTTAGGACATGCCGCAAAACCTAAACGAGTTCCGCCATTGAAGTCTTTAGTGCATCCAAGTGGGAATGCACCGTGGTATAGTGGGACGTCGGTCACAAGTAACCGGCCCGGGATAGAACGGGGTTATGCATGAATCATTGAACTAAAACGTGTACATTACTAATCGAACGATTTCTTTTCGAGTCTCACCCTGAGGATGCCGATGGTAAGTGACACATCAGTTAATCCCCAGCAGAGTCGCCAAATTGTGGACATGACATAGGTCCACCCCGACGCGGCGAAGCGCGGGTTTTGGGGAGGCGATAGAATTTCCATATGAGATGGATCGAATAGAATTTTAAATCGAAGTAGGAGTCGCCACCGAATTTTATGGTTATTCGGAACCATTCGAACCCACTCTATGTCGTAGTGGGCCATACTTAAAGCCTGGCCCATTTCCGATGTCAGAGTTTATTGGGTTCGTCCCTTAGCATATCGATACCGATGCCGACTGGGCGGTTAATCGTATATTGAATGACTCTCGTTGCCAATGGATTCGGACATCCGGAAACCATGGTTCTGAGCAAGGGGTGAGGGTACGTGTTGGGAAGTTCATTGAGAACACCCAACCCCGCCCGCACTTAGCGGCCTTTACTAAGATATCGTTCGGTTTTGTGTACACGCGTTAGTTCGACGATGAAATGATATGCAGAGATTATTTTCCTAAGACATGTGAGGAAAATAAAATGGGTTGCTAAGTCGTTTAATGCATATTAAACTAATAACGTCAAAGTTATTTTAGCATGTGAAGTTCGTTTTAGTCTAATAAAACGATAAAAAGAAAATATGAGAATAGTTTCATGCTTTGTATTCTCGGTATAAGGCTCGTCGGACGGTGGCTTAGACACGGGAGCGTCGAGATGATGCGGGTGAGTTAAGGTGTCGGTTTTTGGAGTGTTTTTGGTGTGTGTGTGCGGCGTGGGTTCGGCCGGTTTGGACGGGATTGGTTTCGTCAGATCTTTGGAATTATTTCAGGATTACGTCGGGATTTTGGATGTCGTTTTTGGCTGACTTTTCGGTATTTTTTGATGTGTTGTTGATGTTCTTTTTTCGGTCCTTTGGATGTTGAAGGGAGGGTCCTATTTATAGGAACCGAGGTGGTCTTGCTTGTGTGACAAGAAACACCGGTTTGGATAGGAAATACGAGAGTTCGTAAGGGAATAAACTTCTCGTTTCTTAGTGAAGAAGCCAAAAATCTCAGCTGGTGGGGAGGTATTTCGGCTGTCCTGGGGTATCTCGGCCGAGTATTTTGATGCTCGGTCGATGTCTGATTCGGTTTCCGGATAGAATTCCTACTTGAGATCGAATTCTATCCTTAAACAGATTTGTTTAATATTTGTGAAGGCTGATTTTTTGGTGTTTGAGTCCGAATCAACCGTGTAGTGTCACGGCCAGCTCATGTGACTCGGGAAAAAATATCTTTGACCGGGTTTGACTCGGTCGCTAAAAGACGGTTTTAGCCCTGGTGACGGTTTCGACCCAAATTAGTGTTATTTGACTCGAAACGACCCACTGGGCCTGGATTTGAGGTTGATTTTATGAAATTTGTACTCCTTAAAATGTCTAAACCAAATGTCCATGATTACAAGCCCATATCCGAGTCTATCAAAGCACGTTTACGTCCTATCATCATCGGGTGTTTGGCGGAAACTATTATAGACACCTGGCGGTCAAATGTAGGTGTCTACACTCGCTCACTGAATGGGCTGACAAATTTATCGTAATTGGATTCACTGCCCTTAAAGCTATCACGCATAAAGGTTTGGAAACTACAACTTATAGCCTGCATAATGAGACTGAAGCACATATTGATTAAATAGTGCCTTCCACCATAAATTTTACTGTCAGAATAACACACACATATCTCCAGGTTTTTCCCTGATAATTACTATGTTGACCACGTTCATAACATCGCCTACAGGAAGTCAGGCAGAGGAGCTCCAACAATGGTATGCACAACGTTCATGTGATGGTCACTGTGCAGCTTTACATCGTTCCTCCTGACTCTTACTATTTCTAAGTGCAGGGCCGCCATGAAAAAAACGCTTCTGTTGTGTAGCCAAAACCGCATTCTGGATCTCAAGTGCTCTGTGGGTGCCATACATATCACCAACATTGCAGTTGTGTTGGCCAAGCAGGTATGACACAATGCAGCTGAAAACACTTCTCTTTCCACCAAACACTGTAACAATGACACCTAACCACCTCGTCTTTACTTTTGTTATAGGTTAAGAACACTTTACAGGAAGAGAAACACAGGCTAGAAGTTGTGATCCCAGAACAAAAAATGGATAAGCTGAATGCTTACCTGGCCTGTTCAAACTGTGGGAAAAAAACTGACTTTCCAGTAGGTCAGGCATTCAGCTGTGACAACTGTTCACAGAAGAGAGCATTATGCTGCCCGAGGTATGTTTTAACAAATAATCAGAGCCACAGAGGACACCACACCAATGGTACACAATGCTGCTTTGCTACACAGGCAACTAACAAAGTCTCGCTGCAGGATAACGTTCCACTATGACGTTTCGGATGACACAGCCACGCTGGATCTAACTTTTTTCACAAATGACGCTTAAGCCCTATTTAGCTCACCAGCAGAAGACCTGTTCCGCATAAAACACACTGTAAGTTTTCACCTGTCCAAAGAATTCCAGCTACACCTTCTGCAATTAACTATATGCTGGAACACAAGTTAGACATTAACTCGATTTGTGCATTTTCTAGGATGATGTTGTTGCTTTCCAAGTACTTGCCCAAAAGCTGAAGACAGAAGCCACAGTCATTAAAGTTGGACCAAAGGGGATTCTTGCAAGGAATGGAATACTCCAGTTGGTACTTAAAAAGGTCGTCCGCGGATCTGGCGTTGGTACATCGACAAATTTTGGAGGCCCAACTACTGCAGCCAACCTTGACAGCATGACTACCAAAGTAGAGACGTCTGTACCAACAGCTGAAATAACGTCACCCCTGACTGCTGAGATACTGCCTCTGCCACCACCCAAGGCACAAATCCAACACTGCTCTGATCCTCCAGCAACACCCAAGCAAACAGCGGAGACGACAACGGCCTCCGACAAAACAGTTCACCAAGCCTCAACTGAAGATATGCCTCTGGAAGTGCAGCCCACTCATGGCGCCGTTGCACAAGCTGCAGCTCTCACTCCACCCTCTAACAAAGGGAAGCTCAACAAGTCGGCAAAACCCCCTGTGACACCTGAGCGCACAATGACAACACCCATTAGCTGTCACGGGTCAGCGCCACCGCGCCCCCTTAAAATCGAACCGAACACAGGAACCGCACCAGAGGCCACAAAGGCAGGCGGCCACGCGAAACAGGCAACCTAGAAGCCTTATGGGCCTTCCTAAACTGAAGCCCACTATGCCATCGGTCAATACCTTTGTCTTATAAAATAACTACGGACCATGTGCGCACTCTCTACGATCTACTTCAGTTACTTTTGTTGCAACTGTAGAACTAGCCTCTAAAGTTCTCATCGTTTGCTCGCTAGACGCTTTTGTAAGAGGTGTGTTGCTCTACGACACTGTTTCCAAGACAAAAAAAAACTAGCGATCTATTACCATGTTTACGTTGCACATTTGGGGGAAAACACCAAAGGGCAACAACAAGTCTGCTTATAAAACTCGCTTAAGCCAATCACACGCTGATCGGGAGATTGTCGCCATACAGCGAAACCTCAAACCCAAAAAAGTATACGTCCCACCAAAATGTACGAACCCGATACAAAACTGGCCCAGAGAAAACAAAAGGGCAAGCTAATTTTAAAAGTGCATGCGCCAAGTTGGCTCGGAGTGGGAAACAAAAAACACTGTCAACCGTCTCTGAGTTTCTTACAATGCGTGTCGATGTAAAATTTATGTTCGACCCCCCAAAAAAACAAGGCCGTCGCAACGCGTTCCACAGCTTCATTTTGGACAGTGCCTATAAATGACACAAGTGCACTTATCCAGGTACTCCGACACGAAAGCCCGAACTCGACACTCATACCCCCACAAAACCACACCAATGGCCCGAAACCGACTCGAGCTGCCCCGAAACTTGACCACCTTTTGGTATAAATCTCAGACCCCTACCCCTATACAAAAAAAAAACACGAGACAGCGCGGGGGAAAAAAACACCAAAGTACAAACCCGAGACACCGCGAACTAAACCGAAACCTGTATCCCGAATGTGGAACGCTACAAAACTATCGACAGTTTGTAAACAAAAGATAAACGTAGACTTAATGCCTATTACTTCCTACCATACCTGCCTACACCCCATATCAAATCAGCTCAATTAAAGAGATGATTTGTACTAATTCAGCCGCCCTCCTCACAGATACCGAGGTCTCACTCAATTCCCCCTACCAGCGTCATTAATAGACCCCCAACCCCTTACCTTCCCTCCCTCTTCCCTGAACATTAACCGATCAATGAACCCCCAGTTTAAAAAAAAACCTTTACTTCCCCACTCTTTTACTGCATGTGTTAGACCTCCATCAAGAACGATTATAACTGTAAGTTTTCTACTCTTCATCACCTTTCACTGTTTTACTTCACATAAATCATGAAGTGCTCCCAAAAAATGCTAAGTTTGCCCAGTATCGCTGTTTCACATGCATGACGTTTAGATTCTCTTATATGAATTCCTTTTACTTTTCTTGTTCATACTATTGTTCTTACTTTTTGAAGTTTTTTTTTCTTCCTTTCTTGTGTGCGAATCTGTTCGTTTAAGCTTAGAAATATATGCAGATTTAGTGATTTAGAATTCGATTCAGAGTTGTGGTCTTGTACCTTGCTGATGTTACAAATTCAATTTGCAAGGTTTATTTTCAGATTAATCGAAAACAAATTTAAATTTTCAAGCACTCCCAAAGTTTTCTTCATTCTGTTAGATGGTTCTCTCTTCTTTGTTTCTAATCTTCATCAGCTTCTACTGTTTGCCTTCACAGTAATCACGCCATGCTCCCTAGACATGCTACGTTCACCCATTATCGTTGCTTCATATACATGACGTTTAACATCTCTGTTATGAATTCATGTTGCTTTTAGTGTTCCTCCTATCTTTGCTATCTTCCGAAGTTTTTAGGCTTTTTTCTTTAGGTTTAAAAGTTTTTGCTCTTGCGCTGACATTCGTATTTTTTGTCCATGTTTGAGCACTGACTATTAGTTTATTTGGAACGAAATTCCTTTTTTTGTCCATATATGTCCACATTCATACCTTATATTCTATATATTTGCATATCGTTTAGATTTCCTAAGTTATCGCTCCTATTTCGGGAAATAAAAATAGCGTCTTTCTAAAAGCATCAACTTCTTCATAACCATTTAAATGTACCCAAATATTAAGTGGGGTAATAAAAGTGGGATGGATGGAGATTTTAATGCGGAGTATCTCATGTTGGTCCATCACCTCACCAACAATTCTCACCATGGAATTATTCTCGTTTCCTATTTCTGCATTATGTGTGCTGCTGGATGTTTCCAAACAGTGTTCTGACATGTACTTCCACCGTGCAGGCCTTTCGAATGTTATCATGGTTACTTATTTCTGCAGAGGCTGGGTAACAAACAACATAGATGAAGACAGGATCGCCGTCATAGCTAACAGCAGGCAACAAAAAAATCGAACGCTTACATTTCATCTACAATCGGCTGCATGCGGTTAGAATCTATGGTACGCGGTTCTCACAGGCAAGCAAAGTCCTTTCCAGCGACGACTATATGGAACAGATATTCCTGAAACTTGACGCGGCTGACAGAGCAGTGATGCCGCTTGTCTGCAAACGGTGGGCGCATATGTTTTTACTAAGGCTAGATGCGCCTCGGTGGGCTGCGGATTACAATAGAAGACTGCGAAGAAAGCACCGAGTTGGTTTAACAACTACTTATCGGGGTAACATTGTGGTTTCGCAAAGGTGCGGATGCTACTTGACCGAGAATGTGCTCGCGAAGACACTGATGCATAATTTCCAGCCGGAAGCAACGAACACTCCACCTAACTTGGAGGTTAGCGTTTGTAACTCTGCAGAAAGTACGGTCGACTATTTTGAGCAGTTCGGGCAGGACGTTGTTGCCACAGCACAGGCCATAGCTCTCGGATTTCTTAGCACGCTAGATGTAATCGTTCTCGACTGACTTGCTTCTCAATTTACGGAACTACGTCCACTGTATGTATGTACTACGCCCTCGCTCTCGGTGATAACTACCTACGGCATCCATGACGATCTAACTGAAAACATACAAGACAACATTTTTTTGTACCTTTGTGCCATGCCTTTTCATTTTGTTAATGACTGGTCATCTTAAATATGTTTAGTGGAATTGTGTAATGTGACTTTGTGATTTTGGGGTTGCCTAACTATGGCGACCATACCACCATGACTGGAATGGAAAAAAATTCAAAGTTGTATTATCGTTATCTGTTTCAGGTATTTAGCCTTTTTGGGTGTGTTGTTTTCTTTATCGTACAGTCGACCAATGAGAATTACAGATCACCGCCGAAGTGCAACGAGTTTAAATACCAACGGGATAACCACAGGCGGAAACACGACGGATTCGGTGCACCTACCGTGCTTCATGTTGTCCTATATACGAACATTTTAAAGTTGGTCTGGTAAGCAGTTTTTGGTTTCATAGTAGAGGTAGTCACGATTCCTTATGGTTGTCAATCTACATTTACTGTTCTATCTATTTCTATTACATTGCACAAGAAGTAATACTAAATCTGACAATTAAACTCGCGTACCAATTAGAGAGCAAAAATCTAGCCAGAGCTATGATTAATTGTGTGGTTATGTTCGAATGTTCGTCGCAGCAGATCAATCATTCTTGAATTTGTTTGGTTGTATGTCTTTCATTATTATATTATTTGGCTTGAAAGAAACATGTGTAGCATGTGGAAAATTTTGTTACCTTGTTATCGTAACAGACATTTAATTTCTAAACTTTTGTCCTTTAACAATGTTTTTCGACTAGCATTAGTGTTCAAGGTATTCGAGAACAGTTGTAAACAACTTTATGTGCGTGTACCGCATATCTGGTGTATGCGTGCGTATAATCACATAATGACAGCAGTAGTATTATCGTTATTTGTTTCAAGTCTTTCGTATATTCTTGTAAGACACTTTCCTTACCATATAATCTTCCCACGGTAATTACAGAGCAATGCGAAAGTGCAGCAACTTTTGGTACCAACGTCCCAAACACAGACGGAGTCATGCACCCGAGCACGACACATGCTAATCGCAACACCAAAACTAGCTTAAGATATATACACGCAACACTCCGACACGAATTCACGTACACGCTCCGCGCCCACCCACTAGTGTAAAGAAAAGACATGTCAGGCAAAAATTGGGTGACATGTCAAGCTATCCACCTCCAGTAGTAAATAGAGTAACAACAGTGGCAACAACAGAGGTCGAAGAAGAATCAAAATCAAAATCAAAAGAAAGAAATAAAGAGATAAAGTTGATCGATCAGTCCAAAAATGGAGGTGGGTATGTCTCTACTCTCTAAACCCCTTAATTAGACTTCCCATGAAGCTAAAGTAAAGAACAAGCGAAGTAATGATGAAATTAAAGAAGCTCAACAATGGCGAGGCAGTCTTTCGTCACCAAAAGACCTCAAAAGGCGGGTCCTTTTGTAGTTGAGGCCAAGGGCAAAAGGGGAATGAATGAATGAATGATGACCCCCAACTCCTCCTCCTCCTTTGCCCAAGATTCAAGATGATGGCAACCCTCGGTTTGTCATCATCTTCATCCCCACTGCCAATGTTTGCTTTCTTTTCGATAACTTCTTTATCAGCTTTTATCACATTTCCTAATTAACTCGGTTTTTTTTATTTGGGAAATTAAAAGAATGACATGCATGTTTCTCATCATAATGCATCTCATTCATGTTTATGTCATTAGTATGGAATTCGGGTTTCATCTAGTCGAAACCAGTAAGCTTAAGCCACTCACTACTCACTCCATCAATTAGAGGAGTTGAGATGAAAATTAATTATTAGTGGATACAGTATTATCTAGGATGGATGGTCATGAATGGCCTGACGGCATATATGTTATGTTATGATCAAAAGGAGAGGAGGTCAAGCCCATTATAAACTCAGTGACTCATAGTCATAGTTGATGTGATTATCGAATTTATTTCGTCCAGGTTTTTCTATGCTATCCGCTTACTTTAGTAACGGCTGGTACAACTGCAAAGATCATGGTTACGTTGCTGCAAAAGACAATTTTCTGGGCAAGTATATTTACAAGGAAACCCTTTCCAGGAATCTAGCTGTTGTGGTTTATCAAGTACGCACTGCCTTTTCCCACACTTGTCTACCATGTTTATGTCTTTTTTCTTTCCTGTAAACATAATTCTTGTTCCTCATGACACCTCTTTTGACCTTACAACTTCCGAGTTTAAACATTAAACTACATACTAGTGTATATAAATATAATGTTTATAACACGTCCTTTGCTATAAATTTTGCCCCAGTCGTCTCTTAAAATTTTGTTAAAGCTGATCGAGTCATTATGACATGTTTTGTCCAACGTGTTCCTTATTTGTTTTCACTCATTGTATTTGTTGATAAATCAAAGTATAGGCTGTGAAACAATGTGCTAAGATTAGTGTTGCATTTGTATATGAGCTTAACTGTTGAAGTTTGTATATGACAGACCTGTGGTGGCCTTGGGTTAACCTGTGGATTACCGGTTACTTACATCATATCCATTTTCTAATGTTTGGAAATAATGTGTCAATATGTTGATAACTGGAGATATTGCTAACGGTGAGACAGTATCGTACAGGACGAGAAGGAGACTATTAAGTCGGCACAGAAACAAAATCGCATTTTATGGAATGCAACAGAGTTCAGATTCGGCTACAAGATTGTTGTAATGTTCCTCATTTTTAACTTGCTTTTATGTTATCTACTCTTGTACTCATTTTTCTAAGGTTCTTGATGCGTTCCTATTACCTTTCAACGGAGTATTAAATTACACTTAGTCGTGAACTGTTCAGCCCACTGTGACTCAATAGACGGATAACCGTGCAAGTATCAGCTGATATGCCAAGCCATCAAGTAGAGAAGATACAACAATAACAACAAGGTTGCCTTACGCAAGCACCAATTGCCTGATTTTCTTTTGATAAATGCAGGAAAACACTAACGTAAAGGCTGCTCTAACTCCGAAGAATGTCATTGCAGTATGGTAATTTTTTGCTCTGTTGTAACTCAAATCTAGATATTGTTTTTTTGTTAGCTTGGAGTCTTGAACAAAACAGTGGAAAATATATACTCACAGCATGGGTGAGATAACCGAATGTGCAATTACATATATATCCATTCACAAGATAGGTGACGTAACTGAATGTGAAATTTACTTACTCCGTATTTCCTTAAGAACCCATAAGATGTGCTATAGTTGATGGATGAGTAGAAACATGGTATGAAGACGAACTAGCTAGATATTATGGAATGTTGGTGAAGCACTTGTTTTCCATCTACGGTCTATGTTACTTCAACATGTCGTAGCAGATTTAGTCGTGATGTTCATTCAGTGTTGTTAGGGGTCTATGTTACTTCAACATGCATGTCGTAGCAGATTTTGTTGTAATGTCCATTCAGTGTTGTTAGCTCTGGAACATTTTCTCACTCCCTAGTCCCTATATGCATAAATATCAAGGTCCAATACTCCCAACGTACACAGGTGTCCAACGTATATAGAAAGAGAAAGATAATTAGCTACAAATGTTTCCCCTAGCAAATCACTTGTTTTCGACTTTTCGATCCCTAATTATACATAGAGATGGAACTTCTGGCAGAGTAGGGTCTGTAGCTTAAAGCCTTGTCCCTAATCTTACTAAAGATTTGGTTATATCTATCGTATACACAAAGCTATTTATGTAACAACCGTATAGACACAATCATTTTTGTTATTTGCTCTTGTTAACTTGCTAGAAACACAATCATTTTCGTTAATTTATAAACCCAATCTTAATCCCAAAATCAAAATTATGGCAACATGTCTTTCACCTTCTCCATCCATTCTTATCAATTGACCACCACTATATCACCAATTCGGCCGACCATCACCCTACTGCGACGATCATCCTCTCTTTTGAACACCTCGGACTACCAACCCTCGATGGTTGGTGTGGGTTTATTTGGCGAGTGTGTGGGAAAGAGGTGAAGAAGAAAAGTGCAAGTGAGCGGTGGTTAAGTAATCATTTTCTTTTTGGTATAAATGGGGCGAAAAGGGTGGTTATGACATTATTACCACCTCTTGGTTCTGTCCTTAGTCCTGACTTTACATTTGCATCAATCTACTTTTCTTAAAACGTGGGAGAAGAAACCTGATAGGGAGTGGTATCTAAATGTTGTAACTTGTGTGTTTGATGAAATAATTGTCAACAGTAGTAATATCGTTTGTTGTCTACAGTTGCCAACTTCAGACAAGCTGAAAATGGTGCTTGATAAGGTAAAAGACTTCTTTGGAGACGCAAAAGAATCCTTTGGTAAGCTGACAACCTTAGACATAAGTTCAACTGAGGAGGTAGAAGAAACGTCGTCAAAGTGAGTGCATCTCCACGGTGCTATAGGTCTCTTCTCCAGGCTTCGCATTGCTTGTTTTTGGCCCCTTCATGTACTATGACATTTGTTATTCGGAATTACTTTTTCATAAGTGCTTGTTACTCAATTGTACCTAAAAATTCCTTATTATTCCGATATTACCTTCTCATATCTTTTCATAATTTTTTTTGGTACATAAGAGGGGCACGCCTCTAGATTAACTAGCTACTAGACGAGGGGTAGTCACCCCAAAGATGTCCTCTCGAAGGACTGGTCTAAACTCGGAAGAAGGATAGTCCAAAATGGTTGGAATGGTGCTCGAGTTAACTCCGTAATTAGCTACTACATTTCATAAATTTTCTAACTATTACTTTCTCCTTCTCATATTTCTTTTCTAACCACTTTTAATCGAAATTCGTTCTCAAACCTCGTCAAAATTGAAAACCGATCGATCGTTATTTTAGAATTCGCCATGGATTATAGTTCGGCAATCGATATTTTAATTTTACTTGCAAATTATGATTTAATTGATAATTATGTTTAATTGTTTTTAGAAAGTTAGGGTTTAGGGTTTGGATGCCGGAGGTTGTTGGAAGAGATGGCGGCGGCCGGAGTAGGTGGTGGGGCAGCGACGGTGGCAGGAGGAGGACGGGGCCGGCGCTGGCGGCCGGAGTAGAGAGGCGAGTGTTAGAAGTCGGTGGTGGTGAGGGTGGCAGCCATGGGGTGGGGTGAGGTTGTTGTTGTTTTTAATTTGAATTTTATTTTATTATATTGTAATTAGATTTTTGTGTTAATTATCGAATTAATTTCGATTTGTACGGTTGTAATTTTCGTATTTTACTTATTATTAATTTATCATCGTATTTTATTTTGTTTTTGTAATTTTGTAATTTTAATTTTAAATTTGATTTGTCCTATTGTAACTTTTATTAATTTTGACTTATGTTCTTTTTTGAATTAATGTTGTAATTTTGTTGTTATTAAAAACGAAAAAAAAAGTGGCGGTCGGAGTGGGGAGGTGGTGGAGAGGAATTTGGAACTTTGAATTTTTTGAGATTTCTCCCAAAACTCTCTCTAATGCATGATGAGGAAGAGAGGAAATGGGAAGGACAATGGTATAATTCTCAAGTACAAATAAGTAACGCACAATTATGAAAAAGTATATTTCATGAAATTTAGAAGCTATCTTGGATATATTATTAACGCATACGGAGTACTAGTAGTAGATAATTGTTTAGCTTTGTGAAGAAAAATACTCGTATCGGTTTTGCTCAGTCTCAAACAAGGGACTCTCAGGAGCTGTTTGAATAACTAAAATGAAGAACATGGCTTCGCCCGACCTCGAACCGGGGACCTTCAGTGTGTTAGACTGACGTGATAACCAACTATACCACAAAAACAAGTGATTATCATCTGAGAAGTGTTTTTTATATATAGAGTAAATAAGGACAAAAGATGTACACATTTTCCATTAATCATAAAAAATGTGGCTTCGCCCGGTCTCGAACCGGGGACCTTCAGTGTGTTAGACTGACGTGATAACCAACTACACCACGAAACCAAGTGGTATTCGAATGCCAACGTTTAATATTGTTACAAAATTAAACGCATACAGCGCAATGAAATAAAACCTAAAAAGACGCCCACCGTGGGGCTCGAACCCACGACCACAAGGTTAAGAGCCTTGCGCTCTACCAACTGAGCTAGACGGGCTACTTGTTAATAGCACTGATATTAACATATAAGGCTAACTATTACTCGTAGTTGACTATTCTTACAATCTTTTACGAGTAATTTGAAGTATCCCGTACGTTTTCATGTCCTTCGAAATCTTTAAAATTTCATCCTTTTTTTTTGCAACTATGTTAAAATAAATGTATTTTTGATCAAAATACTCATCATAGATGATATAATATACGGTAAAAAGTAAATAAATGATTGAGATGAAAAAAAGTATGTAATCTTATCAAGAGGGTAGAGAGTAGAAACGAAATTATGAAAAAAATGGAAATAAGGTATGTAGGAGATTTTCGAATGCTTCCATAAGTCATAAGACTCACTAATTTACGGTTATAAGAGTTATGACACCGGATTTGAAGCACTATACTTAGGCAATTCATCGAAATAGAAATTAAGATAGTCTTCTTAATGAAACCCTCTAGGCAGCAACGATAATTCCTTTAATAGTTAAGTAGACAAAGCAGTGCAAGCATAATCCATCTTATAGTACTTGTGAGATACATTGTTTCTTAATTGACCGAAAATATTAATTGAATCGTCATAGACTCACTCACTAAGAGAAAATTGGACGGACAAGATACCGATAACACTAAACACGTCAATCGATAGCTCGACTAAGGAGAATCATTCCAATCAACGATGAGTGAATACCGACAAATAACATATTGTAGACACCCGCATTTTGCCTGCTAGTGTCTATAACAGTTTTCGACAAAACACCCGATAATGATCAGACGTAAACATGCTTTAACGCGCTCGAATACGGACTCGGAATCAATAGTATCCGACGTGGGCACTTAGTGGAGTACAAATCTCTCAAAACCGACCTTAAATCCAGACTTAGTGGGTCGTTTCTAATAAAATAAGACTAATTTGAGCAAAAACCGTCACAGAAAATAAAACCGCATTTTTGCGACCGAGTCAAAACTCGGTCAAAGCCGAAACCCGAGACAAAACCAGCCTTGCATGCGTCCAAATACAAAGTCAAAACGAATGAGTCAACCAAATCAAAGTCAAACATAAAAATCTCAACCTTCCCCTTTTGTCTCACCCGACTAGACATACTCGATCGAGTGTCATGAGCCCACTCGATCGAGTGCACCCACAAAAAACCAACCAGACGCCTTTTTGAGCCACTCGATCGAGTGCACTTAGGGCCACTCGATCGAGTGACCCCTGGACGGGGTAAGCTCTATATATACTCCCCTACTCCTCTTCATTTCACCACCACTTTTCAATCATCTCATTTACACAACATTCAACCCTACATTTCTACCATCTTCAACCTATACACTCACATCCTCTATACACACACACATATACATACAATCAATCCCGAGATCAAAACTCGTCAAGGCCAAGAGCATCCTTTCCCCACTCATACACACCCTAACTCACCCTACATATCTCGATGCTCCCGTGCCTAAGACACTACTAGACGGGCCCGTGTTCCGAGACTAAAAGCATGTAGGTTGAAGGTGTAAATAAACCTCATTTTCTCTAATCTCTAACCTTTTGTCAATTCCGTTTATTATTACTAACTTTACTAACTTTTAATTTCTTGTATACTAACTTTTATATCCCGCATCTAACTACTAACTCAACTATAAAATACTCACTCTTTTATGTATTGAATACAAAGGATGAGGGGATAAGAAAACACGAATACAAGAGTATCGCACTCGCGTTGCCGGTCGCTTATCCCGTCACCCCGCGTATTTGGTTGTTAGGCGGGTCAACCCTTTAAAACGTTTTTTACATTTTTGTTCATATTAACATCGCATCTAACATTTTATTATTTTTTACTAACAATATAACAGTTAATTTCCGCTTTTTTATATTCCGTCATTTAATACCGCGTATATATATTATTTAACAAAACTATTTTAAATCGATTCGAGCAACATCCTATGACGCTAAATCAGTAGTCGTAGGCTTTAAAAGCCAAATCACGACATCGAAACGCTAAGGATCTAAGTTTGTAACGACGATCGAATTTTCGAATCGAGTGTATTCGATAACGAATTCCGGCCAAAGTCCGTTATAATCATCGAAAATTGTATTGGAGGTGGCGCCCTTTCAATGCGCGCTGCCCTAGACACTTAATTAAGGATATAACATGGTCGCGGTAATTTATTATCAAGTGCATTCGACGTCTTTTTAAAAATAGCACTCTAAAGGTATGATGTTGACTCCGTAGTCAAACGCCACACCTAAAGAGTCGTCGAAAATCAAATTAGCTTAAAACCAATATTCATTCTAGTTTAATTAATGACGATTTCACAACTCCACTCTAAAATGCTTGACACCGATCTCATAATTGAGCGTCGTGCATAACGAGTTATCAAGAAATAAGTTAGCGTAAATTATTTAATATTTATGTTTAGCTACATTATTCTTCGATCAAATCATCAAATTACGAAATGAGTCACTTTAAAATGAATCATTGCTCGTTACAAAGGTGTGGACATGACATAGGTCCAACCCGACGCGGCCACGCGCGGGTTTGGGGAGGCGAATTAATCTCCATATGAGAATGGATCGAATTAAAATTTAAATCGAAGTTGGAGTCGCCACCAAACTTTGTGGGAGTTCGGGCCCGTTCGAACCCACTCTATGTCGTAGTGGGCCGTGTACAAAATACGGCCCATTTCCGATGTCAGAGTTTATTGGGTTCGTCCCTTTGCATTTGATACCAATACCGACGTTATCGGATATCGTGTATTGAATGACTCTCGTTGCCAATGGTTTCGGACATCCGGAAACCGAGGTTCTGAGTAAGGGGTGAGGGTACGTGTTGGGAAGCCCACGAAGGACACCCAACCCCGCCCGCACATTAGCGGCCTCTACTAGGATATCGTTTGATGTTTTAATACGCACGTTAGTTGAACGGGAAAATGATATGCAAAGATTATTTTCCCTAAGCATGTTAGAATTGAACGGGTTGCTAAGTCGATTTAATGCAACTAAAATTAACGTCAAAGTTGTATTTTAGCACATGAGATTCGTTTTAGTATAATAAAACAAAAGATGAAAAGATGAAAAGAAAGTGCTAAAAAAACACGAGCAAACGAGTTAGTAACGATTGAATAACAAAAATAAATATGATAATATGCATGATTTCGAAAAGTTTAATTCACGTGATGGATTAACACGCGTTGACCGCGGTCAATAAAGTCGAGATCTGAAATATTACTAAAAAAATGTTGTTTTGTCTAAAAAACGATGTTTGGAAGAAATAATAAAAAACAAAACCCGTGTTGCGTTTCAACCGGCCGCGCGGCTCACCCGGGGTGCGCGCGATTCGTGCCCCGGCCTGTTTTCGAAGTCGATTTTTTGGAAATCGGTGATTTTATTAAATCGCGTACAAATATTGCATAATTTGTACTCGATTCAATATTTTCGATATTTGTTATATTCAATATTTGATTATGAAATCGATATCAAATATTCGGAATAATTTTGGAAAAGATAAAAAAAAGGTTTTAAGAAATCGTTTTGTAGAAAAAAAAAATGATGTTTAAGAAAAATTTGAGAAAAGCGAAGAAAAAGAGCCGCGGGTTTCAGGCTACCGCGCGAGTCGCCTGGGAGGGGGCACGACTCGCGTGGACTGCTGTCCCGGTTCGGGTTTTTCGAGAAATCGTTAATTTTGATAGATCGCGTAGAAATATGAATTAATTTATACTCGATCTATGCTCTCGATATTCGTCGTATTCGATATTCGATTATGAAATCGATATCAAATATTCGGAATGATTTTTAGAAAAGGTTTTATAAAATTGTTCTGAAAAGAATTTGAACGAAACAAAAAAAATGTTAGTTCTCTCCGCATTAGAATCGTTGTATTTTGTAATAAAGTAACGATTTTTAGCATCAACGAGATTAATGTAATTCTTTTAATACGATATTCGATTAAAGAATCGGTACCATATTTTTAAGAATATTCGTTATATGAAAATAGTTTTTGTAATATCGATATTAGAAATAATAAAGATGCGACGAACGACCCATAAAAATTGATCGACGACGAAAAGAAGGAAAAGACGAGAAAAGTCGAGGAAGAGAGAAAGAGAGAAATGAGAAGTCGGGTTTGATTTTACACCCTCAACCTACATGCTTTGGTTAACTCAGATCGGGGCTCGTCGGAATGTGGCTAAGGCACGGGAGCGTTGGGTTAATGTCGGTGAGTTGTGGTGGTTTTGGTTTGGACGTGAAGGGTGACGGGTATAGGGGCCGGTTCCATCGGTTTTGGATGTACTAGCAGTTTCTCGATGCTAAGTGTAAGAATCTCGAGGTGTATGAATTTGTATGAATATTGTGTCGGGGATTGTATGAATTAATCGTGTGTAATTGGTGTCTCTGTGTTAGGAAAAATTGTGTGTTTATGATCGATGCTAGAGGGTCCTATTTATAGGAGTAGAGGTAGCCTTGCTTGTACGACAAGAAATACCAATCGGGATAGGAAATGTAAAAAGTCGAGACAAGCGAGGATTCCATTCCTTGGAGAGGAAGAAAAGGAATCCCGGTTGGGAAGGGGATCTCGGCTGAAAATAGGCTACTCGGTCGAGTGTTTGATTCGGTTTTCGGATAGAATTCCTACTTGAGATCGAATTCTACCTTTAACGGAATTGTTTAATATTTGTGTAGCTGATTTTTGTGGAGTTTGAGCTCGAATCAGCCACATGAGGTGACACGGCTGACTCACGTGTCTCGAGAAAATATCTTTGACCGGGTTTGACTTGGTCGCTAAAAGACGGTTTTGCCCCTGGTGTCGGATTCGACCCAAATTAGTCTTATTTGACTCGAAATGACCCGCTGGGCCTGGTTTAGAGGTTGGTTTTGTGAAATTTGTACTCCCTAAAAAGCCCAAGCTAAATATCCATGATTTCGAGCCCATTTCCGAGTACGTTAAAGCATGTTTGCGCCCGATCATCATTGGGTGTTTGTCGAAAACTGCTATAGACACCTGGCAGTAAAATGTGGGTGTCTACAGAGCCCCCACTCTGACTGAGGCTTGGACAGGGCGAAAGTCAGAGTAGCTACCAGGTCAATTAAGACCTGGCAGACTTCCGGTCGGGTCGTTTAAAGTCCATTAGACTCTGCGTGAAGGGCCCGCCGGCCACGGATTAGAAATATACCTGAGCTGATGATGATAACTCCGTGGTGAATTGGACTTGTCGTATAAGTCTTGGGTGCGCCTATATATGGGCCCATCCCGTTAAATGCCGCTGGGGAGTTTTAGCGAGGAGTCTTCCTTCTCGAGTCTGGGTGTACCTGTATGATGCCGAAACATAGCAATTCGTATGTAACATTTAGGCGAAACACTGACTCACACTGGGGAAGTAAAACTTGACGTTCCTTTGGGAAGCACAAGCTGGTACCTGAAACATTAGATATGTAGGCAGAAATAGCAAATATAGCAGATAGCAAGATAGCATACAGGAAATGCATTTAGCATCTATAGACTGACTTGCGCTGGGGAAAATAATTTTTGCTTCATTTTGAAATCGAAGTCCTGAAAGCAACTCATGTTCTAGGAGATAGGTTTTCAAAATTGAAAGAGGTAGAAATAGATTCGCAGTTTTAAATAGACTGAAATTTGACCTTGCCGAAAAGGATTTTCTCAAATGGCTAAGTTTTGCAAGTTTTAAAATGAGAATTTGAAGAGAGAGGTGTACCAACAGACTCGACTCTGGACGTGACCGGACGAGTTGACAGACATGACTGGACTCTCTAAGGGTTGGACCGTGACTCGGTTGGGGGGTGGGCCACCTAAGATGACAAGACTCTTAAGTTGCGCTACTCCGTAGCCTAGGCGAGTGACAACACGGTCGTACATCGAAATGGGATAGATATGCTAAAGGGGGATTGCGGTAGTCCGTAATGGGACTCTTTTTGCAGGACTTTTAGCAGTGGAATGCTGTAGACTAGTGTTCTTTTGAATCCTTTTTTATTTTAGGGTACATTTCCAAAGTGGGCATTGCCTTGAGTCTTGACAGATTCTCGTCTTCGACTGAGCCGAGTACTAGGACACACTACAGAAAGGAGGATAGTTTTTGAAAGTATTTTGGATTTTGTGAGTGGAAGGAGAACTTCTGTCTAATAGAAGCCCCCAGGACGACAAAGCTAGATATTGAGAACATGACAGTGTCGTGACCGAAATGATGGTGCTTTTTGAATGTGTGTCAATGTGGGTGGTTGTGCCTCTGTTGAAAGGCTGCCTACGTATTCACGTGTGGTGAAATCAAACCAAGCCGTAGTTCAGTGGATTATAGTGCCTAGTTTATTAGGGCTTTGTGTGTAACTAGCCATAGCGATGGTGTAGGCTAGGTGCATTCCCAATGATGTCTTGATCAAGGGGATAGACTAGTTAGGATGCTGATCCTGTGACTGTGAGCGTTCTTCGGGATAGCCCTCAGAGGTGGTGTGAACTATTTGGGCATGCTCTATGTCGACCGCAAGTTGAGTTCCCGTGTTCAGGGTTGGTAACTGGTTTGAATGAGAAGAATCGGGTGGGATTTTAACGAGTTCTGCTCTCGGGGATTTTAACGAATTCTGTTCTCGGGGATTTGATGAGTTTTGCTCTCGGGGATTTTAACGAGTTTTGCTCTTGGGGATTTTAACGAGTTTTGCTCTCGGGGACTTTAACGAGTTTTGCTCTCGGATTTGCGTATGGTGATTGTGAATTTTGTTATGTAAAGGGGAAGTCGAGTAGAATGGCTCGAACTTTGATCGGGATAGGTTTTGATAATGCGAGATCTGATTCCATGTCTGGCCCTAATGGTTAGGGGTATCCTATGGAGCTTGAATTCTCAAAATTCCGGGCTGTCTCTAGCCTGGGTCTCGGGAAGGTCTTGAAGGTTGTAATGTGGGAAGGCTAAATGTGGTGTTAGCTGACCAACTTGATTGTTTCTCCCCTATTTGATGATATGAGTATTGATAATTGACCGTACTTGGCCAAGGGGTTTTTCACTTGAGTTGACCGGTAACCACGGTCATGGGCATTTGAATTTTTTTCTTTTTTTTAATGATGGCCTTCTTTTTTTGTTTTGGCCTTTTGCTTTTTCCCTGGACTTTTTTCTTGGACTCTTGATTTTTTTCGTCCAGTTTTTTTTTTGTCATGGCCAGCTCTTTTGTTTTGGCCGTTTGCTTTTTTTTTGTCAGACTAACACCTAGGGTAGGGATTGGTCAGTTTTATTGGATGTGTGTTTATTGTGGAAAATGAACTTGCCTCCCGTCTTGAACCCAAACTAGGAGACTACCTGGATTTGTCATGGGATTCGATACCGCTCCTGCTAAGGGTAGTTACGTGGCTTTCTATACCAGACATGGAACAGGTAAAGGAAAACACGGGTCTCATTTCCTGCAGTCATTATAGATGTGCCTATAATAGTCACGTGCGTGTACTCACAGTGTATTATGGTGTTTGTCATGTTCTCGGAAACACATAAGGAAATCATATATGAGAGATTGAAAAACTGATTTTATTGAATTTTGAAAAGATGACAGAATACAACTGACTCTGACCCTGACTTTGAAATTGAAAGAAATAGAACGTCCTAGACTCGGACTCAGACTCGAACTTAAACCAAAGCTAGACTCTCGGATGGTGTTGTCAATTCAGCTTCTAAGGACTCAAGTTGATGTCCAGTATAGCCTCCCATAGACGTTTCACCCAGATCTTCATTTTGTCGAAGATCATCTTCAATCCTAATGCCCATTTCGGTAAGCACTGCAAAGTTTGAAATGCCGGCATACCTAAGATGGACGCGGTAGGAAGGGAGGAGGTTGTTGATGAACGCCTCCACTAGTGTCTTCTCGTTGGGCTTGTCTACCAACTTCACACTTTCGGCTCTCCACCTTTGAAGGTATTTGGTGAAACCTTCCTTAGGCTCTTGGGCCATAACCTCCAGAGTACGCATGGTAGTCTGGATCTCGGCGTTATCCGCGTAGTTTCGCGCGAATTTCGTTGCGACATCGTCCCAGGTCTTGTGTTTCTTGGGATCAAGCCTATAGTACCAGGCTTTCGGGTGCTTTTCCAGAGAGGAAGCAAAGAGATGCTTGAACATGGTCGATTTGACCCCCTTAACAGCCATAAAATCCTTGAAGGCCCGGATATGGAGTACCGGGTCTTCAGTCCCGTCAAACATTGGTAAGCCTATTAAGTTGAGGTTAGCGGGCAGTTCATCGGTCAAGGGCGAATAGGTACGGGCATTTTCCGTGAGGATGGAGTTATTCGTTGACAAATGGACCTGTTCTTCAAGTTTGCGAACGGTGCTGACCAGTTCAGCTACGGGCCCAGTGGTTTCATTCCTGACCTTAAGAGTCATTTGCTCCACGACACTCAGACGGGTGGCAATGGTCGTTTGTTCGGCCCTGATAACCGTCAATTGGGGTTCAAGCTCAGCTAGGGAGATTGCCAATTGGTCCAAAGTTTCTTGCATTTTCTGGCGTCTGGTTACCGGTGGCCTGTCTGTAAGAATACCGCGTAATCAGAAAAGTTGCTTCGGAACTCAATTTCACCAAGGCATAGAAAATAGCGTGAGAGGAGAGACGACTCCAGTTTGACTCGGGTTAGACTCTCCTAAGACAAATGTGTAGGGTACGATTCTCGGAGTGACTATGATTAATCGCTCCGTCGGAGAATAGCTCCCAAGTGAGAATAGGGAGTTTGATAGGACCCAGATGGTGTGGTATCTAAGTGACTCGAAAGTGGGGTACGTGAGACATGCGTAAGACATGATCCTTAGAGCCATCATGATTGATGCTCTGCCAAAGAGAGCCCCCAAGCGGGATCAGAGACTTTGTTAAAACTCGAGTGTCGGACGAGTGACCATTAGATGTAAGGACCACAAACCTTTTGTTATAGGGCTATGCCTTGTAAAAGGTTGACTCGGAAAAGACTCTTAGACGGGTGACTTGTGAAAGGTGGGCCTCCCTCAGGATTCGGCGGAGTGGGCCGAGTCCTGTTCGAAGGAAGGTCCACGTGAGAATTCCTCAGGTTTTAGACTCGAAAGTGTAAAAGGGCCCGCCTTTGTAGGAGTATGTCCTACGTAGGTGGGCCGTGCCTTGACAAGTAAGGTGGACTGGGATAGGGAGGAAACCCGTGATATAGGATCGGCGGAGTTTCGATGCTAAAGACTTCGGTGACTTATGACATGACCCGACACTGCTAAATACGGGAAGTCCTAAGAAGAGGAAGTTTCGAAATATGACTTTTGAAAGCCCGAAAATCGGGGAAGAAGACCCGACCTCTTTTCGAAAAAAACGGAAAAGGTGGGCCGAGTGACGGTTTGAAAGTTTCGAAAATAATTTCGAGTTTTAAATTGGGCAAAATACCGGCTAGAAAAAGGGCTATTTTGAGTAAAATCGTAAGTCCTAAATTCGGTATGTGCCCGGGGTTTTGAAATTGGATATTTTGAAAAGGATGCAAATTTTGAAAATGACGGTTTTTGAAAAAGAAAATGTGGATCAAGTAGCACGTAGTCATGGAAACAGTATAATGACACCATGTATGCTCTTAAGCTAAGTCTCGGTCAGTCTATAAGGGTCTATACCAGTGTACATAGCCTATTCGAGAATCGGGGCGAACTTCCTAAGTCGAATTGAGCTTAGAACATGTCGTAAAACCCATACGAATCTGCTATGCACACCTTTTGACATATCCAATTTGGACTACATCAATGGTATAGTGGGACGTCGGTCACCAGTACCGGCCCGGGAAAATATGGGGTTATGCATGAACCGTAAAACTAAAACGCGTATTGTACTAGTCAAACAATTTCTATTCGAGTCTCACCCTGAGGACGCCGATGGTAAGTCACGCATCAGTTAATCCCCAGCGGAGTCGCCAAATTGTGGACATGACATAGGTCCAACCCGACGCGGCCACGCACGGGTTTGGGGAGGCGAATTAATCTCCATATGAGAATGGATCGAATTAAAATTTAAATCGAAGTTGGAGTCGCCACCAAACTTTGTGGGAGTTCGGGCCCGTTCGAACCCACTCTATGTCGTAGTGGGCCGTGTACAAAATACGGCCCATTTCCGATGTCAGAGTTTATTGGGTTCGTCCCTTTGCATTTGATACCGATACCGACGTTATCGGATATCGTGTATTGAATGACTCTCGTTGCCAATGGTTTCGGACATCCGGAAACCGAGGTTCTGAGTAAGGGGTGAGGGTACGTGTTGGGAAGCCCACGAAGGACACCCAGCCCCGCCCGCACATTAGCGGACTCTACTAGGATATCGTTTGATGTTTTAATACGCGCGTTAGTTGAACGGGAAAATGATATGCAAAGATTATTTTCCCTAAGCATGTGAGAATTGAATGGGTTGCTAAGTCGATTTAATGCAACTAAAATTAACGTCAAAGTTGTATTTTAGCACGTGAGATTCGTTTTAGTATAATAAAACAAAAGATGAAAAGAAATTGCTAAAAAAACACGAGCAAACGAGTTAGTAACGATTGAATAACAAAAATAAATATGATAATATGCATGATTTCGAAAAGTTTAATTCACGTGATGGATTAACACGCGTTGACCGGGGTCAATAAAGTCGAGATCTGAAATATTACTAAAAAAATGTTGTTTTGTCTAAAAATCGATGTTCGGAAGAAATAATAAAAAACAAAACCCGTGTTGCGTTTCAGCCGGCCGCGCGGCTCACCCGGGGTGCGCGCGACTCGCGCCCCGGCCTGTTTTCGAAGTCGATTTTTTGGAAATCGATGATTTTATTAAATCGCGTACAAATATTGCATAATTTGTACTCGATTCAATATTTTCGATATTTGTTATATTCAATATTTGATTATGAAATCGATATCAAATATTCGGAATAATTTTGGAAAAGATAAAAAAAGGTTTTAAGAAATCGTTTTGTAGATAAAAAACGATGTTTAAGAAAAATTTGAGAAAAGCGAAAAAAAAACCGCGGGTTTCAGGCTACCGCGCGAGTCGCCTGGGAGGGGGCGCGACTCGCGTGGACTGCTGTCCCGGTTCGGGTTTTTTGAGAAATCGTTAATTTCGCTAGATCGCGTATAAATATGAATTAATTTATACTCGATCTATGCTCTCGATATTCGTCGTATTCGATATTCGATTATGAAATCGATATCGAATATTCGGAATGCTTTTTAGAAAAGGTTTTATAAAGTTGTTTTGAAAAGAATTTGAACGAAATGAAAAAAATGTTAGTTCTCTCCGCGTTAGAATCGTTGTATTTTGTAATAAAGTAACGATTTTTAGCATCAACGAGATTAATGTAATTCTTTTAATACGATATTCGATTAGAGAATCGCGCGGTATCATATTTTTAAGAATATTCGTTATGTGAAAATAGTTTTTGTAATATCGATATTAGAAATAATAAAGATGCGACGAACGACCCATAAAAATCGACCGACGACGAAAAGAAGGAAAAGACGATAAAAGTCGAGGAAGAGAGAAAGAGAGAAAGGAGAAGTCGGGTTTGATTTTACACCCTCAACCTACATGCTTTGGTTAACTCGGATCGGGGCTCGTCGGAATGTGGCTAAGGCACGGGAGCGTCGGGTTAATGTCGGTGAGTTGTGGTGGTTTTGGTTTGGACGTGAAGGGTGACGGGTATAGGGGCCGGTTCCTTCGGTTTTGGATGTACTAGCGGTTTCTCGATGCTAAGTGTAAGAATCTCGAGGTGTATGAATTTGTATGAATATTGTGTCGGGGATTGTATGAATTAATCGTGTGTAATTGGTGTCTCTGTGTTAGGAAAAATTGTGTGTTTATGATCGATGCTAGAGGGTCCTATTTATAGGAGTAGAGGTAGCCTTGCTTGTACGACAAGAAATACCAATCGGGATAGGAAATGTAAGAAGTTGAGACAAGCGAGGATTCCCTTTCTTGGAGAGGAAGAAAAGGAATCCCGGTTGGGAAGGGGAGCTCGGCTGAAAATAGGCTACTCGGCCGAGTGTCCTAAGCTCGGTCGAGTGTTTGATTCGGTTTTCGGATAGAATTCTTACTTGAGATCGAATTCTACCTTTAACGGAATTGTTTAATATTTGTGTAGCTGATTTTTGTGGAGTTTGAGCTCGAATCAGCCACGTGAGGTGACACGGCTGACTCACGTGTCTCGAGAAAATATCTTTGACCGGGTTTGACTCGGTCGCTAAAAGACGGTTTTGCCCCTGGTGTCGGATTCGACTCAAATTAGTCTTATTTGACTCGAAATGACCCGCTGGGCCTGGTTTAGAGGTCGGTTTTGTGAAATTTGTACTCCGTAAAAAGCCCAAGCTAAATATCCATGATTTCGAGCCCATTTTCGAGTACGTTAAAGCATGTTTGCGCCCGATCATCATCGGGTGTTTGTCGGAAACTGCTATAGACACCTGGCAGTAAAATGTGCCTAATTAAGGGCTACTCGATCGAGTGCACCGCCTTCATAAACCGGCAGGGGATTCCCATTAAGGCCACTCGATCGAGTCCCCTAGATTACTCGATCGAGTGACCTCTTTAGGCCTCCAACGAGAGCTTAGAATGGTTTGAACCCCATCACATCATTTTTTTTACGAGTTTAAGTCGACACATGCTAATTCAATCACGTGCCTCCTCTTTCAAAATCATGCATCGCATAATATTCTAGCCGTCTACCATAATTGCTATGTCTGAGTATTGTATTTCCGCCCGCGTAACTTGTAATTTATTTTTGAATCTATTACTTTCGATGTTACCGTTTTTCTGAACGAACGCCGCATGCTAAACCACTTCGACATAAACCGAGATATATTAAATGACGTAGCAACACGTATTATATTTTATGTATCGTAAAACAATGTTTGCATAACATTTTATCGAATTACTAGCGCGCGTATTAAAAAATCGATCGATCTCTTAGTAAAGGCCGCTATGTGCGGGCGGGGTTGGGTGTCCTTCGTGGGCTTCCCAACACGTACCCTCACCCCTTACTCAGAACCTCGGTTTCCGGATGCCCGAGACCGTTGTCATACGAGAGTCATTCGATACACGATACCCGACAACTAGGCATCGGTATCGTAATGCAAAGAGACGAACCCAATAAGCTTCAGTACTAAAGCGGGCCGTGCTTTGTGCACGATACGCCCAAGTATAGAGTGAGTTCGAACGGACCCGAACTCTCATAACGTTCGGTGGCGACTCTTATTTTGATTTAAATTTTGACCCGAGAATTATCTCACACGGGAAACATAACGCCGCCCAAACCCGCGCGTGACCGTGTCGGGTGGACCTATGTCATGTCCACCCATATACTTGACCCATATGACATGTGCAACCAAACATAAGCCTACAAGTCTACAACACCAAACATAAAATACTCTATATAACACACGCATCTCTTATTTCAGTACTCTATATAACATATCTTGTGTTTGAGTCACGTATGCTGCAATTTTTTTTGTGTATAATACTATACATTTTTGCAATTTTTATCGATTATAGTTTCATGCATAGTTATTTCTCATTTTTCGGTAGATGGTATTAATAATATCTTCCACATTTCTTTTTTCAACAATTTTTTTGATTTCTTCCACATTTTGTCCCTAGAAGTCTTAATAAGTGTGGTCACAAACTAACTGTTAGGGGGATGATACCATTGTTAAAACTTGTTTTTTTAGTTGGAAAAAAATTAGATTTATTTTTATAATCCGTACAGGTGGATGGGGACGAACACGGGATATGAGATTTGTGATTAACTAAAAGTCTAAAAAGGTCTACTCAAACAAGAAAAAAAACCTAGCCTCCTCCCAGAAAAACCCTAGTCTCCATCTTTCATCTGGGGCTTCCATCGATAATTAATCGATGGTAAGCCCCAAAAACTGATTAGTTTTCACTTCCTAGTTTTGATAATTAATATGCTATTCAATAAAAGTATCTCTTTTATGGGAGTTTCATCCTTTATTTCAAGGTTTTTGTCCTTTTGGTCAAGGTTTCGGTCCCTTACGTTGTTATGGGGCTTAGTTTTATTATTATTGACAAGGGTAGTTTGTTGATGGTTCGTCGCACGTCTATTCAATGTCTACAAGTAATTTGTCAACGATGCCAATAGAAGGTAAGTTTTTTCAAGTTCTGAATCAAACGAAGGATCCCTCAACAAAAGCTGCAAGAAGATAGCGATACGAGGTCATGTCGAATTGTCAGATATGTCTTGAGATCCTTAGTTTATAAGAGAAATTACTTTCTTTGGTTTTTATTGGATTTGATTACAATTATAGGTATGCGTTGTAAGTGCCGTTTGGCGTTCGATTAATGAATTATTTTTCTCGCTCAAAAAAAAAAAAAAAGTCTAAAAAGGTGAGGGCCCCGTAGGCGTACGTGCCGTCCCCAATCCCGTTCCTGATAGTCGTTGAGCCGAATTCAAATTCAAAATCCTCTACTCGTATGCTAAAAGAAATTAAGGTGACTAAACAAAGAAAGAAAGAAACAAACATTGAGCAGGTGAAGACATACAGTTATTAGGAGTGGTTTAGGAATTACTGTAGGAATTGTTGGATTAACCGCTATTATTCCTTGTTGGAACGAAAATGGCGGAAACAGTTTGTCTTAGACGTTCCTTCTCTAACCCTTCCTTTCATTCTACCCAGGTTCCACTCTCTACTCTCTACTCTCTACTCACTGCGTATGTACTGGGTAATTGTAGATTATATGCTCTCTGAATTTATTGTTTCACTGCATATATTATACATTTGGCATCCTACACTACACTACACTAGAGTAGAATCTGCTGAAATAAATATATGATATTGATGATTGAACCTAACAGGATGATCCAAGTCGCGCCCTCGGGGAGTCAATATCATTTGGGAGATACATGTCGGAAACCTTGGATTGGGAGAGATGGTCCACCTTTACTCAGAACCGCTACCTTGAGGAAGCCGAAAAGTATTCCAAACCCGGCTCTGTAGCCAAGATGAAAGCCCATTTCGAGGCCCATTATCCAACCTTTGCTGCCAGGAAACTGAAACCACCACCCCCACCCCCACCCCCACCCAATGATAATGTTGACCCTAATTCTTCAGGACAAATACCAATACCAGGTAGCATTCAAGAGTCTCCTACAACGGATCATCCTGCAGGCGTGCCTCTGACTCATTCTTCTGCTACTTATGTGGGATCAGCAGATGCAACTCTCACTCAGACTGCTTCCGTTGACAGTCTTCAAGATGCCACACCCGAAAGGATGCTTGATGTTAAGGTATAACTGTCTAGTGTATAACATCATTTCTCAGTTAACTCGTTTCTGTGTAATTAAATCTTGCTGCCATTCAATCTTCAGGACAAACCCCACAAGGAAAAGGAAAAGGAAAAGGAAAAGATGCATATGATGACTGACGGAAAACGGGTTGATTCTTCTGTTAGAAGCTTGAAAAGGAACGGCAATATCTCCAAGCTATCATCATCCATATCTAGACTTGCAACACCTCTTCGTTCTAAAAAGGAAGCCAATGCTACTCCTAACGCAAAGGTTTCCCTGCTATCATCATCATCATCATCATCATCTCGTGCTAGACTTGCAACTCCTCTACGCCCTGGAAACGAACACCATGCTACACCGAGCAATAGATTGTTAGCGAAACAGTCAACTGAGAAGAAGAAACTGACTTCCAACACACTACTTCAAATGTCAATCAACTCTACTACCTCTGACAGCACCAATAAGATGAAGAATCCTTCTTCAGCCTCTCGTAAAGCTGGACTAGGGAATGTCTTCACTCCTTTGGCCAAGGTTATAAGAGATAGCTTTGCTTCTTATGCAACTCCAACTAGGGTATGTACCCTTTTATTGCCCTCGAGTCTCGTCTGTGCTTATATAATATAGCTACTGGATGTGCATCTCTTTGCAATTACCTGAATCTCACCTCTTCTTTCAAAATCATTACTGCCATAGGCACACGACGACAACTATAGTAGATAGAGATGCATCACCTTTACTCTGGAGAGATACAATATTTAGGAAACAACCTCTTTGTGCTTTCAATAAAGGAGAAAGATTGTCCAACTGACCTCCTTACGCTCAAAATGTCGAGATGTTTTCTATAAAAAGCCTTTTCTCATGATTTCAATAGAGGGGTACCAAGCTATGTCGAGATACTTCACCTGCTCTTCTGTAAATCATGTAGATGGATTATGTTCTTTCAGATGCATAATATCGCGCTCATTTTATACCGCAGGCTTCTGGCAACAGTCTATCAGGACATCCATCTGCAATCCCTCAGTCAGAAGCCACGAGGTAATTCTCTGTGAATTAAACAGTTCTCGTTTACGTTCATGTGCAGGCTTAATATTTGGTGCTTAAGTTTTCCTTTTCGTCTACAGGAGTAGAGTAGCTCTCGAGAAAGCATTTGACAGGAATAGAAGGTTGGAGCAGCAGTTAAAGTGTCCCTCTACAGGGTAAGAATCTCTCTTTGTCCTGTCTAAAAAGTTGTTGATGATATATCTATGGCTGTTATTTGTCATGCTATGATTACTTCACAAGATTCTTCAGTCTCAAATCATGTTCCAAAGTTCAAACATCACAAAAAGGGTATTCTGTCTGGAATTCTTGCTGTAACAATCATTTTGGAATTCAGCTCCTGATTTCTTCTTCTTCTATCGTGCTTGCCCTTAGTGTGTGTAACAGATCTTGCACATACAGATATTGGTCAGCTGGTGTCTCGTCTTTAAAACTAATGCAACTGCTACACATCGTTATTGATTTCTATGAATCAAACAGATACAAGATATCTACTCAATATGTGATGTAGATACCTTCATTTTATTTAGATGTGAGATGTGGCTATTAGTGCCGCTTCCTTTTTAAGTTTGTTCAAATTCCTTTTTAAGTTTGTTCAAATTCCACTCACAAATACCAGAACAAATGCAGATAAATGGATAAGACGGAAAGAGTATTAAAAAAAATAGAGCATGCCTATAAGGCTTTGTTTGGATAAGAGAATTTGGGATGAAAGGAAGGGATTTAGGAGAGGAACATTATCCTTTTTTTGGTTAACAAAATGACGATAGAGAGATTCTGAGGGGAGGAAAAATGGATACCTCCATTTCTAGCCAAAGGCATACCCCCCACCTACAAAGGAATTTTTTTGGAGGAAACCTCCCTCCTTCCGCTCCCCCTGCCCTCCCTTTTCCTTCATCTTTTGTATTCAAACAAAGGGCTAGTAGTGACTGCCGATTACAGGTGTTGAAACAAGACGTTAAATGAGTGCCAAAAGAGCTATTCGATAGTTATATGCTATTTATGACTGAAGAAGCTAAACTTGCTATTGACACTTGACAGAAATGTGAAGCCTTCAACACAGTCTCCTGCAACCTTTTCTTCCTTTAGCTTTAGAACCGAAGAAAGAGCAGCAAAACGTAGAGAGGTTAGATCCAATTTTAATCTTGGTCCAAATTCACTGAACTGACGATCTGAGTTTACAATATTTATGGTTTTCTCATATCAGTTTTTCCAGAAGAGGTTGGAGAAGGAAGCAGAAAACTTGCCGGCGCCACTTATAGATAATGCAAAGGTAAATTTTCTTCAAACATGAAAGAGTGAAAAAGTTCACTCACTGACAGACACTTATTTAAGAGCATCAAATCTTGACATTTATGAATATCTCTCCAACATTTGAGATGAAGCAGTTTTCAGATTTTGCATCACCACCAACTGGTGGTACTAAACTCAGTTTAACCAACATTTGTGGTGTGATTGACTGATTGTGGACATGTGGTGGCACTGAAACTTAGTACTACCCTATAATTCTCTCTTACTCTAGAATGAAAGTGTTGCTACTTCCTATCTTTGCAGGTGAAACCTCCTGACTCCAGGAAATCTTTTCAGTCTAGGAACCCAAAACCCATTATTACGGCAACCATAAGGACTCAAGTATTAAGTGGTAATGTAACGAAGGTATTGCACTTCCTGACTTCTTCCCCTCTCTGCTGGTATATCTATCTTCATACTTCCTCGGTCCCACTTAATAGTTTACGTTTGCTTTATTTTGTGAGAAACATAAAGTACTTGTAAACTATTGAACTAGGACGGAGGGAGTACATGATAGCATGACTTGTACTGTTTGCCTTTGTTCAAAATGGTCAAATATATTCATTTTGAGATGTAACAATAGTTATCATAGCTACCTTGATATATGATCAGATCAATTATGAAGCCGCATTGGGAACTTTTGAACTAATTTGCCTCACTTTTAAGTTTATCCATCGGACTCACGTACATGATTGACTCAAATTATTTGGTTCAAGATTATAACTATGAAATAAAGCAAAATGTCTCACTAAATCGATGATACTATTGACTCAAATTAGGGAAAACAAAATGGCTATGTTTTTTTTTGTAAAGCAGTAGTCATTTGATGCTTCTTGGCTCACCTGGAAACTGTTTATCTGTATAAACCAGGGTAAGACTGCATATATCCGACCCTTAACCCTGCCATTTGTGGGAACCCTTAAGCCTCTTGGGCAAGGATGTTGTTGTATTGAGGCCTGTAGTGATGTAACCATGTAGGCAAACACAATTGTTTTAATGCTTCATAAGATTTTTACCCGTCTGTTAAGATCATATTGTCCAGTTTCATACCAGTAGCCAGCTAAATCGTGTGACCTTTTTCAAGTTCTCAGTTAGAATGTTTATCTGCAGATTCCTCCCTCGCAACACCCTCCAAAGTGTGAAGCTAAATCCACTACTGAATTGGCCCAACATAAAAGCTTCCGCACTTCTCAGAGGACTGCTGGTTTCAAAACTTTTTCAGAAAAGTGTAAGGCAGTCCCAAGCACTTTGACAATGAAGAAAAAAAGACAGGAGAATGTTTCTCCCAACATTCTTTGAGGGTTGAACATTCCATCTCGAGAAAGACTGTTGGGGTATCAAATACATTCAAAGCAAGGTTTGTTTTCCACGTTGTCTCATGTATCTTTACCCTATTCTTTAGCGGATAGACATTTTTTTTTGTGTTGGTATGTGTATGTAGTAAGTTTTCTTGGAACTGGCTGTGAGACAAATATTATATATATATATATAAGAAAGTTACATGATCATTGTTATTCTGTTCCTCTTCCTTTGTGAACTGGGAGGTTGGATAATTAGAATAACCTTCTTAAGTTGTATTTTTGCTTTCCCATGGAATAATTGATGAACACAAATAATTGCGGACCGTGAATTTCATTCGAGTATTAGACCATTAAAAGAGTATCAACAAAAATTAGGCGAGTTACCAGGCAGACGTGTGCACATATTAGGATACTTACAGTTGAATCTGAGTAATATAGCCTCCAACTTCTGGCAGTTTCCCTGATATAGAAAATGAAGCAGATAGAGGTTTTAAAAGCTAAGATAATGTTATAATGCCAAGTAGTTGCCATCCAATATGGTACATGGCTCAAGAACCCTCCAAATTTGGTTAGGGTCTTGTATTTAGGATCACTTAGTTTACTTTAATCCAGTACACTCTAGAGCTAAATATTGCATTTCTTTGAAGATCCCGCCGCAAACTAAGTTATATAGCCTAGCCAATCAAGAGAATAATAGACCTTGACCGGCAACAGGACATTCCATCCAATCAAAGGGATACTCAGACTCAAACCCGAACTTTGGCATATAAGGTGGGAAAGGTACTTCATCAACATGTTCTGAAAAATTAGAGTCCGAGAACCCTACATCATCAACCCCGAAATCTTTGGAAGAGCTGATCTCACCTTGAAGGCAGCGGAACATTAGGTCTTCACCTAGGAGTCCAAATGTAGACTCCATCGCTAAAGCCTGGTTTATCGACTCAGTTTCCAAACCATTTACATTGCTATGACCAACTATTCCAGCCTGGCGACTGGAGTTTGAGTTCAGGTTCTGGTTTTGGTTCTTCATCTCTTGTCCCACATCAAAAACACATCCAAACCTGTCAGGGTTCACCAAGATTGGGTCTACCTGCCTGACATTGGTACTCACGTGCTTAGAAATGAGAGGTTTGACATCGATGAGGCTAAACCCATCATTTTCATTGACGGATAGTCCAGGACTAATGTGAGTAGCTGCAGGCTCTAGAAGATGAGATTGAATTTGGTGCTGTAAAATGGGGACCATCTGACGATTATCGAAGCACTCCCTTAGCTTTGGTTGTGGCTTGAGTTCAGGTTTAAATTGCAAGTCTAGTACTTCTCCTCTCCAAGGGTTTGGACCAGAATCAAACTGGAAAGAGTGGTTAAGGCCTGCTTGTGAATCGGCTCTCTGAGGGTCGGAATTCTCGTTGTTGAAAGGCTTTCTGGGTTCAGTCTTGTTCTTCAATTTACGTTCTGAGTTTGACTGGGACCTGCTAGTGACATCATTCTGTTGAGTAAAACTTGAGTTCTGGATGCTATTACTTACACCAGCGGAACCCTTTGGCGAAAACTCAGGATTCTTTGTTCCTTCAAAAGAGCTTTCCAGGTTATTCTCTCCCTTCCCTATCCTACTGAGGTACAGGCGGTACTTCTGCACAATTGAACAGACATTAGCCAGGGTCAATCTTCTAAAATAACAACATTGTCTCAAGGACTCGACGAAGACGATACACATATTGATCTAGAGGATGGTATGGCATGACCTGCAAATGACTAGCCACATTCTCTCTTGTCAGCCATGGCACATTCATCAGGTCAAGTATCCTTTTTGGACCAACTTCTGCAAAATAATCAATTCCACTGTTATACTATCAGTATACAGACAGCAACTCCAGACCACAGGAATACGTATCTCAATCTAGTTATCATTGTTACTGAGACTTGATCAAAACTTTCCTACACGGATGACTCGTGAGTGTCCAAGTGTCAAGTATGACACGTGTTCGTGATGTTGGTATTCTGAAGAGTTTGAGTAACATAACAGTTAGTAGTTCGTTAGCTTTGAGGAACACAGAATTAGGCACTCACTGTCACTGTCGATACCGATCTGATTAACAGCTTTGACGAATTGCTGGTGAAGCTCTATAGTCCAAACCACTCTAGCTTTCTTTGTGGAGGAGGGATCACTTGACTCTTTCTCGTTCTCGACATCTTTTCTTTTCTTAAATAGGGTTTGGTCGCCACCATAATGGCCATCGTTATGATGGTCTCGGTCATCAAAGAACTCAATATCTCTCACTTCATTCAATCTCTTTCTCACCACATGTTGCCATATGTTCTTGAGCTCCTTCATTCTTATCGGTTTGAGAAGATAATCACACGCTCCATGCTGAACGCCTTTCATAACCCTTCTCGTTTCTCCATCCACGGACATCACTTCACCATTATTAATACGAAATTTGTTAGGAATAATTTGAAAAAGACCTAGTGTCTGAAAATAATGGATGTAGAGTGAAGTGAAAGACTCACTAATGACAGGAAGATCCATCTCGAGTCCCACGTGCTCAAGAAGTTTGAAACCGTCCATATCAGGCATGTTAACATCGCTAATGACAATGTCAAAACCGTCTTTTCTGTCACGAAGCAACCTCAGAGCCTCTCGAGCTAGTCCACATGTGGTCACTGAAGAAACATATAAACAATGTAAGATTATATTTTTCCCTACTTCATTGACAGCGGGGAGATGTTTTTATGCCAAATTTCCTCAAAAATGTTTGACTTCATCTGCTACATTGCAGCTGCTGAAATCATAGTAGTACTATTAAATACACGGGTTTTAGAAAAAAACAAAAAAAAACTTCCATAAATGGCATGATTAAATCTAATACCGTTGTCAGACTCAGAATAGTTTGACAGTAGAAGCTGTTTGTTTACTCCCTAATACTATAAGATAAGATACCTTTAGCCCAAATTCATCAAGTTGATAGAGAATCAAATTCTAAAACAGAGGAACATCATTTTAAAATAATACCACTTCAGATAGATCAACCTAGCTATTCTGTAGGGAATAGTTATGAGTGACTTGATTAGATGATAGATAATACACGTAGCATCAAAATTCAAGTTGTCTTAGTCAAGTGGCAAAGACGGAGATAGATATTGTGGACAATCCATCCGAGAATAAAAAAAAACTAGTGACAATAATTAGTCGGAGTACTTTATTTGAGTGGTTTCTTGGTATTACTCCATTATGCATCAATATAAATGAACTGTTTGTTACTGGGGGCCGGCCGGGGACAGGAAAAATGGACCGGTGCACAGCGCTAATTATTGTTACATCAACATGATCATGATCAGATGAGTATCAAGTTTACCAATTAGTATTTCTGATCAAAATAACAACAAAGTTAGTTAGTGTGGTTAAGCATGGAATTGAAAGCTATCGACATCAAAATGTAACTAACCGTCTGCGTGCAATTTTGTGGGTTTTCAGAGCCACCTGATGCGTTCGTTGATAACTAGGAAATCATATTATGAACCAATTTCCAAACAAAATCCTTTTAATGAGCAGGGCAGGGGTAATGTAAAATTAGGACTGTCTCACTTATGCTACCATCCATCCGTCCAAAATTCCTCCTTTGTTAGCGATAAACAAGTTAAATGTTTACACTTTTGGACAATTATTATTAAACCGTGTGACACTGTGTCACACAATAAAATGAAATGATTTGCAGTCCTTTATCCCATCAAGTTTTTTTGTTTGGAAAAAACATAGGGAGACGATTTGTAATTGAAATCATTTTTGTCACCCCAAGCAATACAGATAGATAGTTGAAGAATAAAAATATGAAGGATGGAGGTGATGAAATGGAAAGAACCTTGATAAGAGCACTTCTTGAGCATTTTTTCAAGGATTTTCAACCAAGTTGGATCATCATCGACCACTAGAACTCTCAGACCTGCGGGGAATCCTCCGTCGGTTCGAGGTGACGTAAACCCATTTTCCATAATCATTAATTAAGGGATATGAATTGAAGAAGAAGAAGTAGTGAGATAGATTAAAGCAAGCAGGCAGGCAGGCAGGCACGTGAGAGAAAGAGATGATTATGAAGAAGGAATAGGAGGCCGGAATTATAAGTAAGTAGGAGTATTGAATTGAATGAGAATGAGAATGAGAGAGGGATCCATCACATAATAATTATTAGTGACTTTGTTTGTTTAATAGGAGTACTTTCTTTATGAATATATATAACTTTAAAGAAGCCAAAAGTATGTCCATATATATGTTTGGGAATTAAGATTAAGTTATGGAAGTATGTGTTGTATAAATACCTGTGGGGTGGGGTGGGTTGGTTGTAGTAGTGACTAGTGAGTATATTTTTGAGAAGCAAGCAAGCAAGGGAGAATAACGAATATTTGGCGCCGGCTACAACACTAACACTATATAAGCAGAGCTGTGCTTCCTACATTGCAAGCTACTACCGGTCCCCGCTAACCCACACTCCCCTTCTCAACATCAACATCAACATCAACATCAACATCCATCTCGGAAAACCAATTACAAACTCTAATTTATTTATGTTACTTAGTTGCAACTCCATCTTTGGGTATGCTAATGCTAATTTAGATCAATGAAACTCCGTTTATTTGGATCGGGTGAACTTCATAATCAATTTAAATTTTTAACTCAACGTTTTCATTTAAAAGCAAGCTAACTTAAAGTCGGTTTGACAAACGGAGAGAAAAAAAAAATACTTCATCCTTTTTTTTCTTCCCATCTTAAAATAGGTACAATTTTTTTTTTATTTCATGGGTATAATCCAAACTATTACCCATATTCTTTTAAAATAATCTCAAATATACGTAATCTATAATACTTCCAAATTTAAGTATCATACAGGGGTAGGGTGTTCACCGGACCGGCTTGACCCGTGGACCGGCAATCCAAAAAATTCAAACCCGCAGACCGGACCGGACCGGACCGGACCGAACCCTCTTAAGACCGGACCGGACCGGCAAAATACACTAAATTTGATTTTTTTTAAGTGTGGAACGGACCGCGAACCGGACCGGTATGTAGCCGGTCCGGGTCACTTTTTGAACACCCCTATACAGGGGCGAGTCCAAGTACATCCATGGTGTAGCACGTGCTACACCATAAAAAAATTTAGATTTTTTTATTCAGTTGGAGCATTAAATAAGGTATTAATAACAAAACTATACCTTCATATAGCAAATATTTTCATAAACTATTTCATATCTTTTAAAACTATTTACTCCCCCAATTAATCTCCCTCAATCAATCTCACTCTCTTTCTTAATGATCATACTATCATAATTAATCCTCTAAATTAATCTCACACTCTCTCTCCAGTTCCCCAATTCCGTTTTTTTCCTAAATCATACCAAACTTGACACTTTCAAGTCTCATATTCAAAGCGATGAAAGATTTTGAAATCTTAAGAGTCTCAACGAGCTTTCCATGAAATTAGTTGAGACAATGAAGCATGTAACTAATCCCAAAGCTTATTTGCTCCTAAAGCTCGTGATGGTTCTTCCCGTGGCGACAGCAAGTGTGGAAAGGGCATTTTCAGCTATGACGTTTGTCAAAAATAAATTGCGGAACAACATGGGTGATGAATGGTTAAATGATTGTTTAATTACTTTTGTAGAATGTGATATTTTTGAAAGTAACAATCGACAAAATTGTAAAAGAATTCATGAATATAAGGACTCGTCGAATTGTGTAAGTTAACGTTGACATGAAATTGTGTTGTACTACAGATTTTTGTGCAAAGTAATTTTTGATCCTATCATCGCCTCTTACGTTATGCTACACCAAAAACTAAATCCTCCACTCGCCCCTGGTATCATACTAGTGTTGATGCCCGTGCGATACACGAGTATAACAATAATGTTACTAAATCAACCTTTTAATACTTTCTTTTATAATTATTGACTGCGATGGAATTGAATGATTACGATTATTTCAAATAATTGTCATTTTATAGGATTAGCACCTCACGTTTGCATGTATTTTGTACGGAAAGTAGTAGACGCGGACTATGATGCTACACTTAGACGGTTAGACCTGTCAAATTCGACTCGACCCATAAACCCGACCTTAATTTAATACGTACTATTTTTTTACTTTAAAAGCCATAACAAAATTAGGAGCTCGAAACTATTTCTGACCATCACCCGTATACCCCGACCAGGTCTAGTGTGTACATTAGCTACATGGCTAAAACAAACGATGCTCATCATAATACTTGGTCACTATTAGCAATTTTAATGTTTATGACAACACATTTGGAACATTGGGCCTATCTGTGTCGTTTGTTCTCTAAACATTTGACTTTCGCATTAAATATATTTGTATGTATGTTATCATCTCGCTTTAAATTTGACCTGACCCACCTGACACGTTTTTAGAGGCATGACCCATTTTTTTACTCGCAACCTGTTTAACCCGAATCCTAAATGACCCGATTTTGGGTCATGATTTAGCCCGACCTGTTCAGTTCGTTGGAAAGAAGAGGCCACAAAACTTTAGTCTAAAAGCCAATTTCTAGTCATCTATTTCTATATCTGGATTTTGCTAAAACTCAAATTTTAACATACAGAATATAGTCACTTTTTTTTTGGTTGTCTCTCTAAAAGTTACTTTTTACTTTATTCTTATTTTGTCTTATTTTTGTGGTTAACATTGGTTTTAACCTCACTTATTTTCCATCTTTCATTTTCCACTACACATTTCTATACACCTTAATTCTCACTAAGAAGGTGGGGTGACCCTTTTAGTGACACAGAGGGAGTATTAGTTATGAAGTGATTATGATTATTTCAAAGCTTTGTCTTTTCGCAGATTTGACATCGCTTATCAATGTTTATCTTAAGGGGACGACACCGAGAGAAATCAAGGAGTGGGACAGGCTAAGAAAATTTTGATTTTTTTTAAATCAAAAAATTATAATTTAAAGAAAAAAAATACTAATAGTATAAAAATAAATAAAATTTAATATCAAATTTTTTTTTGGTTAAAAAAGGGTAAAAAATTAGACGTTCGAAATATTTATGTCCCGTACTCTGACCATAACCCGATACGGGATCAGTATTTGACCTGACCCACTCGACAGTTCTAGTGTCTACATTTGTTACCTGAGTGAAACAAATGACACTCATCAAAGCATCAGATCTTGCGCCTGTGAGCAATATTAATATGTCCGTGAGATCATGACAACTCATCTGCGATCATTGAGTTTATCTGTGTCTTTTACTCGCTAACCATTTGACTCTACTATATCTAATATATTTGCATGTATGCAACCATCTCGCTTTAAATTCGACTTGACCTGCAAACCCGTCCCACCCAATCTGTTGTTTTTTGAGTCATGAACCTAGTAGGGACATGAGATGGCCCGACCCGTTCAACCCGTTGAAAAGAATAGATTACAAAGCCTAAAGCACAATTCTAGGCAATCTATTATTATGCCTAGATTTTGTTAAAACTCTAATTTTAACCTTTTAGCATTTCAATATATACTTCCTCCATTTTTTTGATTTAGCCCCATTTTCTTTTAGGAATTTTTTTCGGAATTACTTTTTCATAATTGCATGTTATTCAATCATCCCTAAAATTTCATTATTATTCCTATATTACCCTTTTCTAATTCAAAGAGAAATCCAAATTTCTTCTTAAATCTTGTCAATTCTAGAAATCGATCAATCATTATTTTAGAATTTGCTAGGAATTGTAATTCGATAATCGATATTTTAATTTTAATTGAAAATTAGGGTTTAATTGATGATTAGGGTTAATCTTTCTTTTAGAAATTTAGGGTTTAGGGTGGTCGGATGGCGGTGTAGCCGAAGTTTGGAGGAGGGAGGTGCCGCCGGCGGCCGGAGGAGGGTGGACAGCGCGGTGGCTGGGGTGGTATGGGTGACAGGGGTGTGCGGTTTGTTTGGTGGGTTATTTTTTTTTAATTTCTAATTTAAGTTGCATTACGTATTATTTTGTAATTAATTTTTTTATTATAATCGAATTATTTATGTTTTTTTTTACTTTTTTAATTCTCGTTTTATTAATTATCATATTATGTATTTATTAATTCTAAATATTAATTGTGTATTTATTAATTCTCATATTAGTAATTAAAATAAATAGTTTTTTCTAAATAATAAAAAAATAATACTAATCATTTTTCCCAAAAAAAAATCTTGAAAAAATAATAACATTAATCATATTTTTAAGAAAGGGAGAAAAACGGAGAAAAAAATGATTAAAAGAACCGTGAAAAAAGTTGTGGTGGCCGGTGTGGTGGGGTGGAGGGGGATGAAGATTTTTCTCTCAAATAGCTCTCTAGAAAAGTGAAGGAAAATGAGAGGGATAAAATGGTAATTCTTAGGTACAATTGAGTAACAAGCAATTATGAAAAAGTAACACTTTTTTTTAGTTAGCCTCATTTCTTCATATGAAAATTTATTAATTAGTATTTTTTTTCTCATCACATGCACTATATCACCAATTTCCTCTTATTTTTTCATTTTTTTTAAAAAGTTTGTACCAAACCCATATGGGGTTAATAAAAAATGAAGGGAGAAATTAATTATTACTCCGTGTATATTATTCTTTTATTTGAATATAATTTTATGGTTAATCTTAACTTAAATTATCTATCATTTTTAGTAACTTACTCTCCTGTACAGTTGCACATAGGAGACAAAAGTTGTGTTCTTGTGTTAAATAGTACTCAACATTACTATAAGACAAAACCTGACCCGACATGAACTCATTTTTTTTGTAGGTCAAGAGTCTAGATCTCTAAATCTTGTTCTATGACTCGATATTTTAATTAAAAATGTAAACTGATATTCAATTTAATTTTTTATCTTTTAATTATAAAAGAATTAAAAAATTTATTGAAATATACGTGCGATGAATGTTAATTTAAAAAATTGAAATATAACATCATAATTAAGGAGTATAAAAATAATACGAAGTACTATTAAAATAAATAAAAAGAGGTAAAAAATCGACATTCGAAACTATCTGTATACTGACCATAACCCATTTTGGACACATAATTAAACCGACCCGTATTCAGTATTTTGACCCGACATGTTTAAAGTTATTTAAACAAATTATGTACATTAAAAAAAATCTGTCCTATAAGATTAGAAGAAAAGCGCACTTAATAGCGTTACAATATAGGGGAGAGGGATTCGAACCTGAGACCTATTGTCCCAAAGCACCTAGCCTTAACCACTGGGCTAAGACATCTTCGATATTTATTATTTTATACTATTACTAATAATAATCAATAATAATCAATATACTCAATATAATGATAATCATCTTTACGTGTTACAAAATCAATCAATTTTAAGCTCATGCATTATTGTATTGTTATATATAATATGACATATTACCCGTTCTTTCGTATAGTAATTATCGTAATGTAATTAGTAATTAGTAGACTTGTGTTGTTTATAAAAAGAATTCTACTTTCACTCGAAATCCGTCTTAGGTTAGAATTGAGAAGTCTACTTCTAACCTCATATTTACTCAAACCCGGAAATAAAATAATAATCTAGTTAATATTGATTGTAAAATTAAAAAAAAAACTCTTTTATATATATATATATATATATATATATAGAGAGAGAGAGAGAGAGAGAGAGAGAGAGAGAGGTGGGATCAGGTGAGTCCACTTATATATGTTGAGTCCGTGAGTCCCCATCTTAGCCCTTGATTCAATGTTAGATTAATGGACAAGATTTAATCTCATAATTAAGGAAATAACTAACAAATTTGGTAAATATATCATTTCTCTCTCTCCTCCTTAATTATCTCAATGCAAATCTTTTATCTCTATTATCATTCTTTTTAAATGTTTTTTCTCTCACACAACAAGTTTTTTCAAAAGTAAGTTTTTTTCATTTTCACCAAAAAAATCATTATTTTCTTACTGGTACTGTAGACACCCACATTTTGACCGCCAGGTGTCTATAGTAGTTCCCGCCAAACACCCGATGATGATAGGACGTAAACGTGTTTTGACGGACTCGGATATGGGCTTGTAATCATGGACATTTGGTTTAGACTTTTTAAGGAGTACAAATCTCACAAAACCAACCTCAAATCCAGGCCCAGTGGGTCGTTTCGAGTCAGATAACACTAATTTGGGTCGAAACCGTCACCAGGGGTAAAACCGTCTTTTAACGACCGAGTCAAACCCGGTCAAAGATATTTTTCCCCCGAGTCACACGAGCTGGCCGTAACACTACATGGTTGATTCGGACTCAAACACCAAAAAATCAGCCTTCACAAATATTAAACAAATCTGTTTAAGGATAGAATTCGATCTCAAGTAGGAATTCTATCCGGAAACCGAATCAGACATCGACCGAGCATCAAAATACTCGGCCGAGATACCCCAGGACAGCCGAAATACCTCCCCACCAGCCGAGATTTTTGGCTTCTTCACTAAGAAACGAGAAGTTTATTCCCTTACGAACTCTCGTATTTCCTATCCAAACCGGTGTTTCTTGTCACACAAGCAAGACCACCTCGGTCCCTATAAATAGGACCCTCCCTTCAACATCCAAAGGACACCGAAAAAAAATACCATTAGCAACACATCAAAAATACCGAGAAAGTCAGCCAAAAAGCAACATCCAAAATCCCGACGCAATCCTGAAATAATTCCAAAAATCCGACGAAACCGATCCCATCACCCGGCCGAACCCACGCCTCACATACACACAAACCACCCAAACCGATACACCTTAACTCATCCTCATCATCTCGACGCTCCCAAGTCTAAGCCACTTCCCGACGAGCCTTATACCGAGAATACAAAGCATGTAGGTTGAGGGTGTAAATCAAACCCGTCTCTTCTCTTTTCTCTTCCCTTTCTCTCGTTTTTTATGGGTCTCTCGTCGGTCTTTTTCTTTTATTTTCTAATATCGATACTACTAAAAACTATTTTCCTACATTCTTAAAATATGATACCGATTTTATATAATCGAATATCGTATCGAAAAGAATAATTATATTAAGGTTTCGACGAATTCATTATTTTTTTCGTTCAAAATCCTTTTTTACAACTTTTTCGTTCAAAAACAAACTTTTTCAAAACCTTTTCTAAAGTCATTCCGACTATTCGATATCGATTTCATAATCGAATATCGAATACGACGAATATCGAAAATATAAACCGAGTATAAATTAATTCATATTTGTACGCGATTTATAACGATTTTCGAACAACAAAAAAATAAAAAATCAGACCCGTACGCGAGTCGCGCCCGGTCCAGGCGACTCGCGCACGAGTCTGTGATCCGGTTCTATTTTCTTAGTTTTTCGTTCGTTTATTTTCATTATTTTACGAAACGATTCCTAAATTTACACCTTTTCCAAAACTATTCTAAATATTTGATAATCAACTATCGAATATAACGAATATCGAGGATATTAAGTCGAGTACGAGTTATGCGATATTCGTACGCGATTTAATCAAAATTTTCCGAAAACCGTTTTCGAAATCAGGCCGCCACGCGACCCGCATGAGTCTCGGGCGAGTCGCGCGGCTCTCGGCCCAAACGCGTCTTTTTTCGTTTTTTTAATTTTTTCTTGAACATCGTTTTTTATACAAAACAACGTTTTAACAATATTTTTCAGATTTCGATTAATTCTTACTTTCTCGATTTCAATTTCATATATTATTATTTCAATCGTTACTAACTCGTTTTCTCGTGTTTGTAGCAATTTATTCTCATATTCTTTTTATCGTTTTATTAGACTAAAACGAACTCACATGCTAAAATAACTTTGACGTTAGTAGTTTAACATGCATTAAACGACTTAGCAACCCATTATTTATCTTTCCTCACATGTCTTAGGAAAATAATCTCTGCATATCATTTCATCGTCGAACTAACGCGTGTACACCAAAATCGAACGATATCTTAGTAAAGGCCGCTAAGTGCGGGCGGGGTTGGGTGTTCTCGCTGAACTTCCCAACACGTACCCTCACCCCTTACTCAGAACCATGGTTTCCGGATGTCCGAATCCATTGGCAACGAGAGTCATTCAATATACGATTAACCGCCTAGTCGGCATCGGTATCGATATGCTAAGGGACGAACCCAATAAACTCTGACATCGGAAATGGGCCAGGCTTTAAGTATGGCCCACTACGACATAGAGTGGGTTCGAATGGTTCCGAATAACCATAAAATTCGGTGGCGACTCCTACTTCGATTTAAAATTCTATTCGATCCATCTCATATGGAAATTCTATCGCCTCCCCAAAACCCGCGCTTCGCCGCGTCGGGGTGGACCTATGTCATGTCCACAGGTACGTATGTTACTATGTTGCTGCCATAATCAACTATGTTACTTTAACTCATATAACGTGTTACTTTAATTCATGAACTGCGTTACTTTAACTCATAAAATCTGTTACGTTGTTTAATATATTCTCCTGCAAAAACTATTACTCTAACTCATACAATGTGTTACTCTAATTCATGAACTGTGTTACTTTAACTCATAAAATCTGTTACGGTGCATAGTCTCTTGCAAAAACTGTTACTCTAACTCGTACAATGTGTTACTTTAATTCATGAACTGTGTTACTTTAACTCATAAAATCAATTACGTTGCAGAGTAGTCTCTTGCAAAAACAGGAGTTCCAATTAAAAAAAAGAACAATGTTTGTTTTTATTAAGATACTCCAAAACAAAAAGTGGTACAAGATTCCAACTAAATCAACTCCATTACAATTCCAATGTTTCACACTTGTTACTCATAATGTCCTACTTATAATTCTTCTTCTTCTTCATCCTTCTCGTTCTCTCCGTCTTCTTCTTCTTCTTCTTCATCTTTTTCATCTTTTTCATCATCTCAGAAACTTTGATTTAATCTCACCACCGCACAATGGAGGAAACTCTCACCCACATCCCTACATCATTCATGTGGATTAAAGTAACAGATAACAAGAGTTAAAGTAACAGATGAAGTGCATTGAAGTAACATTGAATTAAATTAACAGAGTATGCTTATACACCAGATATAAAGTAACAGAGGTCAGACATTAAAATAACAGAAAGTATGAATTAAAGTAACAGATAATGTTCATTAAAATAACACCAGATATAAGTTAGTGCAAAAAATTCATATAATGATAAAAATGAGAGTATGACGCAATATCTTACTATTTGATATTGTTTCCTATTTTGAAGTCATCACGTCCCATAATTATAGGAAGTAGTATTTTTTTTCTTTTTTTTTATATGGCGTTACTCTTTGATATTGTTTCCTATTTTGGTGGCAATCACGTCCTATTATTATAGGAAACAATATCTTTTTCTTTTATTATTTTTTTAATATGACAGTTTCCAAAATTCTTAGGACACTAAGATGCACTACAATAACAGATGAAAAACACTAAAGTAACAACTGGAGTGTATTAAAGTAACACGACATATAAAGTAACAGATGGTAGACATTAAAGTAACAGATGCTCTACACTAAAGTAACGCAGTATATGAACTACAATAACTCAATATATTGTAAACGTAAAAACTAATAATTGAGTAGCATCTTAATGACTTCCATGGCGATTCCAGTATAAATTACAAAACATATATACTCACCGTTTGTGTGTTCTACGATTTGCATATGAATCTATGATGAATAACACGACCATGAAAACAATATCAACATGAAAATTAGCGCAAAACATGAATGACACGACCATGAAAACAATATCAACATGAAAATTGACGCAAAACATGAACACAAATTGACGCAAATTAATCAAGATAATGAATAAAAATTGACGCAAAACATGAAAGCAATATCGAAACCCACCATTGTTATACTCGATGAATTGTTTATCAACCGTTAATGAAGGTGTCGCGATCATTGAATTCATAGTAACGGAATTTCGAGCACAGATTTGATTGAATGAATGAACGTGATGATCGATGGGAGTTTTTTTTTTTTAGGTTTTGATGAACCTGTGAATGAACGTGAATGAATGAGGAATGATTGTGATTATGGGAGTTATTGTTTCCTATAATATGGGAGTTATTTTAGGATACTAAATCTTCCTCTCTTTTTTTCTTTTTTTTTTAAATACAAAATATTAGGATGGATCTTGTCCATCCATCCTCATCCCATCCAACGGATGGGATGAGGACTTAGGGACTCAACACTTATATAGGGACTCATTAAAACCTATATCTCTCTCTCTCTCTCTATATATATATATATATATTGATTCTCAAACTAGACTCATTATAATAACCTGTTGTTTCTCTCTCATTTTCTGCCTTCCGTTATCACCTTCGCCACCATCATCAACCTCCATCAAAACCAACTTCACCACCGATACACCATCATAACCTCCCCAACTTCATTTTCGCACCAACCAACTCCACCACCGATTCCTCCTTGTTTTTTGTGCGAGTTTGCGACCATCAAAACTAACTAAGCTCCACCACCGGTAAACAGAATCGGCTCGCACCATAATGAAAAATAAATAACGATGTAGGGAGTATGTAGAACACTTGAAAGTAAAAAGTACTACTATAACAATCATGATAAATAACGCAATAACTATACGTAAAATTGGTTTTATGATTTTGAGCTTTATGTACAATTGGTTTTATGATTTTGAGCTTTATCACAACATTTTCAAGTTTTGTTGTAAACTTTCTGATCCTTAGTGTTAAGTTGTCGAGCTAAATCATATAAATGTTTAAACTCAAAAACTTACAACTCAGTCAAAAATTTGTATAAACTCAGTAAGTATATATAAAAGTTTAACAACTTTGAGCTTATGACAAGAGTTGATTGAGTTATCCATTTATCATAAATGTAAAATTTTGTTTAAAAGAAAGAACATTAATTAGTGTATACAGAGTAACTTTTTTATTGTCGTCTTATATAAACGATTGTCAGACGATCTAAAACTAACTCATACAGAGTAACTATAAGTAAATAAGATCCTCTACATTACCTTCTCTCCATTAAACCATTACCACTCTCCGTTACTCATCAATGAACCGGATTTAATTTTTGAACGTGCCAATAGTTCTTATATCATTACTATAAAATGATGAAAGATAAATGACACTATATTAGACCACCCCCATCCATTGGGTCATGGGGGATGGGGGTCGCTCTAATGAGGAATTAGGGTGGCCTCCTCAATTAATTAGCATGACCTCCTTATGTTGAAGGTCATGAGATGACCCTTGAAGCATTTTGATGACCTTCACTTTCTCTCTCTCCTTTTCTTTCACTCTGCACACTTTTTGTCAGATCCAGCTCTTTCTCTCACTCACACGTTTTTAATAAACATCCTTAATATTTAAAAAATAATAATGTTGGTATCAAAATATTTGTAATAATAAATATATGTAAATATAGTGATAGTTGAAAAAAAAAGTAGGAGAGAGATATGTGGGGTAGAGAAAGTGAGAAATGATTGGGTTGAAAAGTAAAAAATGATTGGGTTGATGACCCAGGTCATGGTTTTCTGAATGGGAGTGTATAGGATGAGTGAGGGTCAACAAATTGATTAAAACACTAAAACAGGGATGACCTCCATTAAGGTGACCCTTGGATGGGGATGGTCTTATGGAAAATAGGATAATACACCTGATTCTACAACCAATGCAAAGTTGTGTATATATTTACTGAGTTTATATAAGTTTTAATTTGACCTGAGTTGTAAGTTTTTGAGGTTAAACATTTATGCGATTTAACTCGACAACTTTACACTAAAGTTCAGAAATTTTACAGTAAAACTCGAAATTAAACCTTTGTGATAAAACTCAAAATTATAAAACCAGTTGTTGTTCTATGTATAACTGGTTGTATAATATTTTTATTGCTGTGTTATAATGGATTATGAGAGATAATAGAAATAAAGTAATGAAGAGGATTCTAACTCACTCGTAATTCCCCTTGAAGGAGGGACACATCATAGATGAAATCATAGAATTAGGACAAATAAATAAAAGCATGAGTGATGTAAGGTAGGATTAGTGAGGTGAGAGTGGATGTTGTCAGTTTATGATAGATGGGGGCAGACTGAGAGTGTGAATTTGAAGCTTTCCCAATCTTGAAAACATTATGAAAATCTAAGTGGAGATAAAAGGTGATTCCTAACACTCCCAAGCCCTAAGCTAGCTTATTTAGTTATTTTCATCAAATTATTTCCATTCAATTCTCACCGTTTAACCTTTCAATTTTTGGGAACTTACTTGACGAGTGTACAATTTTGTGTTGCTCTTTGTGTATTTGATCGTCATCAACCTATGATTGAGTGCAATCCATTGATTTGAGCAGTACATACGGACTACTTATTATGTTCAATTTCATGGCAATCCAAACTAAATCCATAAAATACTATTAGGATAATTTTGAATGGAATGATGGCATGGGTTAAGATTGACATCAACGCTTATGTATGAAACCTTGGAATAGTTTTTTTTTGTCATCTGAGAAAGAGAACTCAAGATTCAGAGCGGTAGCCTAGTACTGCCTTTTTTTAAAAAAATAAAAATTGTATGATCTTCCCCTTTTTTATCGACAATAGTTTACTTGCCTTTCATCTTTTCATTTTTGGGTGTACTCTAATCCATTTTAGAAATCATATACTCGTATTTTAGTATCGATGTACACATACACATGCATGTTGGCAGGACCGTTTCATGGATCAATGCTATTTTAATTAAATGTCAAAATGTGTGCGTGTCTAAATCATAGAGAAACCTATAAAACATATATACTCCGTCCCTCCGAGTCTAATTAATGTTCCCTAGGATTTTGAGGGTAAAAATAAGGAGGTGCTAATGTGTGACTCAAAAGGGGGGGAGATAGAGAAATGTAAGGATGAATATGAGTCACATATTGACGACTTAAAAATGAAAGGGGGAGAAAGTATGACCCAGCACAAAAAGAAGGAACATTAATCAAACTCGAAGAGAGTACTTCATATCTTAAAATGCTGAATTGATGAGCCTTGCACAAGTGAATCAAAATCCTCTCCATTATTTCCTCTCACCTTTTATTATTATAATATCTTCCTCCACTTTAGATAGTGAAGGAAGTAATACTATTATTAAAACTTTTCATTCCACTTTAGATGATAGATGTAAGAAGCTGTGAGATAACTCAATCCCCTGATTTGGGTGATTGTTTGATATTCTATTATATAGAAAGAATTACAAGATATTTACCTAACTATACAAGATATTATGCCTATCGTTACTCCTACAATTACGGTAACAAATAATTACAAACTAGGCTAGAATATTGCACTATGATTTACAGAATCATTGACTAATCTAATACGCCCCCTCAGTCGGAGCAGGAGGAGGCCGGATGCGTGCTTAGACTGGCTCAAAAGCGATTAAACAGGTAGCTCGGAAGTCCTTTAGTGAAGATGTCCGCGTATTGATATTCCGAAGGGACATGAAGGATGCGAATGTGACCTAGTTGGACCTTTTCCCGGACGAAGTGGATATCGATCTCGATGCGTTTCGTGCGCTGATGCTGTAGTGAGTTCTCGAAAAGATACACTGCTGAAATGTCGTCACAATACACCAAGGTGGTGTGTCGGACTGGGACATGAAGTTCAAGCAGTAAGTTGCGGAGCCAGCTTGTTTCTGCAACTGCATTGGCTATTCCGCGATATTCGGCCTCGGTACTAGATCGGGAGGTAGTATTTTGTCTTTTCGAGGACCAAGAAATGAGGTTCTTACCGAGAAACATGCAGTAACCCGACGTAAAGCGGCACGAAGTGGGACATCCTGCCCAATCTGCGTCCGAGTATGCAGTTAGTATGTGAGACCGGGACGCTGTGAGGGTCAAACCAAGCTTGAGAGTGCCTTTAAAGTAACGGAAGATCCGTTTTAAGAAATGTAAGTGAGGTTCTCGAGGAGCGTGCATAAATAGACACACTTGTTGTACCGCATAGGATAAATCGGGCCGGGTTATTGTAAGATACTGAATGGCGCCGGCGAGCTGTCGGTACAGACCAGGGTCGGAAATTAGGGGACCCGAGGTTTCGCTCAGTTTGGACGATGTGTCCACAGAAGTGGATGTCGGGTTGCAAATAGACATCGAGGCGCGTTCGAGAATGTCTGAAGCGTACTTTGCTTGACTTAGGAATAATGTGTTTTTGGACCGAGTTACGCTAATTCTGAGAAAATGGTGGAGGGAGCCAAGGTCGGTCATTGCAAATTCACTAGACAATCTCGATATAATATCCTTGAGCAAAGACGGAGTGGAACAAGTGAAGATGATGTCGTCGACATATAGTAGAAGGTAGGCTGTGACCTGGGGTGTGTGATAAATGAAGAGTGATGGGTCACAAATACTACTCTTAAAGCCCTTCGAGATAATGAAGGAAGCGAATCGGTGGTACCAGACCCTCGGGGCCTGTCTCAGGCCGTATAACGACTTCCTTAGGCGGCAAACGTGCGTGGGGTGAGACTTATCGACGAAACCCGACGGTTGGTGCATAAAGACGGTCTCATTTAAATTTCCATGAAGGAATGCGTTCTTCACATCAAGTTGATGTATCGGCCATGATCAAGAGAGGGCAAGGCTGAGAACCGTACGTATCGTGGTGGGTTTGACGACCGGGCTAAAAGTGTCGTCGCAATCAATACCTACCCGTTGGGTTTTACCATTGACGACAAGGCAAGCTTTATATCGTTGAAGAGAGCCGTCGACATGAAATTTGTGACGGAAGAGCCACATACACCGGATTACATTTGTGTCGGTGGGACGCGGTACAAGTTCCCAAGTATCGTTAACCTGCAAAGCAAACTCATCCTGCATAGCATTTTTTCAATTCGCATCGGCTAAGGCGAGGGTCAGGGATTTAGGGATGGGTGATAGGTTAAGGTGGTGGGTTGTGTGGAGGACGCGTGGTTTGAAGATGTCGTCCGTGGCGCGTGTGCGCATAGGATGGGTGGGTGCGGCAGTGGTGGGGTGAGGTTCGGGAGTGGTTGGTGAGGCAGGGGAGTCGGTGTAGGATGCAGGGGATGTGGTCGAGGTGGCAGGAGATGTTTGTGAGGGGGGTGGGGAGTTGGGGGGTGATGTGACGGGGTTGGTAGGGTTGGCAGGGAGGTTGTGTGGTCTAGGAGGAGAAGGTTAATGGGGTCGGGGTCTAGGAAAGAGTAGTCGTGGGTAGGTTGATCTTGTGCAAACGGGAATTGGGATTCATCAAATGTGACATGTCGAGATGTGATGATTTTTCCGGTCGAGATATCAAGACAACGGTAGCCACGATAATGAGAAGGGTAGCCGATAAAGACACATTTTGTGGATCGAGGAGAGAGTTTATGTGGGGCTTTTGCGATTTGATTAGGGAAACATAGACACCCGAAGACTCGTAAATGGTCGAGTGAAGGTTCTTTGAGAAATAAGACGAAGATTGGTGAGCGGAAGCGGAGGGTTTTTGTGGGGGTAATATTGTGGAGTAAGGCGGCAGTATGGAGTGCGTCAGTTCAAAAGTGAGATGGGAGGGACGCGTGATGTAGTAGAACACGCATGATATCGTTGAGACGACGAATCATGCGCTCGGATTTGCTGTTTTGTGGGGAAGTTTGGGGACAAGAGAATCGAAAGAGGTGGCCGTGAGTGTGGCCGAACGTGAGGAGTTCGGTATTGTTGAACTCGCGACCTAGGTCGCATTGAAAATTCTTAACTTTTGTTTTAAAGTGGGTGAGAACGTAATTACGAAAAGAAATAAATTTCGACGTGGCCTCCGATTTATATCTTAAGGGATAAACCCAAACGTACTGGCTAAAGTTATCGAGAAGAACTAGATAATATTTAAAACCTGTTGTACTAAGGACCGAGGAGGTCCAAAGATCGCCATGAACGATATCAAACGGGGCTAAAGTAGGAGTCGAAACATTAAGAAACGGTAGTCTTTTCTGATTACTAATTTAACAGGACGTACATAGACTCGATTTATTTGAATGAGAACAAGAAATAGAAAATTGACGCTCAATAATGTCGAACACGGCGGGGCTCGGGTGGCCAAGGCGCGCGTGCCAGGAAGCAGATGTGAGAGCGGCTATGGCGGGTTGAAGAGGACGGGCTGGGCTCGAGGGTAAGACGAGGTACAAATCACCGGAACTATCACTCCTCAGGATCGTAGTCCGAGTCAGAATATCCTTCACAAAAAACCAATTGGGTCAAACTCGACGGAAACGTTATTTTCTTTAGTAAATTGACGGACAGATACAAGGTTTTTAATTATGGTCGGTGCATAAAGAACGTTGTAAAGGTGAAGGGTGCGGTCAGAGGCTGGGATATATATGTGATGAGCCGGATCCCAAAATTGGAAGGCTATTGTCGTTTCCGACATAAACAGAATGAACTTTCCTTTGGTTAAATGGAGCGGTCAACGTACCTGGGTCGGATGTGAGATGAGTGGAAGAACCGGTATCCATGTACCACTGGGTGTCGGGCGGGCGTTGGAGTGACAAAGTATTGAATGCACTGTTGATGTCTGTCGATTGTAGTGGGTCAATCTCCGTCAAATGGGCCTGGATGGCCTGGTGGCGCGCTGTGGGTCTGATCTGTGCTGAGCCCGAAGAGCGTGGCTGTTACCACTGGTTGTATGGGTTACTCCAACCCGATTGAGTTGGGTAAGGACATGGAGGGGGGTCCACTGGTTGTACCACTAAGGTGGTTGTACGGGACCCCACTGAGGTGTGGCTGAGGACGACAGACGATGGTCCGGGGTACGCTGGTGGCGGTCGTTTCTGGGACGACGATTGTTGCCATTCTGGCGTGGCTGGGCAGGGTTGCTCGTTTGCGCTGCAGGTGGTGCGGCGGTTGATACGGCCAGCGCGGTCGGAGGCTCGGCCTCTACGGTGGCGGCTTGGCGGTGATGCTCGAGTTCGAGCATACTTCTAGCAGTCTCAAACGTCGGGAGTGTTTGATTAATGTACGACGCGACCATGTTGTATTCTTTGGGTAATCCGCGTACAAGTTGAAAAACAAGGCGTCGGTCAGTGACCGCGGCGTCGACCTCCTTGAGTTGGTCAGCAAGGTCGGTGAGGCGTTGACAGTAGGCATCTAGGGACGCCATCGAACTGAGTTTGAGATTAACGAACTCATGTTCCAAGGTGGTGGCGCGGGACTCCTTGTTGTTCTGAAAAATGTCTTTGACGCGGAGCCACGCTTCATGAGCAGTGGACAGAAACTTCATGACGCGTTGCAAGAGATCATCGTTGACGGAGCCATAGATCCACTGGGTCACAATGGAGTCAATCTCGTTCCACGCTTCAAGTTCGGCGGTGGCAGTTGGCTTTGCAGTCCCGTCGATATGCTTGAGTACTTTATGACCCTGAGCATGAATGGTGAACAGTTGTGACCATGTTGAATATGGAACTTTGGTACAATCAAGTATACAGACTCGATGTTGAATGTTCGAGACGGTATATACAGGATGAAGTTTTGAGGGTGGCGTGGCTTCGTCTCCAGCCATTTCAGCGTGAGGCTAGGCGGATCAGATGCACGCACGTATGTCAAGAATTGCTTTGACGGAGTATCGGTACTTTTTCAACAACTTATTTGATTTCGTTATTATTTTTCTTAAAAGATACTTCATATGTCAATTTTAAGGGGTAGAAATCAATGAAAATGAAAGAGTATTTATTTGTTGGTTTACCGTTATTTCTTTATTGCGTTATAAATTTCATAGTGTTTCACCTATTTCACATTAGCTACCAAAAATTTAGTTGGGTTTTATTTAATATTTACGGAGTATAGTTTAACTAACGATGTGTAATCATGAGACGACATGATAAATTTATGTTTAAGTAATTTTTTATAGTATCCGCAAAATAAAATAAAAAGTGAACCCCCCTCTCTTAAATTCCTGGATCCGCCACTGGTAAATGGTTCATAAGTAATGGAGAGGAGGTAATAGAAAAGGGTTAATGGAGAGTATCCAAACTCTACCCAAGTGAATTTGTGAGTAACCTAGAATTTGAATTTTGTTTTAATAAAGGATTCACAAAATCAAATAATCTTAGCTTGGATCCCTTATATAATTAGTTAGTATGGACCTAGACCATGCATGCATTAGAAACCCACCCAAACTTCCCCTTAGACGATTATGAGTACGTAGTACATTACCTACATGATACGTGTAGTTATTATTCATCACTTATTAAGCACAAGTTATATTACTCAATAATAAGTGTTTAAATAATTTAACTAATCATCAATTAATTCACTTTACAAAAAAGATGCATGTTTATATATGCAGAGGTGTGTATATGTATATAGAGAGAGAGATAGATTCACAAATTTTTTTATAATTTTATAAGTTCTAGTATTAAAAGTTACACAAAAAGTGCTTAAAGTTACACGAGATAAGTCATAAAATTGCAATTTATCGCTAAGCTAGGCTAGGCGCTTATATATAGAGATGAGTCATATATATGCGCTTAATTACTTGTATAACCATCAACGGTAGCTAAGCTAGGCACTAAATCTTGCGCCACATCAATGGTTGCACTCATGTTCGCAAACATATTTTTTTTGTGTGTGTGTGATGTGATATATATTGAAGGCAAAGTACAGATTAAGAGCATCATTAGTGGATCTAAAACCTTTGCTTAACTACTATTTAAATTGGACAAATGTCGATAAATGACTCACCCTAATCTCAATTAGTTGCTTATTAGTGGTACCCTCTTAACTTTTTATGAATATTAAAAAGATTTGAAGGATGAATTAATTAAAGGCATAACCTTTAGGGAGTAGTGGGGTATTAGAGAAAAGTATTATTTAGAGTAGAGAAAGTGTGTGTTTTCAAAAGGGACTGACTCTCAAATGGCTCTAAAAAGGCAAAATGCCCACTAACAAAGTTTCTTTAATTTGCATTGCTCTTAAAACAAAACAATAATATATTCTACTAGATTTAATTATTAATATACATACAAGTTACCGAGTATAATTAAAAATAATAATAATAGTTTATTACACAAATTCTTGTTTGTGACGGCTATATCCTGTGACAGATAAACTTGTACATAATGTATGGAAAATAGAAAAAGCTTATCATTATTTATCAAGTGGATTATACTTGTTCCGGTATAACCTTGTGAGGAATAATATATTCATCACAAGAAAGACTTACGAAGTTTATTATTATTATTATTATTATTATTATTATTATGTAGACTTGGAGAAAGAGGGGTATGATTGGTGTCAAAACAAAATGAGGATGAGCTCTATGCAACTTCGTTCTTTAGAAGGTGGATGTTACTTTTGGTTAGTTTAATTAAAAGCTAAAGAATTTTCACCCATCTGCCTTCAAGTTTTATGCTCATTATTTGATGCCTCAGGTGTTCTGTTCTCGACCCATTTGTTCAATTTATTCTTTAACAATTATATTCATTACTCTGCACTCATTTTTTTTTATTTGCTGTTTCTTTCAACAATTTGAAGAATATCTAACCTAAAGTTTATTTGTACGTTTCCATCATTTTAAATAACTTTCCTTTCAAACTTACTTGTCAAATATAGTACTCCGTAACTACATACTGTATTACGGTATGTCACTATACTATATCTGAACCTAAGATTTTTATTATTGTCTAATATAAATCCGTCTTAATCACTATTTTAAGATATCTTACGGTTATAGTTTTACAGATTTGAAATAATAATACTCGTAACGGACCTATGTTTTTGGGTGACATGGAATATGGATTAGATTTGTGGTTGCGTATAACTGTATAGGTGTATTCACCAATAATTAATGTAATTACCATTAACCAATTTATATATAAAGAAAATGGTGCGGTCGACGTATTTAATTAATTGTTGTTAGCTAGAGACTTCTTAAAAGTAAACTGAAGAGAATGAAGATGGTGGAGGGTATTGAAACCTCAGCTTGGTTCTGGGATATGCCATGGTCCCTTAGGTCGGCATCTATTATTAAGGAGTATGGTTTTCACTCCTCAAAACTAATAAAGATGGTTTAATGTGGAAATATATATAATTCATGCAAGTGTTTCATTGACATGAGAATTTCCCATAGCCCATGGGTGAAGTAGATAATATTACCTAGCAATTTGGAAAATTTACTACTCCAACTTACCAAAAGATTAGAAATGAGGTAAAATTTACGGTTTTAATAAAGATAAATGTTCTTTTTTCTTTGAGAATGTGATTAAAAAAAGCAACCAAATATGATGGTATGGTCTTTCATATTTAATCGATTTCTTAACGTTTTTCTACTTCTATATGAGATGTATTCTGTTTAGAATGAAGGTGAAGAATGTTTTAATAAATACGTAGTAGGAGGGAGGAGAAATCATTCGGTATAGCTATCAATACATTTTTTTTTCTTATAGTCTATCTCATCCATTCAATTCTTTACGTGGGGACCATTTTAAAAGTTAATATTAACCATCAATTCTTACGTAAAGAATTGAATGGATGGGAGAGAGTATCAACTATCAATTAAAAGTTAATATTAGGTTGATGTGTTGGTAAACATAGAGGTAAAGCTAAATAAGAACGAAAACTCAAAAAAAAATACTACTCGTAGCTTGAATCTATTCATCGATCCAACCCAGCCTCTTAGATGTGAAAATTCTAAACTCAAAGTTAATCCAACTCAAAAGATATTCTACCCAAAATGTTCTTCTATGATGTGGAGCCTTCGAGTAGAGCCTTATCAACAAACAAGGTCCTAAAAGTTACAAACTCAGACATATGATCCTCTCTTGTCTACGATACCAGCTCCCTATACAATAATTCTTCTTTCAACCTTCATTTTGTTAACGGATTCAAACAAAAAATATGACATGAGTAACTCAACTTGACAAGGATAAAATTTGAACTGACTTAACTCAAAACGATCCAATAATTGCACACTTCAAGTTATTCATAAGTAGACTGATAAAATGACTTTGGGAAGTATCGAGATAAAAATGTATGATGTCCTACTATATCCGCGAATGGTGTACACGCAGGTAATTGAAGTCATTGGGCTAAACGAGCTGCTGGGCCAAATTATGGACATCACTCCAAAACTTCACCCGGGCCGGGGAACCAATTAGATTACTTGATTTAGCTGGCAAAAAAAGAAGTTTAATTGATTTGCTTGATGAAGTGTGTAGTACTACTAATTAAGACGCATAAGGTAGGGCCTAGGTTGCACAGACACGGACACGGAGACGTATCGGACACGAGACACGGCGTTCAAAAATTTATAGGACACGGACACGGCAGGAAAAAAAATCAATATACATATTTAAACAAAGAATATTTGAAGATTTTTATACCTAAAATATAGGTTTGGTTACTTAAACTATCGCAATTATCGTAAAATAACGAAACAAAAATTAAAGTCTTATAAATTTAAATATAAATCAAATCTTAAAAAGCTAAAACAGTTATAATACTGTAAAATAATAATTAATTAATTAATTATTGTTAAGTAGAATGTTTATAGTATCAAGTAACCCTATTAAACATATAACTAGTGTTATACCCGTGAATAAATTCACGGGCTGCTCGCTTGTATTGATATTGAAGAAAGAATGAAATACAAATTTAATTTAAATTATTCATTCAAAGTTTGAAAGTTAGTTTATGTGTTAATAGATTGACGAAAGTATGAACAACATAGTATATGATGAAATATTTGTATAAGTAGTCAATTGTCCACCGATTAATATATATAGTTATACTAAAGGAGAGATTGTACAGATAATAAACTTTCGTAAATTTGGCAATGTCATATACTCCCTCCGGGATGCTATGTTAATCGGTAAATGTGACTACATACTGGTAGCCAAAAAAGATATAAGATCAAACTCCGCCCCAAGCGTAAATAGAAAACATTACATGAGCTTGGAGTTGTGATAAACGTAAATAGAGAACATTACACTAAAAGTGTCATCCATATCCAATCCACCCGTCATTCACGGGTGAAACGGGTGGTTCGAGTGATTTAACGGGTAATTCACTTGGTACTACGGAGTATTATTTTATGAAATAAATATCAAATCGAAAACAATTTTTTGCGATACCTAACTTGCGACTTGACACATTTCTTTGTCGTGGTACTATTATGTGAGTTAATAGTAATAACTAACAGAGAAGAAAAGAATAGAATAAAAGGGAAGTTGAAGAAAAGCGGCAGAAATAAACTTAGGTTTTAGGAAAACGGAGACATTCTCTTATTCTCGGGTTTTTTTATTTTTATTTCAAATGGATGGATGTTTTGTGGTTAGCGGATTACGGGCGGGATGATTCTCCACCCGAATCCGACCCAATCCATCACCCGCCACTCATCAATTTATTCGGGTTTACACCATATATTTTTCTCGAATGGATCGGGTGTGCAGCGGATGCGGGTAAAATTGTCATCGCTAGACTCAATCCATTTTCTCCAACCTAATAACGGCCAATTTTTTGATGGTAGAGCTTGCATCGACAGTAAAAAAAATCATGAGTGCTAGGTTCAAGCAAGTGTGGTGAAATGTTTCTCTTCAATGAAATGACTTTGTACAACCCATGAACCCATCATTAATATAATTTACATCGAAGTTAGTAACCTGTAGTGAACATCAGAGAATGTGATTACCCTTGATATTAACCCTTACAACAGTAAAAGTGTACTAAATAATGGAACTACGTGGTTATTTTCAAACTCTTCATCCAGGGTGATGCGGGGTTGATGACTTGATTCCTTGTAGCCTGCGATTGAAAAGGTAATCATTTACTCAGATTGAGTCATGCACAAATTGTAAAGTCTTCTCGAATTTATATATTAACGGCCTCCTTATAGTTGCTATTTTTCTTGTCATTCTGCATGAAAGACGATTATTACGGATATTACGAATATTCTGTAATTGCTATTACGGAATATTATTTAGCAAGTTTTTCCTGAAATATATTTAAAGTTTTCCGAGATTAACATAAGACGTATTTTCTCCCTTTTTTAATCTTCCGATCTTACTTTTTCATCCATGTTTTTTATCTTCTTATTTCGTATTTTTTTCCCTTTTAATCCGTAATTTTATAATGCTAATTACTACCCCACACTAAAAATATTAGGTGTTTGCAACTATTTTTGGCTAAGTGAAAATCCCGGGTTAAGACAAAACGTAATATTATGTGAGAATTCAAAATCGTACCCATTTAATGAAAGAATGACACTCGACTAAATGTCGATGTTTAAATAACCCTGTGATATATTTGTAATTCTGAGCCGTGTTTTGACGTAGCACGACACTTTGAGCGTAACCGTCTAACTAAAACAATTACATAATACAGTACTTTTTTACAATCAGTCAGAATATAAACTCTGTATCAAATAATTACGAACGTAACCGTCTAGCATTTTAAAGTTTTCCTATACTAAAGTAAGACGTATTTCCTCCTTTTTTTAACCTTCCGATCTTCCTTTTTCGTCCATCTCTTTTTTTTATATTCCCATTTCGTTTTTTTCCTTTTAATCCATAATTTTATAATGCTAATTGCTACCCCACACCTAAAAAAATTAGGTGTTTTCGACTATCTTCATTGATTTATGCAATTATCCTTAATTAATTAATTATCTAATTTTGGACGTCTTAGTTGATAGAGATATATAGCTACTGGAGAAATAGAAGTGATGGGTATAAGGCTAATTCCTTGGGCTGATTTATACAACATCATAAATTGAATTGTTGGTTAATTGCATTCAATAATTTGGGACTCATTATCTAGTAACTCTTCAAAAAAAAAAAAGTTAATACACGGTGGAGGTCACGTAGAGTGCGTGTAAGTTAGCGAGTAACTCCGTCTAAATTATTTCTCTTACTCATTTTTCTAATTTGATGAGTAATCTATTAGCAAAAAAACATGGTCAATTTAGTAAACCATATTAACTACTACTATCACACAACCCTTGGTAATCTATATGGATATTAGTGGGAAATGTGAGTAACATTAATATATAAAGAGGCTGCTTGCTGTTTTTCTTCAACTAACCATTCAATAAATATACAATTTTTTTCAATTACTCCGTATAATTTAATGACCAACCCAATAACACTTGTGATATTTATGGAATGATATAATAATACCCAAGGAAATCACAGGGTTATGAAAAAAATGAAAACGAAAATATGTTAAGTTAAAACAGTGAAAATTCCGGGGTTAGGACAAAATGTAATATTATGTGAGAATTCAAAATCGTACCCATTTAAAGAAATGAATGATACTCGAGTGTTGATAGACATAGTACTTGATGAGGGTCGAAGAGCCTGCGTTGGGCCGCCCGCCTAACAGGCCCCATGAAGACCCCGTCCAAGGAACCAAGGAGCCTGCCCCGCAGGCCGTTGGGATAAGATACTAGGATTCCCCCAGTGAAACAAAGCTACAAGGAAGCTGCCTGCCCAGTAGGGTAAGGCGACTGGCTGTGAAGAGCGTGCAGGCACTCCCTGCATGCCTGCCTCCGGGCGACCTTCTCCCTGAGCAGGGCCGGGGTCCCCAGAATCCCCCTCTGTCATCTTGCCTACAGGTAAGAGAGAACGAGTGGATGAGGAAAAACCACGTGTCAATTTCCCATCCCCTCATTCTTTCTCTCCCCATTTTTCTTTTCCTCTCTCTTGTGGGAAAGTATAAATACTCTTCCATTTCCCACATGAGAGGGGTTGGATTTTCTCTCTCTAGACTCTCACTCCTAAAAACGCCACCTAGTTCCTCACGAGCTAGGTTCATCAAGGCATTTCACGGACTAACTTAGGCATCGGAGAGGGTTCCCTCGGACAACCTCCGAGGCCCTGTGCGTTCATTGTGCAGGGAGCAGGCCAACTCCGCCGGGAAGGTCCGATCAAGGGAGAGGGATAAAGGAGAGGTTCAAGGAAATCAGACGATCCGTTACTCACCAACAATCCGATTACACAACCCGGATCCAGAGCCGGGTTAATTGTTTCCGTGACCGGAACAATTTGGCGCCGTCTGTGGGGAGAAACGGTTGTGCTCACGAATTACCCACAAAAATCAACCATTCCTAACCACAAAAAAAAACTAAAACAATCAAAGTAATCATGCCAGAAATCGTTGACGTCAGTGCAGGGGCGGGTCCGACGGTCCCACCGGTGACCCCCCTGTATGGTATGCCACAGCCAGAAAGGATTCCTCCCGCCACGATCCTGGGGGGTGGGGGGAGCCAGTCTCCTAGGCGTACCAAGCGCTGCTGTAGCACCTGAGTTGGGGACACACCCAGGGCACACTCTGAAGCTGACCCCAGCTCAGATGGCGCAGACAGCCGCCTTCTTCTCTGCAATGCTAAACCAGGAGTTCACTCCTGAGGACCTGGTAGGCAGGGTCGCATCGGCCCCCAGGCAGCCACCCTCAATAAGCAGGGATGGAGATGGGGGCACGAAGCGGACCGCCGCCATAAACGCTCAGAGGAAAGCAAGAAGGACGGCACAAGTATACGCGCAGGTGCAAAGGCGTATCACAATAGGCAGCCCAGAGCCACCTGCCCAACAGCAGGCATTCTCCATTCACACAACAGAATCCGCGTCTGGAGAACAGAGAGGTTTATCCCGGGAATTGCAGGAGAGAATGAGGCCCAGGGAGCCCATGTCAAAACGCCTGGGAGAAAAGCAAGGCGGGGTCTTCTCCAGGTTGACGCCGGCGGTCAAGGAGCAGTCAGCCCCGGGTTTGTCCCAAAGCCTGCAGTCTAGGCTCAACCGGGGGCAACCGCTTGAATCTAGATACCACCAGGGTGAGAACCTCTGCCACTCTCAGAGAAAGAGGCCCAGGCAAATCTCCCCTGAGACAGAAGACGAAGCAGCAAGCAGGCCACCTCCAAGGCACCGCTCCCCCAGTACGAGGAAACTGATCCATAAACAATGGGATATTCACGGTAACCAGTCTGGGGAAAGCAGGTCACGAATGGTAGGCAGGCCTACAAAAACCCCACTTCATCCTGAGGTACAAGAATACCCCATCCCGAAAATTAAAATGCCCACCATTAAGTTTGACGGGACAACAGACCCAGAGGACCACTTTGCGACGTTCGAGAGCCACATGGGCATGTACGACGTGGATGACGCCATCTGGTGCAAAGTTTTCCCAACCACCCTGGTAGGGCTCGCACAAGGATGGTTCAGGGATCTCCGCCAAGGATCAATTAAGTTCTTTATAGAATTGGCCGAGATCTTCCTCGAACAGTATGCTGGGAACAAAAGGAGACGCCTCACTCGCTTCGATCTTATGACCCTAAAACAGAAAAAGGGTGAAAGTGTAAGGGAGTACCTAAGAAGGTTTGACCTATCCTACCAGCAAGTCAGGGAGATCGATGACTCCACCGCTGCCTACACCCTGACTATCTCCCTGCTCCCAGGAGAAATGAAAAATCAGATGATCAGGGCCCAGCCAGAAACCTTGGCCATGGCCAGGAAAATCGCTGAAGGGTTCATTCTGCAGGAAGAGTTTCACAGCCTGCCGGATACCCCTGCAGGCCAAGCAAGGCCGCAAGGGGGACCGCAGGGTGGACGCGGCAGAAATGAGCCAGGCAAGCAGAGAGAAGAGGGAGACACTCCCAAGAAAGAACGCACAACATACCAGCCAAGATTTGACAGCTACACGACCCTCAACAGGCCGAGAGCAGAAATCTTCGAGTTGGAAAAAGAGACGGCAAAGTGGTCTCGACAAAACAAGCCTCGCAGCCCAAAAGGGGATCCCAAAAAATTCTGCACGTTCCACGATTGCATAGGCCATACCACGGAGGAATGCCGCCACTTGAAAGACGAAATAGAGAAACTAATAAGAAACGGCTGGCTGAGTAACTATGCAGCAAGGAACAAACCCCAGAAAGAGGCGGCAGACAAACCTGAGGGCTCAGCCCAAAACCGCATGGTCATCCATGTAGTATCAGGGGATGCAGAGGGGCGGACCAGCAGGCGCAGCCAGAAAAGGCAGATCCGCGAGCTGCGGAACCAAATTTGCTACGCCGAGAAGGCAGGCAGCCCAAGGAGCACTACCCTAAGCATCACCCTTGAAGATGCAGGGAGAGTCGTGTACCCGCATAGTGACCCTCTGGTCTTGACCCTGGAAATTAGCAATCACATTGTCAAGAGGTGTATGGTGGATACTGGCGCCTACACAAATCTATTATACAAAGATGCTTTTGAGAAGATGAACCTTGAAAAAAGGCACCTGAAGCCAGCCCCCGGATCTTTGTATGGATTCAATGGAGCAGGCATGCTACCCATGGGAGTTATCGATCTGCCTGTTACATTTGGGGAGGGGACCTCAACAAGAAATATCAGGGCGTCATTTGTTGTGGTGGATGCCAAATCCGCGTACAACGCCCTGATAGGCCGAGCCACCCTAGATGAAATAGAAGCTGCTGTATCAATTAGGGCCCTCACCATAGCCTATGTAACAGACTTTGGCATGGAGGGGAAGGTCCACGGGGATCAGGAGTCGGCCAGACACTGTTATTCCATGGCCCTGCAAGCCCATGAGACAGAAAGAAAAGGGAAGCGAAAAGCCCAATGCTCTCCCAGCAGGGAAGGTGAGATCCCGACTGCTCAGCAAGAATCAGTCCACCTAGAGCCTGAGGGGGAAAGCATGCTAGTGGACTTAGAACCAGGAAGGCAGGTCCTTATAGGGGCCGACCTGGAGGAGTCCTATCAAAAGGAACTAATTGCAGTCCTAAGAGAAAATAGGGACGTATTCGCTTACTCTGCAGACGAGATGCCAGGGGTCGACCCGGCCTTTATTGTTAACAAGCTGAACATTAATCCGGAGGCTCGCCCTGTGAAGCAGAAGAAAAGGAACATGTCCGTAGAAAAAGATGCGGCAATAAAAGAAGAAATAGACAAACTCCTGAAGGCAGACTTCATCGAAGTCTGCGACTACCCTGAATGGTTGGCAAACGTTGTCATGGTAAAAAAATCATCAGGCGCATGGAGAATGTGCGTAGATTTTACCAATCTCAACAAGGCCTGCCCTAAGGACTGCTACCCTCTGCCCAGGATAGATCAACTAGTGGACGCCACTAGTGGATACACCACGCTAAGTTTTCTGGATGCGTTCTCAGGGTACCATCAAGTGTACCTCTGACAGCCAGACAGAGTAAGGTGCGCCTTCATAACCAGCCATGGCACCTACATGTACAAGATGATGCCATTTGGGCTGAAGAATGCCGGCGCCACCTATCAGCGGTTGGTAGACAGAGTCTTCGAAAGTCAGAAGGGAAGAAACTTAGAAGCCTATGTTGACGACGCGATCGTCAAAAGTAAGGGGGACAAGGAGCATCTGACAGACCTTCACTTCCCTGCGGTCATACAAGATGAAGCTGAACCCGAAAAAATGCACATTCGGGGTCCGATCCGGGAAATTCCTGGGTTTTTTGGTCAGCTCCAGGGGGATAGACGCCAACCCCGAGAAGGTTCAGGCGGTCCTAGACCTCCCGGAGCCTAAAACCATCAGGGATATTCAGCGGCTCACAGGCAGGATGGCCACCCTGGCCTGGTTTATCGCCAGGTCAGCAGACAAGTCCACCTCCTTCTTCAAAATATTAAAAGGCAAAAAGCAATTCAAGTGGGAGGATGAACAAAGGAAAGCCTTCGAGCAATTGAAGGAGCACCTGAAGAAACTCCCTACCCTGGCAAGACCGGTAGCCGGGGAGAAGTTGTACCTATACATTGCTGTCACAAACACAACGGTAAGCGCCGTCATCCTAAGGGAAGAAGCAAACTCACAGCAACCCATCTACTTTGTGAGTCACGCCCTGGGAACAGCAGAAAGAAATTACCCCTTGATAGAAAAAGCCGCCTATGTAGTCATCGTTGCAGCCAGAAAACTCAGACCCTACTTTGACGCACATTCTGTTGTGGTCCTCACCGACCAACCACTGGAAAGAGTGTTGGAAAAGTTTGAGAAATCAGGGAGACTGCTGAAGTGGGCGATCGAGTTAAGTGGCCTGGGGATATCATATCAGCCAAGGACAGCCATCAAAGCCCAAGCCTTGGCCGATTTTCTGGCTGAATGCTCCCATTCAGAGGAAGAGGAGCCCCCTGCCGAGGAATGGATCGTGCACACTGATGGATCCTCAACAGCCAATGGTGCAGGCGCAGGCGTCGTGTTAACCAGCCCTGAGGGAGTATATTTCGAGCATGCACTCAGATTCACCTTCCCGGTATCAAACAACGAGGCGGAATACGAGGCTGTGCTCACAGGGATAAAACTGGCTAAAGCCGCAGGGGCAGAGCGAGTTACACTAGCTACCGATTCTCAGCTCATTGCCAATCAAATTAACGGAGAGTATGAGGTCAGAGATCAGACCATGGCCACGTACCTTGAAAAAGTGAAGCAAGAGTTGTCGGGCCTGAAGTCCTATGAAATCCAGCAAATACCTCGATCGCAGAATAACCGAGCCGACGCTCTGTCAAAGCTGGCCAGCTCCAGCCTACAAGACATACGGAGGTCGGTGTGGGTTGATGTTTTGCATGAAAAATCTACCAGCGCCTGTCAGGCGATTACCTCCGTCGAGGAAGGGCCGGAAAGTTGGATGACTCCCTTCATCCAGCTCAAAAAACATGGTATCCTACCATCAGACACGGTGCAAAAGAGGAAGGTACAGGCCAAAGCAGCCTGGTTCATAATCGTTGGTGAAGAACTCTATAAGAAATCTTTTACTTACCCCCTGCTAAAATGCCTGGGGGCAGACCAGGCTGCCGAAGTCCTAGAGGACATCCACTCAGGAATCTGTGGACATCACATCGGAGGAAGATCGTTGGCCCACAAGGCCCTGAGGGCAGGCTACTACTGGCCTACCATGCTAAGAGATGCCAGAAGCCTGACACAGAAGTGTAGAAAATGCCAACTCTTCGCTCCGTCCATCCATGTCCCGGCCCAGGAACTCAGGCCAATCCTATCCCCCATCCCTTTCGGTCAGTGGGGGATGGACATACTAGGACCGTTCACGGTGGCCACCGGGGGCAGGAAATTCTTGATCGTGGCTATAGACTACTTCACCAAATGGATAGAAGCTGAAGCAGTGCCCAACATTACCGAACCAGCAGTCAAAAAAGTGATCTGGCGAAATATTATCACCAGATTCGGCCTGCCAAAAATGTTGGTGTTTGATCATGGCAGGCAATTTGACAATGATCCCCTGAGAATCTGGCTAGAAAGCCATAACATCGCAATAGCCTACTCGGCCGTCTGCTATCCTCAAACCAACGGACAAGCAGAGGCAGCCAACAAGCAGATCTTAAATGGCCTTAAGAAAATGGTAGATGACCTCAAGGGAAGATGGGCTGACGAGCTTCCCAGCATACTCTGGTCAATCCGGACCACCCAAAAGGAATCTACAGGCCAGACCCCGTTCGGTCTAGTATATGGAGCAGAGGCTCTACTACCAATTGAGGCCAGGATCCCATCTCTGCGCTCCCTGCAGTACGACCGAACTGAGAATGAAGCTACATTGGTCGAGGCCTTAGATCTGGTCAATGAGATAAGGGAAGAGGCCAGTACCAACATCGTTGCCTACCAACAACGAATGAGGAAAGCCTACAACAGAAGGGTACACCAGAGAAATTTCCAGATGGAAGATCTGGTTCTCAGAAAAACGCAGGCTGTTGGAAAATCAAGGAAGCATGGAAAGCTAAGTGCCAACTGGGAAGGGCCATACCAAGTAACTCAAATCCTGGGACCGGGCACATATAAAATCGCCAACCTTGAAGGACAAGAATTGCATGCTCACTGGAACGCGGACACCCTGAAGAAATATTATGTCTGAACCAGGTCTAAAGATAGTTTTTATTTTTGCTAAGAAACAATGGCGGAGGACGGCCAAAGAATGTCGACGGCTCCGACCACCCTTATGTCAAAAATTTTTTATAAAGGAATGAGAACTTCAGATTCATACTCGTTGCCTGTTCAAGCTTGCGTTTTCACACACAAACGAGCAGGGGGCAATAGAGGGAGGCCCCTCTGTTGCCAAAGTTAGGAAAAATGAACCCCCCAACAAAAATTCCGAGCCTCCCTGCTTACCTCTGGGCAGGCAGGGGGCAGACCCCCTGGACTTTGAACAAAAGCCAGGGACAGGCCGGATCAACAAGGACTGGGGGCAGGCCCCCCAACCTTGTATAAAAAACGAAAAAGCCTCCCTGCTTACCTCTGGGCAGGCAGGGGGCATGCCCCCTGGACTTTGAACAAAAGCCAGGGACAGGCCGGATCAACAAGGACTGGGGGCAGACCCCCTGGACTTTGAACAAAAGCCAGGGACAGGCCGGATCAACAAGGACTGGGGGCAGGCAGGAGGCAGGCCTCCTGGACTTTGAACAAAAGCCAGGGACAGGCCGGAACAACAAGGACTGGGGGCAGGCCCTCCAACCTTGTATAAAAAACGCAAAAAACCTCCCTGCTTACCTCTGGGCAGGCAGGGAGTAGGCCCCCTGGACTTTGAACAAAAGCCAGGGAAAGGCTAGAACAACAAGGACTGGGGGCAGGCCCCCCAACCTTGTATAAAAAACGCAAAAGCCTCCCTGCTTACCTCTGGGCAGGCAGGGGGCAGGCCCCCTGGACTTTGAACAAAAGCCAGGGACAGGCCGGATCAACAAGGGCTGGGGGCAGGCCCCCAAACCTTGTATAAAAACGTTAAGAACCTCCCTGCTTACCTCTGGGCAAACAGGGGGCAGGCTGTACGTCAAACTTATACAAGAAATCGAAAAGAAAGAGCAAGAAATGGAGGTTAAAAGTCTAGCCTAAGGTCGTCTGCCGGTGCGATGAAAGCCCGAAGGAGAAATCACCCAAAAAAGCGGGGGTGCAGAGGAAGGCACAAGTCGTCACACCAAAGGGTTTGCAGAGAAAGAGAAAGGAGGATTTGAAGAGAAAAGAAGGTTTGAAAAAGGAAAAAGAGGAGGAATGAGTGGCTGTTTGCTTTTATAGGAGGGAGGGCATACGAAGAGTCGCCAACCCTCGAAAATCCGTCCAAAGGTTACTGTCCACGCGTCACCCCCTTGGGAGTCAGCTCTGTGTAGCTTCCCAAGGGTAGCCTCGAAAGGACCAAAGGGTGTCAGAGGATTGATCTCCCTGTGACGTCCTCTCTTCATTCAAACAATAAGTAATAAACAAATAGTAAAAATACAACTATTTTCCGGCTCATCAACAAACAAACAAAGTACAAAAAGAGCCCCTATTTTCCGGCTCATCACGCCTGCGCCCCAAGGGCAGGCCTAATCATCATCAGAGCCTGGGGAGTATTCCCCAGGGCTGTGCCCCCCTGCGTCTGACCCCCAGTCCCAGTCGTCAGAGTCCTTGAAGGGGTCTGCAGAGTCATCATCACCATCTCGACCGGAGGAATAACCCCGGCCATCACTGTCACCGGAATCCCGGCTGCTGACATCCCAGTCCCTCCCATAAGGGACTGTCTCAATGTCGTCACAGGAGCCGCAGCCCACCTTCTTCCTCAAAGAGGAAGAAGGGCCCGACTCAGAAGAAGAGCCCGACTCTGAGTGATCAGGGTCAAACTGCTCAGGATGTAGCCATGGGTAACATTCAGGGCACCCCCTATCACACTACAAGAGTTAAAGTCATTGGCGACTGATTTTAGCTACTGACATCTGTCGCAAATAACAGACGTGCGACCGTCAGCAGTCGCTAAGCGACAGTGGCTACAGTTAGTCGCTGAATAGCGACTGATTTCAGTCGCTAAGAAAGCGCGCGACTGAAATCAGTCGCTAAATTTAGCGACTGAAATCAGTCGCTAACCGAAGCTTTTAGCGACTGATATCAGTCGCTAAAGGCGGCATTAGCGACTGATTTAGCGACTGATATCAGTCGCTAAAACTTCAGTTAGCGACTGACTTCAGTCGCTAAATAGTGCGACGTGGCATCATTTAGCGACTGATATCAGTCGCTAAATATAAAACTTAGCTACTGATATCAGTCGCTACCGTGCCAGAAATAGGCCGGTTCAATCTATTATTTTTCTAGCCAAAATCTGCACAATAAAACAAGGCAACAACCACAATACATCCCAAACATCATTCCAAACGTTATTCCAAACGTTATGCAAGCTTCATACTCCAAAATTGTCAACCAAGTACGCAAACGTCGTGAATACATACACTACATTAAAAGTGTTGTTACAAACAGTTTTTTCAACAAGCATTACTCCCACTACAAATTGTTTTCAATAAATCAACTCAGCCAACAGGAAAACTGGCGGACGCACCACTATTACCGCCGAAGGGGTCTCTAGGATCCGGGAATCGGGGAGTGGGGCCGGAGTTGCAGTTATATTGCTGCGTGTTTCTAAGACGCCGAATCTCTTCCAGAATTTGCAGGTTAATGGACTCCTGCGTCTTCAACCTCTCATTCTGCTCCTTCATCTGCTCGGCCATAGCTGCCCGTTCCGCCCTCTCCTCTTGAATTTGAGCCCTCATCTCAGCCATCTCGGATGGCACACACTCGGTCGTCGTAGAATGGGCCCCCCGAACATTGGGTGGTGTCCAGTACAGGGAATGAGCGTTCCCCGTACCGTACACCGCTCCCTTGCGGTATCCCTCGGCGACTCTAAACCAAATTGTGCTCGGGTCCACACCTTCATTTTCGGGCGCTCTAGTGGCCGCCAAATACGATCTCTGAAAGAAATAGAAGTCATGATTAGGTTGATTGTTTGAAGGAAAAAAGTAACAAAGTATTGTGTTTGAAACTTACCCAAGTCTCCAAATCCTTCTTCGTGGCGAATGATCGACCGGTCTCATCGTCCCCCTTACTCTTCGATTCGAGAAATAGCTGAACAGGAGGAGGGAATTCTCCGGTTTTCTTCTTCGCCTGTTGACAGTACATGTAGATTATTCATTTATTTTTATAATGAAAACATTAAATAAGAATCCAATATAATAATCAAAGGAGGCGAAAATACTAACGTTCATGGCCCGCTGGTGCATCGACTGCGACCCACCGTAGTGGGTGCGCTCCGCCTCTGCCTCGGGATCCCCTCCCCGCCTCTTGTTCTTCTTAGCCTGGACGGATCTCTTCAGGAACTTCGGGTCGGCTCGCGCTGTTTGGAACTGTTGGATCGCGTCACCTACAATTTATACACTTTGATATCAATAAATGTTTTGAATATATATACGACTTTCTGTTCAGGTACTAATACCAATTTAGTAATCGAACCTCTAAGTTTTTGCTGTAACTTTCCATCGCTTGCCAGCTTATACATCATGTCTTTGTATCTTACAGTTGCGACATCCATGTATCTGTCTCGAACAGCCACCTCGAGACCATCGTTGTAGAAGTGTTTTATCTGCAAGATAGTTTGTTGTCGTTGTATAAGTAATCTGTAAACAGTAACAGATAATTAATAAAAATCAGAAATTGGTGTACCTTGAAGTTGGCAAACCACTTCTCCCGTTGCCACAGAGGCAATTTAGTCCAGCTCGTGCAGTAAGTAGTCAAATCTTCCATGAAACTGTCCTTGACACCTGTCACCGTCGCACGAGTACGAAACCTACATGTAGGTATACACCAAAGAGTGAAATAAGATGATGTCTCACAAAAAAAAAGAAATACAATGTCTCACCATGTGCCCTCGGGGCCAATGATTAGGCGCCCGTCGTGTGTGTATTGCAGCCCTTCATCCTGGGGTGGCTGCGGTTGTTCTTGTTCCTGATCATTGCCATGCACCTCCTCGTCCTCCACTTCCTCTTGCCTGTTTTCTTCTTCGCCTTGCTGCTGCACCCGATCCCTGCTCCTGCTGCTGCCGCTGCTCGAACTTCCAAACCGCAACCTGCTGGCCAACGTCATATCTGCAGACATGTAATAGTTGAAAGTTAGGAACTGACATCATAATGAGTTCGTTACAACTGATATAATTCTGGTTTTCCCGGTCCAAACTGGTCTGGACCGGGAAAAACTAGGTTAGGACCGGACCGGAACCCGGAATCTCTCAAATTGATGGACCGGAGACCGGACCGAAATTTTTTATTCTGATCCCGTTCCGGTAGATTCCGGTCAGTTTTATGTTGGATTTCCAGGAAGGCTCGTCCGGAGTATAATATTAGCTTCGTCTCCATTGGCTATGGAACGACGACTCAAGACTTAGGAAGTTATTCTTAATACTACCGTCAAAACTAATGCGGAATATGAAGCATACGAAAGATGTTAGTACTATAAAACTATCCAACAAAGCACTTTACATGCCTATATCCAGCCCATAAATCTCAACAAAGCATTGTAGAGGATTGACATATGAGACATCGGATCATTTCATAATAAAATCTCAACCATTAGTAGGTAATGGAGAGGATTTACTCGTTATATTTAATGGGGAAAGTAGTACTCCGTATGACATATTAAAACTACTCCATGATGATGTGGTAACACAAAGGGAGTCACAACGATCGTTTCAAACTGAGACTTACTTACCAACATGATCTATCAGTGTAAATCTAATCATAATTTCACAAATTGTATAATGTGAGTATGTGAGTGCATCTTAGCCCAAAAAGTTATAAAAGACGATTTTTCAATAACGTTGATAATTTTTAAAGGACAACGCTGACATAAAACCATTTAGAGCCATGTATATATACAGGGGTGGACCTTAATTTAAGACATCTTTTTTGACAAAGAAATGGGAAATCACTGAAAGCAGAAAAAGAGAGGCTTCTACTTTAATACTCCGTACTTGTAGTAGTAGTAGTACTCTATTCCACTATTCCCTACCAGTTTCTCAAGTAATATTCCCTACCAAACCCAAGACAAGACCAAGACCAAGAGTATCCCTATTCCCTCCCCTCCATCTCCATGGACCCTTTTCCTGGGTTTTCCAATACAGTATTTTAATCTCAAAACCACACACATCATTCATTACATTTAGATATTTTTTCAGGCAAGAGAAAGAAATTGGGTGACAGATGTGAGGTATTAACAAAAATGTGTGTCATGTCATGTCACTCATAAGAAGCAAAACTCATTTTTTATAATTACATCACCAAATCGGCATAATTGTATTTTATTTCCAAATTCCTAACACATCAAAACAACCCAAATCAATCAACTACTTAACCGCAAACCCTAATTTTATACTAACAATCTACCTAATTCAAATTGGGGAACCTATTGGGCGATTTAAATCCTAACTACACTAAATATTCCAACAACTAAGAAACTATCCAACCTAATAACTAATTTATTTAAATCGATAAAAACAGAAATTAACAAATAATTGAAACCAAATAAAGATAGATAAACATACCTTAAGGAAAATGAGAAAATTGAAGAAGGAATGAAGAGGAAAGGAAGGAGGGACGAGTGTTAGAGAGAGGGGGGAGGGTTTTAGAGAGAGAGACCGAAATGAGGGAATGTTTCGGGGGAGGGGGGGTGTTCGTTTATTTAAAAAAAAAAAACAAGTTTAGCGACCGAAATCGGTCGCGCGCCACTCTCATTAGCGACCGATTTCAGTCGCTAATTCTGTCGCCATTTCATTAATTTAGCGACCGAAATCGGTCGCGCGCCGATTTTTTAGCGACTGATTTCGGTCGCTAAAGTTAATTAATTTTTTAAAAATTCCGTCTCCTCGTCCAGCTACTAATATCGGTCGCAGTATGAACTTTCAGTCGCTAAATTAGCCACTGAATTTATCAGTCGCTAGTGATTAGTAGCTACATGCAGTATTTCTTGTAATGTCAAAGCAACCCCCTCCTTGAAGGCAGCGTTTAAGCTTTGGGACAGTAGGAGAAGCCCTCAGAGGGCGCTTGCCCGCCCTGACATGAGACCTCCTCTTAAGCCTCCTACGGAGTTGAGTGCGGGGTCGCCGGCTGCGGCGCAAGATGAGAAAGGATGCCCTGGAATACCTCAGTCTCTGACGGCCCCTGAAGCGGCGGGTCACCACTCGAGTCCCTTGGTAAAAGAATGTTTTGGTAATCCACGACATTTGTAACACCCCGTTATTTTCCGAGTCAATTATAAAACGTTACTTTTCTAAATTATTTAAAATGGGTTGTTAAGTTGGAAAAAAATATTTTCGAGGTCTTTATAATATTAAAGTATTTTGGACCGTTGGATTTGATTTTCTTAAAGTAGAAAGTTAATTTCAAATCGACTTATTTTTTAATTGGATTCCGTCTCAAACACAAAAAGGAAAAAAAAAAACAAACTTAAATCATATATATATATATATATATCCCACGTTTGATCACCCCCTAAAAACCCCATCATAATTCATTCATCCAGTCCCCTCTGCCTGCCGCCATATTCCCTATCTCTCCCTCTGTCCTCGATTTCCGGTTTCCAATTGTAATCCGAGAATTTGATTCTTCATCCTTATTCTAGCACGTTTTTACGTTCTTCTTCATCAAAGTGTAAGTATTGATTTATTAAAGATCTTCATTCGTTTTCTTTATATATTATACATATATAAATCGAGTTTTGTGAGTAATTCTTATGGGTATTGTCTAAATAATACTTAAGAGCGATTTTTATTGTCCTTAATTGTCGATTTGTAGTGGAAAGAAGGGTCGTATTTATTGAATTTGGGTTGGTTAGCTTGTCAGTTGTTTGGGATTTGTTAGTAGGTCAACTGGAGGTGAGACGTGACTAAGAGAATTAGCAGAGATGTGTTTATACAAGGATGATGCAGCGATGATATAATGATGATGCAGGGGTGTGAGAGATTATGCTTGCTGTTAATCCATTACGTACACAGAAGTCAATTTTTTTTTTTTTTTTAGTATTGATGGGTACCTCGGTCATTAGGCTTACTTATGAGAATAATGAATTTGGGGTTTTAATCAAGTTGTGTCCGAAACAGTATCTCTAGAATTTAGAAATTTTGATGATGCATTAATTAGATAGAGTGTGTCCTGAGGAAATTGTTTGATATTTATTAGCCGAGTGATTAAGTTATTGAATCGGTTTATATTATTTGTAGTTTGTGAGTTCGAGGAGAAAGAATTTTTGGATTAATATTAGCTTGGATTGACCTTCTCGAGAGGTAAGGACGTTTTACCCTTTTCACTTTTAAGTAAAGAGCATGTTCGGATTAAAATATATTTTTATAACGGTTTCGTAAATTATTTTGTCGATCGTAAATATTTTTATAATACTCGAAATGTTTGAATATTGAACCTTGTGACACTACTTACATATTGGTACGATTTTGGTAATTTTGAGTAACTTATAACAGACTCTGGGAGTTCTGTTGGTCTAGACGGTTTTAAGGTGCGTCTAAGACGTTCCTGGGACTTTGTCCCGAAACTATTTTTGAGTGAGGATTGTCCGGCCCTCACTCGCTAGGGAGTTAGACTTTCTCCTTTGGCAGTTTCATCCTACTGGCTGTCCAAATGTGGGAGGTGCGCATTATTATGAGTCTAGCTAAGCACAGGTGGTTACCTCTAGACCGTGCAAGGGTAGGACCTTGGCACACAGGTTGCGAAAAATATATATATTTTGGTTGATTTGGTTTTGACTACTCTTTTATGATATTTTGGTATTTAAATGGTAACTTTAACTCCGATTTCAGTTTACTATAAATTATTATTATTATTATTATTATTGTTGTTGTTGTTGTTACTATTATTATTTCACGATTTATTTTATTATTATATTTTTACTCAGCTTTGCTGACGTCCTTCTGTTTTGGGTCGTTCCCCCGCTGGAACCTGTACCTATTTGTGTTTTTTGGGTACAGCTGATAGGTACACTTGATTGCTGCATGGGTGCATTCTGGTATCGGGTTATGCTGAGCGAGAAGGATATTTATAATTTAACTTTGACTACAAACTAGTTACACTATTATTGGATTTGTCGGGTTGCTACTGTTTTAAACCGTTTTGGATTTTGTAAGACTTAAGACTTCCGCTGCAACGTTTATATTTTTATTAGCTATCAAATTTCTATTTTTATTCATTTATTATTTATCCTTTTCCTTGCACTTGGCTCGGTAAGCTAAGTGTGGAGTAACAGTTTTGAGTTTTCGGTTTTTGGTTTATTATTTTGGTTGCGAAAATTTAGGGCTGTTACAGTTGGTAACAGGTATCCTTTACCTAGGATTGATGATTTATTTGACCAGTTGAAGGGAGCTTCTGTTTTCTCTAAAATAGACTTGCGATCTGGGTACCATCAATTGAAGATAGCACCTGAGGATGTCCCTAAGACTGCATTTTCCACTAGATATGGCCATTATGAGTTTACTGTGATGCCTTTTGGGTTGACTAATGCACCTGCTGTGTTTATGGACTTGATGAACCGAACTTTTAGGACTTACCTGGATAAATTTGTTGTGGTGTTCATTGATGACATACTGATTTATTCGAGGAGTGAGGATGAGCATGAGGAACATTTACGCATTGTTTTGGGTATCTTGAGAGAAAAACAGTTGTATGCCAAATTTTCGAAATGTGAGTTCTGGTTGGATCAAGTAGCTTTTTTGGGGCATATTATATCTAAGGATGGGGTATCAGTGGATCCTGCTAAGATTAAAGCTGTTAAGGAGTGGCCTAGACCGAAATCTGTGACTGAAATTCGTAGCTTTTTGGGTTTAGCTGGTTACTATAGGAGATTTGTGAAGGATTTTTCTAAAATAGCTAGACCAATGACCACACTGATGAGGAAAGCAACAAAATTTCATTGGGATGAGGGATGTGAGGAGTCGTTTCAGATTTTGAAGGAGAAGTTGACCACTGCTCCGGTGTTAGCTTTACCGGATGGGAATGAAGCTTATGAAGTCTATACTGATGCATCTAAGAATGGGTTAGGTTGTGTTCTTATGCAGAATAGGAGAGTGATTGCCTATGCTTCTAGGCAGTTGAAACCTTATGAAGAAAATTATCCCACTCATGATTTAGAATTAGCAGCCGTAGTCTTTGCCTTGAAGATTTGGAGACATTATTTATTTGGTGTACCCTTTAAGGTTTTCTCTGATCACAAAAGCTTAAAATATATATTCACTCAAAAGGAGCTTAACATGAGACAGAGGAGGTGGTTGGAGTTGATTAAGGACTACGAAGTCGAGATTCAGTATCATGAAGGAAAGGCTAATGTGGTGGCCGATGCTTTGAGTAGAAAATCTCTTCATACAATACAGTTAGTGATGAACCGTGATAAGCTGAGGGAAGAGTTTGTGAACTTTGCGATCCAAATGGCGAAGCCAGGAACCCCGTCTAATGTGTTGTCTGTTGAGAGTGATTTGATAGGGGAGATTAGAGAATTGCAGGTTGGTGATAAGTATTTGCAGGATAAGTTAGTGAATGAGCCTACTTTGTTCAGACGCGACGAGAGTGGATTGATTAAGGTTCATGATAGGGTTTGTGTGCCTAACAACTGGGAGATAAAGAAAAGAATAATGACTGAGGCACATGCAACACCGTATTCTGTTCACCCCGGGGGTGATAAAATGTATGCGGACTTGAAATTAACATTTTGGTGGTCCGGTATGAAGAAACATATTGCAGATTTTGTGTCTCGATGCTTGATATGTCAGAAGGTTAAGAGTGAACACAGGAGACCTCAAGGGAAGTTGCAACCTTTAGAAGTTCCCGAGTGGAAGTGGAGTTCAATCTCCATGGATTTTGTAGCTGGTTTGCCAAGGTCACAGAGAGGTAATAATATGATTTGGGTGATAATTGATAGGCTGACTAAGTGTGCACATTTTATTCCGATGAAAGATACTTGGAAGAAGAAGCAGCTTGCTGATGCTTATATACATCATGTGGTAAGACTTCATGGAGTTCCTAAGGATATTGTGTCAGATAGGGATGCCAGATTTGTTTCAATATTTTGGGAGAAACTTCAGACAGCTTTGGGAACCAAGCTTAATATGAGCACAGCATTTCACCCAGCTACCGATGGTCAGACTGAAAGAACAAATCAAATACTTGAGGACATGTTACGAGCTTGTATCTTACAATTTCAGGGAGGCTGGGAGGATAAGTTAGATCTGATTGAGTTCTCTTATAATAACAGTTATCAGGCTACGATTCAGATGGCACCGTTTGAGGCATTGTACGGACGCAAGTGTAGGAGTCCGATATGTTGGGGTGATATTAGTGAGCATGTGATTCTAGGGCCTGAGATGATCACTGAAATGGTTGAGAGTGTCAGGATTATACAGGACAGGATGAAGGCAGCTCAAGACCGTCAGAAGAGCTATGCTGATAAGACTCGTAGGCACGTGGAATTTGAGGTTGGTGACAAAGTTCTTTTGCGTGTCTCGCCTACTAAAGGAGTAATGCGGTTCGGTAAGAAGGGCAAATTGAGCCCGAAGTTTATTGGTCCGTATGAAATTTTGGAGCGTATTGGCGAGGTGGCTTATCGACTTGATTTACCAGCTGATCTAGAACGAGTGCATAATGTATTCCATGTTTCCCAGCTAAGGAAATACATCAGTGATCCATCACATGTGTTAGATCCGGAGACTATTGAGCTTGATGAGACTATGACTTACGAGGAGACTCCTGTTCAGATTTTGGATAGTAAGGTGCGTAAAACCCGTAGAACTGAAACAAGAATGGTCAAAGTTTTATGGAATAATAACAATGTGGAGGAGGCTACTTGGGAAGTTGAGTCAGCCATGAAAGAGAAATATCCTCATCTTTTTGCCTAAGGTAAATTTTCGTGCTTCGTGGACGAAGCTTTATTTTAAGGGGGATAGAAATTATGCATGACTACTTTATGTACTACTTTATTTTTTGTGTTGGATTAACTTTGTTGTGTGGTTTTATGTTATGATTGCTTGTTGGTTACAAATATGAATCTATTGGTTATTGTTGGTTATGGTTGAATATTGGTTATTATTCTTGAAATACTTGTTTACTTATATTGGATTAACTTTGTTGTGTGGTTTTATGTTATGATTGCTTGTTGGTTACAAATATGAATCTATTGGTTATTGTTGGTTATGGTTGAATATTGGTTATTATTCTTGAAATACTTGTTTACTTATATTGGTGGTTTATAAAAAAAAATTGAACTTGTGAAATTTCAAAAACTTTGAATTTTTTTTATTTACCCGGCATGCTCTTAGCTTTCTAAGTGATACTTTTGAGGATTGTGAGAATTTTGTGGGTCGAACTCTAGCATTATTTCGTGGAATTTGTTCTTATGTTATGGAATTAGGTGGTGGTGAAGTTGTAATACTTTCAATTTGAGGAATTAGGTGGTTTGGATTTTTGGGGATTTGGAGATGTGAGTGATCTTAAAGGTTACACGCTTGTGTTGGCGGATTTTGGATGTATATAGAGTAAATGGTTTATTTTGGATATATATGAGAAACTTTGACGAATTTGGATATATGGAGTGAATGGTCATTTTGGGACACTTATAGTAATGTGAGACCTTATTTTGGGGACGAGTTTAAACTTCGAGGACGAAGTTTTGTTTTAAGGAGGGAAGTCTGTAACACCCCGTTATTTTCCGAGTCAATTATAAAACGTTACTATTCTAAATTATTTAAAATGGGTTGTTAAGTTGGAAAAAAATATTTTCGAGGTCTTTATAATATTAAAGTATTTTGGACCGTTGGATTTGATTTTCTTAAAGTAGAAAGTTAATTTCAAATCGACTTATTTTTTAATTGGATTCCGTCTCAAACACAAAAAGGAAAAAAAAAAAACAAACTTAAATCATATATATATATATATATCCCACGTTTGATCACCCCCCAAAAACCCCATCATAATTCATTCATCCAGTCCCCTCTGCCTGCCGCCATATTCCCTATCTCTCCCTCTGTCCTCGATTTCCGGTTTCCAATTGTAATCCGAGAATTTGATTCTTCATCCTTATTCTAGCACGTTTTTACGTTCTTCTTCATCAAAGTGTAAGTATTGATTTATTAAAGATCTTCATTCGTTTTCTTTATATATTATACATATATAAATCGAGTTTTGTGAGTAATTCTTATGGGTATTGTCTAAATAATACTTAAGAGCGATTTTTATTGTCCTTAATTGTCGATTTGTAGTGGAAAGAAGGGTCGTATTTATTGAATTTGGGTTGGTTAGCTTGTCAGTTGTTTGGGATTTGTTAGTAGGTCAACTGGAGGTGAGACGTGACTAAGAGAATTAGCAGAGATGTGTTTATACAAGGATGATGCAGCGATGATATAATGATGATGCAGGGGTGTGAGAGATTATGCTTGCTGTTAATCCATTACGTACACAGAAGTCAATTTTTTTTTTTTTTTTAGTATTGATGGGTACCTCGGTCATTAGGCTTACTTATGAGAATAATGAATTTGGGGTTTTAATCAAGTTGTGTCCGAAACAGTATCTCTAGAATTTAGAAATTTTGATGATGCATTAATTAGATAGAGTGTGTCCTGAGGAAATTGTTTGATATTTATTAGCCGAGTGATTAAGTTATTGAATCGGTTTATATTATTTGTAGTTTGTGAGTTCGAGGAGAAAGAATTTTTGGATTAATATTAGCTTGGATTGACCTTCTCGAGAGGTAAGGACGTTTTACCCTTTTCACTTTTAAGTAAAGAGCATGTTCGGATTAAAATATATTTTTATAATGGTTTCGTAAATTATTTTGTCGATCGTAAATATTTTTATAATACTCGAAATGTTTGAATATTGAACCTTGTGACACTACTTACATATTGGTACGATTTTGGTAATTTTGAGTAACTTATAACAGACTCTGGGAGTTCTGTTGGTCTAGACGGTTTTAAGGTGCGTCTAAGACGTTCCTGGGACTTTGTCCCGAAACTATTTTTGAGTGAGGATTGTCCGGCCCTCACTCGCTAGGGAGTTAGACTTTCTCCTTTGGCAGTTTCATCCTACTGGCTGTCCAAATGTGGGAGGTGCGCATTATTATGAGTCTAGCTAAGCACAGGTGGTTACCTCTAGACCGTGCAAGGGTAGGACCTTGGCACACAGGTTGCGAAAAATATATATATTTTGGTTGATTTGGTTTTGACTACTCTTTTATGATATTTTGGTATTTAAATGGTAACTTTAACTCCGATTTCAGTTTACTATAAATTATTATTATTATTATTATTATTGTTGTTGTTGTTGTTACTATTATTATTTCACGATTTATTTTATTATTATATTTTTACTCAGCTTTGCTGACGTCCTTCTGTTTTGGGTCGTTCCCCCGCTGGAACCTGTACCTATTTGTGTTTTTTGGGTACAGCTGATAGGTACACTTGATTGCTGCATGGGTGCATTCTGGTATCGGGTTATGCTGAGCGAGAAGGATATTTATAATTTAACTTTGACTACAAACTAGTTACACTATTATTGGATTTGTCGGGTTGCTACTGTTTTAAACCGTTTTGGATTTTGTAAGACTTAAGACTTCCGCTGCAACGTTTCTATTTTTATTAGCTATCAAATTTCTATTTTTATTCATTTATTATTTATCCTTTTCCTTGCACTTGGCTCGGTAAGCTAAGTGTGGAGTAACAGTTTTGAGTTTTCGGTTTTTGGTTTATTATTTTGGTTGCGAAAATTTAGGGCTGTTACAACATTTTCTTAAGAAAAAAGAAGAAGAGGAAAGTTGAAGATGGGTCGTGAAAATAGCAGAGGAAGAACGCAATTTATACAAAGGAAGCCAAGGCATTGAATAACTCCCCAACCACCCTGACAGGAGAAACGACCAATCAGCACACCAGCACGCTGCCCAAAAATCCATTTGGTGCACAAGGCAATCATGACCTAAGGAACAATTAAACTCTTGGCATGCCTAATACAGAAGAGACTCCCCCTCGGGAATACGCGAACGCATTAAATGCACTGGTAAGAGACACAAGTCAACTCTCCTCCACCAAGAGTCCACCTGCCGAAGGGGAACCCTGCTTCCCCCCCAGCAGGTGAGGGCCAATTGATGAAGGTCGAAGAGCCTGCGTTGGGCCGCCCGCCTAGCAGGCCCCATGAAGACCCCGTCCAAGGAACCAAGGAGCCTGCCCCGCAGGCCGTTGGGATAAGATACTAGGATTCCCCCAGTGAAACAAAGCTACAAGGAAGCTGCCTGCCCAGTAGGGTAAGGCGACTGGCTGTGAAGAGTGTGCAGGCACTCCCTGCATGCCTGCCTCCGGGCGACCTTCTCCCTGAGCAGGGCCGGGGTCCCCAGAAGCCCCCTCTGTCATCTTGCCTACAGGTAAGAGAGAACGAGTGGATGAGGAAAAACCACGTGTCAATTTCCCATCCCCTCATTCTTTCTCTCCCCACTTCTCTTTTCCTCTCTCTTGTGGGAAAGTATAAATACTCTTCCATTTCCCACATGAGAGGGGTTGGATTTTCTCTCTCTAGACTCTCACTCCTAAAAACGCCACCTAGTTCCTCACGAGCTAGATTCATCAAGGCATTTCACGGACTAACTTAGGCATTGGAGAGGGTTCCCTCGGACAACCTCCGAGGCCCTGTGCGTTCATTGTGCAGGGAGCAGGCCAACTCCGCCGGGAAGGTCCGATCAAGGGAGAGGGATAAATGAGAGGTTCAAGGAAATCAGACGATCCGTTACTCACCAACAATCCGATTACACAACCCGGATCCAGAGCCGGGTTAATTGTTTCCGTGACCGGAACAGTACTAAATGTCCATGAAAATCACAGGCTTATGCAAAAAAAAAAAAAAAAGCGAAATTATGTTAGGTTAAAAAAGAGTAAAACCTGGAATTCAAACAAATGTAAAACTTACCATGGGTCAAGACAAAATGTAACACGCAGTATTATACAGGAAGTCAGAAGCGTACATTTAATGAAAAGAATGATATACATTTAGTTGGTCTCTCTTTTGAATTCCATTTCTTTTACTCATCCCCGTAGACATCGTAATGTAGTTGCTCACACTCTCGCAAACTTGGTTAACGTGCGGAAGCGGTATTAATATAATACCCGATATGAGTTTTTCTCCAAAAAAAAGAACAATACTCGATTGTGAATAGAATTACTAAATAACATGAAAATCACGGGGTTATGGGAAAAAATATATTTCAAGTTAAAAAATTATGATATATTTCCGAGATGAACACGAAATATATGTGGGAAAACAAAAGCTTATAAAAAAAAGGGGCACTCAATTATGAATAGACATAATATAAAAAAAAATACCACTTTGTATATCAGTTGTCATTACAACCCGTCAAATTTCACAAAAAAAAAAAACAAATTAATACTCTGTTGTCATCTTTCACTCTGGGTAGAACTGCAAACAAATTTGAAACCCTAACCCCCAAATATCTTCGTCCAACCCAGAAAAACAACACCAAAAACCGATCAAAGTTCATTACATAGAGTAACTGATAACCATAGACATGTCGCCTAACAGATCAACTCTGAAGAGAACCCATCTTTTTTAATATTATTGCTTATCGTATTAAGAAGCCTGTTTAATGAGATTAAGAAGCCTGTTTTGCGCATTTAGCGAATCACAATTCAGTTCCGTTATATACAGTATAGCTCAGTTCACTTTTCAGCTCAGCTCAGCTCAGTTCACTTCTCAGCTCTGCTATATGTATTAATTGGGGTACGATGTAGTAGGAATAGACCCGACAAATATATATATAAGGTTAACAATTTTTTTAAGTCTATATTAAAGTTACAGATGAAATACGATAAAATTGCATTTGTTTGGGGGGGGGGAAACCAAGGAGAAGAGTAAAATAATAATAAGGGTGGAGATAAAGTAAGAGAGATGAATAAAAAGTGGGGTATGAAGTGTAAAAGGTGGGGTATAAAGTGAAAATGTGTTGGGTTTAGGTGTGGAGAAAAAGAATAAAGAATTGAAGGAAGAATAAAGAATGATTAAAATTATTTCCAAAAAAGAAAAGTGGGAAGAAAACCAAACTAAGCTCAAAAAGGAAAGTGAGAGGAATACTCAGAATAGGAGGGAGTATGTAACTATAACATTCAGCACTTTTATCACTTCAAGTGATAAAGTGCAACTTTATCACTCATCTCGTGTAACTTTAAGCACTTTTTGTGTAACTTTAACACTGGAACTTAGGAACTTAAAAAAGTTATTGATCTTATAAGAACCTACCTCTATATATATATATATATATATATATATATATATATATATAAGCGGGATCAGGTGAGTCCCCATCTTAGCCCTTGATTAATGTTAGATTAATGGACAAGATCTGATCTCACAATTAAGGAAATAACTAAAATATCTATCAAAATATATTTTATTTTCTTTCTCTTCTTTTAATTTCTCCCGCCTATCTCACGTTTTCACCCTTCTCTCTCTCTCACTATTCAGTTTCCTCTCTTTGTCAAATTTTCACCGCTTAATGTCTGTTACTGTAATGCGTAAATCCATGAACAAGGATCCTTTTTCTCCAATTTTTAATTTGGTTACTTTAATTCACATGATATGTTACTGTGGTTTTCACAAACCGTTACTCTAATCTGTATACTATGCCAATTTGTTCGAGGTGTATGTAATCCTCCACTCATTTCGTACCATTATCCTTATTTGTGATTTTATTCTGATAGTACCTCATTTCAGATGGCAAAAAGAAGTAAAATCGTAGACGTTGGTGAGAAGAAAGGTAAGTGTAAGGAGAAGGCAACCAGACGAGCGAAGAAAATCGCTGTGAAGCCGTCTAAGTTGAAGAAAGTGTCGACTGAAGATGGTGGTGACGCCAATGCCGATCGTGCGTTATCTGTCAGGTGCAGTTCGAAGCTCCTGGTTGAACTAATATCAAATCTAAACCAGAGGCAGCGGGATGCTTTTTCAACTATTGGGTTTGGTGGCGTACTTGAAATGCGACTTAAAACCTTCCCTGTGAAATATGAGACTGATTTCATGAGATTATTCAGCGACGATACGCTAATATTTAGATGTGGGAGCCATCAGTTTCTTGTGACCAAGCATGATGTACATGACTGTTTCCTTCTTCCTTTTGGACCGGACCCTATCGAGCTGCTGCCAATGGTTCGGTCGAAGGCAGCTGAAGAGGAGGCTGTTTTTATGCTAAAGAAAAAGTGGAGGGACGAGTTCCAAGTCGTCAATGATGGTGATACAATCCCTCTCTCAAGAGTCCTGACCAAGCTGAAGGAGGATGTGGGGGGTGGAGAGTTGTTCTGTCAGATGTTTGTGCTCTACAGCATGTCGATTTTCTTCAACCCGACGTCCAATCATGGGGTTGATCTGAGATTATTGAAGGCTGTGCAAGATGTACAACAAATTAAAAACTTTGACTGGTGCACGTTCATATTGGACGAACTCGCTAGTGTATGCGAGGACTTTATATTCTGTCGACCATCGTACCTACTTGGCTGTTTGCCATTTTTAATGATCACATACTTCCAGCGATTTGACTACCGTAACCTCCCGAACCCGTGTGATCTCCCTCTGATCAAGCACTGGGATGGTCCGCACATGTATGAACGGTTGGCAGGTGAGATTATCGGTGGTGGGCTCGGGCGGCTGACCCGATCGGATGTGAAACACCCTCGTTGCCTTCATGTGGTGAAGAGGGCTCACGCGACCTCGCCATTGAGGATTACGCAAAGCGCTCAGTCTGATCATTCGACATCGCCCGTGCAAGAGGGCGATAAGTTCACCACTATCAAGCTTGCCCGTGGTCTTGAAGATGATAATGAACTGAGGGCCAGGGCGGTCGACGTAAGTAATCATGTCATTAATTCATTACACTAGTACAAAAAGTACATTTGACTTGTGGAAAAGGTTACGGTTGCATATAATAACCGTAACCAAAATATTCTATAGGAATTGGATTTATAAATGGTTACGGTTGTATCAAAAAAACTGTAGCCAAATGGAAGATGCTTCGGTTGAGTTTAAACCGTAGCCGAAAGTGATTATAAAGGGTAACGGTTGTAATTAAGAAACCGTGGCCAACTATAAAAGGTTTCGGTTGAGTTTTTAACCATAGCAAGAAGTGATTTTAAATGGCAACAATTGTAACTAAAAGAACCATAACCTTATGTAACAAAAATAAAATTAATTGTGTATAAATAAGGTGCTAAATGTTATTATACTAATTTTTATTATAATTTCCTAATCATACCAAATTTAAAAAGAATCCCTTAATAATTCTACAAAACCTCACCCATGCCTGATTTGGTAATCACTAAATAATCATAACTTATGTTTTCATAATAATAATAATAATTTATGTTCAAGCCCCTGCAAGAGCGTTCTTGTGGGAGTTGTATGGCTTGAGGCTATGCCATCTAAACTTCAAGCATGTCGTCCAACGGGCGGCTTACATGGTGTTCGTGGTTTGCAGGCTATTGCGTACACCCGGGGGTTTATCCAAAGCGCACCGAAGGTAGCGGCTGCGGGTTCCCTCGTCATCCAAAAAAAAAAAATAATCCTAAGTAATTCTATACTCAGGCCACTCACGCACGAACCGCAGTCCCCAAACTCACAAAAACCCTTGTCTTTTACAGAACACACTAATTCACAGCACTTCATCACCCCAATTCCGTAATTGCAGAACTTCACAAAACCGTCGACATCCCTAATTGCATAATCTCACCTCAATTCCTCGAATTGCAGAACTTCAACCCGAAATTCAATCACCTAATTCAATACCCAGGTCGGTCAAGAAAGTCGATTGGAAGCTTGAAGAAATGAATCAATTTACCTCTTCATCGCTTCCCTTCAATTGTATCGTGATATTCGGTAAGTTATGCTGGAACTCGTATATATATATTTTTGCTTTGCTCCTTCAATTGTTATTTTTGTCAGTCGTATATATGTTTAGTTTTGCCGGAACTCCTATCATTCAATAATGTGATATTCGCTTAGTACTTGAGCATTTAGTCAGATCATGTATGTTTATGATTCTTGAAAATGTATATGGATACCTCTTTGAAGTTTGATGAAGTCTGTATGTCGAAATATTTCAACCATGAGATATTTGATCACCGAATCTGCATCGATAATTTGAAGCACATTTTTTTTTCACTTTATCAAACAAATATGATAGGGGTGTAGTTGCTTTCAGTGCATAATAGTTTGATGTTTTGACTGCAAGATTCCCATCATTATTGATAAATTCAAAGATGTGGGGACTGTAGTTGTGGGTAAAATTGAACCGGGCACCATACGTAAGGGCGACACAGTAGTGGTCATGCCGAACAAGGTTTGTTTTTGAATTTTATATAGCTTTTGTACTTGAGCCGTGTTAACTGAACTAGATGACACCTTATTTTGCAGTCTACTGTGAAAGTTCTTGTTGTATACATTGATGAAAGTAAAGTCAAATATGATGAACTGGGTGAAAATTTATAAGTGAGATTGTATGGGATTGAAGAAGATATATTGCCAGGCTTTGTCATGTCAAGTGTCTGTAAGCACATAAATTTCAGTCAGCACTTTACGAATCAATACTGGCAACAGACCCATATAACTTGGCTTTTGTTTTTTCTGAATCTGAGTTTTCTTCAATTATTCATTACTGGGATGAATTAATCAATTATTCATTACTTTTTATATATGTTTGGGATATTCTCTAATAAGCTATTGTTAGAAATAGATGGTGATTTTCTTGCCTCTTTCACCACATGACAAACCAGTAGAGTTGCTGCAGTCAACTATTGAATAGAAAGAAATTCTAACATATGCGTTCTCGTATTCCTATTGTGGTGCAGCCAAGCCAATTGCAGCTGTTACTAAGTTTCAAGCTCAGTTGCACATCATTGAGTTGGTTGAAAATGTATGTGAAATCCCTTTTTTCATTTATGTCGTTGGAACTGATGTTCTTGTTATTTATCCCCTTTTCATTTATGTATCTGATGATTTACCTCTTACCGTCTGTTGAATAATTTTTTGTGTATTCACCTCGTTGCTTTTATAGGCAATTTTCAATGCTAGATTTAGGGCGATCTTGCATATTCATTCTGTTGATGGGGAATGTGAGATAGTGATTTTATACAACAAATTGATCTCAAGACTAAGAAACCCATGAAGAAAAAACCTTTATTTGGGGCCGTTGTCAATTTGTCATATGTTGTATTCAGGTTTGTTCTCTTTGCTCAAGTATTTTCTTCTTACTTCTCAATTATATGTAAGGAGTATTTTATTGAATCAGAAAGAAAATAAAGAACAATGGAGGGTTTAATAATTATTAAACTTGAGATTTACAATCTCACTTTGATTTTAGCTTAATTTACCCATGTACTTTTCTATTGTTTGTCAATAACCGTTTATTGTTTCCCGTCTATTGCGCTATATTTGCTTACCTGGGTTGTGACGCAATCCCCTAGGGCCCGTTCGAGAAAGTGTTCCAGGCGGTCGAGATGTGGATCACGGACCAGATTTACAGGATAACTCTTACCATTGAGCTAACTCTTGTTCTGATTTTACTAGCTTTTGTTGAATGTCATCTTCAATTGGCATATTTCTACTTGCGCTTCATGTAAATGAATCAGTGGAAAGGCTTAAAATAAATTTAGAGAAGGGAATCACAAATATGATGATGATGGTGCTCTGTTGCATAGAAAATATATTCTTGGTTCAAACACCTATCCCGTGAAGCAACGACAAAGCATTTTGGTCAATGTTATTGTTTTGAAAGCACTACTTCTATATTTTTGTTTCAATTATCTGAGTGCAAAAGAATTCAAGCCTTTTTTTAGTAGAAGTTCCTTTGGGAGGCATGCCAAGATTGGACTTTATTGATATATACGGAGTAATTAGTAGTTGTTGTGGCTTTGTTGTGTCTCTGCAGCAAATTAGAGGTCAGCCAAAGTAGAATAAACTATATTCATCATTTGTACTATTGTACCCGTCATAGGGGATGACACTTTAGTATGAAATATTGAGCTTCCATAAATTTACTTTCCTGGATCAATATTTTTTCACTGTATCGAACATTCGTACCTTGAGCTATTGTCTGTTACCCTATGATATTTTTGCATAAATCTTTCCTTTGGTCACAAGGATAACAAGGGTGGTATGATGCGGGAAGCATTTCGTTTTCTGCCATCATTGTTGCTATTGTTAAAGGTATACTTGGATCTTTTTGTAAGATGAATTTAATAATGCCGACAAGGATGAACGTATTCTTGTCGATGCTTACATCTTCATATTCTTTTTTAAATGAATACGAGAGTTTTGAAAGCGTGTTATTTATTGTTGTAGGTAAGGCGACAAACAATTGGTCAAAATAGTAGAATTGGGGTTTGATCACGTCTCCTTTCAGTTTGTGTTGTAAACCTAGTTTGAATGGAGCTTTTGGATTGTTGAAGAGTGAAAGAAAGGAAACGAATATTATTATAAAGTGATCATATCAGTCAAGAATCAGTGCTAGAAAGGGCACTTTCTTTTGAAGATTGAAGTTTTTAAAAAACTTTACAACGGTTGATCGACTCTAATAAGCTTAAATTGATGTCCCCTAAAATTTTTATATTTTTGGTTGTTGGTTTCAATAGATAGGTTTTTGTAGGTGGTATTATTTTGGATAATGTAAAAATATTTTGGATAATGTAAAACAAATTCTTTCAGTGGTTACTAATATTAGTTTCATCTTTTATTAATAGATTTTTTTTTTGATTTTTTAAATGAGAAATGACTTCGGTCAGTTTTTATGAACTAAAGCCTTTAATGTATTTTTGCCTACGGTTATAGTCATTAACCGAAGCATTTTATCAACCTTTGGCTTCGGTTTCCTATAAACAACCGAAGCCTTTACCTGCCTTTGGCTACGGTTGTTACAGTTAACCGATGTTGTTACTCACTTTGGCTTCGGTTCAACAAAACAACCGAAGCCTTTACTACATTTTTTGGCTTCGGTTCCCGTAAATAACCGTTGTCATAAATAGTTTTAGCTTTGCCTCATAACCAAAGCCAAAACTCATAGACTTAATGCTACGCCTTGATTTACTACGCCCATACAACCGAAGCCATATGTCCTTTTTAACCGAAGCCACAAGTGCTTTTTGTACTAGTGTTAATTAATCTATACGTGTCTGACTTGGAAACCATGGAATCAGACGATGTAAATCTTGAATGTCTGTAAATTTGCATGGTACTCTTCCATATCTTCTGTTACTTTAGCAGATAACTGACGTTACTTTGGTGAACAATATGTGTTACTTTAACTCATGATATCCGTTACTTTAACCTGTATCATCTACATTATTGTTCCAACATGTATGATGTTACTTTAATTCATACCATTTGTTACTTTAGTTGCTATTATCTGTTAGTTTAGTGTCCACTCTCTTTTTCACTACACATTCTGTCAGTTGATTATACATTCCATGCACTGTTACTTTAGTACATACTTGCATCACAATTATTGTTTCACGCAGGATGTCCATCAGATTCATCTGATGATGGGAAGGAATGCAGTCGCATTTCGTGACTGGTGGGTTTCACATGCTGCTAAGATCAGGAGGATAACATCGGGAAATCCATTACTCGAAGACCCGGTACCATCACAAGCATCCCAGACATTCTGGGGAGGAGCAAAGCTTCACCGGGTGGTGGATGAAGTATGTGAGGCACTTCGTCGCGCTAGGGAGCTGTCATTGCAGGGGCAGGTATTTGAGGCCAAAAATACAAATCAAGATGAGAAGGAAGATCTTAAATATCAGCTGTACTCGACAGCTGAGGTTAATGAGGTTATTCAGGAGGGATTGCAGTTACACAGTGACCGCCCGCTGGTGCTGTCTCTGTGGGATAATGATAGATGCGGAGATGAGGAGGTCGGTGAGTGTTTTTCGGTGGAAGTAGACGAAAGGAAGGTCTTCCACCCATACTTTTTTCATTCTGACAATCGGTTGGGATGCATGCAAGTCGTCGATGAGAGGCTTGGATGCTCATTTGATTGTGAAGTCCCGGATCCTGACCAGCTTACGTTGTCGAACTTTCTGCGTAGGGATAGCAGGCTTTTCAGGTCTGTTTTTCTGTGAGGAAAGACATAATTGACTACGTCTTCTATAAAAATGAAAAATACAGTACATCGTAAGTGGTCTACATCACCTAATTTTGTCAGTGCGTTTTAATGTCGATTTTTGTTGAGTGTAACATAATCCGTTCGAATATTTGCAGGGAGATGATTGTGAGGTTCAGTGACTTTTTCAACATACCCCGTGGTGAGTTGGCCACGCTGGCGCCTGGAGAGCAACTCTCGAATGTTCACTAGTACAAAAACTACTTGTGGCTTCGGTTAAAAAGGACATGTGGCTTCGGTTATATGGGCGTTGTAAGTCAAGGCGTAGCATTATATCTATGAGTTGTGGCTTCGGTTATTACCCGAAGCCAAAAAGATTTATGGCAACGGTTATTTATAGAAAACCGAAGCCAAAACTTAGTAAAGGCTTCGGCTATTTAACTTGAACCGTAGCCATAAGTCAATTAAAGGCTTCGGCTGTTAATTAAGAACCGAAGCCATTTCCAAATTAAAAATTCGAAAAAAAAAAATTACTCCATATATATATATACAAAAAAATGTATATTTTTGGGATGTGCTTAACGAATCCTGACCAATATTAATTACAAAAAAATTAGCACTTATATACAAAAAATCAAACACTTTAAAATAATATCCCAGTATGCGCCATCTTTGGGTGCACCGGAAGAAGCATGTATATCATCGATCAAAATCCAACTTTTTCAAGCAACGAACAAAAGTACCCCTAAAAACTAATACCATATAGTAGCTTAGCAACAAATACATGAGGTGATAGGTAGAAATCATTTCATTTGTTGTTGGCGGAATAAGATCTTGCCAGCTGTGTAACCTGTGTTACAGAAATACAAATAAACTACTTTAAATTTACAAGCAATACACATAAAAGGAACAATGAAACTTTACATCTTAGTCTATTAATTCTAGTAGTGAGAACGGTAAATTCTAGTCATTGGGTCACAAAGTACAATCAACTAATCACAACTTTATAACTTCATTCAAAACCACACTAGTTAAATTATAAAAGTAATGACGACCACAATATAAAAATTAGGGAGTATAAAAAGAGTAAGACACCCATGTTGTTTAGTTAGTCATACACTAATGTCATTGGCTATGTCTTAACCAATTTTAAAAGAGAAAAGTCATGGGAAGTAAGCTAGGACAAACTAGACCAAGAGCATAAAACCCGTATTTGACCCAAAATGCAACTTGTATAAAACCCGTATTTTTAAACATGAAATACACTCGACCCATATTTTATCCGAGCCCGAAAATCAATCACCTGGTCCTTTTGAAATTTCTAGGTGTGAGGCTAAGAAAGTTAAATTAGGAAACATGTGAGCTTACCTCTCGAGTGTGACGACTGTTCATGGAATAAACATCAAGTTTTTTATTATGCTTCTGGAATTGAAGCATCTGATGGTTGACCTTCAATTTTCTACACAAAAAAATATTAAGAATACATAAGCCAATATGAAGTCTGATAGCATAAGAGCATTCATCTTGTGCTAAATAGATGACACTTACACAAAAGTCAAATGCATTCACACAATAGATAGAACATCACGTGTGTGATTGAGAGAGAACACAGGTGTAGATACTTTCATAAAAGACATGCCTCATTCTTTTTATTATTGTACCCGAGGATCTGGAGGGGTCTCATTTTGGACAAGAATACGCTCTATACACGCCCCTTAACAAATGACAACACATTTCCTCAATATCTCATCCATCAGCTATCAGAATAATCAAAATAATTAATAACGGGGAGCATTTTGAGATGAAAGCCTAAAGTTTGTACCTATCTTCAACCTCTGACCTAATAGTTGTAAGCAATAACAAGAACACGAATAAATACAAAGCTAAAACTTATGGAATGAATTTAAATTTGGGAACCACAAACAAGAGAGCGAATTTAATAATCAGGACAAAATCCTCTTTGCTAAAAATGAACTTTCTAGACACCTACATTTAAACTAATGTCTGAGTGTCAAGTAACGTACATAGTTATGTAAGATGATACATACAGTTGGTGTAAGACACATAACGATGAGTTTTGATATGTTTTACAAGGTGAGGAAAAAAGGGATAGACATATTCTTACCTCTTTCTGTGTAAAACTTTCATCGGCATCCTCCTTAACATGTACTTCTGATGTCTGCTAGTATAAAAAAAATTAGAATGTATATGAAGATAGAGATAAGGGAACAGAAACCAAATATATATATCACCACCCAAAATTAACAAAATTAAAACATTCAGTTGAGCTGACTTTAAGGGCAGACAACTTCTGTTTTCCTCTCCGAAAGCCTTTATCTTTCGAATCAATGGCAGCGAGCCCAAAGTTCAATTACAATGAACACTAAGACAAAGCAATAAAAATGAAATTTAAATCAATTACAGCTACAACAACTAGAATTGGAAGGGACAAAGCAAAATAAGAAGCAGAACCTCAAATAGTAGCAGCCCTGCTACAAAGAATAAACAAGCTTACATCTATCTCGAACTCTAGCCTGTATTCGTGTTATTTAGTTAAAGAGAACAACAACCTTGCACCATTCAAAATAATAGCTAATAATAAACCATTAAAGTTAACAAATACGGAATACAATTAAACCAACAAAAACATTTAGAACAAAGTCGCCATAATCTTAATGGAACCAATCGACAAAGACATGTAGAAGAATCAATTAACAAGTACAATTAAAATCAAACCTTAGCTAGAATCTCAGAAATATTAAGTCCTAAAAATTGAATAGGAGACGACCATGGAATAAGAAGCTCTAGTATTCAAAAACCTAACAAAAAATCTATTCGAATAAGAGAACGCTTGTTAAGTTGCTTCGAAACACATATTGATATTCTTTTAGTGGAGAAAAATAAATTTGCCCTATTCAATTGCTAAAACGAAGAGCGAAAATTACCTGGCAACGACCATGACAGTCTGGAACGAAAGACGAGAACGACTGAATGGGTCGGCCAACGGGGATAGCTAGATAAGGTAGCAGGTATGCATAGGTAAATCTAGTGGCAGTGGTAGCAGGTATGCATAGAATGAATGTTTGGAAGGTGAACTGAAGATTAGGTGATGGGGGTTGATTAGAATGAATTGTGCTACAGTTATGGGGAAAGATTTAATCGAGGGTATAGATCCGTCTCCTTGCCAAAAGAAGTTTGGAATTTTCGAGCTTGCGCACCAATGTAAATTTTTTTAGGGTTAGGAACCTGCATTTTACGAAGGAGAAATGAAAAAAATGAGTGAGGAGAAATTGGGGACAGATTTTATATATACACATATATTTGCTTCGCTTCTATCTAGAACCGTGGCCATTCATTTCTTCATTCGGTTTTTTAAAACAACTGAAACCTTTTTGTACATACTTTTGGCTTCAGTCTGATTGGAGAAACGTAACTGTTTATTTTTGGCTTCGGTTGTTTAAAAACAAGCGTAGCCACTTTATAAATCCTATTCTTTCCACATAAAAGGTTGCGGTTATTAACAACAACCGAAGCCTTTTCTATTAGCCAAATCTAGTTTTTCTACTAGTGGTTGTAATTGACAGCTGGTGCATACTTATGAATCACATGGCAACTGCTCACTCTGCACCGCGGCGGACATCACGCTGCTTCTTCGGTGTCAGCCACAATGTAAGCTATCTTATTCACTTGCTCGTCCAAAACGGTATTTGTAACATCATCAACAAACCCTAGTAATATTAATATAATGGCATCATATCAGTATATATAATGCATTTATGCAGAATAGGGTGTTACTGTAATTCTATGACTGTGTTACTGTAATGCACTTTATGCGTTACTCTAATGATAGCGACCTGTTACTCCAACAAATGTCATGCAGGATATAGCTCTCCAGATTTGGAGAAGCAGGAAAGGTGGTGTCTTGGTGGACATAAGCGAAGCATTGTTCAACTTCTGAAACATATGGCTCGATGAAAATGATGGGAATCTTGATCTAGATTCTGACCTGGTATTTTTGGTTTTAGATCCCATATTTTGTAAGCTTCCTCCTCAACTATAATCACCAACGCGATACCCATTCTCTACCTACAGGTATTCGTTCCGGTGCTGTCGGAAAACAATGACCATTACAGCTGCGCGTGTATCAATTTTTTGTCACAGCGGATTGAATACCTTGATAATAGGTCTTACGACGAGGGGGAGTTTGAAAGTCTTCCTTACGTTGGGATGACACGGCTCTCAGTAAGTCTTCTCATTTTGGTATACATTTTAACATTCTTATATACAAAACGTCCTATATAAGGACGACCAAAAAACAAATGGTTTTTCGTCATTTTCTCACTCTTATATGTATTTATTTTATTTTATTTAATATCACCAATGGCTGAAGAAATGGGTAAGTATATGGTTCAGCGAGGCATCAACAAGGGGGCCGATGTCTCTTCGTTCCCTCTTGTCAACATCCCGTTCAGATGGCATGGCAGCGGGTTCTCGGCTAATGATTGCGGCGTATACCTCATGATACACATGATGTTGTACGCCGGGGAGGAGTTCGACTGTCCCTTGGGCACGAGCGAGGCGAACAATCTGTACAGGGCAGAAATTGCCGCGACGTTGTGTCTCTGTGACATTAACAAGGAGAGGGACGTGTTGATATCGCGGGTGTCCTCCTTTGTAAATGATAAAGCCAACCTTGCCATCAGTAAGACCATGTCAGATGTTGCCACATCCGTAAGTGAGTCTGAAAAGAGGTCAGGAGAGCCGATCCCCGACGTGAGACCCTCTAAAAAGAGCCGCGTGCCACCATCCACTCCAGAAACACCCGCTGCAGAAACCGCGCTCAAATCACCGGACACCATCGAGCCATTATCTGTTCTTGGTAGTCGAGCTAGGGGGGACGGGGACGGGGATGGCTTAGGCTGCTCCATTGACTGTGGTGATGCAGATGTTAGTGTAGCGATGACATGCCCGTTCCTTGCAAATAACAAGACCCTGCTGGGCAATCTCCCCGTCATGCGGAAAAATGTCGTGGACTACTTTTTATTTCAGCACAGCAGCTACAACGGCAGGTAATTAGACGAACACTACACATATTGTGAATATATTGTTGTTTAAATTCTTGTCACTCACCTGTTGTTCGCAATGCCTACTGATGTGTTCTGAATACAGCAAAATGGTTGCGGAGTATTCATCGTTGGCTGTAATGACCCGGGATGATGTGATGTCCCTGCTCCCGGGTACTGACATGTCGTCATCTGTTGTCGATTGCTGGTCAATGTTTATGAACAGCCTCGCCGCAAGCGGGAGCGGGTCGAGTAATTCTCCGAAGATGGCGTTTTTTGGTCTGCGACAAACAGTATGTACTAAATTAACAGTGTAAGGAATGTAAATCAATTGATAGAATGTGTAGTGAAAAGAGAGTGGATACTAAAGTAACAGATAATGTCAACTAAAGTAACAAATTGTATGAATTAAAGTAACACATTTTGTTCACCAAAGTAACGTCAGTTATCTGCTAAAGTAACAAAAGGATCACTGCACCACAAGGACACCAACTAATTACTTTGTATTGATTGTAAATTTTCACACAATCCCAACTTTTTTACAGGATGCGATAATGAGGATTATTGCCGAAGATCCGGACAGTCCGTCCACTCAGAATACGGATGCCTTGATGGAGCAACGACATATTTTCATGAGTAATTGTGGTGGTACGTTGCAGCTGGACGCTGAATTGATATTTGTGCCTATCAACATTGACGGGTACTTCTGCTGCGTAGTCGTCAACCGAAAGAAAAAGATAGTTGATCTCCTCGACCATCGTCGCTACACAACAATCAGAGATACAGCCCTCTTTGCAGCCATCAAGAGAATTGTGAGCCTCTCCATTCTTCATTTCATAAGTTTTTAATCACAATCTTGTGCGCCAACGAGTGATTTCCTTGACTATTATCATCAATGATATTCAGGTGGGGAGTATGAGTGATTTCCTTGACTATTATAAAGTTCGTGGTGCGGGGGAAGTTGTGTCGTACAGGTTCCGCCCGATTAAGCTTGATTGGCAGGACAAAGTCACCAACAAGGATGAGTCAGGGATTTTTCTTCTGATGCACATGCTATTGTACGAGGGACGTGATTTCCGTCACGAAGACCTCGGCAGGAAGGTTAACAGAAGATACCTGGTGGTCCAGCTTGCAGCCACTCTTCTGCTAGCAGACTTGAATAGCGTTCGAAAGCGGCTGATTGGTGATGTGAAAAAGTTTGCGGCAGCTAGGCCAAAATTAATTGAAGAAGCGAAGACTAAGGGACTAAATACTTATTAGCGAGGAAAGAGCCGGAAATAGTAACCCGTAAATGAATTGATTAATTGGAATTTTCGTTCAACAAAAAACCTAAACATCGTTTTGTACAAGGTTGACAAATTATGTTATCAGAAAAACAGTTACTGTCATTCTGTCATATTTCAATGTTATTATATCCCTTAAACTTTGTTACTCTAACTCGTGTAATCTGTTACTTCAATTTATGTCATGTGTTACTTTAACTTTAATATCTTGCACGCTGCATCATAGTTTCTTAATTTAACATATGATGTCCAATTAAACAAAATAGTAATGCCTTCTTTATTGAGTACTCCACATACAAATAGAAAAAGAGTAACATCTGTAACTCGATCAACATTAAAAGAATGATATTCTGTGTTAGTCTAACTCATCTTGCATGTTACTTTAATGAATAATGTGTATTATTTTAACTGAGTCTTACTCTGGTAAAATATTATATCATCCAAGGAATGAATATCTGCTATTCGATCAACACTTAAAAAATGGTATTCCGTGTTACTCTAACTCATCTAGCACGTTACTTTAATGAATAATGTGTGTTATTTTAACAGAATCTTACTCTAGTTATAATATTCACAAAGGAATGAATATCTGTAATTCAATGAACTCTTTAAAAAAGTGTTACTATAATTCATTCAATCCGTTACTGTAAAAAACAAGCTACGTTAATCTAAAGAAGTATATTTCTATAATCAGAATACCGGTTCATCTTCTACATCCTCCTCGTCCTCATCTTCTGATTCTGATTCATCGTCAGATGGTTCGACAGTCGGTGGCGGCCGTGCTGCAAAGGGATTGGGGCAATTCCTCTTGTCGTGGTGCGCCATCTGCTTAGAATTGTTGCACATGCGCTTCGGCTTCTTTGCAAGTGCAATGGATTTCGCTTTGCTCGATAACAACCTCTTTCCGCTTCCTTTTGTCTTGGAAATCTTTGGTGGGAGTATCGTTATCTCTGCTGTTGACGTACATCCTAGCATTTCTTCCAATTCCTGGGTTTTATTCAATGTCTTGCTACCCCCAATCGGCTTAAGCTTCATCCTGAATTCGCGGATCAAAGCGCACATGTTCTCCACATCTTCTTTATTAGCAGACCGTAGAATACCCATCATCTCATGAACTTCCGACCACAGTTTAGACATCTTTATCCGCTTTCCGTCTATGATGTCAATGTCATCGCCTTCCACACCGTCATCAACAACACGAGAATTGCGCAGTGCATCCCTCGACCACCTTCTCGCAACGTAGTTATCGGTTACACTGGTCAGGCCCTTCGAAGAATATATCCAAATTATGTGTCGACACAGTACTCCCCTTGTCTCAAACAATTTACACGTGCACTTGATGTTCGACGTTTTTGTAGGAGGTTATTATAGCATTAAGACTATCAGATCTACAACCCACAAACCGCGTTACTTTAACACATACTATGTGTTACTTTAATACATGCATTATGTTACTTTAACTCATAAATCCCTCACGACACAAGCATTCTGTGCTGGATCTACAACCTACAAACCGCATTACTTTAACTCATAAGGTGTGTTACTCTAATACATTCATTCCGTTACTTTAACTCATAAATCCCGTATAAATTAAGACAGCAAGCAGGCAACTGCGTACCTTGTTTGTAGTGGACTAGAAATTCTTTACCCCTTGTGGCGTCCCTCACTGTAGTTACTTCAACCCCATCCCTTTCAGCAAATCCTCTCACACTGCACGTCCCCACTGAACACTTTACCTCCTCTTGAAATTCATCAAACACCACGTGGGTGTAGACCCTTGCTGCGTGCTGTTCTATGTGGGTCGTTGTCTTCGGCAGAGATTGTATATTCTCGCTATCAAGCTTTTTCTGGGTATTCCTTTGCTGATCCATGGCGCTCTCCAACCGCATCCAGAATTCAACCAACGTTCCATGGTGGTTCTCAAACCGTTTGAAGAAACTGTTTTCGCTCTCCGATCTCTGTGTTGTTCGCATCAAGCCTCCCATCTTCAGATCCCTGCAGTGCGCCATGACCCACTGCTTCCTAATTGAAAATGCAGTTTCGAACCACTAAACATCCCCCACGTCGTGCTCCTCCATTATTTCCATCCACCGCTCGTCGAATTCCGCTGCATCGATCTCGTCATCGCCCACTATTGCATTCAATTTCTTCAGGAATTCCTGGTAGTCGGCCCGCGAGGCACCGTATTTAGTGGGTACCTTATTCATTATATGCCACATACAAAATCGTTGCCACGACGATTTAAACATCTTCTCAAATGATGCAATGATACCAGGGTCCTGATCGGTGATGATGTACTCAGGCTCCTTGCCGCCCATGGCCGTCAGGAACCTTTCGAACACCCAGTTGAACGATTTAAAGTCCTCGTGTGCGATGAGAACACCACCGAAAGTCACTGATCGTTTGTGGTGATCGACACCAGTAAATGGGGTGAATATCATCTTATATTTATTCGTCCCGTATGTTGGGTCGAACGAAAATGCGTCACCAAACAACCTGTAGTTTCTCCTAGCAACAGCGTCCGCCCAAAAGACCCTGCTCAAACTATCATTCTCATCCAGGTCGTAATAAAAAAAAATCCCTTCCGATTATCCGCCATACCCCTGAAACGATCAATGAATAACTGACCGTCCCTCTCATGGATGAAGCACTTTATATCTCTTCCAAAGGTCTTGAAGTCGACCAGGCTGGCACCTACGTTTGCGAACCCTTCAACCTGCTCCTTACACATCTTGTACGTCTGCGTCGCACCGATCTTCAGCTGCAACAATTCGTTGATTAAAGTAACGTATGACAAATGTTGAAGTAACAGTAAGACGTCATTAAAGTAACATGTTGATTGAGTAACCAGAAATTGCTAATTCACAGACGGCATTCATTAAAGTAACGGAGTTTATGAACCACAGTAACATAGAATGTGCATTAGAGTAACCAAATATTACCTATGTCGCAGTGAACTAAAAACACAGTGATCTGAAGTTAAATAATTGAATCTGCAAGAAGCTACTCAACACATACTCGTGAATTGTTCAGGATCATTTGCTTGTGGTAATTCGTGAGGTTTCTCGATAACTTATGGAATTCTCTGTCTTTTTGTGAAATTAGCTCGTGGTTGTGCCAGCTGTGAAAAATAACAATTTTTAAAGGACCGCCTTTGCTGAACAACTTAATTCTTGCCATACAGCCAACACGATGGACCTTTGTTTTCCTTTTCGGTTCCTCCACAGCGACTCCCTCTGTCGTCCCCTCCACTGCTTCCCCCTTCGACGTGGCCTCCTTGGATGCCGCATCTCCGTTGACCTTTTTTTTTTGTAAGAACCCTGCCTGTTACATACTAGCATCTTTGATTTAATCTCACCACCCCGCCACCTTTTCGTTGTGTACCTCCTCACATCGAACCCGCAGGCCAATGCGTAGATTTTATAAAAGTTTACCGCTTCTTCCTGGTCTTTGAATATATGCCCTACGTATGGCGTGAAAGTCTCACCTACATCCCTGCACCATTCGTGTGCTTCTGCGTCAACTGAAAAACAAACCAGTGCATTGAGGAAATTAAATTAACAGAAGTTGCGTATAAAATAGACATAAAGTAACAGATGTCTATCTCTACAGTAACGGTTAGTGTGCATTAAAGTAATGAATATTGTGAACAAAAATAACTCCAGGTATATTTCATTCACGTATTTAAGAAGTATGTGATAACATGCAGTTTACATACAATGAGCGTAAAATCCAACAATACGGAGCATTTTAATTGCTTATATGGTGTCTACAGTATAAATCACTAACAAAAAACTTACAGTTTGTTTGTTTGACAGGTTGAATATCAGCCATAGAAAGAGATGTTTCAGCGGCACAAGATTGAAGGAGATGGTGTCTACAGTATAATTCGTTGACTGCACTCGTGTACTTTGATTTGTAGGTTATTTTGATTGGAAGTCGTGGACGATAGTAAAGCAGTATATTTCTCTGAATGGGCAGTTACTCTTTTTATTTGTTTTCTATTTTGTAGGCAATCACGTCCCACTATTATAGGAAACAAGATCTTTTTTTATTATTATTTTAATATGGCGGTTTAATATATCCCCATGAATCTTTAATGTGTTACAATAACAAACGCTATGAACCAAAGTAACATTTTCGATGAATTTAAAGTAACAGATCATAAAAATAATAGAGGTTTGTCACTAAAATAACAGACACTCCACACTAAAGTAACACAGTATGTGAACTAAAATAAACCAATATATTTTTCCTATTTTGTTGGCAATCACGTCCCACTATTATAGGAAACAAGATTTTTTTTATTATTATTTTAATATGACATTTTAATATATCCCCAATGACTCTTTAATGCATTACAATAACAGACATTATAAACCAAAGTAACATCATCGATGAATTAAAGTAACAGACCATAAAATTAATAGAGGTTTGTCACTAAAATAACAGACACTCCACACTAAAGTAACACAGTAAGTGAACTGAAATAAACCAATATATTTTCGTGTGCGCAGATGAATATGCAGTTCAACGTAGAAAAGTAGAAACTAATAATCTAGTATCATCTCAATGACTCCCATATACATTCCAGTATAAACTACAATGTATATACTCACCGTTTGTGTTTACTACGATTTGCATATCAGTCATTGAATGAAAAGTAGAAGCCGGATTGATCGAACGTAAAATGCAGCGCGATGAAGACGATTACTTATTGAATGTGGTCTTGATTGTATGGTTTTGGAGAAAGAATGAATGATTGAATGAGCGAGAGAACGATGAAGAAAGTAATGGAAACTGAATGATGAACGAGAGAACGATGAAGAACGATGAAGAAAGTAATGAACGAGAGAGTGATTGATTGAATGAATGTGAATGATACGTTACTGAATGATATTCTCCTTCCTATTTTGTTGGAAGCAGTATCTTTTTTTTTTAATAATATAGTGATTAATCTCGTCTCTTCATCCATCTCCCATCCAATGGATGAGATGAGGACTTAGGGACTCAATACTTATATAGGGACTCATTAGAACCTCCCTCTCTCTCTCTCTATCTATCTATCTATCTATCTATATACACACACACACACACACACACACACACACACACACACACATATATATATAAGAGATTATCCAATCAAGCATCTCAATCAAAACACCTCTTCTAATAGAAATTGCAATAATTGTAAACATGTGGCCCTGATTTTAGAAACCGGGTGTAGGGTGGACATGTTGCAAGGATAGTTACATCTCCTGCCCTTACAGCACGCTTTAATGTATCCTGTTATAGACAATGATAAAAATGTTACAATTCTTCCCAAGAAAAAACTCATAATGCCTATGAAAAGATTACATTCTGGTTTGGGTTTCTCATGTGCTTAATGATAAGTGATAACCACATCAAAAGTATTAGGAGTAAAAGACTGTATAGCCATTGTTTGACGATTGTGTCGAGTCACGCCCAAAGGGCATTGTGTTCACGTTCCCTAAAGCACCCCTCTCTTTCAAAAGGATTCCAATAAGTTACAGTATAACATAAAAAGAATGTGAAGTGGGAGCAAATAGGAGTAAAAAGATACCAAAGATGGAGCAATGCATTCTCCATATACTATGATGTTCATGCCATAAAAAGCACCATGAACAGTCTTCTCCCTTAGAAGGTGCCATTTCCTAGGAGCCTCGAGATCAATGGCGTTGTCTTCAGTAAGACCATTCTTATGCCATTCATAAGGTTCTTCTCGCAATAATTTTTCATCTTGAATGCTCACTATTAAATAGTCAATCTTCAGAATCCACCTGCATTCGAGATTAAATAGTCAGTCTTCAAAACATCAACTGTAAACTATACGGTGGTACTAAATTACTGATTCTATTGCTGATTAGAAAGATCAAGATACAGCCGGAATGAGTTGTGTTCCACTCTTCGAGTTTGTTGTTTTCGGGTCATCCAGTCCACGGGGGCATTCGAATCGATGAAACCCGTAGTCTGGAAAGCAAAATTAAAGCAAATAGAGGTGTATACTCACATGGTGAAATCAGGTCAGGTATCTCCAAAGGAACTCGCTTCTCAACTGAGCACTATTTAACTTCTGCCATTGTAAGACACTTAGACACGCAAATTAGTTTGGATCGGAATAATTACATCCCTATTAGTGTCACATCGTCATTTCAAAGTAAATTCAAAAACATAAGAGAACCATAGACGGCAAATTAAATGACAGTGAAACACATTTAAGGTGCATTTTCGTCCTACTCATTTTCAGGAACTCAATGCTACCTACAATCAACATAAGGAAAAAATCAAATCGGAAGACATTTTCTCCCCTTCTGCGGTGTAAAATTCTACGACTTTCTTACAAAAGTATGATTTTGATTATGATTTTGTTTGATCCCATTCTTTTGACAAAATCTAATAACTACTCCGTACCATCAACTTCTCTTAGCTCGATGTGTAGTTCCATGTAAAATCGTCAAAGAAGAGACTTAACTCCAATAATAGAATTAGTCCATAATGATTTCAATTCAATAAGTCAGCATATCAATTAGTTTTCACGTACCTAAATGAAAAATTTTACTTGTCATTAGAATAGTTTCCTGTCACCAAGATTATAATTTGCCGTAAATTTGCACTTGCTTCAATTTGTTCAGCATGATTATAACTTCCATTTGTTTCTTGTCAATATATAAACCTTATATTAGAATGATAAAAGCATTACATTACTACCCGTAATATATAAATCGGAATGAACACATAATTGAAAAAAAGGTAAATGTTTCTACCAAAATACCAAGATTTACCAAAAGTAAATTGGAATGACAATTTGCAACATTGCAAGACAAATAAAGTCTGAAAATACTCAAAAATCAATTTACAAACTCGAACATACCGCAATTTTAGATACTCATAAAACATATCTTCAATGTCGAGCAAACAATTATCACCATCAATTTTCTGCACAATACATACCAAAAAACACAGCTACAATAAATTAAAATTGGGTATGCTTCAAATCCCAAATTTAAAATTACGTGTGCTTCAAATTCCTCAACTACCTATCATAATACAAGCATAAAAATTTTACTTGTCATTAGAATAGTTTTCTGTTACCAAGATTATAATTTGCCGTAAATCTGCACTTGCTTCAATTTGTTCACCATGATTATAATTTTCATTTGTTTCCTGTCAATATATAAACCTTATATTAGAATGATAAAGGAATTACATTACTACCCGTAATATACAAATCGGAATCGGAATGAACACATAATTGAAAAAAAAGGTAAAAATTTCTACCAAAATACCAAGATTTACCAAAAGTAAATTGGAATGACAATTTGCAACATTCACAGTAGAAATATAGCATAAAACAACAAAATTAGATCACACTTCTGAAATCAAAACAAATCAAAAATTAAATAAATTAAGCATAAAAATTATATTAATTTACCTTGGCAAGAATCTTCAAATTGACAATATGAATGAACCGACACTCATATGGAATGGAAGAATATGAGAACGAATCTTCAAAAAAATAGAATATGAATGGAGAAAAAAAAACAGTATATGAAGAAGAGGATGTTGATTTTTCAAATTTGAGAGATTGGTGGTGAATCAAAACTGATTTTTTTGGTTATATGAATCTTCAAGAGTTTAGGGTTAAAGGTACGTTAATTAGTGGGTTTTTCCAAGGAAGCTGCGTTTTCCAGTGAAGTAATTAATTCCATTTAGTTGTTCTATGTAGGACAATTTTCAAAGCTAATTTAAGTAGAAGAAACACTACAATTTTCGAGATTAATCTACACCCATTCTGAAAAGCCTACTATATCTATTTTCTATAAATTGAACATAAACTGATGTCTTGGCTCAGTGGTTTGCACTTGTGGGATGGGTCTTGGAGGTCGTGGGTTCAATTTCTGTTGTTGAAGTTTTTTGGGGAGGGTAAAGAAAATTGTATAAAAAATAAGGACTTATTTCAGAATGGGGGATCCTCATTGTGCCACATGGTCCTTGATTTAATATATAAGAGATATTGTTGTTTTATTAAAGTCCACAAATTCATAAACAACGCTAAGTGTGTCCGATGAGTCTCCAAATAGTATGAATCGTGGCTGACATGTCTCAAAATAACACCGGACACGGTTTTTCAGGTGTCCGATACGACACGACGGGTTGGAGGAGTGTCCGTGCAACCTAGGGTAAGGCCATGCTCCCGTCTATCCATTCAATCATTTACCCAGGAGCGGATGCAGGATTTCGATGTAGGGAGGGCACAATTTTTTTCGCCTCGATTATCTAATTTTTTACCTATTTTTTCTTAATACTAGTATGACCTTTAATTTATACGATGTTATAGATTGAAAAAAAAACAATTAATAATTCTTTGTTTTGAATTTTCGTTCCAAACTCTCAAAATTTCATCTCATAAATTATACTCAACATTGATGATTATTGTTCCTAAGTTAATATCAACCCTGTACGCACACATAATAATGTTAACAAAAAACAGCAAACTACAAGAATCTAACCCGTGCAACTTCTCTTGTCGGCAAACATCGTTATCACCTGTGCAACTAATTAGTACGTTCAAAATGCAACCTAAAATATAATTATATCTGAATTTGGGGGGAGGGCACGTGCCTACCTAGGCCTACCCCAAATTCGTCCCTTTTTCACAAGTTTAAATAAAAGTGGTAAAAGTAAGTGTATTATTGGTAAATCAAATGGTGTTATTGGTTCACCAAACTTAAAGTAAGAAAAAAGAGTGACATTTTGTGTAAATAGATAAAAAATACTCGTATGAGGATTAAAATGTAAAATCTTTTGCCAAAGAGTAATGTAAAGAATTGATTTGATTGTATCAGTATAAAGAATTGAATAGATGAGAGAGAATATACGATACGAATTCTGGATAAGTCCATGAATCCATGATGCTTTTTATTTGATAGCAGGTCCAGAATAGTACAAAACAAATTAATGAGTAGAAACAATGAAAACGAAGGACCAGATGAACATGGAAATTCGAAAAATAACGGCCCAGAACAAAAGGGCTAATGGCCCAATACATCCACACATAAATGAACTACTGAGTACATTTGAAAAGCAGCGTATTTTTTTGCCAGCAAGAAAACAAATGCAATTATCAGTTACTACGTGCTTTGACGGCCAGTCCATGAGCACGTTTATTAAGAATTCTAGGAATAAACTGAACAGACAAGCAATGAAAATAATTCGAGTATTCCAGGAAGTCCCCAATTGGTCTTCTGAGGTCATTGATTGGGGGTTGATCTGCAGCAATTGCTTCGAGAAGTCCCATGCAATCAGTTCGAATAATAAGATGAATATACCCTCGTTGGAGAGCCCAGGCACAGGCATGGAGAAGTCCTAAAGCCTCAGCCAGGACCGGCGAGAGGGAGGTGAAGGTGAGCGAATTTGTCGATATAATGGTCCCATTGGGACACACTGTAACCCAGCCACAGGAGGCATTACAGTTTGGGAGCCAAGAAGAGTTCACTTCAACCGTGAAGACAGGACATGTTGAGGAACCATTGCCCGTAAGGTGAAGTGGATGGCCCTCGCGAAGAGGCAGATTCCAATTCTTTGAACCTGAGCCTGGGCTGCTGTCAATCCTGATCTTCCTAGCCGGTGCATAAGACGCGATAAGATTAAGAGCAACATCAGCAAGCCAAATATTACAATTGAAAATGCCTTATTTCTTGCAACCCAGATGGCCCAAAGGGTTCCGATGAAGCAGCGTATTTTAGTGCAATTAGTTTAGTTAAATTCAGTTCGATACTTTACTTATGTTCACTCAATCTAAAAGAACAAGGTCTTACAATTTATAGAAGCTGAGATGAATTTTACTGTCTCTACTACTGGACCTGACAAAACCAAGTCGGCCCGACAATGAAGTGAAGATCGGAGCTTGACCGTAACCTAACCCAATTGACTCGAATATTTATTATAGCAAACGAAGTCTTATCCATTAACAAGTTGAAAATATCATATTGAAAATTACGTGAAATCGAAATGTGAATAAGTCCATATTCGTAATGTACAAAGAATCTAAAATTCACCTCAAATACGGGATCGGATTGTGGGTGGCCGCTAGTGTCCACGGGGTCAAACGAAAATACTTTGGTGTTGATCCTAGAAAAGGGGTTGGATCGGCGGGTGTAGTCGAAATTTGAATGGGTATGGTTTTTATTTTCATGAATGATGAAAGGAAGCTCGAGTTGGGCCATGGAATATAAATAGATAGATGGTGGAGAGTAAGGAGGGTTCCACCTACAATTAAATGACAATCCCAACGCATTCATTAGTCAGTCATTACTCATTACTGCCACTGTCCTCCAATTCCTTTGAATCTGATTATGACTTGAGAATTCCCCGAAACACAAGAAGAGGAAGAAATGGCAGCATCAGTAGCAGAGTGGGAAAAGGAAAACCAGATGCTGGTGCTAGCAATTTGCTGTGTTGGATTTGTGTGTTTCACCAAACATGTGTTGAAACTGATGAAATGGGTATGGTCAATGGTGATTAGATCACCCAAGAAACTGACCAACTATGGGTCATGGGCTCTAGTCACTGGTTCCACTGACGGCATTGGAAAAGCCCTCGCCTTCGACCTCGCTTCAAAGGGTCTCAGTCTAATCTTAGTTGGTAGAAACCCACTCAAACTGGAAGCCACTTCCAATGAGATTTTGGAGAAACATGGCAAGATTGAGGTTAAGGTGATTGTGATTGATTTTGCCAAGGTGACTGGGGAAGAGGTTGAAGTGAGAATCAGGGAGGAGATTGAGGGATTAGATGTGGGTGTTTTGGTTAATAATGTGGGTCTGTCGTCTTCCAAAGCAAAGTTTTTTCATGAGGTTGATTTTGAAGGCATGCATGATTTGATTAATGTTAATTTGAATAGTGTAACTTGGGTTACTAGAGCTGTTCTTCCAGGTATGTTGAACAAGAGGAAAGGCGCCATTCTTAATATTGGTTCTGGCTCTACTCTTGCTGTTCCTTCTTATCCTCTCTTTGCCCTTTATGCTGCAACTAAAGGGTAACTCCTCCCTCCCTCACTGCTTTTTTACTTGATACTCTCTACTTATGCCCATGCTTTTAAATCTGTTACTGTCAAATGTGGAAATATTGAATTTTAAACTTTTGGGTTGTGAGTTGCCACAATTCTACTTGATTTTTGTACTAGTACAAGAAAGTTTAGAATGGCTCTCTCCATATTGTTAGTTGAAGAAACTCATGCCTTTTGCTAGGATTTCAATAGGTCACCGCCTGCTTGTACTTGTACTTGCATAGTTGCATGTTTCACAAAGGTGGCCGCTTGCTTCATTTAGGTCCTCTTCTTTTCAGTTGAGTTGAGTTGAGTTCAGCCCAGGAGAGTATTTCAGCTCACTTCACTTTGGTTCAGTTGAGTTCAGCTTACTTTTGTCCAAAAGAACGGGGCCTTAGTAGGAGATATTGGCAAAGTCCTAACCCTTTTCTAGGAGGTTACTGCCATCAAACTTCAATTATATATTCACATAGAAATCCCTATTACATTATTTGGATAATTGGATTACACTAAAAAACAACGTAAAAGAAAGGGTTGTCAAGAAGTTGAGAGGGAAGATAGTTACACTAAAATAGTACAAGTAGCTTATGCTCAAAGATGATTCTAAATTTTGATGCTTGAATCACTCACCTACTTAAGAGGAGAACAAGACATTTTTGCTGAACATGGAAACTTATGATGTGCAGTTTGGTGGTTGGGTAAATGACAGGGTGTCCCATATTTACTGGTTTGGTAGGTTGATTGGTTCCGAGTTACATCGCTTATGATATTGGATTTGTGATTCGTCACTTGCACACTCGATTTAATTAGATTTTCAAAGTATGTGGAGTAGTTCAAGAATGGAAGGGTCAAATTTGTGTTATCTTTTTCCCGCCAAAACAACCATTCCAGCAAAAGTATATTTCTAACATTTTTCCTATCTAACCATTTGACATTTTAATCTGTTCCACATATGACGGCTCCTCCGCGTTCCACGTCTCTTCCGCCCTTTTCTTTACCTGTTGTATAGAAAATGAAATACTTGTTCTGTGCCAACCTATACTATCCAATGGCCAATCTTCTTAATCAGTAATCTCCTTGTAATACCGACTGCTAATATACTTCACTTCAGTTCAGAAAACACTGATGAGCGTCCTTGATTTTCGGCTGATCTACCCAAATTAACAATTTAACACAAAAAGAGAGACGGGTTGTGATTTAAAACTTTGGTGCATCATCACACCACTATCTTTCTACCTGCATTGGCACCAAAGACAGTGAGCATAGTCTGGTTTTGGAAGAGACAGGGTTGGGACGTGGATTTTTGCTGAGGAGATTAGTATCTAGGCTGAAAGGGGCTCAATGAGCGAAATGGATGAAACAGAATATGTGCAGCAAGAGCAAGTCGGCAAAATTTTACGAAGGATTATTGATAAATGTGATTTATCATTTCTTATATTAGTACAGTAGTTTTTATGCAAGGAGGTAGTTCGTATGTTTTTTATGCAATGAGGTAGTTCATATATTCTTCATTTATTTTGTTCACAAGATCATGCCTTTTGCTTGATTTAGGAGCAAACAATCATTTACGCTTTATCTGGTGCATGATGTCTGATCCTTTCGCTAGTCTTGGAGATACTCTACTATGCACTTCTAACTTTGTACCGTGCTTCTATATCTAGGATTAATGATGAGCAACAAAGTGAACAAACCATGGCCAGTTCTCCAATTTTTTATTACCACTTTTCTAATTATCTGTGGGATTTTTGAGAAAACCTTGTATAGTCATAGAGTAAAGATTATGTGATTGGTAATATGAATGCTTAAGTTGGGAAAATAAAGTTTGGAGAACCTATCGATTTGGATGTTACATTATTGATGGACGTTTTCTTCTAAAGATTACCTTGACCTTGTGCACTTAATTATTTTCAGGTATGTTGCAATGTTCTCAAGAAGCCTAAGTGTAGAATATGGGCAGTATGGCATTGATGTACAGTGCCAGGTACTATCTTCGATATATTTCATACTAGTATTTCATAGACTCATAGTATTTCGTACACAGTGTCATTTTGTTGATTCTTTTGAACATTAATATTTCTACTTTTCAGATACCATTGCTGGTAGCAACGAAGATGGCATCAATCAAAAAATCGTCCTTCTTTATTCCATCAGCAAAGCAGTATAGCAAAGCGAGCATCCGATGGATTGGTTTTGAACTCCTGTGTGTTCCGTACTGGACTCATGCTTTGCAATGGTGTCTCATAAACGCAATGCCCGAATCCCTGGTGGACTGGTTGCTTTTCCGATACTTCCTCAGTTTGCGAAAGAAAATGATTCAGAAGGAGTTGAGGCAGAAAAAGTAGCATTAGCCTTGAAATTTCTGAGGGCATTTTCGTATTTGAATAATGTTGTGATAATCATGATTTTGTTGTAATTGTTGTTAGGGTTGAAGGGTAACCCTAAATGTATGCACCGATCGACCCAAACATAACTGGATACTTTCTAGAAAAAAATGGTCCAACCCGAACAGGTTAACCCATTTGCTGAGGTCTGCAGTGTTCATCCATAGCCTGAAGAGAATTCACCCAAGACGCATCACTCATCTGCCAAAATTTGTACCAGGTCATAAGCTAGTGTAGATTGTGTGAGCCAGATATTTTGTCCTCCTCGTAGCTTACTCATTATTTTCCGGTTAGTGCTTTTCACTTTATCCCTTTTAAAAGATGAAGAAAGAAGAGATATCCCTGGTGGCATGCCTATGCCCATGTTTCTAGCTGTACTTTGTACCCAATGGGCGTTGTTGACGTTTGATCTCAGTTGAACTGAGGCCCGATGCAACGGTCGACTCACAACCTGGATTAATTTAATACCATGCTTTGTATCAACCAAATGAAGCTAATCTGCTAGTATCAAATCATGGTTATATGCTTCTTCCTCTATACCACCAAATTTTCCCATTTTTATTCCATTGTGAGAGATGTAATAATGAAATGAAAACATCATTTTGATACGGAGGGAGTACTCCGTAGCATTTTATTATTTTCATCATGGTGCTCACACGTTTCTTTCTCTCTATTCGTACTATATGACTATATGAGTGACAACCTATCTTGTGTTCTAAATGTAATATGTATGGGCATGATCATACCCACTGCAAGGAGGAAACGAAACAAGAGGTGAAAAAATCTGAGAAAAAAGTGACCTGGCAAAACTATGCACCTGTTCTGAAGACTAGGCAAGCGCCTGCTTCTGCAGTGCTGAAGCCTCCTACAGGATCGTCAAATGCAGTTAAGAACACAATCCACATTAGAGAAAAAGTGATGAGTCCCACTGCCTTGGTTAATAAGGATATGTCCTTTGCTCAAGTGGTTACTAGTGGATTGGCGAGTAACCAGCAGCATGTCAAGAAAGGAGATCAGTCTACGGAAGGTAATGACGATTAAGGCTCAAAAAATAGGCTTTTGGAATGTACGGGGCATGGATAATATTAATAAGCAACGTACAGTAGAAGAGTTCTTAGAAAAACAAGAAGTAGCCGTTTTTGGTTTGCTTGAAACAAAAATAAAAACATCCAGCTTACATAATCTTAGCCTGTGTTTTATAAATAAGTGGGCGTTTACTACTAATAATCATTGTGGGGAAGGAGGTCGTGTTTGGGTACTATAGAACCCAGTGAAAGTGACAGTACAAGTTTTAGATGCCACTTCACAAGCCATTCATTTATTCATTACTGACGCCAGTAGTGAATATCACCTCACGTTTGTGTCTGCGTGTAATTCCATTGACGGGAGAGAGCAGCTGTGGCAGCAGCTTAAGAAGTATGCAGACCTCATTAGTGGGCTTTGGGTGGTTGGTGGGGATTTTAATACAGTCCTAAGATCAGAAGAGAGATTGGGAGGGACAAGTAGTGAGGTGGAAATGGTCCCGTTAGAGAGTGCTTAGCGGATTGCAATCTAGATGATGAGCCTTCTGCAGGAGCATGGTATACGTGGAATAATAAGCAGTGTCCAGTGGATAGAATATATAGTTGACTTGATCGATGTTTGGTTAATAAGGAATGGAGTGAGACGTATCCTGAAGGGTTTGCTCATTTTTTGCCTGAGGGTATTTTTTATCATTGCCCTTATATTATCAAGCTTGATAAACAACCGTCTCTGAAATCGGGGCCTTTTAAATATATATGAATATGTGGGGATTGTGTCCGCAGTTTATTGATACGGTGAAGGAGAGTTGGGAGTGTATTGTTGTTGAAGGTACTCGTATGTTCCAAGTAGTCACAAAGCTAAAACGACTTAAGCGGGAGCTTAAAGGTTTAAAATCAGAGAGTGTCGGGGATATAGTGAGTAAATGCTATAGCTCTTCGCAATTTGCAGCTAGCCATACAGGCAGATCCCCATGAGCATCACTTACAGGAGAGGGAGTGGCAGTTGAACAAGGAGGTTGTCTGGCTTCAGAAGGCGAGAAGTTCATTTTTGCAGCAGAAAGCAAAAATTTCATTGCTCAAAGAAGGAGATATGAATTCTTCCCATTTCCATTTGGTCTTAAGAATGAGATATTCCCAGAACAAGGTGATGATCATCGTTGATGCTCAAGGTATAGAGCGGACTGAGATTGCTGGGATTAGGGGTGTAAACGAGCCGAGTTGAGCGCGAGCTTGGGGCTGCTCGGCTCGAGCTCGAAAAGCAAAATGGGAGTCTCGGCTCGAACTTGAGCTCGTCGAGCTTCAGAAATAATGGCTCGAGCTCGAGCTCGAGCTCGACAATGAAACCATGGCTCGAGCTCGACTCGTGGCTCGGGAAAAGGCTCGACTCCGGGCTCGAATTTAGCTCGACTCACTTGGTGGGTTGGGTTCGAGCTTAAGTACTTAACTTATTTGGATTTTTGACTAATGAAACAAAAATTAAATGAATACATTATTGATTTATGGGTGTCTTAAGCTATTACGTGGAAAAGAGAAATAAAAGTACAAATTGTAATGATGAATGATAAGAATCGATGTCTTGAATATTGCAATTTGCAACATTATAGTAATAAAATAAAATCCGTCTTAATAAGAGGCGTATATGATATACCAAACATTCTGAAACTAAATTAACTGCAAAAGACAAAACAATATATTGAAACTAAATAAACTAAATCGATTTAGTTTATAGCTACTCCCTTTTGCATATTCACTCCAACACCGTAGATGTGGTATTATATTGGAATTTAGATGTTAATTTGGTTTATCTAAGGTAAAAAGACTAAACAATATATCGGCTAAAAATTCTTCACCGAAAAATTTAAGGTGATATGACTAAATCATGATTTACTTTCTTTTTTATGATTAATAGGTAGATCTGATTTAGGTAACGGAAAGGAAAGTGTAGCTTTAAAATAATATCGAGCCGCTTGCGAGCTATTCGAGCCGAGCCAAGTCTTGCTCGGCTCGACTCATAAATGATTTAAGCCGAGCTCGAGCCCGAGTCGAGCTTTGACCGAGTCGAGCTTTGACCGAGTCAATTTCGAGCTGCTCGCGAGCTGTCTCGGCTCATTTACACCTCTAGCTGGGATCCAGAAGGCATTTTTAGATTACTACTCGTCTTCGCTTTGGAGTTCTTCTTCGACTGAACAAGTTTAAATAAACATGGTGAAACAAGGTAAGGTGTGTTTGTTTGAACATTGGGATTTGCTTATGGCCCCGGTTACTGCTCGAGAGATTAAGGACACCTTGTTCAGTATTCCCAAGGACAAGGCCCCTGGGCCGGATGGGTATACTAACCAGTTCTTTTGCGATTCTTGGGATATCGTTGGAGAAGAGGTAGTGGTGGTTGTGAAGGATTTTTTCCATTCCGGGAAACTCCTTAGACAAACTAATACTACTAGCCTTTCTCTCATACCCAAAGTGCCTAAACCTGAGAGTGTACTACAGTTTCGTCCTATAGCATGCTGTAACGTGATCTATAAGTGTATATACAAGATTCTAAGCAAGCGTCTTGGTCAGGTGTTGCCCGATATCATTAGTCCACTTCAGGATGGATTCATTTCAAGGAGGAATATTATTGAGAATGTACTTATCTGTCAAGATTTGGTGCAGCTGTATAATAGGAAGACTGTTTCTCCTAGGTGTTTGATGAAGATTGATTTACAGAAGGCATACGACAGTGTAGAGTGAGATTTTTTGGACTAGATGATGGGTGCTTTAAATTTTCCTCAGCAATCTAGAGATTGGATTATGGAGTGCGTTACAACGGTAAGTTTTTCGTTGTCCCTGAATGGAGAATCTTTTGGTTTCTTTCGTGGAAAACGAGGTCTAAGATAGGGAGATCCTATCTGCCCGTTATTGTTCACTATTTGCATGGAATATTTATCCTGGACTCTTCAATTTGCGACAGAGAATTCCAAATTTAAGTACCATCCTAAATGTGCTTCAATGAAGTTGTGTCATCTCATGTTTGTGGATGATTTATTGTTGTTTTGTAAAGGGGAAGATGTTTCCATAAATGTTTTGATTAGGCTTTTGCTACTTTTACCAAAACTTCTGGTCTTACCATGAGTAATTGTAAGTCTCATTTGTATTGTGCTGGGATGAGCGATAGCCAGAAGTCGGAGGCTCTTAGGATCACTGGATGTAATGTTGGCAAATTACCATTTAGGTACCTAGGTATCCCTATTCAGACTACAAAACTCACGAAACAAGACTATGCTTATTTAAATTTGTTGAAAGGATATCTTGTAGAATTTTGAGCATTGGGGCTAGGAAGCTATCTTACGCAGGGAGGTTGACCTTGGTCCAATCAATCCTCTCTCAAGTCCACACTTATTGGGCTATGATATTCATTATTGATGCGTGTTTCCTATACGGTTTTCACCTACTTTGACACGCATTTTCGTGTTGTTTCACTCTTATAGGAGCCGGTTTGTATCATTTTGTCCCATATTTGCTACGCGGGTACGTGTTTCATAATCTACAGATATTTTGAATCGAGGAGCCAAAAGAGCTTGAAAAACGTCAAAGTCAAACATAAAGTCAAACTCTAAACCGATCTACAAGCTAGGCCGATAGACAAAGGGAAAACGTTAGAGGAAGACTTGAGACGAGAGGCAATCAACCAAGTATACATGCTGATGAACCAACTAACATCATTCGAACATTGAGCTTGACGTGGGTCAAATTCAAATGCTAATATCTTTAGTTCTACAACTCTGATGGAAGTGATTCAAAATGCAATGAAAAGCTATTTTTCTTACCTTTCAACGGTAGGTTACACGTACAATTATGATAAGTAACGAAGAAATGACAGGCATTTGAAGTTGAGTGCGCAAAGCTGAGGAGTGTCAGTCGATCGACCAGCAACCCCAGTTGACCAGACTTTCCTTCAGTCGGCTATCCCAGTCGACCCTTCCAACATCTTCTTCAGTCGACCAGGACAAATCTTTCGGTCGATCCAGGCTTATACTTCAGTCGACCCCAACATACAACTGCGACCACTAACCACTGCACGTTCTCCTCACCTTGGGTATCACACTTTATTTTATCTCACTACCTCCTTTTACGTATACTGGTAACAGGTAGTGGGATTGAGGAACTGATACCTAGTAGGGGATGATAGTGGGGGTAGTTAAGGCATACTTAGCCTATAATAAATAAGAGTAGATTTCTGTATCTCTTCATCTGATCTTTTCATTCAGTAATTAGTTTAGTTTTAATTCTCTGTAAATAATTAGTTTTTCTTTTATCAAGTTTATTTATATTTCAATTTCTGAGAATTCTTCGGTGTTAGTAGTATTCGTGTTTGATGGGGGTCGACTTCTAGCCAGCTAGGCCTAGCCGGCTACCTCCCCCATCTCGGACCTAGCCTGCCGCCCATGGGTCCCAATACCCGTGGGTCCCGTCCGGACATTGCCGGCAATGGCAGTACGGACGGACGACATGCCATGTCGTCAGCGCTTAAGGACAACATCACATGCCTATAAATATAACGCCACATGCCACTCACCATGGGTTCACAAATGTAACAACCCGGATCTTCGATGACTTAAATTAATAGATAGTGCGGAAAATTTATCTAAGTCATTTAATTATACAGTATCAGAGTATGATAAAATCCGTATCACTACGGATCCTTATAAGAAACGACTATTAACAACATAGTCTCGATTTACTAGTACAAAATATAGACCGTATTTTACACAAATATTTTATTAAGTCTCTCACTCGATCCTTTCCCCATCGCCCTATACCTGCAAAAATATAAAACAGAGGCCGAGCGGAACAACAACCAAACATCACCTCATATACATAAGATAACCATATGAATAACAAATAATATGCTTACAAAAATATTAAAGGATATCACGTAACAGATAGTTTCCTTTAATTCAATTAACCAACATGTGAGGTGATGAAAACGATAAAGTTTAGAAGATGGGACGTTGGCAGCCATTTGATTTTAAAATCATTTTTCACGTAAACAGAGAATAAAAACACAAGTCGTGGCTCCTAGTATCACCGCTACATCCTGGCCTATTGACTTGCATCTCACCAATAGAAGTAACCGTGTTACCGACTCGTAGACCGAACCGATCTTATGAGGTTTACATCTCACCCATAAGGCTCAATTGAGCCCGAACTTCTATTATATTATACGTTTATTCAAACGGGGCTCTAGGCGAAATGAAAGCCGATGATTACATTCTCTGCATCATCAAGAGGGAACCCGCAGTTTTCAGAATCCTGTTCTGCCCCCGCTACCTAGGTGGTAATACTGATCAAGTACTTGTCTATACATGCGCACATACCCTACGCAGACTCTTGTACCGCAGCTCTCACTGTCGTAGAACGACTACCTTAAACACTAGGTCGACTCTCGGACCGCAGCCTCCGAGTCTGCTTTTCATTACAAGTGTAGTCGAAACACCACATATGGTAGAATCCAATACAAGCTATTCGTCCCAGACTCGCATCGTAAACTTTATATAAAAGTCGCCCGTGAACAAGTAGTACATTATTTGGTGACCTTTAATAATTGGTCGGACTCATTTGAAACAGTCAAATCCTCCAATATTTACTTTCAGTGTGACAATATTATACTTTAATCCTCAAGTGCCACCCGAAACATCATATCCCAAATATCGTATAACATATTTTTATAATAGTAAATCTTTTAAATGAAGTTTTATATTAAAATAAAAATAAAAATTAAAGTATAATAAAATATTATTTTAAAATTTATAGTTTCTGAAAAATATAAAAGTTTCTGAAAAATATAAATTAAGTCGTACTTAATCGATTTACAAAATTTGACGTAAAATCATTTTTTAAATATTTATAAATGTCGTATAAAAGTTTCGGAATAAAATAAAAAAAATTATTTTAGAATTTTTTTTTATAAATTTCTACCTATATAAAAATAATAAGTAAGGTATCATTAAAATAAAATATTTTGTAGGTTACTAATTTACTCTATTATTATAATATATAAACAAATGTAAATGTACTAAAGAAAATTAAATACGACCAAAATTACAATTATATAAAATACATACAAAATATAAAGTACATAGAATAAATATACACAACAAATAGAATTAAATAAATAAAATATAATGAAAATGATATAAGTAAATTTTATTTTAATAATGTTTTTTTTATTCATTTTCTCATTTTATTTTTCATATAAACAGAAATGTAAAGGTGATAAATAAATAAATTAAACAAGTGATAATTTAGTCAAGTTGAATTTAGTCATAAATACGTAGATAACATAAATAAAATATCACGTAACATTTTTTTTTATATACATAAGTAATTTAGTCGTACAAACAAGCCTAAATATTTAAATAAACAATTTATTAAGTTAGTAACACAATATACTTATATATACAAAATGTTGTTATCAGAAAAGTTTGGTTACCTTAATAGCTATTACAGAGTATTTATTGACGTTATTAATAATTAAAGGTCAACATGTCAATAAATCATCTACGGTAGAAAAGTCCTCTTTTTCCTCTTTTTAAAGAATTTTCGGTCGAAATGATTTGACCCAAATACAATTCCAGAAAAGTGATTCCGCCAAATATTGAGCAACTCCTCATTTCCGATGCTCCAATTATAGAAAAGGGCGAGGGAGTAAATATAATATATAGTATAGTAAGTAGAAGTATTACGTAGAGTGTAGTATATGTAAGTAGTATAATGGAGTAGTATATTATGTACGGAGTAATATATACTGAGTAGTAATACGAGTATATACTACTCCCTCCCCCCACATTGATGTTCCCACTTCAATGTGGCACATTGATTAAGAAATGGATAATGAATGGTGGTAAATTGTTTGGTGGGGTTCAAGATGTCAAATCACAAAAAGTAACCAATAGGAAGAGAGTATGATGGATGAATAAGGAAAGTTTTGAAGTGGGAAAATCTTAGTGGAGTTTCCTTTTAAGGAAAGTGGGAGATCTTAGTGGGGGAGGGAGTAATATGGTACATAGTGGAGTGTGTAGCAGTGTACTACTCTATGGTAGTAGTAAGTAGTGTCGTAGAAGAGTAGTTAGTATAGGAGTTACGCTATCTTTTATATATTAAAGCCAAAGAAAATGGAAGCACCACATTCACCCACGTAGGCAGATGACATGGATCCTAGGTGGATCTGACTTGGCGCTGATGTGTATGAGTGTAAGTTATTTTTCTTTCTCATTTATTTAATCACTATCACTGTTACGGTTACTCCACCATTCAATAACCACCCACTCCACCATTCAATAACCACTCATTCCACACTACCATTTTTTTCAATTAAGGAACCAATTTACAGTTATCCCTGTTTTATAAAAGTACAACAAAAAGTCATTCTACACTAAACCGCGCCTCAATGACATTTGAGTGACAGTTTGCGTTTGATTAAAAAAAAAAAAAAAAGTAAAAAACGCAACTGCTCAAGAATAACTGGCAACAGTTTCTAACCCTCACTAACCACTGCTTCAAATTCAAGTAACTGAAATCAGTTGATTTCTATCTCTCAATAAATAACACATTCTCTTTTCACAATCTGCAAATTTCCTTTCCACAATTTACATTTCACAATTCTCTTTCCCAAAATCCCAATTTCATTTCCGGTAACCGAAACTTCGTCGTACCGTCGCAACAACCGAGGTCGAACGAACAAAGGTCTTCATCACACCAGGATGAATCTCCACCGTGTCTGTCACCACGTCGGGACCCACGTTGATGTCCGACACGATGAACCGGAAGAACCCACGTGTCTCCTCAATGGACACGTCAGCATCGGCGTGGAAAGGGAGTTCTAGAACTTTAGCGAAAATGTAAGGGAGTTTTTAATTGATATTATATCCTGAAATTGCAGTTTGATTTAACCCAAAATTATTGTCCGTGAGAATTGTTGAATCAATTAAAGATCAAGTAATTGACCCAATTTGTGTAATTTTTGGTGATAATTTTCAGATCTTCTCATCCAAATCATGAATACAGAAGGTAAGCTTCTTTCCTTATTTTGATTTTTTTACTGTTTCTTTGTTTGAAATTTGCGATTTATGATATACGTGATTAGTTAGTTTTTTTTTTATATTTTGTGATCAATTGAGTCCGTGGATGAGAATTGAGTGTGATTAGTGGTTGTAATCAAGATTTCTGTACGAATTCTATATGAAATTTGAGATTTATGTATAAGTTTCTTAGTTAGGTTGAAGAAGTGTGATCAATTGAGTCCGTGGATCTAGCGAGATTGAAGAAGTGTGAGATATATGCAGGAGCAGGAAGGGCGTGAATATGTTGTCGTCGATACCTTGGAAGGCGGAAGTGGTGATTAAGTTGAGAGGAGGATCTGTGTTGGGTAAGAAGACCATCTTAAAGAGTGGCCATTTTCCCGGCTACCACAACAAGCGCCTTTCTCCCAACCTTGATGATGCCCCCGATTACCGCCAGGTTACATTTTCTTCACTTTCTTCCATTCAATTCAATTCTATTCAATTCAATTCTCCTGTAAGTTTGGTTGGTTTTTTTTTGTTTTTTGTTTTGTGTAGACGGACTCCTTGCAAGTTCACGGTGTAGTCATTCCAACTATTGATGGAAACCGGAATGTTCTTAAACACATTACCGCCTCTGCTTCCTCTTTATCCGTTCTCTGTATTATTCTTCGCGAGAAAACGTTTTCTGGTAATTAAATTCCATGGCAATTGTAATAAAATCTTCCCAATTAAGTTAATAACACACCATTGACTTGAGGTCCTTGGACATAGGAAAACTAAGTACTATTAATTATACATGTGACCTAATTATTTTGTTTGCCTTTGATGGAAAAACACCAAATATATAAACAAACATTGCTGCTATGGAAGTCTTTTATTTCAATGAGAAATTTAAAATCCATGGATGTGATTTGTTTAGATGTTTTTCTAAGTAACTTAGATCTATTGATTTACTTATTTTTACGAGTATATTTTATGTGAGAAGGTATATTGATAAAATGGAAATGCATGACTGAGACGGAGGGAGCGGTATTTGGTAGATGTGCCACTCAGAGTGTAGTGTATGGGACAGTAGAGTTAGATAGGAACAAATGAAGCGGAGAGAAGTATGGGAATCCGGAATGTTCTTAACACGTTGCCGCCTTTGCCGCCTCTTTATCCGTTCTCTAGATTAATCTCCTTGAGATATGTTTTAGCATTTATATTAGTGTGGTAAACAAATGATTGAGACGGAGATTCTATTATTTTGCTATGTTACTCTAACTCCGCTGTAAATATCGGACACTGTATTCCAATCTTCAATATTTTGGTTTTCACATTTTTATCTTTTCCTTTTTTTTTCCTCTTAACATTATTAATTCTGAGCAGTGCGGCCATCCCGGACTTGAATCGCAGACCTCCCATGAAGTTGAGCATCATCACGAATGCTCTTTTTTGTCGTGTAATGATCCAAAAGGCCCAATCTACTATCTACATCTAAACATCAAATGTAGAGTACTCCATAATTGGTTATTAGGGATGATTTTACAAATTTCTCACAGTTTCTATCCATCTTTAGAGTTGATGGTCGTAAGAAATTTTTTCTCCACTCTTTCAGTTATTTAAATTTCAATTTGCATTTGTTACGGCTCTCACAGATTTTAAGATTGGAGAAGAAAAATAAGATGTTTAGTACTCACAGGAGTCACAACTCATGTTGAGTACTCGAATTGAATTTGCCCCAAATTACTTTTTGTAGTAAATACGGAGTATAACATTTAGATTTTAAAGATTATAGTTTTGATAACTCAATAGTAAAGCCGTCTTTCTCGATTATCGTAACAAAATAAAAGCGACTTAATAAAAGATAATCAACTAATATAAAAACATATAATTATTTAATTAAACACTTAATCAACCAATTCAAATACGTAATTATCTAATCAAACACAAAATTAAGTATTTTAACGTAATGACTATTTCGCAAAAAAAAAAAGTAAAAGAATTTAAAGGTTGGTCGGCCGGTCGCCGGACACTAGCCGAAGACGTGTGGGTAAAAAAAATAATAATTACATTTTGGTTCTGTGAAAATCGTAAGTTAATTAACCTAAATCAATATATCCAAGACGATAACAAAAAAACAATAATTACACATCATAAATTAATATATGTAAGACAACTTTTAATCTTACCAGATATTCGTGAGAAATTAATATATGTAGACGTTTTTTTTTACTTTGTGAAATAACAAGATTTTTAGAGAATGTCTCATGGAAGATGGTCTTACAATAATTGTCTCACATGAAAATTTGTACAATTTTTTATGGAGCAACCGCGCAATTTGCGCGGGATTTAAACTAGTATATACTAGTTGTAGGAGCAAATAGTATAGATGTAGGTATTCTAGGTGTGCTGTAGATAGAATGACTAGTGAGTGTAGGCATAGTTAAGTATAGGATTAGTGTAAAGTAGTGTATTACGTGGGAGATAAAAACAAGAGACTCAAGTTTCCCGAGTTCCGGTCCGTTTCTCGTAGAAATGTCTTTCTTTCTTTCTTTCTTAAAAAGTTGAAATATAAGATTACGGAATTAAAATAATAGAAACCGTAAAATTTATTTTTAAAAAGGAATTTGTGAGACGGTAAGTATAATAAACGGTAAATAGTATTATGGGACGATAGTTATAAGAAATCATTATTTTAAGAATTCGAAAAATTATTTCTAAATTTTTACGAGACGAGAAAACGTCAAAACGACAGGTCAATATTAAAAATATTTTTGAGTTTTAAACGTTATTTAACGAAAGATAAAAATTTTAATAATTTGATAAATAAATTCCCATGTTTTTATAACAGAATAATTTTTTTTAACGAAAATAAAATATTTTATTCACGAAAATAATTTTTCAACCGTAAAACTTTGTTTAAATAAATGTTTAAAATTTTAACACTATTTGAAAAATACGGAGTGTTACAACAAAAATAAGCACAAAAAGAGCACTTATCTCACTAGAAAAGAAGTAAAGTCTCATCCTTAGACTTATCTTCATCCCAAATCTCGTCACTAAATTGAGCATCGGAGAGGCAAGCTCGGACACCCTCCGAGACCCTTTTGTGTTGCCTGTGAAGTAACCAAATGACAGACGATTCAAGAAATTGGACTAGAGCACCCAGGTGGGTAGGAAGACTGTTTGGATCCCCAAACAATCTGGCGCCATCTATGGGGAAACTTGAACAAAAAAGTTTCCTACTTTCCAAATCAATCAAGACATCAAGAAATTACTGACCAAGGTGCGTGCAACTAGTACCTCTCGGAAGCCGACACAGGCGCTGATCTTGAGCCAGTAAAAATATCCTCCCTTTGCACGCAGCCGAGAGGCGCTGACAAAGGGAAGGAACCGATGGCGGAGACCTCCATGCCTGCCGTGGTAGCTTCGGCCCAGGCGCCGGCGGACTTGTTTACTCCCGAGCAGTTGTCTGCCGCCCAACATCTCTTCGCAGCATTCCTGAAGGCGTCAGCACCCACGGCCGTTGTCGCCGTGGTCCCGGTCCGGACAGCTCCGGAGACCTTTATCAAGGCCCCTCCAGAGGGCCAACGTCTCGCCTATGGGGCTGTTCCCCGAGCTGCTGACCTTTGAGGAAAGGAATCGCCAATACCTAGAAAAATGCGAACGCTTGCCCAAAGAGAGGATCGAGCGAAACCAGAGGAGACAAGGATACATACCTCGTGGACGGTCACCCCAACACTTAGGGCCAAGACAAGGTGTCCTGACACCGGTCGTCTGCATAAGACGAAGAGTCGCTGACTCCCCCCCTAGAAGAGAGAAGGCGGGAAAGGAGTAGAAGCTACACCCCCGCAATGTGTCAAAGGCTGGGACCCAGCTCCAGAAAAACCAGGAGAAGCCATAGCCCCAAGAAGACGGTTCACCATCGCCTCGGTCAGAGGGAAAGAGATGGCTGACCCGCCAAAACTCTGAGGGAACGACTAGTGATAAGTGTGGTTTGTAGTGCTTATTTCTTGTGTTTGGTCCCGGTTTCTCTTGTGGAATCGCTCTTCAGAGCGGTTTTCGAGGCTACTTACGCTTCTTCTAGCTTTTTTTAGGTTCCTAGGGCCTATCTTGGAGAAATGGAACGATTCCGACTCGTTTCCGACGCATTTGGAGCCAACGAAGAGAAGCGACGATGACTCGGTGGCCTAAACTCAATCCCGAGCCCCATGGGACCCATTCCCGAGCACCGAGAATCGATAAGAAGCCTAGGAAGAGCAAGTAGAGACCTATGAGACCATATTTGAAGCCTACAAGACCCATCCCGGTCGGGAACACATCCATCACGATCGGGATGAAGTGTAAAGCAAAGACGGACTACTGGAGGTCCATCCCGGCTGGGACCATGTCCATCCCGACCGTGACCACCCCATACCGATCGGGATCACCTTCTTTCCGGCCGGGATGGGCCCAGTTCAGCCCGTGTTTCATTTTTCCGCCTCCCTTATTCTTGTAACCCTATATATACCCCCCCTCTTGTATTGTTTGGAAACTTTTCATTACTTTTACATTAACCACTAAACCCTAGACTACTTTAGGTTAGATTAGCTTAGATTAGTGTAGATTAGTCCTTAATTACTCCTTAATCTTAGTTTAATCCTAGTTAGTTCTTGTGTAATTGAAGATCTATTGAAGAATTCTTCTCTATTGACAACATTGAAGATACTTCTTGGGTTGATTTTATACAAGATTCAATCTTTTGCCTTTCATTTGTGTTTGGTATAATTTCTCTTCTCTTTAATCTTCTTTACTCTAGTTTTCTCTTGTTTATGTTCTTGTTTGATAATACGCAATCTCATATCATGAACCTCCATTGTTATGCTTGTTTTGTGATGTGTGTTGTGGTTGTCATCTTGAATATGAGTGAGTAGATCCCTTCCTAGGGTTAGTAGGGGGATTGAGTGTGATTAGGGATGATTAGGGTGAGATGGGTGGTGCTAGATGTTGTTTTTGTTGTTTCCTATTTGCCTTGCACTCTACATGTTTGATGAAATGCTTGTGAGACTTGAGATGATCATTCCTTGTTTTTCTTGCCTCTTCTCTTGCATGTGTTTGTTTGGTTGGTAGGTTCGGTTCCCCCATTAGTAGCGAGAGCGTGGTGAAGACGGCGTAGTTTAGACTTTTGTGTGCTTAGTTTTAGACTTTGTTCTTTAGGTTTGTGTTTTCTTCTCCTTGTGTATCTCCGTTCTTTCATTGTGTGCTTATTTATCTCTTCCAAGTGCCTCAAAAGCACTAGGCTACTAACGTTTGCTCTAGTTCATCCAATGTATCAAAGCAACGTTATGTCAATGGCGCACCCAAGCTACCATCAATCGTCATGGGAAAATCATGGGGTAAATTGCCAAGACCCACAACTTTACCAACCATATCAATCTCATCAACAATCTTACGAACCCCCTTTATATGGCTACCATGAAAGTTGTCAAGGATCATTCCAACATCCTAACAACTACCAAATACCCTCACATAACCCACAACCAAAAATCCCCAACTTTGAGCTTTGTCAAATGATGATTCAAATGCAAAAGAGTCAACAAGAGATGATGATTCAATTGCAAAAGAGTCAACAAGAGATGATGATTCAAATGCAAAGGGATAAAGAAGAGTTCAAGGCCCAAAAAGAGGTGCAAGATGCTCGAATCAATGCACTCATGGCTCGTTACACGATGTTGGCCACTCGAGCTCCACAACTTGTTGAGGAAGGTTCATTTGGGCAAGAAGATCGGTTGTCTCCACAAGGAAATCAACCCGATTATGAAGCCACAAATGAAGAAGAGAGGGTCAACCAAGGGATCTTGTTGAGAGTTGCTTGGATGGTGAAGCTATGGGAATAATGGAGGAAGTTGAAGCTTCAAGGGTCGACAATGAGGAGAAAATTGAACATGATTCTCAAGGTAACTCTTGGGGAGCCAATGTATTGGCTATTAAATTGGATTTGTATGATTTTCTTCGTGATGAACCAGATCTTGACAATCCAAAGCCAAGTGAAGAGAAGACTCCTCTAGGCCAACTAGACAAGGTGAGTGAAAAGGAAGGTAATACTTGGGAGTAAGAGATAGATGCCTTAGAACTTGTCTTGAATGGGAAATTGGAGGAGCCAATTAGGGGATTTGGAGATGCTATGCTAGACCAAACCGTCGAAGAAATTGAGACCGCCATCAAAGGCCTTGAGTTTCTTCATGGTGATAATTCTAGTAAGGACAACGATGAGGTCTCCCCTAAAGCCTCCACTGAAGAAAACTTGATGCCTTCACCTCCTTTAGCGCACTTGATTTCTAGTCCCTTGTCTCTTGAGATGGTTGATGAAGTGGATCCTCGTCGGGCGGCGGAAAAGAGTTTCACTCTTGACCCCGTAGAAGAAGCAACACCCTTAGGGTGTGATCTCCCAAATCATAACGCCAAGCATGACTTTAGACCACTATACCTACCGGATGGTCATAAGAGTCGTTGCTATGTTGGTTTGAAAGACCCGGAAGATCACGGGAACCCTGAGCATAATGAAGATGATCGCTTCTTACCTCCGACTTGGAAGCTCCTGATGATAGCTAGGATCGGCCACATGAGCCTTAACGAAGATGTTGCTAGAGCATTTGACTTACTCCTCCGAGCTCTTGATGGCTATGGAGGCGTAGATGGTGAGAGTACCATGTTGTAAATATCTTTTTCCTTTTCTTTTGAGTTTTTGTATTTTTATTTGTATAATTGGATAGTTTGGTTTCTAGGATTTGTAAGTCTTTTCACTTTTTCCTTTTTTTTAAAAAAAATTATTTCCTCTTTTGGTAGAATTTAGTCGAAATCGGGCGGAATCCGGGCTAGTTGACTTGATTACACCTAGCCCTCCCCTCCCATTTCCTTTTATTTTCTTCTTTTTATTTCTTCCCCCATCCATATCTTTTCTCGTCTCGGCCCTTGGTGACTTGATTACACCCCGGCCGGACACATTCTACCCTTTCTTCACTTTCATTTTCGATTTTTAGCTTTATTTTCCTTTATTTTCTCTTCTTTTTAGTGTCTCCACACACTACCGATCGAGCATGAGAACATTGCTCGGTTTAAGTGTGGGGTAGCGATATCTTAGTCTAGTTTTGTTTTATTTTCGTAATTTTTTCGAAAAAAATCTTTAAAATCCCTAAAAAATTGAAAAAAAAATTCATAAAAACCAAAAAGATTTTCTTTTGTGTCTTTTTCTTTTGTGTCTTTGTGTCGTATATTTGTTGTGTTGTGTGTGTTTTGCCTCCCCATTTCCTTGTAGGTTGCTCGATCGCCGCGAATCTCGGAAGGCTCTCAAGACATCCGGTAATATCCTTTCATTTCTTTCTCCTTTTTCCCTTTTGTAGTGTTTGGAGGATGTTTTGTGATGATGTGTGCTCGGGTGAAGCTTTTTAAAGTTTGTGGTTGTTGTGGTTGCTTGTTTGGAAGTTTCGGGGTGGTGTTTGTTTATTTCTTTGTGTGTTTGTTTTGTTTTTCCTTGTTTCGTTTCATTTTCTTTCGTCTTTGTTTTGTATTGTATAGTTTGTGGGTCAAGTGTAGAAAAATGTTTTCGAAAACCCGGTTTTGAGGCTAGTACGCAAGTGTTTACTTTCCCTTTCTAGTGATATGAATCGATTCTTGGACTTTAGTCTAGTAGAATGACTTTAAATCAATAGTTTCGTTGGTTTCTTATCTTGAGTCCACCTAGTCTACTAGGGATTTAATACGGGATTTGCATTTTGACCACTTTGACCATCCACAGAGTGAAAAGGCCTTGGTTCCCGAGTCCCATCTCTTAGGTGACCGTGCTCGAAATTGTTTGATTAGTCCAAGTTTCCCCCTTTTTGTGGGTTTGAAGGGGAAGCGCGCCCGACTCACCCAATTCTCCTACCTTCTACACATTTCCACAAATAAGTTGCATTTTTGTTGAGGTTTCTATACTTGGTTGTGATGAATGCCTACAAAACAAAGTTCAGCCAAAAGGGCAAGCCAAGAAAGAAAAAAGAAAGAAAAGAAAAAAAGAAAGAAAAAGAAAGAAAAGAAAGAAAAGAATGAAGAAAAAGAAAAGGGACAACAAATGAAAAACAGAATACAAAAGAAGAAAAAGAAATGGCATAGCAACTCAAAAGCAAAATACAAAAGAAAAATGCCAAAGAAAATCATTTTACAAAAAAATTATCACCTCCTTAAAAATAAGCCTTTTACCGACTGTTATCGTGAAGAGCCTACCAAAGGATCGAGTCCCTAGGAAGGATGATAGCGGTAATGGTCGCTCTTCCCTCATTTTGCAACCATATCCACCATTTTACTTGGACTAGTTAGGCTATTTTTAAGCATGGGACGACCCTCTTGGCTTATCGCTAAAGGGGATGGGTTTCACTTTACCTACAGTGTCGACTAACTCCGTGGTTCATCCTTTTTCTATCCCGCCTATCGTCCCGTAGTACGTTCTTTAGAAGGTTAGGAGGACCTAGGTAAGTTACCAACGTTTTTGTTACTTTGTTGTCATACTATTAAGATTTTGTCCATTTCAGTTTGTATTGTTAGCTTGGGAACATTGTCACTTGCCTTGAGTCCTTAACCGGTGCTTCTTTCACCGCTTTATTGAGGGAAGTGGTATTTGTTTCTTCTTGGATGCAACCGATTGTTTGTTTGTTCGTGTGTTTGTTTGTTTGTGTGTTTTCGTGTTCAGTTGTATCCACAGTTTTGTCGCAAGACCTCACTTGCCTTGCGGAGAGCACTTTTTCTTTAAGTGTTCTCGCGTGAGTTGAAAGAGCGTAGGGTGCGCTAATACCCGCTCGGCTAGTATTTTAGTTTTTATTAGTTTAGTAGTTAGTTTTGTAATCTCCTAGAAATTCTAACGTGAAACAGTGGCGGAAACACTATAGAGTCGGGATTATAACACGCTGTAACTATGTTTTGATAAAAATTTAAATGGTAAGGTCAAACATTAGGCCTTAAATAAAATGGCTAAAATTAAATAAATCCACAAAGGGGTTTAACAATCCACAAGACAAAATTATTAAAATTAATCGAGCAGGGATCATGTCTGCCCGCTAGCCCACACCCGAAAACATGCATACTTGTCATGTTAAAAACATAACAGCCACAATCAGTGAGGAGCAACGTCAACGTTCTCCCAACCGTATAACATGATTTTAAAACTGTAATTACTATTATAGAAAAATAGGAAAAAGGAAAACAGTAAAACATCATATTAAAATAAGCTTTTAGCGTAAAACAAAATAATCAAAAGGGTTTCTGAAGAAACATAAAAATATTTGCCAACCTGCAAACCAATTTATATCGATAATAAATAAAATAATCAAAATGGCATTATGGATATTCGGTTAGTGTGCACAAGGCTAGACTTTCACTAGGGATATACTAAAAACTAGCTTCGAGAACTCAGACACCAACTTCACACGCAGCAAAGATCCAAGGTCTCTAACTAGGCAACTCAACCATAATAGGACGTCGACTTATCATGCGAGGTCCTAGCTTAAGTAATATACACCCCTCCTGGATACCAAATGTATCCAGTTCAACTGACGACGACTAACACGATGCGAGATCTAGCTTAAGGGCATAATGCACATATACTCCTGATAAGTCGATATTTATGCGTATTTTTACCCCTTTAATGTTATATTTTCTACGTCGTCTTTGTATTATTTGAGTTAAACGTTATAACTTTAGTAACTTTTGATATATTATCGGCCTTTTATTATTTTTCTTACTAAATTGAGTATTTAATATATATTTTAATTATTTAACATATATACGGGTAAAAGATTACTAAAATAGTATTTATGCTTGTAGGTCTGTCTTAAGACGACGATATTTTACTCATACAATATCGGAATAGGGCGATATAGGACCCGTTGGAAAGCTAAGTCCGAGACCGATAACTTTATAGAATAAAGTTAGACCCAAATCCAAAATCTTATGGGTCGAAATCAGACTAATAGAATTCGACTCGAGAATTGGGCTGAATTGACAAAAGGAAAGTCCATAACACAAAAGAAGAGGAAAAGAAAAGAAACAAAAAAATTAATATAAAAAGAAAGGTTATGGAAGCCGCAAAACAAGCACACCAGAGACAAAGAAACACAGGAGAGAGAGAGAGGAAAAATTAGAGGAAGAACACACGCACATCAGACAACCCGGACGAAGAACGGCGTTTCCGACCCGATTTTCTACCCAATTTTTATGAGATTTCTTATTCTTTCACTTTTATTTATTGTTTTAATGTTTAGTATGGAGTAATTTTTCAATAGGAGTGTGTAATTAACTATTGATATTGTGGTCTATGAGATTGGATTTTTATGTTTAACTATTAATTATTTTTATTGGGTATTTACTCGAAATTCATTATTAACTTTGTGAGTTATGATTATTAATTTGGATTGATCACCTAGATTGTTCTCTTAAATCTATTGTTAATAGATAATAATCTAGATTAGGCTGCATCTTACTGGTCTAATCTTTATTGTTAGAATTTTGAGTAATAATTCCGTCTTATAGAGTTGCAGCTTTCTGGTTCTGTAAGACCTAATTGATTGGTGTTCTTAAAGCGATTAAATTTATTGACTTGATTCGTGCTTACATGATTGAGTCGATTTAATTTAGTTAGGATTAAACTTGCGTGGTTAACGGAGTTTAACGAGTAAGAAAGATAAAACTGTTAATTTACTTGCTTACAAGGGATTAAATAGTTAACCAATCCATCCAATAACTAATTAAGTGAATCAATGATTTGACCCAATAACTATAGAAAATTACATGTCTCCTATTAGTTCGTTATTATAACTTTTAACTTGAATTAAACATCGTTGTTATTTATTTGTTTTTTTTTTCTTTTAGTTTAGTCTAGTTTACTTTCGTAATAGTTTAATCTAGATTAGAAATTATTCACCTCAACAAAACCCCCCTTATGATTATATAACTATACCTATTATTATAAATTATAAATAATATAATAATTACATCGATCTAGGATAGTACATTAGTCCTGTGAGTTCGACCCTTACTTACCCTTCTACTTGCTAGTTAGAGTTTGTAAGCGAAAATATAAATTTAATTTTGAGTGCGAAAACGACACACATCAAATTTTGGCGCCGTTGCCGGGGACTACTTGTTTATTATCTTAGATTTTAGTTAGTGAGTTAATTATTATTTTTATTTTATTTTGGTTATTTTTATTTCTTCACTAGTTTTCCCCCTTATTTTTAGCAGATACACTTCGAGTTATATAAGATGACTAGGGCAGCCGAGAAAAGTTTAAGGGAGCAGTTACTTTCCTTTGGTGAAACATCGACGAGTATAATTTTTCTTTCTTTGGAAAAACCGTTTAAGCTTAATCCAGGTTTTATCCAAATACTCCCTAAATTTTACGGTAATTCTAATGAAGATGCTCAAAGACATATTCAGGAATTTTATCTTGCTTGTGCTACTTTATCTTTGGATGACGTTGATGATGATATTATTAGATTTCGAGCATTCCCATTCGCATTACATGATTTAGCTAGAGATTGGTTGTTTTATCTTCCGTTTGGATCTATTACTTCTTGGGATTGCATGTGAAAAACTTTTCTTGAGAAATATCAACCTCCTAATATAAGTAGGTCAATAAGAAGACAAATTACGAGTATTCAGCAAAATAAAAATGAACCTCTGCATGATTATTGGGATAGATTTAACAGATTATGTATTTCTTGCCCCCAACACCAACTTAGTAAGAATGTTTTGATTGAGAGTTTTTATGATGGCCTGCTAGATGATCAGAAGCGACTAATAGATACTGCTAGTGGTGGATCTTTAGTAGATAAAACTCCTATAGAAGCGAGAAAAGTGATTTCAAACATGGCTATTAGTAGTCAACAATATGTAATAAAGAATGATCACGAAGAGAAAATATAAAATCAATTAAGAGAGCAAGCACAAGAGATTAAAGAATTCAAAAATGCAATTGGTGCTGTTAGTGCTCAAAATCATTCTTTAGAAAGTATTGTTAGACAATTAGCCATCCAAATAGGAGAAGTACATTCACAGACGTTTAGTCGCCATGAGCAATTAGAGAATCAAATGCAACAAGTGTGTACTACTCTCGGTAATATTCACAACAAATTAGAAAAAAATGAGAATACAAAACACTCCTCTTACATTATTGATGAATCTAAGGCTATAACCTTAAGGAGTGGAAAAGAGCTTAAGAATAAAGTTGAAATTGAAAAAGAAATCGAGGTTAGTAGAGGCGAAAAGAATCAAAGGGATGTTGTTAGTGATAATGAAGATGAATCTTTTAATAGTGAAAAAGATATTCCAGGTGAGAAAGGTACGCAAGAAAAAGAAATTACTAAATCCGTACCTGATGTTACTAATCTTAAGACATCTGTTCCATTCCCGTCAAGATTTGCTCAATCAAAGAAACAAGAGCTGGATAATGAAATTCTAGAGACATTTCGGAAGGTAGAAATTAATATACCTCCCTTAGATGCTATTAAACAAATGCCTAAATATGCTAAATTTCTGAAAGAATTGTGCACAAATAAGAGGAAAATCAAGAGCGGTGAAAAAGTGTTAATTGGAGAGAATGTGTCTGCTATTCTTCAAAAGAAGATACCTCCGAAGTGTAAGGATCCGGGGATGTTTAGCATACCTTGTAAAATTGGGAACTGTAAATTAGATAAATGTATGCTTGATTTAGGAGCTTCAGTCAGTGTTATGCCGAAGTCTGTCTATGAATCATTAAAATTAGGACCCCTTGCTAAGACTGACATAGTAATCCAGTTAGCCGATAGATCACATGCTTATCCAATTGGAGTTTTAGAGGATGTCTTAGTTCAGGTCAATATGTTAGTTTTCCTGTTGATTTGTATGTTATTGATATGGGTAACTCTTTTGATGCTAAAGATGTACCATTATTACTAGGGAGACCCTTTCTCAAAACTGCTAGGACAAAGATTGATGTGTTTAAAGGAACTCTCTCATTTGAGTTTGATGGAGAGACGATTGAACTTAACATCTATGATACTATGAAACACCCAAATGATGTTGATGTCGTTAGTTGTATAGATAGCCATGATATAGTGGACTTAGTTACTCGAGAGACTTTTAATAAAGTATATGAGTTCGATTTCAATGATAAAGATAATTTTGATCATACTCATAACAATATTTCTATCGATAAGTTGAAAAGTGTTGCTAGTATTGACTTACCCGCAAATACACCTAAATTAATACCTTCTGTCCAATGTGCCCCTGATTTGGAACTAAAGCCCTTGCCTAGTAATCTGAAATATTGTTTTCTTGGTGAAAATGATACCTTGCCGGTAATTATTTCTAATTTACTTACTGGGTCACAAGAAGAAAAACTTATTAATGTGCTTACTAAATACAAAGAGGCTATAGGATGGACCATTGCGGATATTAAAGGTATCAATCCCACTTTGTGTATGCATAATATTTTTCTAGAGAATAATTCTAAACCTGTCAGAGAAACCCAACGTAGGCTTAACCCTGCAATGATGGAAGTTGTAAAGAAGGAAATTCTTAAGTGGCGTGACGCAGGTGTTATATATCCTATATCTGATTCAAAATGGGTTAGTCCAATTCATGTAGTTCCTAAAAAGACGGGAATGACAGTTGTAGAAAACAGTAAAGGTGAATTAGTACCTACTAGAGTGTCGAATGGTTGGAGGGTGTGTATTGATTATAGGAAACTTAACCAAGCCACCAGAAAAGACCACTTTCCTTTACCATTCATTGACCAAATGTTAGAAAAGCTAGCTGGGCGATCATACTTTTGCTTTCTTGATGGTTATTCGGGTTATATTCAAGTTCCTATTGCCCCCGAGGATCAAGAAAAGACCACTTTTACTTGCCCTTTTGGTACTTTTGCATTTAGAAGAATGCCCTTTGGACTTTGTAATGCTCCTGGCACATTTCAACGTTGTATGATGAGTATATTTTCTGATTTAATTGATAATTCTATGGAGGTCTTTATGGACGACTTTACAGTGTTTGGTGATGATTTTGATAGGTGTCTCCATAATTTATCTCTAGCATTAAAACGATGCGTTGAAACTAACCTTGTGCTGAATTATGAAAAATGTCATTTCATGGTGGAAAAAGGAGTAGTCTTAGGACATGTTGTTAGTTCTAAAGGTCTAGAGGTTGACAAAGCAAAAGTTGATATTATTAGTTCATTACCTTACCCTACTTGTGTGCGTGAAATAAGATCTTTTCTGGGGCATGCTGGATTTTATAGGCGATTTATACAAAATTTCTCTTCTATCGCATCGCCTTTATGTGCTTTACTTGCTAAAGATGCATCATTTGTTTTTAATGAAAATTGTAAAATTGCATTTGACACATTGAAAGACAAATTAACTTCAGCGCCTATAATAAGACCACCTAATTGGTCTTTGCCGTTTGAGATAATGTGTGATGCTAGTGATAAGGCTGTGGGTGCTGTCTTAGGTCAAAAAGTTGGCAAAGAGCCGTATGTGATTTATTATGCTTCAAAGTCTCTTGATCCAGCCCAATGCAATTACACTGTTACTGAAAAAGAGATGTATGCTGTTATTTTTGCTCTTGAGAAATTTAGGTCTTACTTACTAGGTACCCATGTGATTATATATTCTGACCATTCTGCCTTGAAATATTTGCTGAAAAAGAAAGAATCTAAAGCTAGATTACTCCGTTGGGTTTTACTATTGCAAGAATTTGATCTAGAGATAAGAGATAAAAAAGGAGCTGAAAACCTTGTTGCCGATCATCTTAGTAGAATTGTTCATGATAAGGAACTGATAGAATCTTCATCTGATTTATTTCCTGATGAACAATTACATGAACTAAATACTATATTACCTTGGTATGCAGACATTGTTAATTACTTAGTGTCGAAAGAATTTCCTAAGAATTTAAGTAGGCATCAGAAAAATAAGATTAAACGTGATTCACGATACTATTTTTGGGATGATCCATACTTATTTAAAATTTGTGCTGACAACATTGTAAGAAGATGCGTATCAGATCATGAAATTAAGTCTATTCTTGAATTTTGTCATTCTTTCGAGTGTGGTGGTCACTTTGGTCCAAAGAGAACAACTCATAAGGTTTTAGAATGTGGTTTCTTTTGGTCTTCTTTGCATAAAGATGTTTATTTATTTGTTAAATCTTGTGATAGATGTCAGAGAACAGACAATATTTCTAAAAGAGATCAGATGCCACTTAAAACTATTTTTGTGAATAATGTATTTGATATTTGGGGCATAGATTTCATGGGACCATTCCCATCTTCCTTTGGTAATACTTACATTCTCTTAGCCGTTGATTATGTTTCTAAATGGGTTGAAGCTAGAGCGACTAGGACAAATGATTCTAAAGTTGTGGTGGAATTTGTTAAAGATCATATTTTTAATAGATTCGGTGTTCCTAGAGCTATTATTAGTGACCGAGGTACTCATTTTTGTAATCGTATTATTGAGGTTTTATTTAAGAAGTACCATGTTACTCACAAGGTTTCTACGGCCTACCACCCACAAACTAATGGCCAAGCTGAAGTTTCAAATCGTGAAATCAAATCTATCTTGGAGAAAGTTGTGAACCCAAATAGGAAGGATTGGAGTGATCGATTAGGTGATGCATTATGGGCTTATAGAACCGCATATAAAACACCTATTGGAATGTCACCTTATCGTTTTGTTTATGGAAAATCTTGTCACCTTCCTGTGGAACTCCAACACAAAGCTTTTTGGGCTATTAAAAAGTGTAATCTCGATTATGAGAAATCAGGTGCTAATAGAAAATTAGAGATTCAAGAATTGGAGGAAATTAGGAATGATGCTTATGAAAATTCGATGATTTATAAGGAAAAAACAAAAGAATATCATGATAAGTTGTTATCGAGGAAAAGTTTTAGTGTTGGTGACAAGGTATTATTGTATAACTCTAGATTAAGACTATTTCCGGGTAAATTGAGATCGAGATGGATTGGCCCTTTTGAGGTTATGAGAGTATATGAGCATGGTGCAGTTGAGATAAAGAATTGCGAATCGGGTAATATTATTAAGGTGAATGGGCATAGAATTAAACCTTATTATGAAGGCTTTACGGCTAATTGGGTTGATATTATAGACTTGGAAGATCCTATTTATGACAATTAATTAAGATGTAGTAGTACGTCGAGCCACGACGTAAAATAAGGCGCTTCTTGGGAGGCAACCCAAGCTTGTTTTTTTTTTGTTTCGCTTTAATTTGTAGGTTATTTCGTTAAGTTAACTTAGGTTGTTTTATTTTCGTTTCTTCATATTTCACTTGTCTTGCTCTAGTGCTTGAATTTTGCAGGTTAGAATAACGAGCTACTTTGCGGGAGATGTGATGAGCTGAGAATGCATAGATTTTTTCTAATAATTTTGGCGAAGCTGCTAATATCTCTACTTCACTAGCTCCGCTAAGTACCTCTATCCCTCTTATTTATGTTTATGAATGCAAATTTTTTGCTCTTTGATGTCTCTTTTGACATTGAGGACAATGTCATATTTAAGTGTGAGGGGAGGTGATTGAAAACTGGAGGAATTTGAAATTATTGTTGATATCATGCTGGAAGTATTATTGGCAGGTGGCCATTTATGTTGAATGTGTTTTGGAGATTACTTTAAAATTTTTTTTTGGAAGATGTCGATATTTAGGGGAAATGCTGTCAAAATTTTGGTAGAAATTCGAGCTTTAAAGTTTTAACCTTTGTTTTTTATTTGATTACCTAGACTTGGGAAGTTGACGATGAACTTTAAACATATATTTTGTCATAAAGGACTAATTTTTTTAAATAATTTCTCTAATAATAGTAGTAGCGTAATTTAAAAGATTATATATTTTAAAGTTGTGTATACATTGGTTTTTCCTCCCAATTAGACTTGGATTAATTAATTTGATAGTAGATGATATTTTAAGTCTCTTTTAAATTTAAGTTACAAATAAATTATAAAGAATACCACTTGTTTTAGCTACCTTAACTTTTTTTTTTCGTTGACTCTAGAGGTACGAGCGGTAAGCCGGTCTTGTTTCAATTAATCTACTTTCGTAGGTGACTTCTAATTAGGGCCATAAGGAAGATTAGATGCCTCAAAAGTGAGTGAGTCGGTCTTGTGACTCGAGTTAGTAAATCCGAGGGGAACCTAGTCCTAACGGGACTGGGAGAATGCCTAATGCCTTGTCTGGGAGGGTGGGAGTCATTGGTTGAAAACTCGCTACATGGGTCACTTGATCTTGGAAAAAAAAATTGAAAAAAAAAATGAAAATTTGAAAAAAATGAAGAAAAAAATCAAAAACAAAAAAAGAAAAACAAAAGAAAAAGATAAAAGAATAAGAGCGGAAAAAGTGAGACGAGGTGTCTAGTTTGCCTTATGTGCTCGGGAGAACGATCCTCGTACTGAACTGGTAATAGGAATGTACCGAAAGTAGATCCCCTTCCCCTAAGACCTTAAACTGCTGAAACCCGTCTTCTTGAGTCAATTCTTACGCAATTTTACAAAGGTAGCTAGATAAGTGGGAAGGCTGATGTGGTTATTTATAATTTTGATTTAGGAGCGGTTTAAAATATTATATATTGTTAAATTAGTTAATTGAATAGTTTATAGTGGAGGAGAAACTTTTGTGTATATTGCTTATTAATCTAACTTTAAAAGGTTTTGATAAGTTTTACTCATTACTATTTTTCTCAAATATTTTTAGTTTGTCGTCGATTGTACCTAGTTTGGTTAGTCTAAAATGTCTTTTAAGGTTAATGTTTTTGTTCTTTGTTTAGCTCTTGAGTTCTCATTGTCGAGGACGGCAATGGACTAAGTGTGGGGGAATTTGATAAATCGATATTTATGCATATTTTTACCCCTTTAATGTTAAATTTTCTACGTCGTCTTTGTATTATTTGAGTTAAACGTTATAACTTTAGTAACTTTTGATATATTATCGGCCTTTTATTATTTTTCTTACTAAATCGAGTATTTAATATATATTTTAATTATTTAACATATATACGGGTAAAAGATTACTAAAATAGTATTTATGCTTTTAGGTCGGTCTTAAGACGACGATATTTTACTCATACAATATCAGAATAGGGCGATATAGGACCCGTTGGAAAGCTAAGTCCGAGACCGATAACTTTATAGAATAAAGTTAGACCCAAATCCAAAGTCTTATGGGTCGAAATCAGACTAATAGAATTCGACTCGAGAATTGGGCTGAATTGACAAAAGGAAAGTCCATAACACAAAAGAAGAGGAAAAGAAAAGAAACAAAAAAATTAATATAAAAAGAAAGTTATGGAAGCCGCAAAACAAGCACACCAGAGACAAAGAAACACAGGAGAGAGAGAGAGAGAGAGAGAGAGAGGAAGAATTAGAGGAAGAACACACGCACAGCAGACAACCCGGACGAAGAACGGCGTTTCCGACCCGATTTTCTACCCGATTTTTATGAGATTTCTTATTCTTTCACTTTTATTTATTGTTTTAATGTTTAGTATGGAGTAATTTTTCAATAGGAGTGTGTAATTAACTATTGATATTGTGGTCTATGAGATTGGATTTTTATGTTTAACTATTAATTATTGTTATTGGGTATTTACTCGAAATTAATTTGGATTGATCACCTAGATTGTTCTCTTAAATCTATTGTTAATAGATAATAATTTAGATTAGGTTGCAGCTTACTGGTCTAATCTTTATTGTTAGAATTTTGAGTAATAATTCCGTCTTATAGAGTTGCAACTTTCTGATTCCGTAAGACCTAATTGATTGGTGTTCTTAAAGCGATTAAATTTATTGACTTGATTCGTGCTTACATGGTTGAGTCGATTTAATTTAGTTAGGATTAAACTTGCGTGGTTAACGGAGTTTAACGAGTAAGAAAGATAAAACTGTTAATTTACTTGCTTACAAGGGATTAAATAGTTAACCAATCCATCCAATAACTAATTAAGTGAATCAATGATTTGACCCAATATCTATAGAAAATTACATGTATGTCTCCTATTAGTTCGTTATTATAACTTTTAACTTGAATTAAACATCGTTGTTATTTATTTATTTTTTTTCTTTTAGTTTAGTCTAGTTTACTTTCGTAATAGTTTAATCTAGATTAGAAATTATTCACCTCAACAAAACCCCCCTTATAATTATATAACTATACCTATTATTATAAATTACAAATAATATAATAATTACATCGATCTAGGATAGTACATTAGTCCCTGTGAGTTCGACCCTTACTTACCCTTCTACTTGCTAGTTAGAGTTTGTAAGCGAAAATATAAATTTAATTTTGAGTGCGAAAACGACACGCATCAACTCCTGGACACCAAATGTATCCAGTTCAACAACCAATGCATCCCAAATGGATACATCAGCCTTATAGTTGATGGCAAAACAGTACATCCTAGACTGTATTACTCTAACCCCACACTTATCTTTATTCCATAACTCCAAAACAAAGCCATTATCGATATTCAAAAGATATAATCATTATAAATAATAAGAGAACAAAAGAAAATGATCACTTTCCAAAAGAGGAAACTTTCTATTTTAGGAAATTTCTATTTTAAGAAACTTTACTAAAAATAGCATCATATCAAAATAACGAAAATATTAGTTTATACTAATACAACATTTTTTAGTAAACGATATAAATTTATAAAACTAATACTTTCGGCCTTAACGATATTAATTGATAATGTGAGAACATTTAGATTTATGAAATTATTGAAACATCATACGAGTGTTTATAAAATGATTAAAAATGTCTTAAACATTTTATTACTACTAATTAAGGTGTTTCCAAAATTTACAAAACAAAAATTTCCCAATTATTATTAGTTTCGACAATACGAACATAAATAGGATTTTACGGCAAAGGTCAAATTAAATCTTTTAATGTCTTTTATTTAATTAAACCATTGAATATATTTAGAATATGTTAAGGGATGATTTAACTCTTAAAGTTTCAGATTTAAATACTTTCAAAATTGCTAAAAAAATAATTCTTTTAGGTAAGACGAAGCATTTTAACGATACATCACAATTTGTCCGAAAATCAATACTTATTAATCAAAGACTTTAATAAATAGTACAAAAATTATGCAAAATATTTAAAATATATTATGGACATTCTTTCCAGAAATTTTTTTTCCAGAATCCTAAAACTCGGTTTTTAAAGCGTTTTCTCGTTAATCGTCTAATCTCGACAATAACGATTAATAAAAATAGTAATTACAAAACGATTTAAGTATTAATATCCAAAAATTATTATTAAACTTAAAAATAATGATTTTACAGAAATTACTAATTTTTCAGATTTTCCAAAATACCAGAATTTACAAATCCCGTTAAAACCGTCTTTTAAATCCGTTTTCACAATTAACGATTCCATTAATAAAACTTATCGTTCCTAACATTTTATTAAAGCATTAAAAATCATAAAATCACAGTTTATTATGAAATCATCAGAATCATATTTTTTCCAGATTTAAACAAAAGACCAGAAATCGAGAATTTGAACGACAAACACGGTTTTAACGATAAATGATGATTTAAAGTGATTAATTAATTCATCCTCTTAACAATTCCGAAAAATTATGAAAAACTTCAGAAAATTTTATTTCATCAGAAAGTTTCACCACGTCAAAAATCAGATTAAAATAAAATGTTTAGGTACTAGAACTTAAAAATTGGCTTTTAATCGTTTTTGTCCGATAACGGTAATAACTCAATAATCGATATCAAAAATATCAGAAAAATACTAAATTATTAAAAATCATCAAAAACAACATTTTTCCAGAATATAAACATATATTACATGTTTAGGCCGAATATTACGATTTTACAAATTAATATGACGATTTAATCGTTAATCTCGTAAAAGCGATAAAAATACCGAAACATGCAAATTTTTAACTTTTAAAATTTTTCCAGATTTTATGACATAAATATATTATCCAAAACAAAACATAAAAATATATACATGCAAATACTCAATTAAAATCATGAAATACCGAGTAACATTGACGTTACCTCTAATCCAAGTCTGAATCGATTATATATTCGTCGGCCTCGGGATCGTCCACAAATCTTACCAAACACGAAAATCATGGCAGAAAAATACCATGAGAAAACTAATAAAAATCAAGGTAAATAGTGATCGAAAACGACGTCGATTATTACCTTAACGAAGGGATCGGAAAAAGGATTATTATGACGATAAAAATGATGCGATTGTGACTCAAAATGGAGCAAAAATCAGCCTAAGAGAGAATAAGGAGTACACGGCCAAAAGAAGAAAGAAAGAAGTGATGAATATTTTTTTATGACAAAAATGAAAGAGGAGGATGGAAGGTTTTTGTGCATAAATGAGAATAAATATTTGATAAAAACAAAGCTCCTCTTAACATCAAATGGCTGGCCAACATGAAGGAGGAGGAGCATGAAGAGTTTTGACGATAAAGCAAGGAATAAATGAAAGAAAATAATCATACGTTTACGGTTTAATGTGATAAAATGAAACGTATAAATAATACGTAGTAAAATTTGTGACCAGAAGCTTAGTCGGTCCAAAAAGTGAGGAAATGGTCTCAAATAATTTATAAGTTGATAAAAAGTATAATCGTAAAATAGTGAAAGACATTTCAAAGTAATTCGAGTAAACCTCGCGTAAGAAAATAATTATTCGCGAAACTTCGTAATAAAATCATTAATGGCTAACTTTTCGTAAATAAAAATATTTCTAGGTTGAAAATATTATATAAATATATGCAGACACTTGTAGGAAAAGAAATAAATTAAATCCAAGCTTAAAACGTTAACTTGTAGAAAAATAGAATTCCTCGTGGAAAAATAATTAGTTTACGAAGAAAATCCAATAAATAGATCTAAAAGAATTAAAACCTTTTAAAAATAAAAATAAATATCATTAAACTCGAAAATGAAATTAAAGTTGGAAAAATGATGAAACACAAGGCCGACAGTGACAGAGTTATGACGAAGACATAACGGAAAAGATAAAAATGCTAGGAAAATAGCGGGTGTTACAAGTTCGTGCTTACTTGAGGGCGAGTAAGGGGTAAGTGTGGGGGAGTTGATAAGTGTGGTTTGTAGTGCTTATTTCTTGTGTTTGGTCCCGGTTTCTCTTGTGGAATCGCTCTTCGGAGCGGTTTTCGAGGCTACTTACGCTTCTTCTAGCTTGTTTTAGGTTCCAAGGGCCTATCTTGGAGAAATGGAACGATTCTGACTCGTTTCCGACGCATTTGGAGCCAACGAAGAGAAGCGACGATGACTCGATGGCCTGACTCGATCCCGAGCCCCTTGGGACCCATTCCCGAGCACCGAGAATCGATAAGAAGCCTAGGAAGAGCAAGTAGGGACCTATGAGACCATATTTGAAGCCTACAAGACCCATCCCGGTCGGGAACACATCCATCACGACTGGGATGAAGTGCAAAGCAAACACGGACTACTGGAGGTCCATCCCGGCCGGGACCATGTCCATCCCGACCGAGACCATCCCATACCGACCGGGATCACCTTCTTTCCGGCCGGGATGGGCCCAGTTTAGCCCATGTTTCATTTTTCCGCCTCCCTTATTCTTGTAACCCTATATATACCCCCCTCTTGTAATGTTTGGAAACTTTTCATTACTTTTACATTAACCACTAAACCTTAGACTACTTTAGGTTAGATTAGCTTAGATTAGTGTAGATTAGTCCTTAATTACTCCTTAATCTTAGTTTAATCCTAGTTAGTTCTTGTGTAATTGAAGATCTATTGAAGAATTCTTCTCTATTGACAACATTGAAGATACTTCTTGGGTTGATTTTATACAAGATTCAATCTTTTGCCTTTCATTTGTGTTTGGTATAATTTATCTTCTCTTTAATCCTCTTTACTCTAGTTTTCTCTTGTTTATGTTCTTGTTTGATAATACGTAATCTCATATCATGAACCTCCATTGTTATGCTAGATCCCTTCCTAGGGTTAGTGGGGGGGATTGGGTGTGATTAGGGATGATTAGGGTGAGATGGGTGGTGCTAGATGTTGTTTTTGTTGTTTCCTATTTGCCTTGCACTCTACATGTTTGATGAAATGCTTGTGAGACTTGAGATGATCATTCCTTGTTTTTCTTGCCTCTTCTCTTGTATGTGTTTGTTTGGTTGGTAGGTTTGGTTCCCCCATTAGTAGCGAGAGCGTGGTGAGGATGACCCCTAGGCCGTTTAAGTAGCGAGAGCCCGATCGTAACCTAGGCTACGAAAGCATGCTAGTAACCCCCGTTTTCTTCTTTTGATCTCCTTGGCATCCATGAACCCGACCTAGCCCTAGTTTTTTCTTATATATGGATTTAATTCGCTTCTTTTTGTCATTAATTGCTTGTTTAGCTTAGTCCTTAGTCGACCTTAGCTATCACCCTAGTTTAGTTATCCTCGAACCTAGTCTAGAATATTAGCTCACCTTAGTCTAAACCCATTTTCCGTCCCTGAGGATCTCGACCCGACTTACCCTTGCTACCAAGCCTAGGTTAGTTGGTTTATTTTGATTGGTGGGATCCACGGCAAATCCCTTCCGTTAACTAGGTGAGAGGAAAGAGAGTGACATACCTGATAGCCCCGGCCGGCGTGGTTCGGTGTTCACACGGCTGTTGAACAAAACCGCCGATAGAGATAGAGAGTACACCCGTAGAAGTGTGTCCCCAGAGCAAGCTGCTTCAGTGACCCGCTACTCCAATAGAAGAATGAACTCAACTCCGAGGGAGGATGAAGATGAGTTCAAGTTGCCAGCTGCACCCGCTAGGAAAACCCCACGAAAGGGACGACCCACAGTGTCGTCGTTTCACTCGGAGGTAACGGAATACCCAATGCCAAGGGTGAAAGTGTCGAACATCAAGTTCGACGGGACAACAGATCGTGAAGACCATCGAGCGGCATACGAGAGCTACATGGCCATGTACAAGCTAGACGATGTCGTTTGGTGCAGGGTGTTTCCTACCACCTTCATCAGATTCGCTTAGTCATGGTTCAGAGGGTTGCAAACGGCGTCCATTCGTACTTTCAAGGAGCTCGTCATAGCTTTCGTTGATCAATACGCCGGTAGTCGGCACAGGCAAATCGTGACGGTATACCTTATGATGATGCGCCAAGGCCCAAAGGAGACGATCCGGGAATACGTCAGGAGATTTGACCTGGAATGTAACAACCCAAATTTTTGATGACTTAGATTAATAGATAATGCGGAAAATTATCTAAGTCATTTAATTATACAGTATCAGAGTATAATAAAAATCCGGATCACTACGGATCCTTATAAGAAACGACTATTAACAACATAGTCTTGATTTACTAGTACAAAATATAGACCTTATTTTACACAAATATTTTATTAAGTCTCTCACTCGATCCTTTCCCATCGCCCCATACCTGCAAAAATATAAAACAGAGCCCGCTAAGCGGAACAGCAACCAAACCGTTCATCTAACATCACCTTATACACATAAGACAATCATGTGAATAATAATGATATGCTTATAAAAATATTAAAGGATATCACGTAACAGATAATTTCCTTTATTCCAATTAACCAACATGTGAGGTGATGAAAACGATAAATTTTAGAAGATGAGACATTGATAGCCATTTGATTATAAATCATTTTTCACGTGAACATATAAACACAGGAGTCGTGGCTCCTAGTGTCATCGCTATATCATGGCCTATTGGCTTGCATCTCACCAATAGAAGTAACCGTGTTACCGACTCGTAGACCGAATCGATCTTATGAGGTTTACATCTCACCCATAAGGCTCAATTGGGTCGAACTTCAATTATATTATATGTTTATTCTGACGGGGCTCTGGGCGAAATGAAAGCTGATGATTACATTCTCTGCATCACCAAGAGGGAACCCGCAGTTTTCAGAATCTTGTTTTGCCCCCATAACCTAGGTAGTAATATTGATCAAGTACTTGTCTATATATATGCACATACCCTACGTAGACTTTTGGACCGCAGTCCTCACTACCGTAGGACGACTACCTTAAACACTAGGTTGACTCTCGGTCGTATCTTTTGAGTCTGCTTTTCATTACAAGTGCAGTCTAAACACCACGAGCGGTAGAATCCAACACAAGATATTCGTTCCAGTCCCGCATCGTAAACTTTATATAAAAGCTACGCGCGAACAAGTAATATTTTGTTTGGTGACCTTCCATAATTGGTCGGACTCATTTAAATATTTACTCCCCTAAATTCTTACGTTCGGTGAGACAATGTGACAATGTGATACTTTATTCCTTTAGTATCATCCAAAACATCATATCTCAAATATTGTATACTGAGTATCCTTTATTTTAAAATAAAATCTCTTTTAAATAAGGTTTTATATTAAATTAAAACTTAAGATATAAAAATATATTTTAAAATTTTAACGTTTTTGGAAAAATACAATTTAAATCGTACTTTGTCGATTTATAAAATTTTGACGTGAAATTTCTTTTAATAATCATGATTGTCGTATAAAAGTTTTTGAATAATCAAAGTTCGTTTATTATAGAAAACGTAATTAAGTTTATAAAATATAAGTGGAGTAAAATTTTATTCGTAAATAAACAATAAAAGCATTAAAACCAATTTAAACGTAAACATGCTATAAGAAAGTAAAATTAACAAGAGGAACAATTATTAGGAAATAGAATTTATAAGTATAATAACATAAATAACACGTAAAATACAATTAACATTAATTTAACACATCGTAAGCAAATTTTACTCTCTTTAGGTTCTTTTAATTATTTAATCAGTTTCTCAAATAATTAGAAATGCAAATGTGATAAATAAATTTAACACGATATACTTATATATATATATATAAAGTTTGAACTGTGAATAGGCAAATTAAACCAACCGGGGACAGCAAAAGCCGGCGCCTACTAGGCATATGGCAACGGTGCCTCCCTCAAAGGTCCCTAACGCCAGTTTAAACTTAACACAATATGTACCCTCACTAAACCCTCTTCATTTATGTTGATAAGTAATAAAAACCAGTTAGTTGAAAACCTAACCATGGTCCAATAGTTAGTTTAATCAAGTCAAGACATAATTCAACAAAGGATTTAGCCTATAAGGCTCATCCTAACAATAAATAAAATAAGAATAAAGTTAAAATAAAAATTAAAATAACTTACAAACTTAATTTGTAGTCAGAAGATGAAGAACGCTTTGTAAATTTTTATTGATAATAGAATATTTTTTACAACTGAAAGAGAGACTAAAAAGGCTAGGAAAGAGTCTGCCTTCAAAACATAAAAACGCATCCTTTTATAAGCAAGGAGCGGGGAAAAACAACAAAATAAAAACAGTACAACGAATATTTAACAGTACAACAACGAATATAAAACAGTGCATGTACTTATTAATACACTGAAATCTTTTTGAAAGCCCATCCTTTAAAGGAAAGAACAAGTGTGTCATAGAATACACTAAAATTGGAAAATCATCTTTACGTAACATCTTCACCAATGCTTCCAAATAATTGCATCCTTTTTCAAAGTTCTTCGTGATTGTGTTTTTGAAACACAAAATGCATGAATGTGCATTATCCCATAATAACTTCAATTAGATGAATTTAGTGCACCTAACCATAATTTTAATAGCTCTTATTATCACTTGGAACTATTTGCCAAGTCTTGAATAATCTGAGTATCTTTCTCGATATTATCCTCTGGGTCTTGAGCGTCTTGCAAAATATTAAATTTATTTTTGCTGGTTGATGTCATAGACATTGCCATAGAAGTATCACTCTTTTGTGATTTAGCATCATTATTATCGGCCTTTTGGGCTATAGCTTTATGAGCTAAAGCTAAATAGTATTGGACAATGTCTTCATCAGTTTTGTCCTGGACATCCAAGGACTCATAACGAGTACTATCTGAATGATTATCTTCATCATTGAGTTAGAGGATAGTATAACTATCAATTTTTTCTTGGATAAGGTCAAGGGTAGAGCTACAATTTAGTTTATTGGTTTCTTTATTTTCTCTGAGCATAGTATCCCAGAAGCGAGAATATGATTCTCTTTTTAGATAGAATAAAATTTCCTGGGTATAACCCGTTTTTGGACTGAATTTCCATATCCAAGGAACAGAAAACTCAATAAAAAATTGCATTTGAATAAGTCCAGGAATATTATCCTCCGGAGCCTTTGGTATAATTTCTTTCCATTCGTTATAAAGATCTCTAAATATTGGAGGTAATATTTCCTCTGAAGTTCCATAAAATTGTCACCATTTTATTAACCATGGCGGTATAACTTCGGTTATAACTTCTTGGCTAATTTTTATAAACCAAGTGTGACTTCTTTTATCATTCTCGTAAAGAAAAGCCTTATCAAAAGCTTGAATATAATCCCAATAATTGTAGTCAATACGAGATCCTTTGTTAATTAAGGATTTCGTGGTAAAAGGGGTGATTCCCCATTCTTCAATGGTAATAACTTCTCTAATAATAATTTTTGAAAAGTTATAAATTTCTGCGTCATTACCCGTGAAATGATTGATTTCACAACCATTTGATGAAAGTATATTTTCATAAAAAGTTCTATTTTTATGTGATTCCATCATAAAATTATTTTTCATGAGATATTTCTCACATAGACTCCAGGGCTGATTTTCCCGTTTTTATCGGACATGTTGAGAATGAGTATAATCCTTTCTTCTTGGTTTTTAACCATTTTTTCTTTTTCATCCATCGATTCTTTAACTATCTTTCTAAATGAAGGAGAGATTTTATCTTGTCCCTTTTGTTTCCAAAGTTGGAATTCTTCAAAATCTTCTTTCTTAATGATTTCATCATTAATATTTTTAGCTAAGCTTCTTACTTCCATGTTGGATTAAGATATTACATGGCCCAGATTCTGAATTGCCTTCCTTTTTAGGAGAATATTTTCCTCTTCCTCTATTAGAGGAATAAGTGCCACGATACATTCCTGAAAAATGTAACATTTAAACAGATAAATACTCCCTTGTTAAAAAATCTGGGAGATGATTTTCAGTACCCCTTTTATAAAAAATATCAAAATCAAAAGGGGATAAATGTGCTTGCCATCTGGCAAACATTTGTTTCGAAACATCATGCTTAAAATCTTTTTGAAACATGAATTTTGCAGAGCTGCAATCAGTTCTGATTATAAATTTTTGATTATATAAATCATTTTGAAATTTTAACACGCATCTAACTATTGCAAGAACTTCCTTTGCAACAGTCGCATAATTAGATTGAGCAGAATTCCATTTTCCGGAATAGAATCTGACCAAATATTCATTTTTATCCGTGGGATTAACTTGTTTAAGAATTCCTCCATAACCAATGTCTGAAGCATCAGTTTCAACAATTTTATCCCAAAACGGATTTGCTAGCATAAGACATGGCAAAGATATTACTTTGTTTTTAATCTTTCTGACAGCAATAGTATGATCTTTAGACCATGCACCGAGATTTTTTTAAATCTATCATAAAGGATGGCTGTATCTTTTGCTAGATCAGCATAATAGGGGGAAATATAGTTCAAGCTTCCTAAAAATCTTTAAAGTTGAGTTTTATCCGTAATCTCGTCTGGAAATTTTGACCCAAACTCAATACGTCTATTTATAGGAATGATCTTTCCTTTTTCAATGTTATGACCCAAAAACCTAATTTTGGTTTGGAATAAATTCATTTTAGGCTTGGATATAACTAAACCGTTTGAAATTACAATTTTTTAAAAAATGTTAAGGTGTTTAAAATGTTCTTCTATGGTTTTAGAAAATACTAGAATATCATCAATATAGACAATAATAAAATTGCTATAGTCATTAAAAATATCGTTCATAATTTTTTGAAATTCCGAAGTGGCATTTTTTAATCCAAATGGCATAACATGCCATTCATATTGACGAATGGAACATTAAAAGCAGTTTTATATCTATCTGCTGGGTTAATTGGAATCTGCCAATAACCAGATTTTAAATCAAATTTAGAAAATATGATTGCATCATATAAACGATCCAGTAAATCTTTTTTTATTAGGTATAGGATACCTAATCCATTTTAAAACTTTGTTTAGAGATTTATAGTTAATGACTAATCTAGGAACCCCTCGTTCCTTCTCAGCATTTTTATTGACATAAAAAGCTGTACAAGACCATGGGGATTGTAGACACCCGCATTTTGCCTGCTAGTGTCTATAGCAGTTCCCGACAAAACACCCGATGATGATCGGACGTAAACGTGACTTAATACGCTCGAATACGGACTTAGAATCAATAGTATCCGACGTGGGCATTTAGCGGAGTGCAAATCTCTCAAAACCGACCTCAAATCCAGGTCCAGTGGGTCGTTTCCAATAAAATGAGACTAATTTGGGCCGAAACCGTCACCGGAAATAAAACCGTCTTTTAGCGACTGAGTCAAAACCCGGTCAAAGTCGAATCCCGAGACGAACCAGCCTCACATTATGTCCATATACACAAAATGAATCAAGACTCAACAACCAAATCAACCAAATCCTTTCAAAAATGGTCAACAATCTTTCCCTAAATACACTCCACCCGATTTGACCCACTCGATCGAGTGGCTTAGGCCCACTCGATCGAGTAAGCCTGTGAACCGGTCAAATCGCTCCTGAACTGGGCACTCGGTCGAGTGCACTTACACCACTCGATCGAGTGACCCTAAACCGGGGTCCTCCTTATAAATACCTCATCACATCAATTCATTTCAAAAAAAGTTTTTGCAACCCTAATCACACAACATCTTTTTCAAACCCATTCAACCCTATACATCTTCAACCTTCAAACCTTCATCACCCTTGAGTTCTAGGCACTCATACACACACACACACACACACACACACACACAAATACATTCAAAATCCCGCGATCAAAACTCGTCAAAGACATACACCATAACTCTACCTACATATCTCGACACTCCCGCGCACACGCCGCTACTACGAGTCCGTTTCCGAGGCCATTTAAGCATGTAGGTTGAGGGTGTCATCAAACCCCGTTTCTTTTTCTCCTTTCTCTTTTTCGATTATATATGTCCATACTATATATTATTATTATATATTTTTATTTTTATTTTTATTTTTTTTATTTTTATGAGGAAAATTTTATTGATGAATCAAAAAGCAGTTTACAAAAAATTAGTGGGTAGCCGAGATACAATCTGGGCCCCCACCCCCTTAGCTATATCAAAAAACAGTTTATTATTATTATTATTATTATTATTATTATTACTATTATTATTATTATTATTATTATTATACTAACACTAATACTAACATTTTTAATTTCGTTACTAACATTTTAATTTTGCTACTAACATTTTATTTATCGCAATCTAACATTTTATTTTATGTCAACTAACATCTAACATTTACTTATCGTATTCTAACCTCTAACATTTAATTATCGTCATTTACATTTTGTTATAATATTAATACCGCGTATAATTATTTAACAAAACTATTTTCAAAACGATCCGAGCAACGTCCGTTGAGGCTAAATTAATGATCGTAGGCCTTAAGGCCAAATTACGATATTAAAATGCAGAGGACTTAAGTTTGCAACGACGGTCGAATTTTTGGGTCAAATATGTTTAATTACGAATTCCGCCTAAAGTCTATTTAATCCCTTTACAAGTCGTATTGGAGGTGGCGCCCTTCGAGGTGCGCCGCCCTAAACACTTAAGGGCGTAATAGATCGTGGAGATTCGTCGTTAAATATGTCCGACCACATTTCTTTCAAAATATTATTCTAAAGAATCATTGACAAATCGGATTAGGACGAAACCCATTGACGCCGAATTAATTGTCACACGATCCAAAAGGATTGATTACGACATTATGACGCGGAGGAAATCGATATTTGTTCTAGCCCGATCAAACTCGATTTTGCAAATTCGCTCTAAATACTAGATGTCGGTTCTATAACCGAATGTCGAGTATGACGAGCCATCGAGATTTAAACTAATATAAATTGGACAATATTTATATTTAGCGTAATTGCATCTCGATTCAAAAACATAAAAGCTATAGAATGGGTCGTTTTAAAACACAAATTAAACACCAGTACAAAGGGCACTCGATCGAGTGGCCCTCGATCGAGTAGCACTACAAAAATCGGGCAGTAGCTCCTCTAAGGGTTCACTCGATCGAGTCCTTGCCATAACTCGATCGAGTGGGTCCCTTTGTTCAAAATAAACCGAGAGCTTCAAGCATCATCCGAGCCTCGTCTTTTTTACGACTTAGTCGTCGCGTGCAAGGACAATCACGTGATCCTATTTTCCAAAACTCATGCATTTTAATTCACTTCTACGACTTTGATCGATGTCTTTCACAATTAGTTTTGTGTCGACGACTCTTTGGTCGTATCCGATACATGACTAATTTAGACGCCAATTTTTCGATGTGATAAGTCGGGACAAGGCATCGAGATTCGGGATCGGGCTAGCATCACGTCTAGGTCCCATATCTCCCTCCTTCGTTTAATGCACAATATAATGTGCATTTAATCGGAGTTCGTCCATTTGCACAACTACTTACGGTCTGGTTTATATTTATTGTATACGGGTCCGTTTCTAGTTAGCACTTGCCGCTTATAATTCGATCATTCTAATTTACTGCTCGTTGTATTGTGAATTCCGGGTTGTATTCCACCCGTGTAATTTGTAATTTATTTACGAGTTCTCTATTTACGATGTTTGCCATTTATTGCCTTAAATGAACATCGCATGCTAAATCACTTTGACGTGAATCAAGATGCATTAAAATGACGTAGTTCACATATAACTCGCATGGTTAGCCAAAAACACTGTTTGCATATCATTTAGTTGTTTTACTAGCGCGCGTACACGAACACGAACGATGTCTTAGTAGAGGCCGCTAAGTGCGGGCGGGGTTGGGTGTCCTTAGTGGGCTTCCCAACACGTACCCTCACCCCTTACTCAGAACCTCGGTTTCTGGATGCCCGAAACCGTTGGCGCACGAGAGTCATTATATACACGAAAGCCGGTGTAAACGGTATCGGTATTGTAATGCAAAGGGACGAGCCCCATAAACTCTGAAATCGAAATGGGCCCTACTTTGTGTATAGCCCACGACGACATAGAGTGGACTCGAACGGTTCCGAATTCCCATAAAATTCGGTGGCGACTCCAACTTTGACTTAAATTTTAACCCGAGAACAATCTTACCACGAGATTCATTCGCCTACCCAAACCCGCCGCGTCGGGGTGGACCTACGTCATGTCCACAATTTGGCGACTCCGCTGGGAATACCTGATGTACCACATGTCATCGGGGTTCCTAGGGTGAGACTCGAAGAGAAATCGTTCGTATATTAGTGTGCGCGCATTAGTTTAATGATTCATGCATAACCAATTTTTGCCCGGGCCGGTTACTTGTGACCGACGTCCCACTATACCGCGGTGCATTCCTAAATGGGTGCGCTAAAGACTTCTATGGCCAAACTCGTATGGGTTTTGCGACATTTCCTAAGACCAATTCGGCTTAGGGAGTCCGTCCTGATTTACGAGAAAGCCGTCGTTGTTGGTATAGACCCGATTTTGACCGACCGAGACTTAGCGTAAAGCATACATGGTGTCGTCATATTGCTTGCGTGACTACGTGCTACTTGGTTTCCGTGTCATCTTTTTCAAAAACCGTCATTTCAAAAATGCATCTTTAAAAAATATCCAATTTCAAAAAATTCGGAATGCTGCCAAATTTTAGACTTACGATTTGACTCAAAATAACCTATTTTCTAACTGGCATGCTGTCTATTTCAAAATTCGAATTTTCGATCCACCATTCGATTTTTGAATTTTCAAATTCCATTTCGATTATCAAATTTCAAAATTCCATTTCAATTTTTTTTCCAAATCCTCGAGATGCGATTCTCGATTTTCAAATCTCCAAGATGCCGTTTTCGATTTTCAAATCTTCGGGATCTTATTTTCGATTTTCAAATTTTTGGAAATTTATTTTCGATATTCAAATTTTCAAAATTCCAAATATTCAACTTATCAAAAAAAAAAACTCGGCCCTGTCGGCATGCTGCCAATTTCAAAAGACGGGATCGCCTCCTCAATTTTCAAAACGTGAAATTACTCGCAACCATTCTAATATTTCAAAATGCCTGGTCCTATTGGCCCACTGCCAATTTCAGGACTGTCCTCTCAATTTTCAAAATTCAATCATTTTTCAAAAACCTTCCTTATTATAGGACCTACCGTAATTCGTGTGTCGGGTCTTTTCGTAATACGTCGAAGGTCTTTAGCGTCGAAACTCCGTCGATCCTACATCACTGGTTTCTTCCCCGTCCTAGTCCGCCTTTTCCTAAAGGCATAACCAACCAACACGAGTCATACACTCATAAATGGAAGGTTCGTCTGAACACTCGAGTCCTAACTAGAAAGTCACACGCGATCTTTCCCTCCGACAGGACGGTCCCCACGACCTTTCCTAGGGGAATTTTGCCCGTCTTTCAATCCGTTAGTCGAGTCATCCCAATTCAAGTCCTTTAACTTAAGGGTCTACCCTAATCACATGGTCTATCCATATTCAAGTCAAGTCAAGGGTCTCTAGCGTCGAAACTCTGCCGATCTTATATCGCGAGTTTCTTCCCTTACCCCGTCTGCCTTTCCTCGAGGCCGAGTCAACCTTTTACAAGGCATAGCCCTGTAGCTAAAGTTTCGTGATCCTTACACCTAAGGGTCACTCGTCCGACACTCGAGTCTTAGCAAAACCTACAATCTCACTCGGGGGCTACCCTTCAGCAGAGCGATCAATCACGGTTGCTCTAAGGGTCATGTCCTACACGTGGTGTCTTACGTGTGTCACTTTCGAGTCATTCAGATGTCGCACCATCTGAGTGCTATTAGAGCCTTCAGTCTCACTTGGGGGCTGTCCTCCACCCGAGCATTCGACCACAGTCACCTTAAGGGGTACCTTACGTTTATCATACATCGGCGTCCTTATGATGTCTTCTTCGAGTTGTACCTATGCTACGAACACCCGAGTCTCCTAAAGGTTTAGGTCGCCACGGTTGGTCCAAACACGTGACGCGGTCAAACACGGTCGCCCCATTTTCGGACTTACACTCGTGCAGCTTGAGTCTCATCGTCGAGTCCAAGCCAGGGTTGTTACCTCGTCTAGGTCAACGTTCGAGTATCCCGGTCCAAGATTCTTTGTCTACCCGTCACCCCGAGCCATGTCTAGTTTGACTCTCTCTCTTGCATTCGCGCAAAGTCGAGTTTAGGCGAGTCGTGGCACCTGTCGTTTCCTCCAATCAAAGACCTTACCAAAAAAAGAAACGACCAACCAAATATCCGAAAGTCCGGATTCGATTCGAGTCTAAGTCTGAGTCCGAGTTTAGGATATCCTACATCCTCATTTCAAAGTCAGAGTCAGAGTCAACTATATTCTGTGCTCTTTTCAAAATTCAATAAATTCAGCTTTTCTGTTTCTCATATATACTTTACTTATGTGTTTCCGAGAACATGATGAACACCATCATACACTGTGAGCACATGCACGTGACTATTATCGGCACATCTATAATGACTGCAGGAACCGGGCTCGTGTTTTCCTTTACCTGTTCCATGTCTGGTATAGAAAGCCACAAAACCACCCTTAGCAGGAGCGGTCTCGAATCCTATGACAAATCTAGGTAGTCTCCTAATTTGGGTTCAAGACGGGAGGCAAGCCCATCTCCCCACAATAAACACCCCTCCAATAAAACTGACCAATCCCTACCTTAGGCGTTAGTCTGACCAAAAGCAAAAAAAAAAAGAAGCATCGTGACTCTATGCCCAGCTCGGGACGATACTCCCACCAAGCTTGCTCGGAATAATGATGACAATACCAAGATCCAAATCACCATGTTTACTGTAGAGTACTCCATCGCGAGTTGCACTCACATAAACACCAACTAGGCTTACACCTTACAAAGGTTTAGCTCCACAAGCCTAATCCAACCGATGGGCCCACCCCCATATCCACCCACAACACCATAGGGGAGGATAGCTAAAAAAAAAAAAACTGGACAAAAAATCAAAAGTCTAGGGAAAAAGGAAAAGGGCCAAAACAAAAGAGCTGGCCATGATTATCAAAAAGAATTATCAACATCCCCCGACGGCCCGACCAAAGCACGGTAAACTCAAATGAAGAATCCCATGACCGGGGCTAAGAGGTCAACCAAAAAAATTCAAAAACCCATGACCATGTTTAACGGTCAACTCAAATGAAGAATCCCACGACCGGGGCTAAGAGGTCAACCCAAAAAAAAGAATTCAAATACCCATCACCGTGGTCAACGGTCAACTCAAGTGAAAGCTCCTTGACCGGGATACGGTCAATTCAAAAATTATCAATACCTATACCATCAAAAAGGGGAGAGACAATCAAGATGGTTAGCTAACACCACACTTAGCCTTCCCACATTACAACCTTCAAGACCTTCCCGAGACCTAGGCTAAGAGACAGCCCGGGATTTTGAGGATTCAAGCTCCATAGGATACCCCTAACCATTAGGGCCATACATGAAAATCAGATCCCGCATTATCAACCTACCGCGATTGAAGTTCGAGTCATGTTTACTCGACCTCCTCCTTTCCTACCACATTACAATACCTTACCCTCGAAGCTTTAACTCCACAAAATCAAGCTCCAGATTTCAAAACATCAAAGCCAGTTTCTACCTGGCACCACATTTACAAAAACATCCAAACCAGTTACCAACTCCAAACACGGGAACTCAACCTGCGGTCGGCATAGAACATGCCCAAATAGTTCACACCACCTCTGGGGGCTACCCCGGAGAACGCTCACAGTCACGGGATCAACATCCTAACTGTTCTAGCCCTTTGATCAAGACATCATTGGGAATTCACCTAGCCTACACCATCGCTATGGCTAGTTACACACAAAACCCTAATAAACTAGGCACCATAATATATCTTCCAATCTACTGAACTACGGCTTGGTTTGATTTCACTACACGTGAATACGTAGGCAGCCTTTCAACAAAGGCGCAACCACCCACGTTGACACACGTTCAAAAAGCATCATCATTCCTATCACGACACTGTCATGTTCTCAACAGTTAGCTTTGTCGTCCAGGAGGCTTCTCTTGGACAGAAGATCTCCATCCACTCACAAAATCCAAAGACTTTCAAAATCTAGCCTCCTTTCTATAGAGTGTCCTAGTACTCGGCTCAGTCGAAGACGAGAATCCGTCAGGGACTCGAAGCGACACCCACTTTGGGAATGTACCCCAAAACCAATAATTCAAAAAAGCACTAGACTATAGCATTGCTACTGCTAAGCCTTGTCATGCAAAAACAATCTCATTACAGACTACTGTAATCCCCCTATTACACATCCTTCCCATTTTGATGTTCGACCGTGTTGCCACTCGCCTAGGCTACGGAATAGAGCAGCTTAAGAGTCTTGTCATCTTAGGTGGCCCACCCCCTGAGTCACGGTCCAACCTCTCGAGAGTCCAGAGTCGAGTCTGTCGGTATGTCTCTCTTCAAAATTCTTGCTTTGAAATTTACAAAACTTAGCCATTTGATAAAATCCTTTTCGACAAGGTCGAATTTCGGTCTATTTAAACTGCATATTTCTTTTTTACCCCTTTCAATTTTGAAAACCTATCTCTTGACACGTGAGTTGCTTTCAAGACTTCGATTTCAAAACTAAGCAAAAATCATTTCCCCCAGCGCAAACTAGTCTATAGATGCTAACTGCATTTCCTATGTGCTATCTTGCTATATACTATGCCTGCTATTTCTGCCTATGTATCTAACATTTCAGGTGTCAGCTACTGCTTCCCAACGGAACACCAAAAGCGGTGTTTCTCCTGGAATGCTACATCCAAGACGTGATGTGTCGGCATACGGGTACACCCAAGACTTCAGAAGCAAGTCCACGCGCAGTTACTTTACTCCCCAGCATGAGTCGGTGTTTCACCTAGATATTACGTGCAAATACAGGTATACCTAGGACTTTAAAGGCAAGTAAGACTCCCCACGGAGCTATCGTCATCAGGACAGGTATGACCCCTTTTCTTATGGCTGGCGAGCCCTTCACGCGAGTCTAATGGACTATAAACGACCCGACCGGAAGGCTGCCAGGTCGTAATCCTCGATTGGCCTGGTAGCTACTCTGACTTTTGCCTTGTCCAAGCCTCAGTCAGAGTGGGGCTCTGTAGACACCCGCATTTTGCCTGCTAGTGTCTATAGCAGTTCCCGACAAAACACCCGATGATGATCGGACGTAAACGTGACTTAATACGCTCGAATACGGACTCGGAATCAAAAGTATCCGACGTGGGCATTTAGCGGAGTGCAAATCTCTCAAAACCGACCTCAAATCCAGGCCCAGTGGGTCGTTTCCAATAAAATGAGACTAATTTGGGCCAAAACCGTCACCGAAAATAAAACCGTCTTTTAGCGACCGAGTCAAAATCCGGTCAAAGTCGAATCCCGAGAAGAACCAGCCTCACATTATGTCCAAATACACAAAATGAATCAAGACTCAACAACCAAATCAACCAAATCCTTTCAAAAATGGTCAACAATCTTTCCCTAAATACACTCCACCCGATTTGACCCACTCGATCGAGCGGCTTAGGCCCACTCGATCGAGTAAGCCTGTGAACCGGTCGAATCGCTCCTGAACCGGGCACTCGGTCGAGTGCACTTACACCACTCGATCGAGTGACCCTAAACCGGGGTCCTCCTTATAAATACCTCATCACATAAATTCCTTTTAAAAAAAAGTTTTTGCAACCCTAATCACACATCTTTTTCTAACCCATTCAACTCTATACATCTTCAACCTTCAAACCTTCATCACCCTTGAGTTCTAGGCGCGCGCACACACACACACAAATACATTCAAAATCTCGAGATCAAAACTCGTCAAAGACATACACCATAACTCTACCTACATATCTCGACACTCCCGCGCACACGCCGCTACTACGAGTCCGTTTCCGAGGCCATTTAAGCATGTAGGTTGAGGGTGTCATCAAACCCCGTTTCTTTTTCTCCTTTCTCTTTTTCGATTATATATGTCCATACTATATATTATTATTATTATTATTATTATTGTTATTATTATTATTATTATTATTATTATTATTAATTATACTAACACTAATACTAACATTTTTAATTTCGTTACTAACATTTTAATTTTGCTACTAACATTTTATTTATCGCAATCTAACGTTTTATTTTATGTCAACTAACATCTAACATTCACTTATCGTATTCTAACCTCTAACATTTAATTATTGTCATTTACATTTTGTTACAATATTAATACCGCGTATAATTATTTAACAAAACTATTTTCAAAACGATCCGAGCAACGTCCGTTGAGGCTAAATTAATGATCGTAGGCCTTAAGGCCAAATTACGATATTAAAATACCGAGGACTTAAGTTTGCAACGATGGTCGAATTTTTGGGTCGAATATGTTTAATTACGAATTCTGCCTAAAGTCTATTTAATCGCTTTACAAGTCGTATTGGAGGTGGCGCCCTTCGAGGTGCGCCGCCCTAAACACTTAAGGGCGTAATAGATCGTGGAGATTCGTCGTTAAATATGTCCGACCACATTTCTTTCAAAATATTATTCTAAAGAATCATCGACAAATCGGATTAGGACGAAACCCATTGACGCCGTATTAATTGTCACACAATCCGAAAGGACTGATTACGACATTATGACGCGGAGGGAATCGATATTTGTTTAGCCCGATCAAACTCGATTTTGCAAATTCGTTCTAAATACTAGATGTCGGTTATATAACCGAATGTCGAGTATGACGAGCCATCGAGATTTAAACTAATATAAATTGGACAATATTTATATTTAGCGTAATTGCATCTCGATTCAAAAACATAAAAGCTATAGAATGGGTCATTTTAAAACACAAATTAAACACCCGTACAGAGGGCACTCGATCGAGTGCACAAGGCCACTCGATCGAGTAGCACCACAAAAATCGGGCAGTAGCTCCTCTAAGGGTTCACTTGATCGAGTCCTTGCCATGACTCGATCGAGTGGGTCCCTTTGTTCAAAATAAACCGAGAGCTTCAAGCATCATTCGAGCCTCGTCTTTTTTACGACTTAGTCGTCGTGTGCAAGGACAATAACGTGATCCTATTTTCCAAAACTCATGCATTTTAATTCACTTCTATGACTTTGATCGATGTCTTTCACAATTAGTTTTGTGTCGACGACTCTTTAGTTGTATCCGATACATGACTAATTTAGACGCCAATTTTTCGATGTGATAAGTCGGGATAAGGCATCGAGATTCGGGATCGGGCTAGCATCACGTCTAGGTCCCATATCTCCGTCCTTCGTTTAATGCACAATATAATGTGCATTTAATCGGAGTTCGTCCATTTGCACAACTTACGGTCTGGTTTATATTTATTGTATACGGGTCCGTTTCTAGTTAGCACTTGCCGCCTAAAATTCGATCATTCTATTTTATTGCTCGTTGTATTGTGAATTCCGGGTTGTATTCCGCCCGTGTAATTTGTAATTTATTTACGAGTTCTCTATTTACGATGTTTGCCATTTATTGCCTTAAATGAACATCGCATGCTAAATCACTTTGACGTGAATCAAGATGCATTAAAATGACGTAGTTCACATATAACTTGCATGGTTAGCCAAAAACGCTGTTTGCATATCATTTAGTCGTTTTACTAGCGCGTACACGAACACGAACGATGTCTTAGTAGAGGCCGCTAGGTGCGGGCGGGGTTGGGTGTCCTTAGTGGGCTTCCCAACACGTACCCTCACCCCTTACTCAGAACCTCGGTTTCCGGATGCCCGAAACCGTTGGCGCACGAGAGTCATTATATACACGAAAGCCAGTGTAAACGGTATCGGTATTGTAATGCAAAGGGATGGACGAGCCCCATAAACTCTGAAATCGAAATGGGTCGTACTTTGTGTATAGCCCACGACGACATAGAGTGGGCTCGAACGGTTCCGAATTCCCATAAAATTCGGTGGCGACTCCAACTTTGACTTAAATTTCAACCCGAGAACAATCTTACCACGAGATTCATTCGCCTACCCAAACCCGCGTGTGGCCGCGTCGGGGTGGACCTACGTCATGTCCACAGGGATTTAGATGGTCCTATAAGTTTTTTCTCTATAAGTGAATTTATTTCTTTTTTTGCAAAAAGTCAAATATTCATAATTCATTTGACATGGTCTTGCCTTTGTAGAAATATTTTCTTCCTTAAAACCTTCTTCATAAAGAAGGTCAACAATATGTTTTTTCCTACTCCAAAAAGCATTTGGGTGGTCATTACAAATATCTAATGAAAATTGATTTTCGATTTCTGAAATCTTTGTTTTAAGCTTAGGATTACTAAGTTTTTCATTCCTAGTTAAAATATTAACTTTGTGCTTTAAAAACCTTAATTGATTTTCTTTTAAAGATCTTTGGTTATTCGTTTCATGTATAGTTTTAACAAAAGGTTTCATTATAAATTTGAAAATAATAGTTTTGTCTTTATAGGTTGCTATTAACCTATTTTTATCTACACTTTGAAAAGGATAAATTTTATTAATAAAGGGTGTTCCAAGTATAATCGGAGTTGAAAGTTTATTTTTAACAAGTAAGAAACTCAAGGGGATACAAGTATCATTAACACAAATGTACGCTTTGGAAGTTTAAACTGGATATCATGTTTTTCTCCACTGCTTGAGATACAGTGTGAGTAGTTTTTTCAAAATATCTGGTAGGAATTAATCATTCTTGTATAACATTTAAATCAGCTCCAGTATCAATTAAAGCGGTAAATTCTTTAAAATATCGATCATCAATTCTAAGTAAGACTTTTACATATCATTTTTGGCCTGTAACAATTTCTAATGTTTGAAGAAATTTATTAGTCGTATTAGATTCATTAGGTAATTTATCCTCCCTTATATTAATGGATTGATATGTTATTAGGTAATTCTTTAATGGATTAATTTATTAGTCATATTAAAGAAACATCATCATCATTATTAATAATGTTATTATTTTTAGAAAGTTCTTCTTGGAAAATAACAAGAGTTTCTAAATTGGAAATTCTTGTGTCATTATGTTTATTTTGAAATTTTAGATCTTTTATCTCAGAATTTAAAATCTCTATTTCTTTTAAAATGTCATGTAAAGAAGTAGGATTTGAGTGTTTCCTCTTATTTTGGAGAAGTTTCTAAACTTCGGACATGGTATAAGGATTTTTATCAGTGACGATATCATCGTTTTTGTATTTATTTGTACTTTTGGAAGTACTGGGAATATTTTCAATAACTTTAGACCGTATTTCGGGGTCTTGGATTGTTTTTAACAAATCTATCCATTGATCATTATCAAGGACATTAATATGATTCTCTTAGAATTGAGATATTAAATTATAAAATTCATTCTTATTAGGATTCTTACAAGATTTTCCCATACCACACGGTGTGCATTCTGAACTGGAGGATTCGAAATAAGTATCTGAATCATTACCAATGATCTTGATATTATCATTACTAGAATTACTTAGACTTCCTTCAGTTTCACTATTAGAATCAGTATTGTCTAAAAATAATTTTGACAACTTATCTTTAAGATCATCATCAATCTCCAAATTATTAATTTGTTTTTGAGTCCAGCAATTATTTACCATGTGACCTTTTTTATTGCACTTAAAGCATCTTATTTGCTTAGAAGCGGTATAACCTTTCCTTTTGTAATTTTTTTTATACTGTTGCCTCTGAAACTTTCTCTGGGATTTCCCCTCTAGATTTTTTCTAGAATACTTCCTTTTTTTGTATCTATGATAACTTTCATTTATATTATTATTCTTCTTTTTAGGAGAAGAAGTAATATCCATACCAAATTGTTCACAAAATTCACCTAGTTGATGTTTTTCAACTAAATTTTGACTTTTTATTTGTTGGTTGAGTTTAATCTCATTACAAAGGTTTAATCCTTCTTGGGTACAAACTTTTATTAGTTGACCATAATTGTATTTATCATAGTCAATGGAGGCTTTATCTCCTCAAAGAGTTTTTCTAACCCTTTCGGCAAATAAATGAGGTAAACCGTCAATAAATTTGGCTTTCCAATGAGGACTATTAGTCTCAGGTAATAGCATAACTTTACTAAGAAATGTGTCTTTATACCACCTAAATTCAGTTAAAGTTTTACATCTTTGATTTTGTAATAGAGTCCTAGTAGACTCTTGGTTATTAGCATATTGACCTGTAAAATGATCAACAATATTTATAACTAAAGTATAAACAGCTTGGTGAGAAGTAACACCATTTTCAATTTTAACAGTAGTATAAATACCAAGTTTCTCTTCTTCAGATAAGTAATTGTCCCACCAACCTTTCAATTGGCCAGTGAAACCTGCTACTATCATTTTAGCAACAGTGACATCATCATTATTAGCATTCTTACAAATAGTAGAATACATAAGCATCCTATGAACGTGATTGTGAATTTGTTTTTCAGAATAACAATCTATATTCCATTCATAAATATGAGTTCCACTGTAACTGTTATTAATATTATATTCTTGTTCTTCATGAAGAAGATCCATTGGTGAAGGTCTAGTGTTATAATAAAGAGTATTGATTGGCTTATCAAACCATTTATTCTTTTTGATAACATTAATATTGTCACCATTTTCTGGATTTAACCCATCATCCAGGGTCTTAATACTGAGACTAACAACTAACTTTATCAGCCAAAGTACTGATTAATTTTTCAGTCAATTCTTTTTCTTGATCTGTTTTGAATTTAAAATTCTTAATTTCAGGTGGATCCTGAATATTAGTCTGAATATTTGGAATTCTTGAAGGTGAAGGTTTAAATTTTTCTATTTTATCCTGAACAAGGTTATTAATTAGATTAATGACTTTGTCAGTTTTATTATGTAAATCCGCAATATGGTCACCAAGAATTTTTAAGTAAAGATTGGCATAATTATTCTATTCAATCAAGCTATTAAGATGATTAGTAGTAATTATAGCAGCATCGTTTTCAAATATTTTTGAAAGAGCTATATAGCCGCATCCATCAAGTTTAAAGGATTGTAAAGGGGGGTAAACTTCTTTAAGATCTTCACCATTTAAAAGTTTGAAATTTCTTTCAAGAACTGATAAATAATTAGATAAATAAGTAGCACAATACCAAGGAACAAAATGTATGATTTCATTTTTTAAAATACAAAAATCATAAAATTCGTCTTGAAGAATTTGTTGTTGGCTATTATTAAAATTATCAAAAAACCAATCTCTAAATTTTTCCCATAAGAATTGAATTCATTACTAATTATTTTTCTGGCTTCTGAACCAGAAGTAAAGTCCAATAAAGGTGTATTAATCATTAAAATTAAAACTCATTTGAGACATAGTCTCTAACTCCCTTTTGGGTTGTCTTTTTAAAATTTGGTCTGGATGAAGTCGTAAAATGTCTTCATCAGTTTCTATTACTTCATCATCTCTTATTTGAGAAGTTGAGAATCTAGATGGGGTAGGAATATCTAGATCATGGTCTAGAGCTGAAATAAAAGTCCTATTAGAAATAGATCTGGTCAGTCTAGAAGTATTACTTCTTGGTCTGAAATGGTTGTCACCAAAATTTAAAGTCACAACTCCTTCCGGAGTTTGTTTAACATCAAATAAATTGGTTTGCATAATAGGTTGTGGGGGCATTGCCTTAGTAATCGTCCAGTGTTCAGGAAAAGATATTTCTTCCCATTTAATAGATTTTCTAGTCGTAATATTAGATCTATTACAATTAGTTTCAATGACAATAGTTTCATTAATATCCTTATCCGTCAATCTGCAGTGAGGATTTAATGTGTATAAAGGTTTAAAATAAATTCTATAACAAATGCATATTAGCTCGGATCCTTTAGCATAATTATAACCATGAGTTTTAACATTTAACGTCAAAGCATCAAGGATATTTGTATCTGTTAAAGATAACTGTAAATTTGGGTAAACATCAAAATAAAGTGGACCATGAACTAAGCTAGACTTAACTACGCCCATGATTGACTTCTGCCAATCTAAATTTCTACCGTCTCTTAGAGCTGCTACAAAGCTCTCTGATAACCCTTCAAGAGTTAAAGGTTTGAATGCCACTTGGACTAATCCTATGTGAATAAATTTGTGATCAGATCTTCTATAAGGTTCTAAATCAAAATTATTTAATAATTGGACGTACATTTCGTCATTATTTAAAGAAATAGATTCTTCAGTGGTTTTTACTACTTGTTTTAAACCTATTCTTTTAAACCATCCTAATTTGTAAATGGTCTTAATATTAACTCTAGGAATAGTCCATTTATTTAATAGTTCCATATCTTGAGGTAATTCGGCCTCATTGGTGAAACTGTTTTTAACATGTTTATTACTCGGGCTGACATGTTTTACCAGTTTACTCATAACTGAGAACATGTTGAATTATGACTTAACATATCTTAAGCTCCCTATTGTCCATGGCTCCGATACCATCTAAAGGATCTTTAACGACTTATGAACATAATAAGAAAGGTAGTATTACAAGTGATTGGGATTTTATCACAAAATATATTAAGTTTGAACTGTGAATAGGCAAATTAAACCAACCGGGGACAGCAAAAGCCGGCGCCTACTAGGCATATGGCAACGGTGCCTCCCTCAAAGGTCCCTAACGCATGTCTATATATATATATAAAATGTTGTCAAAAGAAAAGTTTGGTTACCTTAATAGCTACTCCTATTTATTAATTATATTAAAAGCTATAGATTGTCGGGGTCGATGATATCGTCGAAGTTGGGAATTTCCTCTCCTCCTTCTTCTAGAATAATACATTTACCCATACAAAAGAAAATAAATTAGTTAGATTCTGACCTTACTAAAATAATAAAAAGTAAAATAATAAGTACCGTAAGTAAAATAAACTAATAAGATGAAAGGTTTGAGGAGTCGAAAATAGACGTTAAGATACATACGTAAGTAGTAAGGGTTGAATGAATGATACGTAAAAATGAAATGCATACTCCTATTTATAGGAGGAATTTCCCCCACTACTCACTCCTATTGCCTAGAGTAGGCAACATGAATACTCCTTAGTCTCATGCATGTTCAACATAACACGTAAATTTTCAATTTTTTTAATAAGGTCCCAAGTAATTCCTTTCGATCTATATTTCAGACAAATAAATGTCTTTTATTATTAAAAAGTCAAAATATAAGGTTACTAAATTAACATAATGGAACCCGTAAAATTTATTTAAAAATTTTGTAAGACGTAAGTACGTTCCGTAGTACTTGTTCACGACCTCGTATAACTGGATTTTAAAACGTTATATAAAATTTTTGATAAATCATTTTCAAAATTTATGAGACGAGAAAATGTCAGAATGACAGGTTACTATTAAAATATTATCGAGTCTTAAACTTTGTTTAACGAAAGATAAAAACTTTAAATACGTTTATTAAACACGGAGTGTTACAGTCTTCCCCCTTAAAATAATTTCGTCCTCAAAATTCTGATATAACTTAAGGGTTCGACTTAAGTTTACTATTCTACCTGAATCAAATAGTTGTGGGTGTTTCTCTCCCATTGACGCCTCAGTTTCCCTCGTGGTTTGTTCATATTACTGACCTCTCCACAATACTTTGACAAGGGGTATTGCTTTTCTCCTTAAAGTACGTACTTCTCTTTCTAGGATTCGAACGGGCCTTTCCAAATAAATAAGGTTTGGTTCTAAGGATATCGCATCTGGTGTAGTAATGTGTGATGGATCACTTCTATATATCCTTAATTGGGATACATGGAATACATTATGAGGTTTTTCTAGGTCAATGGGTAAATCCAATCAATATGCTACTTGACCTATTCGATCCAAAATCTCATAAGGTCCGATATACTTAGGACTCATATTTCCTTTAACTTTAAATCTTCTCACCCTTTTCATTGGTGCAACTTTTAGGAATACTTTATCTCCAACCTCAAATTCAATTGGTCATCTATGCGTATTTGCATAAGCTTTCTGTCTATCTTGTGCGCTTGAAATTTCTCTCGAATTATTTTGATATGTTGAATCTAGTCTTGGATAATCTGAGGTCCTAAACCGACATTGTCACTAATGTCATCCCAATATACTGGGCTTCTACACCTTCTACCATACAATGCTTCAAAAGGAGCACATCCCAAACTAGTATGGTAACTATTATTGTATGAAAATTCTATTAACGGAAGGTTCTTCTCCCAACTTCCTAGAAATTCTAGGGTACATGCTCGTAACATATCCTTAAGGGTTTGGATAGTCATTTCCGTTTGACCATCAGTTCCTGGGTGAAAAGCTGTGCTCATTCTAATCTTACTACCAAATAGTTGTTGTAATTTGTCCCAAAATTTTGACAAAAATCTCGGGTCTTGATCTGAAATAATTTCCTCGGGTACTCCATGAAGTCTGACTATTTCGGCTGTGTAGGCCTCAGCTAATTATTCTAATCTCCAAGTTTCTTTCATGGGTACAAAATGTGCGACTTTAGTTAATCTATCTATGATTACCCAAATAGCGTCTTTCTGACCCTGTGTCCTAGGTAATCCCATAATAAAGTCCATAGAAATCAAACTCCACTTCTCTCTGGGTATATCAAGAGGCTGTAACAGGCCTCTTAGTCTTTGGTGTTCAATCTTCACCTACTGACAAATTAGACATTTGGCTACAAACTCAGCTACATCTCGTTTCATGCCCGACCACCAAAATCGTTGTTTCAAATCTTTATACATCTTATCTGATCCTGGGTGCATATAATACTTAGAACTATGAGCTTCGCACAGAATCTTATTCCTCAAAATATCATGATCGGGTACACACCATCTACCCTTAAGTCTCACGCTTCCATCTTGATGAATAGTGAAATCATGTTTCCCACTCGTTTGAACTTCTGCTCGCAGTTTTATTAGTTCTGGGTCTTCCCATTGAAGGCACCATGTTAAATAATGTTGTATCTCCATGCTTTATCATTTCTATGTCAAGTTTCTCCAAATCATGAATCAACGTACTCATCGAATGACTTTTCTTTCTGCTCAAGGCGTCAGCCACAACATTGGCTTTCCCCTCATGGTATAATAGTTCAATGTTGTAACCCTTAATCAGTTCTAACCATCTGCATTGTCTCATGTTCAACTCCTTCCGAGTGAATATATACTTAATACTCTTATGATCGGTGTAAAACTTACAACTAACTCCACACAAATAATGTCTCCAAATCTTCAAAGCGAAGACAACGACGACTAATTCTAAATCATGAGTTGGGTAATTCCTTTCATGAATTTTCAATTATCTCGAGGCATAAGCTATAACTTTCCTTTTCTGCATTAGCACGCATCCTAAACCGTTAAGTGATGCGTCCTTGTAAACCTCATACTCCTCTCCATCAGTTGGTAACATTAAAATCGGTGCAGAAATCAATCTTTCTTTAAGATCCTGAAATGCTTTCTCGTACTCCCTGGTCCAAATATACTTTGATTCTTTCTGAAGTAATTTTGTCATGGGTCTTGATATCTTTGAAAATTCGGGTACAATTCTCCTATAATAACCCGAAAGTCCTAGAAAACTTCTTACCTCAGTCACACTCTTAAGTGCCTGCCACTCCTTGACAGCCTCAATCTTAGCAGGGTCTACTTGAATTCCTTCCTTACAAATAATATGTCCCAAAAATACAACTTCATGTAACCAAAATTCACACTTGGACAATTTAGCGTACCACTTGTGATTCCTCAAAATATTCAAAATAGTACGTAGGTGTTTTTCATGCTCGACAGAGTTCTTAGAATACACCAAAATGTCATCGATAAATACTACCACGCAAGCATCCAAATATTCGTGGAATGTTCTATTCATCTGATCCATGAAGACTGCTGGTGCATTGGTTAACCTAAAAGGCATAACTCGAAACTCATAATGACCATAACGAGTTCTAAAAGCGGTTTTCTGAACACCCTCCTCCCTGACCGAAATCTGATAATAGCCCGACCTTAAGTCAATCTTGGAAAATATACCAGCTCCTTTAAGTTGGTCAAAAAAATCATCTATCCTCGAAAGCGGATAACGGTTCTTAATGGTTACCTTATTTAATTCTCTGTAGTCAATACAGAGTCTCATAGTACCATCTTTCTTCTTAACAAAAAGCACAGGTGCTCCCCAAGGTGATGTGCTTGGTCTAATGAATCCTTTTTCCAACATTTCTTCCAATTGCCTTTTCAATTCCTGAAGTTCCATAGGAGCCATCCTATAAGGTGATTTAGAGATAGAGGTTGTTCCTGGTGCGAGATCAATACTAAATTCCACGTCTCTCAAGGGTGGTATTCCAGGTAAATCCTCAGGAAACACATCTGGAAATTCTCTCACTACAGGTATGTCACTAATTTCCATTTTGTCATCATTCTTAGTGATGTTAGAAAGGTAAACTTGACATTCTTTTCGATACAAACTCATTAGTTTCATTGCTGATACTAGCTTAGTATTTTGATTCGATCTTAAGCCTTTATAGGATACCCGATCTCCAAGTGGGCTCCTCAGAGTTATTTTCTAATCCCTACACTCAAATTGGGCATGATACTTACCTAACCAATCCATCCCAAGAATAACATCAAAATTAAGAAGGTTAAAACTTATCAGGTTAGCTAAGAAGGTAGACTCCAAAATGATAGGCACATCCTCAAATAATATGTTACAACTCACAACTTGACCGTTAGGTAAAGATATTGATGCATCCACACTCACATGATTGGATAAGTTTGCTCGGGTGGCAAAAGAGGGTGATACATGGGATAAAGATGCCCTTGTGTCGAATAACACACGTGCCAAACATGAGTTAATGGAAAACATACCAGAGACAACATCAACATCCTCAAATTCCTCTGCGTCCATCTCCGTCAAGGCATAAACCTTTCCCTGAATTCTTGCATAAGGCGGTCCTTGATTTGTGTTAGTTCTCGATTTTTTTGGACACTGAAATGACTTGTGTCCTTCCAATTTACAGTAGAAGCATGTGATAGGTTTGCTATTACATTGTTTGTTAGGGTGAGCTGGACGTTTACACAGAAAACAAGTGGCAGTATCCTTCGCTTGCGGTTGGTTTGTAAAAGAGGTATTGTTGGCTCGGTTAGTATTCTGGTAGTTAGGTTTCTGGTAGTTGTTCTTATACACTGGTTTCTTGAAATTGTTCTGGTTAGAATTGTTTTTATTGAAAAAGGGTTTCTGAATGAAACTGGACGGTGATACAGTTGAAATAAAGGGTTTCTTCTTTTTCTTATCAGCTTGGATCACATTGTTCACAATTAAGGCTTTCTCGTAAGCTTTCTGAAAAGTATCAAAGTCAAGTCCCGACATAATTTTTCCTAGCTCGGTTTCCATACCCCGAACATATTGGGCAATTCTAGAGGGTTCATCCGGTACTAGTCTCTTAGCAAATTTGGACAACTCCTCATACTTCTTAGTATAGTCATGTAAGGTCATATATCCCATTTCAAACTGGTTAAACTCCTGCTCCTTCTGCCATCTCATTGCGGCAGGGTAAAACTTATCCTTAATTCTTCCCCTAAAGTCTTTCCAACCAGCTCCAGGTGTGGCTATATGTCCTTCCTTAGCAATCCTCGACCAACTATTGGTTTCCTCTTTCAAAAAGTAGGTTGCTACCTCCACCATTACCTCAACAGGTGTGTGGCTAAGTTTCAAAAGTTTTTCCATCTCTTCTAATCATTCGAATAGGTTTGTAGGGTTGTCTGATCCAGAATAGGTAGAAGGTCGGTGTTTAGAGAAATTTTCAAAAGCTGTCTGATGGTTATGATTAGGGTTCTGATGATTATCATTCATAGCTTGGGTTAAAAGGGCTTGGGTTGCGGCCAACTGACTGACCATCCCAGTGATAACATCCTCAAAGTGTTGACATCTTGTTTCTTCTTGATTGTTTCCGTTTCTCGTCATCTGTGATTTTCGTTAATGTGCAAAGGTTACAAAAATCAAGGATTACACACAATGTTATTTAGATACTAAATTATACATATAACATATTTCAGAAAGTTTTACAACATATTACAAAAGTAGTTTACATCCTTTATTCATATGATTAGGGAATAATACTAAAATTTGTTAGATTTTACAAGCTTTCTATTTAGACCTATAGCAAAATAGTACAAGGCTATTTTAAACTCGTCCCACTTAATATAAAATCCTTCAGGTGAGCATTTCTTTTGCCACCAATCTTTGTATTTATTTCCAAGAAAGTCTACGGCAAATAGAGTTTTCCATTCATCCAGTACTCTAGCATAACGAAATCCGGTCTCGATATTTCTGCACCAATATCCGTGCTCTGCTATTGTTCCTACAAAGTATTCTGGTCCATATATCTTAAAACTGACGTTTGCGTCTATTAACTGTCCCTTTTTACTAATCAATCAATTTGCACTGGAAAGGTTTGAAATGGAATTTAAACTTATATGCTTTATCAATCCAGTTGGTTTGCTTATCCCTTCAGTCATATTCCGCAGCCTTCTTTGCGGGTAGCCATTTCTTAAACCGATTCCTTTTCTCGGGAGACATGTCCATGTTTGGATTATCTGGCTTCATTAGGCTGTAATTCATCCTCAAAAGTTAAAATAACTTATCCAAGTTTGGTTTAGATAACAATTTAAAATAAGGGAACGTAAGGTTTCTAACCCTGCTAATGTGACTTAGTGTTTACGAAATCAATAAAGGATAATGTGAAAAGAAAAAAAATGAAAAATAGTAACTCTTAGAAATAGAACGATACATACATATATATATATATATAGAGAGAGAGAGAGAGAGATACCAGGTACATATAGTTAGACATCAAGTTTTTACAAGCTCGAGTGTTTTAACCACTATTTCGATACAAAATCATGCCAGTCTATGGCAAAACTTAAGTGGTATATAATACATTCTGATTTAGCTGCTATATACACTACAGTCATCTAATCTGAAAAGTACTCTCCATAATCCCTAATCAGAAGGAGGTGGCATTTCCTCCGGATCTATGTCAATCACATCAGGAACGGTTGCCTCACGGGCACGCCTCTGTTCTCTTATAACTGTCTTCTAGTGCCTCAGATAGCGGGTCACCCTAAGGTAGATAAAATGGGCAGGGTACCCTACGTGTCCTGCCGCCTGATGTTCTTCCAGATCACATCGATAACTGAAGCTGGAAAATCCTCAGTCTCTCGTAGTTGAGAGGGTACGAATTAAGGCATAGCCCCTAAGCCTCTGACTAGTCATATATAGGGGGTTGTCTTACTCTGCGTAATAGCGAAAATAGTCTTTCAGAAATAAAATATGAGAGGGTAACACCCCCGTTTATCCAAGAGCCTTAACTAGGCCTTCCCGGATAAATGGGAGTGTTACCATCTCAGGTTAACCGAGGCAGTAGTCCCATCACAAAACAATACTGAAACACAACCGAGTTTAATAGATTATTCAAAGGATGCAAACCAAGTTTGGAACTAAATACGGTTACAAAAACCCAAAACGGCTACATAAAACAAAAAGGATCCGTTAAGTATTAATGACGGAAACGCGCTAAGAGTATGACAATGTTGGTTACACACTCCCTTCCCGAACAGCAAATCCCTTCAGTTAAGCACACATCAAGGATCCATATCTGCATCAATACTCTGCTCCCCAAAAGACCGGAAATGTCAATTGGATCGTCGCAGGCCCCCAATAAAATAGGGTGACAATTTAAACAGAGGAAACGGTTAGAACATGCTAACATTAAAATACCAATACGGAGTATAAAACATTCAGTCTCAATCATCTCAACACCATCATCAGTACCAATCGGTAATATCATCGCCATATTCTCAGCACTTCACTGTGCCCATAATTTCCGCTACACTACTCAATGGACCTCCCGGCCAGGATATCGCTATACTACTCAGTGGACCTCCCGGTCAGGATTTCGCTACACTACTCAATGGACCTCCCGGTCAGGATTTCGCTATACTACTCAATCCCGTTCATATCAATGTCATATCATAAATACATAGCTCATACGACATCATATTATTAACATATTCTAAGTAAGGAAAACCTTACCTAATTAGCAGGTCACCACAGTGCCAGTAGTATAATTCACCACGGAGATTCTACGAAGTCCGGTCCTAATAAAGTATTATACATCTAAATTAATATCGATCATAACGCATTTAATTATAAGACAACACCGATAGCATTCCCGTTAAATTAAAATACAACAACCGGTGGTAATTATTATAGGAACAAATGAGATTATATGTTATATACTAGCAACAACTTATTATAATACAGTAGGTGTAGTTATTATATTGTACCACTACTACAACTTATTATAAGATAGAACTAATTATATTATTATCACTAGTACACTAACAGCAACATCCACAATCTTGTCATCATTAAATTCATAGATTATTACTATTACTAACCAGTAGCTCACCAATGTTTACGCACCTTACGAACAACAATCAAAGTTCTACTGCTACACACCATACGAAACAACCACAAAATAACCAGTACCATTAACCTCATCCCCTCACGAAAATGGCGTATGAGACAACATAATACGCTGAACCCAAACAATAAAACAACCCAACCACGACAAAGACACTTCAACCATTGTAATGACAACAGTTCGCAACCTCAACAACACCACTGAGTACTCGACCAATACAAAATGATGTACAACAATAATACCTATCGACAAAAGCTATACCTGACCCAATTACCATAATGCGCACGATGACTACTCAACAACGACGATAAATAATACGACTAGTATAACAACAGCAACAACAACCACCACCATTGACAATACTAACTTTGACACCGAAGTATCGACATAATTATTCATTAATCATACCGCATAAACATAAATAGAATAGTTTGGCATACCTAGATCACGCGCAAAACCGAGTTCTAGCCTATCGGTGGTCCGGTCCGACTCCTAGGGTTCTCCCTTTGTTCTTCTTTTTCGTGCGGCGGTGCGTTGTGCTTGTGCTTTTGTTTGAGCCGTGTCCTTTTTGTGTAGTGGGTGAAGTGTTTATAACGGTGTAGGGTTAGTGTATAATGGAGTATTATTTTATAGATAAACGTGGGCTTTGATCGGGTTATCCTTGATCGGGTTTGACTTAGTATAAAATAATGACTCGGTTTAACTTGCTACAAAATGCGGGTATTACAATCTACCCTCCTTATAAGGAACTTCGTCCCGAAGTTCGATCCCCGACACAATTATCCTTCTAATAACAAGGCAAGTAAGACGGAAATGTCTATATGATGGAATTTAGTTACAGTAAATAGAACTGTTACACCTTACCCCCCTTAAAGATAAAGTTACGTCCCCGTAGCCGAAGTAGTTACCTGATCGAAGAGATGAGGAAAACGTGTCTTCATCGATGCTTCTGTTTCCCAGGTGGCCTCCTCGACATTGTGGTTAGACTACAAAACTTTGACAAGAGCTGTTTCTCCTCCCCGGGTTTTTCGAACTTTCCGATCTAAAATTTCCTTTGGAACCTCCTCATAGGTAAGAGTATCATCTAACTGGATCATCTCGGGTTCAATGATGTGAGATGGGTCACTCAAGTATTTCCTCAATTGGGAAACATGAAACACATTATGGACCTTATCAAGAGCTGGGGGAAGTGCTAATCGATACGCCACCTCCCCTATCCTATCCAAAATTTCATACGGCCCAATAAACTTTTGACTCAACTTGCCCGTCTTCCCGAACCTCATAACTCCTCTCATAGGGGACACTTTCAACAAGACTTTATCACCCACAGCGAATTCGACCTCTCTGCGGTGGAGATCAGCATAACTCTTCTGACGATCCTGGGCTGCTCGCATCTTCTGTCTAATTATTTGTACCTGTTCGACCATTTCCTGAATCATGTGGGGACCAAGCACTACTGTGTCGGCCTTATCATCCCAGCACACTGGACTCCTAGACTTCCTCCCATACAAAGCTTCAAACGGTGCCATCTGAATACTAGAATGGTAGCTGTTGTTGTACGAGAACTCAATCAAATCCAGTCGATCCTCCCACGAACCTCGAAATTCCAATGCACATGCCCGCAACATATCTTCCAGAGTCTGTATGGTCCGTTCTGTCTGAGCGTCAGTAGCAGGGTGGAATGTTGTACTCATCTTCAATCGTGTACCTAAAGATTCTTGCAGCTCCTGCCAAAACTTCGATATGAACCTCGAATCACGATCTGACACAATATCTCTAGGTACTCCATGTAATTTCAGAACATGTCTCCTATAAGCCATTGCTAGCTCGACCTTACTCCACGTATCCTTCATTGGTACGAAGTGAGCCGACTTGGTGAGTCGATCTACTATCACCCAAATCATATTATTCCCCTTTTGAGTTCTCGGCAAACCTACAATGAAATCCATAGAAATAGAGTCCCACTTCCACTCAGGTACCTCTAAGGGTTGCAGCTTACCCTGTGGTCGTTTGTGTTCACTCTTAACCTTCTGACAAGTCAAACATCTGGACACAAACTCGGCCACTTCTCTCTTCATGTTATCCCACCAGAATGTCTTCTTCAGATCCTTATACAACTTGTCCCCACCCGGATGTACCGAGTAAGGACTACAATGCGCCTCAGTCATGATTTTCCCCCTTAAATCTCCTCCTTCCGGCACCCACCACCTGTCATTGATCCTGAGGCTCCCGTCCGGGTGCATGGTGAGATTTGAGGGTTCACCTCTCTCAATACGGGCTCGCCACATTTGGTATTTCGGATCCAAAAACTGCTCTTCTCGTATTTCGGCCTACAACTCTGGTTGAATCGCCAAGTCAGACATTGTTTCCCCTTTCCTTATCACATGAATCCTCATCTGTTGCACTTCATTCCTTAGCCTCAATCTGGACATATCCAAACACAGAGAATGCACCGACTTCCTGCTTAGAGCGTCGGCCACCACATTTGCCTTTCCCTCGTGGTATAAAATCTCCATGTCATAATCTCCGATCAAATCTATCCAGCGCCTCTGTCGCATATTCAACTCCTTCTGAGTGTAGATGTACTTCAAACTCTTGTGATCTGAAAACACCTTGAATGTTGCCCCATACAGATAATGTCTCCATATTTTCAGAGCAAACACCACTGCCCCAAGTTCTAGGTCATGAGTGGGGTAGTTCTCTTCGTACACTACAAGAGATCACATCTTTAGCGGCATTTATTTTGTTATTAGGCGGCATTTATAAATGCCACGCAAAGTGGTTGCAGCATTTAATCATTTGCCATTAGATTCAATGTAGGGAGAAGTCATTGTGGCATTTCTACAAATGCTGGTAAAGCCTTATATAAACCCCACTATAGACTTTTCATAAATTCAAAATTTTGTTATTTATTTCATTTGCTTTTTTTTAATTGGTAAGCGTATCTTTCCAATTTTGGAGGTTTTTTTTAAATTTCTAATAATATTGTTTTAATATAAAAGATATATTAAAAGTAACTAATTAAAAAAAGGACAAACATATAAAATAACTTATTTTATAATATTGACAATAGAATTCGTAGGTGTCAAGTGACCATTACAATAGCTTATATGGGTATAAACCCAATTCGTTAAATCTTAATCAAAGGATTAAAAAAACGTAAATAGGTACAATCCAAATACCAAAATTTCTATAGTTATATCTCTATCAAAATAGCTAAGTGGAAATGGGTAGTCATCCCAAAAAAACAAAAGCGATTGTGCGGCTACGTATGAGGATTATTAAGGATATCTCTACCAAATAAAGCCATCTTGAGCATGGTTAACTCATCTTCCATTTTTCTTTGCACTTCTAAATTTTCTTCTTGTATCTTGACACATTTATCATTCACCTTCTTGAGCTCACACTCCAATAATTGAATTTTTTCGTTACATAACACATGATCGTTATCCAAACCTTCTTTGTTACCATAGCATGCCGTAGATGAAATAGACGATGGACCTCTACCAAGCCCGCGGACTCGTCCTCTTCTCTCAGGACCTATAATCTCATTAATTACCTGTGAGTATATATCTCCATGCCAAGCAACAACTCCATTTGTGACTTCTTTATTATTTGGCAAATCTTTTAATTTTGCATTGATCATTTCCTAAAAGCAACAAAGAACATACACCTCCATGTGAAATTCACATATAAGTCTATCCAAAAAAATTCAAATCAATATATGAGCAATTAAATAAAAGTTGAACATGATTCTCACCACCGCTTGCCTTGATTTTTCATCCATTGGAGCAGGATCAGTTTTTCGGTCCTTATGAGTCTCCAAGAACACATGAGCACGGGATGGTGGTACTCCATCAATAGTCTGTCCAAAAAATATAGCACGACTTTGAACATATAAGCTCTAAGTTAATAAATTGCGTCCGTTAAAAAATTACACACCTGCTCCTCAATAATTCGCGCAAAACTTTTTGATCCAGCAGTGTGTGTCATAACTTGAGACTCACGACTCTGTCTATTTTTAATAGAGCGCTCCTGTCCACATCCGTAGCATATCAGACAATAACAATAATTACCAAAAAAACGATAAGAAGAAAGAACTACTCTCAAGTAGTACATTGACTGATCTTGAACAATAATACAAAAGCTATAGTGTAAAAATAAGAGACTATATATGTGCACACCATACCTTCGCTTTTGGTGAACTCCAATAAGTAACTAATGAAATCCATTGATCTCGTGGCACATTATCTGGTTTAGCATTCAAAACTTTGCTTACATTTCCCTTGTTTGGTTCAAAGTACTCATTTTTTAGTTCGGCTTTGAAGTTACTCCATTTTCTTCCAATTGATTGCAACACATACTTCGCAGCTACAGAATTTGGAATAATAAACTTTGACTGTACAATTTGAAACAATAATAACAATATAGTAAGACAAATATATATCATAAATAAGTAGTAAGTTTGTTTACTTCTTATTCATAAAAATCACCTTCACAATTTGAAGAAGCTCGTTCTTTTGATCTTTTGGAACTAGTCTCCAATCAGGAGGATAACTCAACGAGCATAAGGCAGGGTTTCTTGCTATTGTACCAATGAAATGAGCAAGTTGGGATACTTCACCTCCAACTGGCTGCCAATCGTTATTCCAGCTAGCCTTTATTCTTTTGTTCTTAGGTAAATTCCAAACATTGGCCATCAAAGTTGGTCCCCTACGCTTAGTAGATGTAGACTTAGAATGCCCTATAGAAAAGTGAAAATTATTGAAGTTTCCAACAATATCACATTTACACCAATATAACAATTGTACACATCAGAAGGAGATATCTTACTTTCGACATTTTCATCGGTGAAAGACGTGTTGTCTATGAAGAATTCATCACTATCAAAGTTGTCACGAGGCTGGGAAGCTCCATCTTCATGAACTTGATTAGAATCAAGTGGTTGGAGGGGATTAACAGGTGTAACCTCACTGCCATCACTTCTGACATTAACGATACGAGGCCGTCTTGTCACCATTGAAGCTATAAAATAAAAATACAAGAACAACATCATGAGAACTAATTAGCTTATACTAAAAAGATCGCTTGAAAAAGTATAAATACATAAATAAAATAAAATAAGCTAGTGCAACATAAACATGTATAAGGAAGAAATAGAACATTACCTTCACCGTATGTCAAAGTGAAGACAAAACAAAAAAAACAAAAAACAAAAAATATAGATAAACCTCAATGCAACTTATCAGTGACAACAAATTGCGGTCACTTCAACGCTTACCTATGTGTCTTACTCAAATGTAAAACTATTTAATCAATCATTTAATTAATAACATTTTTTTAATAAGAAGTTCATGAATATAGCATACGATAAAATGGATCCATATAGTTCTAAATCATCATAAATAAAAAAAGTTTTGTCTTCAACTTGATGATCATTTAACTAAAATCGTTATCTTCTTCATCATCTTCGTCTCCAATTTGGTCCTCATTTACATATAATCCTTCAAAGTTAGATGTTGAAGACTCATCCATTTCTACATCTAAATCAGCTTCTAAGTCAACCATTTCAGAATCATTATTCATAAACAATCCAACATCTTCGTAGTCATCCTCCCCTGTGTCAAATGTATCCCTACGTTTCATGGGAATCGGAATGCACCATTGTGGCTCTATACCATCTTCAACAAAAATAACTTGTTGAACTTGAGAAGGGAAAACAAAAGGATCATCACTTAGGCGACCTCCGGTGTGTATGAGATGCTGAAAGTTAACTAATGTGCAGCCTAATTTGTCTCTTTTTATGCCTCTTCCACTTACTACATCAACCCAATCACATGCCATCAACACAACCTTAAAATCTCCATAATAATCCAACTCAACAATGTCAATAATACGACCAAAGTAATTCACATCTCCAAGCATTGGACGTGAGTCACTAGAGCTAGCATAACTCTGTGTTTTTGCAACAACCATTATCCCACTGTTTTGAGTTGTCATATCTTGCTCATATCCTTTACTTCTAAACCTAAATCCATTTTTTACATCGAATGCATGAAACCTTCTTGCAATAATATTTGGGCCTCTTGCAAGTGTCTTAGTGTGACTAGTAAGTCGATGATCTGCCCCACTGTCAGTATCGTTAACCTACCAAACAAACGTAACACGTTAAGTTATCTGATTAATAAGGTTAGATATATGTTAAAATTAATATTTGGTTTAGGTTTCATACATAAATCCTCAACCAATCACTAAAGCCTTCACTATGAAGCTTCTCTTTCTCACGTTGTGTTGGTCGCCTTCGACGATTCGTTCTACTAATGTGGGCCATATGATCCCTAACATGTGAAAAATATAGTTCATAAAAATCATATCACGGATAATCATGGTTTAAGAAAATTTGCTTAGAAAAGTAGATTTGCTTACTTCTTTAAAGAGCTAAGGTTTGTATCATCGCAATTGAACAACACATAACGATGTGCTTGCTTCCACATTATGTCTTCCATTCTAAATCCAAGTACACTTCCATATGGTCTCCCTTCAGAAGGAAACAAACATGACTCCTCTTCATCGGTGTTATCTACCATGTTATCAGCAGTGTTACGTTGACAACTTCTTGACTCTACTCCTTTCAGATATTTTGAACAAAAGTTGAGACACTCATCAGCAAGGTAAGCCTTTGCAATAGAACCTTCTGGTCGCGCCTGATTTCGAACATAAGACTTCAAGGTTTTTAAGTACCTAAAATAATATGACTCAAAATCGTCATTTGGTTAAAATGAAAATAAAAATAAAAATAAAAAACAAAAGAAAAAAATTACCTCTCTATCGGATACATCCATCGGTAGTGCACTGGCCCGCTTACTCTAGCTTCATGAATTAGGTGAACAACTAGGTGAACGCTAACCGTGAAAAACGAAGGCAAAAATATTTTCTCCAAAGAACAAAGGATTTTAGCAACCTTTCCTTCAAGTAGATCAAGCTCATGGATGTGAAGTGTTTTTCCACAAAGGACTCTAAATATGGTGCATAGCTCAGTTAGAGTAGATGTAACTTTGTCATCTAGATTTCCCCTCAGAGCAACCGGGAGAAGACATTGCATAAGAACATGACAATCATGACTTTTGAGTCCACACAAAGTGTTATTCTTATGGATGCATCTAGATATGTTTGAAGAATACCCATCCGGAAATTTCACTTTTTGCAAAACCTTTAAAAAACACTTCTTACCCTCTTTAGCCAAGCAATAAGGAGCTGGTGGCATGAATGTTCTCCTCCCTCGCGATTGTGGCCATAATTTCTTCCTAATTCCAAGAACTTTAAGGTCCTTTCTAGCTTTCAAATTGTCTTTTGATTTGTTGTGAACATTCAAGAGTGTGTTTATGATGTTGTCACATACATTTTTTTCGATATGCATGACATCAAGATTATGTCGCACCAAATTAAACTCCCAATAAGGAAGTTTGAAAAATATACTCTTCTTTTTCCATGTACCATCAACCACCCCCGTAGGCGGATCACTAAGTTTCCCTAAAGAAAAATTAATATCTCTAAGTTGCTCTAACAATTCAGATCCTGACGGTGGCTTGAGTTTTGTAAGATCAGCAAGAAATCGTTGGTGATCCATGTAAGAAAATTTCTGACCATACTTCAACCTCTTTGCACAATAACTCGTATTGCATGAAACACACCCAAATTTACCGTGTATGTTCCAACCAGACAAATTTCCTAAAGCAGGATAATCATTAATTGTCCAACACAATGATGCACGCATTTGAAAAACCTCTTGAGCCGAGGAATCAAATGTAGGTATTCCATTATCCCACAAGTCAGTCAATTCTTCTACAAGAGGTTGCAAGTAGACATCAATATTATTTCCAGGTGATTTTGGACCAGGAATGATCGATGACAAAATGAAGTTCTCCTTCTTCATGCATAACCATGGAGGTAAATTGTAAGGTATTAAAATTACTGGCCAAATGCTATGAGTACTATCCATTCTACCAAACGGATTAAAACCGTCACTTGCTAGCCCCAACCTGACATTACGAGGCTCAAGGGCAAACTGTGGGTATCTATTGTCAAAACTACTCCAAGCCTCCGCATCAGCAGGATGCCTTAGGATGCCATCCTTTGTACGTTCCATGGCATGCCATTTCATTTCATTTGCTAATTCCGATGACATATAAAGCCTTTGAAGCCTTGGTCCTAAGGGAAAGTACCGTAATACTTTTGATGGAATTTTTTTTTTTTTTTTTAACAGTGTTAGAATCATCATTTTTATTCGGATCCACCTTCCATCTAGAAGCGTGACATTTTTCACACTCTTGTAATTCTGAATGCTCTTTCCAAAATAACATACAATCATTTGGACACGCATCAATATTTACATACGATAAACCTAATCCATCGACAATCTTTTTACATCCATGGAAAGAATCAGGTAAATTTTCACCCTCGGGAAAAGCTTCTTTAAGCAGCTTAATAAAGTAATCGAAAGAAGCATTCGACCAACCAAATCTACACTTACCATTGTATAATTGTAGCAAAAAAGATAATAGATTAAAGTTCTTACACCCGGGATAAAGGTCCATGTCAACAGCTTCGACAAACCTATGATATTTTTCTATTTCAGCCACAACAACATCAATATTAGGTCTATCTAACCCATCATGATTATCATTGATTGTGTTCATACTTTCTTGAACACCATCACTTTCTTCAACAATATTTTGGGTCAAGTTAGAAGCTTTTCTAATGTCAGATAATAATCTCAAGGTATCCTCGTTACCTCCACCATCGACATTCATATTATTATTGTCAGGTTCATCATTACTATGTGTGTTTATTTCTGAAACTTTAGAGGATAATGATTCACCGTGACAATACCAAACGTCATAATCTACCATCATTTTATTTATGACAAGGTGGTCATACATATGCACTTTATCTAGAGTAAGACGATTCAAACATTTGGTACAAGGACAAGGGACCTTCTCGTCCTTATCTTGTCTAAAGGCGAAATTCAAAAAATCCGTTACCCCACTTAAATACTCATACCGATTATCACTAGCAATCCATTTGCGATTTCTATTGTCCATGATCCTGATAAGATAACACATAAGCTTGTTTGAACGAAAAATCAATGATCATATTTTAAAAAGAAGAAGATATAATTAATTAAATGAGCATAAAAACACGCAAATTAGCTGAAAGAAATTGTTTATTTTTTCCAAGATTATGTATCGTACGTATATGTGAAATTGTGTTTGTCCAAAAAAGAGTTAGAGACTATAATCACTAATGTCTAATTAACTAAAATAAAGTCATATTCTTTCAGACTGAAGTAAGCTGAATAGAACTGAACTAAGCTAAAGTGAGCTGAATTACTGAGACGGAGGTTCATGAGGTTGAATTTAACTGAAATATACTAAACTAAACGAAAGGAGCTGAAAAGAAATCGAAAAAAACCCGACTTAAGACTCTAAGAGGGGAGTAAAAAAGAGAGATTAATATGCTAAGCATATGATATCCTGTCTCATTCACAAATTTGATGTCTGAAATGCAACTTTTTGCCTGGATTATGGAAAAAAGCTTTGAGAAATCAGAAATGCAACCTGCGTTAGCTTACTTTGCATTAGGAGTGTTTGGACGAGTCGGCTTATTAGTACATAGAGTCCAAACACAAATCAGAATTCTGATTAGGACTCGGTACTCGGTCAAGCCGACTTATCACGTCGGCTTATTAGCAGGAGTGTTTGGTCCAAACACAAATCAAGTCGAAACACAAATCAAGTCGGCTTATTAGCGTTTGGTCCAAACACTAATTAGTCCAAACACAAATTAACCGACTTATCACGTCGACAAATCAGAATTCTGATTAGAGTCCAAACACAAATCAAGTCGGCTTATTAGTACTCTATCAATTCTGATTTGTTTGAACATATCAGAACCCAATTAATACAACAAATCAATACCAGCAAAATCGTAACAACTCAAAAACAACTCACTGACAATTTTTTAACATCACAATTTTTTAACAACTCAAAAACAACTCACTCAAAAACAACATATCAGAACCCAATTAACATCACATTTTCCTTAACAACTCACTGACAATTTTTTAAACAACTCAAAATCGCAAAAAGAAACTATCAACATGACAATTGCACAAAGAATAAACAGTCATAACAAGAATAAATCAATAATAAATGATTCGGACATAATCAGAATGAAACAATTTCACCAAATTTTGGTAAACAGTTACGGGTATCAACAATCATTCGTAGCTTTAATCTCACAATAAACCCTAAATTAAAAGCAACAACCCAAACTAACACCAAACAATAATTCAATTTCGAATAGGTAGTAGATTGAACAGGAATCGGCTAATTCGGTGGATTAAACGAAGATCAACATATATAAACCCTTAATCAATTAGCAAGAAGAGAGAAACAACAAGAAGAAACAACTAACCTGCAGCAGAAATAACAAGAATAATGTTGGATTGATCGAGCTAATTGGTGGATGGAACGATCACTTGTGTTTTAGATTTCTGATTGAAGGATTGAGTTTTAGGTTTTATGTTTTAGGTTGTGGGTTCTGGGTTCTGGGTTATTATGGAAAGAGAGCGCGGGTGACTTTTTTCTTTTGAGTAAGGTATAGCGCGTAATATCTTTAGTTTTTATTTTTTTTTTATTTGAAGTAAGTTCTTTAGTTTAGCCAGCATTTGTTTTATTTGCAAGCTTAATTGTCAATTAAGATAATTTAAGGTGGCATTTCAATATATGCTATTAGATAAATGCTACCTAATAACTAATCTCTTGTAGTGGTAAGTCTTCAGCTGACGTGAAGCATACGCAATGACTTTGCCATTCTGCATTAGTACACAACCCAACCCATTTTTCGACGCATCAGTGTACACCTCAAAATTTTCGCTCCCTTCGGGTAAGGCTAGGATTGGTGCCGTAGTCAGACGCTTCTTCAAGGTCCGGAACGCCCTCTCACAGTTTTCATCCCACCTGTACCGAATCTCTTTCCTCATAAGGTTGGTCAACGGTCTAGCTATCTTTGAGAAGTCCTTCACGAACCTTCGATAGTACCCGGCTAACCCCAAGAAACTCCGAATCTCTGCCACATTTTTTGGCACCTGCCACTTTGAGACAGCTTCGATCTTGCTCGGATCTACAGATACCCCCTCTTTCGAAATCACGTGCCCCAAAAATGCGACTTTCTCCAACCAGAACTCACACTTTGATAACTTAGCGTACAACTGGTTGTCTTGGAGTAATTGCAACACGAGCCTCAAATGCTCTGCGTGCTCTTCCCGGTTCCTTGAATAAACCAGAATGTCATCAATAAACACTACCACGAACTTGTCCAAGTAGGGTCGAAAAATTCGGTTCATCAAATCCATGAAAACAGCAGGAGCATTTGTTAGACCAAACGGCATCACCACAAATTCATAGTGGCCATACCGAGTTCTGAATGCGGTCTTAGGAATATCTTCGTTCTTGACCCTCAACTGGTGATAACCGGACCTTAGATCGATCTTTGAAAAGATATCGGCGCCACTCAGTTGATTAAATAAATCATCAATACGAGGCAAAGGGTACCGATTCTTCACAATGACATTGTTCAGTTCCCTGTAATCGATGCACAGCCTCATGCTCTCATCCTTTTTCTGCACAAACAAAACAGGAGCACCCCACGGGGACACACTTGGTCTGATATACCCCTTATCCATAAATTCCTTCAACTGCTTCTTCAACTCAGTCAGCTCCTTAGGCCCCATACGGTATGGTGCCTTAGAAATCGGCCCCGTCCCTGGCTTCAACTCAACACTGAAATCGACCTCTCGTCTTGGTGGTAAACCTGGGATCTCCTCCGGAAATACGTCCCCAAACTCGCTCACTACAGGGATCTAATCAGAAGACAACTCCTCTGCCCGAGTATCCCGTACATGGCACAAGAATAACGGACTTCCCTTCTTCAGGTAGGTCTTCAGGGTAACGGCTGCTATGATCTTCACAGTTGGCTTCACCGCAAATCCTCTATAAGACACTCTAACGCCCTTCGGACCTCTTAACGACACTTTCTTAAGATTACAATCAATTTGGGCTCTAAATCGTCCCAACCAATCCATCCCCAAGATAATGTCAAAGTCATCTAGGGGAAACTCTATTAAATTAACTGGCAAGTCAACCCCCCCAACTATTAAGGACACATTACGAAAGACTCTTGTACACCTAATCGACTTCCCCGAGGGTGTGATTATATCATCAGCTATATTTTCAAAATCTACTAACCCCAGACTCGGTACATGGTTACAGGCTATAAATGAATGGGTTGCCCCAGAATCGAACAGAACAAAAGAAGGTTTCAGGTTAACGAGAAAGGTACCCGTGATAACTTGTGTGTCCTCCTCCGCAGCCTGCTTTCCCATAGCAAAGAGCTTCCTAGTATTCTTACTCCCCTCAGGTGCCCCACCAGCGGAATTAGTTGGCTTAACGCCTGCAGTTGACTGAGTAGTGCTCCCAGATCCTTGATAGTAACTCCCCTGTGGGCGGTTCCAATTCCCCTGTAATCGGTTCCCGTTTCCCTGGTACCGATTCCCTTGGTTAACACTTTCCGACCTTGTTACTGGGATGGAATTATGGTTGCCCTGCTGTTGCCCTCCCTTCGACCTACATTCGTAGGCTCGGTGTCCCAGTTTCCCGCAATGATAACAGGTTATTAGTTGCCCATTGCAGTTCTTACCAGGGTGGTTGTAGTTGCACCACTTACAGTTGTAGTGCCGAACATCTTTCTTCCCGGTGTTGTAACTACCTCCTCTATAACTGTTCCCACCTGAGTATTGGGATCTCTGCCACTGAGATCGGTTATTTCTCCCTCTCTTTGCATCCCCCTGCACGGCACTCTCAGACTCGGCTTTCCTCTTTTCACCTTTCTGACTGTTCAACTCCTTAATACGATCGGCTATTCGCTCGGCGTGCCCGGGTCTCGGGTATACATCTTTCACATCGGCATTATCCCCCATGGGTAGCTTCTCCAGGATTCTAATAGACAGACCCCTCTCAAAGCGGGAAGCCAGAAGTTCAGGACTCAGATTGAGGTCGGCAGAATACGTGGCCAACTCCATAAATTTGTCGTAATAGTCCTCGACAGTCATATCGTCTGTCATGGTGAAACGATCAAATTCAGCTCTTTTTGCACTACGGATATGTTCTGGAAAGAACTCCGTCCTCAGCGCTTCTATGAGACTCTTCCACCCAAATGCATACTCCCCATAATCCCCTTCCTCATGCTCTGCAATAAGCTTGTCGTAGTTAAGGTGCCACCATAAATCGGCCTTGCCACTCAAATAGAATGTAGCTTGATTCAGCTCCAAATGCCCCGGACACTTTACGGTCTGAAACACCTTCTTCATTTCCCTCACCCAGTTCTCTAGCTGCGACGGCCCACCAGCCCCGTCATACTTACAGGGACGAAGGCGTGCTATCGCAGCGCTGATGGTGGCCGCGTCTGTCGCCGGTGGTTTCGGTGCGTTGATATTTCTCAGAGCCTCCAAAAGCGCATCGTTGGTTGCCTTTAAGCGCGCCATTTCCTCAGCACTCGCAGTGGCTGGGGTAGAACTGGTAGCTGCTTTCTTTGACATGATTACTTCAAAACAACAATAACATACACATGAGCCTTAAATGCTCATACATCATAACAATACATTACTATTAACGTTGTAATTAATCATATCATTGTAAACATCACACTTGTAACTACTCGTACAACTATGCAATTCAAAAGAAGTTCATATCATCATCGCGGACCCATCCTATTCTACCCCCTCTCAATCTCACACATAGTTACCGGGTCCAAACCAAGAGGGCCGGAGGTTGGTATGAGGACGTCTCCCCAACCAGAGATTTTAAGTGGGCTCCTAATGGTCTATCACCGAGGTTCATTTTAATTCCTATGTTCATTTGTTCAGGCTCCAGAATCGATCGCTCTGATACCACTTTGTAACACCCCCGTTTATCCAAGAGCCTTAACTAGGTCTTCCCGGATAAATGGGAGTGTTACCATCTCGGGTTAACCGAGGCAGTAGTCCCATCACAAAACAATACTGAAACACAACCGAGTTTAATAGATTATTCAAAGGATGCAAACCAAGTTTGGAACTAAATACGGTTACAAAAACCCAAAACGGCTACATAAAACAAAAAGGATCCGTTAAGTATTAATGACGGAAACGCGCTAAGAGTATGACAATGTTGGTTACGCACTCCCTTCCCGAACAGCAAATCCCTTCAGTTAAGCACACATCAAGGATCCATATCTGCATCAATACTCTGCTCCCCAAAAGACCGGAAATGTCAATTGGATCGTCGCAGGCCCCCAATAAAATAGGGTGACAATTTAAACAGAGGAAACGGTTAGAACATGCTAACATTAAAATACCAATACGGAGTATAAAACATTCAGTCTCAATCATCTCAACACCATCATCAGTACCAATCGGTAATATCATCGCCATATTCTCAGCACTTCACTGTGCCCATAATTTCCGCTACACTACTCAATGGACCTCCCGGCCAGGATTTCGCTATACTACTCAGTGGACCTCCCGGTCAGGATTTCGCTACACTACTCAATGGACCTCCCGGTCAGGATTTCGCTATACTACTCAATCCCGTTCATATCAATGTCATATCATAAATACATAGCTCATACGACATCATATTATTAACATATTCTAAGTAAGGAAAACCTTACCTAATTAGCAGGTCACCACAGTGCCAGTAGTATAATTCACCACGGAGATTCTACGAAGTCCGGTCCTAATAAAGTATTATACATCTAAATTAATATCGATCATAACGCATTTAATTATAAGACAACACCGATAGCATTCCCGTTAAATTAAAATACAATAACCGGTGGTAATTATTATAGGAACAAATGAGATTATATGTTATATACTAGCAACAACTTATTATAATACAGTAGGTGTAGTTATTATATTGTACCACTACTACAGCTTATTATAAGATAGAACTAATTATATTATTATCACTAGTACACTAACAGCAACATCCACAATCTTGTCATCATTAAATTCATAGATTATTACTATTACTAACCAGTAGCTCACCAATGTTTACGCACCTTACGAGCAACAACCAAAGTTCTACTGCTACACACCATACGAAACAACCACAAAATAACCAGTACCATTAACCTCATCCCCTCACGAAAATGGCGTATGAGACAACATAATACGCTGAACCCAAACAATAAAACAACCCAACCACGACAAAGACAATTCAACCATTGTAATGACAACAGTTCGCAACCTCAACAACACCACTCGAGTACTCGACCAATACAAAATGATGTACAACAATAATACCTATCGACAAAAGCTATACCTGACCCAATTACCATAATGCGCACGATGACTACTCAACAACGACGATAAATAATACGACTAGTATAACAACAGCAACAACAACCACCACCATTGACAATACTAACTTTGACACCGAAGTATCGACATAATTATTCATTAATCATACCGCATAAACATAAATAGAATAGTTTGGCATACCTAGATCACGCGCAAAACCGAGTTCTAGCCTATCGGTGGTCCGGTCCGACTCCTAGGGTTCTCCCTTTGTTCTTCTTTTTCGTGCGGCGGTGCGTTGTGCTTGTGCTTTTGTTTGAGCCGTGTCCTTTTTGTGTAGTGGGTGAAGTGTTTATAACGGTGTAGGGTTAGTGTATAATGGAGTATTATTTTATAGATAAACGTGGGCTTTGATCGGGTTATCCTTGATCGGGTTTGACTTAGTATAAAATAATGACTCGGTTTAACTTGCTACAAAATGCGGGTATTACAGAGAGTCTATATATACTCTCTAGGGTAGGCTGGAAATGAAAGTCTTCGGGTGCCAAGGGGAGTTCTGCCATCAACCTATTATTGATGAGATTAAAAGGGTTAGTACTGTAAAATTCTTAGGAAGGTTGGGTAGAGTATCATATTTTTAAAATTTTGGTTTCTCCTTATCCTATTGTTACACCTTACATATAATCATATAATTAACATGAATGAAAGATAACACATAAGAGTTTATCTTAAATCGTTTCTACCTCGATAATTTATTTAATAGGATCTTAACTGTTTCTACGTGAATCTCTCATTTTAGTGATCTAATATGGTCTTAGTATTTAAATAAGTCTACCTAGGCGCGCTCCTCGTTAGGTAAATGAAGCTCAATCCTCATTTATGGTCACAAGGTCGCTCAGATACCAACTGTAACAACCCGGATTTTTGATGACTTAAATTAATAGATAATGCGGAAAATTATCTAAGTCATTTAATTATACAGTATCAGAGTATGATAAAAATCCGGATAACTACGGATCCTTATAAGAAACGATTATTAACAACATAGTCTTGATTTACTAGTACAAAATATAGACCGTATTTTACACAAATATTTTATTAAGTCTCTCACTCGATCCTTTCTCCATCGCCCTATACCTGCAAAAACATAAAACAGAGGCCGCTGAGGGAACAACAACCAAACCGTTCGTCTAACATCACCTCATACACATAAGACAACCATATGAGTAACAAATAATATGCTTACAAAAATATTAAAGGATATCACGTAACAGATAGTTTTCTTTAATTCAATTAACCAACATGTAAGTTGATGAAAACGATAAAGTTTAGAAGATGGGCCGTTGGCAGCCATTTGATTATAAATCTTTTTTCACGTGAACATATAAACACACGAGTCGTGGCTCCTAGTATCACCGCCACATCCTGGACTATTGACTTGCATCTCACCAATGGAAGAAACCGTGTTACCGACTCGTAGACCGAACCGATCTTATGAGGTTTACATCTCACCCATAAGGCTCAATTGGATCGAACTTCAATTATATTATATGTTTATTCAGACGGATATCTGGGCGAAATGAAAGCTGATGATTACATTATCTGCATCAACAAGAGGGAACCCGCAGTTTTCAGAATCTTGTTCTGCCCCCATAACCTTGGTAGTAATACTGATCAAGTACTTGTTTATATATGCGCACATACCCTACGTAGACTCTTGGACCGCATTCCTCACTACCGTAGGACGACTACCTTAAACACTAGGTCGACTCTCGGCCGCAGCTTTTGAGTATACTTTTCATTACAAGTGCAGTCGAAACACCACGAGTGGTAGAATCCAATACAAGCTATTCGTTCCAGACTAGCATCGTAAACTTTATATAAAAGTTGCCCGTGAACAAGTAGTATTTTATTTGGTGACCTTCCATATTTGGTCGGACTCATTTAAATATTTACTTCCCTAAATTCTTACGTTCGGTGAGACAATGTGACAATGTGATACTTTATTCCTTTAGTATCATCCAAAACATCATATCTCAAATATTGTATACTTAGTATCCCTTATTTTAAAATAAAATCTCTTTTAAATAAGATTTTATATTACATTAAAACTTAAGATATAAAAATATATTTTAAAATTTTAACGTTTTTGGAAAAATACAATTTAAATCATATATACTTAGTCGATTTATAAAATTTTGACGTGAAATTTCTTTTAATAATCATGATCGTCGTATAAAAGTTTTTGAATAATCTAAGTTCGTTTATTATAGAAAACGTAATTAAGTTTATAAAATATATGTGGAATAAAATTTTATTCGTAAATAAATAATAAAAGCATTAAAACCAATTTAAACTTAAACATGCTATAAGTAAGTAAAATTAACAAGAGGAACAATTAATAGGAAATAGAATTTATTAGTAAATAACATAAATAACACGTAAAATACAATTAACAATATTTTAACACATCATAAGTAAATTTTACTCTCTTTAGATTCTTTTAATTATTTAATCAGTTTCTCAAATAATTAGAAATGTAAATGTAATAAATAAATTTAACAAGTGATAACTTAGTCAAGTTAAATTTAGTCGTAAACGAAATATATAACATGAATAAAATATCACGTAATATATATATATATATATATATATATATATATATATATAATGTTGTTAAAAGAAAAGTTTGGTTACCTTAATAACTAATATTTATTAATTATATTAAAAGCTACAGATTGTCGGGGTCAATGATATCGTCTAAGTTGGGAATTTCCTCTCCTCCTTCTTCTAGAATAATACGTTTACCCATACAAAAGAAAATAAATTAGTTAGATTCTGACCTTACTAAAATAATAAAAAGTAAAATAATAAGTACCGTAAGTAAAATAAACTAATAAGATGAAAGGTTTGAGAAGTCGTAAATAGACGTAAAGATACATACGTAAGTAGTAAGGGTTGAATGGATGATACGTAAAAATGAAATGCATACTCCTATTTATAGGAGGAATTTCCCCCACTACTCACTCCTATTGCCTAGAGTAGACAACATGAATACTTCTTAGTCTCATGCATGTTCAACATAACACGTAAATTTTCAAAAAAAAATTATAAGGTCCCAAGTAATTCCTTTCGATCTATATTTCATACAAATAAATGTCTTTTATTATTAAAAAGTCAAAATATAAGGTTACTAAATTAAAATAATGGAACCCGTGAAATTTATTTAAAAATTTTGTAAGACGTAAGTACGTTCCGTAGTACTTGTTCACGACCTCGTATAACTGGATTTTAAAACGTTATATAAAAATTTTGATAAATCATTTTCAAAATTTATGAGACGAGAAAATGTCAGAATGACAGGTTACTATTAAAATATTATCGAGTCTTAAACTTTGTTAAACGAAAGATAAAATTTTTAAATACGTTTATTAAACACGGAGTGTTACGTGCAATGCCAGCAAGTGAAGGTCGTGGACACATCAACAGCCACCTGTGCCCTAACTCATACCCCAGTCGATGGCCCGCTGAAAAGCCAGCTGTTGCGGGAAAGACCAACGTCGCTAGTAGAAGCGAGGAAAATAGCAGGAAGATATATGATTGAGGAAGAGTACAAGAAGTGGGACGAGGAGCCATCGCCGCCAAGGACTCTCTACCCTCCTAAAGAGAGGGCCATGAGCCCGGTGGACGAGAAGAAGTCATCCAGAAGAAACAGGAGCCGCGGGGAGAAAGGAAAGGAAAAGACGACTTACATACCTAGATTCGAGCATTACGTCGAGAGTGGAAATCTTCGACATAGAAAAGTATAATGGAAAGTGGGGGAACCCTAAGCCGGTTAGGGTTGGACCGAGGAGTTATAAAATTAAAGATCTTTTAAGACTATAAAATTATGTAAAATTATCTCACATTGAAAGAATAATGTCATTGAAAACTAACGTCATATGTATAAATTAAATATTTTTCCCTTCTATAATTGTAGTTATAACTAAAAAGTGAGGTTAATATAGTAAAAATGTTGAACCAAATAAAAAATATTTTCGATGGGAATAAGATAGATAGACAAACAAAAATAGAATATGAAAGGAGTACTTCGTAGTATAATTTTACCACATTGAAAGATTATCATAAGGGGATGATCATCTCTTATATATTAAATCGGAGATGATCATCTCTTATACTAGTATTAAGCCCCGTGAAAATTCACGGGGTTGTATTAATATTACTCTGTAGTCTGTACTACGTATACGTAGTTCATTATATGATTTTTTTACGGAATTAGAATAAATAAATAATTGGTTTTCACTCATAACTCAACCCATAATTAAAGCAATGCAATTTATAGCAAATCAAACGTTGTACCTAATTATGCAGTTATGTAACATATCAAAAATTTCCTTACATTATTGTAAGAACTCTCACATGAGAATTTGTGTAACAATAGTTAGCCTCATTAATTATGTAACAAAGAGTAAAATATAAGATTAAATTTTTGGATAACCTTTTATTTTGGATAAAAAATTTTGGATAACCTTTTATTTTAAAAGTCTTGTTTTCTTAATTCAAATTTTTGGATAACCTTTTATTTTAAAAGTCTTGTTTTCTTAATTCAAATTTTTGTGACATACTCCATATCATTTTATGATAAAATTTCGTGATGACATACATGTCATTTTTCACTTAAGCATTACAGTGAAATACAAATGTTAACCCGTGCGGAAATCGCATGAATTGCGTTTAAACAATTTGTTATAGAGAAAAAACTTCAAAATGTTGATCATAATCTTACGGAATTTGTTGTAATTTCTTTTACTATATCAATTGGTTTTTTAGTTTTTGTTTTATAAATGATGATCTATTCGATAATATATTGTATCCATGATAATTTGTATAGTTATTGATGCTAATTTTAATGGGTGGTTTCATTTTAATTTTAATTAGCGGTTATTTTATTATTGTTGTACATTAGGTAACTTCTTCTCAAATTAATATTTTACTCCCTAAAAAATTGTGGTGCCGACACATCATCATTTTTTGGTGAGGATGAATGTGAGAGCTTTATTTGACATTACTTTAATAAAATAGGGATATTAAATCAAACATCATGTGGCATGAGGTGGCACAATGGTGATCCCCATTTCAAATTAAGTCCCTTTTTTGATACAATTTATTTTTGCTCCAATGTGAACACAATTATATGCGCATCCAAGCTAATACCAACAATTACCCCAAAATCTTCTCCAAATCAGCAACATGAATCGAACCCGCACCCTCCACACAAATCCCACAAAGCAAATCCACTGAGCCAAGACATTAGTCATTGAAATAATTGTGGAAAAAACATACACTAACCTTTGAACATACCGAGGATGGTGTATAGATTTATTATCAAAACAAAAAAAAGAAAGAAATATACAATTCACGAAACATACCCCTTAATTGTCCTCCATAATTGCTCTTCTTAATCTACTAAATAATATTTTATTACTCTTCTTCATCGGTTCACGAAGTACTAACTTGATGAGTTTCCTTCTCGAAAATGCAAATTGCTCTTCTTAATTGCTCGAAAACATTCCCTCAACATTAATCTGTTCCACTTTCCCATAAATCTACTTCCTCTCCCATAAATCTCTCTTTAATATATTGGACAGATTTACCTAAATCACAATTGACAAATTCATCTTCCATCTCCTCTTCGTTATTTCTTTTGTCTTTCCCTTTTCAGAGCATTAAGCCCAAATCTCTCCATTTTTTTTATAATGTTAATGCTAATTTAATTATTTCATTATTAAACCCAAATGTCTCCATTATTTTGAAATTTTGTGTAATATATAGAAATATGCCAGTATATTAAAATCAATTGATGTGTGGAATCTAAAATAATTGTTATTTTCTGTTTCAGAGCATTTCAAGTCGAGCAAGAAGGTCACGGGTCGGCAAAAAGTAGATTGATACGGTATCGTCGAAATTATTAATTATACTTTGTATATAATATATGACGAAATATCATTTGTTGTTTTTTTTTTAAAAAAAAAATCTATATTTCTAAAATCTATATTTCTTCTATATTTTTCAATTTTTTTTGTAAAATATTTGAAGAATTGTAAAATACTCCATACATAGAAATATGACGAAATGTTTTTCTATATTTTAAAAATATTTTCTATATCGACGAAATACATTATTTAATTTAAAATATTAAATTAATTCATTTTATTAATTAACTATCTTAATTAATGTATAAATATAACTCATTTTGTAAAATATATTGGTATAAAAGTATACAAAAATTATTTTTATTTAATTTCGTAATTTAAATATTAAAGTAATAATTTTTATTTATCGTTGAAATAGATTGATAAGGTATCGTCAAAATATTTATACTTTGTATATAATATCTGACGAAATATCATTTGTTGTTTTTTATTTTTAAAAAAATCTATATTTTGAAATTATTATTTTTCAATATTATTCTGTTTTTTTGTAAAATATTTGAAGAATTGTGAAATACTCCGCATAGAGAAATATGACGAAATATTTTTCGGATATTTCCCACGGTACCCTCGAACTTTGACACATTACACATGGTACCCCTCATTTTAAGTTTGTTCCTATGGTAACCTTGTGTTTTGTGTTTAGTGTCCATGGTACCCTTGATCAATTTTCTGTCATAACGGCGTTAAAAGTTAGTTTAGTTAAAGTGATTACTTTTCCTGACGGATTCTCGTCTTTGACTGAGCCGAGTACTAGGACACACTATAGAAAGGTGGCTAGATTTTTGAAAGTATTTGGATTATGTGGGTGGATGGAGAACTTCTGTCTAAGAGAAGCCCCCAGGACGACAAAGCTAACTGTTGAGAACATGACAGTGTCGTGATAGGAATGATGGTGCTTTCTGAATTTGTGTCAATGTGGGTGGTTGTGCCTTTGTTGAAAGGCTGCCTACGTATTCACGTGTAGTGAAATCAAACCAAGCCATAGTTCAGTGAATTGGAAGATATATTATGGTGCCTAGTTTATTAGGGCTTTGTGTGTAACTAGCCATAGCGATGGTGTAGGCTAGGTGAATTCCCAATGATGTCTTGATCAAAGGGCTAGAACAGTTAGGATGTTGATCCCGTGACTGTGAGCGTTCTCCGGGGTAGCCCCCAGAGGTGGTGTGAACTATTTGGGCATGTTCTATGCCGACCGCAGGTTGAGTTCCCGTGTTTGGGGTTGGTAACTGGTTTGGATGTTTTTGGAAATGTGGTGCCAGGTAGATAGTGGCTTTGATGTTTTGAAATCTGGAGCTCGATTTTGTGGAGCTAAGGCTTCGAGGGTAAGGTATTGCAATGTGGTAGGAAAGGGGGAAGTCGAGTAAAAATGACTCGGACTTCGATCAGGGTAGGTATGATAATGCGGGATCTGATTTCCATGTCCGACCCTAATGGTTAGGATGTATCCTATGGAGCTAGAATCCTCAAAATTCCGAGCTGTCTCTTAGCCTAGGTCTCGAGAAGGTCTTGAGGGTTGCAATGTGGGAAGGCTAAGTGTGGTGTTAGCTGACCAGCTTGATTGTCTCTTCCCTATTGGACGATATAGGCATTGATAATTTTTGAATTGACCGTACCCCGGTCAAGGGATTTTCACTTGAGTTGAACGTTGACCACGTCATGGGTGTTTGAATTTTTTTTGTTGTTTTTTTTGGGTTGACCTCTTAGCCCCGGTCGTGGGATCCTTCACTTGAGTTGACTGTGCCCCGGTCAAGGGATTGACCGTATCTGATCGGGGGATGTTGAGAGTTCTTTTTTGGTCATGGCCAGCTCTTTTGTTTCGGCCTTTTGTTTTTTTTCTTTGGACTTCTGTTTTTTTGTCCAGTTTTTTTTTCCGGCTATCCCTCCCTTTGATGTTGTGGGTGGATATGGGGGTGGGCCCATCGGTTGGATTAGGCTTGTGGAGCTAAACCTTTGTAAGGTATAAGCCTAGTTGGTGAGTGCAACTCGCGGTGGAGTACTCTACGGTAAGCATGGTGATTTGGATCTCGGTACTGTCATCATAATTCCGAGCAGGCTTAGTGGGAGCATCGTCCCGAGTTGGGTATTTTTGGCATCAAGCCTATAGAGTCACGATGCTTCTTTTTTGCTTCTGGTCAGACTAACGCCTAAGGTAGGGATTGATCAGTCTTACTGGAGGGGTGTTTATTGTAGGAAATGGGCTTGCCTTCCGTCTTGAATCCAAACTAGGAGACTACCTAGATTTGTCATAGGATTCGATACTGCTCCTATTAGGGGTAGTTATGTGGCTGTCTATGCCGGACATGGAACAGGTAAGGGAAAACATGGGTCTCAGTTCCTGCAGTCATTATAGATGTGCCTATAATAGTCACGTGCATGTGCTCACAGTGTACGATGGTGTTCATCATGTTCTCGGAAACACATAAGGGAAGCTTATATGAGAAATAGAAAAGCTGATTTTATTGAGTTTTGAAAAGAGGACAGAATACAGTTGACTCTGACTCTGACTTTGAAATGAGGATGTAGGATATCCTAGACTCGGACTCAGACTTAGACTCGAATCGAATCCGGACTTTCGGATACTTGGTTGGTCGTTTCTTTTTTGGTAAGGTCCTTGATTGGAGGAAATGACAGGTGCCACGACTCGCCTAAACTCGACTTTGCGCGAATCCAAGAGAGGGAGTCAAACTAGACATGGCCCGGGGTGACGGGTCGACAAAGACTCTTGGACCGGGATACTCGAACGTTGACCTATACGAGGTAACAACCCTGGCTTGGACTCAACGATGAGACTCAAGCTGCACGAGGGTAAGTCCGAAAATGGGGCGATCGTGTTTGACTGCGCCACGTGTTTGGTCCAACCGTGGCGACCTAAACCTTTAGAAGACTCGGGTGTTCGTAGCATAGGTACGACTCGAAGAAGACATCATAAGGACGCCGGTGTATGATGAACGTAAGGTACCCCTTAAGGTGACTGTGGTCGAATGCTCGGGTGGAGGACAGCCCCCAAGTGAGACTGAAGACTCTGATAGGTTCAGATGGTGCGGCATCTGAATGACTCGAAAGTGACACACGTGAGACACCACGTGTAGGACATGACCCTTAGAGCAACCGTGATTGATCGCTCTGCTGAAGGGTAGCCCCCGAGTGAGATTGTAGGTTTTGCTAAGACTCGAGTGTCGGACGAGTGACCCTTAGACGTAAGGATCACGAACCTTTCGCTACAGGGCTATGCCTTGTAAAAGGATGACTCGGCCTCGAGGAAGGCAGACGGGGTAAGGGAAGAAACTCGCGATGTAAGATCGGCAGAGTTTCGACGCTAGAGACCCTTGACTTGACTTGAATAAGGATAGACCCTGTGATTAAGGTAGACCCTTAAGTTAAAGGACTTGAATTGGGATGACTAGACTAACGGATTGAAAGACGGGCAAAATTCTCCTAGGAAAGGTCGTGGGGACCGTCCTGTCGGAGGGAAAGATCGCGTGTGACTTTCTAGTTAGGACTCGAGTGTTCAGACGAACCTTCCATTTACGAGTGTATGACTCGTGTTGGTCGGTTATGCCTTCAGGAAAAGGCGGACTAGGATGGGGAAGAAACCCGTGATGTAGGATCGACGGAGTTTCGACGCTAAAGACCTTCGACGTATTACGAAAAGACCCGACACACGAATTACGGTAGGTCCTATAATAAGGAAGGTTTTTGAAAAATGATTGAATTTTGAAAATTGAGAGGACAGTCCTGAAATTGGCAGTGGGCCAATAGGACCGGGCATTTTGAAATATTAGAATGGTTGCGAGTAATTTCGCGTTTTGAAAATTGAGGAGGGGATCCCGTCTTTTGAAATTGGCAGCATGCCGACAGGGCCGAGTTTTTTTTGATAAGTTGAATATTTGGAATTTTGAAAATTTGAATATCGAAAATAAATTTCCGAAAATTTGAAAATCGAAAATAAGATCCCGTAGATTTGAAAATCGAAAACGGCATCTCGGAGATTTGAAAATCGAGAATCGCATCTCGAGGATTTGAAAAAAAATCGAAATGGAATTTTGAAATTCGAAAATCGAAATGAATTTTGAAAATTCGAAAATCGAATGGTGGATCAGAAATTCGAATTTTGAAATGGACAGCATGCCGACTAGAAAATAGGCTATTTTGAGTCAAATCGTAAGTCTAAATTCCGGCTGCATTCCGAATTTTGAAAATTGGATATTTTGAAAAGACGGGTCCCGAAACGGACAGTATTTCGGGTTTTTCAAAATTTGGTATTTTTGGAAAGATGCATTTTTTTTTAAATGACGGTTTTTTGAAAGATGACACGGAAATCAAGTAGCACGTAGTCAAACAAGCATTATAACGACGCTTATGTATGCATTACGCTAAGTCTCGGTCGGTCAAAATAGGGTCTATACCAACAACGATAGCATTCTCGCGAAACGGGACGGACTCCCTAGCCGAATTGGACTTAGGACCTGCCGTAAAACCCCGACGAGTTCCGCCATCGAAGTCTTTAGCGCACCCATGTAGGAATGCACCGTGGTATAGTAGGACATCGGTCACAAGTAACCGGCCCGGGCAAAATTTGGGTTATGCATGAATCATTAAACTAATGCGCGCACACTAATATAGGAAAGATTTCTCTTCGAGTCTCACCCTAGGAACCCCGATGACATGTGGTACATCAGATATCCCCAGCGGAGTCGCCAAATTGTGGACATGACGTAGGTCCACCCCGACGCGGCCACGCGCGGGTTTGGGTAGGCGAATGAATCTCGTTGTGAGATTGTTCTCGGGTTCGAAATTTAAGTCAAAATGGAGTCGCCACCGAATTTTGTGGTTATTCGGAACCATACGAACCCACTCTATATCGTCATGGGCTATACACCAAGTACGGCCCACTTCGATTTCAGAGTTTATTGGGCTCGTCCCTTTGCATTGCAATACCGATACCGTTTAAACCGGCTTTCGTATATAGAATGACTCTCGTGCGCCAATGGTTTCAGGCATCCGGAAACCAAGGTTCTGAGTAAGGGGTGAGGGTACGTGTTGGGAAGCCCACTAAGGACACCCAACCCCGCCCGCACATGGCGACCTCTACTAAGACATCGTTCGTGTTCGTGTGCGCGCGCTAGTAAAACGATTAAATGATATGCAAACAGCGTTTTCGGGCTAAGCATGCGAGTTGTTGATTAACTACGTCATTTAATGCATCTTGATTCACGTCAAAGTGATTTAGCATGCGATGTTCATTTAAGGCAATAAATGGCAAACATCAAATAATAGAAAACTCGTAAATAAATTACAAATTACACGGGCGGAATACAACCCGGAATTCACAATACAACGAGCAATAAAATAGAATAATTGAATTATAAGCAGCAAATGTTAACTAGAAACGGACCCGTATATAATAAATATAAACTAGACCGTAAGTTATGCAAATGGACGAACTTCGATTAAATACACATTATATTGTGTATTAAACGGAGGACGGAGATATGGAACCTAGACGTGGTGCTAGCCCGATCCCGAATCTCGATGTCTTGTCCCAACTTATCACATCGAGGAATAGAGTCTAAATTAATCATGTGTCGGATACGACTAAAGAGTCGTCGACACAAGATTAATAGTGTGAGAACGTTGATCAAAGTCGTTTTAAGTGATATGATATGCATGAGTTTTGAAAAATAGGATCACGTGATTAACTTTACACGTGTCGACTAAAAGTCATAAAAAAATGACGAGGCTCAAATGATGATCAAAGCGCTCGGTTTACTGGGCTACAGGACCCACTCGATCGAGTCATGGCATGGACTCGGTCGAGTGCGCCTTTAAGGTAGCTTGCCAGTTTTTGGTGTGCTACTCGATCGAGTGGGCTTGTGCACTCGATCGAGTGCCCTCTGTACGAGTGTTTAATTAGTGTTTTAAAACGACCCATTTTATAGCTTTTATGTTTTTGAATCGAGATGCAATTACGCTAAATATAAATATTGTCCAATTTATATTAGTTTAAATCTCGATGGCTCGTCATACTCGACATTCGGTTATAGAACCGACATCTAGTATTTAGAGCGAATTTGCAAAATCGAGTTTGATCGGGCTAGAACAAATATCGATTCCCTCCGCGTTATAATGTCGTAATCAATCCTTTCGGATCATGTGACAATTAATTCGGCGTCAATGGGTTTCGTTCTAATCCGATTTGTCGATGATTCTTTAGTATAATATTTTGAAAGAAATGTGGTCGGACATATTTACCGACGAATCTCCACGATCTATTACGCCCTTAAGTGTTTAGGGCGGCGCACCTCGAAGGGCGCCACCTCCAATACGACTTGTAAAGGGATTAAATAGACTTTAGGCGGAATTCGTAATTAAACATATTCGATCCAAAAATTCGACCGTCGTTGCAAACTTAAGTCCTCGGCATTTTAATATCGTAATTTGGCCTTAAGGCCTACGATCATTAATTTAGCCTTAACGGACGTTGCTCGGATCGTTTTGAAAATAGTTTTGTTAAATAATTATACGCGGTATTAATATTATAACAAAATGTAAATGACGATAATTAAATGTTAGAAGTTAGAATACGATAAGTAAATGTTAGATGTTAGTTGACATAAAATAAAATGTTAGATTGCGATAAATAAAATGTTAGTAACGAAAATGAAATGTTAGTGTTAGTTAATAATAATAATAATAATAATAATAATAATAATAATAATAATACATATATTTATATAATCGAAAAGAAAAGAGTAAGGAGAAAGAGATGATGGGATTTAATGACACCCTCAACCTACATGCTTAAATGATCTCGGAAACGGACTCGTAGTGGCGGCGTGAGCGCGGGAGTGTCGAGATATGTAAGTAGAGTTATGGTGTATGTCTTTGACGAGTTTTGATCTCGGGATTTTGAATATGTATGTGTGTGTGTGTGTGTGTATGTGTATGAGTGCCTAGAACTCAAGATGATGAAGGTTTAAAATGTGTAAGGTTGAATGAGGATTGAAAGGGTTAGAAAAACCTTGTTTTTTGAAGGTGGTAAAAAGTTGAAAGAGTTGTGTAATGTGTTGGGGTGATGGGGTATTTATAGGGAAATACCCAGGTTTAGGGTCACTCGATCGAGTGTCCTAGTCTTCAGAAATGAATCTGGTCCGTTTTTTGAGGCTTCACTCGACCGAGTGGGTCAATCCACTCGATCGAGTGGATCAATTAGGATGAGATATTTTAGGAATGATTTGTTGACTTTTTTTGAATGATTTGGTTGTTGTGACTTGATTCATTTTGTGTACTTGGACATAATGTGAGGCTGGTTCGTCTCGGGGTTCGACTTTGACCGGGTTTTGACTCGGTCGCTAAAAGACGGTTTTATTTCCGGTGACGGTTTTGACCCAAATTAGTCTCATTTGATTGGAAACGACCCACTGGGCCTGGATTTGAGGTCGGTTTTGAGAGATTTGCACTCCGCTAAATGCCCACGTCGGATACTATTGATTCCGAGTCCGTATTCGAGCGTATTAAGTCACGTTTACGTCCGATCATCATCGGGTGTTTTGTCGGGAACTGCTATAGACACTAGCAGGCAAAATACGGGTGTCTACAACTATAAAAGAAGGAAATAAGACGACATGCCAAGAAAAGGCCAAAAGCATGATATTCCTCTGACATCACCTCCATGACAGTCTTAAAAATGAGTATTTGACGGTTAAAGACTCACAAATTCTTTGGAGTGATCTAAAGGAACAGTATGACCACCAGAAAGCCGTTATATTACCACTGGCTCGTTACAATTGGTTGCATTTGCGTTTGCAAGATTTTAAATCTGTAAGTGAGTATAACTCCGCCATGTTTAGAATTACTTCTCAGTTGAAATTATGTGGTGAGAAAATTACCGATGGAGATATGCTAGAAAAAACGTACTCTACTTTTCATGCTAATAATATCGTCCTGCAGACACAATATCGTGAAAAGGGATTTAAAAAGTATTCTGAACTAATATCTGGTTTATTGGTGGTGGAACAAAATAACGAGTTGTTGATGAAAAATCATGAATCACGTCCTCCTGGCTCGATTCCATTTTCTGAAGCGAATGCGACATATTATAATAAAGATGGTGCTAGTAGTAGTGGTCGCGGGCGAGGCCATGGTCGTGGTCGAGGACCATGGCGAGGTCGTGGACGTGGTTATGGTGGATATCTTAGAGGTCGTGGAGGTTATTTCAAAAGAACACAATCCCCCCCGCAGTGGAACCAAAATGAAGAACAAAATGCGGACGATAAAAATGAGAATGTGACCAATATATGTTTCCGATGTGGTGGGAAAGGTCGTTGGTCTCACGTTTATCGTACACCAAAGCACCTAATAGATCTCTATCAACAATCATTGAAGCAAAAGAGAAAGAATGTTGAGACAAATTTGGTGATAGATGATGGTGTAGGTGACTTTGATTATGATGATACAAACGATGGTGAAGGTGACTTTGATTGTAATGATACAACTCACTTAGATGCGGCCGATTTCTTTCCGATCAATGAAGGGAGTAGTTAAATGATGAAAGTATCACTATGATTTTATGACATATCAAACTTATTAGTACCATATTTGTATTTATTTTATTTTTACTATTTACTTCGTAAAAGCTTGAATTTTATTATTATACTTCGTATATGTTTTTTTATGGTGTTTAAGTATTTTATGAACATGATATGTATCTTAATGAATTTTATTATTGTTTTAATTTACTAGTCATATTATGTATAGTTCATCATTATGAAGTATTATATATCAATCTTTTGGCAATTTTACTAATTTATTTTGTAACCGCCAAGTATGACATACATACTCAATATACGCGTAAAATGGATACGTTACGCGGTTTAAAATACTCAAAGAAATTCATATTCCCGGAAGAAAAATTGACGAGTCTTGCCTATTTATATGAGACACCAGTTGTGTCATGTCACATCTACCATTTTGTTTTGGCCAGATGAGAAAATAAAATTATTGTGCAAATACAATAGAATATAGTTAAACAGAAGATTAACATGATGAAATGTTAGAGATGTGACAAATTGAGGCCATCCGGGTTCTTGTTACACCCGATTTGATAAACCCGTAGTTTATCTTGAAAGAAATGTAATAAAGTGCTGAACTAATTCTCTCGTGTATCAATGAAAATTATTTGAGGCAAGACAATACACTAAGAACAATACACTGAGATGGAAAATTATGTTGGAGATTTGAACACTACTCGTAGTTGGATGATGAAAATGAACGTTTATGTATGGTTTAATTATGTGACATGTAGTTACACGGAATTTTTTTCGAGTAGTTCATATTCACAATTTTAGTATTATGTGAACACAGTGATCTTCAAAAATGGGCAATTTTTCAGTCAGCACATGGAAACCTGCTGCATTAAATCTAGCTCCCCAATATATTATTCAACTGAAAAGAAACAATTGATTAAAGTTTATGAAATATGAAATAATTTCTAGCTAAGGTGGATAGTATTGCCCTTAAAATCTATCAGGTAATGATAATTTTTACCACCTTAGGAGGAGATTGATAAGGATAAGCTAGTAAAAAGAACAAACAAGTAATATTGATCCCCAACTGAACTCGAAATTCAGTGACTTGTTTAAATGTGAATACATCAGCTAGAGGTTCAAGAAATAAGAATGATAATTTGGTTAAGATGATTTATAGTATACCAGTTTGATTGCATTTTCTTATCAAGATTTGTTATTATGCAACAACCCTTGCTAAAATCATGAATTAATCACACATGATGTGTCATATTCGGTTCATATATTATAAGTTAGAAATTGGCGAGTATGTGTGCAGTTGGCACTAAAGTTTGGAGGAAAATAAATGTCCCAGATGTGACATAGATATCTGAAAGAAAATAGATGGTCTATACGAAATATGTGAATTCAGATATCAAGCAGTACTGATAATATAAGAAATTATATCGATATATTTACTTTTTAGAACCGAATACAATTTGCGCGCGATATAAAATGGACACTATTGGGAATCTTATATAAAAGTCCATCTAGAAAGTCGACATATATAATTTATGGTTAAAATGAGATCATGGACACGAAGTCCACCTATTGACCCAAAGTCAATCAAATTATGAATATTGGTTAAAAATCCCGTGAACTTTACATTTGGTCTTCATGTGCATGTAAATAGAATTTTCTTTTTTTTTCATACATTATCATCATTATCTTAAGACATGTATCATAAAATATTGTTTATATTATATTACATGCATGCACATTATTATTAAATGTTTCATTGCAGGATAAATATATAGAATTATAAATATTGTTATGATCTATGGCTCCTTGAAAGAGCTTGTTTTAAATGATCATGAAATTGAGATTCATAACTGGATTGATTATATAGAGATTGTAAGATTATCCTAAGGAAGTGTAAGTGTAATGACTTATTTGTTAATCAGATTGATTCTCCAGAAGAAATCAAATGGATGAATAATTATTGCTACACTCTTTTTCCCTTTGACTAGGATTTTGTCCCACTGAGTTTTACCTAGCAAGGTTTTTAACGAGGTAGCTGTGCTCATGTTGTTCATGTTGAGAATATTTGAAATGATTTTAAACGAATGAAATGGATCATTAGTGAATTATTCATATGATGAGTTCTGAAGAACATGAAGCTTACAAGTATCACGAAGTTTTATTAATCGAAGATATCAAGCAAGTTTATCAGCCACAATTGATAAACCGAGAATCAGACAAGAAAAGGAAGAAGATTAACTGATATTTTCTTATTGAATTATCAAGCTAATTACATATGTATATATATAATACTACAAAGATATGCTAAGATATATATTCCCTATATACAAGATAAGAAAACGGAAACAAGATAATCTTGTCTACCTGCTACAAACACGGTAACAAATCAAGCTAATGTGTATAGAATATCTCAATTCTCCCCCTCAAGTTGGAGCTGTTGGCAAACCAATGCCCAACTTGAACTGTAAGTACTTGAATTGTTTGCTCTCGAGAGCCCTGGTAAACATATTGGCTATTTTTTCATTAGGTCCAATGTCCATAGTGGCAATGTTTCCTCGTACCAAATGTTCCCAAATAAAATGACAATCTATCTCGATGTGTTTCGTCCTATCGTGAAAGATGGGATTTTTTGCAACGTGAATTGCCGCTTCGTTGTCACAATATAATCGCATCGATTGTGTGTGAAAAATTCCCAACGAAGCTAAGATATCCTTTATCCAAATTAGCTCGCTTGTCGTTGCACCCATAGCTCGGTATTTCGCCTTGGCCGATGATCTAGACACTGTAGCTTGCTTCTTCGTCTTCCATGAGACGGGCGCCTTACCGAGTGCTACATAATACCCTATTAAAGACCTCTTTGTTAATGGACAACTTGCATGATCCGAGTCGGAATATCCATATAGCTGAAGGCTAGAATTTCCATCGAGCACTATTCCCTTGTTGGGACACCCTTTTACATATCGAATGACCCGTAACAACGCATCCCAATGTTCCTTCCTAGGCTCGTTAACAAACTGAGAGAGTGTATGAACCGCATATACCAGGTCAGGCCTTGTTATCGTCAAATAAACCAATTTTCCCACCCTTCATCTATACTTCATAGTGTCTCGTAGCAAATACCCCTCTGCCAGAGCCAACTTATGGGTTGTTGTATCGGTGTCCATGCCGGTTTTGCATCTAGCAATCCTGCTTCTTTAATGATGCCTAACGCATATTGTTGTTGACACAAGAACATACCTCGAGGCCCTGTTGCTACCCCGATCCCTAAAAAATACTTCAGTCGTCCGAGGTCTTTGATCCCAAAATTTCGATCGAGAAATTTCTTAAATAAATTACTCGCCTTCATATTATTACTCACAAGTATCATATCATCGACATAAACTAATACACCGATGAAAATGTCATTTTGATTGTATGTAAAAAGAGAGTAATCGACCATGGATTGTACAAATCCATATACTCGTAACGCCTCCGCTAGTTTAGCGAACCAATTTCTCGATGCCAGTTTCAACCCATATATCGATTTTAATAAGCGACATACCTTGTTGGGATTCTTCTGGGAGAAACCTTGGGAAATTTTCATGTACACTTTCTCATCGAGGTCTCCGTGCAAAAACGCATTATTCACGTCTAATTGCTCAATAGCCCATTTTTTTGATTGAGCCACTGCTAGTAAATATCTAACACTTGTCATCTTTGCTACGGGAGAAAATGTCTCGTGTAAACCCTTATGCTACTAGGCGAGCCTTGTACCTTTCTACAGTTCCATCAGCCTTGTATTTAACTTTGTAGACCCATTTGCAACCAATGGGTCGTTTGCTTGGAGGAAGGTCGACTATCCTCCAAGTCCCATTTATTTCAAGGGCTTCAACCTCTTTTCTCCTAGCATCTACCCAACGCTTGTCCTTCGCCGCTTCCACGTAATTGGACGGTTCTTTGTGGCTCGAAACTGCAACAAGGGAACTCATATGTGCAACAGAGAATTTATTAGTAGTAACGTAATCAGCTATTGGACAACGGGTGCCTTTCTTTGAAGAACTAGACTAAGTTGAGTGAGTTGCATCCGTGGGGTTTATTATTCGGGTCGATTTGCACACGTAGTCTTTTTTCCAATATGGTTCTTGCCTTTCTCTGGCTCCCCGGCCTAACGTAACACTCGTATTGTAACACTCCGTGTTTAATAAACGTATTTAAAATTATTATCTTTCGTTAAACAAAGTTTAAGACTCGAAACTATTTTAATAGTAACCTGTCATTCTGACATTTTTCTCGTCTCATAAAAATTTGAAAATGATTTATCGAAATTTTTATATAACATTTTAAAAATTTCGTACACAAAGACGTGTACAGGACTTCGAAACGGCGTTATAAACTTGTCACCAGAATTATTTAAGATAATTACAACCTAGTACTCCAAAATATTTACTTATAGTTATTGTCCCATGATGCTATTTATCGTCTGTTTTATTTACCGTCTCACAAATTTCTTTCATAACAATTTTTTTGATTTTCATTATTTTAATTCCGTAATCTTACATTTCAACTTTTTATGAAAGAAAGAAAGAAAGACATTTGTGCGGGAAATATACAAAACGAACGGTCATGTTCTTCTTCGTTTCTACCCCTCCATGTGAGGTTGCATGGCACCATGCATGCAATTTTTCCAATTTAACTAAGTGACTAAGATAAGCTATATCCTACCTAGCTATGAAATCACAGGTAGAAATTTTTCTATAAATAGCCAATTTTGGAACACAAAGTTTTTACGTAACAATCGATTTACTACCACATTACTCATTTACGCAAGTACGTAAGTATTTACGACTCCTCAAACCTTTCATCTTATTAGTCTATTTTACTTACGGTACTTATTATTTTACTTTTTATTATTTTCATAAGGTCAAAATCTAACTAATTTATTTTCTTTTGTATGGGTAAACGTATCGTTCTAGAAGGAGGAGGAGACGATATTCCAAACTTCGACGACATCATCGACCCCGACAATCTTTAATTTTAATATAATTAATAAATAGTACTCCCCCCCCCCCCCACAATGATGTTCCCATTTGTAAATGGCACAAGGAATAAGGAATGGGTAATAAAAGGTGGTAAATTGTTTGGTGGGGTTCAAGATGTCAAATCAGAAAAAGTAGCCAATAGGAAGAGAGTATAATGAATGAATAAGGAAAGTTTTGAAGTGGGAAAATCTTAGTGGAGTTTCATTTTAAGGAAGGTGGGAAAATCTTAGTGGTGGGGAGGGAGTAGCTATTAAGGTAACCAAACTTTTCTTCTAACAACATTATATATATATAAGTATATCGTGTTACTAAATTTAATAAATTGATTATTTAAATATTTAGGCTTATTTGTATGACTAAATTACTTATATATATAAAAAAAAGTTACGTGATATTTTATTCATGTTATATATTTCGTTTATGACTAAATTTAACTTGACTAAATTATCACTTGTTAAATTTATTTATCACATTTACATTTCTGTTTAATTAAGAAACTGATAAAATGATTAAAAGAACTTAAAGAGAGTAAAATTTACTTACGATGTGTTAAATTCATGTTAATTACACTTTTATATGTCATTTATGTTCTTATACTTATGAACTTCATTTTATATTATTTGTTTATCGTGTTAAATTTTTACTTACTTATAGTTTGTTCAAGTTTAAATTAGTTTAATACATTTATTGTTTATTTACGAATAAAATTTTACTCCACTTATATTTTATAAAATTAATTACGTTTTCTATAATGAACAAACTTAAATTATTTTAAAATTTTTATACGACGATCATAATATTTAAAAGAAATTTCACGTCGAATTTTATAAATCGACTAAGTATGATTTAGATTGTAATTTTTCCGAAAATGTTAAAATTTTAAAATATATTTTTATATATCTTAAGTTTTAATTTAATATAAAACCTTATTTAAAAGAGATTTTTATTTTAAAATAAAGGATACTCCGTATACAATATTTGAGATATGATGTTTTGGATGATACTAAAGGAATAAAGTATCACATTGTCTCACCGAACGTAAGAATTGGGAAAGTGAATATTTAAATGAGTCCGACCAATTATTGAAGATCACCAAATAAAATACTACTTGTTCACGGACAACTTTTATATAAAGTTTACGATGAGAGTCTGGAACGAATAGCTTGTGTTGGATTCTACCACTCGTGGTGTTTCGACTGCACTTGTAATGAAAAGCAGACTCGGAGGCTGCGGTCCAAGAGTCAACCTAGTGTTTAAGGTAATCGTCTTACGGTAGTGAGGACTGTGGTCCAAGAGTCTACGTAGGGTATGTGCGCATATATAGACAAGTACTTGATCAGTATTACTACCTAGGTTATGGGGGCAGAACAAGATTCTGAAAACTGCGGGTTCTCTGTTGGTGATGCAGAGAATGTAATCATCAGCTTTCATTTCGCCCAGAGCCCCGTCTGAATAAACATATAATATAATTGAAGTTCGACCCAATTGAGCCTTATGGGTGAGATGTAAACCTCATGAGATCGGTTCGGTCTACGAGTCGGTAACATAGTTACTTTTATTGGTGTGATGCAAGCCAATAGGATGTAGCGGTGATATTAGGAGCCACGACTCGTGTGTTTATATGTTCACTTGAAAAATGATTTAAAATCAAATGGCTGCCAATGTCTCATCTTTTAAAATTTATCATTTTCATTACCTCACATGTTGGTTAATTGGAATAAAGAAAATTATCTGTTACGTGATATCCTTTAATATTTTTATAAGCATATCATTGTTATTCACATGATTGTCTTATGTGTATGAGGAGATGTTAGATGAACGGTTTGGTTGTTGTTCTACTCAGGGGCCTCAGTTTTATATTTTCGCAGGTATGGGGCTATGGGAAAGGATCGAGTGAGAGACTTAATAGAATATTTGTATAAAATACGGTTTATATTTTGTACTAGTAAATCGAGACTATGTTGTTAATAGTCGTTTCTCATAAGGATCCGTAGTGATCCAGATTTTTACCATACTCTGATATTGTATAATTAAATGACTTAGATAATTTTTCGCATTATCTATTAATTTAAGTCATCAAAAAACCGGGTTGTTACACGTATTTTTCGTCTCGGTACTCTCAAGTCCTTCTTCATTGGTGGGTTGGTCTTGTTCTTGAGTGGGTGTATTTTCAGGGACACGAGTCCCTGTTAATACTCCCTCGGGTTCTTGCCCGTCACCTGAGCCTTCCCATATATCATGGGTCTCATAGATCCCGGTGCTTGCCGGGACTTCTAGGTTTCCATTGATAGTGTTAGGTTGATTCAAATCTTGCCTTTCATGTGTGCCTAAATGAAACGTGTTTTCGTAGAATACTACGTCTCGACACACAACTACTTTTTGTTCCTTGAGGTCATACACCCTATAACCCTTCTTATTGTGAGGATATTCTAAAAATAGGCACTGTTTTCCCCGTTCGCTAAATTTATCCTTTCTTTTGTCTTTGTTATGTATGTAACACAAGAATCCGAAAACCCGTAAATTATTAAGTTTTGGTTGTTCTCCAAAAAGGACTTCATATGGAGTTTTTCCGTTGAGGACGGGAGTGGGTGTTCGGTTTATTAAGTATGTGGACGTTAAAACGCACTCCCCCCAAAACGTAACAGGCAACTCGGCTTGAAATTGTAGTGCTCTAGCCTTTTCAAGGATGTGTCGATGTTTACGCTCTACTCTCCCGTTTTGTTGGGGTGTGTCCGTATTGCTAGTTCTCCAAACTATCCCCTAATCTTTGTAAAAATCAAGTATTTGTCACGACAAGAACTCCGTGCCATTGTCACTTTACACGATTCGTACCCGTTTATTGAACTGGGTTTCTATCGTGCGACAAAAGTGTTTTAAAAGTTGGCCGGCCTCACCTTTATCTCTCATAAGGTATACCCATACCCCCCCCCCCCCGACTACAATCGTCAACAATAGTGAGGAAATAATGTGCCCGGTGTTAGAAATAATGCAAAGACAATATGTTGACTATTGTTGCATAGTAAGAGTATCTCCCATTAAGTAACATAATGACACCAATTTATTAGTATGATTATGAATGTCATTATATTTAGAATAATGATAATTTATTTTCCATCGTAAAGTGACTTTGGATGCCTTTTGAGGTTAATCTCATATGACACTTATTATATAAGTATGAGCATGATAGGACATGTGAGCACATACATCAAATGTCATCATCCAAATCTCTTTGATAAATTCTGGGTATACCATTGAGTTCCAACTCCTAATGGTTGAGTACACAACCTTTTAGGAGTGTTGTGTGACCTTGGGGGACGACGCCTATTCCGATTTGTACCGTAGTCGGGACGATTTCGTTTCTCATTCAGTGACCTTCATACCACGACACAACAACGTATATTCTGTAATTATATATCGCCCCTATAGTGACCCTATATTTCCAACAATTGAGAAACGAAATTATGTCACTATTATTGTGGATGTGTTCATCACTTGTCATTGGAATTGTTTCAATTGGCTATCTTGTTTCGTTGGTAAGATTCATCTCGTTGAGGGTGAGACAACAGTTCGGTATTATGGCAATAAATCCGTCTCTAGAGCTCCGATTGGGACGTGTAATATGGCGTTGGAAAGCTAAGAAGAAGGGCTACAACTCTTTAGTTGAAGTCGTGAGCTGTTCTGCCGTTTATCCTTCGGAAAACGGGACACAATGTCGTGGTAGTATGCTGAAAGTTTTTGAAGGTTTATGAGTGGATGGTATTATCTTATTTTATTATCAATATTCATCCTTGAGAATGAGGTATGGTATCTATCAGTTTAGTTCTTGTTTTCTTGTGATTCATGATGATAAAATAATTACGTTTGGTAGATGAGTATCATTTATCGTCATTGATTGGAAGATAAATTATCTGATAAAAGTAGGATGTTATATATGTTGTTTCTGAAAATATGTTGAATGTGTTAGTCTCAATATTTCATGATGGATGATGAATTTGCACACATGTTTGTATTAGTATACAACTAAAAGGTGAATGTTTTTCTTTGTTTATGGAGAATATTATATGCCTACGATAAAAATAATTAATGTGGTTATTAGTGGAGTAATAATTAATTATTAATGATTTTTGTGCAAATTATGTTGTCTTGGAAGTTGACAATGTGGAGATTATATGTTCTTATGAGCAGGCCCGGCCCAAGAGTAGTTCAGTTCGGTTCTGGGCACAGGGGCCCAATAAGTAAAGGGCCCAATAGGCCAGTAATCAATATCCATCATAAAAAAGTAGATAGGGATTTAGAGCTATTGTTATGTTAAGGTAAGTGAATATGTTTGGGAAAAAGAACCATAGGAGTAACGAGGAAAATATTTAATGCCCAAATTTGTACTATTAATTCCCCAAACAATTCATTAAGTGAGTTTATAACTTTCCATATTCAATTAATCTTCCTAAAAAAATTAAAATAACTTACCAAAAGGAATAAAGGTTTGATACTTATCTCAAATTTATACCCAGTAAAATTTTACCAAAATTAAATACAATATTTATCTACATTTTCTTAAATTAATTCTTAGGTTTTTCAGTTGATAAATTATTTTTGATCATTTTATATGATTCTAAATAATTGTTTGATTAATTTTGATTTTGTTGAAGAGATAATAGTTTAAGGTTGTTCTGATTTTTTTTTTTTTATGGAGAGTGAAGAACAAATGTTTAGTTTTTAAAAAGTATTTTTTTTTATTGAACACTCTAGCAAAGATTATTATTTTGAATATAGTTTTAGATTGTTTATCTTTGTGATTTATTAACATACAAATTGAAAAGAACAAGTCGTAGCAAGATCAATTGAGAATTCTTATAAAAAATAATTCAATTTTCATCTTAAAATTTTAAACAATAAATAGACGTTTCTTAATTTTCGTTTCTAGTAATAAGGGGCCTCAAACGAAAATTTTGAACAGGGCCTCGCGATGTCATTGGCCGGCCCTGCTTATGAGTAATGAGAGCAATATTTGGATTTATTATATAGCCATTATAAATTTATTATATAGACGTTATAAATTTGTTCTATGCACTTAATATATATGATATTGAATATTATTCATTAATCAATTTAAGAACATTATGTATGTTTTGCTTGAGAAAATTGAATATGTATAATATATATGGGGATTATATATTAGTATGATTTTTCGTATCCTTATTAATGTTTTGAAAAGGCACGTGTGTACTTGTCTTGTAAATTATTTTGGATACATTTGGAAGAAGAATTTAACTTCACACTAGAGACGCATCAATGCTCATTCGAGTAAAATAAGCTATATGTGGAGGTTAAATATTTTAATTTTAATGACATGCATAATCTTGATCAAGTATGTATTAAATAATTGGATGAATTATTTGATAAATTACTCTAAAAATAGATTATGGAATAGATAAATTGTCGGGCATAAATATTTGATATCTAAAAGTTGGGATGATTAATGAATGAATAATTTGTATATTTTGGTTGAACGATTATGTTTGTCACTATTTTGTGGTGGGACAACATGTGGGGGAAGTCATTCAAACTTATTTGATAAAATTATTCATGCATCAATTTTAGAGTTGATATCTTATAATTTGTGAAGAGTATGTATATCTCTAATTGTGGGGGAAAGTGATGACCGATAACATGTTTTATACATGAATAATTGAACCTTAAATGTAGGAGTTTTAATTTATTGACCAAGTCAATAAATAATGGTTGCGTAAGGTTCATTTATTTATGTTATACATATCTGGCTTACACCACAATATATGAGATTATGATGATTGATTTTAGGGTTTTTCTATGGGGTACCCCTCAACTATCGACTTTTCCAAGTGGTACCCCCGCCTTTTTCGAATCACAAGATGTACCCCTAAACTTTGTAAATTAGTCTATATTGTAACCAAAGTTATAATTTTTCAACGGAAATTTCTCAATTGATGATATAAATAGTGATTATTCCCTATTTTACTTTCATCAACCATGATATATTTCTTCAATTTGCATCCTTTACTCGAAAAAATCCATTCCACCACACTACGACATGAGGGTGACGGAGGGATTGAGGTTGACGGATTTAAAAGAGTGAGGGAGATAGGTCGATGTCGGCCGACAACAGAGTGCGTTTTGATGGGCATTTGGTGGCTTGGTGAATGGTAAAGAAAAAGAGGTGGTTTGTAGCATCAAATTGGATTGATTAATATGTTAATTATTCATTTTAAAAAAATATTTGTAATACACATATCACTTTGGTTATGATATGGACTGATAAGTAAAGTTTAGGGGTACACCATATAATTCGAAAAAGGCGGGGGTACCACTTGGAAAAGCCAATAGTTGAGGGGTATCTCATAGAAAAACCCTTGATTTTATGTGAATAAAGGTTATATATTTTAATTTGTGGATTTGCAAAAAGAAAATATAAGTGAAACAATCATCGAGATCGTTATTCTCTAATATAAGAATGATGATGTATATATGGTGCAATATTGAGAATTGCAACATGTTGGATATTTATAAAGATGTTGGATCACAAGGTGAGATGCACAATGATCATGAGTAAGCTTTCATCTTTATAATAATTTTATTATAAGTCTATTGAAAAGACTGTTATAATTTTATGTATTATGTTTGTGTATTATTTTGCTCTTTTAACCTTACCGAGGTAATGAATGGTGATTGGGAGCTTAATATTTATTGCATTATTGTGGGGGCATCAATTGCTATGCAATGTTTGATGTTAATTTCATCTTCATATTGCTAAAAATCATGTGTAGTGAATTACACTCATGTATTATGCAGATTTGAGAGAGTTGAAATCATCAAATATAATTTGGTGTATTTGAGAGGTTGAGCATATAGCTCTTAATGGTCTTATAGCCCAAATTTGGGTGGTCCTTATGAGACGGACTTGATGAGATCACCGTAATGATAGAGGTTGAGCACATAGCTCTTAATGGTCTTATAGCCCAAATTGGGTGGTCCTGTGAGACGGACTTGATGAGATCACCGTAATGATAGAGGTTGAGATATTTCTCTTAATGAATCTATAACCCTATGTTTGGGTGGTCGTGTTGTGAAGGACTTGATGGATTCACCGTACGTAGTATTGAGAGGTTGAGCTTTCGAGCTCTTAATGATTCTATAGCTCATAAGTGAGTGGGTTATATGGAGATATCCTTGATAGAATCACCTAAGTGAGTGTGAAGGGTTGGCCTCCTTCTATGAGAGATTGAGTTATCTTTCTAGAGCACTCATCAAAATCCCAAGGTTCATTTGGCCATAAATTTGTTGAATCGTATTGCGGAACTCGTGTGGAACTTAAGGTATGATATGTGTTGTGAGGATAATTCAACCGAAATTCAATAAGGAATTCAAATCGAAAGATATTCTCTTGTTGTAAGTAAGTTGTTGACTCATTTCACTAATACGTTAATTCAAATCGAAAGATATTAACGTCTAAGTGTCAACCTTTTTCATATGCTCAGAATTTTTGTTTTCGGTTTGTCATTTGCATTAGTGGGGGATTGTTAGAAATAATGCAAAGACAATATGTTGACTATTGTTGCATAGTAAGGGTATCTCCCATTAAGTAACATAATGACACCAATTTATTAGTATGGTTATGAATGTCATTATATTTAGAATAATGATAATTTATTTTCCATCATAAAGTGACTTTGGATGCCTTTTGAGGTTAATCTTATATGACACTTATTATATAAGTATGAGCATGATAGGACATGTGAGCACATACATCAAATGTCATCATCCAAATCTCTTTGATAAATTCTGGGTATACCATTGAGTTCCAACTCCTAATGGTTGAGTACACAACCTTTTAGGAGTGTTGTGCGACCTTGGGGGACGACGCCCATTCCGATTTGTACCGTAGTCGGGGCGATTTCGTTTCTCATTCAGTGGCCTTCATACCACGACACAACAACGTATATTCTCTAATTATATATCGCCCCTATAGTGACCCTATATTTCCAACACCCGGGACAAGCTTTTAGTTTTATATGGACCCCAAATATCACAATGTATCAGGTCAAATAATTCAATACTTCTTTTATTATTAAGGGAAAAACGAGAACGACTTTGTTTGTCCCGACAACATGAATCACAAACGGTGTCTTCATTCCATGATAATTTATTACCAACAAGACTCGAAAATTAAGAGAGAATACTACTTGACGGATGGCCTAGCCTCTTATGTGTAACACCCCTGATTTTTATAAATTAAATTTTATTAATATTTTATTTCGTTTACGATTTAACTCGTATTTCTTAAATAATTATAAAACAGATTCCTTTTTCAATCGTTTGAACACGTAAAATCCTATTTACCTCGAAAAGTCATTTTTATGCTTAAAATGTATCGTACTTTCGTTTCATTCGATTTACTCATTTTATTTCTATTCGAGTTTCCGTTTCGACGGTTTATATTCCCGAGTTTATCTTTATATAAACTTGAGTTCTTATTTTAAACTCGAAACTCATCTTAATTACCTCGTTCGCAATATTTTTTATTAATATCGAGAAATTGCTATTTAATCTTTTTCTACGCGATTTCTTACATAATTATTTTTGAAACGTGATTTTAATACTACTTTCTCGTAAACACGTTCTTATACGATTTCCGCCTTCTTATTTTTTTTATAAAGTGATCCATCTACGATTTTAAGCGCAAATCGGGCTCAGATTGCAGCAGACCCAACCGTTTCCCTCTTCGAACTGAGATATTTTTGTAGTTTGGTTGAGAAAGTCAAACCGACTCCTTTTTTCTCTCCTATTCCTGTTGCACGTTCTCCTGACTGTTTGTGCTCTCCCAACTTCTCTTAAACACCAATACAGTATCCCCACTTCTTATCTGCTCTTCTTTCCAAACAAAAAAAACAATTGAACGTACAACACAGTAAATGGTTCTTCAGTATTTTTCTCAATTCCGATCATTCTCTTCATCCCGGTTCATTCCAATTCCAAGAGTAATTTAATTACTCTTGTTCTCCGTCCTGTTTCTCCTATTTTTATTAACTTAATATGGTTTTGATACCATCGGTTTAATTATTTTGTAGGCAATTGTGCTAGTTCCGACGAGGACGATTATTATAATTTGCTCGGATCTCAATGAAGGTAACACATTATGACATGACTCAGTATTGCATGATATATATGTTGTAGTTGTTTGTAGTATCGTTTTAAAATCGAATTTTTATACGGATAAGCATGTTTTAATTATATTGCGATAATATGCTTAAATCGATTTCGTGTTTCTATCGCTTTTAATCTTCTCAATTTATTTCACATTGGATCTTCTAAAAGTATTATAAGGCCGAGACTAAAACATACAAATAAGACTTTATTTCTGAATTTTCGTGATTTTAATATAAAGTGGCAAAGTGAAAGTTTATATTATTTTTAACATAATTACTACATGTTTCAGAATCGATTAATGTTTTTGAACGATTTATTACTCCTGTTCAAAGACTTTATTTTCAAAAAGTTTGAAAACAGACTACTGTTTATTTTAGACCTATTATATGTCTGTAAAATTTCGTAAATCAATTCCAAGTATTTTGGTCACAATAAAATGTTTACAAACAGATGTCGAAATAGTCCGCGAATCTGTCAGTTGTTGTAAAACTAATTTAAAACCTTTGATACACTTTGAATTTAATTTGGGTAATTTACCTACATAAACTTTGAAGAGTTTGGTTAATGTTTCCAATTAGTTTTGCTTTAAAATAAATTATTAAACGTATTTTATTAATGAGATACCATCGGGTGTCAAATTCTGTCAGTTTATAAAACTACGAATAAAAGCCCTTGTTAGATTAAGAATTTCGGATTTATCCAGAAACAAAAGCTGTAGTTAAGCTTTTAAAGTTTTCAACCTCACTGATCTTACGTCGTTTTGATTTTTAATTATTTAAATATGAATTTTATAGTAAGACAGTGCAAATCTGAAAAATCTGTAAATTTGTAATTTAATACTTTTAATTACTTATATTTCAACCTTTTGAGAAATAATTATGATTTTGACTTTCGTTGACTTTTAATCGTTAAATATATATTTATAAAATAAGTATAATGTTTATGTCTCGAGGCCTAATATAACTATTTATATAATTCAAATGTTAAATGACTTCTAATTATAATAATACCTATTTTGGAAAGTTAATATTTGGAGAAAGTTTCCCAAATTGGAAAGTTTCCTTTTAAGAACGTTTTGATAATCCTATCGAATTACGACAACGGCTTTGTTATGGAGTTATGTAATAAGGACAAGTGTACGGGTAGAGTAATACAGTCTAGGGTATACGTTTTGCCATCAACTATAAAGCCGGTGTGTCTATGTTGAGACACATTGGTCGTTGAACTGAGCATGGTTTGTGTTTAGGAGTGTGTATATTTTGACCTTAAACTTAGATATCGCATCGTGTAAGTCGCCGTCGGGTTGAACTGGATTATGGTTGGTGTTTAGGAGGGGTGTACATTACTTAAGCCAAGACCTCGCTGCACGCAGTCCTGTTATAGTTTGAGTTGCCTAGTTAGAGACCGAAGTCTAATTTGTTTTGACTGAATTCTCGAACCTAGTTTAGTATGATCCTGGTGAAAGTCTATTCCGTTACACTGATTGATTTCCATGACGCCGTTATTATTATTGATTGACATTGATTTGCAGGTTGACAATCATTTTGAAGTATTTTACCGTATCATTTTAAATGTTTTCCATTTTCAACTATTTTGATATAATAGTAATTATGCTTTAATATTATTTAATATGGCTGAGAAAACTACCTGAGTTGCTCCCCACTGAATTGTGGCTGTTATGTTTATAACATGGCAGGTATTATTTGTTCCGGGGTTTGGTGTGAGCTAGCGAGTGGCGTGGATCCTACTCAACTTGATTTATGTTTATTTATGGATTCTTATCCCCATTTGAAGAATTTTTATTTTTAGCCCTTTCGTAAAAAGTGGCCTTTGTATTGACTGACCGTTCTTTTTCTAAAATATAGAACATCAGTGTGTTTTAATCTCAAATCTACAGTGTTTCCGCCGCTGTATTGCGTTAGAATTTATAGGGGATTACAGTTGGTATCAGAGCATCGTTGCTCCCGACGCTCAAACCTAATTTTAGGAAAAATACCCGTAAACGATTTGAATATTAATAGAATAATAGTGAGTGATGGGTAGAAACCAAATTAAGGACTTTATTTTTAGGTTACATGTTCTTGTAACTCAATGAATAGCATTGAATATTTGTTTTGTTTGTCCAAGAAGAACACGAGTGGACAAGATGTTTACGTGATGCTGCTCCAGATCGTGACAAAACCTACTTAGCACTTCTAAGACCTGATGACTTGAGTGGACGACTTGGCGCTACAAGGAAGATACAATGGTGACTTTCCAACCCAGATTTAGTTTGCTCAAGCTACAGGCCAGATGATCAAGAGTAGATTCCAGTCCGCGATGGTGCAGTAGAACCAGATGTGATTTCACTTTACCCAGATGCGACTTCATTTCAGTTTGGATCCAGATGGAGCGACCCAAGACTAGTGTGCTCGTTTCTCTACAAGAAGATGAAGAGATCCAATGAGTCCCCTTGTGAACTCTGGAGGCACGAAGACTCTTCTCTGTTTTAAGACCTTAATTGTCTAGGAACCTTGTTCTATGCTCCCAATTTCTTCTTCTTCCCCTTCTTTTATTCTTCTTCTTCGTTTACTTCTTTTCTTATTCTTCTTCTCCTTACTGATGTTGTTGTGTTGCTGTACTGCTACGGCCTAATGTTGTTCGGCTCTACACTGTCACGTGTTGTTATTCCTACTGGCCATGGGCTGCCATTGCTCTCCCTGTCAGTTTCTCTTTTCTTCTTCCAATCCTCCTCATATAAATGGTCATCTTCATTCTTGTGGTGAATCATTGTTTTATTCTCTCATTTTACCCTCTATCCTCTTGACATTCTTTGGTTAGACTTCTGTCTTAGTGAACCCCGCGATAGTTAAAGATGTTTGAGGTTAGTAAACCACTTGTACATGGTTTGAGAGTTGTAAGTTGTATCCTATTTCTAAGCAAGTAAGAACTTTTTGAGGATTAATTTCGATGGTATTAATTGATTGATGGAATTAGGATTGTACCTTAATTAAGTGTTGAACTTGGATTATAATCTACTTGATTATATAAAGTACTTAAAGAGAATAAGCTTTTGGATAGTACAGTTATATTTTATTTTGATGGATACCTGGTAACTAACTTAGAACCGAACTAAGTGTAACTGGTAATATTACTTTAGGATTCCCAACTAAGGTTGACTTAATGGACTACTCGTTGACTTTTGAGGTTATAGATCATCGTTTAGAGTTCTAACCCGAGTGTTATGGTTCCATTTCAGGTTCTCGTTAATGTCTTTAGAAATTTTGGTTTACATAGATTAAACCTTGGTTCTTATGGATTAGATCATTGAGTCTGAGAAAGTTTTAACTTATGAGCTTTGGAGTTGAGTGATCTAAACTTGGATGAATTGTTGTTAACCTTGAGAAAGAGAAATACCTTGCAGAATCACGGTTTGTACTTATTGTGCCATTTTGAGGAATACTTTAGTGCCAATTATCCTAATGGAATTTTCGATACATGTGCACCAACGAGATTGTGGCTTCGTTGGGTGATTAAACTTGTTGTGGTTACACCATTGCGATTAGAATTGATGGATTTCTAAGAGACCTTATTTAGATGACCTGCTTGAAAATGTGAGTGTCTGTCATTAAATTTGAGGTCGAGTGTGCCTAGGTTTGGTTTACTTTCATACCTTTGTGAAAGGGTGATGTTAAACATGTTGGTATAATCATTTTTGAGGACTTAGTACCCGAGCTTTGTTAAATTGGTAGATTTTGTTTAGTGTCCCTTACTCGAGTACCATGGAGTGCACCTCGAGTATAATCTGGTGAATCTTGAATAATTTTAGAGCATTATTGGTTGGTTGGTTTGATTGTGTTGTGGTTCATGGAATTTCGGTAGCATGTTTTGGTTATGAGTCATTTGAGGATTCTTACCCTGTTGATTGAATGATTGAATAAGTATGTGAGACTTCGTATTGGGAGTTGTGGTATTTGATAGTTTTGGAGGTTGTAGATTGTGTAAGACAACTCAACTTTCTGATATTGATGGACTTAGTATTATTTGGTGGAAATAGAACCGTGAGTTGTGGGAGTCGTACTAGAAGTCTCGAGAATCTTAAACTCCTCTATAATCTTTGAGAGTTCCATTTGACTCTCGATTTCGTCCTCACCTCCACCTCTCTCAAATTCTACTCTTCCAACTTCTGTTGTATCCCTTCTACCCTGTATCGAGCTTGAAATTTTTTGTTTCGATTTAATCCTTAAATTTTTAACCAAACTCCTCGTTTTGAAAAATATTTGACTAATTTAAACTTTTAAGGTAACATTTTCAAGTTACAATTTTAAGCTTTAAAAATTTTGCTTTGTCGTTTTTTGTTGAAGTTATATTTAGTTATTTTTAAAATATCTTAAAAACCTGTTTGAAATTAATTCAAAATTATTTCAAATCTTTAATTTTCGGATGATAAGAGTTTTATGAATATTTTCGTAAACATACAAATATTTATGTTTCTACAACAATTGGATTGTCTGAGAAAATTTAACTTTTGAAAATAATTTCATAAATTCGGGATTTCATTTTATTTTTGTTGGTGGACTTTAGGATCTGTTATTGGAAGCATCTAATGACTGGTTCGAGATTTCCCAACGCTAAGTTCAATTTCATAAATTTTGATTTTGTTTTGTCTTAAATCGATTTGCCGAATTTCTTAGACCAATTGTTTTACTGTTGTTTTGAAAATGTTTTGGGTACTCTTTTTCCCTCGAGTTCGTTTAAAAAGGTTATTTAAACATCGTTATTTTATCAAATAACTTTACATTGCGTTTTTAATAATTTGAAAAGTTTTCGAGTTTCGGATAGCTCAACCCAATTAATCTTGAGATAAATTTGCGCATCGACTTCATATCTCGTTTGAAGTTTTAAAATTTTCTTTTTAAATAAAGATTTTGATGCGAGTTAAGCTTTCTCATTTTGTTCAAGTGAAATAACTTTGTTTTGTGTTATAACGTACAACACAGTAAATTGTTCTTCAGTATTTTTCTCAATTCCGATCATTCTCTTCATCCCGGTTCATTCCAATTCCAAGGGTAATTTAATTACTCTTGTTCTTCGTGCTGTTTCTCCTATTTTTATTAACTTAATATGTTTTTGATACCATCGGTTTAATTATTTTTGTAGGTAATTGTGCTAGTTCCGACGAGGACGATTATTATAATTTGCTCGGATCTCAATGAAGGTAACACATGATGGAATGACTCGAGATTGCATGATATATATGTTGTAGTTGTTTGTAGTATCGTTTTAAAATCGAATTTTTATACGAATAAGCATGTTTTAATTATATTGCGATAATATGCTTAAATCGATTTCGTGTTTCTATCGCTTTTAATCTTCTCAATTTATTTCACATTGGATCTTCTAAAAGTATTATAAGGCCGAGACTAAAACATACAAATAGGACTTTATTTCTGAATTTTCGTGATTTTAATATAAAGTAGCAAAGTGGAAGTTTTTATTATTTTTAACATAATTACTGCATGTTTCAGAATCGATTAATGTTTTTGAACGATTTATTACTCCTATTTAAAGACTTTATTTTCAAAAGGTTTGAAAAAAGACTACTGTTTATTTTAGACCTATTATATGTCTGTAAAATTTCGTAAATCAATTCCAAGTATTTTGGTCACAATAAAATGTTTACAAACAGATGTCGAAATAGTCCGCGAATCTGACAGTTGTTGTAAAACTAATTTAAAACCTTTGATACACTTTGAATTTAATTTGGGTAATTTACCTAAATAAACTTTGAAGAGTTTGGTTAATGTTTCCAATTAGTTTTGCTTTAAAATAAATTATTAAACGTATTTTATTAATGAGATACCATCGGTTGTCGAATTCTGTCAGTTTATAAAACTACAAATAAAAGCCCCTGTTAGATTAAGAATATCGGATTTATCCAGAAACAAAAGTTGTCGTTAAGCTTTTAAAGTTTTCAACCTCACTGATCTTACGTCGTTTTGATTTTTAATTATTTAAATATGAAGTTTATAGTAAGACAGTGCAAATCTGAAAAATCTGTAAATCTGTAATTTAATACTTTTAATTATTTATATTTCAACCTTTTGAGAAATAATTATGATTTTGACTTTCTTTGACTTTTAATCGTTAAATATATATTTATAAAATAAGTATAATGTTTATGTCTCAAGGCCTAATATAACTATTTTATATAATTCAAATGTTAAACGACTTCTAATTATAATAATACCTATTTTGGAAAGTTAATATTTGGAGAAAGTTTCCCAAATTGGAAAGTTTCCTTTTAAGAACGTTTTGATAATCCTATCGAATTACGACAACGACTTTGTTTTGGAGTTATGGAATAAGGACAAGTGTACGGGTAGAGTAATACAGTCTAGGGTATACGTTTTGCCATCAACTATAAAGCTGGTGTGTCTATGTTGAGACACATTGGTCGTTGAACTGAGCATGGTTTGTGTTCAAGAGTGTGTATATTTTGATCTTAAACATAGATATCGCATCGTGTAAGTCGCCGTCGGGTTGAACTGGATTACGGTTGGTGTCCAGGAGGGGTGTACATTACTTAAGCCAGGACCTCGCTGCACGCAGTCCTGTTATAGTTTGAGTTGCCTAGTTAGAGACCGAAGTCTAATTTGTTTTGACTGAATTCTCGAACCTAGTTTAGTATGATCGATCCTGGTGAAAGTCTATTCCGTTACACTGATTGATTTTCATGACGCCGTTATTATTATTGATTGACATTGATTTGTAGGTTGACAATCATTTTGAAGTATTTTACCGTATCATTTTAAATGTTTTCCATTTTCAACTATTTTGATATAATAGTAATTATGCTTTAATATTATGTACTATGGCTGGGAAAACTGCCTGAGTTGCTCCCCACTGAATTGTGGATGTTATGTTTATAACATGGCAGATATTATTTGTTCCGGAGTTTGGTGTGAGCTAGCGAGTGGCGTGGATCCTACTTTGCTTGATTTATGTTTATTCATGGATTCTTATCCCCATTTGGAGAATTTTTATTTTTAGCCCTTTTGTAAAAAGTGGCCTTTGTATTGATTGACCGTTCTTTTTCTAAAATATAGAAAATCAGTGTGTTTTAATCCCAAATCTACAGTGTTTCCGCCGCTGTATTGCGTTAGAATTTATAGGGGATTACATTATGCCACAGGTCGCTGTCCTTGGTAACGATCGTGCGTGCAACCAATGTCTATTCGCGACCTTTGAAATAATAAACCCCGTCCTTGTACTCACCTAAGCCAATCTGGTTCTTCATAGACCGGTCCTGTATAACACAATTATTAGCATCAAACGTTACTACATAATTATTTTCTTTAATGAGTTCTTGTACGGAAATAAAATCGCAAGTGAGAGATGGAACATATAGAACATCCTGTAGGACAAACTTGTGACTTATCAACACTTTTCCGTGCTCGTCGGCCAATATTTGCACCCCGTCAAGAAGTCCTATGGTTGAAGGAGCACCCTTCCAAATATTCTCAAGTAATTCACGTTTACCCGTCATGTGATATGATGCACCACTATCCAATAACCATTCTCCCATGGATAAAATTTTACCTGATAATTTGTCGTTTCCGTTGGGGCTCACCGTCAATAAAGTGCAGAGTCTTTCAATTTCTTCTGCCGTGAAGTTCGGACCTTGGCCGTTTGACATTCCCGCTCCTTCTCCATTATTAGTGGTTCCTCCAATTGCATTAGCATGATGTACCGGTGGTTTCGAGCCGATCGAACGCCCACCATTGAAGCCTCCTCTGTTCGTATTCGCTCCTCTGCCTCCTCGTTTGTTCTTTCCACGACCTCGGCCCCAACCCGGTGGGTACCCGTGCTTGTCATAGAAATTGTCCTCGTCGTGGTAGAATTTACCACACCAGTTACATTGAGGTGCATTTGTGTCATCGAGCTCTTTTCCTCATGTCCTGCCACGTCCTCGACCTCCATGTGTGCTTGTTTTGACGGACATGGCCATATCGTTGCGTTCTTCCTTCATTCGAGTTACAGCACGATGTCGTTCTTCTCGTAGCACTAAGGAATAGGCTCAACTCAAAGAGGTAATAGAATCCTCCAGGAGTAGATTCGAGCGAATATTTCCATACAGTTGGGTGTTTAATCCCATTAGAAACTGATGAACCTTCTCTTCTTCTTTCTCCTTTGTGATGGTCGTTCCAGCTCCACATGTACATTTGGGTATTTGGCCATACTTGGCCAATTCATCCCACAAGGTCTTGAGTTGAGTATAATACTCAACTACTGACATTGATGCTCCTTGTTTGCATTCTGTCAGGTCACACTTCAACTGATGGACTCTCGGTGGGTTTCCAGCAGAAAATCGCTCCTTGAGTTCCGTCCAAATTTCTGCGACTGTTGCCGAGAAAGTCACACTAGGATGCAATTTTGGGTCGATAGCATTCCTTAGCCATGCCTTGATCATGGCATTACATTGTCGTCATGCTACGGATTCCGGGGTTTCATCTTCCCCGTCCTTAACAATTGGTTTCTTAATGTCCTCATCAAGAAAACCGAGTTTGTTCTTGGCATCCATCCCATTACGTACCGCATCTGCCCACATTTTGTAAATTTCACCATCGAACAACGTCTGTGTTATTGCTGTTGCTGGGTTGTCCGATGGATGAAGATATAGTGGGGAAGACACGGGAATTGCCTTGTTTCCTTCTGCTCCTGTCATCTTGAAAATTGTCTTTTTTTTGTGTGTGATAATCGGATCTACTGCTTTGTGTGGACATGACATAGGTCCACCCTGACGCGGCGAAGCGCGGGTTTTGGGGAGGCGTAGAATTTCCATATGAGATGGATCGAATAGAATTTTAAATCGAAGTAGGAGTCGCCACCAAATTTTATGGTTATTCGGAACCATTCGAACCCACTCTATGTCGTAGTGGGCCATACTTAAAGCCTGGCCCATTTCCGATGTCAGAGTTTGTCGGGTTCGTCTCTTTGCATTACGATATCGATGCCGACTGGGCGGTTAATCGTATATTGAATGACTCTCGTTGCCAATGGATTCGGACATCCGAAAACCATGGTTCTGAGTAAGGGGTGAGGGTACGTGTTGGGAAGTTCGTCGAGAACACCCAACCCCGCCCGCACTTAGCGGCCTTTACTAAGATATCGTTCGGTTTTGTGTACACGCGTTAGTTCGACGATGAAATGATATGCAGAGATTATTTTCCTAAGACATGTGAGGAAAAATAAATAATGGGTTGCTAAGTCGTTTAATGCATGTTAAACTAATAACGTCAAATTTTAGCATGTGAAGTTCGTTTTAGTCTAATAAAACGATAAAAAGAATATGAGAGAGTAAATTGCTACAAACACGAGAAAACGGGTTAGTAACGATTGAAATAATAATATAGGAAATAAATATATGAAATCGAGAAAATAAAAATTAATCGAAATCTGAAAAATATTGTTAAAACGCGGTTTTGTATAAAAAACGATGTTCGAGAAAGAATTAAAAAAACGAAAAAAGACGCGTTTGGGCCGAGAGCCGCGCGACTCGCCCGAGACTCATGCGGGTCGCGTGGCGGCCTGATTTCGAAAACGGTTTTCGGAAAAATTTGATTAAATCGCGTACGAATATCGCATAACTCGTACTCGGCTTAATATTCTAGATATTCGTTATATTCGATAGTTGATTATCGAATATTTAGAATAGTTTTGAAAAAAATGTAAATTTAGAAATCGTTTCGTAAAATAATAAAAATAAACGAACGAAAAACTAAAAAAATAGAACCGGATCAGACTCGTGCGCGAGTCGCCTGGACCGGGCGCGACTCGTGTACGGGTCTGATTTTTTATTATTTTTTGTTCGAAAAATCGTTAATCGCGTACAAACATGAATTAGTTTATACTCGGTTTATATTTTCGATATTCGTCGCATTCGATATTCGATTATGAAATCGATATCGAATAGTCGGAATAACTTTAGAAAAGGTTTTGAAAAAGTTTGTTTTTTGAACGAAAAGTTAAAAAAGAATTTTGAACGAAAAGTTGTAAAAAGATGTAACGATTTCGTCGAAAACTTAATATAATTCTTTTTGATATGATATTCGATTATATAGAATCGATATCATATTTTAAGAATATTCGATGTATGAAAATAGTTTTTTATATAGTATCGATAATAGAAAAAGACCGACGAAAAGACCCATAAAAAAAATGAGGAGAAGAGAAAAGAGAAGAGTCGGGTTTGATTTACACCCTCAACCTACATGCTTTGTTTTCTCGGGATAAGGCTCGTCGGGAAGTGGCTTTGACTTGGGAGCGTCGAGATGATGAGGATGAGTTAAGGTGTATCGTTTTGGGTGGTTTGGGACGTCGGGTTTGGCCGGCTTCGTCGGTATTTCGAGACTTCGGAAAGGTGTCGGGATTTGCTAACTATCGGGTTGTATGTAAACCGGATGATGGATGTGTAAAAGCCGTGTATATTGGCTGGAAAATCGTTGTCATTGATGTCTCTTTTGTGTTGGACGGGAGGTCCTATTTATAGGGAGTTTCCGACCTTGGTTTAGGAGAGTTTGAATACCGCTTAGGATAGGAAACGTAGGAATTTGAGGGAAATAAGAATTCCGCTTTCTTGGCCAAGAAGAAAGAGGAAAACCAGCTGGTTTGAGGGTGTATTGGCCGGGTGTTTTACACTCGGTCAATGTCTGAATCGGTCTCCGGATAGAATTCCTACTTGAGATCGAATTCTGCCTTAAACGGAATTGTTTATTATTTTGTATGGCTGATTTTTGTAGTATCTGAATTCAATCCGGATTGGTGGGGGTGACACGGCAGATTTTATGCCTCGGGAAATATCTTTGACCGGGTTTTGATTCGGTCGCCAAAAGACGGTTTTACCCTTGGTGTCGGTTTCGACCCAAATTAGTGTTATTTGACTCGAAACGACCCACTGGGCCTGGATTTGAGGTTGGTTTTGTGAGATTTGTACTCCTTAAAATGTCTAAACCAAATGTCCATAATTACAAGCCCATATCCGAGTCTATCAAAGCATGTTTACGTCCTATCATCATCGGGTGTTTGGCGGGAACTACTATAGACACCTGGCGGTCAAAATGTGGGTGTCTACAGAGCCCCCACTCTGACTGAGGCTTGGACAAGGCAAAAGTCAGAGTAGCTACCAGGTCAATCAAGGATTAAACCTGGCAGACTTCCGATCGGGTCGTTTAGGGTCCATTAGACCTGCGTGAAGGGCTCGCCAACCATAGAATAGAAATCATACCTGAGTTGATGTTGATAATGTCGCGGGAGCTTGCCTAGGAAGCTATGGGTATACCTGTTTGCAGATACATCCTGTCTTAGAAATGCGCGGGAGCTTGCCTTGGAAGCAAAGAAGTTGCCTGAGCTTTCCCACTGGGGAACTTAGAATTTCTGGGAGTCTTGGGGTACCTGTCTGTTGATATATAACAAATTGCATGTAACATTTAGGCGAAACACTGACTCATGTTGGGGAAGAAATGATTTTTGAAAATTTTTGAAAAGAAGAATGCTGAACTTCTTTTTGGAAGTTTGGAAATAAGGATGCTTGGGATGCCTTTGATTCCTAATCGGATTCTGACACGGATTCCTAGGATTTCCTGGTTAGGCCTATATGCCTAGATGAAGTGTGATAAAAATTCCTATTCCCGTGGTGACAAGAGATTTTCTCAAATGGCTAAGTTTTGCGAATTTTAAAATGAGAATTTGAAGAGAGAGAGATATACCGACAGACTCGACTCTGGACGCGACAAGACGAGTTGACAGACACGACTGGACTCTCTAAGGGTTGGACCGTGACTCGATAGGGGATGGGCCACCTAAGACGACAAGACTCTTAAGTTGCGCTATTCCGTAGCCTAGGCGAGTGACAACACAGTCGAACATTGAAATGGGAATGATCTGCTATGGGGCAATTACAGTAGTCTGTAATGAGACTGTTTTAGCAGTAACAATGCTGTAGTCTAGTGCCCCTTTTGATTTTTGGGACATTTCCAAAGTGGGTATTGCTCCGAGTCCTGACCAATTCTCGTCTTCAACTGAGGCGAGTACTAGGACACACTATAGAAAGGAGGCTAGATCTTCATTCTTTGAATTTATCTAGATTTTGTGAGTGGATGGGGAACTTCTGCCTAGGAGAAGCCCCCAGGATGACAAAGCTAGCTGCTGAGAACATGACAGTGTCGTGACCGGAATGATGATGCTTTTTCGAATTTGTGTCAATGTGGGTGGTTGTGCCTCTGTTGAAAGGCTGCCTACGTATTCACGTGTGGTGAAATCAAACCAAGCCGTAGTTCAGTGCATTGAAAGATATATAATGGTGCCTAGTTTACTAGGGCTTTGTGTGTAACTAGCCACAGCGATAGTGTAGGCTAGGTGCATTCCCAGTGATGTCTTGATCAAAGGGCTAGAATAGTTAGGATGTTGATCCTGTGACTGTGAGCATTCTCCGGGGTAGCCCCCAGAGGTGGTGTGAACTTATTTGGGCCTGTTCTATGCCGACTGCAAGTTGAGTTCCCGTGTTTAGGGCTAGTAACTGCTTTAGATGAGAAGAATTGGGATGGGATTTTAACGAGTTCTGCTCTCGGGGATTTTAACGAGTTCTGCTCTCGGGGATTTGATGAGTTTTGCTCTCGGGGATTTTAATGAGTTTTGCTCTCGGGGATGAGTTTTGCTCTCGGGGATTTTAACGAGTTTTGCTCTCGGGGATTTTAACGAGTTTTGCTCTCGGATTTGCATATGGTGATTGAGAATTCTGTTGTGTAAAGGGGAAGTCGAGTAGAATGGCTCGAGCTTCGATTGGGCAGGTTTGATAATGCGGGATCTGATTTCCATGTCTGGCCCTAAAGGTTAGGGTGTATCCTATGGAGCTTGAATCCTCAAAATTCTGGGCTGTCTCTAGCCTAGGTCTCGAGAAGGTCTTGAGGGTTGTAATGTGGGAAGGCTAGATGTTGTGTTAGCTGACCAACTTAACTGTCTCTCCCCTATTGGATGGTATGGGTATTGATAATTTTTGAATTGACCGTTTCACGGTCATGGGTTTTTGAATTCTTTGGGTTGACCTCTTAGCCCCGGTCATGGGATTCTTCATTTGAGTTGACCGTGTCTGGTCGAGAGATGTTGATAATTCTTTTTTGATCATGGCCAGCTTTTTTGTTTTGGCCTTTTGCTTTTTTTTCTGTTGGACTTTTGATTTTTTTTTTTTGTCCAGCTTTTTTTTTTGTCGGTCAGACTAACACCTAAAGTAGGGACTGGCTAGTCTTATTGGATGGGTGTTTATTGTGGGAAGTGGGCTTGCCTCCCGTCCTGAACCCAAATTAGAAGACTACCCAGATTTGTCATAGGATTCGATATGCTCCTGCTACGGGTAGTTATGTGGCTTTCTATACCAGACATGGAATAGGTAAAAGGAAAACACAGGCTCGGTTTCCTGCAGTCATTATAGATGTGCCTATAATAGTCACGTGCGTGTGCTCACAGTTTATGATGGTGTTCATCATGTTCTCGAAAACACATAAGGAAAGCATATATGAGAAAGAATATTGGAAGCTGATCTTATTGAATTTTCGAAAAGAGGACAGAATACAAATGACTCTGATGCTGATTTGGAAATGAGGATGTAGGGTATCCTAGACTCGAACTCAGACTTAGACTCGAATCAAATCCGGACTCGGATGCTCGGTTGGTTTTTTTTTTTTTTGGTAAGGTCTTTGATTGGAGAGAACGACGGGTGTCACGACTCGCCTAAACTCGGCTTTGCGCAAGTGCAAGAGAGGGAGTCAAACTAGACATGGCCCGGGGTGACGGGTCGACAAAGACTCTTGGACCGGGATACTCGAACGTTGATCTAGACGAGGTAACGACCCTGGCTTGGACTCGACCATGAGACTCGGACGGGGTATGAGGGCGAGTTCGAAAATGAGGCAACCGTGTTTGACCGCGTCGCGTGCTCGGACCAACCGTGGTGACCTAACCCTTGATGACTCGAGTATTTGTAGCATAGGTACGACTCGAAGAAGGCATCATAAGGACGCCAGTGTATGATGAACGTGGGGTGCCCTTAGAATGACCGTGGTTGACTGCTCGGTGGGGGATAGCCCCCGAGTGAGGCTAAAGAATCTGATAGGACTCAGATGGTGTGACACCTAAGTGACTCGGAAGTGGGATACGTGAGACAACACGTGTAAGACAAGACCCTTAGAGCAACCGTGATTGATCGCTCTACTGAAGGGTAGCCCCCGAGTGGGACTGAAGACTTTGTTAAGACTCGAGTGTCGGACGAGTGACCCTTAGATGTAAGGATCACGAACCTTTTGTTATAAGGCTATGCCTTGTAAAAGGTTGACTCGGAAAAGACACCTAGACGGGTGACTCGTGGACGGTGGGCTTTCCTTAGGATTCGGCAAAGTGGGCCTAGTCCCGTTCGAAGGAAGGTCTACGTGAGAATTCCCCAGACTTTGGACTCGAGTGTGTAAACGGGCTTTCCTTTGTAGGAGTTAGTCCTACGAAGGTGGGCCGTGCCTTGACAAGTAAGGCGGACTGGGATGGGGTGGAAACTCGTGATATAAGATCGACGGAGTTTCGACGCTATAGACTCTTACAACCTATGACAAGACCCGACACTGCTAAATACGGGAAGTCCTAAGAAGAAGAGGGTTTTGAAAAGGGAATTTGAATTTGAAAACCGAGCAAAGTCGGATTGGAAGACCCGATTTTTTTTGAAAACCGGAAAAAGGGTTATGGGGCCGAGATTTCGGGCTTTTTTTTTTTAAAAGGTTTGGACAGCATACCGGCTAAAAAAAAATAGGCTACTTTGAGTCAAAAATCATAAGTCCTAAATTCGGCAACTTTCCGGGTTTTGAAAAAAGTAGATGGGTTTGAAAAGATGTAATTTTTGAAAATGACGGCTTTTGAAAAGACCAAAGGAGATCAAGTAGCATGTAGTCAAATAATCAGTATAACGACGCCATGTATGCTCTTAGTCTAAGTCTCGGTCGGTCTGATAGGGTCTATACCAACAACGATGGCTTTCTCGTACTGAGGACGGACTCCCTAAGCCGAGTTGGTCTTAGGACATGCCGCAAAGTCTAAACGAGTTCCGCCATTGAAGTCTTTAGTGCACCCAAGTGGGAATGCACCGTGGTATAGTGGGACGTCGGTCACAAGTAACCGGCCCGGGATAAAACGGGGTTATGCATGAACCATTGAACTAAAACGTGTACATTACTAATCGAACGATTTCTTTTCGAGTCTCACCCTGAGGATGCCGATGGTAAGTGACACATCAGTTAATCCCCAGCGGAGTCGCCAAATTGTGGACATGACATAGGTCCACCCCGACGCGGCGAAGCGCGGGTTTTGGGGAGGCGTAGAATTTCCATATGAGATGGATCGAATAGAATTTTAAATCGAAGTAGGAGTCGCCACCAAATTTTATGGTTATTCGGAACCATTCGAACCCACTCTATGTCGTAGTGGGCCATACTTAAAGCCTGGCCCATTTCCGATGTCAGAGTTTGTCGGGTTCGTCTCTTTGCATTACGATATCGATGCCGACTGGGCGGTTAATCGTATATTGAATGACTCTCGTTGCCAATGGATTCGGACATCCGGAAACCATGGTTCTGAGTAAGGGGTGAGGGTACGTGTTGGGAAGTTCGTCGAGAACACCCAACCCCGCCCGCACTTAGCGGCCTTTACTAAGATATCGTTCGGTTTTGTGTACACGCGTTAGTTCGACGATGAAATGATATGCAGAGATTATTTTCCTAAGACATGTGAGGAAAAATAAATAATGGGTTGCTAAGTCGTTTAATGCATGTTAAACTAATAACGTCAAAGTTATTTTAGCATGTGAAGTTCGTTTTAGTCTAATAAAACGATAAAAAGAATATGAGAGAGTAAATTGCTACAAACACGAGAAAACGGGTTAGTAACGATTGAAATAATAATATAGGAAATAAATATATGAAATCGAGAAAATAAAAATTAATCGAAATCTGAAAAATATTGTTAAAACGCGGTTTTGTATAAAAAACGATGTTCGAGAAAGAATTAAAAAAACGAAAAAAGACGCGTTTGGGCCGAGAGCCACGCGACTCGCCCGAGACTCATGCGGGTCGCGTGGCGGCCTGATTTCGAAAACGGTTTTCGGAAAAATTTGATTAAATCGCGTACGAATATCGCATAACTCGTACTCGGCTTAATATTCTCGATATTCGTTATATTCGATAGTTGATTATCGAATATTTAGAATAGTTTTGAAAAAAATGTAAATTTAGAAATCGTTTCGTAAAATAATAAAAATAAACGAACGAAAAACTAAAAAAATAGAACCGGATCAGACTCGTGCGCGAGTCGCCTGGACCGGGCGCGACTCGCGTACGGGTCTGATTTTTTATTATTTTTTGTTCGAAAAATCGTTAATCGCGTACAAACATGAATTAGTTTATACTCGGTTTATATTTTCGATATTCGTCGCATTCGATATTCGATTATGAAATCGATATCGAATAGTCGGAATAACTTTAGAAAAGGTTTTGAAAAAGTTTGTTTTTTGAACGAAAAGTTAAAAAAGAATTTTGAACGAAAAGTTGTAAAAAGATGTAACGTTTTCGTCGAAAACTTAATATAATTCTTTTTGATATGATATTCGATTATATAGAATCGATATCATATTTTAAGAATATTCGATGTATGAAAATAGTTTTTTATATAGTATCGATAATAGAAAAAGACCGACGAAAAGACCCATAAAAAAAATGAGGAGAAGAGAAAAGAGAAGAGTCGGGTTTGATTTACACCCTCAACCTACATGCTTTGTTTTCTCGGGATAAGTGATGTGAGTTGATATGAACTTTGAAACAAGAATGAGAGATATGATTAGTATTCTGAAATGGAACGTGAATGAGTAACCAAAACAGAAAGTAAAGATAGTTTGAAGATGAATAAACCGTAACCAAGGATAGTATGCTAGGTGAAGTAGACCTATACTTCAACAAAGCGCTTTGCTAGATCAAACACTCGATTGAAATAGCGAGTTTAGAGCTTGTAACGCGACTCACTCTAGACCTTGTCTTGTAAACTACAAAGACGAAACAAAAGGAAGCTTCAAAGCTTAACTTTTACTTGGGTTTTAATTTGCAAATTGGATGATTTATTCATTCAAATGGGTGGCTATATATAGCCTACAAGAGCCCTTAAACCGGCTGGTCAAGGGTGACAATAACAAAGTACAATGGTGACAAAAACAAAGCTTAAGCCTAATGTGAACTAGGAGCTAAGAACAAGGCTAGGAGCTAATAACAAAGTAATGTAAACATGGAGCTAATAACAAAGTTAAGAGAGCATTAAGGTGTGGCTGGTGTGGACATGGAGCTAATAACAAAGCTTCATTTGGACGTGCACACCAAGTGAACACAACCAGCTTCAAACGTCCTCTTTAACCCCGGTGCTTTCCCATGCACAACTGACTTGTTCGGACCATAACTTTGTCAATACTTGTTCAATGAGCCTTCATGAATAGTCATTGGAAAGATAAGCTCGAAATCTATCTCCTCCATTTTGAATGACTACGAAAATCCAAGTATAACTCGAGATATGGACTGATCAAAACAATGCTGCAAAATGAACTCGCATCAGAAATTCCCATGCTTGAATGGGTGTGAACCTAAGTTAATGCCTTCATATATCCTTGACTATTTGCTCCTTTATTCCGCTCAAACTCGAGCTAGCTCCATAATTGAAGACGACTCTTTATTAGTGCTAATGTAGCTGGACTATAGTTAAGTAGGAGCTGGTATTACTTCGTTGAGCTCTTTAGTACTTCCTTACTAGGATTAGTAGCTTCTTGATTCGGGTCAATTGTAGTAGGCATACTACTAATCTGGCAAGAGGTGTTAGTGTGGCTGAACTAAGACTATGAGGAGCTAAGGTGACTTTAATGAACTCTTTGGTAGCTCCTTGATTCGGATCATCTCCTCCCCCTTTAGAAGGAATTGTCCTCAATTCTGAACAGCCATCTTCATTAAGATAAAGAGCAAAATCTCCCACTTTGGACGTGGTATGAACTTCATAACTATCCGGCAACTTCATCTTGCAAGTATTGTTGTATACCTTGTATGGAACTTCTGTTTGTGGCTTCCACTTGGTCTTCCTTTTGCTTGGAAACCTCTCCTTTCTCAAGTGAACCAAAACCAAGTCATCCTCTTGGAAAAGTCTCGGTTTTCTGTTTTTGTTGGACCTTCTTTTGTAGGCTTCTTTGATCCTTTCCCGAATCACTTCTCTAACGTACAAGTCAGGCCCTTTGCTAGCTTCATCTGTTGGGTAACAAACACCGAAATGAGTCATTTCGAAAAATGGTAAGTACTCCCTTGTTCTGAAAGGACTCCTTGAGAACGGCTTTGTTAAGCATTTGCTCCCAATGTTCTGATTAATCCCTTGTATCTTTAGCAAAAAGAAGTGTTCTTTTATCACCTCTAAGATCTTGGTCATGTCAACAGTTTCAGCTGGTCTTTCTCCATGAGTTTCTCTAGTTATACACTCTGAAATAGGATGCCTTGGGACACAACGATGGTTTCTTGTAAAAGGAAGATCTACCTGCAAAACAAACTCAACAAAAGTACCAAGAACACCAGCCTTGCACTCGGTGAGTACATCAGCATCCATGGAGTCCTTCAAGGTCTCAAATCCAAGCGTGCTTGCATCTAAAGTGGATGATTGTGTGTAGTGACAAGATAGAGCATTAGCCACGACTTTGTTCTTAACACCTTCATGCCTTAAGACTTCATGATCTTCCCTAGGTGTCAAACCAGCTGGTAATTCATTAGGAATGACTAAACCCAGTTCCTTTGGCAACTCCTCGAATTGTTTCCTTCCAAACCCATTATCCATCCTAAATGGTTCCTCTATAGTACCCATGTCAATGACACGTTCCCCCTCTTTTAAAGCCTGTTCTACTTCACTCTCAATGGTAAGGTTAGGCTTATTGGTTTTGTTGGAGGTCATAGCTCTAACAGCTTGGGGAGTCATAGGTTTTAGAATGATTTTCTTTCCCTTATCCCTCAACTCGTATTCATTTTTCCTCCCATGGTGTACCACATCCCTATCAAACTGCCAAGGACGTCCCAAAAGTATATGACAAGCATCCATAGGGATAACATCACAAAGAATTTCATCGACATAAGACCCCATAGTTAAGCCTACTCTTACTTGTTTTGTGACCTTGATTTGGTTTTCATTATCTAACCAATGTAATGCATACGGTCTAGGGTGATTAGTAGTGGTTAGACCTAACTTAGTTACCATTTCAGTAGAAGCGACATTCGTACAACTACCTCCATTAATGATCAAGCTACACCATTTGTTGTTAACTAGACACTTAGTGTGAAAAAGTTGGTTTCTTTGCTCGGTGTTGTGTGGAATGGGGTTAGCATGAAGCGTACGTAGTACTAAAACATTACCATACGTTGGGAGCTCATAGTCTATTCCTTCTTCCTCCTTTTCTCCCAAGCAGACTTCAGGACCAGATGCGCCAATGGACTTAGAAAGTTTGTTCATCTTGCACACTGATTCTCTCTTTAGGCCTTCCAAGAAACTAGCATCTTCAAAGCTCACAACTCCTGCCATGCTTGCGTCTAAATAAATGACCAAAGCTCTGATACCACTAATGATGTGAGTTGATATGAACTTTGAAACAAGAATGAGAGATATGATTAGTATTCTGAAATGGAACGTGAATGAGTAACCAAAACAGAAAGTAAAGATAGTTTGAAGATGAATAAACCGTAACCAAGGATAGTATGCTAGGTGAAGTAGACCTATACTTCAACAAAGCGCTTTGCTAGATCAAACACTCGATTGAAATAGCGAGTTTAGAGCTTGTAACGCGACTCACTCTAGACCTTGTCTTGTAAACTACAAAGACGAAACAAAAGGAAGCTTCAAAGCTTAACTTTTACTTGGGTTTTAATTTGCAAATTGGATGATTTATTCATTCAAATGGGTGGCTATATATAGCCTACAAGAGCCCTTAAACCGGCTGGTCAAGGGTGACAATAACAAAGTACAATGGTGACAAAAACAAAGCTTAAGCCTAATGTGAACTAGGAGCTAAGAACAAGGCTAGGAGCTAATAACAAAGTAATGTAAACATGGAGCTAATAACAAAGTTAAGAGAGCATTAAGGTGTGGCTGGTGTGGACATGGAGCTAATAACAAAGCTTCATTTGGACGTGCACACCAAGTGAACACAACCAGCTTCAAACGTCCTCTTTAACCCCGGTGCTTTCCCATGCACAACTGACTTGTTCGGACCATAAATTTGTCAATACTTGTTCAATGAGCCTTCATGAATAGTCATTGGAAAGATAAGCTCGAAATCTATCTCCTCCATTTTGAATGACTACGAAAATCCAAGTATAACTCGAGATATGGACTGATCAAAACAATGCTGCAAAATGAACTCGCATCAGAAATTCCCATGCTTGAATGGGTGTGAACCTAAGTTAATGCCTTCATATATCCTTGACTATTTGCTCCTTTATTCCGCTCAAACTCGAGCTAGCTCCATAATTGAAGACGACTCTTTATTAGTGCTAATGTAGCTGGACTATAGTTAAGTAGGAGCTGGTATTACTTCGTTGAGCTCTTTAGTACTTCCTTACTAGGATTAGTAGCTTCTTGATTCGGGTCAATTGTAGTAGGCATACTACTAATCTGGCAAGAGGTGTTAGTGTGGCTGAACTAAGACTATGAGGAGCTAAGGTGACTTTAATGAACTCTTTGGTAGCTCCTTGATTCGGATCAATAAGGCTCGTCGGGAAGTGGCTTAGACTTGGGAGCGTCGAGATGATGAGGATGAGTTAAGGTGTATCGGTTTGGGTGGTTTGGGACGTCGGGTTTGGCCGGCTTCGTCGGTATTTCGAGACTTCGGAAAGGTGTCGGGATTTGCTAACTATCGGGTTGTATGTAAACCGGATGATGGATGTGTAAAAGCCGTGTATATTGGCTGGAAAATCGTTGTCATTGATGTCTCTTTTGTGTTGGACGAGAGGTCCTATTTATAGGGAGTTTCCGACCTTGGTTTAGGAGAGTTTGAATACCGCTTAGGATAGGAAACGTAGGAATTTGAGGGAAATAAGAATTCCGCTTTCTTGGCCAAGAAGAAAGAGGAAAACCAGCTGGTTTGAGGGTGTATTGGCCGGGTGTTTTACACTCGGTCAATGTCTGAATCGGTCTCCGGATAGAATTCCTACTTGAGATCGAATTCTACCTTAAACGGAATTGTTTATTATTTTGTATGGCTGATTTTTGTAGTATCTGAATTCAATCCGGATTGGTGGGGGTGACACGGCAGATTTTATGCCTCGGGAAATATCTTTGACCGGGTTTTGACTCGGTCGCCAAAAGACGGTTTTACCCTTGGTGTCGGTTTCGACCCAAATTAGTGTTATTTGACTCGAAACGACCCACTGGGCCTGGATTTGAGGTTGGTTTTGTGAGATTTGTACTCCTTAAAATGTCTAAACCAAATGTCCATAATTACAAGCCCATATCCGAGTCTATCAAAGCATGTTTACGTCCTATCATCATCGGGTGTTTGGCGGGAACTACTATAGACACCTGGCGGTCAAAATGTGGGTGTCTACACTTTGATACCATGATAAACCGAGAATCAGACAAGAAAATGAAGAAGATTAACTGATATTTTCTTATTGAATTATCAAGCTAATTACATATGTGTATATATAATACTACCAAGATATGCTAAGATATATATTCCCTATATACAAGATAAGAAAACGGAAACAAGATAATCTTGTCTACCTACAAACACGGTAACAAATCAAGCTAATGTGTAGAGAATATCTCAATAACAATGGCATCTACATCGATGATCGAGAAGTTCCGCCAAAAATTTATATCGTGTCAATTTGTATTAAGCTATGTGATCATGAGGGGAGTAATACAAGCTGTACTCTTTTCCCTTAACCATGGTTTTTCCCACTGGGTTTTCCTGGTAAGGTTTTAACGAGGCAGTGTATTCATTCGCATCGTAATATTTCATTTTAGGATAATAGACATCCAAGGGTGAGTATTATAATATGGATGTTATTATCCTTCGAAAAAATACGTCTCTCCGCGAAGTAACGTATCCTATGTGTTTCGATATCTATATATACATTACGTCATGTATTGTAACGAACACATTAATATAATCCCATTCCGATTTACTACTTTCTATATTATTCTACCGTATATTTATATCAATTACCATTTTATTTATCGCTGGAAAATTTCCTATCATCAAGATTTGATTCTACTTTAAATTTATATTGAAACATGATTGACTGATCAAGGAGTTAAAATTGAGAATGATAGCTTTGATGATATTCTGGAGTGTTTAGGGCTGATGTTAAGTCTAATTGATATTTTAAAATTTCAGTTGCTAATGCTGTCAAATGTGTTGAACGGATTGGGTTATTATTCATTTATTTTTATTCATTTAATTTATTACTTAAAATTGATATTATTCTTTTTCTTATTATTAATTTTTATTTCAATAATGTATATATGTTACCATTATTAAAATTGATATTTTTATCTCATTTAATTTATTTATTTGTAATTTAATAATTAAAATTGATAATTTTTTGTTACTACTTTCTCTAATACAAAGTATAATACTTTATAAGTATTATTTCGTAATATTTTATTTATGGCATGACCAAATTATCCTTCATCAAGATTTGATTCTACGGTAAATTTGCATGGCCAAATGAATGCTATTAAGATAGCAAGACTTTGTAAATTTATATAAAATACATTTAAAAGTATAAAATACATTTTTTTATTATAAATTTAAAATTTTTAAAAATAAAATACATTTTTAAACTTAAAATATCAACTAATTTTTTAATTTAATATATTTCCGGTAATCAAGACTAATATATGCTCCTACAATACATATTATCATTTCTTCCATAAATAAAAGCATGATTATTAATGCATCTAAAAAAATCATCCAACTAAATTAATGTAGTACATCTCAAAATAAAAGTTCATCTAATCAAATTAAAGAGTTGCTTTCATAATCAACTAATTAAATGTGGTTTAAAAAAACTAATTAAATTAAATGTTAAACTTTGCACCTAACCTTCTTTACCGAGTCTCACCTACTTTCCAAAAGTCTCGACTTTACACCCAAAAACCCGTGCAGCCCATAGTAAGTAGTGGAGTAGTAATTTTTTTTTCATTTACAAAACCAATTTATGATATTTAATTGAAAGCTTAAATTTTTCATTCCCCATCAAAAGTGTCTGGATTCTCAAAGGAAGTAATTAATTCTTTGATCTTGCTATACATTTTCTAGAGTATAGTTGCAGAAATTTACTGTATAAATCGTGCAACTATTATACAAGGACATTTGTGCATAATAGTAAAATCAATCACTAACAAAAAACCATTTTTCATTATTTTCGTAATTTAAATTTTAAAATTGATACAAAAATTCGTCTCTAATATAATTTTTTATAAGTATTAACATTTTATTTATCGCAGGAAAATTGTCCTTCATCAAGATTTGATTCTATGGTAAAACAAATACGGAGTAATTAGTAATTTATAGTACATTATTTAAAGAATTGATTAATTTATTTTCTAAATATTTAGTTGGCCAAATTAACATGACCATATTAATGATATTAAGGTAGCAAGACTTTGTAAATTTATAAAAAAAAATACAATTGTTCCAATTAAAAAAGAAATCAACATACTCTAAATAGTCAATACCAATAAGTATTAAATGAATCTCGGTCACATTAAAAAATTAATGACTAATTACACCATTGTGAGTGGTAAAATTCTACTTTCAAATAATTAATTAATTCATCTCGGTAAACCTTCATTCTCAATTAACGTCTCAACTAATGGAAGAGCATTGTAAAAAAAGATCTTTCTCTTCGTGGTTCTACTATCACTATTCTCATGTTACATATTAGATGATTCTCAATGTCTTACAATAAATTGTTTAATACATTGATGTCAATACTATATTTCCGAGTACAAATTCAGAATGCACATTGTAAAATAATACTATAAGAGTTGAATGGTTACCTTACGTACATCTATGATTCTAGGTTCAATTATTTAAGACGAGAGATACGTCGTCAAGGGTCGCTCCTTCAATAGAGAAATGGGTTACTACTTATCGATGTCGAATGAAATGACTCTGGTGTACCAATTAATGATGTAAAATCCGACATTTTAATTTGTTATTTAGAAGCTTAGTAGCTTAATACATAATATTTCGTTCAAAAAGATTTTCCCGTAAATCATGTGGCTATAAACGTTATAAAGTATCAAGACTTTTGAACCTATATGAGAGCAAGTGCAATAATAGTTTTTTTTTATTGGGTTTGTTACCAAGAACCTACTTTTAGAAGTTCTTCTATTGCACAATAAAGTTTGTTTTTAAATTTAGAGTAAATTAAAAATAACTCTCTTTTAAAATACCAATTTTAAAATTTACTCTCTTTTGAAATTTTTGTTAAAAATAACTTCCAAAATCTATCAAAAGTTCAAAAAATTGCTCCTAAATTTATTTTTAGGACGAAAATGCCCTTGGCTAGAGGGTGTGGTGAAGTAATATGACATAAAAAAGTTAGGGGCATTTTCGTCAAAAAAATATATTTTGGAGTAATTTTTGAACTTTTGATAGATTTTGGGAGTTATTTTTAACAAAAATTTCAAAAGGGAGTAAATTTTAAAATTGGTATTTTAAAAGGGAGTTATTTTTAATTTACTCTTAAATTTAAGAATCGAGTTCTAAAATAAGAACTCAGTTTGTAAAATCTTGGAAGTTGAGAGCAATTAAATTGGCATTGGAATGTGTCAAAGTCCAATCAAAATTTTCTATTTCATGATAATTAATTAATAAATAACTAGTATAGACCCCGTGCATGTATGCACGATATTTGTAAAAATTTATTTAATTTAGTTAATTATTTATAAAAAATAGATTTTAATTAGAAACTTGAATTTTTTTCATAATTTTTATCATTGTATTTGGATATAAAAAATAAATTGAAATTGCATAATTAATCAAGATAACAACCTCAACTAATATAATGAAATGTGTAGTCCAAAAAATTACTACCTCTGTGTTTTTATTTGTATTTATATTTCTCGAGACAATCACTTCTCTTTTAAATATTTTTTTAATATAAGAATAATTTGTGTAAATTGTGAAATGTATATTCACTTTAAGTTTATTTATATGATATGATTGATAATTGAGTGTGTTTCTTTCCTTATTTGTTATATTGATTTTGTCCAAATTGAGTGCTTAAAATTTAGGCAATTTTTATTCTTTTAGGTAATAGGGGATTACAATTATAATATTTAATTACAATCTTATATCAGTCATGATTATTACAAAAATAAAATGTATTTCCGTTGTTATATACTTATATATATACACTCTCGATATTTAGTATACACTAACACAAATCATAAACATTGTAAAATATACTTGTCATATCAGTCATGAGGCAAGACCTTAATTTAGTTAAGCTTTAAACAAAAATATTATTAATGATGCACGGTATATATGTGTAGACACCCACATTTTGACCGCCAGGTGTCTATAATAGTTCCCGCCAAACACCCGATGATGATTGGACGTAAACGTGCTTTGATGGACTCGGATATGGGCTCGTAATCATGGACATTTGGTTTAGGCTTATTACGGAGTACAAATCTTACAAAACCGACCTCAAATCCAGACCCAGTGGGTCGTTTCGAGTCAAATAAGACTAATTTGGGTCGATTCCGACACCAGGGGTAAAACCGTCTTTTAGCGACCGAGTCGAAACCCGGTCAAAGATATTTTTCCCCGAAACCCGCGAGCCAACCGTGACACTACACGTCCGGTTTGGACTCAAACACTACAAAATATCAGCTTCAATAAACATTAAACAATTCCGTTAAAGGTAGAATTTGATCTCGAGTGGAATTCTATCCGAAAACCGAAACAATTCACAAACCGAGCTCAAATACTCGGTTTAGGCATCCCATTCAGCCGAGATTTCCTTGCTTCCTCCCCAAGCAACGGACTTCTCGTTCCCTTCAACTTCTTACAATCCTATCCAAACCGGTATTTCTTGTCACACAAGCAAGACTACCTCGATTCCTATAAATAGGACCTCTCGTCCAACACAAAAGGACACGTTTTTACACACGAGAGGACAGGCATTAACACACGATTTAACACGGTTTTTACAGCCAAAATACACACATCCTACATCCCCGATATCTAGCAAATCCCGACACCTTCCCGAAGAAGCCCTGAAGCTCCGAGAAACCGTCCAACCACACACCCAATCACACCTCCAACCACACACCTTAACTCATCCCGCATCATCTCGACGCTCCCAAGTTTAAACCATTTTCCGACGAGCCTTATCCCGAGAAAACAAAGCATGTAGGTTGAGGGTGTAAATCAAACCCGATTCTTCTCTTTTCTCTCTTCCTTTCTCTCGTCTTTTTTTCGGTCGTGTCTTTAGTCCGTATTTTTAATATGGGTCGTTTGTCGCATATTCATTATTTCTAATATCGATACTACGAAAAACTATTTTTTATAACGTTCTTAAAATACGATATCGATTCTCTAATCGAATATCGTATCTAACAAGAACAAAATTAATTCATTCTCGTTGATGGTAAATAAAATCGTTACATCTTTTTTTAAACAAAATCCGACGATTTTATATGCGGAGAGAATTAACATCTTTTTCGTTCAAAATTATTTTTTTCTTACTTTTCGTTCAAAAAACAAACTTTTTTCAAAACTCTTCTAAAATTCATTCCGAGTATTCGATATCGATTTCATAATCAAACATTGGATATAACGAATATCGAGAGCATAGATCGAGTATAAATTAATTCATATTTATAAGCGATCTATCGAATTTAACAATTTCTCAAAAAAATCCGAACCGGGACAGCAGACCGCGCGAGCCGCGCCATCCCCAGGCGACTCGCACGGCGGGCTGAATCCGCGGCCCCTTTTTCTTCGTTTCCTCGATTTTTTCTTAAACATCGCTTTTTCTACAAAACGATTTTTCTTAAAACTTTTCTAAAATCATTCTGATTATGCGATATCGATTTCATAATCGAATATCGAATACGACGAATATCGAAAATATAAAGCGGGCATAAATTAATCCATATTCATGCGCGATTTACAAAAATTGACGATTTTCGACAAAATAAAAAAAAACCGAACAGGCTGCCACGCGAGTCGCGCGCCTGTCAGGCGACTCGCGCAACAGCCTGGTCTGCCGGGTCCAATTTTTTTCGTTTCCTCGCTTTGCTATTTTTTAATCTTTTCGAACCTTACATAAAAAGCGACTTTCGCGACATATTTCGATAAATATTTTTTCTTTGACCTCGGTCAACACGTGTTAATCCATCACGTGTCATAAATCCTTTCAAAAATCATGCATATTATTTATTTACGTCTTTATTCAAATTATTCAATCGTTACTAACTCGTTTTCTCGTGTTTGTAGCAATTTATTTCTTCGTTTTATTAGACTAAAACGACTTCACATACTAAAATAACTTTGACGTTATTAGTTTAACATGCATTAACCGACTTAGCAACTCATTTATTTTTCTCTCACATGTCTAGGGAAAATAATCTTTGCATATCATTCAACCGTCGAACTAACGCGTGTACACCAAAAACGAACGATATCTTAGTAAAGGCCGCTAAGTGTGGGCGGGGTTGGGTGTTCTTAGTGAACTTCCCAACACGTACCCTCACCCCTTACTCAGAACCATGGTTTCCGGATGTCCGAATCCATTGGCAACGAGAGTCATTCAATACACGATATCCGATAATGTCGGTATCGGTATCAAATGCTAAGGGACGAACCCGATAAGCTCTGACATCGGAAATGGGCCATGTTTTAAATATGGCCCACTACGACATAGAGTGGGTTCGAATAGTTCCGAATAACCACAAAATTCGGTGGCGACTCCTACTTCGATTTAAAATTCAATTCGACCCATCTCATATGGAGATTCATTCGCCTCCCCAAACCCGCGCGTGGCCGCGTCGGGGTGGACCTATGTCATATCCACAATATGATATTAGGATATGATATATTTAGCATATATATATATATATATATATATATATATAGAGTCAGTATCGGGTGAGAACCTATACTATGATGAGAACTGTGAGAACCTCTTATAGTCGTTAGATCTTACCAGATCTAACATATGACATTAATAAACAATATTTTCAACCTCTTTTTCCAATTGAGGTCCGTTGATTCAACAGTATCCTAAATCACAATTCAATCCATTCCTCCCCTCTCTAATTCTGATCAATTTCACAAGAAACCCAATTTCCCCCTAATTTCTCTCTCTAATCAGTCATTCAATCGATCTGCCGTCCTCCAATATTCCAATAATGGAGGCGTTCGTTGAATCATTTCTAAACAACGTTGAAACCGTGATTGAGGAATTTGATTTGGAGATGTCAAGGATTTCAATGGCAGCTTACATCTAAGAAGAAGAGGAGTATATTAAGAAGAGCTTGAAGTTGATGGAAGAGCTGAATTCATTTTTTTAATTTAATCATTATTATTTTCTAGAATATGGATCTCAATTTCTTGTTTTTTTGTTGTTCGTAATATGAAAGTAGTCTTTTCTTTGCATCTGATCTTACCTTTCTCTTCAGTAATTAATACCAATTGGTGATTTACGAGGAGATAAACTAGATGCATATAATTAATTTTGGTGAACTTACCAACCCATCGCATTATCTTTCTGATTGCTTTGGTGTCAAATGGATTTACCAACATTTTCTTTTTTCAATATTTGCAGAAAATATTGCATCTGACGAATGTAATTCTTTGATTTCATACCTGTTTTTGTTGTAATTTCGTAATAGAGAGGCATGTGATGAGATACAATGCAAAACTTATCCTACACACTGAATATATTTTATGTTGATCAACAATCTCTTCCTATTTATCTGAGGCCTATCTATTATGTTGAGTAATACATTGATTTTGAATTTTTTTTGAACGATTTTGGGAGTTTAATTTGGTTGGTATCGATGAGGAGATTGTCAGACGAACGGTCATAATTGATAAAATGTTGAATGTATGCGTATATCATTAATTAATTGGAATTTCTCTTAGATTAAATTTTGAATTTAGTGAAGGTTGTGATGATGTTTAGCAAATTTATGTCTGGACTTACGAAGCTCAATTGAAAATTTGATTATTTGTTCATTTTATTTTCTGAGCAACCTCCTTTAGCATTTTATTTTAAAATTTGATTGCCATAAATTGTCCCTTTTCAAAATCATGTCATACTGAAATTCAAAACGATACGCTAAAATTGAAAAAAGTTACGCTAAAATTTGAAAAGGATACGCTAATATTAAGAAACAGTACGCTAAAATTTAAAAAGGGTACGCTAAAATTGAGAATGGGTACGCTAAAATTTTAAAAAAGTACGTTAAAATTGAGAAAGGGTACGCTAAAAAATTGAGAAAGGGTACGCTAAAAAATTGAGAAAGATTACGCTAAAACTCAAAAAAGATACACTAAAATTGAGAAAAATGTACGCTAAAATCGAAAAAAGGATACACTAATTTTTTTTTTTTAAAAAAGAAATGAAGTACACTAAAATTGAGAGAGGGTACGTTAAAATTCAAAGAAGATACGCTAAAATATAGAAAGGGTACACTAAAATTCAAAAGAACATACACCAATAAGACATAACCTAAACCACTGACAAACATAGATAATCAAAACACAAAATCATAGAATTAAAATAAACAAAATTAGAATTAATCAAAACGGGAGGATAGCCGGTTTAGACGGGACGGAAATAAGTTTAGGGTTGGATTGGAAAGGTGGAAGAAAATTAATCGACTAATTTAAAAAAGAGTACGTTAAAATATAAAAAGGGTACGCTAAAATTGAAATTGAAAAAAAGTACGCTAAAAGTGAAAAAGGGTACGCTAAAATTTGAAAAGGGTACGCTAAAATTGAAATTGAAAAAGGATACGCTGAAATTTAAAAATGGTACGCTAAAATTGAGAAAGGGTGCGATAAATTTAAGAAAGGGTACGCTAAAATTGAAAAGGGATACACCATAATTAAAAGAGGATACGACAACGGTATGCTAAAATTGAAAAATGGTACCCTAAAATTGAATAAGAAAATTAAATTGAGTAGGGCTTGAAGAAGAAGTGTTGTATTCCATATAAAATTCGTACAAAAGAAAATTAAAGAACAATATTTTAGATGAACTCCTAAGTCAATGAGAAAATTTGGAAAAAAAAACGATAGCTGAGATTATTGCAATTATATTTGCCAACGATAATACTGTTACTATTGTAATGAAATAATGAATTTAATTGAATAAGTTAACTCATAAAATAATTAATTTAAAAAAAATAATTTAAAGTTACTAAGGTTACTGAGGTCCCAATTGTGATGAATTGATGCATTGAAGAAAAGTCGATCGAAAAATTGATGGATTGAAAATTGGATTCAATGGTCGATTGAAGAATTATAGATTAATGGATTACGGGTCGAAGAATTTTGTAGAAGGGGAAGGAGTTACGACCTTACGGGTTGAAGGCTCAAGCAATTGTGATTAATTGATGGGATTGAAGAATTTTGAAGATCCAACGAATGAGATTGAACACTATGATCTAATGGCTCATATTATAGTTCTCACGGTTCTCATTGAATGAGTGGTTCTCACGTGAACCTAAATCTATATATATATATATATATATATATATATATATATATATATATATATATATATATATATATATATATATATATATATATATATATATATATATATATATATATATATATATATATATATATATGCTAAATATACGTTATATATATATATATGTGTGTGTGTGTGTGCGCGCACACACACACACAGGTGGGATCTGGTACTTTTAACCATTTTGGTACAATTTACCTTCTTTTAAGAACCGTTGGATCTCACATGATCAAGAACTGAGATTAAAACTCACTAAATCCTCAAAGCAGTTTTTCTCAGGTTTTCATAGTTATTTCAATGTACAAACATGATTATTTTAATGAAGAAATATAGTTATTTTATAGTCAATTTAGTTGTTTACTAGGATTAATGTTATAAGTTATTTCACTGTAGATATGCAGTTATTCCAATGTAGAAACTCAGTTATTGTATTGAATAATTTGAGTTATTGTATTGATATAAAATAAAAATGTAATCAATTTTAGAGTAATGTTATCTGATTTTACATAGTTACTCTAATGTAGAAATATAGTTATTGTATTGAATAACTCGTGTTATTTTATTGAGATGAAACTCAAATATAACCAATTTTACTATAATGTTATTTGATTTATGTTGTTATTCCAATGTATAAACTCAGTTATTGTAATGAATAACTCGTGTTATTCAATGTGTTTCAACACCATTGATTCATTGTGAAACAACAATTGCATGATTTCCAATTAGCTCTTCTGCACCTCACTGGAAGACAGAAAAAACAAAAAAAAGTGGGGGGTTAGTTGAAAGTAACTATGTCACTAATCAAATTTAAAACCACAATTAAGTATTGGAATAATTGTAATAGTATAAATAATTGAGTTTTTCTAGAGAAATAAAAGCATGCTTTGCCAGAATAGAGTAATAACTACGAAAAGTTGAAATACAATAATCATGTTTATGTATTAAAATAACTGGAATAATATAATAAAATAACTGGGCATTTCAAATAAATAATAAAGTATCAAAAACACAAAAATTCTACTCTGAAATAATACTACTTGTTATTTAAATGTTCATATTCAAGTATTTCATTACTTATATTCAATTATTGCAATATTCATAATTCTGATTTTCAATCTTGTAAGCAAAAATATAAAATTTACTGAAATAATAATGTCTCAAAACATGTAAAATAACACACAAACCCTAAAAATAACTCAACAAATCGAATGAAAACTAGATCTCTAACCATAACAACATCAAAATTAAAAAGTTATATGCAATTAAACGAACAAAATGACTACTACATTGAAATCGATCAAATCAAAAATCAAAATCAAAATCAAAATCAGCAAACATAGTATGAAAAGGAACAAAATTAAACTGTAAAAGAGGGAAATTGACTTAACCTGAAAGTTTAACCCTTAATTGAAAACTAATTTTGATGAAAAATTGAAGAACATAATTGAGAGTCAGAGATTGAAATTAGATTAACCTAAAAATTTAATCTTGAATAGAAACTGATTTGGTTGAGAAATTGAAAAATAAAATTGGGGAATTAAAGTGTGTTTATGAAAGAGGGCAACTTTGAAATAAACTGATCAAATAAACGTAAAGATGAGGAAGTGAGAAAAAAATATAGGGTTTTACATGAGGTAAGTAATTAATCTGAGACATTGATATGATAAATCCAATGGCTTAGGAGGTGAAGTAAATTGTACAAAAAATGAGAGAATGTAAAAGATCCAACTTCTCTCTCTCTCTCTCTCTCTCTCTCTCTCTCTCTCTATATATATATATATATATATATATATATATATATATATATATATATATAGAGGCGGGTTCCAGTGAGGCATGGTAACTCCTTACACCCATTGAGGCACAATCTAGACCATTAGATTAAGATCTGATATAATGGTCCAGATTAAAATACTCAGAAAACACGTGTCACCCCTCTCACTCCCCTCCCCTCCCCAACCCGGTAATACGACCCACCTGAACTTGCCAAGTAACTCAGCAACCTCCCCAACTCGCCCGAGTCATACCCCTCGACCCAGCCCCACCACAGTCCCGCAACACCAGCGACTTATCCTTTACACCAAGAAATGTCGTGTTGTCGTACTTGAGAAAGCAACCATCGAGCTGGAGGACTCCCCCGACCGAGTTGATGTAGAGGGAGCCGAGTTGACTCACCGCATGTTGGATACAGGAGAAGCAGGATGACTCGGAGAGGTCACCCCTGCACTGGTAGAGACCGGGAGATGAGTACGGCTGAGTTGGGGGTGGGCGAGTGTGGACATGACATAGGTCCACCCCGACGCGGCCACGCGCGGGTTTGGCGAGGCGAATGAATCTCCATATGAGATGGGTCGAATTGAAATTTAAATCGAAGTGGAGTCGCCACCGAAATTTGTGGGAGTTCGAGCCCGTTCGAACCCACTCTATGTCGTAGTGGGCCGTGTACAAAATACGGCCCATATCCGATGTCAGAGTTTATTGGGCTCGTCCCTTTGCATTTGATACCGATACCGACATTATCGGATACCGTGTATTGAATGACTCTCGTGCGTCAACGGATTCGGGCATCCGGAAACCGAGGTTCTGAGTAAGGGGTGAGGGTACGTGTTGGGAAGTTCACAAAGAACACCCAACCCCGCCCGCACATTAGTGGCCTCTACTAAGATATCGATTGACTCTCTAATACATGCGTTAGTAAAACGGTAAAATGATATGCAAACAGTGTTTTACCCTAAACATGCGAGAATTGAAGGGGTTGCTAAGTCGATTTAATGCAACTAAATTTAACGTCAAAGTTATATTTAGCATGTGGATTTATTTTAGTACAATAAAATAAACAATGAAAAATAAATCAACCAAAGAACAAACGGTTAGTAATGGTATAACGATAACAACAGTTTGTGCGAAATATAAGATGTTGTAGAATAATGAGATATGATGCATGAGTTTTGAAAAAGGTAGTGTGACACGTGATTAATTTGACATGTATTGACTGAAGTCCTAAGAGTGTTTAACGAGACTAAAACGATGTTGTGGGACTCACGTTTTGACGTGATAAAGGGGCCACTCGACCAAGTCATTGAGAGACTCGACCGAGTGGGCCTCCGAATAGCTTCTGTCCCGGATTTCATGACGTCACTCGACCGAGTTACGGGGGAACTCGACCGAGTGCACGGCGACTCGATCGAGTCATTGCGAGACTCGGCCGAGTGGATGTCAAAATAGCCTTCTGTCTCGTTTTTGGGGTGCCACTCGATCGAGTGGGCTAGGCACTTGATCGAGTGCCCCCTGTACGAACCAGGGTTCGTTTCGCAATTTATTATTAATTGCAAAATTGCTTTTTGATTTTGAAAAATTGATGACTTTATTGAATCGGACATAAATATCGTATAATTTATGCTCGATTTGGACCTTGATACTCATCATATCCGATATTCGATTATTGAATCGATATCGAATATTAGAGCGAAACTTGAGAAAAGATGCTATAAGTCGTTTAAATTAAACTAAAACGATATAGGTTTGCTCCGCGTTTATAGTGTCGTATTAATTCTATCGAATTAGGTGACAACTATTTTAGCATCAACAAAAATCGTATTAGTTGGATTTATTAACTAAATCGTTTAAATTCGACATCCAACTATTGAGTTGGTATCGAGCCTAAAAGATTGATGCTTTGTGTTTACTTTAATTAAAAATTTGATTTCCTCCGCATACCGACATCGTAATAAATCCTTGCGGATTATGTGATGTCGGATCCGCGTCAACGGGTTTCGACCCAAATAAAAAGGAACATGTTTTTTGCTTGAAATATTTAGGAAAATTAATGAATGTGCGATGAATGATAAAAAAGAAAATTACGGTTGATGTTAACTCGCCTCAACAATCAAGCGATCGGGGTGTCGGGATAAGCGATCAGGGTGTCGGGATAAGCGACCGGCAACGCTGGGTGCAATACCCTTGTATATACGGGTTTTCTTATCCCGTCATCACTCACGCTCGACACGAATCGACGAGTATTTTAGTATTTTATACTAGTTATATTATCGATATTATAGATGCGACAATAAAATAATTATAAAACGAAAAAGAAGATGAAGATGACGAGAGAGTGAGGAGAAGAAAGGAGAACGGGTTTTGTACCCTCAACCTACATGTTCTTGTCTCGGACGGGACTCGCTTGACTGTGGCTTAGGCAATGGAGTTCGAGGTTTTCGTAGGTTAAGTTGTGGTGGTTTAGGGTTTGGATTCCTAGTTGCTAGGGTTAGGGTTTGAGTGTATAGGATTAGGGTTGATTAGGGTTTTCGTATTAAGATGGAAAAGATGATCAATTTTGCATGCAAGGGGGTGCTTATATAGGCATTGCTATGCACCCCCGTATAGGGTTACTCGACCGAGTAACGGACTAACTCGGTCGAGTGGCCCAGTGCGACTGTAGTCGGGCTTACTTGTGGGCCCACTCGATCGAGTGGGCTGACACTCGATCGAGTGGGTCAGCTGTGGCGAGAGGTCCGGGTCTTTGGACATCGGGTTAGGCATTTTGTGGGTTTTGTATTTGGATTGGACTTTTGATGTTTGAGTGATTGTTTTTTGTGTCTCGGAATGGCTTTGACCGGGGTTTGACCCAATCGCTAAAAGTCGGTTTTATTTCCCGTGTCGGTTTTGACCCAAATTAGTCTTATTTTATTGGAAACGGCCCACTGAGCCTGGATTTGAGGTTGGTTTTGTGAGATTTGTACTCCGTAAAGGGCCTTAGCCAGCAATCAATGGTTTCGAGCCCATATCCGAGCGCGTAGAAACACGTTTGCGTCCGATCACCATCGCGTGTTTTTCGGAAGCTGCTATAGACAACTGGCGGTCAAAATGTGGGTGTCTACAGCGATTTGGTGAGTTTGGAGAAGGGGGAGGTGGAGGCTGAGTTGAGGGTGGAGGAGTAAGGGGAGTTTGGAGGTAAGTGGTTTTAAGGGGAGTTTGGAGGTAACAACGTTGTTAAAGTGAGTGAGAGGTGGAAGAGAGAGATGAGGAGAGAGAAGAGAAAAAAATGATGGAGACGCCATTTTTGGAGCAAAGGTCTTTTAAGTTTCAAAAATGGCGGATACGCCATATTGTTTAGTCAGTGTCAGTTTTAGTGTACATAAGTTACAATTTATTGTATACTCCCTCCGTCTCAATGAATTGTTTGCCTATTCCTTATTGGGGCGTAGATATACATAAGTAAAGCATTGGAACGGAGGGAGTATAACTCATAAAGCAGATATACATAAGTAAAGTATTGTCTGTTTTGATGTAGATAAGTTACTATGTGGTGTACGTGTTGAAATTTGTACATAGTAAAAGTAGGGTCTGTTTTGATGTAAATAAGTTAAAGTTTATTGTATATAACTCATACAACAAACATACATATGTAAAGCACTGTCTGTTTTGATGTAGATAAGTTACTTTGTGTTGTACATGTTGAAAATTGTTCATAGTTAAAACAGTGTCTGTTTAATGTAGATAAGTTACAACGTGTTGTACATAAATCTTAGTAACTATGTGTTACACATGATGAAAGTATTATGTACAACTGATAAGTAAATATATACATTACGTAATGACCTATGTACGACAAAACACGAACTGGTACTTTAGATGAGTTATGTACAACTAATATAGAAATATGTACAATCATTTATTTTTCGAAAAAAACATTGTCGGGAATTTTTTTTTTGAGAATTCTTTTTTTTATATGTATGATTTGTCATTTTGATCAAGCCTGGTCCGTTGATTTCAATAAGATCTAACGGTCCAGATTGTGCCTCAATGGTTGCAGGGAGTTTGGCTGCCTCAATGGATCCCGAATATATATATATATATATATATATATATATATAGAAGCTTAAGAAGGATCTGGTGAGTCCACTTATCAAATTTGAGTCCGTGAGTCCTAATTTTAACCCTTGATTTAATGATAGATTAATGGTTAAGATTTTTTTTCATAATTAAGGAAATAACTAATAAATCTGGGTAAATATATAATTTCTCTCTCTCCTCCTTAATTATCTCAATGCAAATCTTCTCTCTCTTATCAATCTTTTAACTGCCTATTTCTCTCACACAACAAGTTTCTTCAAGATTAATTTTTTTTCATCTTCACCAAAAAAATCATCATTTTCCTACTGCCATTGTACGTATGTTACTATGTTACTGCCATAATCCATAAACTATGTTACTTTAACTCATATAACGTGTTACTTTAATTTATGAACTGTGTTACTTTAACTCATAAAATCTGTTACGTTGTATAACATTCTCTTTCAAAAACTATTACTCTAACTCATACAATGTGTTACTCTAATTCATGAACTCGGTTACTTTAACTCATAAAATCTATTACGTTGCATAATAATCTTTTGCAAAAACAAGACTTTCAATCAACCAAAAGAATAATGTATGTTTCTATTAAGGATACTCCAAAACAAAAATTATAAAACTTCATTATAATTCTAATGTTTCAAACCTTTAACTATAAGAACTGGATATTTGAAATCAAATTATAATCATAAACTGTGTTACTGTAATTCATTAAAACTGTGTTACTGTAACTCATTAAGTATGTTACTCTAACGCATAATGTGTGTTATTCTAACTCATTTTACTCCAATAAAGGATGTTACTCTAAGGACTAGATATTGAAAAATCAATCAAACTCATAAAATGTGTTACTGTAACTTATTTAGTATGTTACTCTAACGAATGATGTATGTTACTCTAACAATATATTGTCCTACTCAGAATTGTGCTTCTTCATCATCACCCTCTTCTTCTTCTTCTTCTTCTTCTTCTTCGTCAGACGATGATTTACATGACGTTTCCTTCTTCTTCTTCTTCTTCTCATCTACATCTTTGAAGATCTGCCCTATGTATGGAAGAAACTGTCACCCACTTCATGTGCTTTTGCGTCTACTGAAAAACAATAACAGTGCCAATAAACGTGGCGAAAAAAAAACAATCAAAACTTGAAATGTGGATTAAAGTAACAGATAACAAGAATTAAAGTAACAGATGAAGTGATAACATTGGATTAAATTAACAGAGCATGCTTATACACCAGGTATAAAGTAACAGAGGTTGGACATTAAAGTAACAGATAGTATGAACTAAAGTAACAGATAATGTTCATTAAAATAACACCAGATATAGGTTAGTGCAAAAAATTCATATAATGATCAGAAATGAGAGTATGACGCAGTATCTTACTCTTTGATATTGTTTCCTATTTTGAAATCATCACGTCCATAATTATAGGAAACAATATCTTTTTTTTATATGGCGTTACTCTTTGATATTGTTTCCTATTTTGTTGGCAATCACGTCCCATTATTAAAGGAAACAATATCTTTTTTTTTTTAATGTGGCAGTTTCCTAAATTCTTAGAACGCTCCAATGCACTACAATAACAGATGAAAAGCACTAAGGTAACGACTTGAGTGTATTAAAGTAACATAACATATAAAGTAACAGATGGTAGACATTAAAGTAACAGATGCTCTACACTAAAGTAACGAAGTATATGAACTACAATAACTCAATATATTGTGCGTGCGCAAATTTTAAATAATGAATCAAACATTTAACATTATGCAGTTTCCCATGTTGTAAACGTGAAAACTAATACTCCGTAATTGAGTAGCATCTTAATGACTTCCATGGGACCATGGAGATTCAAAGCATATACTCATCGTTTGTGTGTTCTATGATTTGCATATGCGCCATTGAATGAAAATTTTAAGCCGGATTGATCGACCGTAAGTTATAGCAACGCGAAGAAGACGATGAATGATTGAATGTGTTCTTGATTGTGTTGATTGGAAGTAAACGGCAACGGCGCGAAGAAGAATTTTAATGGTTGAATGAGAGAATGATGAATGTGATTTTTGTTATGAATGATTGAATGAGAGAATGATGAATGTGGTTGAATGAGAGAATGATGAACGAGAGAATAAATGAATGAATGGCAGTGAATGAATGAATGAATGACAGTATGAATGATACGTTACTCAAATATGTTCCTTCCTATTTTGATGGAAGCAATATTTTCTCCTCTTTTTTTAATATAGTGATGAATCTCGTCCGTCCATCCATCTCTCAATCAATGGATGGGATGAGCACTTAGGGACTCAATTCTTATGAGGGGCTCATAAGAACTCCACTACACACACACATATACACATATATATATATAGAGAGAGAGGGGTAGGTTTAAATAAGGTCAACAACTTTTTTAAGTTCATAAGTTCCAGTGTTAAATTTACACAAAAAGTGCTTAAAGTTACACGAGATGAGTGATAAAGTTGCACTTTATTACTTGAAGTGATAAAAGTGCTGAATGTTACATAATATCAATTTTGAACAAATGCAACTTTATCGTATGTCATCTGTAACTTTAATATAGACTTAAAAAAATTGTTGACCTTATTTGAACCTACTTCTCTCTCTCTCTCTCTCTCTCTCTCTCTCTCTCTATATATATATATATATATATATATATATAGAGTATATTTAGCATATATTTAGCATTAATAAGGGAGTAGGATTTTATGTAGCATATCTAGTAGATATTTATTTGACAATATAAGCCTAACCAAATATATTCAATGACACAAAAATAGGCCCATATGGTAGTAGGTGGGAAAATTTTGGAGGATTGTTATTTGGTTAGTGGGAAGGGAATAAGATGATAGAAAATGGACCCCATTTAAGAACTTCATATTGAAAATTAGGGTCAAAAGTTTTTAATTTTTGAAATTTGTGGAATATGACATGACACTTGCTTTGAGACTCTTCTTTTCATTACATGATTTTGCAAAGGAAGAAACAATCTATTCTCACATGTAACGTTACATCAGGGGCGGATCCAAGGGTGCGCACCCTTGGTTTTCAATTTAAAAAAAAATCCTGAAGCATAATACTTGTACAATTTGCGTGAGTAAAGAGTAAATAAAGTTGTTGTTGCTCAGTGGTAGAGAGTTGTTTGATTGATAGAGTTGGTTGGGGTTTAATTCCCCTTATGTGCATTAACTTCTCATTTTATTTTGGGTTCAATTACCCTCATGCATATTAATGACCATCTTTTTTCATTATTCCGTCCACCCTTCCTCTTCAATAATTTTCAAATTTTTTTCTCAAATATCAATTTCGTATCCCAATCTCGTAGTTAGGTTTGTTGTTGTCAATTACGCATACTTGTTAATTTATTCGTAATTCTCAATTGTGGAATCTTAATTTTCAATATGAATAGTAAATTTTATGTTATTTATTCTTGACGTTTTTTATTTACTACGTCATTTGTCTCGTTCATTTGTTCTCTTTTATATTCATTGTGATGAAAATTTTAATCTAAGGACAACAAATGAACAACACGGAGGCCGGAGGGAGTAGTTCATAGTTATAAGAAGAAGAAAAAAACAATTCAATAATTAGTGATAATCAACAATTTTATATTTGTTTTTCAATTAAACTCGTAAAAATTTGATAAATTAAATGGATTTCATAGTTACAAAAAAGGGAATCGGTGATAATTTATGATTTCTATACTTACAATAGAGAGAGAATTAGGGAAAAAAAATACAATTATTTTCATTTTTTAAGTGAATGGCGTATGATTGAAAAATATGTGTAAAAAATATTGCGGCGAATAAAATTAGGGACAACGAAGATTAACGTGTATTTTTTTAAGTGAACCTCCTCTCTTAAATTTCTGGGTCTGCCACTGCGTTCCATGACACGTTTATTAATTCATTTTTACGCATTGTTCAATGCATACGAAAAATACTATTCCGCATATCAACCGTAAAAAAATCCGTTGTAAATCCGACATACCTATTTGGTATATAAGTTAGTATAATTGATAGAAATTAAGTAAATCATCTTATTTACCATAATTAATTAATACACGAGTAACAAGATAATAAGTTTTCACAACTCCCATTACCATTTAATTGTGCCTATTTCTTCTTTCTCCCATATTCCTTGAAACACTCATTATTTTAATACTTCCTAACAAATTATGTCCAACTTAATTTTTTCAACTCTCCCATATCTTTCTCATTTCTCCATAATTTTGCTTTCTCTATAATATTTGAGTTGACTAATTGCATATACTAATGTATAGAATAAAATAAGTTGTATTTTGAGTATATATTAGAAAGATACTCCCTCCGATTTTATATGATTGCCCAATTTCCCTAATATATGTGATGATTATTATATTGAAACAGGGCAAACATATAAAACCGGAGGGAGTATTAAGAACTAAAAGATGATATTAATAGCTAAGATGATATTCAAATGAATTATGTTTTTATTGTATCTCATGCTAATTTGTTGAATAAGTTGAACTGATATACGATCTTTAATAACGTTATTTAAAGACGTCTAACATAATGTAGGTTGTTGTTATTTGACGGTCTTTAATAACGCTATTTATTATGTCTTACACTAATTTTGATTTTTTTTGAAAACATATCTCAAAAATCCAAAAGACAATACATAACTCATGAGCTCACCTTATTTTATACCTCAAGTATAGTTGTTTTTCACCCATTTAATCAGTAGTTGAATCACTCAATAATGTTTTTTACAATATAATATCATATAGAAAAATGATATATACAACCCTTAAGCTAAGGTTGTATTTAAGAGACCAAATAAGGAAATATTCTTTTAATACATATATTAATTGCCTTGATGTATGTGTAATTTGTGCTCAAAAGCTTATGTTTATACTAATTTTAGAAGATTTTAAATGTTTAAATACAACCCTTAGGGTATTAATTTTGGATATTCACCAAACATTATAAAAATCATGTTATATTCACCGAACATTATAAACCGCTTACAAGTTTCGCCTTTAGTTTGTAATACGAACTATAAGACTACAGTGTAATACACATGATAAATCACGGAAGTCTATTGATCTTACTTTTAAAATTTGAAGTATCGTGAGGTTTATTATCAATATTGAATGCGTATATTGAAGCAATAAAAATAATTTGTATACATTACACATTCCGATGAAGTCTATAGGGTTGTGTACGTTTAGTAATATGAGAGAGAGTTTGACTGTTTGACGGACATAATTTTTCACTATTCTTACATGACGAAGATGCCAACTAACTACAACTAATGATAATCGATCAAGATCAAATAGTTGGTGAGAGAGGCCTTCGTTCCTCAACTAATAGATTTTTTTTTTTGGATCTAAAGAGTAATTTGGGGATTAGGGTTGGGTGTATACGAGTCGGGTTTATACGGGTTTCTACATTTATCATAAGGGTCGGGTTTCTGCGTTTAGTATATATAGCTATATTCATCGGTGGACAATTGACTACTTATACAAACATTTCAACGTACTCTATGTTGTTCGTACTTTTGTCCACCTATTAATACATAAACTAACTTTCAGACTCTGAACGAATAATCTAAAATAAATCTTTACTTCATTTGTTCTTCAATATCAATACAGGTGGGTAACCCGTGAAATTTTTTCACGGGTATCATACTATATGATTATAAATTGAAGTCATTATTGATTCTTAGATATCAACTATCAACTCAAATATTTACCGATTATTTTCTTAAAGAGAGATATTACGAGTTTTAAATACAACACAAACGTATAATTTAATTTGACGTTTACTGCATTTATGACCTCCCAAAAAACACATTTACGTATGTGGATAATATTCCTTTACTATTAAACATACTCTTACCTTCGACTTACTTTCTACTGCTGCTGCATAGCCTCACAAATTTATGCAATCCTCTAACTTGGTGTCATTATCATTGTCACTAAAAATCGCCCGTGCATCACACGGCTTTCCAACTAATACTAACTATAGGGCGTCTTCCCAAAATAATACCAATTTCAATAAATTTGAGAATAATACGTATGATTGGAGTAGTTAAACCAGAGTATTATAGGTGACTCTATAACCTGCTACATCAGGTCACCTAATTAATATTTAACCGACTACTTATACTTCATTCTCCTCTTAAGACCTGGATAACGGGTCAACCGGGTGGGGTTTAAGTCGGGTCAGTTTCACGTCGGGTCACTTTCGGGTTATAATAATCGGGTTGGCTTCGGGTCGGGTCGGATAATTTCGGGTTCAGGTCATTTTCAACTTTTTTAGGGGTATATATCAACTCGTATTCTATAATAATAGTTGGGCTAGTTTCGGGTTAGTTCGGGTCAATTTGGGTTATGGGTCAAAATCGGGTCCTCAATTCGGGTGTCGAGTCGGGTTCAGGTGGGTTTATTCTGGTCAGGTCATTCGCATGGGGACAATTTTGTTAGGTCTACTACTCCTCTCTCTCCATCACCCTCCTTTTTATTAATGACAGATGTGCTTCTCCAGAAAAAAGTCTAAAATATTGGGGCCTTCAAAATTGCGCTTCAATATGCATTTTCTCCTTGGTGTTGTCGACGAGGGGAGAGCGAGGGGGTCAGGAGAGTGTTATCGATGAGTTCAATAGTTGGAGGAAACAAGCGGATTTGGCGGATGCGGTGGCTGTTATACGAGCTCTGGCATCCGTTATTACTTATTAGGTTTATTAAGGCTACTACTATGATGGAGCTTGAGATTGAGCTCAAGAAAGCTTCTGAATTTCTCACAGTTTTCTAATTTATTTAAATTTTTTTTCTATAGAATTCGTTTAGATTAACGTGTTGATTTTGGTGTAGAATTGTGTTGTTAGCTAGATTTGGTGAGGTTGAAGAAAGAGGAAGGCTGTAACACCCCGTTATTTTTCAAATCAATTATAAAGGTTGACTTTTCTACTTTTATTTAAATCGGATTTTTAAGTTCGGAAAATATTTTCGATGTCATTATAAAAATTAAAGTATTTTGGACCTTCTTAAAGTAAGTCGATTTCGTCCTATTTTTTTTAAAAGTGGAACACTAATTATAATCCGACTTGGACTTGGACTCAAATAATAATAATAATAACAATAATAATAATAATAACCTAATGATATTCCTTTAAAACCCCACCAACGCCTTGTTATTTCCAAATATCACAATTCAAATCCTTTTACCTTTCTTTTCTCTGCCGCCTCTTACTCCGTTCCTTTTCACCTTCTTGTATTTTCAACTTATCAATGTCCATCGGAAATCGAGTCTTGATTCGTTCCTACAACAGAACGTTTTGACATCTTTTCATCAAATATTGTAAGTGTTCTACTTGATTAATGTTTTTTTTATAAACTGTCTTAGTATTTTAAAATTCAATTATTAAAACGTTTTCCCGGGATGAATTAGTAGTCATGTGAGTGATTATTGTTGGGCAGATTGTCAGGTGCGATTTTTATGTTGAGTTAGTTGATTAACGGAAGGTCGGCGTATAATTGGATTGGAGTGACTATGCTGTTGAGATTTTTGGGTCGTCATATCAAGAGTGTTATACTCGGATTCTGGTTTCTCTTTGACGTGAGATTGATAGGTGTGGAGTGATGAACTTAGCCTTACATCATCAAATACATAAGCAAATGAAAGAGGAAAGAATATGTGGTGTGAAGAGTCTAGCGATCCTAGAAAATACTCTAGAGGGGGGGGGGGGTGAATAGAGTATTTACGTCTTTTTAAAATTTTAAACAATATATTACACTAAAATCTTATTATGAAAGATGTAGTGTAATATTACGTTAGTTGTATGGCTAATAAACGGAAGTAACAAAAAGTTTGCTACTATACTTGCTACTAAAGAGTAAAAGTATAAGAAATAGCAAAACTAAATAAATACGTAAAGTAAATAACACGAGCTGTTTTAACGTGGTTCGGCCCAATTGAAAATCCTACGTCCACCGATGTCTTTATTTATAAGAGTACCTTCTCCGGATTACCTTACAAATAAAAGTTCTTCACGATTAACTCTAATCGTGATGGCGAGAGTGATGTGAGGCACTCGATTTGAGAGATATTAAGCTCTCGGTTTGTGAGATGTTAAGCCCACGACAATGAAGGATGTTAAGCCTTCGGTGTGAGGGATGTGAAGCCCTCGGTGTTTGAACGATGTGAAGCGTTCAAGGTGTGAACGATATATGTCGTTCGATTGAGTATACCACTACTCGACTCGTATGACTTTACAACTCAAGTTTACAAGATTCCTCTAGCTATGAATACACTTCAATTGTCTAGATATAATAATGAAACTATATGACATCCAAGCGTAAACAATTTAAACACGATTTTATTTAGCCAAGACTTAAAACAAAATTTATTGCAAAAGGTCTTTGAGAAATGTGACTTGATTTTTTGCAAAGTGAAAATGCGTGTGCAAGTCGTGCTTTGATAGTGAGGAAGAGTAAGATATTTATAGGTAAAACATCCTTCTTAACAAAGGAAATGAGATCACCTTAATTGATATGCTTCCTCACTAAAAGAAGATATGGTAGGTGGAATATCAATCAATCAAGATAATATATTGAAGTTTTCTTTGTTAATGATTTTCTAATATCTTTAAGAATCAAGATATTTTGAGAATCATTTATTTTGAAAACTTTTATTCTCTTAATAGATAATTTTCTTCTTTATACTATCTTCTTCAAAGACTAGATTGTTTTTGACAAAACGACGAAATTTTATAAAAATATTTTTGGTTTTAAATCTTGGCAGCATGTGTATGGTTGTTTACGAAGGTGGTTAATGTAACCTTGAACATATTCTAGGTTATATTATCCTTGTCATATAATTGCTTCATTCTCTTTACATTTGAAATCCTAAGTCCCAGTCCTTCCCCTTGAGTTCTCGACCAAGTTGCCTTCTTGAATCTTTGCTTCTCTTATACCTGTGCTAGCACGTCATGTTCTTTCAAGGAATAATCGCGTCACTTAGAGTATATAACTTTGACATAAGCAAAACATATAGAATATAAGTTCAACAAATTCCCCCTTTTTGATTATGTCAAGTCTACTTTAAAAATTCTAAGTGGTGAGACATTTTACCATCCCAAACCCGAAGAGGTAGATATAAACCCTTGGTTAAACAAGATTCAACAAATAAAAACATAATTTTTCATGGATGGATCTACTTCCCCCTCTTGACATCATCGAAAAGGGTCGATCAGTTGTGAGAATACCATACTCAGAACATACGACAAACAAGCATAATCAAAGCAAGTAGATTAGAGAAAGAAGTCAAGCATTTTCCAAAGATAGTGATAGCCAAATCCGAACAATAGAAAGAAAGACCACAAGGTTCAGAAAATGCAAAAGACCCATAGATATACTAAGAGCTTATTATTAGGAAGGTGAGAAGACGGTCACGAGAATTGACTCGATCCCTATCCACGGTTTTGTCCTTGCAGAAGATAAACCGCTCGCGAAGTCTCTTCGTAGATTTGATGAAGCCTATCCATAACCGCGTCATGCTTAGCAAGGAGAGTCTTGTTTGCAAACTTCACTTCATTAACTGCTTCATTGATACCATGCCCTATCTCATTTCCTGCTTTCTTGAAAGTTGTAATATCATTACCCATAACCTGAACCCGAGCTCGAAGGTTGGCTAGATGACCTTCCATCTTTGTTATTCCGGCCCCAAATTCAGCCCGAGATGAAGTAAGTAAGGTGGTTAGATTATCCACCTTTTGTTCAAGACGCGCAAGCGCTTCTGTGGATTCATTAAACACGATAGAAGAAGGCGGGGTAGCAACTAAAACAGCAATCTCATTCAGTTATCCCAGAATTTCAGCAGAGAAATTTTCAGGTATCATATTCACAACTTCCTTTCCCTTGGAAGAACATTCACCCTTAACCTTAAGACTACCATCATCATCTATGACTGACATTTGCTTAAGATAAGCAGTGGTCATAATATCACAGGGTGTTTTGAAAGGAGATGTCTTGCTAACAACCCCCCCTGTTTTTGAGAACTTTGGACAGCTACATCCCATAGGGAATACAAATAGACCCATTAATCTGAGGGGATTTCAATTCAGATAGTACATGTTCAATGTGAGTCACCATTAGGAAGGGAAGATTAACCTTAGTTCCCTTAAGAAGATGATGGATTAATATTATCTCAAGAATGTGAAGCTTATTGGTTCCAGTTTTTCTAGGTAATAAGGAGGAATATAATACATTGAAGACAAGTTTAGCAACGGATGACAAGGAGACTCCAGACATAACAGAAATCTCGGTGGCCTTGGAATCAACTGATTTCTTAATGCTTAGGATTTTTTTAGAATCATAATTTTTCCAACCAACCCAGGATTGAATTTCTTCCCTCTCACATGGAATCCCCAAAATCTATCCAAAATCCTCCATTGTGATTTTGATGTATTTATATCCAAAGTTTGCCTACAAGACCTTATTATCAATTTTCAGAGTTGCCCAAAATTATGCAATCTGAACTGGGTAAACATGATGACCCATGTCAAGTAGGTCTCCCCATTCTTGTAGAGTAAGTATGTCACGAAGTTTTGACACACAAGGATTTTCATCAAACTATGCAGCGAGGTATTGACGACCCGAAACAAAAGAGTAGTTAAGGACTTTCTTTACATGATCATTCTCCTGTTTCGTCACACGTACATTCTCAAGTTCGGCCAAGACAAGATCCTTTCCATGCAACTCCCCTTTTGCTTCCTCATCAAGATCTTTCCCTTTCATAGACCTTTTTCTCTTGCCAACAATAGTCACATCCTCGAGAACTTCAATGGGCTCCTCCGTTTCGGCAGACCGAGTGTCGAGAGTCAATTCTTGGGAGGCTGAGCGTAGGTTCTTTTTGTGAGGAGTAAAATATGACACTTTCTTTGGAGGCATGGCGGAAAGGCTTTGAGTATAAAGAGAGAGAGAGAGAGAGAGAGAGAGAGAGAGAGAGAGAGAGAGAGAGAGAGAGAGAGTTTAATGAAGGATGGTGGGTGAAAAGAGTAGGAAGCGGTAATGAGTCTTATGGAAAGAAGATATGTGAGGAGAGATATAAGGTGAAAAAGATTTGTGGGGATTTGTTTCTTAAATGAACACATGTGAAGAAGATTTTTATTGAGATTATGAATAAAGTCAAAGAGTAAAGATTTTAGGAAAATGAAATATTCCATAGATAATATAGAGGATATAATTTTACGCAAAGAGTTATTCAAATTAGGAATTTACCCCGAATATTCAAGAAATCAAGTGAATATATGGAAGTAAAATTATATGTATCATATGGTAAGATATTGACACGAAATGGCTGCTATCACAATTAATGAAAAATAAGACAAAATCTCAGACATATTTACTGAAATACACGCGTACCTGTGCATGGACCGAGGTAATACGGACATAGACTAACATCACCCCAGTCATCGTCATTCATTTAGGGCAACTAAAAAACATCAAATGACTATTCAGTCTTCATTTATCAAACCAAGTTCCAACCGTAATTCCTTGAACCGTTCCCTGGGCAAAGGCTTAGTAAGAAAGTCAGCTTTTTGAAGATCTGAAGGACAAAACTCAAGTTCAATATTACCCTTTTCCACATGGTCTTTTAAAAAATGGTGGCGGATGTTAATATGTTTGGTACGTGAGTGATGCGCGGAATTTTTAGAGATGGCGATAGCACTAATATTATCGCAAAAAATAGGTACGGATTTAATAATTACCCCATAATCCCTCAATTGTTGTCGTAACCAAAGTAGTTGAGTACATACCAGAGATGCAACAATATATTCACTCTCTGTGGATGAAAGTGCCACTGTAGCTTGTTTTTTAGAGCCCCATGATAATATGCTTGATCCTAAAAAGGTTACTGTTCCTAAAGTACTTTTCCTGTCAATATAGCATCCTCCATGATCTGCATCTGAGTATCCTTTGAGATCAAAGTTATCATGCATAGGATAGATCAAATGAAGATTTTGTGTACCAATTAGATAGCGTAAGATGCGTTTGACAGCAGTTAGATGAGATTCTTTTGGATCAGACTAGAATCGGGCACATACACAGACACTATGCATAATGTCAGGTCGACTTGCAGTTAAGTAAAGTAGAGAACCAATCATACCTCAATAAGAAGTGTTGTCTACAGACTTAACTCCTTCATCCTTGTCCAATTTTATTGTAGTAATAGCCATAGGTGTAGGTGCAGACTTTGCCTTCTCCATTCCAATTTTTTTCAGAAGTTCACTGACATACTTTTGTTGATGCACGGTTATTCCCTTCTCTGACTGCTTAATTTGCAGACCCAGGAAGAAACTCAATTCTCCCATCATGCTCATTTCGAACTCCGATTGCATTAAGTTTGAAAAACATTCACATAACTTTTCATTTGTGGAGCCAAAAATGATGTCGTCCACGTAGATTTGAACGATCAACGTGTCCTCTTTGACATTTTTTATGAAGAGCGTTTTATCAACCGACCCTCTCTTAAATTCATTTAAGAATAGGAACTGAGACAATCTATCATACCATGCTCTTGGTGCTTATTTTAGTCCGCAGAGAGCCTTGTCTAGCTTGAAAACATGATTTGGCAGATCTACACTCTCAAATCCAGGAGGTTGTTCTACAAAGACTTCCTCTTTTAAGAATCCATTCAGAAACGCTGTTTTGACATCCATTTGAAACAACTTGAATCATTTATGTGCGGTGTAAGCTATAAGTAGCCGAATGGCTTCTAATCTTGCAACTGGAGAAAAGGTCTCGTCAAAATCTATTCCTTCTTGTTGATTGTATCCTTGTACTACCAACCTTGCTTTGTTTCTAGCAATGGATCCGGAGTCATCAAGTTTATTTCTGAACACCCAACGGGTCCCTATCACTTTTCTATCTAATGGTCTGGGAACCAAATGTCAGACTTTGTTCCGTTCAAATTGTCCTAACTCTTCTTGCATAGCTACTGTTCCGGTCACGGAAACAATTTACCCGGCCTAGGATCCGGGTAGTACAATTGAATTAACGACGAACAAGTGATCGTTTGATTCCCTTGGTCTCCCCTTCCTCTCACTCCTTGAATCGGACCTTCCCGGCGGAAACGGCCTGCTCCCTGCACAATGAACGCACAGGGCCTCGGAGGTAGTCCGAGGAAACCCTCTCCGATGCCTAAGTCAGTCCGTGAAATGCCTTTACGAACCTAGCTCGTGAGGAACTAGGCGGCGTTTTTGGAGTAAGAGTCTAGAGAGAGAAAATCCAACCTCTCTTATGTGGGAAATGGGTAAGTATTTATACCTTCCCACAAGAGAGAGGAAAAGAGAAAGAAGAGGAGGGAAATGGGTGGATGTTGGCGCGACACGTGGACTCACCTTGTCCACCCATCTCCCCTTACCCTAGGCAAAATGACGGATGGGTCCTCGGTTCTCCTTCGGTTCTGTTCAGGCGGGAACGCCCTGGGAGCAGGCGGCAGGCCTGGTTTGCTCTGTTTGGCGGGTGGCTCAAGGGATTAGGGCCACACTTGGAGATTTCAGTGACTTTGATGGAAAGGCTGCTGGGCAGACCTTTCCTACCTCTGGGACTGGTCGCCCTGGGGCCTGATTTGCAGGCGGCCAAAGGCAGGCAACCGACCCCCATCAATTGGCCCTCGCCGGCTGAGGAGGAACGGGGTTCCAGCTCGGCAGGCGACGTCTTGCTCAGGGACGGCGGGAGGTTGCTTCTTTGGACACTTGCATTTAATGCGTCGCACGTTCCCGAGGGAACATGCTTTAATTTCTTTGGGCATGCAGGGAGTTCAAACGTCTTTCGTTATGATTACCCTCCTTTGTGTAGAGAATTTTCGGGCAGTGTGCCAGCTTGGTGATTGGCTTTCTTTCTTGCAGAGGTGGTTGGGGCACCATTAATGCTCTGCTTCTGTTTTTCGTATAAATGGCATCTTCCCTCGCTGTCCTTATGACCCATTTCCCATCTTTGTTTTGTCTTTGATCATGGCTTGGATCAAGAAAAGTGTGATTCGTCATGGAGCTAGGCATGTTAATTTCATCTTCAGAGGCTTTTGGAGGCTTCGGTACGCCCGTGCCGCCCACCTAGTAGTTCGCCGGAGTCGCCGTTCACAACTTTGCTTTCGCCGGAGAAGTCAAAGGGCTTCTGTTAGGATGGGCAAACGCCCTAGGAGGTCTTCGTCCCCTGCTGCGCCTAGGTTCAGGCGCTGCTCCCAGGGGGGGCTGTTACGACAGGGGGTGCCATGAATGCTTTCCATGGCTGCACCCTGAGCAATTTTGCCCCTACTCTGACACCGATTCCTCCTTGGCGTCGGGTCCCTCTTCGCCTGTGAAGAAGACAGGCTGTCGCACCTGCGACGAGTCCCGGGTTGTTCCCTTTGGAAGGGACTGGGAAGACAGCAGCCATGACTCTGATGACAGCGAGGGTCTGGGCTGCCTGAGCGACAGGGATGAAGATAGAGCTTCTGATGACCCCTTCCAGGGCTCCCCAGACTGGGACTGGGGCTCGGCTCTAGGGAGCCCAGGTAGCCCTGGAGATTGTTCCCCAGATTTGGGTGATGACTAGGCCTGCGAGGCGTTGGATTTCTGCCAGGCCGGAACTTTGGGCCTTAATGTATTTTTCTTCCTGTATCTGTCTTAAGATGTAATTTTCTTTTGTAAGATCTTAATGAAATGAGGATCAGGCGGTGCATTTATGTGTTGCGATTTTTTTTTTTTTTTTTTTAGGGGGGACGTCATAGGGTGACCAGTCTGCTGACACCCTTTGGTCCTCCCAAGGTTTTTCTTGGGAAGCTGCCTAGGGCAAACCTCCCCAGGGGTGACACGTGGACCGCAGCCCTTGGATGAATTCCAGAGGGTTGAGAGACTCTTGGCATGCCTTCCTCTATAAAAGTGATCAATTATCCATCAGTCTCCTCTTTTCCAATCTTTCTTCTCTTTCGACGTTCCTTCACTCTCTTCATCTTGTCAGAAACCCTTGAGCATTGACGGATCGCATCTACCTTGCACCCCCATTTCCCTGAGACTCTTTCTTCGGGCTTGTGACGTGCTGTCAGGCGATCTTTAGGTCAGATTTTCATCCTCCGTTCTTTTTTCTTTCTTCGATTTCCTTTTTCCGCTCCTTTTTTAGAGTACCATGTCTAGAAACCGTGGATTGATTTTGCCCTTTGTCGACCCAACAAAGCGGGGAGAAGGGATGGATTTCGCCTCCTCCTCTAGGGAGGTTGCTCTTGAGGAAGAGCATTCGTCAGGCAGTGGGGGCGGTAATTCTCCTGACCCCCCTTCGTATGATGCTATTGACTCAGACGATGGGGCTTTGGAAGTTGACCCTTCCAGAACTTCCGGCCCCCTCGTTCGTCGGGAAAGGGGTAGGGTTTACTATCTAGACAAGGTTAAATACCGCATCCCTCTGAGTACTTTTCCCGACCGGAAAAATCGAGAGACGATTCTTGCTAAGAATGCCGCCGTTGTGATTGAGCGGCTCTATAACTTCGGGGAAGGGTACACAGTTGTTGTCCCTGGCGAAAGGGACACCGTATGCAACCCCCCGGATGGGTGCATAGCGGTTTATCACAAATACTTAGAGTTTGGTCTTCGCTTCCCCCTCCATCCTGCTTTAGAGGAGATCTTCAGGCGCATGAACGTCGCCGTCGCCCAGCTGACAGCCACAGCTGTCAGGGCGCTGATCTCATATGTTTGGACCTGTCTTTTCCACCGCATGGAGCCTTCCATCGACGCCCTGCGGTTCATGGTGGGTTTACAGATGGTTTCTTCTGGGAGTACGGGCTCCCCTGGTTATTGGTCCCTCCTGAGGCAGAAGGGACATTGTTTGGTGTGGCCTGGTATGGACAGCCTGAGGGACTGGAAGAACAACTTCCTTTACATCCACAGTACCCATGGGTGGAGGATTCCTCGTCATTTCAGGAATCACGTCCACACCAGGATGGAGACCCCTGAGGAGTACCACCCTGGCGTGGGTGGGAAGGCCTTGGAGGTTAAGCTAACTGAGAAGGAGAAGGAGTTGACGGCCTACTTTGCAGGCCACACTAACAAGTACGGGGTGTATGGCCCCACCTTATGGCTCCCTCACGCGGAGCTTATAGCGACCGACAATTATTTGACCCGGTTGGGCATGAACCCGGGTCTGGATAAAGGTAGTTCAGGAGTGCTGGTGATTCCTTCTTACTCTTTTTTCTTTTGAAAATATTTTGACCGCCTGTTTGTTTGTCCTGCAGGTCTTGCCACTTTTCTTTGGAAGAAAGGGGAGGTGAGACGCCTGGGCTTGGACGAGAATCTTACTGTTATTCAGAGTCGCCCTTCTCTTCCCCCTGGTTTTAGGAGAGGCGAAAAAAATCTGATGAAGCATTTGAAGGGCCTGTCATTCAGTAGGCCAAGGCTTCCCCCTCCTCCTCGAGTCACGCCTGCTAAGACGGCGGTTTCTGAGGCTACCCCTTCGCCAGCTGCGAGGGCGATTGCCTTCGAGGCTACTCCTTCGCCGGTTGGCAGGCAAGAGGGCCTTTCAGCAGGGATTCAGATTCCCTCGCAGTCGCGGGCCGCAGGTTCCGAGGAGACTGGGGAGAGTACCCCCCGGGCACTAACCAGAAAGAGGAGTCGGGAGGCCCCTAACGTTGACCAAGTGGTGGATTTGGAGACTGCCACGCCTGAACCCAAGCGTCCTGCTCTGGAGATTCCCGCTACCCTTTTTTCTGAGGAGAACGTTGAATTCCACTATAACGCAGGTGACAGCCAGGATGTTTCTGCCCTACTCTCCGACTCAGGGGCGGTTTTAACTGACCATCTTCTCAAGACCGTCAAGTCTGCTGCCAGTCAAGTGACCCAGTATATTAAGCGCACCTCCCGAATTATGCAGGCTTCCGCGGAGCTGGCTGCCCTTGGTCGCCTGAGTGATGAGGAACTAGCCAACCCCGACCGCCTGTCTGCAGTTGAGAGGGATGTTGCTCTCATTGCCAGCCTGAAGGATCAGCTGGCGAAAAAGGAGACTGAGCTAGAAGAGGCCAGGGGTCGGGCTATCCACTGGAAGTCTGAGAGTGAGAAAGCTACACGGGAAGTGTCTCGCCTGGGGGAAGAGTCCAAGAGAGCTCAGCAGGCCTTTGCTGAACTGGAGCAGGCCAGAAGGGCTTTGGCTGAACTGGACCATGCTAAGAAGAGCGTTATTGACCTCGGTGAGCGCCTTTCCAAGGCAAACTCTGATCTGCAGACGGCCCTCGGCGATCTGGCGGCGAAGACCGAGGATCTGGCGGCGAAGACCGAGGGTTGGGAGAAAGAGAGGGGTGAGATTCTCCAGGAGGTGGAAATGGCGGTGTCGGCGGGCTTCGTTAATGGTGCCAACTCCTGCCTGAAGGTTGTCATGGAAGCTGTCAGGGAGATGTTCCCGGGTTTTGACGAAGATGCCTTCCGGGCCCTCTACACTGCTAAGGATGAAGCTCAAATGAGTAGGCTGTCTGAGGGAGATGCTTCCGGCCCAGACGCTCCCCCTGCTTAACATGGAGGGCAGTCTTCCTCAGAAGGCTCTTGCTCGTCCCCTGCTGCGCCTGTGCCAACGCTTTAATTTCCTTTCTTTGCGCGCCGAGCCCTTTGGTGGCCGGCTGCCATACTCTTGGCTGTAACTATTTGTCTTGAAAGCTTGAAAACTTTTGCCTTGTATTTCCTTGACACTACTTTTTCTTTTATATGCGAATTCTGTTTGCTTTTTTGTATTTTGATTTCTCATGAATTTGATTCGCAGACTGCCTGCCTGTAAGTAGGAGGGTTTTTGTTTGCTTGACCTGCCCCTGGTATTTGTTTAAAATCCAGGGAGCCTGCCCCCTGCCTGCCCAGGGGTAAGCGGGGTAGCCTTTGTGTGTTTTTTATACAAGGTTGGGGGGCCTGCCCCCAGTCCTTGTTGGTCTGGCCTGTCCCCGGCTTTTCGTTCAAAGTCCAGGGGGCCTGCCCCCTGCTCGCCCAGAGGTGGGCATGGTGGTTTTTGCGTTTTTTATACAAGGTTGGGGGGCCTGCCCCCAGTCCTTGTTAGCTTGGCATGTCTCTGGCTTTTCGTTCAAAGTCCAGGGGGTTTGCCCCCTGCTCGCCCAGAGGCGGGCAGGGTGGCTTTTGCGTTTTTTATACAAGGTTGGGGGGCCTGCCCCCAGTCCTTGTTAGCTTGGCCTGTCCCTGGCTTTTTGTTCAAAGTCCAGGAGGCTTGCCCCCTGCTCGCCCAGAGGTGGGCAGGGTGGCTTTTGCGTTTTTTATACAAGGTTGGGGGGCCTGCCCCCAGTCCCTGTTAGCTTGGCCTGTCCCTGGCTTTTTGTTCAAAGTCCAGGAGGCTTGCCCCCTGCTCGCCCAGAGGTGGGCAGGGTGGCTTTTGCGTTTTTTATACAAGGTTGGGGGGCCTGCCCCCAGTCCTTGTTAGCTTGGCCTGTCCCTGGCTTTTTGTTCAAAGTCCAGGAGGCTTGCCCCCTGCTCGCCCAGAGGTGGGCAGGGTGGCTTTTGCGTTTTTTATACAAGGTTGGGGGGCCTGCCCCCAGTCCTTGTTAGCTTGGCCTGTCCCTGGCTTTTCGTTCAAAGTCCAGGAGGCTTGCCCCCTGCTTGCCCAGAGGTAAGCAGGGTAGCCTCTGATTTGCGTTGGGGGGTTCACTTTACCCAATTTTGGCAATAGGGGGGCCTCCCCCTATTGCCCCCTGCTCGTTTGTGTGTGAAAGACGCGAGTGTGAACAGGCAACGAGTATAAATCTGTATCTTCTCATTTCTCTTAAAATTCTTTTTGACATTGGGGTGGTCGGAGCCGTCGACATTTTTGATCGTCCTCCGCCCTTTTTACTTTAGTAAAAGTAAAAACTGCCTATATTCTTGTTTAGACGTAATATTTCTTTAGTGTATCTGCATTCCAGTGAGCGCTTAGCTCTTGTCCCTCCAGATTGGCTATCCTGTATGTGCCTGGCCCCAAAACCTGAGTTATTTGGTATGGGCCCTCCCAATTGGCACTTAGCTTCCCATGCTCTCTTGACTTCCCAATCGCCTGTGTCTTTCTCAGAACCAACTCGCCCATCTGAAAGCTCCTCTGTCGGACTTTGCTGTTGAAAGCTTTCCTCATTCGCTGCTGGTAGGCAGCGATGTTGGTACTGGCTTCCTCTCTTAGTTCATTTACCAGGTCCAAGGCTTCGACCATTGCAGCTTCATTTTCAGCCTGGTCGTACTGCAGGGAGCGCAGAGAGGGAATCCTTGCTTCGATTGGCAATAGTGCCTCTGCGCCATATACCAGACCAAATGGGGTTTGGCCTGTAGACTCTTTCTTGGTGGTTCGGATCGACCAGAGTATACTGGGGAGTTCGTCAGCCCACCTACCCTTGCAATCATCCACCATTTTCTTCAAACCGTTCAGGATTTGTTTGTTGGCTGCTTCTGCTTGCCCGTTTGTTTGAGGATGACAGACAGCTGAGTAGGCGACTGAAATGTTGTGGCTTTCCAGCCAGATTCTCAGCGGATCGTTATCGAATTGCCTACCATGGTCAAATACCAACATCTTTGGTAGACCGAATCTGGTGATGATGTTTCGCCAGATTACTTTCCTGACCGCCGGTTCAGTGATATTGGGTACTGCTTCGGCCTCCACCCACTTGGTGAAGTAGTCTATGGCGACAATTAAGAATTTTCTGCTTCCTGTGGCCATCGTGAAGGGTCCCAGAATGTCCATCCCCCATTGAGCGAAGGGGATGGGGGATAGGATCGGCCTGAGCTCTTGGGCTGGGGCATGGATTGAAGGGGCAAAGAGTTGGCATTTCCTGCATTTCTGGGTCAGGCTCTTGGCATCCGCCAGCATGGTAGGCCAGTAGTAGCCTGCCCTGAGGGCTTTGTGGGCCAGTGCTTTCCCACCAATGTGATGTCCACATATCCCTGAGTGGATATCCTCTAATACCTCAGCGGCCTGATCCGCCCGCAGACATTTGAGCAGTGGATGAGTAACAGATTTTTTGTAAAGCTCTTCATTGATGAGTATGAACCAGGCTGCTTTAGCCTGCGTCTTCCTCTTTTGTAATGAGTCTGATGGTAAGATACCATGCTTCTTGTACTGGATGAAGGGAGTCATCCAGCTTTCCAGTTCTTCTTCCATGGCATTAATCGTTTGACAGGGATTAGTAGACTTCTCGTGTAAAACGTCGACCCAAACTGATCTCCGGATGTCCTGCAGACTGGAACTTGCCAGTTTTGACAGGGCATCTGCTCTGTTGTTCTGGGATCGGGGAATTTGCTTGACCTCATATGATTTTAGGTCGGACAACTCTCCCTTTACCATCTCCAGGTACGTGGCCATTGCTTGGTCTCTTGCTTCGTATTCTCCATTAATCTGGTTGGCGATGAGTTGGGAGTCTGTCGCCAAGACAATTCGTTCTGCCCCTGCGGCTTTAGCTAGCCTGACGCCTGCGAGTACTGCTTCGTACTCTGCTTCATTGTTTGATGCTGGGAAAACGAATCTGAGAGCATGCTCAAAGTCGGTCCCTTCTGGGATGGTTAGTACGACGCCTGCACCCGCGCCATTAGCCGTTGAGGACCCGTCAGTATATACGGTCCATTCCTGGGCAGGGGCTTCCTCTTCCCCTGAATGGGAGCACTCAGCCAAAAAGTCTGCCAAAGCTTGGGCCTTGATGGCTGTTCTCGACTGATAAGATATACCTAACCCACTCAGCTCAATTGCCCATTTCAACAATCTCCCTGATTTTTCAAATTTTTCCAACACCTTTTCCAGGGGTTGGTCGGTGAGGACTACGACTGGATGCGCGTCAAAGTAAGGCCTGAGCTTCCTGGCCGCAATTATGACCGCGTAGGCGGCTTTTTCAACCATCGGATAATTCCTCTCGGCTGCCCCCAGCGCATGACTTACAAAGTATATAGGTTGCTGGGCGCCTGCCTCTTCTCGCAGGATGACCGCGCTGACAGTTATATTGGTTACTGCAATGTAGAGGAAAAGTTTTTCTCCTGCTACTGGTCTTGCCAGGGTAGGGAGCCTTTTAAGATGGTCCTTCAGTTGCTCGAAGGCCTCTTTCTGCTCGTTTTCCCATTTGAACTGTTTGTTTCCTTTCAGTATCTTGAAAAAAGGAGTGGCTTTGTCTGCTGATCGGGCAACGAATCGTGCCAAGGCGGCCATTCGACCCGTCAGGCGCTGGATGTCTCTGATGGTCTTGGGCTCAGGGAGGTCTAGAACTGCCTGAATTTTTTCAGGGTTGGCATCTATACCCCGAGAACTGACCAAAAACCCCAGGAATTTTCCGGAGCGGACTCCAAACGTGCACTTTTTCGGATTTAGTTTCATTTTGTAAGCGCGCAGAGAACTGAAGGTTTCCTGCAAGTCTGTCAGGTGTTCCCTGTCTTCCCTGCTTTTTACGATGGCATCATCAACGTAAGCCTCGATGTTTCTGCCTTTTTGTTTCTCAAACACTTTATCAACCAACCGCTGGTAGGTAGCCCCTGCATTTTTGAGCCCGAAGGGCATCATCTTATACATGTAAGTGCCCGAACTAGTGATGAACGCACACTTCACCCTGTCCGGCTGCCACAAGTACACTTGGTGATACCCTGAAAAGGCGTCTAAGAAGCTTAGCATGGTGTAGCCACTGGTGGCGTCTACCAATTGATCGATCCGAGGGAGCGGATAGCAGTCTTTCGGGCAGGCTTTGTTCAGGTTCGTAAAGTCGACGCACATTCTCCATGCGCCAGACGATTTCTTGACCATGACAACATTTGCCAGCCATTCTGGGTAGTCGCAGACTTCAATAAAGTCTGCTTTCAAGAGTTTGTCAATTTCTTCCTTGATTGCTGCGTCTTTTTCTGCAGACATGTTTCGTTTCTTCTGCTTTACAGGGCGAGCTTCCATACTTACGTTCAGCTTGTGAACGATGCATGATGGATCAACGCCAGGCATCTCGTCTGCAGAATAGGCAAATACGTCTTTGTTCTCCTTCAGTAGCTTGACCAGTTCGGCCTGGTAGGATTCTTCCAGGCCTGCTCCTACCAGGACCTGTCTTCCTGGCTCCAAATCTACCAACATACTCTCACCCCCTGGTTCCAGGCGGTCAGACACCGGGTGCTCGACTGGGACTTCACCTTCTCTGCAGGGGGAATTGTCGGCTTTTCTTTTTCCTTTTCTGTCTCTCTCGTGCTCTTGCAGGGCCACGGAGTAGCATTGTCTTGCTGACTCCTGGTCCCCACGTACCTTTCCTTCCAGCCCGAAGTCAGTGACATACGCGATGGTGAGAGCCCTGATGGAGATTGCCGCCTCGATTTCATCCAGCGTGGCCCTGCCAATCAGGGGGTTATATGCAGACCTTGCGTCCATAACAACAAAGGTTGCCCTGACATTCCTGGCTGTGGAACCTTCCCCGAAGGTTACAGGCAAGTCGATGACCCCCTTGGGCAGCACGCCTGCCCCACTGAATCCATACAGGGATCCGGGAGCAGGCCGCAGGTGCCTTTTTTCCAGGCCCATTTTTTCGAAAGCAACCTTGTACAATAGATTCGTGTATGCGCCCGTGTCCACCATACATCTTCGCACAATATGGTTGCTGATCTCTAGGGACAGCACCAGAGGATCACTGTGCGGGTATATCACCCGTCCTGCATCATCAGGGGTGATACTTAATGTCACTCCCCTTGGACTCCCTTCTTTCTTAGCATAGCAGATCTGGATCCTCAGCTCGCGCATTTGCCTTTTTTGGCCTCTTCGACTGAGCTGGCCCTCAGTGTCCCCTGAAATTACATGGATTACCATCCGGTTCTGCACTGACCCCTCGGGTTTCTCAGAGACTTCCTTCTGAGACTTATTTTTGGCCGCATAGTTGGCTAACCATCCGTTTCTGATTAATTTTTCGATCTCGTCCTTTAGGTGACGGCATTCCTCGGTGGTATGGCCTATACAGTCGTGGAAAGTGCAGAACTTCTTGGGGTCGCCTTTTGGGCTGCGAGGTTTGTTTGGGCGGTTCCATTTGGCAGTTTCTTTTTCCAGTTCGAAGATTTCCGCCCTGGATTTGTTCAGAGCGGTGTAACTGTCGAATCTGGGTTGGTAGACTGGGCGCTCCTTCTTGGGAGTGTCTCCCTCTTCCCTTTGCTTGCCTGGCTCACTTCTGCCCCTTCCACCCTGCGGTCCCCCTTGAGGCTTTGTTTGGCCTGCTGGGGTATCCGTCAGGCCGTGGAATTCCTCCTGCAGAATGAACCCTTCAGCAATCTTCCTGGCCATGGCCAAGGTTTCTGGCTGGGCCCTGATCATCTGGTTTTTCATTTCCCCTGGAAGTAGGGAGATTGTCAGGGCGTAGGCGGCAGTGGAATCATCGATCTCTTTGACCTGTTGGTAGGATAGATCAAACCTTCTCATGTACTCTCTCACACTCTCACCCTTTTTCTGTTTCAGGGTCATGAGATCGAAACGGGTAAGGCGTCTTCTCTTGTTTCCGGCATACTGTTCGAGGAAAGTTTCAGCCAACTCTATGAAGAACCTGATCGACCCCTGGCGGAGGTCTCTGAACCATCCCTGCGCGAGCCCCACCAGGGTGGTAGGGAAAACTTTGCACCATATGGCATCCTCTACGTCATACATGCCCATGTGGCTCTCAAAGGCTGCCAGGTGGTCTTCAGGGTCTGTCGTCCCGTCAAATTTGATGGTTGGCATTTTGATTTTTGGAATGGGGTACTCTTGTACCTCAGGGTGTAGGGGAGTTTTTGTGGGCCTGCCCACCAGTCGTGACCTGCTTTCCCCAGACTGGTTACCGTGAGAATCTCACTGTTTATGGGTCGGTTTCCTCGCACTGGGGGAGCGGTGCCTCGGTGGTGACCTGCTTACCGCTTCATCCTCTGTTTCCGGGGAGATCTGCCTGGGCCTCTTCCTCTGAGAGTGGCAGAGGTTTTCACCCTGATGGTGTCTGGACTCGAGCGGTTGTCCCCGGTTGAGCCGGGATTGCAGGCTTTGGGATAAGCCGGGGGCCGACTGTTCCTTGGCTGCAGGTGTCAGCCTGGAGAAAACTCCGCCTGGCCTTTCTCCCAAGCGTTTTGACACAGGCTCCCTGGGCCTCATGCGCTCCTGTAGTCCTTGAGATAAGCCCCCCTGTCCTCCAGACGCCGATTCTGTTGTGTGAATGGAGAACGCCTGCTGGACAGGTGGCTCTGGATTGCCAGTAGTAATGCGCCTCTGCGCATGCGTATACACTTGAGCTGTTCTTCTCGCTTTTCTCTGAGCATTTCTGGCGGCGGTCCGCCTCGTGCCCCCGGCCTCGTCCCTGCTGACCGGGGACGGTTGCCTGGGAGCCGACGCGACCCTGCCCACCAAGTCCTCAGGTGTGAATTCCTGATTCAGCATCGCAGAGAAGAACGCGGCCGCCTGTGCCATCTGAGCTGGGGTCAGATTGAGAGCACGTCCTGGGTGTGTCCCCAACTCAGGTGTCGCAGCAGTGTTTGATCCATCGAGGGGATTGGTTCCCCCTACCGCTAGGATCGTGGCAGGAGGAACCCTATCCGACTGCGGCATACCATACAGGGGGGTCACCGGCGGGACCGTCGGACCCGCTCCTGTACTGGCATCACCGATTTCTGGCATGATTGTGTTTGATTTTGTGATTATGAGTGGTTGATTTTAGTGGGTAACTCGTGAGCACAACCGTAAGTTCCCCACAGACGGCGCCAAATTGTTCCGGTCACGGAAACAATTTACCCGGCCTAGGATCCGGGTAGTACAATTGAATTAACGACGAACAAGTGATCGTTTGATTCCCTTGGTCTCCCCTTCCTCTCACTCCTTGAATCGGACCTTCCCGGCGGAAACGGCCTGCTCCCTGCACAATGAACGCACAGGGCCTCGGAGGTAGTCCGAGGAAACCTTCTCCGATGCCTAAGTCAGTCCGTGAAATGCCTTTACGAACCTAGCTCGTGAGGAACTAGGCGGCGTTTTTGGAGTAAGAGTCTAGAGAGAGAAAATCCAACCTCTCTTATGTGAGAAATGGGTAAGTATTTATACCTTCCCACAAGAGAGAGGAAAAGAGAAAGAAGAGGAGGGAAATGGGTGGATGTTGGCGCGACGCGTGGACTCACCTTGTCCACCCATCTCCCCTTACCCTAGGCAAAATGACGGATGGGTCCTCGGTTCTCCTTCGGTTCTGTTCAGGCGGGAACGCCCTGGGAGCAGGCGGCAGGCCTGGTTTGCTCTGTTTGGCGGGTGGCTCAAGGGATTAGGGCCACACTTGGAGATTTCAGTGACTTTGATGGAAAGGCTGCTGGGCAGACCTTTCCTACCTCTGGGACTGGTCACCCTGGGGCCTGATTTGCAGGCGGCCAAAGGCAGGCAACCGACCCCCATCAGCTACGATCCAGTCAGAATCGGTAAGCGCTTCCTTGATATTTTTGGGTTCTATAGTAGAGAGAAAAGAATTTAAAACACAATGGTTTCTTAGAGACCTTCTTGTTTGGATTCCCTTATGATAATCACTCAGAATAGCATCCGTAGAATATGAGCTCTGATGTTTCCACTTCTTAAGATTTGTGGGAACATTATTTCTTTTCTTGGAATGTTCTTCTGAGTTGTTACCAGTGGTTATATTATCCTTGCTTGTAGTTCCCCTTGAATCAGTGCCGGTGGTTACATCAACCTTGGAAGGATTGTCGTTGGTTCCCCCTGAATTCATGTCAGAGGTTACATTATCTTTGATGTCATTTGGAACTGATGTTGATGCCATATTATCTTTAGTCTCTGAAGAACTTTTACTTTGTTCTTCATCTACTAGTGATATATTTGGATCAACATTAATGCGTTCTTCACTTAACTCAACATTTGATCCTTCTATTTCCTTAACTTCTTCATCAAGATCAGGTGCATCTTTTCTAGTGAGCCAAAAATATGGATCGTCGTCATCGTCTTCTTCTTCAATATCGGTTTGACTTATGGAATTGGTCTCATCAAAGATTGCGTGGACGCTTTCTTCGACACGTAGAGTTCTTTTGTTATACACTTTGTAGGCCTTGCTATGATCAGAGTAGCCTAAGAATACGGCCTCATCACTTCGAGGATCAAATTTACCTAGATTATTTTTCCCATTGTTGTGAACGAAGTACTTGCTCCCAAAACATCTGAGATGCGATATTCTAGGTTTTCTTCCTCTTAGAAGTTCATAAGGTGTTTTCTTCAACACAGGTCTAATCATAGCTCCATTGTGAATATAGCATGCTGTATTAACTGCTTCGGCCCAGAAGTTTCTGGGTAAACCGCTGCATAGTAACATGGTACGAGCCATTTCTTCAAGCGTTTGATTCATTCGTTCGACTACTCCATTTTGTTGTGGAGTCCGTGGAGCAGAGAAATTATGCCCAACTCCATGTTCTCTACAAAAACTTATGAAGGATTCATTGTCGAATTCGGTTCCATGATCTGTTCTGATAGATATAAGATTATAACTGTACTTGTTTTGGACTAGCTTCATTAGACATTCGAATTCATCGAAAGTTTGATCTTTCGAGCTAAGGAAGACGGGCCAAACAAATCTAGAGAAATCATCTACAAGAACAAATACGTAGCGGCTACCACCTCTACTTCTTATTCTCATAGGTCCACAAAGATCCATATGAATAAGTTTTAGATGCTTAGTAGTACTTACGAACTTTTTAGGTTTGAATGAAGATCTCACATGTTTGCAACGTATGTAGGTTCTACATGCTTTGCTAGTGTCGAAGGTTATGAAAGTAACCCTTCAACTAGATCCAGAGATCTTAGTTTGTTAAGACTGAAAGGACTTATGTGCCCAAATCTTTTATGCCAAAGAAGTGGATCAGAGATGGTAACACTCATACAGGTGACAGCATTGTTGGGTAAGGTTTTGATATCGGCTATGTAAACATTGTTTGATCGTTCCCCCTCCAGAATGACATTTGAGGAACCTTCTCGAATGATTCGGCACTTATCATTATGAAACACAACTTTGTTTCCTCTATCGCATAGTTGCGATATGCTCAAGAGACTATGTCTTAGTCGTTTTACTAGCAGTACATTCTCAATACAGTGTGAATCTGATAAGCCAATTTTTCCGATACCGATTATCCTTCCTTTCTTGTTATCTCCGAAGGTTACACTTCCTCCGTCATATGCTTCTAATGATAAAAATTTCTTTTTATCACCCGTCATGTGTCTTGAACACCCACTGTCTAAATACCATCTGTTTGTCCTTGTAGTCTTGTGAACCTGCGATAGTCATTTTTGTTTCTTAGCAGGTACCCAAACGGATCTGGGTCCTTTTACATCACGGTTAGGCAACGAGTCTTTACTCCCCCATATTATTTTATATCTATCACAGTTTTTATCAAGTCTATTATTCACTTTATTTTCGGATTTCATTTTCCACTTTCTTTTGACATGTTTTCTTTTATTAGTTCCCTTTTCTTCAGTCTTTCTTCCCGAACTTACCTTTTTACCTTCCACGTTTCTTGATACACAATTATCCTTTTCATCGAACCTTTTTTGCATGACTCCTTTTTCCTTTATTAATTCCATGATCTTTGAGGTAAGAGAATTTTTTTATTCTGTCATGATTTATTTTCTTCATATTAATTTCATTGTTTAATATGGATATGGTTCTTTTTAATTCCGCATTTTCTAATTTTAATTTCTCAACATTTGTACTGAATTTTTCATGGTCTGTATCCCTTTTTAATGATCTTAAGTTCTCTACATCGATGTTTCTAATCGAACAACCTTTTGGATCATCTGATACGTCAAGTTTTGACTTTGAAATTTCAGAAGATTCCTTTTTGTTTGTTCAAATATTGTCACACCTCTTTAGAGTAATGTTTTCAAATGCTATCTCATTTATTTGTTTTAGTAACTCATTTATTTCCTCTTTTTGTTGCTCACAGGTTTCTAATAATTCATCAAAGTGTGAAAGGAGTTTATCCTTGGTAAGTTTCCTAAGTCTTTTCTTAAACTTTATAAAACTTACCTCATTGCTTTCCTCATCCGAATCTGAGCTTGAACCATACGTCTTTGCCATTAAGTACATGTCTTTGTGCTTCTGTGTCTTAGTCCTAGATGCGTCGCTATGCTGAGCACTTAGGCAAATGTTCACCTCATCTTCATCTTTTGATTCCTCTTCTTCGTCTGAGTCTAGTTCCCCCCATCCACACGAAGCCAACATGGCCTGTTTGTGTTGGAACTTTGATCACTCTCTTTCTCGTTTTGATTAGATGTTTTTCCACATCGGACAATCCTTGATTAGATGTCCACTTTCTGCACATTTAAAACATCCATTATTATTTTGTTTAGCATTAGAATTGTTACCTTTTCTCTAAATGAGTTTTTCTGTCCAAATTTAAAATTCTTTCGAAAACGTTTGGCGAAAAGGGCTAAGTCATCACTCATGATTTCCTCATCGTCACTAAGAGAACTTTTTAGAGCTATTCCTCTACTCTTAGATTATTCACTCTGACGTTGATTCAGAGCGAGCTCATGTGCCATGAGGTTACCAAGCAATTCTTGATAACTAAGTGAGGTTAGATCTTTTGATTACTCAATAGCAGTGACTTTCGGTTGCCATTTATCAGAGAGACTTCTTAAAATTTTTCTTACAAGATCTTCAGTAAAAAATGATTTACCAATATTTCATAGTTCATTAGTTGTTAGTAAATCTTGAAGACATTTCAACAATGCCTTCATCTTTATCCATTTTAAACAATTCGTATTGTTGGGTTAATAAATCGATCCTGAAATTTTTAACTTGAGTAGTTCTTTCATACGCAAGTTCTAGACTGTCCCAGATTTCTTTTGCGTAAACACAAGAGGTAAGTCGATTATATTCTTTGGACGAAATTCCTCGTTGCAATAATGACATTGCTCGAGAATTCTTTTCAGCCTTTTTATAGTCGTCCTCATCATAGTCCTCTCCATCCTTTACGGTGATGTTCCCTAGAACATCAACGGATTGAATGACAATAGGTCCTTTGACTATAATTTTCCAACATTCGAAATCCGTTCCTTTTATGTAATGCATCATTTTGTTTTTCCACAACCCATAATCTACACCATCAAACGTGGGAAACTTTGAGTTTTTGGAGTCCATTTGATCGAAATGGATTAATATAGAATCGCTAGTTTAGGATCTACTCTTTTGATGTAAATCAATCAAGAGAACCTGATCTGATACCAATTGAAGAGTCTAGCGACCCTAGAAAATACTCTAGAGGGAGGTGAATAGAGTATTTACGTCTTTTTAAAATTTTAAACGATATATTACACTAAAATCTTATTATGAAAGATGTAGTGTAATATTACGTTAGTTGTATGGCTAATAAACAGAAGTAACAAAAAGTTTGCTACTATACTTACTACTAAAGAGTATAAGTATAAGAAATAGCAAAACTAAATAAATACGTAAAGTAAATAACACGAGCAGTTTTAACGTGGTTCGGCCCAATTGAAAAGCCTACGTCCACCGGTGTCTTTATTTATAAGAGTACCTTCTCCGGATTACCTTACAAATAAAAGTTCTTCACGATTAACTCTAATCGTGATGGCGAGAGTGATGTGAGGCACTCGATTTGAGATATATTAAGCTCTCGGTTTATGGGATGTTAAGCCCACGACAATAAAGGATGTTAAGCCTTCGGTGTGAGGGATGTAAAGCCGTCGGTGTTTGAACGATGTGAAGCGTTCAAGGTGTGAACGTGTAGACACCCACATTTTGACCGCCAGGTGTCTATAGTAGTTCCCGCCAAACACCCGATGATGATCGAACGTAAACATGACTAAATACGCTTGATTATGGGTTCAGAATCAACAGTAATTGGCGGGAGCTTTTAACAGAGTAAAAATCTCACCAAACCAACCTCAAATTCAGGCCCAGTGAGTCATTTCCAGTCAAATGAGACTAATTTGGGTCAAAACCGAGACCAAGGGCAAAACCGTCTTTTAACAGCCGAGTCAAACCCCGGTCAAAGCCGATTCCCGAGCCAAAAATATATGGCGCAATGTTCGAGAAGCTGGGTCGAAGTCAGACTCTTCACAAAAATCAACTACAAAAAGCATTAAACTATTCCGTAAGAGATAAAATTTTATCTCTTGAAGTGTTTTATCACCCGGCCTGCTCCACTCGATCGAGTGGAGTGCTCACTCGGTCGAGTGAAATCACAAAAACAGCCTGATCAGAGTTTAGACCAGGCACTCGATCGAGTGCCATCAACCACTCGATCGAGTGGCCTCTTTTCAGCCAAAATCCGGGAGTTTTCTTCCTCCACAAACAATTACAAGCGGAATTATACTTCCTCCCAACCATTTGCTTTCTTCCTTGGCAAGAAACCACTTCTCCTATCCAAACACTAGAAGTCTCTTATCCCAAGCCGGTTTACATCCTATAAATACCCCCACACCTACAACATACAATTCATCTACACCTACATTCAAGACATTCATCCAGCGCACGAATTATCAACCGATTACTCATATCACCCACATCCATACATCTCATATCTCTAGCAAGCTTTAGGAAAACTATACCGACATACCGTCCGATTTTCCTAGAAATCCTTAGGCAAATACAAATACCTCAACTCTCCTTAGATCCTCGTTGCTCCTACGCAAGCGTCGTTACTACGAGTTCCTAATCGAGACCAAATCTTGCATGTAGGTTGAGGGTGTTCAGTATCCCGTTCTCTCTTCTCCTCTTCTTTTCTCACGTTTTTTTTTTCGTCTTCTTCTTCTCGTGTCATCCGTCGTCCATCGTCTATCATCATCGTCTTCTTCATTACTATTTTTAGTCGTCCCTAAGGATTCGATATCGACTCTATAGTTGAATATCGGATCTAAAGGAATCAATCAAATAAAACGGTTTTCAAAAACTTTTCTCGTTGATGCCGAAGTAATTGTCACATAGTCCTAAAAAGACCAATACGACATTACCAACGCGGAGGGATTCACTTTCAATTTAAAACAATTTTCAAAACGTTTTTCTAACAATCACTCTAAGTATCGGATATCGATTTCGTAGTCGAATATAAGATATTTACGAGTTTTGAAAATCTTAAGTCGGATATAAATTACTCTATGTTTTTATGCGACTTAATGAGTTTATCAATTTTCAAAAATCAAAAGCAATTTCGAAAAATACAAATCGAGTCACCCCTCGAATAGGGGGCACTCGATCGAGTGCCACAACCACTCGATCGAGTGACACCCAAAGAACAGAATCAGAAGCTTTTTTTTAGGACCACTCGACCGAGTCCTGTCATGACTCGATCGAGTGGCGTCTCAAAACCCGAACAGAAGGTCTTTCCAGAGACCACTCAGCCGAGTCCAGCATTGACTCGATCGAGTGGCCTTTGTCACGATAAACCCGTGGACCTTCAACATTACTTCAAGCTTCGATAAAACTTTTTTTTCACGACTTTGGTCAACACGTGTTAAGTCTATCACGTGTCCAAATGCTTTTAAAGCCTTGTATCATATTATTTATGTCATTCTAATCTTTCTATAACCGTTACTAACACGTTTGTTCCTATTTTTTGCATATCTTTTGTTTTACTGTACTAAAACGAATTTCACATGCTAAAACAACTTCGACTTAGTCAAACATGCATTAAACGACGTAGTTAAGCGTATTTCACATGTTTAGTCAAAACGCTCTTTGCATATCATTCAATCATCGAACTAACTCGCGTACATAAAAATCGAACGATATCTCAGTAAAGGCCGCTACGTGCGGGCGGGGTTGGGTGTTCTCAGTGAACTTCCCAACACGTACCCTCACCCCTTACTCAGAACCGTGGTTTCCGGATTTCCGAATCCATTGGCAACGAGAGTCATTCAATACACGGTATCCGATAACGTCGGTATCGGTATCAAATGCAAAGGGACGAACCCAATAAACTCTGACATCGGAAATGGCCCGTACTTTGTGCACGGCCCACTACAACATAGAGTGGGTTCGAACGTGCCCGAACTCCCACAAAGTTCGGTGGCGACTTCTACTTCGATTTAAATTTCAATTTGACCATCTCATATGGAGATTCATTCGCCTCCCCAAACCCGCGCGTGGCCGCGTCGGGGTGGACCTATGTCATGTCCACAGAACGATATATGTCGTTCGATTGAGTATACCACTACTCGACTCGTATGACTTTACAACTCAAGTTTACAAGATTCCTCTAGCTATGAATACACTTCAATTGTTTAGAGAGAATAATGAAACTATATGACTTCCAAGCGTAAACAATTTAAACACGATTTTATTTAGCCAAGACTTAAAACGAAATTTATTGCAAAAGCTCTTTGAGAAATGTGATTTGATTTTTTGCAAAGTGAAAATGTGTGTGCAAGTCGTGCTTTGATAGTGAGGAAGAGTAAGATATTTATAGGTAAAACATCCTTCTTAACAAAGGAAATGAGATCACTTTAATTGATATGCTTCCTCACTAAAAGAAGTTATGGTAGGTGGAATATCAACCAATCAAGAAAATATATTGAAGTTTCCTTTGTTAATGATTTTCTAATATCTTTAAGAATCAAGATATTTTGAGAATCATTTATTTTGAAAACTTTTATCCTCTTGATAGATAATTTCCTTCTTTATACTATCTTCTTCAAAGACTAGATTGTTTTTGACAAAACCGACGAATTTTTATAAAAAAAAAATTTGGTTTTAAATCTTGGCAGCATGTGTATGGTTGTTTACGAAGGAGGTTAATGTTACCTTGAACATATTCAAGGTTATATTATCCTTGTCATATAATTGCTTCATTCTCTTTACATTTGAAATCCTAAGCCGAGTCCTTCCCCTTGAGTTCTCGACCAAGTTGCCTTCTTGAATCTTTGCTTCTCTTATACATGTGCTAGCACGTCATGTTCTTTCAGGGAATAATCTCGTCGCTTAGAGTATATAACTTTGACATAAGCAAAACATATAGAATATAAGTTCAACATGGTGTGTGAGAAATTCTAGCATAAGATGAATAATAACAGGGGATGAAGCTTATAACAATTAGACGATGTTGATAATGGAGAGAAAATCTAGAATGTACTTCTATCGTCGAATGATATGAGATTTGGTGTCTCGAAGGTTAAACTATTGTGTCGGTTAAATTGATTTGAGCTTGAGTAGCGCGATATTTTGACTGTTATTAGCGAGTTAGTTAATTAGTGATAGAGAGTCGATATAGTGAGTTAGTATCGTCTTGGTATTAATTAGTCAGAGAATTAAGTTATTGAACCATTTATATTATTGGGTTATTTAACAGGAATAATCTCAACTTTGGGTGGTATTCCATAAATAAAACCAACTTTAATTAATCTAGGAATAAACCCATGTATGAGACACATCAAACAAGAATGGATTCTAATTGCATGCTACCTGCTACACCTGTATACTATTCCATTATGGTTAACTTGATGTTACTAAATTAACTGATAACAACCATAATCGTAATTATTGAGCTTATTACCGGCCATAATGGACGTTCATAAAACTTCTTCCCGGTGTTTTCTCCCTCCTTGATAGTCCTAATCACTGCCCGTAACTTGTGGTTGCAAAAAGATCTTTCGAGATGTTAGATTCCCATGAATTCGAAGAACATGAACTTGATGGATTACCCATGGAATTCTAGAATTGTTGCACAAAATTAGGGTTTAAAATTTGGGTTTAGGGGAAAAATTGACATTGATGTGGAACGACGAAGATGTAGCTGCGTTAATTAATAACTATGGGTCCAACATAAACCTGCTACATCAGGTCATTACTGAGCCAATTTCATTCGTCTTTGATGCGTCTCATACATGAGTTTATTCCCAGATTAATTAAAGTTGATTTTATTTATGGAATATCACCCAAATTTGGGATTATTCCTGTTAAATAACCATATATTATTTGTAGCTTGAGGACTCGAGAAAGAATTTTTGGGTTAATACTAGCAAAATTTTGACCGTCTCGAGAGGTACGGACGTTTTAACTTTTTCACCTTTAAGTAAAGAGCATGTTCGGTTTAAATTATATTTTGGAGCGCTTTTATTATTATTTTGTCAATGGTGAATTTTTATGACACTCTTGTGATATTTTGGATATTGGAACTTCATGACTCAAGTCACATATTGGTATTATTTTGGTACAATTTTTGGTTGTTATAACAGATTCTGGGAGCTCTGTTGGTCTATGAGGTTAAGGTGCATCTGAGACATCCCTGGGATTTTGTCCCAAAACTGAACTCCTGGCCCGAGTTGTGTTAAGTGGGGTTTTCCGGCCCCCACTTGCTAGGTAGTTAGACTTTCTCCTTTGGCAGCCTCATCCTACTGACTGTCCAAATCTGAATAGTGCGCACTATAATAAGTCTAGCTAAGCATAGGTGGTACCTCTAGACCGTGCAAAAGGGTAGGGCATTGGCACACAGGTGGAGACAATATCTTTTGGTTGGTTTTGGTTTTGGTTTTGACTACTGTTTTCACAGTAGTTTGGTTTGGTATCAAGACGGTGACATTTTACTCTGATTTCAGTTTACTATAAATTAAAAATAATTATTGTGTTACGTTTTCATTATAATATATTTTACTTAGCTTTGCTGACGTCCTTTTATTTTGGGTCGTTCCCCCACTAGAACCTGTACCTATTCGTTATTTTGGTTACAGTTGATAGGTACACTTGATATGCTGTATGGGTGCATTCTGGTTTCGGGTTTTGCTGAGCGATGAAGGATTTTAATTATTTAACATTATCTACAAACTATTTATATTTATGTTGAATTTTGGTTTGAAGCTGTTTTAAACCGTTTTGGGTTTTGTGAGACTTAAGTCTTCCACTGCAACGTTTTTGTTCCGGTCACGGAAACAATTAACCCGGCTCTGGATCCGGGTTGTGTAATCAGATTGTTGGTAAGTAACAGATCGCCTGATTTCCTTGAACCTCTCCTTTGTCCCTCTCCTTTTGATCGGACCTTCCCGGCAGAGTTGGCCTGCTCCCTGCACAATGAACGCACAGGGCCCCGGAGGTTGTCCGAGGGAACCCTCTCCGATGCCTAAGTTAGTCCGTGAAATGCCTTGATGAACCTAGCTCGTGAGGAACTAGGTGGCGTTTTTAGGAGTGAGAGTCTAGAGAGAGAAAATCCAACCCCTTTCATGTGGGAAATGGAAGAGTATTTATACTTTCCCACAAGAGAGAGGAAAAGAGAAGAGGAGAGAGGAAGAATGAGTGGATGAGAGATTGACATGTGGTTTTACCTCATCCACTCGTTCTCCTTTACCTTTAGGCAAGATGACAGAGGGGGCTTCTGGGAACCTCGGCCCTGCTCAGGGAGAAGGTTGCCCGGAGGCAGGCGAGCAGGGAGTGCCTGCACGCCCTTCACAGCCAACCGCCTTACCCTACCGGGCAGGCGGCCTCCTTGTAGCTTTGTTCCACTGGGGAAATCCAAGTATCTTATCCCGACGGCCTGTTGGGCAGGCTCCTCGGTTCCTTAGACGGGGTCTTTGTGGGGCCTGCTAGGCGGGGGGCCTGACGCAGGCTCCCGACCCTCATCAATTGGCCCTCACCGGCTGGAGGGGAAGCAGGGTTCCCCTTCGGCAGGTGGACTCTTGGTGGTGGGGAGTTGACTTGTGTCTCTTTCCACTGCATTTAATGCGTTCGCGTATTCCCGAGGGGGAGTCTCTTCTGTATCGGGCATGCCAAGGGTTTAATTGTTTCCTGGGTCATGATTGCCTTGTGCACCAAATGGATTTTCGGGTAGCGTGCTGGTGTGCTGATTGGCCGCTTCTCCTGTCAGGGTGGTTGGGGCGTTATTCAATGCCTTGGCTTCCCTTGTATAAATTGCATTTCCCCTTTGCTATTTTCACGACCCATCCTCAACTTTCTTTTTCTTCTTTTTTCTAAGAAAATGTCGTGGATTACCAAAACATTCTTTTACCAAGAGACTCGTGTGGTGACCCGCCGTTTCAGGGGCCGTCAGAGACTGAGGTATTCCAGGGTATCCTTTCTCATCTTGCGCCGCAGCCGGCGACCCCGCACTCAACTCCATAGGAGGCTTAAGAGGAGGTCTCATGTCAGGGCGGGCAAGCGCCCTCTGAGAGCTTCTCCTACCGTCCCAAAGCATAAGCGCTGCCTCCAGGGAGGGGGTTGTTTTGATAGGGGGTGCCCTGAATGTTACCCATGGCTACACCCTGAGCAGTTTGACCCTGATCACTCAGAGTTGGGCTCTTCTTCTGAGTCGGGCCCTTCTTCCCCTTTGAGGAAGAAAGTGGGCTGCGGCTCCTGTGACGACATTGAGACTCCCCTTTGAGGAAGAAAGTGGGCTGCGGCTCCTGTGACGACATTGAGACAGTCCCTTATGGGAGGGACTGGGATGTCAGCAGCCGGGATTCCGGTGACAGTGATGGCCGGGGTTATTCCTCCGTTCGAGATGGTGATGATGACTCTGCAGACCCCTTCAAGGATTCCGACGACTGGGACTGGGGATCTGATGCAGGGGGGCACAGCCCTGGGGAATACTCTCCAGGTTCTGATGATGATTAGGCCTGTCCTTGGGGCGCAGGCGCGATGAGCCGGAAAAATATGGGCTCTTTTTGTACTTTGTTTGTCCTGGATGTAATTGCCCGTTTTTCCGGGTTTTTTAAGACTTAATGAAAGAAAGTTCAGGCAATTTGTTTGTGTGTTGTATTTTTACTATTTGTTTATTACTTATTGTTTGAATGAAGAGAGGACGTCAGAGGGTGATCAATCCTCTGACACCCTTTGGTCCTTTCGAGGCTACCCTTGGGAAGCTACACAGGGCTGACTTCCAAGGGGGTGACGCGTGGACAGTAATCTTTGGGCGGATTTTTGAGGGTTGGCGACTCTTTGTATGCCCTCTCTCCTATAAAAGCAATCAGCCACCCATTCCTCCTCTTTTCCTTTTTCAAACCTTCTTCTTCAAATCTTCCTTTCTCTTTCTCTGCAAACCCTTTGGTGTGACGACTTGTGCCTTCCTTTGTACTCCCGTTTATCTGGGAGATTTCTCCTTCAGGCTTTCATCGCACCGGCAGACGACCTTAGGTTAGACTTTTGTCTTCCATTTCTTGCTCTTTCTTTTCGATTTCTTGTTTTCCATTCCTATTAGAGTTACAATGTCTAGAACTCGTGAGCGGATCCTACCTTTTACTGACCCATCGAGGAGGGAGGAAGGGGGAAAAGGTAGGGAAAATTTTGCCTCCTCCTCTAGGGAGGTTGGCTCTGGGGTAGTTGAGGAAGAAAATTCGGCGGGTAGTGGAGGTGGTAACTCTCCTGACCCTCCCTCTTACGACGTCATTGATTCGGACGACGAGGTGCTGGAGATTGACCCCTCCAGGACCTCTGGCCCCCTTATTCCTCGGGAAAGGGGTAAGGTTTATTATTTAGATAAAGCCAAGTACCACGTTCCCTTGGGAACTTACCCCTACCCGAAAAACCGAAACTTGATTCTTGCGAAAAATGCCGCCGGTGTGATTGAGCGGTTTTACAATTTTGGAGATGGGTACACAATTGTTGTCCCTGGCGAGAAAGACACCGTATGCAGCCCTCCCGACGGGTGCATAGCGGTTTACCACAAGTGTTTGGAGTTCGGCCTTCGCTTTCCCCTTCATCCTTCCCTGGAAGGGATTTTCAGGCGTATGAATGTGGCTATCGCCCAGCTGACAGCCATGGCTGTTAGGTCATTGATTTCATATGTTTGGACCTGCCTGTTCCATCGCGCCGAGCCCTCTATTGATGCCCTGAGGTTTATGGTCGGCCTACAAATGGTCTCTTCTGGGAGTGAGGGCTCTCCTGGATATTGGTCCCCTTTGAGGCAGAAGGGGCATACTCTGGTGTGGCCGGCTATGGACAGCCTGAGAGACTGGAAGAACAATTTTCTTTATGTGCACAGTGCCCATGGGTGGAAGATTCCCCGCCATTTCAGGAATCATGTCCACACCAGACTGGAGACCCACGAGGAGTATCACCCTGGCGTGGGTGGAAAAGCCCTGGAGGTGAAGCTGAGCAGGCAGGACAAGGAACTGGTAGACTATTTTGCCGTCCATACTGATAAATATGGGGTGTATGGCCCTTCACTATGGCTCCCCCATGCGGAGCTCATTGCTACTGATAGATACCTGACCCGGTTGGGCATGAATCCGGGCCTAGATGAAGGTAGTTCAGGAGTGCTGATGATTCTTCCTTACCTTTTTTCTTTTTAAGTGTCCTGACTGTTCGTCTGTTTGCTTTGCAGGCCTCGCCACCTTCCTTTGGAAAAAAGGGGAGGTGAGGCGTCTGGGTTTGACCGAGACTCTTACCGTTGTCCAAAGCCGCCCTTCTCTTCCCCCTGATTTCAAGAAAGGTGAGAAGAACTTGATGAAGCATTTGAAGGGTTTGTCTTTTAGTAGGCCAAGGCTCCCTGCTCCTCCCAGATCAACGCCTGCAAAAACGGCGGTTTCTGAAGCCACCCCTTCCCCGGTCGCGAAGGTGATTGCCTGTGAGGCTACTCCCTCACCTGCTGGTAGGCAGGGGGGGCCTTTCTGCAGGGGTTCAGATTCCCTCGGGGCCGCGGGCAGCAGGCTTCGAAGAGACTGGGGAAAGCACTCCCAGAGGGCTAATCAGAAAGAGGAGCAAGGAGGCTTCGAATGCAGATCATGTGGTGGATTTGGAAGCCGCTACGCCTGAACCAAAGCGCTTCGCTCAGGGGGTTCCTGGTACCCTCTTTTCTGAGGAAAACACCGAATTCCATTATACCGCCGGCGATAGCCAGGATGTTTCTGCCTTACTTTCCGACTCCGGGGCAGTTTTGGCGGATCATCTCCTCAAGACCGTCCACTCTGCCACTCATCAAGTGACTCAGTACATTCAGCGCACTGCCAGAATCATTCAGGCTTCTGCGGAGTTGGCGACCCTTAATCGTTTGAGTGATGAGGAATTGGCTAATTCTGACCGCCTTTCTGCAGTTGAAAGGGATGTTGCTCTTATTGCCAGTTTGAAGGATCAATTGGCAAAAAAGGAGAACGAGCTGGAAGAGGCCAGGAGTCAGGTGACTCACTGGAAGTCTCAAAATGAGAGGGCTGTCAGGGAGGTGTCCCGCCTGGAGGAGGAGTCGAAGAGAGCTAAGCAGGCCTTCGCAGAGCTGGAGCATGCCAGGAAGGCTTTAGCTGAGCTGGATCATGCCAAGAAAAGTGCCGTCGATCTAGGGGAGCGCCTTTCCAAGGCGAATTCAGATCTTCAGGCGGCTCTTGGTGATCTAGCGGCGAAGACTGAGGAGTGGCAGAAAGAGAGGGATGAAATAATTCAAGAGGTGGAAACGGCCGTGTCAGCGGGTTTTGTGAATGGCGCCAACTCTTGCTTAGGGGTAGTCATGGAGGCTGTCAGGGAGATGTTCCCTGGTTTTGATGAAGAAGCTTTTCGGGCCCTCTACGCTGCCAAGGACGAGGCCCAGATGCGCAGGATGGCTGAGGGGGCTGCTACTTCTGGCCCAGATGCTCCCCCTGCTTAATATGGAGGGCAGTCTTCCTCAGAGGGCTCTTGTTCGTCCCCCGCTGCGCCTACGCTGATGCTTTGACTTCTTTATTTCTTTGCGCGCCGAGCCCTTTTGTGGCCGGCTGCCGTGTTTATTGTAATCACCCTTTTTAGCAAACTCTTATCCTGTGTACCCTTGCCACTTTATTCCTTTTTATGAGGATCTTCTTTTTTGTTTATTTTTGTCTGTTTTCGTTCGGTTTCTTGTATAAGTTTAATGTACAGCCTGCCCCCTGCTTACCCAGAGGTAAGCAGGGAGGTTCTTAACATTTTTATACAAGGTTGGGGGGCCTGCCCCCAGTCCGCGTTGGTCCGGCCTGTCCCTGGCTTTTGTTCAAAGTCCAGGGGCCTGCCCCCTGCCTGCCTAGAAGTAAGCAGGGAGGCTTTTTGCGCTTTTTTTTTTTAAACAAGGTTGGGGGGGCCTGCCCCCATGCCTTGTTGATCTGGCTTGTCCCTGGCTTTTGTTCAAAGTCCAGGGGGCCTGCTCCCTGCCTGCCCAGAGGTAAGCAGGGAGGCTTTTTACGTTTTTTATACAAGGTTGGAGGGCCTGCCCCCAGTCCTTGTTGATCCGGCCTGTCCCTGGCTTTTGTTCAAAGTCCAGGGGGCCTGCCCCCTGCCTGCTCAGAGGTAAGCAGGGAGGCTTTTTGCGTTTTTTATACAAGGTTGGAGGGCCTGCCCCCAGTCCTTGTTGATCCGGCCTATCCCTGGCTTTTGTTCAAAGTCCAGGGGGCCTGCCCCCTGCCTGCCCAGAGGTAAGCAGGGAGGCTTTTTGCGTTTTTTATACAAGGTTGGAGGGCCTGCCCCCAGTCCTTGTTGACCCGGCCTGTCCCTGACTTTTGTTCAAAGTCCAGGGGGCCTGCCCCCTGCCTGCCCAGAGGTAAGCAGGGAGGCTCAGAATTTTTGTTGGGGTGTTCATTTTCTTTAGCTTTGGCAACAGGGGGGCCTCCCTCTATTGCCCCCTGCTCGTTTGTGTGTGAAAACGCAAGTTTGAACAGGCAACGAGTATGAATCTGAAGTTCTCTCATTTCTTTATAAAACTTTTTGACATAAGGGTGATCGGAGCCGTCGACATTCTTTGACCGTTCTCCACCATTGTTTTCAGCAAAATAAAAACTATCTTTAGACTCGGTTTAGACATAATATTTCTTCAGGGTGTCCGCGTTCCAGTGAGCATTCAATTCTTGTCCTTCAAGGTTGGCGATTTTGTATGTGCCTAGTCCCAGGATTTGAGTTACTTGGTATGGACCTTCCCAGTTGGCACTTAGCTTTCCGTGCTCCCTTGATTTTCCAACAGCCTGCGTTTTTCTGAGAACTAGATCACCCATCTGGAAATTTCTCTGGTGTACCCTTCTGTTGTAGGCTTTCCTCATTCGTTGCTGGTAGGCAACGATGTTGGTACTGGCCTCCTCCCTTATCTCGTTGACCAGATCTAAGGCCTCGACCATTGCAGCTTCATTCTCAGTCCGGTCGTATTGCAGGGAGCGCAGAGATGGGATCCTGGCCTCAATTGGTAGTAGAGCCTCTGCTCCATATACTAGACCGAACGGGGTCTGGCCTGTAGATTTCTTTTGGGTGGTCCGGATTGACCAGAGTATGCTGGGAAGCTCGTCAGCCCATCTGCCCTTGAGGTCATCTACCATTTTTTTAAGGCCATTTAAGATCTGCTTGTTGGCTGCCTCTGCCTGTCCGTTGGTTTGAGGGTGGCAGACGGCCGAGTAGGCAACTGCGATGCTATGGCTTTCTAGCCAGATTCTCAGGGGATCATTGTCAAATTGCCTGCCATGATCAAACACCAACATTTTTGGCAGGCCGAATCTTGTGATAATATTTCGCCATATCTCAATTTCCTGACCGCTGGTTCGGTAATGTTGGGTACTGCTTCAGCTTCTATCCATTTGGTGAAGTAGTCTATAGCCACGATCAAGAACTTCCTGCCCCCAGTGGCCACCGTGAAAGGTCCTAATATGTCCATCCCCCACTGAGCGAAGGGGATGGGGGATAGGATTGGCCTGAGTTCCTGGGCCGGGACATGGATTGACGGAGCGAAGAGTTGGCATTTTCTGCACTTCTGTGTCAGACTTCTGGCATCTCTTAGCATGGTAGGCCAGTAGTAGCCTGCCCTCAGGGCCTTGTGGGCCAATGATCTTCCTCCGATGTAATGTCCACAGATTCCTGAGTGGATGTCCTCCAGGACTTCGGCATCCTGGTCTGCCCCCAGGCATTTTAGCAGGGGGTAAGTAAAAGATTTCTTATAGAGTTCTTCACCAATGATTATGAACCAGGCCGCTTTGGCTTGTACCTTCTTCTTTTGTACCGTGTCTGATGGCAGGATACCATGCTTTTTGAACTGGATGAAGGGGGTCATCCAACTTTCCGGCCCTTCCTCGACGGTGCTAATTGCCTGACAGGCGCTGGTAGATTTTTCATGCAAAACATCAACCCACACTGATCTCCGTATGTCTTGTAGGCTGGAGCTTGCCAGTTTTGACAGAGCGTCGGCTCGGTTGTTCTGTGATCGAGGTATTTGCTGGATTTCATAGGACTTTAGGCCCGACAACTCTTGCTTTACTTTCTCAAGGTATGTGGCCATGGTCTGATCTCTGGCCTCATATTCTCCGTTAATTTGATTGGCAATGAGCTGAGAATCGGTAGCTAGTGTAACTCGCTCTGCCCCTACGGCTTTAGCCAGTTTTATCCCTGTGAGCACAGCCTCGTATTCCGCCTCGTTGTTTGATGCCGGAAAGGTGAATCTGAGTGCATGCTCGAAATCCACTCCCTCAGGGCTGGTTAATACGACGCCTGCGCCTGCACCATTGGCTCTTGAGGATCCATCCGTGTGCACGATCCACTCCTCGGCAGGGGGCTCCTCTTCCCCTGAATGGGAGCATTCAGCCAGGAAATCGGCCAAGGCCTGGGCTTTGATAGCTGTCCTTGGCTGGTATGATATTCCCAGACCACTTAACTCGATCGCCCATTTCAGCAGTCTCCCTGATTTCTCAAACTTTTCCAACACTTTTTCCAGTGGTTGGTCGGTGAGGACCACAACGGGATGCGCGTCAAAGTAGGGTCTGAGTTTTCTGGCTGCAATGATGACTGCATAGGCGGCTTTTTCTATCAGGGGGTAATTTCTCTCTGCTGTTCCCAGGGCGTGACTCACAAAGTAAATGGGTTGCTGCGAATTTGCTTCCTCCCTTAGGATGACGGCACTTACCGTTGTATTTGTGACAGCAATGTATAGGTACAGTTTTTCTCCGGCTACCGGTCTTGCCAGGGTAGGGAGTTTCTTTAGGTGCTCCTTCAATTGCTTGAAGGCTTTCTTTTGTTCATCCTCCCATTTGAATTGCTTGTTGCCTTTTAATATTTTGAAGAAGGGGGTAGACTTGTCTGCTGACCTGGCGATAAACCGAGCCAGGGCGGCCATTCTGCCTGTGAGCCGCTGAATGTCCCTGATGGTTTTGGGCTCCGGGAGGTCTAGGACCGCCTGAACTTTCTCGGGGTTGGCGTCTATCCCCCTGGAGCTGACTAAAAAACCCAGGAATTTTTCGGATCGGACCCCGAATGTGCACTTTTTCGGATTCAGCTTCATCTTATATGACCGCAGGGAAGAGAATGTCTCTTGAAGGTATGTCAGATGCTCCTTGTCCCCCTTACTTTTGACGATCGCATCGTCGACATAGGCTTCTAAGTTTCTTCCCTTCTGACTTTCGAAGACTCTGTCTACCAACCGCTGATAGGTGGCGCCGACATTCTTCAGCCCAAATGGCATCATCTTGTACATGTAGGTGCCATGGCTGGTTATGAAGGCGCACCTCACTCTGTCTGGCTGCCAGAGGTACACTTGATGGTACCCTGAGAACGCATCCAGAAAACTTAGTGTGGTGTATCCACTAGTAGCGTCTACTAGTTGATCTATCCTGGGCAGAGGGTAGCAGTCCTTAGGGCAGGCCTTGTTAAGATTTGTAAAATCTACGCACATTCTCCATGCGCCTGATGACTTTTTTACCATGACAACGTTTGCCAACCATTCAGGGTAGTCACAGACTTCGATGAAGTCTGCCTTCAGGAGTTTGTCTATCTCTTCTTTTATCACCGCATCTTTTTCTACGAACATGTTCCTTTTCTTCTGCTTCACAGGGCGAGCCTCTGGATTAATGTTCAGCTTGTGAACAATAACGGCCGGGTCGACCCCTGGCATCTCGTCTGCAGAGTAAGCGAATACGTCCCTATTTTCTCTTAGGACTGCAATTAGTTCCCTTTGGTAGGACTCCTCCAGGTCGGCCCCTATAAGGACCTGCCTCCCTGGCTCTAAGTCCACTAGCATGTTTTCCCCTTCAGGCTCTAGGTGGACTGATTCTTGTCGGGCAGTCGGGATCTCACCTTCCCTGCTGGGAGAGCATTGGGCTTTTCGCTTCCCTTTTCTTTCTGTCTCAGGGGTTTGCAGGGCCACGGAGTAACAGTGTCTGGCCGACTCCTGATCCCCGTGGACCTTCCCCTCCATGCCAAAATCTGTTACATAGGCTATGGTGAGGGCCCTAATTGATACAGCAGCTTCTATTTCGTCTAGGGTGGCTCGGCCTATCAGGGCGTTGTACGCGGATTTGGCATCCACCACAACAAATGACGCCCTGACATTTCTTGCTGAGGTCCCCTCCCCAAACGTAACGGGCAGATCGATAACTCCCATGGGTAGCATGCCTGCTCCATTGAATCCATACAGAGATCCGGGGGCTGGCTTCAGGTGCCTTTTTTCAAGGTTCATCTTCTCAAAAGCATCTTTGTATAAGAGATTTGTGTAGGCGCCAGTGTCCACCATACACCTCTTGACAATGTGATTGCTAATTTCCAGGGTTAAGACCAGAGGGTCACTATGCGGGTACACGACTCTCCCTGCATCTTCAGGGGTGATGCTTAGGGTAGTGCCCCTTGGGCTGCCTGCCTTCTCGGCGTAGCAAATTTGGTTCCGCAGCTCGCGGATTTGCCTTTTCTGGCTACGCCTGCTGGTCCGCCCCTCTTCATCTCCTGATACTACATGGATGACCATGCGATTTTGGGCTGAGTCCTCAGGTTTGTCTGTCGCCTCTTTCTGGGGTTTGTTCTTTGCTGCATAGTTACTCAGCCAGCCGTTTCTTATTAGTTTCTCCATTTCATCTTTTAAGTCGCGGCATTCCTCTGTGGTATGACCTATGCAATCGTGGAACGTGCAGAATTTTTTGGGATCCCCTTTTGGGCTGCGCGGCTTGTTTGGACGAGCCCATTTCGCTGTTTCTTTTTCCAACTCGAAGATTTCGGCTCCCGGCCTGTTGAGGGCCGTGTAGCTGTCAAACCTTGGCTGGTATGTTGTGCGCTCCTTTTTAGGGGTGTCTCCCTCTTCTCTTTGCTTGCCTGGCTCATTCCTGCCACGTCCACCCTGCGGTCCCCCTTGCGGCCTTGTTTGGCCTGCAGGGGTATCCGGCAGGCTGTGAAATTTTTCCTGCAGAATAAACCCTTCAGCAATCTTCCTGGCCATGGCCAAGGTTTCTGGCTGGGCCCTGATCATCTGATTTTTCATTTCCCCTGGGAGCAGGGAGATTGTCAGGGCATAGGCAGCGGTGGAGTCATCGATCTCCCTGACTTGCTGATAGGATAAGTCAAATCTTCTTAGGTACTCCCTTACACTTTCACCCTTTTTCTGCTTTAGGGTCATAAGATCGAAGCGAGTGAGGCGTCTTCTTTTGTTCCCAGCATATTGTTCGAGGAAAACCTCGGCCAACTCTATGAAGAACTTGATTGATCCTTGGCGGAGGTCCCTGAACCACCCTTGTGCGAGCCCTACCAGGGTGGTTGGGAAGATTTTGCACCAGATAGCGTCATCCACGTCGTACATGCCCATGTGGCTCTCGAATGCCGCCAGGTGGTCCTCTGGGTCTGTTGTCCCGTCAAACTTAATGGTGGGCATTTTAATCTTCGGGATGGGGTATTCATGTACCTCAGGATGAAGTGGGGTTTTCGTGGGCCTGCCTACCATTCGTGACCTGCTTTCCCCAGACTGGTTACCGTGAATATCCCATTGTTTGTGGATCGGTTTCCTCGTGCTGGGGGAGCGGTGCCTTGGAGGCGGCCCGCTTGCTGCTTCGTCTTCTGTCTCAGGGGAGATTCGCCTGGGTCTCTTCCTCTGAGAGTGGCAGAGGTTGTCATCCTGGTGGTATCTAGATTCAAGTGGTTGCCCCCGGTTGAGCCTAGATTGCAGGCTTTGGGCTAAGCCCGGGGCTGGCTGCTCCTTGACCGCCGGCGTTAACCTGGAGAAGACCCCGCCCTGCTTTTCTCCCAGGCGCTTTGACATGGGCTCCCTGTGCCTCATTCGCTCCTGCAATTCCCGGGATAAACCTCTCTGTTCTCCAGACGCGGATTCTGTTGTGTGAATGGAGAATGCCTGCTGTTGGGCAGGTGGCTCTGGGCTGCCTGTTGTGATACGCCTTTGCACCAGCGCGTATACTTGTGTCGTCCTTCTTGCTTTCCTCTGAGCGTTTCTGGCGGCGGTCCGCTTCGTGCCCTCAGCTCCATCCCTGCTTATTGAGGGTGGCTGCCTGGGGGCCGTTGCGACCCTGCCTACCAGGTCCTCAGGAGTGAACTCATTGTTTAGCATTGCAGAGAAGAAAGCGGCTGTCTGCGCCATTTGAGCTGGGGTCAGATTCAGAGTGTGCCCTGGGTGTGTCCCCAACTCGGATGCTACAGCAGCGTTTGGCACGCCTAAGAGACTGATTCCTCCCCCCTCCCCCCCAGGATCGTGGCGGGAGGAATCCTCTCTGACTGTGGCATGCCATAAAGGGGGGTCACCGGCGGGACCGTCGGACCCGCCCCCGCACTGGCGTCAACGATTTCTGGCATGATTGATTGTTTTAGTTTTTTGTAATTAGGAATGGTTGATTTTTGTGGGTAATCCGTGGATACAACCAGATCTTCTCCACAGACGGCGCCAAATTGTTCCGGTCACGGAAACAATTAACCCGGCTCTGGATCCGGGTTGTGTAATCAGATTGTTGGTAAGTAACAGATCGTCTGATTTCCTTGAACCTTTCCTTTGTCCCTCTCCTTTTGATCGGACCTTTTCGGCAGAGTTGGCCTGCTCCCTGCACAATGAACGCACAGGGCCCCGGAGGTTGTCCGAGGGAACCCTCTCCGATGCCTAAGTTAGTCCGTGAAATGCCTTGATGAACCTAGCTCGTGAGGAACTAGGTGGCGTTTTTAGGAGTGAGAGTCTAGAGAGAGAAAATCCAACCCCTTTCATGTGGGAAATGGAAGAGTATTTATACTTTCCCACAAGAGAGAGGAAAAGAGAAGAGGAGAGAGGAAGAATGAGTGGATGAGAGATTGACATGTGGTTTTACCTCATCCACTCGTTCTCCTTTACCTTTAGGCAAGATGACAGAGGGGGCTTCTGGGAACCTCGGCCCTGCTCAGGGAGAAGGTTGCCCGGAGGCAGGCGAGCAGGGAGTGCCTGCACGCCCTTCACAGCCAGCCGCCTTACCCTACCGGGCAGGCGGCCTCCTTGTAGGTTTGTTCCACTGGGGAAATCCAAGTATCTTATCCCGACGGCCTGCTGGGCAGGCTCCTCGGTTCCCTAGACGGGGTCTTTGTGGGGCCTGCTAGGCGGGGGGCCTGACGCAGGCTCCCGACCCTCATCAGTTTTCATTTAATTAAGTATCGAAATTATACTTCGTTTCAACTATTTTCTATCAAATTTCTTTCTCGATTGATTTATACTATTTTATTTGCCTTGCACTTGGCTTTGTGAGCTAAGTAAGGAGTAACAACTTTGAATTTTCCTTGTTCGGATTTTTATTTTGGTCGCGAAAATTTAGGGCTGTTACAGTTGGTATCAGAGCAATAGGTTTCCGACACTGTTTTGCAAAATTTGAAATGGTTTTTAAAAAAAGGTTTTTACTTTTACTAAAAAAAATAACTTTTACCTTTTTATTTGACATGGTTTTTAAAAAAAAAATCTTTTATCTTTACATATTAAATTAGAGTGTTGGGTGCATTGGGTGCATTGCATACACATGAATTATTATGTTTAGTGCTATTACCCCTACTTTATTGAACTGCGATAGAGGTGAGCTCTATTTATGTTATTATTTGAGATATAACCATCTTATGCTTAAACTTATTGAGATGTCGTATATTGGAAAGATTATGTCATGAATAAAGAGGAAGTTGAGAATATAAACATTGTTTTGGGTAATTTTGAACCTTATTTTAGCTCATGTTTTGTTTGATCCTAGTGCATCTCACTCTTTTATTTCAGTGGATAAATTGAATGCAAAACCTAGTGGAATTGGGGTTTTTTATTTTTGCCATGACATTTGGGGAATTAGTAAATCGTAAAAGGATGTATAAGTATGTGTGTGTTTATTGGTGATCATGATTTTGAGGCAGACTTGTTAGAATTTCCATTACCTTACTTCGATGTGATTTTGAGGATGGATTGGCTAGAATTTCATCGGGCTAATATTGATCATTGACAATAAAATTTTCTTAGGAGGGCCTAAAATGTGAGAGTACTTATATAAGGGTCGTGTGAGAGGTCTTGGGGTGCAGCTTATTTCTGCTATGAAGGTGAAAAGACATTTATTTGAGGAAGTTGAGTTGATTTTGTGTTATATTAAGGATTTGAGGGTTGAATATCTCAATTTGAGTGAAGTTCCAATAGTGAGTGGGTTGTTGATGTATTTTTTGAGGAAATACTAGGAATGCCTTCTGCTAGAGAGGTTGAGTTCAAGATCGATTTAGTGTCAGGGATGAGTCCAATGGCTGAATCACCATATTGTATGCGAGAACTTAAGAAACAACTAGATGAGTTGATGGAGAAATAGTAAATTAGGCCTAGTGTGTCGCCTTAGGGTGTCCCATTTTATTTGTGGAAAAAGAAGGATGAAACTTTAAGGTTGTGTATTCATTATTGGGAATTGAATCAAGTTATTATATAGAATAAGTATCTTGATGTTTACTTAACCAGTTGAAATGAGCTTTTATTTTCCCTAATATTAACTTGCGATTTGGGTACCAAATTTACCTAAGACTACATTTAAAACTAGATAATGCCATTGTGATTTTACTGTGATGCCTTTTAGGTTGACTAGTGCCTCTGATGTTTTTATGGACTTGACGAGCCGAACCTTGAGGACTTACCTAGATAATTTTATTGTGATATTCATTGATGACATAGTGATTTATTCAAAGAATGAAGAAGAGCATGAGGAACGTTTACGAATTGTCGTCGTAGGCATCTTGTGAGAAATAATATTTGCTAAAATTTTGAGGTGTGATTTTGGTAGGTTCGAGTAATTTTGGGGCATATTATATCTAAGGATGGAGTGTCGGTAAATCCTACTAAGGTTAAGACTGTTAAGGAGTGGCCAGACCGAAATCTTTGACTAAAACTCGTAACATTTTTTTTGGGTTTAGCTGGTTACTATAGTAAGATTTGTGAAGGATTTTTCTCATAATAGATAGATCAATGACCACACTGATGAGAAAAGCCACAAAATTTCATTGGGATGAGTGGTGTGAGGAATTGTTTCGAATTTGAAAGGAATATTTGACCACTGCTTTGGGGTTGGCCTTACCGGATGAAATGAAGCTTATAAAGTTTATACATATTTTTTTAAGAATGGATTAGGTTTGGTTTTCAACAGAATAAGAGAATGATTAATTAAGCGTTTAGGCGGTTGAACCTTTATGGAAAAAATTATCTTACTTATGATTTAGAGTTAGGAACCGTAGTCATTACCTTGAAAATTTGGAGACATTATCTGTTTGGTGTACCCTTTAAGATTTTTTTATGATCACAAAAAGTTTAAGATATATATTTACCCTTTAGAAGCTAAACGTGAGATAGAGGAGGTGGTTGGATTTGATTAAGAACTATAAGATCGAGATTCAGTATCATGTAAGAAATGCCAATGTGGTGGCTGATGCTTGGAGTAAATTTTTCTCATACAAAACTGTTAGTGATGCACCGTGATAAGCTGAGGGGAGAGTTTTTGATATTTGGGATCAAAATCGCAAAATTAGGAACCCCGTCTAGTGTGTTATCTGTTGAGAAAGAATTGATGAGTGTTATTAGAGAGTGACAATGTGGTGATAAATTTTTCTAGGATAAGTTGGTTGGTGAATGAGTCTGCTTTGTCAAGCGCGATGAGAATGAATTTATTAAGTGTTAAGATAGAGTATGCGTACCTAACCACAAGAAAAGAAAGGAAATAATAATGAATGAGGAACATCCAACCCCGTATTCTGCTCATTTGGGAGGGGATAAAATATATGTGGATTTGGAATTAGGATTTTGATGGTCTAGTATGAAGAAAGAAATGACAGATTTTGTGGCTCAATACTTGATATGTCAGAAGGTTAAGAGTGAATATATGAGACCTCAGAGAGAGTTAGTTCCTTTATGAGTTTCCGAGTGGAAGTGGAGTTCAATCTTTATGGATTTTATAGTTAGGTTCCTAAGGTCACAGAAAGATAATAATAATAATAATATAATTTGGGTTATAATTATTAATTGGCTAACTAAGAGTGCACATTTATTCCAATGAAAGATACATTAGAGAAGAAGCCCTTTTGCTGATGCGTATATACATTATGTGGTAAGACTTTATAGAGCTCCAAAGGCTAATTATATTAGATAGGGATATAGATTTGTTTCAATATTTTGAGAGAAAGTTCAGGCAACATTAGAAAACCGGCTCAAGATGAGCACGACATCCAACTACTAATGGTTTAAATGAAAGGATAAATCAAATGCTTGAGGATATGTTGTAAGCTTGTGCCTTAGAATTCCAGGAGGTTGGGACTTGGGAGGATAAGTTAGATATTGAATTATCATATAATAATAGTTATCATGCTACAATTCAGATGACACCATTTGAGGCGTTGTACGTGCACAAGTGTAGGAGTCCAGTGTGTTGGAGTGATATTAGAGAGTATGTGGTTTTAGGAACCGAGATTATAACTGAAATGGTTGGACATGTTAGGATTATACATGAGAGGATTAAATCGGCTCCATACCATAAGAAGAGTTATGCAGATAAAACTCGTAGGCATGTGAAATTTGAGGTTGGTGAGAAAATTCTTGTGTGTTTCTCCTACTAAAGCCTAAAAGAGTATTGAGGTTTGGTGAGGAGGGCAAATTGAGGCCAAAGTTTATTGGACCATATAAAATTTTGGAGCGTATCGATGAAGTGGTTTACTAACATGATTTATTAACTGATGTAGAATGAGCTCATAATGTGTTCCATGTTTTCCAACTAACGAAGTACAGTAGTGACCTCATCACATGTGTTAGACCCCAGGACCCTTGAGCTTGATAAGTCTATGACTTATGAAAATACTTTTGTTTAGATTTGGATCGTAAGGTGCGTAAACCCCGTTGAGGTGAAACAAGATTGGTGAAATTTTTGTGGAACAATAACAATTTGGAGGAGGCTATTTGGGAAGTTGGTTCAACCATGAAATACAAATACCCTCATCTGTCTAAGATTATTTTTGTGCTTCGTGAACGAAGCTTTATTCTAAGGGGGATAGAAATATGCATGACTACATTGCCTTGTGTTAATTTGACCTTATTCTTGTGTGGTTTCATGGTATTGTTGTTTATCGGTTACAAATATGAATATGTTGGCTATTGTTGCTGCTTAATTAGCACAATGATATTGGTTATTCGTTGTTACTTGAAATTGATTTGTTTACAAATATATTGGTGGCTTGTTTGTGCTCAATGCACAAATTATTGGTTGTTTGTGCTCAACGCACATATGATGGTTTGGTTGTGCTCAACGCACGTATTGATTGATTGATTTGTGCAATTCGCACTTGTGGAAAAAATGGTTTAACTTGTGAAATCTCAAATTTTTGAAATATTTTTAATTATTTTGTTCGACATGCTCCTAGCTTTCTTAGTGATACCTTTTACTTTTGAGGAATATGAGAATCGCGGTTGTTTCGAACTCTAATATTATCTTATGGTTTGAGGAATATGAGGATCTTGTGGTTTCGAACTCCAGTAATACCTTGTGGAATTAGCTGATCTTATCTTGAGGAATTAGGTGATCTACCTTGAGGAATTAGATGATTTTATCTTTTGGAATTAGGCGGTTGTGAAGCTGTGTTACTTTGTAATTTAACGAATTAGGTGCTTTCGAAATTTGAGAAATTTAGAAATGTGAGATATCTTAAAGGTTTAGTGTTCGTGTTGGCGGATTTTGGATATATGGAATAAACATTTATATTGGATATTTATGAGAAATGTGAGACTCTATTTTAATGGCAAGTCTAAGCTTCGAGGACGAAGATTTGTTTTGAGGAGGGAAGTCAGTAACACCCCGTTATTTTTCAAGTCAATTATAAAGCTTGACTTTTCTACTTTTATTTAAATCGGATTTTTAAGGTGGAAAAATATTTTCGATGTCATTATAAAAATTAAAGTATTTTGGACCTTCTTAAAGTAACTCGGTTTCGACCTAATTTTTTAAAAGTGGAACACTAATTATAATCCGACTTGGACTTGGACTCAAATAATAATAATAATAATAATAACCTAATGATATTCCTTTAAAACCCCACCAATGCCTTATTATTTCCAAATATCGCAATTCTCATCTTTTTACCTTTCTTTTCTTTGCCGCCTCTTACCCCGTTCCTTTTCACTTTCTTGTATTTTCAACTTATCAATGTCCATCGGAAATCGAGTCTTGATTCGTTCCTACAACAGAACGTTTTGACATCTTTTCATCAAATATTGTAAGTGTTCTACTTGAATAATGTTTTTTTGTAAACTGTCTTAGTATTTTAAAATTCAATTCTTAAAACGTTTTCCCGGGATGAATTAGTAGTCATGTGAGTGATTATTGTTGGGCAGATTGTCAGGTGCGATATTTATGTTGAGTGAGTTGATTACCGGAAGGTCGGCGTATAATTGGATTGGAGTGACTATGCTGTTGTGATTTTTGGGTCGTCGTATCAAGAGTGTTATACTCGGATTCTGGTTTCTCTTTGATGTGAGATTGATAGGTGCGGAGTGATGAGCTTAGCCTTACATCATCAAATACATAAGCAAATGAAAGGGGAAAGAATATGTGGTGTGCGAGAAGTTGTAGCATAAGATGAATAATAACAGGGGATGAAGCTTATAACAATTAGACGATGTTGATAATGGAAAGAAAATCTAGCATGTACTTGTATCGTCGGATGCTATGAGATTTGGTGACTCGAGGGTTAAACTATTGTGTCGGTTAAATTGATTTGAGCTTGAGTATCGCGATATTTTGACTGTTATTAGCGAGTTAGTTAATTAGTGACTGAGAGTCGATATAGTGAGTTAGTATCGTCTTGGTATTAATTAGTCAGAGAATTAATTTATTGAACCATTTATATTATTTGTAGCTTGAGGACTCGAGAAGGAATTTTTGGGTTAATACTAGCTGAGTTTTGACCGTCTCGGGAGGTACGGATGTTTTTACATTGTCACCTTTAAGTAAAGAGCATATTCGGTTTAAATTATATTTTTGGAACGGTTTTATTATTATTTTGTCAACGGTGAATTTTTATGACACTCTTGTGATATTTTGGATATTGGAACTTCGTGACTCAAGTCACATATTGGTATTATTTTGGTACAATTTTTTGTGGTTATAACAGACTCTGGGAGCGCTGTTGGTCTATGAGGTTAAGGTGCACCTGAGACGTCCCTGGGATTTTGTCCCGAAACTGAACTTCTGGCCCGAGTTGTGGTAAGTGGGGTTTTCCATCCCCCACTTACTAGGTTGTTAGACTTTCTCCATTGGCAGCCTCATCCTACTGACTACCCAAATGTGAGTAGTGTGCACTATAATAAGTCTAACTAAGCATAGGTGGTACATCTAGACCGTGCAAAAGGGTAGGACCTTGGCACACAGGTGGAGACAATATATTTTGGTTGGTTTTGGTATTGACTACTGTTTTCACAGTATTTTGGTTTGGTATCAAGACGGTGACATTTAAGTCTGATTTCAGTTTACTATAAATTAATTATAGTTATTGTGTTTCCTTTTTCATAATAATATATTTTACTAATTAGCTTTGCTGACGTCCGTTTGTTTTGGGTCGTTCCCCCACTGGAACATGTACCTATTCGTTATTTTGGGTACAGTTGATAGGTACACTTGTTATGCATGGGTGCATTCTGGTTTCGGGTTTTGCTGGACGAGGAAGGATTTTAACTATTTAACATTATCTCAAAACTATTTATATTTATGTTGAATTTTGGTTTGAAGCTGTTTTAAACTGTTTTAGGTTTTGTGAGACTTATCTTCTACTGCAACGTTTTCATTTAATTAAGTATCGAAATTATACTTCATTTCAACTATTTTCTATCAAATTTCTTTCTCGATTGATTTGTACTATTTTATTTGCCTTGCACTTGGCTTTGTGAGCTAAGTGCGGAGTAACAACTTTGAATTTTCCTTGTTCGGTTTTTTATTTTGGTTGCGAAAATTTAGGGCTGTTACAAAGGCGGAGGACATTAATGACGATTAGTCCTCCATACTGAGTAAGTGAAAGAGAGTGAAGTAATATGAAATAAATTAAAGGCGAAAGAGGAAGGTGGACGGGTTCTACCAGAACCGGTCACCTATATTCTCTGGTTTAATTACTCCAATAATATGTATTATTCTCAGATTTATTAAAATTGATACAAGTATTATTTTGGGAAGACGCCGTATAGTTAGTATTATTGTCGTTAAATAAAATTAAAGGTGGAAAAGGAAGGTGGAAGGGTTCCACCGGTAACCGGTCACCTATACCACTCTAGTTTAACTACTCCAATAATACGTATTATTTTCAGATTTATTAAAATTGATATTATTTTGGGAAGATGCCCTATAGTAGGTATTATATATTGTCGTTAAATAAGCCAATAAAATAAATGTTGGGTATGTCTCGGACATAACTGAGAATTTGTATGAGTAAGTTTATACAGGTTTCAGGTTTAGGTAGATAATCAAAGCAAGGATCAATGTAAGTTATAGTCTTTCGCTACGTATGTTTATTTAGTTTACTTTTTTAACATAAAGTACATAGTATCTTCTATTTCTTAATTACGTAACATAGTTGCGTGATATTAACAAGAATAAATAATTTATATTGTGTTTATATGAACTTGTCATGAGTTGTTACACACTTATATGTACATTAGAAGCAGTTACTAGATCTATATAATACTCACTTGAGTAATCATGTGATAATTTATACAAAGTCCTTTTTAAAATAGAGAAAAAATTATTTAATCTCAAAACTTTAAAAGCTAATACGGAGTACATATTACACATATTTGGTTTGTATGTCGACTTACTACGAGCTCGCTTTTTTCTTCTGTTACGAGTTAGTGGGTTATATATATGTCGACCTATTAGCGGTATGGCTACAAATGACAATCATTTACTCGACATATTAACATGACAGGAAATTAGTGGGTTATGAATCTTATGATGAGACAATATGACTTATTTAAGTAAATAGATTGACAAAGATACGACACAAACCTTAATTGATCGGGTTGTGGTTCAAATTTTCTAACACGAATCCAACATAATAATAAAGGTAAACAAAAAAAAAGAGTGAATGATGTATAATAAAGGGTTATTTAACAGGAATAATCTCAACTTTAGGTAGTATTCTATAAATAAAACGAACTTTATTTAATTTGGGAGTAAACCCAAGTATTAGACATATCTTACATTAATGCGCAACTACTTTTTACCGTCGGCGTTAATTATGTAAAATGACGACTTTGCCCTTGATATTTATTCTCGAAATAATATTACTTTAACATTTTGTAGATTAACGATTTATTAAAACTTGATAATAAAATCGTCTTTTTCGATTATCGTAATTAACCAAAACCGACTTCTTATATAATTAATATATGGAATTACGCAAAATGACAAGTTCTCCTTTGCAATTAATTCTCGAAATATTATCACATTTACATTTCATAGAGTAAGTGTGTATTGTAATTAGAAGTGTGTATTGTAATTAGAAGAGAAGCTTATTTTTGAGATAGTGTGTAATATTTGTTGGAATTCTATTGGAAGTAAGAGTAACATTAGAACCGTAAAATTATCGTACCAAAAAAAAAAGAACTGTAAAATCAATATTATTAGTGACGTTGTTAATACAATATCTATGTAGTATCCGACCATATGACTGATTACTTACCCACATACGTTAGTCTATCCTACTAAACTACTATATCATGATGTATAATGTATAATGTATAATGTATTATTATTATTATTAGGGTTATTTAACAACAATAATACCAACTATAGGGCGTCTTCCCAAAATAATATCAATTTTAATAAATCTGAGAATAATACGTATTATTGGAGTAGTTAAACCAGAGTAGTATAGGTGACCGGTTACCTGTAGAACTCTTCCACCTTCCTTTTTCACCTTTAATTTTATTTAACGGCAATAATATCATCTATAGAGCGTCTTCCAAAAATAATTTCAATTTTCATAAATCAGAGAATAATACGTTTTTTTGGAGTAGTTAAACCATAGTAGTATAGATGACCAGTTAGCGGTAGAACTCGTTCACCTTCCTTTTTCGTCTTTAATTTATTTCATATTACTTCACTCTTTTTCACTTACTCAGTGTACGGGGCATTAAACGTTATTAATGTCCTCTGTCTTTCTGTTCTTTAAAGTCTTAAACCTCACCAAATCTAGCTAACAACACAATGTTAGACCAAAATCAACACGTTAATCTAAACGAAACGTATAGAAAAAAACTGAAGAAGGATGAAGGGTAATGGAGAGAGAGGATGAAGGAGAGAAGTAAGGAGGAGTAGACTTGACAAAACTGACCCGACCTAAATAAGCCAAACTAAACCCGACATGGCACCCGAATTGAAGACTAGATTTTGACCCGTAATCCGAATTGACCTGAGCTAACTCGACTATTATTATAGAAAACGAGTCGATATCCCTAAAAAAAGTTGAAAATAGCAAACCCGAGAATGACCCCAACCCGAAATTATCCGACCCGACCTGAAGTCAACCCAATTATTATAACTAGAAAGTGGCCCGACCCGAAGTTGACCCTACACAGTTCACCTGTTATCCAGGTCTAAGGAGGAGGATGGAGGATAAGTAGCAGGTTAAATATTAATTGGGTGACCTGATGTAGCAGGTTATAAACTCACTTATACTACTCTTGTTTAACTAATCCAATAATAAATATTATTCTCAGATTTATTGAAATTGGTATTATTTTGAGAAGATGCCCTATAGTTGGTATTATTGTCGTTAAATAACCCTTATTATTATTATTATTATTATTATTATTATTATTATTATTATTATTATTAAAGTCTCACAAAGCCTAGAATGACCCGCATAGGTATTAGGTATCATATTAGGCGAATTAGGATTAGAACCGGCGTAGGTATATTATACCACTACAAGGAAGACAGCAGTTAGCAACCGATAAAATCGGTCGGGAAGATACGAAATCGGTCGGTAAACACATTTACCGACCGCAATTAAAATATTTCCGACCGAAAGTCTATAGTCGAAAACTATGGTCGAAAACACAACTTACCGACCGAAAATCCCAGTCTGTGATTCACCGACCGATATACGATCGGTAAATACGAAATCCGATCGGTAATTGTTATAATCAAACATATTATTACTATTATTAAACTATGTAAACCCATTCCAACACCTAAACTTTAATTATATAAAATAATAAGTAAACTTTAATTCTAAATATATTAAAAATAATATTAAAAAATTTCGACCAATCAAATCGTTTGGAAAGTTCCTGCTTTATTAATATATATTGATTATTGGAGTTGTTAAACGAGAGTAATATAAGAGACTTTATAACCTGCTACATCAGGTCACAAAATTAATATTTAACCTGCCTACTCATCCTTCACCCTCCTCCTTAGATCTGGATAACGAATGAACCGTGTTGGGTCATCTTCGGGTCGGGCCACTTTCGGATTATAATAATTGGGTTGACTTCGGGTCGGGTCGGATAATTTCGGGTTTGGGTCATTCTCGAGTTTGCTATTTTCAACTTTTTTTAGGGATATCGACCCGTTTCTATAATAATAGTTGGATCAGTTTCGGGTTAGTTCGGGTCAATTTGGATTACGGGTCAAAATCAGGTTTTCAATTCAACTGTCGGGTCGGCTTCGCTTTGGCTTATTCGGGTCGGGTTTGTTTTGTCAGGTCTACTCCTCTTTACTTCTCTCCTTCATCCTCATTCTCCATTGCCCTTCATCCTTCTTCAGTTTTTTTTCCATACGTTTCATTTAGATTAACGTATTGATTTTGTTGTCGGATTGTGTTGTTAGCTAGATTTGGTGAGGTTGAAGACTAGAAGGAATAGAAAGACAGAGGGCATTGATGACGTTTAATGCCCCGTACACTGAGCAAGTCAAAAGAAGTGAAGTAATATGAAATAAATTAAAGGCAAAAAAAAGGTGAACGGGTTCTACCGCTAACTTGTCATTTATACTATTATGGTTTAACTACTCCAAAAATACGTGTTATTCTCTGATTTATTAAAATTGGAATTATTTTCGGAAGAAACTTTATAGTTGATATTATTGTCTAAATAAAATTAAAGGTGAAAAATGAAGGAGAAAGGGTTCTACAGGTAACCGGTTACCTATACTACTCTGGTTTAACTACTCCAGTAATACGTATTATTCTCAGATTTATAAAAATTGATACTCCCTCCATTTCAATTGACATTTTTAAGGAAAATAATAAAATATTCAAAAGTAAAAAGAGGTAAAGTAAGGCCCTGTTCTTTTCGGCTGAAACAAGGCTGAGCTAAGCTGAGCTGGTCTGATAAGAGCTGAGCTGGTCTGATAGGAGCTGAGCTGGACTGATAGAAGCTGAGCTGAGCTGAGCTGAATTAAAAAGAAGTTGAAACTAATAACTACTTATATAAATTATCTAATAATATTTTAAAAAATGAGAAAAAAATATAAAAAAATTATAACACTAAATAATAATAATAATTAATTAATTAATTATAATAGTAATAATAATAATTGTTATTTATTTAATTAATTAATTAATTAATTAATTAATAATAATAGTAATGATAATAACAACAACATAGTACTCACTTCAATTCATTTGATTTTTACTTTTGTTTTTTTTAGTATTTGGCAATAGAAAATGTTATGTATACATCTTTGATTACTAATATACAAAATTTTAAATTTTCATATTTTTAAATCTTAATACAATACAAATAATACTCATATGTTATATTGTGTGTGTGTGAGAGAGTTGTAAATATTTGAAGGTAACATCTATTTCAAGACCTCAAAATATTATGGAGTGCATAATAATATTAATAATTATTATAATGACAATGATGATAAAAAAAATAGATAATAATAATAATAATAACGATAATAATAACAATAACAATGATGATGACGACAATGACAATGACGATGATAATAATAATTTGTGACGGAGTATTATTATTATTATTATTATTATTAAGAGATACAAGTAATAAAAATAACAACAACAATAATATTATTATCATTATTATTATTTTTTATGAAAAGAAACTTGTATTAATATCGAAATGCAATAACAACAACAACAACAATAACAACTTATTGTAATTTGTTTCAATCTTTATGCAACTTCCATTTCATATAAATAAATAAATAAATAAATAATAATAATAATAATAATAATTTGTTGATATTAATATATATTAATAATATTATTATTATTATTGAAGCATTATTTTAGGAGCTGAGCTGAAAATATTAGAGCTGAGCTGAGCTTATAGGAGCTGGGCTGAGCTGATAGAAGCTGAGCTGGTCTGAAACGGGCTGAAAATAAGCCGAAAAGAACAGGGCCTAAGTAGACCTTTATGTAAGACAGAAAAGTGATCTAAAAAAGAAAGTGGAAACTGTCAAAGAAATTTAATAAAAAGAAAAAGTGAAAACTTTCATTGAAACAGAAGGAGTATTATTTTGAGCGACGCCTAGTGTGGTTAAATAACCCTAATAAATTAGGTTTGTTATATGTATTTTTCAGATACAGTTTTAAAGTCACACGTAAAAAAGGCTTATGTTTGTTATATGCATTTTTCAGATACAGTTTTAAAGTCCCACGTAAAAAAGGCTACTATAAATAGATAGATGGTGGAGAGTAAGGAGGGTTCCACCTGCAATTAAATGACAAATCCCAACGCATTCATTAGTCAGTCATTACTCATTACTGCCACTGGCTTCCAATTCCTTCGAAACGCAAGAAGAGGTAGAAGAAATGGCAGCATCAGCATCAGTAGCAGAGTGGCAAAACCAGATGCTGCTGCTAGCAATTTGCAGTGTTGGATTTGTGTGTTTCACCAAACATGTGTTGAAACTGATGAAATGGGTATGGTCAATGGTGATTAGATCACCCAAGAAACTGACCAACTATGGGTCATGGGCTCTAGTCACTGGTTCCACTGACGGCATTGGAAAAGCCCTCGCCTTCGACCTCTCTTCAAAGGGTCTCAGTCTAATCTTAGTTGGTAGAAACCCACTCAAACTGGAAGCCACTTCCAACGAGATTCTGGAGAAACATAATAAGATTGAGGTTAAGGTGATTGTGATTGATTTTGCCAAGGTGACTGGGGAAGAGGTTGAAGTGAGAATCAGGGAGGAGATTGAGGGATTAGATGTGGGTGTTTTGGTTAATAATGTGGGTCTGTCGTCTTCCGAAGCAAAGTTTTTTCACGAGGTTGATTTTGAAGGCATGCATGATTTGATTAATGTTAATTTGAGTAGCGTAACTTGGGTTACCAGAGCTGTTCTTCCAGGTATGTTGAACAAGAGGAAAGGCGCCATTCTTAATATTGGTTCTGGCTCTACTCATGCTGTTCCTTCTTTTCCCCTGTTTGCCCTTTATGCTTCAACTAAAAGGTATGTTGTATGCAAACTCATTCATCCTCACTGCTTTATTTACTTAAATCTGTTACTGTCAAATTTGGAAATATTGAATTTTAGTTGGTGGTTGATATGAAACAACTTTTGGTTATCGAATTTTGCCTATTTCTGATTTATTATCCTGCTGGTGCTGGGTTATATGAATATCACTGCAGAGTTTAAACTTTTGGGTTGTCACAATTCTACTTGATTTTTGGTGTAGTAGTACAAGCAAGTTTATAATTGCTCCTTCTATATTGTTAGTTGAAGAAAGTCATGCCTTTTGCTAGGATTTCAACGGGTCGCCTGCTTGTACTTGTATGTTTCACAAAGTTTGCAGTTTGCTTCATTTAGTAGGAGACATTGGCAAAGTCGTAACCCTTTTCTAGGAGGTCATTTTGGATGAAAATTATTGCCATCTATCTAACTTCAATTATTCACATAGAAATCCTAATTGCATTGTTTAGATTACACTAAAAAAAATGACGTAAAAGAAAGGGTTGTCAAGAAGTAGAGAGGGAAGATAGTTACACTAAAATAGTAGCTTATGCTCAAAGATAATTCTAAGTTTTGATGCTTGAATCGCTGATCTACTTAAGAGGAGAACAAGACATTTTGGCTGAACATGGAAACTTATGAAGTGCAGTTTGGTGGTTGAGTAAATGACATGGTGTCCCATACTTTCTGATTAGGTAGGTTGATTGGTTCCGAGTTACATCGCTTATGATATTGGATTTGTGATTCGTCACTTGCACACTCTATTTAATCAGATTTTCAAAGTATGTGGAGTAGGGTCAAATTTGTGTTATCTTTTTCCCGCCAAAACAACCATTCCAGTAGAAGTATATCTCTAACCATTTGACATTTTGATCTGTTCCACATATGACGGCTCCTCCGCGTTCCACGTCTCTTCCGCCCTTTTCTTTACCTGTTGTATAGAAAATGAAATACTTGTTCTGTGCCAACCTATACTATCTAATGGCCAATCTTCTTAATCAGTAATCTCCTTGTAATACCGACTGCTAATATACATCACTTCAGTTCAGAAAACACTGATAAGCGTCCTTGGTTTTCGGCTGATCTACCCACATTAACAATTTAACACAAAAAGAGAGACGGGTTGTAATTTAAAACTTTGGTGCATCGTCACACCACTATCTTTCTACCTGCATTGACACCAAAGACAGTGAGCACAGTCTGGTTTTGGAAGAGATAGAGTTGGGATGTGGATTTTTGCTGGGCAGGCTAGTATCTAGGCAGAAAGAGCGAAATGGATGAAATGGAATAAGTGCAGCAAGAGCAAATCGGCAAGATTTTACAAAGGATTATTGATGAATGTGATTAATCAATTCTTATATGTAGTACAGTATTTTTTATGCAAGAAGTTTAGTTCATATTTTTCTATGCAAGGAGGCAGTTAACTGTTGGAAATATAGAGTCACTATAGGGGCGATATATAACTAGTAAATACACGTTGTTGTGTCGTGGTATGAAGGCCACTGAATGAGAAACGAAATCGCCCCGACTACGGTACAAATCGGAATGGGCGTCGTCCCCCAAGGTCACACAACACTCCTAAAAGGTTGTGTACTCAACCATTAGGAGTTGAACTCGATGGTATACTCAGAATTTATCAAAGAGATTTGGATAATGAAGTATTTGATGTATATTCTCATGTATGTCATCATTCTCATAACTCTCACTTTATATAATAAGTGTTATATGAGATTAACCTCAAAAGATATCCAAAGTCACTTTATGATGGAAAATGAATTATCATTATTCTAAATATAATGACAATCATAACCATGCTAATAAATTAGGTTTAATATGCTACTAATGGGAGATGCTCTTACTATGCAAGAATGATCAACAATTTCACTTTGCATTATTTCTAACAATCCCCCACTAATGCAAATGATAAACCGAAAACAAAAATCCTAAGCATATGAAAAGGTTGACACTTAGACGTTAATATCTTTCGATTTGAATTAACGTATTAGTGAAATGAGTCAACAACTTACTTACAACAAGAGAATATCTTTCGATTTGAATTCCTTATTGCATTTCGGTTGAATTATCCTCACAACACATATCATACCTTAAGTTCCACACGAGTTCCGCAATACGATTCAATAAATTTATGGCCAAATGAACCTTGGGATTTTGATGAGTGCTCTAGAAAGATAATTCAATCTCTCATAGAAGGAGGCCAACCCTTCGCACCCACTTAGGTGATTCTATCAAGGATATCTCTACATAACCCACTCACTTATGAGCTATAGAATCATTAAGAGCTCTAAAGCTCAACCTCTCAATACTACGATGAATCCATCAAGTCCTTCACAACAGGACCACCCAAATATAGGGATATAGATTCATTAAGAGGAATATCTCAACCTCTATCATTACGGTGATCTCATCAAGTCCGTCTCACAAGGACCACCCAAATTTGGGCTATAAGATCATTAAGAGCTATATGCTCAACCTCTATCATTACGGTGATCTCATCAAGTCCGTCTCACAAGGACCACCCAAATTCGGGCTATAAGACCATTAAGAGCTGTATGCTCAACCTTTCAAATACACCAAACTATATTTGATGATTTCAACTCTCTCAAATCTGCATAATACATGTGTGTAATTCACTACACATCATTTTTAATTTAGCAATACAAAGCTGAAATTAACATCAAACATTGCATAGCAATTGATGCCCCCACAATTATGCAATAAATATTAAGCTCTCAATCACCATGCATTACCCCGATAAGGTTAAAGGAGCAAAATAATACGCATACATAATACATAAAATTATAACAGTCTTCTCAATAGACTTATAATAAAATTATTATAAAGATGAAAGCTTACTCATGATCATTGTGCATCTCACCTTGTGATCCAACATCTTTATAAATATCCAACATGTTGCAATTCACAATATTGCACCATATATACATCATCATTCTTATATTAGAGAACAACGATTTCGATGATTGTTTCACTTATATATTCTAGATCTTTTTGCAAATCCACAAATTAAAATATATATCCTTTACTCACATAAAATCAATCATCATAATCTCATATAGTGTGGTGTAGGCCAAATGTACAACATAAATAAATGGACCTTACGCAACCATTATTTATTGACTTAGTCAACAAATTAAAACTCTTACATTTGGTTCCATTATTCATGTATAAAACACGTTATCGATCCTTACTTTCCCCCACAATTAGAGATATACATACTCTTCACAAATTATAAGATATCAACTTTAAAATTGATGCATGAATAATTTTATCAAATAAGTTGAATGACTTCCCCCACATGTTGTCACACTAGTTGTCACACTAGAAATAGTGACAAACATAATCGTTCAAACAAAATGTACTAATTATTCATTCATTAATCATCTCAACTTTAGATATCAAATAATTGTGTCTGACAATTGATCTATTCCATAATCTATTCTTAGAGTAATTTATCAAATAATTCATCCAATTATTTAATACATACTTGATCAAGATTATGCATGTCAATAAAAATAAAATATTTAACCCTCACATATAGCTTATTTTACTCAAGTGAGCATTGATGCGTCTCTAGTGTGAAGTTAATTTCTCCTTCCAAATGTATCCAAAATAATTTACAAGACAAGTACACACGTGCCTTTTCAAAACATTAATAAGGATACAAAAAATCACACTAATATATAATCCCAACATATATTATACATATTCAATTTTCTCAAGCAAAACATACATAATGTTCTTAAATTGATTAATGAATAATATTCAATGTCATATATATTAAGTGCATAGAATAAAATTATAACGGCCATATAATAAATCCAAATATTACTCTCATTACTCATAAGAGCATATAATCTCCACATGGTTATCTTCTAACCATCATAATTTGCACAATAATCCTTTATAATTAATCATTATTATATTACACCACTAATAATCGCATTAATTATTTTATTTGACTATACACATACCATTTTTCATAAACATGAGTCTAAATCTTCTTTCCAAGATGCAATATCAAGACTCGATAAAAGTTTAGGAAAATGTTCACTTTTTTAGTCATATAATATTAAAAAATATATGTGCAAATTCATCATTCATAATGAAATATTGAGACTAACACATTCAACATATGTTCAGAAACAACATTAACATCTTATTCTTATCAGATAATTTATCTTCCAATCAATGACGATAAATGATACTCATCTACCAAACGTAATTATTTTATCATCATGAATCACAAGAAGACAAGAAATAAACTCATAGATACCATACCTCATTCTCAAGGATGAATATTGATAATAAAATAAGATAATACCATCCACGTACTCATAAACCTTCAAAAATTTTCAGCATACTACCACGACATTGTGTCCCGTTTTCCGAAAGGTAAATGACAGAATCAGCTCACGACTTCAACTAAAGAGTTGTAGCCCTTCTTCTTAGCTTTTCAAGGCCATATTACACGTCCAAATCAGAGGTCTAGAGATGGAGTTATTGTCATAATACCGAACTGCTGTCTCACCCTAAACGAGATGAATCTTATCAACGAAACAAGATAGCCAATTGAAACAATTCCAATGACAAGTGATGAACACAACCACAATAATAGTGACATAATTTCGTTTCTCAATTGTTGGAAATATAGAGTCACTATAGGGGCGATATATAACTAGTAAATACACGTTGTTGTGTCGTGGTATGAAGGCCACTGAATGAGAAACGAAATCGCCCCGACTACGGTACAAATCGGAATGGGCGTCGTCCCCCAAGGTCACACAACACTCCTAAAAGGTTGTGTACTCAACCATTAGGAGTTGAACTCGATGGTATACTCAGAATTTATCAAAGAGATTTGGATGATGAAGTATTTGATGTATATTCTCATGTATGTCATCATTCTCAACTCTCACTTTATATAATAAGTGTTATATGAGACTAACCTCAAAAGGTATCCAAAGTCACTTTATGATGGAAAATGAATTATCATTATTCTAAATATAATGACAATCATAACCATGCTAATAAATTAGGTTTAATATGCTACTAATGGGAGATGCTCTTACTATGCAAGAATGATCAACAATTTCACTTTGCATTATTTCTAACAAACTAGTTCGTATATTCTTCCTTTATTTTGTTCACAAGATCATGCCTTTTGCTTGATTTAGGAGCAAACCTTGTATATTGTCAGTGAGATTTTTAAGAAAACCTTATTATATATTCATATAGTACGATTATGTGATTGGTAATATACTACTCCGTAATATATGAATGTTTAAGTTGGGAAAATAAAGTTTGGAGAAGCTATCGATTTGGATGTTCTAAAAAATTGCCTTGACCTTGTGCACTTAATTATTTTTCAGATATGTTGCAATGTTCTCAAGAAGCCTGAGTGTAGAATATGGGCATTATGGCATTGATGTACAGTGCCAGGTATTATTTTCAATACTCCCTATATTTCGTACTATTTCGTACACAAAAGTGTCATTTTGTTGGTTCTTTTCAACATTATCATTCAACTTTTCAGATACCAGTGCTGGTAGCAACGAAGATGCTATCAATCAAGAAACGGTCCTTTATTCCATCAGCGGAGCAGTATAGCAAAGCGAGCATACGATGGATTGGTTTTGAAGTCCTATGTGTTCCGTACTGGACTCATGTTTTGCAGTGGTGTCTCATAAAAGCAATGCCCGAATCCCTGATGGACTGGTTGCTTTTCAGATATTTCCTCAGTTTGCGAAAGAAAAATGATTCAGAAGGAGTTAAGGCAGAAAAAGTAGCATTGGCCTTGAAATTTTGTGAGGCCAGGCCTGTCTGATTTGGTGCAGGATTCTTCTGGTATGGGACTTTAGCTAATTGTGAAACAACCTGAAGGCAATCAATCACTGAAAGCAGGCATGCCCATGTTTCTAGCGCTCCAAGTAGTCCATACTCCATATGTAACAGTTTCGTGTGTACCCAACCCAATGGGCGGCGTTGACGTTTGATCTCAGTTGAACTGAGGCCCGATGCAACAGTCGACTCACAAACCGGATTAATTTAATACTATGGTTTGTATCAACCAAATAAAGCTAATCTGCTAGTATCACATAACATTTTCTTATTTTCACCGTGGTGCTCAGATGTTTATCTCTCTCTCTCTCTTCATAGTTCATACTCAGATTCATGGACGTTTTTAGGGGTGCATATCCTATCAACAAGTTTTTTTTTGACGGTCTCTTTAGGTGTTATTCGTACTTGTTTTATTATTATTTGTCCCTTAAAATAATTATTTCATTTTGTCCCCATTTTATAACCGTATATCCTTTTTTATAGATTGATCCATTTTTATTAGTATAGTACTAAGTATTTTACAGTATCTTTATTTATTATATAAAAGAAGAGTCCAAAATCGCTGACATGGCGCAGCTCCCTTCTTCCAATCCCTCTTCCGGGCTCTCTCACTGCTTCTGCTTAGAGCAAGTCCAATAGCAAGCTTGTGGACATGACATAGGTCCACCCCGACGCGACCACGCGCGGGTTTGGGGAGGCGAATGAATCTCCATATGAGATGATCAAATTGAAATTTAAATCGAAGTTGGAGTCGTCACCGAATTTTATGGTTATTCGGAACCGTTCGAGCCCACTCTATGTCGTAGTGGCCGTGTACAAAATACGGCCCATTTCCGATGTCAGAGTTTATTGGGCTCGTCCCTTTGCAGTTCGATACCGATGCCGACTTGAGCGGTTTATCGTATATTGAATGACTCTCGTTGCCAATGGTTTCGGACATCCGGAAACCACGGTTCTGAGTAAGGGGTGAGGGTACGTGTTGGGAAGTTCACTAAGAACACCCAACCCCGCCCGCAAATTGGCGGCCTCTACTAGGATATCGAATGATTTTTTAATACGCGCGTTAGTTGAACGATGAATGATATGCAAACATTGTTTTCCTAAGCATGTGAGGAATTGAACGGGTTGCTAAGTCGGTTTAATGCATGAAAAATTAACGTCGAAGTTGAATTTAGCATGTGAGATTCGTTTTAGTATAATAAAACAAATGATAAAAAAGAATGAATTTGCTACAAGATGAACAAACGAGTTAGTATCGATTTGTAAAGAAATAATATAGCAAATATGATGAATATGCAAGATCGAGAAAATATTAATCGAAATCTGAAAAATATTGCTAAAACGACGCTGTTTTGTATAAAAAACGAAGTTCGAAAAATAATAAAAAACGAGAAAGGTGCGTCGTGGCAGCCGACCGCGCGGCTCGCCCGGGATTCCGGCGAGTCGCGTGTAGGTCTGTTTTTTTTTTAAGACGATTTTTCGAAGATTCGACTAAATTGCGTACAAATATTGCACAACTTGTACTCGATCTAATATTTTCGATATTCGTTGTATTCGATAATTGACTACGAAATCAATATCAAATACACGGAATAGTTTTTTGAAAAAATATAAATTTTAGAAATCGTTTCGTAGAATAATAAAATAAAACGAACGAAAAGGCTAAGAAAAGACCCGGGTCTCAGGCCCGTGCGCGAGTCGCCTGGGCGTGGCACGACTCGCGTGCGGGTCTGTCCGATTTTTATTTTTTGTTCGAAATTGCTAATTTTGATAAATCGCGTACAAAATATGAATTAATTTGTATTAGATTTTATGTTTTTGATATTCGTCGTACCTGATATTCGATTATGAAATCGATATCGAGTATTCGGAATGAATTAAAAAAAAAGTTTTGTGAAAAGAAGTTTGAACGAAAAAAGATGTAACGATTTTTAACATCGTTGAGATCTTAATATAATTCTTTTTGATACAATATTCGATTATAGAAAATCGATATCATATTTTTAAGAATTTTCGATATATGAAAATAGTTTTTAATAATATCGATATTAGAAAATAAAAAAAAACGACGACGACCCGTAATAAAAAGACGACCGACGAGGAAGAAAGAAAAAAGATGAGAAGGAGAAGAGAAGAAGAGAGAGAAGTCGGGTTTGGTACACCCTCAACCTACATGCTTCTGTTTACTCGGATCGGGGCTCGTCGGGACGTGGCTTGGGCACAAGAGCGTCGAGTGGATGTCGGTGAGTTTGCGGTGGTTCGGTTAGGTGGGACGTGCGAAGGGTGTCAGGTATCGGGCCGGTTTCCTTCGGGTTTATAGTATCGGTTTCTCGATGCTGAGTTTTATGCTTATGAGTGTATGTGTAAGGATGATTGATGTGAAAATATTATGTATCTCTTATGTCGGAAGTTGTTGTATATCTGATGTCGAAAGTTGTTGTATGCAAGGGGCTATTTATAGGGAGTTCTCGACCTTGGCTAGGAGAGTTTGAACTACCGCTTAGGATAGGAAATGTAGAAGTTTGAGAAGCACGAGAATTCCGTTTACTTGGCAAAGAAGAAAGGAATATCGGCTGGCTGTGTGCTGCTTGGCCGAGTATTTGCACTCGGTCGGGTGTTTGAATCGGTTTTCGGATAGGATTCCTGCTTGAGATCGAATTCCATCCTTAAACGGAATTGTTTATTATTTTGTGAAGCTGATTTTTTGTAGGATTGGAGTAGGGATCAGCCGTGTGAGGTGTCATGTCTGACTCACGTGTCTCGGGAAAATCTTTGACCGGGTTTTGACTCGGTCGCTAAAAGACGGTTTTACCCCTGGTGTCGGAATCGACCCAAATTAGTCTTATTTGACTCGAAACGACCCACTGGGCCTGATTTTGAGGTTGGTTTTGTGAGATATGTACTCTATAATGAGCCCAAGCCAAATGCCAATGATTTTGAGCCCGTTTCTGAGTATTTGAAGCACGTTTGCGTCCGATCATCATCGGGTGTTTGTCGGAAACTACTATAGACACCTGGCAGCAAAATGTGGGTGTTTACAGAGCCCCCACTCTGACTGAGGCTTGGACAGGGCGAAAGTCAGAGTAGCTACCAGGTCAATCAAGGATTAAAACCCGGTAGCTTCCGGTCGGGTCGTTTAAGGTCCATTAGACCTGCGTAAAGGGCCCGCCGGCCATGGATTAGAAATGTACCTGAGCTGATGATAACTCCGTGGGGGGATTGAACTCGTCGCATAAGACTTAAAATGGATCTATATGTGGGCTCACCTTGTTAAATGCCGCTGGGGAGTTATGCAAATTGCACGGTCCTGCTTGAGTCGTCCTGTACATATTTATACAAAGTTGCAAAGTTTTTGCATGTAACATTTGTAGGAGAAATGACTCGCGCTGGGAAATAAAAATTTTGAGAAAAGGTTTGAATTTTTGAGTTAGTAGGAGTCTTTGAAAATTAGAGAATTTTTGACTATGAAAAGGAATAGGAATGCTCGAGATGACTTAGCTAAATCTCAGGATAAGGATTGTATGCTAAATACTCTAGGATTGAGAATCCTAAGGTGAGGAGAAGAATTTGGTTTTATGCTATAAATACCCCCTCCTTGCTTCATAATTCCCACAATTCCCTCAATTCCCACAAAGAAAGAACAAGTCTTGAGAAATTTATTCTTTCTTTTAGAAATCCAATTATGGGAATCGATCGATTAGTTGGAATGCTGCATGAATGGTCCAAATATTTCAGGGATGCCGATAGGGCCATCCTAATTCAGAATGGCGTTACCCAATTGTTCGTGATCCGTCAGATGCAAGCTAAGTAGATCGTCACTTCTTGGATGCTTGTCTGTCCTACTGGGACGATACTTATCATGTATTTAGTTTTCCTCGAGGAGAAATCTGCCCTATCCCTGAGGAAATTGCTGCTGCAGGAGGATGGAATCCCATACTTCACCCTGCTATCTCTTTTTCGGTTTCTGACCCAAGGAGGAAGTTACGGGAATTTTTAGGGCTTTCTCATATGGAGGTATCCCGTATGCTAGAAGGAGATACCGTTTCCTTGATTGATCTAGCTGAAAAATTTATGAACCCAGATGACGTCCGGGTCAGGCCGGTCCACAGCCGTAGGGCCTTTACTTGCATGGGCCACGTTAGACTTTTCACTGTGGCTGACTTGATGGAAACGGAGCATAGCCCGGCTTGGTTGATCACAGGAGAGATTATCCAGGGTTTGGATAATCGTAAAAGGGATCCGTCAGTCCGGCTGACTGGGAGTACCCGTCTTTTACCGGTATACCGTTTTTTGATTTTTTTTTTCGACTTTTTCTGATTTTCCGCGGTTTCTGCGGTTTTCTCGGTTTTCACGTTTTTTTTTAAACGTGATTTTGACAATTTTTCGCGTTTTCGATTTTTTTGCGGGTTTTTCAGCTGTGGCTGTTCGAGAGGCTATCGATCTTGGATCCTCCCCTAGATGTGAGCCGGTATCAACCCAGGCAAGTAATGATGAGGAGACGAAGTATTGTCTTTTCTCGCTTCAATACCCAAAAATACTGGGATGAGGTACTATCCTTCCATGGAGGTCTACTGATCCGCTGGACCGTGCCATGGTGGCCAATTTACGTTTGGACCGGTTTGGAGTCTCGAGATAGGGCTAGATATCAGGTAATCCTATCTTTTTGACAGACAATTCACCTCTTTCCTGATCGCATACTTAGGCAATATGGTCGGGTGCAAAGAATCCCAGAGATCGAGGCAGTCGTGAGTGAATCTACTCAGTTGACGGATGTGATGTGTGATACCTGGATGCAAAGGTGGTATACACGAGCTACTTGGCACGTTCCTAGAAATCCTCATTCGATCTGGGTCACCGACTCTTACACGAGATGGACACGAGCTGATTCAGCTAAGACCCGAGCTGCCTTGAAGACTGACGAGGCCTATGACCTGTTACGCCAGGAGCATGCTAAAGATAATAGAAGCTTCTTTGCCGAAGAAGCTACTTCGACAGGTCAGAAAGGGAAATCTAGGACTCAGACTGAAGGGTCCAGTACTAAGGGTGCACGGGGGAAAGTGAGCCCCCAGACGGAATTAGAAAGGAGACTAGGGCCAAAGCTGGCGGTCAAGGACCGACTTGGCCCTCGAGACAGGCTTCCCGAGCCCGTCAGGGCTCGGCTTGGACCGGTGCAAGCGGTGGAAGACCCAAAATCGAAGAAACGGGTTCGAGCAAAAGAAGTTCCCCTTGTGATTAGGGAACGTTCGCCCCCGCCCCGTCGGCCTCAGGCTCCACGTGACCCGAAAGATAAGGGGAAAGGAAAAATGTATGAGTAGTCTCCTAATTTATTATTTAAGTATTACTACTATCTTTGTGGTGTGATTTTGTTTGTGTTGTATTTTTTGAAATTCCCGAGTTTATCGGTTTTTTTTATAATAAAAAGACATATTAGTGAATACCGTTCCCGTCTTTTCGTTATTGCAGTGGTTGTACCCTTTTGAGGGGTTGCCTACGTATCCAAAATTAATGGAATCAAACCTTCCGTAGTTCAGAAGTATTTTTACAATTTTTCGAAATACATCAAGATTATTAATTCGAGATGTGCAACGGTAGGATAAATAATCCTAACTTATTGACTTGCTTAAAATTTTTGAAATTTCATAAACTTTGCAAATGACATTGAGATAGGGTTCATGGGTAGTAACGCTTCAGTTGGTCCAAGTTTGTTGGGTTGACGAACTCGTTTCCGTCCAAGTTTGTTAGCATTACCGCTCCTCCCGAAAGAATTTTCTTCACTAAATATGGCCCAGCCCAATTGGGTTTGAATTTTCCCCTTGGGTCAACTGGTAGTAAAGCTCGAATGGATTTTAGGACTAGATCGCCCTCTTTGATATTCCTGAGCCTAACCCTTTTGTTAAAAGCCCGTTGGATCCTTTTCTGGTATATCTGAATTTTATTCAGAGCCCGGGATCGCCGTTCGTCTAAGAAGACCAGTGAGTCATATCGGGCTTGGACCCAATCTGCTTCAGGTACCTGGCTCTCGAGCAGGATCCTAAGGGATGGTACTTCTAGCTCGATTGGCTGGACTGCTTCCATTCCATATGTCAGATAGTATGGAGTTGCTTCGGTTGCAGTTCGAATTGATGTCCGATATCCCCATAAGGCAAAGGGTATCTTGTCGGGCCAGTCCCGGTAATTCTCAGCCATCTTTTTAAGTATGGTGACAATTGTTTTATTGGCTGCCTCCACCGCTCCATTTGTTTGGGGACGGTAAGGTGACGATGTATGCCTTTGGATCTTGTACATTTCCAACAAAGTAGCAGTTTCAGCTTGGAAATGGGTCCCATGATCACTGATGAACTCGTGCGGAATCCCGTATCGACATATAATTTTATTTTGGATGAATTTAGCCACATGTTTGGCATTCAAGATCCGGTATGACTCGGCTTCGACCCATTTAGTGAAATAGTCAATAGCCACTAGGATGAAGCAGTGACCTCCTGTCCCGGAAGGGTTCACTTTCCCGATTATATCAATTCCCCATGTTGAGAATGGCCATGGTGATGTCATTGTATATAAAAGGGATGAAGGCATACGCTGAACATTGGCGAAAATCTGACAGTTATGGCAGTGTTTGACGTATAACTGACAGTCAGTTTCCATGCTATTCCAGTAATAACCGAGTCTCGTGATTTTTCGGGCCAACATATGGGCGTTCATATGCGGACCATTTTCACCATCATGTACCTCGGCCATGACTCTTTCGGCTCGAGTTTTGTCAATGCATAGGAGTAAAGCCCCCTGTGCTGTCTTCTTATATAACTGTCCATCGTCTGTGCGGATGAACTGGGTTCCCATCTTCGTGGAGCTTTCTTGGCCCGGTTTTCAGCTCCCGGAGGATAATCCCCTGATGTTAAGTAGGTTAGAACAGCATGATACCAAGGTTCTGGGTCAGTTATTTCAATATCTTGGATAGTGTGAATGTATGCTGGCTCAGACCGCCTTTCGACGCAAATGGGCATACTGGTTAGATGTTCTGGGATATTCAGTAAAGATGCTAATTTTGAGAGAGCATCTGCAAACTGGTTTTCTTCCCGAGGCAGATAGATGTACTCTACTTTTTGGAATTGTTTTTCGAGAACCCTTACTCGTGCTTGGTAAGCCACGAGATTTGCGTTCCGAGTCTTCCATTTTTGTAGGGCTTGATTTATGACCAAAGATGAGTCACCGTGGACCCGGAGGTTTGTTACTCCTAAATCAGCGGCGGCTTGCAGTCCGTGAATGCATACTTCGTACTCGACTGCGTTGTTAGTCACGTCAAAATCTAGCTTGATAGATAGCGGGGTGTGTTCCCCTTGTGGTGAGATAAGTAAAATCCCGACACCAAATCCTCGGAAGTTGGACGCTCCGTCAAAATACAGATCCTATGTGTCGGTGTCGGTATGGAATATGTCTTCATCTGGGAAGGCCCAAGTATCGGTGTTTTCTTCCTCAGATACCGGGCTATCGGCGAGGAATTCCGCTACTACCCGGCCTTTGATGGATTTCAAAGGTACGAATTTGAGGTCGAACTCAGCTAGCATTAAAGTTCATCTGGATATACGGCCGTTGAGAATGGGCTTTTGGAATAGATACTTGATTGGATCCATTTTGGATAGCACGTGTACCTCGTGACTAAGCATGTAGTGTTGGAGCTTTTTAGTGGCCCATACTAAAGCTAGACACGTCTTCTCGAGCATTGTGTACTTGCATTCGTATTCTAAGAACTTTTTACTGATGTAGTAAATAGCCCGTTCTTCGGAATCGACCGTCTGGGCTAGCATAGCGCCCATGGCCGTCTCGGTCGTTGTCAAGTATAGTGATAGAGGCAAACCGTGCTGAGGTGGCATTAACACCGGTGGAGAGGATAGAATCTCCTTGATCTTATCGAAAGCCATTTGACATTTGCCGTCCCATAGTGTTCGTTCTCCTATCTTCATTTTCTTGAAAATGGGTTCACATACCATGGTTAGCTTTGAAATAAACCGGCTTATATATTGGACTTTCCCGAGAAACCCCCTTATCTCCTTTTCAGTTTTAGGCAGTTGCATCTCGGTGATGGCCTTGATCTTTGCTGGGTCAACTTCGATGCCACGTTGGCTGACAATGTGGCCCAGTAGCTTGCCCGATGTTACCCCGAAACTGCATTTTTGAGGGTTTAACCTCATGTTGTACTTGCGTAGTCGGGTGAAGAACTTCTTTAGGCCTGCAATGTGCCCATTTCGGTCCTTGGATTTGACAATCATGTCGTCGACGTAGACCTCCACTTCCTTATGCATCATGTCATGCAATAAAGTGGTGGCGGTCCGTTGATAAGTGGCACCAGCGTTAATAAGCCCAAATGGCATCACGGTATAGCAGTAAGTCCCCCAAGGTGTGATGAAGGTGGTCTTACTCATGTCTTCTTCCGCCATTTTGATCTGATTATATCCGGCATATTCGTCCATGAATGATAGAAAGGCATGGTCGGCCGTGTTATCCACCAGTATGTCGATGTGTGGCAACGAAAAATCGTCTTTTGGGCTGGCCTTATTAAGGTCCCGGAAATCTACACAAACTCGGACTTTGCCATCCTTTTTGGGTACTGGTACTATGTTTGCAACCCAATCTGGATATTCAGACACTTAGACAAAGCCCGCTTTGAATTGTTTATCAACTTCTTCCTAGACTTTGAGAGACCATTCGGGCCTCATTCTTCGAAGTTTCTGTTTTACCGGCTTGTACCCGTCTTTGATGGGTATTCGGTGTTCAGCTATCTCCCGGTCTATTCCCGGCATGTCCTTGTAGGACCAGGCAAAGACGTCTTTGAATTCTTGGAGGAGATCCGTGAATTGCTGTTTCTCCTCGGGATCTAAAGATAGGCCCAACTTAAGCATCTGAGGTTCTAAAGGGGTTCCTACGTTGATGGAATCGGTTTCTTCGATTACCGGATCTCGGGACTCCCTTTGTTCGAGTTGCTCGATTATATGCGGAGGCAATGGTACCTGTTCGTCGGGTTTCTCAATGTCATTGCAATTAAGATTTTTGAAAATATTTTGAAAATAAGCCAAGTCGTAAGCATAACGGTTATCGTTATTATTGATAGTGAATTTTGAAAATAGCTCGAAGAGAGCTGCCATCTGATAGTTGGTCAGAGGCGGGATAGGGAGAGCCCTCGGGACAGACTCCTGGGCTCCCGATGGTGTGACTAAAGAAGGGAGAGGGGTTACAGACTCGATCATAGAACTGGACCCTCGAGACTTCGACTCAGACTCCGACTCTGACTCTGACTCGGACTCGGACTCAGATTCGGCAGTATGCATATCTCCTTCACCAGTAGTTAGCTTGTAGACTCGACCCTGACTGTCGGTCCATTTAGTTGTCCTCCTCCAAGCTCTCTTCCCAGTGTCGACACCAACTTCAGAGATCAGCTTAGTTGGATCGAACCTGCTGCTGCGGAGAATCAAGATGACTAACTCCTGTTTAGGGGTCGGGACGACCTTGTCTTCCCCGAACAGTAGTCCTAGGATGGGCTCAGTATTGCTTGTGCCCTCCTTTGATTCGGCTTGGATAAGGGCAAAGATATCATCTGGGATGAAATTACATTCCCGAGCCAGTTTGGTTCCGGGATATGAGATGGTGGGCTGATAGAGGCCCATTTGAACAGTTCCGAACACTGGGATGACGAACGTGACCGCCTTGGTTTGGTCTGTGTATCCTGGCGCCATAGTGTAGCCTAGTCCGAGGCGAGATTGCCCGTTGTTCAGGGTTTCGATAATTTTCCCGGCTGGAAGATAGGGCCTTGATGTGACTCCTGGTAGGCAACCCAGATTCTGTAGCGTCGTATCGATGCTAGTAGTAAAGTATGGCCGGAAAAGGTATTCTTCCTCGATCATTCCCACAAAGTTGAAACCTCGTGGGTCAGCTGAACCTGCCGTGTTGCAGCTTGACACGGTTATGGGAGTAGCTTCAAGAGTGACGATCCCATCTTGTAAAGGTAGCTTGACCTTCCTGTGAAGAGTGGAAGACACGGCTTTGACCGCGTGAATACATGGTCTCCCGAGTAGCAGATTGAAAGATGAAGTGACATCGATCACCTGAAATTCTAACTCCTTCTCGATCGGGCCTGTTATGATTGTTAGCTTAACGGCCCCAGCAACTGATTTTGGGCTCCCATCAAAAGCCTGAATAGTTTGTGCAGTCGGAAGGTAGTCAGTCTCGGTAATGCCGAGGGCCTTGGCTGTCCTTAAGGGAAGGACGTTTACTGCAGACCCGTCATCAATCAGGGTCATCGGGATATACTTGTTGCGGCAGATCACCGTGATGTAGAGGGCCAAGTTATGGGTGGTCCAGAATGGTGGAAGGTCGGACTCGGAGAAAGTGATAAGTGGGCCTTCTCCTTTGGACTTGTCCTTGAGGTGTGGCAAGATCGTGGCTACCATCTCGGTGGGGGTAATCGATGAGTCGACCTTGATTTCATCAAGGGCCCTAGTAAGTGCTGCCCGATGCTCCTGAGAACTAACCAAAAGCTGCCATATAGTAATATCAGTTCGGACCCTCTTCAGTTGTCTGACTAGGGTCGTGTCAGCGTTTGGCTCTTCGGGAGTGAGTTCCGTCCTGGAAGGTTCAGTGAAGGTTTCCGGAGTGGCGAGACCGGCTGTGATGGTGTGTGTGCCGGCCAGAGCTCTGGCTTTAGCTTTCCGGATTTCTTCGATGGTGACGGGGACAGCTTCCCCCTTAGCCAGGTAAACATCATCTTCATCGTCGTTCCATATCCCGTTGATTTGGGAAATGAAAGGGGAAATGAGATGAGAGCAGTTGACTACCTCTCCAGTAAAAATGGCATGAGTAGCAAGAGAATTATTTTTGTTACTTGGCTTGTCACTGGGTAGTGGTATCTTCCCACTTTCGATCAGATCTTGAATAAGATGCTTCAACTTCCAGCATTTCTCCGTGTCGTGCCCGTTGCCTTGGTGATAGTGGCAATAGGCCTGAATGTTGTAGCTCTTGGATCGCTTTTCCACGGGAACTTCTGGGATTGGGCCTATCGGTTGGATTAGGCCTTTCGAAGACAGCCTTTGTAAGGCATTAGCGTAGGTTGTCCCTATGTCGGTGAATACCCGATTTGGAGTATTCATTTTGGTCGAGGTGTCCAATGAGTTAACCTCGTCGAAAATGCTTCGGGCCGCCGTTGTGGTTGCGTGCTTGCTGGAGGAGGAACTGGCTCCTTGATACCTTTTGGTAGAGGCCTTAGTAAGGTTCTCTAGCCTTAGATCGTCTTCGATTCTAGTACCCATTTCGGTCAAAGTGGCGAAGTCGGGTATGATGGCGTATCGGAGATGAACTCGGTAAGCTGGGAGGAGGTTTTTGACAAAGGCCTCCACTAGTACTTTTTCGCTGGGCTTGTCCACCAGCTTAACACTTTCGGTCCTCCACCTTTGAAGGTATTTTGTGAAACCCTCTTTAGGCTCTTGGGCCATAACTTCCAGAGTACGCATGGTAGTCTGGATTTCAGCATTATCCGCGTAGTTTCGCGCGAATTCCATTGCAACATCGTCCCAGGTTTTGTATTTCTTGGGGTCAAGCCTGTAGTACCAGGCTTTCGGGTGCTTTTCCAGAGAGGAAGCAAAGAGATGCTTGAACATGGTCGATTTGACCCCCTTAACAGCCATAAAATCCTTGAAAGCCCGAATGTGGAGTACCGGGTCTTTAGTTCCGTCAAACATTGGCAAGCCCGTTAAGTTGAGGTTAGCGGGCAGTTCATCAGTTAGTGGTGAATAAATGCGAGCATTTTCCGTGAGAATAGTGTTTCTGGTGGTCGAGTGGACTTGTTCTTGCAGCTTTTGGACCGCGCCGGCCAATGCGGCCAAAGGTCCGTCATCTTCGATCGAAGCATTGGGGGTTCCTTGTTCTACGGCACTAACCCGAGTGACGATGGCAATTTGGTCCTCCCTCATTTGTCGCAATTGGTCTTGAATTTTGGCCAATGAAGCCGTCAACTCATCGATGGATTCTTTCGTCATGGTTCGAGTGAAGGGTGGCCTGTCTGTAAGAACACCGCGTAATCAGCAACTTAACCCGAATCCTAAGAAAAGTACATCCCGAGCAAGGGAAAAGGAAGAAGACTAAAACGGTAATGACTCGAAAAAGACACCTAGACGGGTGACTTGTGAAAAGGTGGGCCTTCCTCAGGATCCAACTATGTGGGTTGGGCCTTGTTCGAAGGAAGGTTCACGTGAGACATTCCCAGACTTTAGACCCGATTGTGTAAATGGGCCAACCTTTGTAGGAGTATGTCCTACGTAGGTGGGCCTTGCCTCAGTAAAATAAGGCGGACTAGGATAGGGGGGAAACTCGTGATGTAAGATCGACAGAGTTTCGACGCTAGAGATTTCAACGACTTATGACACGACCCGACACTGCTAAATACGGGAAGTCCTAAGAAGAGAAAGTTTTGAAATGTGATATTTTTGGAAAGGCCCGAAAATAATCGGGGAGAACCGGCCCTTTTTCGAGGAAAACGGAAAAGGTGGGCCGGGTGATAGTTTGAAAATTTCGAAAATAACTTCAAGTTTTGAATTGGACGTAATACCGGCTAGAAAAAGGCTATTTTGAGTAAAATCATAAGTCCTAAGTTCGGTATATGTCCGGGGTTTTGAAATTGGATATTTTGAAAAGGATGCAAATTTTGAAAAATGACGGTTTTTGAAAAAGATGTGGATCAAGTAGAACATAGTCATGGAAACAGTATAATGACGCCATGTATGCTCTTAAGCTAAGTCTCGGTCAGTCTATAAGGATCTATACCAGTGTACATAGCCTATCGAGAATCGGGGCGGACTCCCTAAGTCGAGTTGAGCTTAGGACATGCCGTAAAACCCATACGAATCGGCTAATGGACACCTTTGGCATATCCAATTTGGACTACATCAATGGTATAGTGGGACGTCGGTCACCAGTACCGGCTCGGGAAAAATGGGGTTATGCATGAACCGTAAAACTAAAACGCGTATTGTACTAGTCAAACGATTTCTATTCGAGTCTCACCCTGAGGATGCCGAAGGTTAGTAACGCATTAGTTAATCCCCAGCGGAGTCGCCAAATTGTGGACATGACATAGGTCCACCCCGAAGCGGCCACGCGCGGGTTTGGGGAGGCGAATGAATCTCCATATGAGATGATCAAATTGAAATATAAATCGAAGTTGGAGTCGCCACCGAATTTTATGGTTATTCGGAACCGTTCGAGCCCACTCTATGTCGTAGTGGGCCGTGTACAAAATACGGCCCATTTACGATGTCAGAGTTTATTGGGCTCGTCCCTTTGCAGTTCGATACCGATGCCGACTTGAGCGGTTTATCGTATATTGAATGACTCTCGTTGCCAATGGTTTTGGACATCCGAAAACCACGGTTCTGAGTAAGGGGTGAGGGTACGTGTTGGGAAGTTCACTAAGAACACCCAACCCCGCCCGCACATTGGCGGCCTCTACTAGGATATCGAATGATTTTTTAATACGCGCGTTAGTTGAACGATGAATGATATGCAAACATTGTTTTCCTAAGCATGTGAGGAATTGAACGAGTTGCTAAGTCGGTTTAATGCATGAAAAATTAACGTCGAAGTTGAATTTAGCATGTGAGATTCGTTTTAGTATAATAAAACAAATGATAAAAAAGAATGAATTTGCTACAAGATGAACAAACGAGTTAGTATCGATTTGTAAAGAAATAATATAGCAAATATGATGAATATGCAAGATCGAGAAAATATTAATCGAAATCTGAAAAATATTGCTAAAACGACGCTGTTTTGTATAAAAAACGAAGTTCAAAAAATAATAAAAAACGAGAAAGGTGCGTCGTGGCAGCCGGCCGCGTGGCTCGCCCAGGATTCCGGCGAGTCGCGTGTAGGTCTGTTTTTTTTGAAGACGATTTTTCGAAGATTCGACTAAATTGCGTACAAATATTGCACAACTTGTACTCGATCTAATATTTTCGATATTCGTTGTATTCGATAATTGACTACGAAATCAATATCAAATACTCGGAATAGTTTTTGAAAAGATATAAATTTTAGAAATCATTTCGTAGAATAATAAAATAAAATGAACGAAAAGGCTAAGAAAAGACCCGGGTCTCAGGCCCGTGTGCGAGTCGCCTGGGCGTGGCACGACTCGCGTGCGGGTCTGTCCGATTTTTATTTTTTGTTCGAAATTGCTAATTTTGATAAATCGCGTACAAACTATGAATTAATTTGTATTAGATTTTATGTTTTCGATATTTGTCGTACCCGATATTCGGAATGAATTAAAAAAAAGTTTTGTGAAAAGAAGTTTGAACGAAAAAAGATGTAACGATTTTAACATCGTTGAGATTTTAATATAATTCTTTTTTATACAATATTCGATTATAGAAAATCGATATCATATTTTTAAGAATGTTCGATATATGAAAATAGTTTTTAATAATATCGATATTAGAAAATAAAAATAAACGACGACGACCCGTAATAAAAAGACGATCGACGAGGAAGAAAGAAAAAAGACGAGAAGGAGAAGAGAAGAAGAGAGAGAAGTCGGAAGAGAGAGAAGTCGGGTTTTGGTACACCCTCAACCTACATGCTTCTGTTTACTCGGATCGGGGCTCGTCGGGACGTGGCTTGGGCACAAGAGCGTCGAGTGGATGTCGGTGAGTTGCGGTGGTTCGGTTAGGTGGGACGTGCGAAGGGTGTCGGGTATCGGGCCGGCTTCCTTCGGGTTTATAGTATCGGTTTCTCGATGCTGAGTTTTATGCTTATGAGTGTATGTGTAAGGATGATTGATGTGAAAAAGTTATGTATCTCTGATGTCGGAAGTTGTTGTATATCTGATGTTGAAAGTTGTTGTATGCAAGGGGCTATTTATAGGGAGTTCTCGACCTTGGCTAGGAGAGTTTAAACTACCGCTTAGGATAGGAAATGTAAGAGTTTGAGAAGCACAAGAATTCCGTTTACTTGGCTAAGAAGAAAGGAATCTCGGCTGGCTGTGTGCTGCTTGGCCGAGTATTTGCACTCGGTCGGGTGTTTGAATCGGTTTTCGGATAAGATTCTTGCTTGAGATCGAATTCCATCCTTAAACGGAATTGTTTATTATTTTGTGAAGCTGATTTTTTGTAGGATTGGAGTAGGGATCAGCCGTGTGAGGTGTCACGGCTGACTCACGTGTCTCGGGAAAATCTTTGACCGGGTTTTGACTCGGTCACTAAAAGACGGTTTTACCCCTGGTGTCGGAATCGACCCAAATTAGTCTTATTTGACTCGAAACGACCCACTGGGCCTGATTTTGAGGTTGGTTTTGTGAGATATGTACTCTATAATGAGCCCAAGCCAAATGCCAATGATTTTGAGCCCGTTTATGAGTATTTGAAGCACGTTTGCGCCCGATCATCATCGGGTGTTTGTCGGAAACTACTATAGACACCTGGCAGCAAAATATGGGTGTCTACAAAGCTACAAGTGCTTGTAGTTTGCGTTGTCATATCGATTTCTTTAGCTACTTCACTTTTCGGCTACTTATCGTTCCAATAGTGGTTTGTAACATGTTGTAGCTTGCTTGGTCCCACTTTATTATTTTTATCCAATGAATTTTTTTTTTTTATGCAAGCATTGTAGCTTTGTAAAGCTACAATGCTTTTAAGCTACAAAGAAAACATTCATGTCCAATAGTGAGCTTGTAGCTTGAAATTTTTTCTAAATTGCAAGCAAGTCCTTTTTATTCACTATTGGACTTGCTCTTATAATTCCCTACTTTATACGGATATTACATACTTAGTCCCTCAAGATTTACACTAAATTACTCATTAAGTCCTGAAATTCAATTTGTATAATCTTTATTATATTGCGGATATAAAAAAATTAATGGGAATTATATTAAACATATATAAATACATAAAAAATTATATCACCAATTTTATCAATATGAAAATTATAAAAAAAATATAAATAACTGTTGAATAACATTAGGGTGAAAATTAGGGTGAAAATTTCAGCCCATAGTTTCCTCTGCAAAACATCCCTTCAGCCACCCATATGTTGCAACAGTAGTTAGGGAAGAAATTCCTTCCATACATTAAATGTATGGAAGAATTTCCTTCCAAACGTCAACTATGTATACAGTATATTTGTACTATAAATATGTGATCTAATAAATGAGAAGATACACACTTACTCTCAATCTTTACTCTCAATCTCCACTCTCAATCTTTCTCTTTCAGTATTTATTTCCCAACACGTTATCAGCACGAATTTGCTCCAAGTTTATAAGGTAGTATTTTAAATCATTATTTTGTTAACAATAGTTACTAACCTCTTTTAAAAGGGATAAAAAATATAGATCACCATTATTTTGGAGTCTCTATTACCCTTAATTATATCACAAATTGTAATATATATATATATATATATATATATATATATATACTTAGAGAACCTAACAATAATTTACCTAATAATTTACCGATTATCCCCCCCTTTCATCCCCAACCCGAACCACAGCCTAGCGATCCATCGCTCACCCATCTTAACCAAAATCGACCATGGAAGCAACCGGAAAAGTATCACGAAACTCATCACTGCTTACCCGGACATATGGCAGGACCATCTCGCCCTAAGAAGGCAAAAGGTATAGTAGAGTCCTCGGAATCCTCCGAGTCAGTCAAACTCACAGGCGCAAAGCGCCGCCACACAGACATTAATGACCCAACTTTCAACGTTGACGACCTTTAATCTCACCTAGACCAACGATGTCGGTGGAAATACGATATTGAATGTAGTACCCATCTTGCTAATCATAACAATAAACATAATGTAATTTTCTTTAAAATAAAAATAAAATAAAGGAGGAATGGGGAGAAGAATGCATGAGGATGTAGTGGTTTGTGTTGATTTTATTCAAGTGGATGTGTGGTTTTATTGTAGTGCTAGTATCACTAGTATAGTAGTATCACTAGTATGCATGTGAAGTGTACATGCATGTGAAATATGACATTGTGCATGCATGTAAAGTATGACATTGTGCATGCATGTGAACTAGTAAGTATGAAAGTTTGCATGTGACTATGTGAAGAATGTATGCATGCTATGCGTAGCTTACTCTTTGATTTATAGTAAGTATCTGTTTTAAGTATATTACTCTTTTGATCTTTTAGTACTCCTATCAGATATACTCTTGCATTTATCCTTTCTAAAGTTTTATATTTAGTTGCTGAATCCAACTGTTTCTACTCATATACATTAAATCTTCTCCGTAATTGTACAAATTTGCAAAATGAGTATGATATTTTTAACCTTCACCGACGCTACAGTACTTTTAACCCTTATAAAATCCACAAAATCCTATCACCTTACTCACTTCCCTTATCCTCTCCGTCTTTATCATTCTTAAAAAAAACACATAAAAAAAATCCAAATAATAAATGGATAAAGACGGAGAAGACGACGACACCATGCGCTCTATTACGCAAAATCTTCGAGAGTTGGAGGGTCTACTTAATGTACTCATGTTTCTAATAGTTCTGTTAGTAGCCTTTTTCATATTTCTATATATCAATAAATAGTTTGCACCTTATAAATCAATTAATTACCACTAATCTATTGTGAGCTTCGTTAATTATGTTCATTTCTCTCTTTCCCTTAATTTATGCATTCGGCCCATATATTTTCATTGTTTTATCTATTTTTTTATATGCTAATATTAATGTTAGTACCTAGTGATTATTGATTATTTAATATATGAATACATTACTTTACTATAAATTACCTATGATTATTATACTAACACCCGCAAAATCATATATGTTAGATCTAAAAGAAATCAAAAGAAAATGACTCAGATTGCAAAAAGAGAATTCGACATCCTTGATTTATCTGGTGAAAAGTTCTTACAATGGAAAGATGATGTCATTGCCCATTTAGGGGCAAAAGCCCTTGAACATACTGTTGAGAAGGCAATTCGGCTACCCACCAGGAAAAACAAAAGGCTCATATATTTGTACGACATCACATAAATGAAGGGCTAAAACATGAATATTTGAGGATCAGAGATCCATCTGAATTATGGTCCCTTCTTGAGGAACGGTTCGGACATCAACAATATGTCCTCCTCCCAAAACTTCGACATGAATGGCAAAACTTGCGTTTCCAAGATTTTCCTTCGATAAACAAATATAATTTTGCTCTATTCTGTATTGCATCACAACTAGAGTATTGTGGGGAACAAGTTAGTGATTTCAGTAAAATAGAGAAAACATTCTCTACCATGGGTAAAAGAAACATGGATTTTCAAAGAAGTATCAGAATCAATAAAATCGAAAAAATCATGGACCTAATTGCAATACTTTTAGTTGCTGAACAACATGACGAAGTTCTATTAAGAAATGACAATTTGAGGCCAAGTGGCTCTGCTGCTATACCAGAGGTGAATTTCGCCGGACCCGGACGTGGCCGTGGCAGTGGCCGCGGACGTGGACCCAGACGCGGACGAGGTCGAGGAGGACGCGGTTATGGCCCAAGTAGAGGTCAAAATTCATTTAAATATACGCGCCCGAGAAAACAAAATGTTAATTCTGATGCCTCAGAAAAATATAAGACCACCTGTCATAAATGTGGCATGGAGGGTCACTAGGCTCGCACATGTAGCACCCCAAAACATTTTGTCGACCTCTATCAAGCATCCATCAAGAAAAGGAGGGAGGAGACACATTTTGTCACAGATGTCGTACCATTAAACTCTGAGATGCATGCCTGAATCAAATTTGGATGAAACTGACCCGCTCGAGTCAGAAATGATTGAAACAGCTAATTATTTCCTTGATGATGGTGATGGGAGCAGTGGATTCTAGATGATCTCCGCTATGCAGTACAACTAAATATATATATGTGTGTGTGTGTCCACGCGCGCGCGTGCTGCTGCCTTATTTACATCATGTATTTTGTATGTTTGTCCCGTTTGCTTATCATCTCAAATAAAATGTAATATATTGGTTGTTATTTCACTTTCTATTAATAAGCTCTACTTATTTGTCTTCTAGACATGACAACTGGAGAAGAAATATGCCTAATCGATAGCGGCACAACTCATACGATTTTGAGACAAAAGAAGTACTTCGTTGAATTAAAGTCAATTAAGGCATATGTGAATAGTATATGGCAACGCCGAAATTATTGAAGGCAACGGACAAGCCAATATTATGCTCCCAATGGGAACTTGTCTAACAATTCATAAAGCACTATACTCAAGTAAGTCACAAAGAAACTTGATCAGTTTTAAAGATATGCGACAAAATGGTTATCATATTGAAACCATGAGTGAAAATGATAAAGAATATTTATGCCTTACATTATTTAAATCAGACACAAAATGCATTGTTGAGAAAATGTTATCTTACTCATCTGGTCTGTATTTTACAAAAATAACCCACGTTATAACCAGTATGATGACATCATCCAAAATCCATGATAAAACCACATTTGCTCTATGGCATGATAGGTTAGGACATCCAGGTCCTGCAATGATGGCAAAAATCATTGGAAATGCACTCGGACATCCCATGAAAAATATGAGAATTATAAAATCGAGCGATTTTCCTTGCAGTGCATGTTCAATGGGGAAACTGATAATACGACCATCAATAAATAAAATAAAAAATGAGACACCCGCATTTCTTGAAAGAATTCAAGGGGACATATGCGGACCAATCAACCCTCAATGTGGACCATTCAGATATTTCATGGTATTAATTGATGCATCTATAAGATGGTCATATGTGACTCTTCTTTCCACACGAATTTTTGCTTTCGCAAAATTACTAGCCCAAATAATAAGGCTAAGAACTCAATTCCCAGATCAAAATATCAAGAAAATTCGTTTGGACAATGCGGGGGAGTTTACATCCCAGGCGTTTAACGAATATTGTATGTCAATTGGCATAGATGTTGAACATCCAGTAGCACATGTCCACACCCAAAATGGACTTGCAGAAGCAATGATTAAAAGATTGCAACTCACTGCTAGACCTTTACTGATGAAATCCAAATTACCAACGTCTGCGTGGGGGCATGCCATTTTACATGCAGAAGCCTTAACTAGATTAAGGTCAACCGCTTATCACAAGTTTTCTCCCTTACAACTAGTAAACGGTCAACCACCGAATATTTCTCATTTAAGAACTTTTAGTTGCTCAGTGTATGTTCCGATTGCACCACCTCAGAGAACCAAAATTGGTGCACAACGAAGACTGGGAATATATGTGGGTTTTGTCTCCCCAAGTATAATTAAATACCTCGAACCCATGACTGGAGATTGTAGACACCCACATTTTGACCGCCAGGTGTCTATAGTTGTTTCCAACAAACACCCGATGATGATCGGACGCTAACGTGCTTTAACGTACTCGGAAATGGGCTCGAAATGATGGACATTTGGCATAGGCATTTTACGGAGTACAAATCTCACAAAACCAACCTCAAATTCAGGCCCAGTGGGTCGTTTCGAGTCAAATAACACTAATTTGGGTCGAATCCGACACCAGGGGTAAAACCGTCTTTTAGCGACCGAGTCAAAACCCGGTCAAGGATTTTTTCCGAGGCCTCCGGACTGACCGTGACATATCACGTGTCCGATTCATATTCAAATTCCACAAAAAATCAGCTACACAAAGCAATAAACAAATCCGTTTAAGGTAGAATTCGATCCCGAGTAGGAATCCTATCCGAGAACCGACTCAGACACTCAACCGAGTGCAAACACTCGGCCGAGTAATACCCAAGTCAGCCGGTTTTCCTCTTTTCTTCCCTCACAAGAAAACGGAATTCTCGTTCTCCTCAGCTTCTTACTCAAGCGGTAATTCTAGCTCAAACAGGAATCCTATTCAAAAACCGATTCGAGCACTCGACCGAATGTAAAACACTCGGCCGAGACAGCCCAAAACAAGAGCAAAACAACCAGTTTCCCTTTCTTCCTTCACAAGAAAGCGGAATTCTTATTTCCCTTAAACTCCTACGTTTCCTATCCTAAGCGGTAGTCAAACTCTCCTAAGTCAAGGTCGGGAATTCCCTATAAATAGGACCTCCCATCCAACACTTTGAAGAACCGAAAAAACAACACAATTCACACACATACACGATTTTTCAGCAGCAACTTTCTATCATCCCGACACACATAATTCCTTAGCATCGAGAAACCGACATTACATCCAAAACCCGAAGGAAAACCGGCCCAATACCCGAAACCTTCACCCGTCTAAACCGAGCCACCCTAAACCGAACCTAACATCACTCGACGCTCCCGTGCCTAGCCACATTCCGACGAGCTCCGATCCGAGTCAACAAAAGCATGTAGGTTGAGGGTGTACCAAACCCGATTTCTTCCTTTCTCTCCTTCTCTCCTCTTCGTCCGTTTTATATGGGTCTAGAGTCAATTTTTTTCTGTTTTTTTTTCCTAATATCGTTATTAACGAAAAACTATTTTCATAACGAATATTCTTAAACATACGATATCGATTTTTCTATAATCGAATATCGTATCGAAAAGAATTATATTAAAACTTCGACGATACCAAAAATCGTTACATCGTTTTCATTTAAAATTCTTTTCTTTTACTTTTTGTTCAAAACAAACCTTTTTACAAAACCTTTTTTTATTCATTCCGAATATTCGATATCGATTTCATAGTCGAATATCGGATACGACGAATATCGAAAACATAAGTCGAATACTAATTAATTCATATTTTGTACGCGATTTATTAAATAACAATTTTCGAACAAAAAATAAAACCCGGACAGACTCGTACGCGAGTCGCGCCACGCCCGAGCGACTCGCACACGAGCCTGAAACCCAGACTGTTTTTTTAACTTTTTCGTTCGTTTTATTCTTCGATCGATTTCTAAAATTTACATTTTTTCTAAAAACTATTCTAAGTATTCGATATTGATTTCGTAGTCAACTATCGAATATAAAGAATATCGAAAATATTAAGTCGAGTACGAATCATGCAATATTCATACGCGATTTAATACGAACTTCGAGCTTTCAAAAATCGGCACCGAAACAGGTCACCACGCGACTCGCCGGCATCCCGGGCGAATCGCGCGGTTGGCTGTCATGCCGTGCCCTTTTCGTTCTTTTTTATTATTTTTCAAACTTCGTTTTTTATACAAAACAACGTCTTTTCAGCAATATTTTCAGATTTCGATATTTTCTCGATCTCACATATTTATTTCTTGCTATTATTATTTACAAATCGATACTAACTCGTTTGTTTGTTTTGTAGCAAATTCATCTTTTTATTTCATCTGTTTTATTATACTAAAACGAATCTCACATGTTAAATTTGACTTTGACATCAATTAATTTTGCATGCATTAAACCACTTAGCAACCCATTCAATTCCTCACATGCTTAGGAAAACAATGTTTGCATATCATTCATCGTATTACTAACGCGCGCATTAAAACGTCATTCGATATCCTAGTAGAGGCCGCTAATGTGCGGGCGAGGTTGGGTGTTCTTAGTAAACTTCCCAACACGCACCCTCACCCCTTACTCAGAACCGTGGTTTCCGGATGTCCGAAACCATTGGCAACGAGAGTCATTCAATATACGATTAACCGCTCAAGTCGGCATCTATATCGATATGCAAAGGGACGAGCCCAATAAACTCTGACATCGGAAATGGGCCGTATTTTGTACACGGCCCACTACGACATAGAGTGGGCTCGAACGGTTCCGAATAACCATAAAATTCGGTGGCGACTCCGACTTCGATTTAAATTTCCATTTGACCATCTCATGGAGATTCATTCGCCTCCCCAAAACCCGCTCGTGGCCGCGTCGGGGTGGACCTATGTCATGTCCACAATTTGGCGACTCCGCTGGGGATTTTCTGATGAGTTAATAACCTTCGGTGTCCTCAGGGTGAGACTCGAATAGAAATCGTTTGACTAGTACAATGCGCGTTTTAGTTTTACGGTTCATGCATAAACCCCATTTTCCCGGGCCGGTACTCGTGACCGACGTCCCACTATACCATTGATATAGTCCAAACTGGTTATGTCAAAGGTGTCCATTAGCCGATTCATATGGGTTTTACGGCATGTCCTAATCTCAACTCGAGTTAGGGAGTCCGCCCCGATTCTTGATAGGCTGTGTACACTGGTATAGACCCTTACAGACTGAACGAGACTTAGCTTAAAGCATACATGGCGTCATTATACTGTTTCCATGACTACGTGTTACTTGATCCACATCTTTTTTCAAAATGGTCATTTTCCAAATTTTGCATCCTTTTCAAAATATGCAATTTTCAAAACCCGGGTCATACACCGAATTTAGGATCAATGATTTTACTCAAAATAGCCTTTTTCTAGCCGGTATTATGCCCAATTCAAAACTCGAAATTACTTTCGAAACTTTCAAAACCCCTCATTCGGCCCACTCCTTTTTCTTTTTTTGAAAAAGGGCTGAATTTCTCCACCCGATTCATTTCGGGCTTTTCAAAAATTCATATTTCAAAACTTCCTCTTCTTAGACTTCCCGTATTTAGCAGTGTCGGGTCGTGTCATAAGTCGTTAAAGTCTCTAGCGTCGAAACTCCGTCGATCCTACATCGCGGGTTCCCCCCCCCCCCCATCTTAGTCCGCCTTACCTTGCTAAGGCAAGGCCCACCTACGTAGGACATACTCCTACAAAGGTTGGCCCGTTTACACAATCGAGTCTAAAAGTCTGGGAATGTCTCACGTGAATCTTCCTTCGGACAGGGCCCAACCCACAGCGTTGGATCCTGAGGAAGGCCCACCTCTTCACAAGTCACCCGTCTAGGTGTCTTTTCCGAGTCATTTACCGTCTTTTTAGTCTTCTTCCTTTTTATCCCTTGCTCGGGATGTACTTTCCTTAGGATTCGGGTTAAGTTGCTAATTACGTGGTGCTCTTACAGACAGGCCACCCTTCACTCGAACCATGACGCAAAAAGCCATCGACGAGTTGACCACCACGTTGGCCCAAATCCAGGACCAATTGAGGCAAATGCGGGAGGACCAGATCGCCATTGTCACCCGGGTTAGTGCCGTAGAACAGGGAACCCCTACCGCCTCGATCAAAGATGACGGACCTCTAGCCGCGCTAGCCGGCGCAGTCCAAAAGCTGCAGGAACAAGTCCACTCGACCACCATAAACACCATTCTCATGGAAAATGCCCGTACCTATTCGACCCTAACTGATGAATTGCCCGCTAACCTTAACTTAACGGGCTTACCAATGTTCGATGGGACTGAAGATCCGGTACTTCATATTCGGGCTTTTAAGGACTTTATGGTTGTCAAAGGGGTCAAATCGACCATGTTCAAGCACCTCTTTGCTTCCTCTCTGGAGAAACACCCAAAAGCCTGGTACTACAGGCTTGACCCCAAGAAATTCAAAACTTGGGACGATGTTGCCATGGAATTCGCGCGGAACTACGCGGATAATGCTGAAATCCAGACTACCATGCGTACTCTGGAAGTTATGGCCCAAGAGCCTAAGGAGGGTTTCACCAAATACCTCCAAAGGTGGCGGACCGAAAGTGTTAAGATGGTGGACAAGCCCGGCGAAAAAGTTCTAGTGGAGGCCTTTGTCAAAAACCTCCTCCCTGCTTACCGAGTCCATCTCAGGTACGCCATCATACCCGATTTCGCCACTTTGACCGAAATGGGTACCAGAATCGAAGACGATCTAAGGTTAGAAAGCCTTACTAAGGCCTCTACCAAAGGGTATCAAGGATCCAGTTCCTCCTCCAGCAAGCCCGCCACCACAACGGCGGCCCGAAGCATTTTCGACGAGGTAAACTCACTTGACACCTCAACCAAAAAGAATACTCCAAATCGGGTATTCACAGACATAGGGACAACTTATGCTAATGCCTTACAAAGGCTATCTTCAAAAGGCCTAATCCAACCGATAGGCCCAACTCCGGAAGTTCCCGTAGAAAAGCGGTCTAAAAGCTACAACATTCAGGCCTATTGCCACTATCACCAAGGCAATGGGCATGACACGGAGAAATGCTGGAAATTGAAGCATCTTATCCAAGATCTGATCGAAAATGGGAAAATACCGCTGCCCAGTGACAAGCCAAGTAACAAAAACAATCCTCTTGCTACTCATGCCATTTTTACTGGAGAGGTAGTTGACTGCACTCATCTCATTTCCCCTTTCATTTCCCAAATCAATGGGATATGGAACGACGACGAGGATGATATTTACCTGGCTAAAGGGGAGGCTGTCCCCGTCACTATCGAGGAAGTCCGGAGGGCTAAAGCCAAAGCTCTGGCCGGTACACACACCATCACAGCCACCCCGGAAACCGTCACTGAACCTTCCAGGACGGAACTCACTCCTGAAGAACCAAACGCCGACACGGCCCTAGTCAGACAATTGAAGAGGGTCCGAACCGATATTACTATATGACAGCTTTTGGTTAGTTCTTAGGAGCATCGAGCGGCACTTACTAAGGCCCTTGATGAAATCAAGGTCGACTCATCGGTTACCCCCACCGAAATGGTAGCCACGATCCTGCCATATCTCAAGGACAAGCCCAAAGGAGAAGGCCCACTTATCACCTTCTCCGAGTCCGACCTTCCACCATTCGGGACCACTCATAACTTGGCCATGTACATCACGGTGATTTGTCGAAACAAATATCTCCCGATGACCCTAATTGATGACGGGTCCGCAGTTAACGTCCTTCCTTTGAGGACAGCCAAGGCCCTCGGCATTACCGAGGCTGACTACCTTCCAACTGCAAAGACTATCCAGGCTTTTGATGGGAGCCCAAAATCAGTGGCTGGGGCCGTTAAACTAACCATTATAACAGGCCCGATCGAGAAGGAGTTAGAATTCCAAGTGATCGATGTTACTTCATCTTTCAATCTGCTACTTGGAAGACCATGGATTCACGCGGTCAAGGTTGTGTCCTCCACTCTTCATAGGAAGGTCAAACTACCTTTACAGGACGAGATCATCACTCTCGAAGCCACTCCCATAACCGTGTCAAGCTGCAACACGGCAGGCTCCGCCGACCCACGAGGATTCAACTTTGTGGGAATGATCGAAGAAGAGTACCTTTTCCAGCCGTACTTCACCGTTAGCATCTATACGATGCTACAAAACCTGGGTTGCCTACCGGGAGTCACATCAAGGCCATACCTTCCACCTGGGAAGATCATCGAAACTTTGAACAACGGGCAATCTCACCTCGGTCTAGGCTATACTATGGCGTCCGGCTACACGAACCAAGCCAAGAAGGTCACGTTCGTCACCCCGGTATTCGAAACTGTTCAAACGGGCCTCTATCGGCCCACCATCTCTTATCCCGGGACCAAACTGGCTCGGGAATGCAATTTCATTCCACACGACATATTCGCCCTTATCCAGGCCGAATCAAAGGAGGGCACAAGCAACACTGAGCCCATTTTAGGACTACTCTTTGGGGAAGACAAGGTCGTCCCGACCCCTAAGCAGGAGTTAGTCAGCTTAATCCTCCGCAGCAACAGGTTTGATCCAACTAAGCTGATCTCTGAAGTTGGTGCCGACACTGGGAAGAGAGCTTGGAGGAAGACAACCAAGTGGACCGACAGCCAGGGTCGAGTCTACAAGCTAACTACTGGGGAAGGAGATATGCATGCTATCGAGTCTGAATCTGAGTCCGAGTCCGAGTCAGAGTCAGAGTCAGAGTCTGAGTCAAAGTCTAGAGGGTCCAGTACTAGGATCGAGTCTGTAACCCCTCTCCCTTCTTTAGCCTCACCATCGGGAGCCCCGGAGTCTGTCCCGAGGGCTCTCCCTATCCCGCCTCTGACCAACGATCAGATGGCAGCTCTCTTCGAGCTCTTTTCAAAATTTACTATCAATAATAACGATAACCATTCTGCTTACGACTTGTCTTATTTTCAAAATGTTTTCAAAAATCTTACTTGCAATGACATTGAGAAACCCGACGAACAGGTACCATTGCCTCCGCATCTAGTCGAGCAACTTGAACAAAGGGAGTCCCGAAATCCTGTAATCGAAGAAACCGATTCCATCAACGTAGGAACCCCTGTAGAGCCTCAGATGCTTAGGTTGAGCCTATCTTTAGATCCCGAAGAGAGACAACAATTCACGGACCTTCTCCAGGAATTCAAAGATGTCTTTGCATGGTCCTACAAGGACATGCCGGGAATAGACCGGGAAATAGCTTAACACCGAATACCCATCAAAGACGGGTACAAGCCGGTAAAACAGAAACTCTGAAGAATGAGGCCCGAATGGTCTCTCAAAGTCAAAGAAGAAGTTGATAAACAATTCAAAGCGGGCTTTATCCAAGTATCTGAATATCCAGACTGGGTTGCAAACATAGTACCAGTACCCAAAAAGGATGGCAAAGTCCGAGTATGTGTAGATTTCCGGGACCTTAATAAGGCCAGCCCAAAAGACGATTTTCCGTTGCCACATATCGACATACTGGTGGATAACACGGCCGATCATGCCCTTCAATCATTTATGGACGGGTATGCCGGATACAATCAAATCAAAATGGCAGAAGAAGACATGAGTAAGACCACCTTCATCACACCTTGGGGGACTTACTGTTATACCGTGATGCCATTTGGGCTTATTAACGCTGGTGCCACTTATCAACGGACCGCTACTACTTTATTGCATGACATGATGCATAAGGAAGTAGAGGTCTACGTCGACGATATGATTGTCAAGTCCAAGGACCGAAACATGCACATTGCAGCCCTAAGGAAGTTTTTTACCCGATTACGCAAGTACAACATGAGGTTAAACCCTCAAAAATGCAGTTTCGGGGTAACATCGGGCAAACTACTGGGCCACATTGTTAGCCAACGGGGCATCGAAGTTGACCCAGCAAAGATCAAGGCTATAACCGAGATGCAACCGCCTAAAACCGAAAAGGAGATAAGGGGGTTTCTCGGAAAAGTCCAATATATAAGCCGATTCATTTCAAAGCTAACCATGGTATGTGAACCCATTTTCAAGAAACTGAAGATAGGAGAACGAACACTATGGGACGACAAATGTCAAATGGCTTTCGACAAAGTCAAGGAAATTCTATCCTCTCCACCGGTGCTAATGCCACCTCAACATGGTTTGCCTCTGTCATTATACTTAACAACGACCGAGACTGCCATGGGCGCTATGTTAGCCCAGACGGTCGATTCTGAAGAACGGGCTATTTACTACATCAGTAAGAAGTTCTTAGAATACGAATGCAAATACACCATGCTTGAGAAGACGTGTCTAGCATTAGTATGGGCCACTAAAAAGCTCCGACACTACATTCTTAGTCACGAGGTACATGTGCTATCCAAAATGGATCCAATCAAATATCTATTCGAGAAGCCCATCCTTAACGGTCGTATATCCAGGTGGACTTTAATGCTAGCTGAGTTCGACCTCAAGTTCGTACCTTTAAAAGCCATCAAGGGCCGGGTAGTAGCAGAATTCCTCGCTGATAGTCCGATATCCGAGGAAGAACACACCGATACTTGGGCCTTTCCAGATGAAAACATATTCCATACCGACACCGACACATGGGATCTGTATTTCGACGGAGCGTCCAACTTCCGAGGATTTGGTGTTGGGATCTTGCTAATCTCACCCCAAGGGGAGCATACCCCGTTGTCCATCAAGCTAGATTTTGACGTGACTAATAACGCAGCCGAATACGAAGTACGCATTCACGGGTTGCAAGCCGCCGCCGATTTAGGAGTAACAAACCTCCGGGTCCACGGTGACGCATCTTTAGTCATAAATCAAACCCTACAAAAATGGAAGACTCGGAACGCAAATCTCGTGGCTTACCAAGCACGAGTAAGGGTTCTCGAAAAACAATTTCGAAAAGTGGAGTACATTTACCTGCCTCGGGAAGAAAACCAATTTGCAGATGCTCTGTCAAAATTAGCATCTTTACTGAATATCCCAGCACATCTAACCAGCATGCCCATTTGTGTCGAAAGGCGGTCTAAACCAGCATACATCCACGCTATCTCAGATATTGAGATAACAGATCCAGAACCTTGGTACCAGGCTGTTCTAACCTACTTGACGTCAGGGGAATATCCTCCGGGAACTGAAAACCGGGCCAAGAAAGCTCTACGAAGATGGGCAGCCCAGTTCATCCGCACAGACGATGGACAGTTATACAAGAAGACAGCACAGGGGGCTTTACTTCTATGCATTGACAAAACTCGAGCCGAAAGAGTTATGGCCGAGGTGCACGATGGCGAAAACGGACCACACATGAACGCCCATATGTTGGCCCGGAAAATCGCAAGACTCGGTTACTATTGGAATAGCATGGAAACTGACTGTCGGATGTATGTTAAACACTGTCATAACTGTCAGATTTTTGCTAATGTTCAGCATATGCCTTCATCCTTATTATATACAATGACATCGCCATGGCCATTCTCAACATGGGGAATTGATATAATCGGGAAAGTGAATCCTTCCGGGACAGGAGGTCACTGTTTCATCCTAGTGGTTATCGACTATTTCACTAAATGGGTCGAAGCCGAGTCATACCGGATCTTGAATGCCAAACATGTGGCTAAGTTCATCCAAAATAAGATTATATGTCGATACGGGATTCCACACGAGTTCATCAGCGATCACGGGACCCATTTCCAAGCTGAAACTGCCACTCTACTGGAAAAGTACAAGATCCAAAGGCATACATCATCACCTTACCGTCCTCAGACAAATGGGGCGGTAGAGGCAGCCAATAAAATAATTGTCACCATTCTTAAAAAGATGGCTGAGATTTACCGAGACTGGCCCGACAAGATACCCTTTGCCTTATGGGGATATCGAACGTCAATTCGAACTGCAACCGGAGCAACTCCGTACTATCTGACATATGGAATGGAAGCAGTCCAACCGGTCGAACTAGAAGTACCATCACTCAGGATTCTACTCGAGAGTCAGGTACCTGAAGCGGACTGGGTCCAAGCCCGATATGACTCACTAGTCCTCTTAGACGAGCGGCGGTCCCGGGCTCTGAATAATATTCAGATATATCAGAAAAGGATCCGACGAGCTTTTAACAAAAGGGTTAGGCCCAGGAACATCAAAGAGGGCGATCTAGTCCTAAAATCTGTTTGAGCTTTACTACCGGTTGACCCAAGGGGGTAGTTCAAACCCAATTGGGCTGGGCCATATCTAGTAAAGAAAATTCTTTCAGGAGGAGCAGTAATGCTAACGGACTTGGACGGGAACGAGTTCGTCAATCCAACAAACTTGGACCAGCTGAAGCGTTACTACCCATAAACCCTATCTCAATGTCATTTGCAAAGTTTATAAAAAAATGATTTTTTTATGAATTTTCAAAATTTTAAGCAAGTCAATAAGTTAGGATCATTTATTCTACCGTTGCACATCTTGAATTAATAATCTTGATGTATTCGAAAATTGCAAAAATATTCTGAACTACGGAAGGTTTGATTCCATTAATTTTGGATACGTAGGCAACCCCTCAAAAGGGTACAACCATTGCAATAACGAAAAGACGGGAACGGTATTCACTAATATGTCTTTTTTATTATTTCAAAAAATACATCACAAAAAAAAGAGAAGAGAGCAACAAAATCACACCACAAAAAATAGTAGTAATACTTAAATAATAAATTTAGGAGACTACTCGTACATTTTGCCCTTCCCTTTATCTTTCGGGTCACGTGGAGCCCGAGGCCGACGGGGCGGGGGCGAACGTTCCCTAATCACAAGGGGAACTTCCTTTCCTCGAACCCGCTTCTTCGATTTTGGGTTTTCCATCCTTTGCACCGGCCCAAGCCGAGCCCTAACCGGCTCGGGAAGCCTTTCTCGAGGACCAAGTCGGTCCTTAGCAGCCAGTTTTGGCCCTAGTCTCCTTTCTAAGTCCATCTGGGGGCTCACCTTCCCCCGTGCACCCTTATTACTGGACCCTTCAGTCTGAGTCCTAGATCTTCTTTTCTGACCTGTCGAAGTAGCTCCCTCAGTAAAGAAGCTCCTGTTGTCTTTAGCATGCTCCCGGCGTAGCAGGTCATAGGCCTCGTCAATTTTCAGGGCAGCTCGAGTTTTAGCTGAATCAGCTCGGGTCCATCTTACATAAGAATCGGTTACCCAGATCGAATGAGAGTTTTTAAGAACAGGCCAAGTAGCTCGGGTATACCACCTTTGCATCCAGGTGTCACACATCACATCCGTCAGCTGAGTAGATTCACTCACAACGGCCTCAATTTTTGGGATTCTTTGCGCCCGACCATATTGCCTAAGTATGCGATCGGGAAAGAGGTGAATTGTCTGCCTAAAGGATAGGATTACCTGATATCTAGCCCTATCTCGAGATTCTAGACCGGTCCAAAAGTAAATTGGCCACCATGGCACGGCCCAACGGATCAACAGGCCTCCATGAAAAGATAGCACCTCATCCCAATATTGTTGGGTATTGAAGCGAGAAAAGGCAATAGCTCGTCCCCTCGACATAACTTGCCTGGGTTGATATCGGCTCACATCTAAGGGAGGATCCAAGATCGATAGCCTCTCGAATAGCCACAGCTGAAAAATCCAAAAAAAAAATCAATCAAAATCGCGAAAAATCGTCAAAATCACGTGAAAAAAAAAAGACGTGAAAACCGCAGAAATCGGAAAATCGGGAAAAAACCGCGCAAAACCGAAAAATGGGAAAAGCTGGGAATTCAAAAAAAATCAAAAAAACAGCATACCTGCAAAAGCCGAGTACTCCCAGTCAGCCTGACTGACGGATCCCTCTTACGATTATCCAAACCCTGGACAATCTCTCCTGTAATCAGCCAAGCCGGGCTATGCTCCGTCTCCATTAGGTCAGCCACAGTGAAAAGTCTGACATGGCCCATGCAAGATAATAAGTCCATATTCCCTTCGAAAGCATAAACATGGAGCATACAAAAAGTGAAGGCCCTACGGCTATGAACTGGCCTAACCCGGACATCATCTGGATTCATGAATTTTTCAGCCAGGTCGATCAGGGAAACGGTATCTCCTTCTAGCATACGGGATACCTCCATATGGGAAAGCCCTAAAAATTCCCTTAACTTCCTCCTTGGGTCAGAAACTGAAAAAGGGATAGCAGGGCGAAGTATAGGATTCCATCCTCCTGCAGCAGCAATTTCCTCAGGAATAGGGCAAATCTCTCCTCGAGGAAAACTGAATACATGATAGGTATCATCCCAATAGGATAGGCAAGCATCCAAGAAGTGGCAGTCTACTTGCATCTGACGGATCACGGATAATTGGGTAACGCCATTCTGATTTAGGATAGCCCTATCGGCATCCCTAAAATATTTGGACCACTCGTGCAACATTCCGACTAATCGGTCAATTCCCATATCTAATTTGCTAAGAGAAAGAATAAATTTTCAGGGCTTATTCTTTTCTTTAAGTAATTGAGGAATTATGGAATTATGATAATTTGTGAAACAAGAAGGGGTATTTATAGCATAAAATATAAGTTCTCCTCCTCACCTTAGGATTCCCAATCCTAGAGCATTTAGCATACAAGCCATTGTCCTAAGGCTTAGCTAAGTCATCCCGAGCATTCCTATTCCTTTCCAAAGTCAAGACAAAAATTCTTTAATTTTTTTCAAAGGCTTTTGCAAATTCAAAAATTCAAACCTTTTCTCAAAATTTTATTCCCCAGCACGAGTCATTTTCCTACAAATGTTACTTGCAAAATTTTGCAGCTTTGCGTAAATATGTACAGGACGACTCGAGCAGGACCATGTGATTTGCATAACTCCCCAACGGCGTTTAACAAGATGAGCCCACATACAGGCCCATTTTAAGTCTCATGCGACGAGTTCAATTCCCCACGGAGTTATCATCATCAGTTCAGGTACATTTCTAGCCCATGGCTGGCGGGCCCTCCACGCAGGTCTAATGGACCTTAAACGACCCGACCGGAAGCTGCCAGGTTTTAATCCTTGATTGCCCTGGTGGCTACTCTGACTTTCGCCCTGTCCAAGCCTCAGTTAGAGTGGGGGCTCTGTAGACACCCACATTTTGACCGCCAGGTGTCTATAGTAGTTTCCAACAAACACCCGATGATGATCGGACGCTAACGTGCTTTAACGTACTCGGAAATGGGCTCGAAATGATGGACATTTGGCATAGGCATTTTACGGAGTACAAATCTCACAAAACCAACCTCAAATTCAGGCCCAGTGGGTCGTTTCGAGTCAAATAACACTAATTTGGGTCGAATCTGACACCAGGGGTAAAACCGTCTTTTAGCGACCGAGTCAAAACCCGGCCAAGGATTTTTTCCGAGGCCTCCGGACTGACCGTGACATATCACGTGTCCGATTCATATTCAAATTCCACAAAAAATCAGCTACACAAAGCAATAAACAAATCCGTTTAAGGTAGAATTCGATCCCGAGTAGGAATCCTATCCGAGAACCGACTCAGACACTCAACCGAGTGCAAACACTCGGCCGAGTAATACCCAAGTCAGCCGGTTTTCCTCTTTTCTTCCCTCACAAGAAAACGGAATTCTCGTTCTCCTCAGCTTCTTACTCAAGCGGTAATTCTAGCTCAAACAGGAATCCTATTCAAAAACCGATTCGAGCACCCGACCGAATGTAAAACACTCGGCCGAGACAGCCCAAAACAAGAGCAAAACAACCAGTTTCCCTTTCTTCCTTCACAAGAAAGCGGAATTCTTATTTCCCTTAAACTCCTACGTTTCCTATCCTAAGCGGTAGTCAAACTCTCCTAAGTCAAGGTCGGAAATTCCCTATAAATAGGACCTCCCATCCAACACTTTGAAGAACCGAAAAAACAACACAATTCACACACATACATGATTTTTCAGCAGCAACTTTCTATCATCCCGACACACATAATTCCTTAGCATCGAGAAACCGACATTACATCCAAAACCCGAAGGAAAACCGGCCCAATACCCGAAACCTTCACCCGTCTAAACCGAGCCACCCTAAACCGAACCTAACATCACTCGACGCTCCCGTGCCTAGCCACATTCCGACGAGCTCCGATCCGAGTCAACAAAAGCATGTAGGTTGAGGGTGTACCAAACCCGATTTCTTCCTTTCTCTCCTTCTCTCCTCTTCGTCCGTTTTATATGGGTTTAGAGTCAATTTTTTCTGTTTTTTTCCTAAATCGTTATTAACGAAAAACTATTTTCATAACGAATATTCTTAAACATACGATATCGATTTTTCTATAATCGAATATCGTATCGAAAAGAATTATATTAAAACTTCGACGATACCAAAAATCGTTACATCGTTTTCATTTAAAATTCTTTTCTTTTACTTTTTGTTCAAAACAAACCTTTTTACAAAACCTTTTTTTATTCATTCCGAATATTCGATATCGATTTCATAATCGAATATCGGATACGACGAATATCGAAAACATAAGTCGAATACTAATTAATTCATATTTTGTACGCGATTTATTAAATAACAATTTTCGAACAAAAATAAAACCCGGACAGACCCGTACGCGAGTCGCGCCACGCCCGAGCGACTCGCGCACGAGCCTGAAACCCGGACTGTTTTTTTAACTTTTTCGTTCGTTTTATTCTTCGATCGATTTCTAAAATTTACATTTTTTCTAAAAACTATTCCAAGTATTCGATATTGATTTCGTAGTCAACTATCGAATATAAAGAATATCGAAAATATTAAGTCGAGTACGAATCATGCAATATTCATACGCGATTTAATACGAACTTCGAGCTTTCAAAAATCGGCACCGAAACAGGTCACCACGCGACTCGCCGGCATCCCGGGCGAATCGCGCGGTTGGCTGTCATGCCGTGCCCTTTTCGTTCTTTTTTATTATTTTTCGAACTTCGTTTTTTATACAAAACAACGTCTTTTCAGCAATATTTTCAGATTTCGATATTTTCTCGATCTCACATATTTATTTCTTGCTATTATTATTTACAAATCGATACTAACTCGTTTGTTTGTTTTGTAGCAAATTCATTTTTTTATTTCATCTGTTTTATTATACTGAAACGAATCTCACATGTTAAATTTGACTTTGACATCAATTAATTTTGCATGCATTAAACCACTTAGCAACCCATTCAATTCCTCACATGCTTAGGAAAACAATGTTTGCATATCATTCATCGTATTACTAACGCGCGCATTAAAACGTCATTCGATATCCTAGTAGAGGCCGCTAATGTGCGGGCGGGGTTGGGTGTTCTTAGTGAACTTCCCAACACGTACCCTCACCCCTTACTCAGAACCGTGGTTTCCGGATGTCCGAAACCATTGGCAACGAGAGTCATTCAATATACGATTAACCGCTCAAGTCCGCATCTATATCGATATGCAAAGGGACGAGCCCAATAAACTCTGACATCGGAAATGGGCCGTATTTTGTACACGGCCCACTACGACATAGAGTGGGCTCGAACGGTTCCGAATAACCATAAAATTCGGTGGCAACTCCGACTTCGATTTAAATTTCCATTTGACCATCTCATGGAGATTCATTCGCCTCCCCAAAACCCGCGCGTGGCCGCGTCGGGGTGGACCTATGTCATGTCCACAGAGATTTATTCAATGCACGATTTGCAGATTGTCATTTTGACGAGAATACATTCCCAGTCTTAGGGGGAGAAAAGAAGGTGGACCAACGATCTACAGAAATCATATGGAATGCAGATTTAATATCATATCCTGATCCAAGGAATGGTTCTTGTAATATAGAAGTACAAAAGATAATTCATTTGCAAAATATTGCAAATCAATTACCCAATGCATTCACAAACTCAAAGGGAATCACAAAATCCCGTATACCTGCGGTAAATGCTCCAGCCAGAATCAACATCCCCGTAGATAGTTCTGAGAAATCAATAGCCGAACAATCTACGACACGAAAGAAACGTGGGAGGCCACCTGGTTCAAAAGACCTAAGGCTGAGAAAATCCAAAAAATTAAAGGAAATACTTGGTAAAGGAACAGAAGAAGATGAACATAATATGAAATCTCAAGAAGAACCCACACCAGAGAATATAAATGATAATCATGAAATCTCAATGAGTTATGTTCATACAGGAATTGAATATAACAGAATGAATGTCGATATAAACGAGATATTTGTTCACTCAATAGCGACAGAAATCATGAACGACAAAGTCGATATTGAACCAAAGTCCGTCAACGAGTGTCGAAAAAGACATGATTGGCCAAAGTGGGAAGAAGCAATGAAGGCAGAACTAAAGTCTTTTGAGAAAAGAGGAGTTTTCGGCTCGGTAAGTCGAATACCAAAGAATGTAAAACCTGTAGGGCATAAGTGGGTTTTCACTAGGAAAAGAAATGAGAAAAATGAAATTGTAAGGTACAAAGCAAGACTTGTTGCACAAGGTTTCTCGCAGAAGCCAGGAATAGATTATGAAGAAACATATTCGCCTGTAGTAGATGCAACAACCCTAAGATTCTTAACCGGACTTGCAGTATCCAGAGGATTACATATGCGTCTTATGGACGTAGTGACGGCATATTTATATGGGTCACTTGACACTGATATCTACATGAAAATCCCCGAGGGAGTAACAATGCCAAGGGATCACAATCCTAATCTGCCTCGTGAGATGTTTTGTGTAAAACTTCGGAAATCCTTGTATGGATTAAAACAGTCTGGAAGAATGTGGTATAATTGATTAAAAGAGTACCTTACAAAAGAAGGTTACAAAAATGATCCCATCACCCCATGCGTTTTCATTAGAAAAACAATGAACGGTTTTACAATCATTGCGGTATATGTTAATGATTTAAATATCATCGGAACGGCTGATGAGCTTGAAGCTGCTGCAAAATACCTAATGAAAGAATTTGAAATGAAAGATCTTAAACTGACAAATTTCTGTCTCGGCCTGCAAATTGAACACCTCAAGGACGGAATCCTTATCCATCAAGAAAATTACACGCAGAGAGTTATACAAAGATTTGGAATGGCTAGATCGCACCCCCTGAGTTCTCCAATGGTCGTTCGAACTCTTAGTATTGAAAAGGATGAATTTCGACCACGAGAAGAAAATGAAGATATCCAAGGAGCTGAAGTACCATATCTTAGTGCAATAGGCGCGCTAATGTACTTGGCAAATAACATTCGACCAGACATAGCTTTCTCAGTCAATCTATTGGCAAGATTTAGTGCATCACCCACTAAGAGGCACTGGAATGGAGTTAAACATCTGTTAAGATATCTTCAAGGAACCCAGGACTTGGGTTTGTTCTACCCTAGAAGGAAAGATGCTACATTGATTGGATATGCAGATGCTGGATACTTATCAGACCCACACAAGGCAAAATCACAAACAGGGTATGTTTTCACGTATGGTGGCACGGCCATTTCCTGGAAGTCAACAAAGCAAACTTTGACTGCGACATATCAAATCAAGCAGAGCTAATTGCGCTCTACGAGGCTTCTAGGGAATGTGTATGGTTGAGGTCCATGATACAACACATCGAAAACGAATGTGAAATTAAGACAAGTGATCAACCAACCACAATATATGAAGACAATACTGCATGCATTACCCAAGTGAAAGGAGGCTATATCAAAGGAGATAGGACTAAACACATAGCACCAAAGTTCTTCTTCGCACATGATCTGCAAGAACAAGGCATAGTTAACGTCCAACAAATTCGTTCGAACGAAAATTTAGCAGATTTATTAACAAAATCATTGCCATCAAAGCAATTCCAAGAACTCGTTCGCCAGGTTGGAATGTGCCGACTGAAGGACAAATGTTGAACTCAGGGGGAGTGTTATATGTGCTGCACTCTTTTTCCCTTCGTCAGGTTTTATCCCACAAGGTTTTACTGACAAGGTTTTTAATGAGGCAGCATCATCTAACGTTAAAATTCATATGGGTGATATTTTCAAGGGGGAGTGTTGAATAACATTATGGTGAAAATTAGGGTGAAAATCTCAGCCCATAGTTTCCTCTGCAAAACATCCCTCCACCCATATGTTGCAACAGTAGTTAGGGAAGAAATTCCTTCCATACATTAAATGTATGGAAGAATTTCCTTCCAAACGTCAACTATGTATATAGTATATTTGTACTATAAATATGTGATCTGATGAATGAGAAGATACACACTTACTCTCAATCTTTACTCTCAATCTCCACTCTCAATCTTTCTCTTTCAGTATTTATTTCCCAACAATAACGACTAATTTAATTTATTTACGATCCACAATATAAATTCTTTATTTCTTATCCATTAAATAAGTTTACAATATCAAAATTTAAAATTGTAGATGATGTTAAAATTAAGTCTTCAAATTTACGTACACAAACTATTATCGTTACTAATTATGTGGAATTATGTATTATCATCATTATTAAATATTTATAGACTATTGTTTTACTAAATAAAATATTTATGCTAAATATTTACGAAATTGGTGGAATTAAAATAATCCGTTATTTTTTCTAATTATAAAATTAAGTTACAATTAATCAATATATATTAATAAAGCAGTAATTTTTCTATTATTTTAAATAATTCCACATCGCTCGAAAATACCAAAATCATTAATAAATAATTCAATTTAAAATACCAATCATATCGCTCGAAAGGTTCCTGCTTTATTAATATATATTGATTGATTAATTGATTCCTTAAAAAAAGTTTATCAAAATCATAAATGTAATGAAACGTCATTAACATATGGGCCCTTTAAAGGCCAAACCTATAGCTCTATCAATTATCACTAATCACTTTTAATTGTTTTCTATGAGAGTAAATGAAAATATTTATTAATTAAGCTTGTACTCCGTATGTAGTATTCCCACCGATTGTCTATTATCTTCCATATTTTCTTCGATGTCAAATTGAACTGAATACAGATTTGTAATAAATAAATAAATAACACATTTGAGACAAAGATCGTTATTAGAATAATGCGCTTCTGCATAGGCTGCATAGCCTTCTATATATCGCTATTTATTGACACAGTCTCTCGCGAAGAAATCCATAGATCTGATTAAATAGTCTTCAAAAGGATGAACTTTCTCTATTTTGACAAATAGTAGACCGAGATCTGACCTCAACTGTATAAGCGAACGTAGAAATTTCATTACTCTCATGATCTTGCACATAATTCTTGGACCTCTCCCAAAGAGAGAGCAAACTCACCGAAAACATAGGAGCATATCCATCAATTGATGGGGACAAAACGTCACAAGGGGAGGCAAGAGTTAGTTATTCATAATTATCTAAATAAATTAAATAAGATTAATAATAATACTGTAATAGAGATTAAAATTTGGAGCTTACCACTACCGAAATTGGTAGATGGCAGCCCCAAACGAAGATTTTTTTTTTCTTTTTATTTTTTAGGGTTTTGTGGAGGAGGAGGAGGCGAGAGATTAATTAGTTTATTATACTTTTTAGTATCTTCCATATTTTCTTATTGGGTTGAGTGTGATTTTCTTCCCACTTTCCATGTAAGGAAAGTTTTTCACCCTCATTAATTAATATAATATTCTTATCTCATACTTTTCCATCCCACTTTTTCTCATTTAATTAATATAATATTTCTCTCTCTTACTTTTTCACTCCACCTTTCAGTTTTTATCAATATAATACTCTCTCCTTAGCGGAGTACAAATATCTCAAAACCGACCTCAAATCTGGACTCAGCGGGTCGTTTCCAATAAAATAAAGATATTTTGAGCTAAAACCGCCACCATGGGCAAAATAGTCTTTTGCGACCGAGTCAAAACCCGATCAAAGTCAAAATCCGAAACAAAACCAGCCTCACACTGCGTCTAAATACACAAATGAACAAAGTCAAAACAAACCAAATCAATGGGCCACACAAAATCCCAACTTTCCAAAAAATGCTCCACCCGGTTAGACCCACTCGATCGAGTGCCTAAGGGCCACTCGATCGAGTGCACCCTCAAAAAACCACCAGGCACCTTTTTCAAGGCCACTCGATCGAGTGCACATAGTGCCACTCGATCGAGTGACCCCTAGCCGGGGGGGTGAAATCTGTAAATACCCCCCTTGGCTCCTCATTTCACAACTTTGGATCAACCTTCATTTTGCATCACCCTTAAGTTCTCTACACTCATACACACACAAAACCATCCCGAGATCGAGCCTCTCGACAAGCGAGAAAACCGTCTCCTCAGTCACACACCCTAACTCACCCTACATTCTCGATCGCTCCCGTGCCTACGCCGACACTCAACGAGCCCGTTTTCCGAGACCATTAGCATGTAGGTTGAAGGTGCACCAAATCCCGTTCTTCTCTTCTCTAATCTCCGATTCTCCTTTTCGTTTTTGTATACTAATCGTTAACATCTAACATCTAATTTCTGTTACTAACTACTAACTTTTGCTTATTGTTACACGCGTTTACATTATAGTACCACCAACATCTAATACTTTATTTTTCGCATCTAACTTTTATTTATCGTTCCTTACTATCTAATTTCTTTTATTTATCGTCCTTTTACTTTTTGTTCAATATTAATACCGCGTATATTATAATTTAACAAAACTATTTTCAAACTGATTCGAGCGACGTCCAATGACGCTAAATCGATTGTCGTAGGCTTAAAAGCCAAATTATGACGTAGAAATGCAAAGGACTTAAGTTTCGTGACGACGAATTGATTTTATTTGATCGAGTACATTCGATGATTGAACACCGTCTAATGTCCGTTACAATCCTCCGAAAAGTCGTACTGAGGGTGGCGTCCTTCGAGGCACACCGCCCTAGACACTTAAGGGTTAGGGCGCCTAATGGCGTACGCATAACCGATTGGATTATAACACGATTGTGGTAATTCATTGTCGAATGTATTCGACGCCATTTTCAAAACATCGCTCTAAAAGCCCGGGGTCGACTCCATAGTCGAACGTCGCGCATAAAAAGAGTTATCGACAATTGAGTTAGTATGAAACCCGATGGCGTCGAATCAAAATCATCACATAGTCCGCAACGATCAATAACGACATCATGACGCGGAGGGAATCGATATTCATTCTAGTTCAATTAATTTCGATTTCACAAATATTACTCTAAAATGCTTGATACCCGTTTCGTAACCGAGCATCGTGCACAAAGAGTTATCGAGAGTCGAACAAATATAAATTGCTTAATATTTATATTTGGTTCGACCATGCCTCGATTTGAACCATAAATTCACAAAATAGGTCGTTATAAAACGAGATATCACCCGCTACAGAGGGCACTCGATCGAGTGCCTAAGGGTCACTCCATCGAGTGACCCCCTCAAAAATGGACAGGGTGTCTTCGTCCAGGGCACTCGATCGAGTCCCCTTAATGACTCAGTTGAGTGACCTCTATAGGCCTCCAACGAAAGCCTAAAGACGACATAGAGTCTCGTCGAGTCACATTCACGACTCTTAGTCGATGCGTGCTAAATCGATCACGTACTCGTCTTCTAAAAAACTCATACATCGTATCACATTCTAATCCGTTATTATCTCATTACTTTCACGACTTAGAGTGACGTCTATACGACTAATTCCATATCGACGACTCTTTAGTCGTATCCGATATTCGATAAGTCAAGACATCTCCATTTCACCATGATAAGTCGGGACAAGACTTCGAGACCCGGGATCAAGCTAGCATTACGCTTCGATCCCGTACGCTAAACGCGTATCAAAGCCTTTGTCCTCCGATCGATGCACAACACAATGTGTAAGCGATCGTAGTTCGTCCAATTATTCAATTTACGGTTCCAATTCATTTTTTCTATTTACGTGTCCGTTTATAGATTGCATTTACCGTTGCTAATCCGTTTATCTTTGTCCTAGTATTTATATTCCGGGTTGTATTTCGCCCGTGTAATTTGTAATTTATTTTCGAGTTCGTTTTTGATGTTTGCCATTTACCGCTTTCTAAATGAACATCGCATGCTTAATTGAACTTCGACATAATTTAAGATGCATTAAACGACGTAGCTAAACACGTATTTCGCATGTGTAGCTAAAAACGTTGTTTGCATATCATTTAACCATCTTACTAACACGCGTACACGAAAACTGATCGATATCCTAGTAAAGGCCGCTAAGTGAGGGCGAGGTTGGGTGTCCTTTGTGGGCTTCCCAACACGTACCCTCACACCTTATTCAGAACCTTTCGTTTCCGGATGTACGAAACTGTTGGCGAACGAGAGTCATTCGATACACGATACCCGATAACTTGGCATCAGTATCGTTATGGAAAGGGACGTACCCCACAAGCTCTAGTACTAAAGCGGGTTGTGCTTTGTGCACGATACGCCTAAGTATAGAGTGGGTTCGAACGGGCCCAAACTCCCACAAAGTTCGGTGGCGACTCAAACTTTGATTTAAGTTTCGACCCGAGATCAATCTTACCACGAGATTCATTCGCCTATCCAAACCCGTGCGTGGCCGCGTCGGGGTGGACCTATTTCATGTCTACAATTTGGCAACCGGGGATACCTGATGTACCACTTGTCATCGAGATTCTCAGGGTGAGACTCGAAGAGAAATCGTTCGGTTATTAACGTGCGCATTTTAGTTCGATGGTTCATGCATAACCCATTTTTGCCCGGGTCGGTTACTTGTGACCGACGTCCCACTATACCGCGGTGCATTCCTACATGGGTGCGCTAAAGACATCTATGGCCGAACTCGTATGAGATTCGTGGCATGTTCTAAGTCCAATTCGGCTTAGGAAGTCCGTCCTGATTTACGAGAAAGGCATCGGTGTTGGTATAGACCCTATTTTGACCAGCCGAGACTTAGTATAAAGCATACATATTGTCGTCATAATGCTTGTTTGACTACTTGCTACTTGGTTTCCATGTCATTTTCAAAAACCATCATTTCTAAAAATGCATCCTTCCAAAATGTTCAGTTTTAAAAAAACCAGAAATGTCGTCCATTTCGGAACTCGATTTTTTCAAATATCCAATTTTCAAAGACTCGGAATACTGTCGAAATTTAGACTTATGATTTGACTCAAAGTAGCCCTTTTTTAGCCGGCATGATGCCCATTTCAAAATTCAAAACTCTCGACTTTTTCAAAAACTCGGTCCTGTCGGCATACTGCCATTTTCAAAAGTCAAGACCATTCTCGAATTTACAAAAGTCAACTTTTTCAAAACCTTCCTTATTATAGCTGGACCTACCTTAATCCGTGTGTTGGGTCTTTTCGTAATTCGTCGAAGGTCTTTAGCGTCGAAACTCCGTCGATCTTACATCACGGGTTTCCTCCCTATCCCAAGTCCGCCTTGTCTTAAAGGCATGACCAACCTGGGTAGGGCATACCCTTACAAAGGAAGGTCCGTCTAAACACTTGAGTCAAAAGTCTGGGAAAATCTCACGTGCTTCTTCCTTCGAACAGGACTCGGCCCATGTAATACCCCGTACTTTTCGAATAATGTTAAAATTTTAAACATTTATTTAAACCAAGTTTAACATTTGAAAAATTATTTTCGTGAATAAAATATTTTATTTTCCTTAAATTAAAAATTATTCCGTATTAAAAATATGAGAATTTATTTATCGAATTATTAAAAAAATTATCTTTCGCTAAATAAAGTTTAAAACCTGAAAATATTTTAAATAATGACCAGTCATTTTGACATTTTCTCATCTCGTAAAAATTTAGAAATAATTTATCGAATTCTTAAAATAATGATTACTTATAACTATTGTCTCATAATACTATTTATCGTTTATTTTACTTACCGTCTCAGAAATTCCTTTTCAATTTTTTTTACTGTTTCCATTATTTTAATTCCGTAATCTTATATTTCAACTTTTTGAGAAAGAAAGAAAGACGTTTGTACGAGAAACTAACCGAAACTCGAGCTCATAATTTCCCCCCACGTTAACAATGCTACTATTACTACAACCCTACACCTAACCCTAGTCTTGATACACCTACCCTACTACTTAGACCATCTCCATCCCATTCATTCTTCAAAAATGGAGGAGAATGAATGAAAATTAAGTTCTCCATCCATGAAGAATGGAAAAGGAGTGAAATGGAGAATGAATGGTTCTTCCCCAAGAATAAGGTGAAGAATGAAAAACTTGAGGGCTCCACCACAATTAGCACAGTCAATTTTTTTTTTGATTTTGGTCCACTCAATTTGAAGTTTTGGTGGAGTTTGCGATTTCTTTTCTTTGGCCCACCTCCAAGTCTACAAATCACAATGTGCCAAGTGTAGTTACTTTTCTTTGGGACCCACTGAAGAATAAAAAAATTATTCTTGGATGGAGTAATTTTTTTAGGATAGAAAAATTGGATAGATATAATAAGGTGGAAAAAGAGGATCCCACCCAAGAATGGAAAAACCATTCACCTATACCATGATACACTACACTACACTAACCTACACTACACACATTACAGTACACTATTACTCACTAACATACTAATCTACACTACTATATATACGAGTACTACATACTATATACTACTCCGCTATATACTACATTACTACTACGTACTACTACTTACTACTTACTACTTACTAAGGCCCTGTTCTTTTCGGCTAAAACAGGGCTGAGCTGAGTTGAGCTGGTCTGATAGAAGTTGAGCTGATCTGATAGAAGCTGAGCAGGACTGATAGAAGCTGAGTTGAGCTGATAGAATCTGAGCTGGACAGAGCAGAGCTGAACTAAAAGAAGCTGAAACTAATAAATACTTATATAAATTATCTAATAATATTTTTAAAAAAATGAAAAATTATAATACAAAATAATAATAATAATAATAATAATAATAATAATAATTATAATTATTATTATTATTATTATTATTATTATTATTATCATTAATAATAATAATAATAATAATAATAATTTTAATTAATTAATAATAATATTAATAATAATAATAATAACAACAACAACAATATAGTACTTTCTCTAAATCATTTGACTTCTACTTTTTTTTTTCATACTTGGCAATAGAAAATTTATTACGTATATATCTTTGATTACGTAATATACAAAATTTTAAATTTTGATATTCTTAAATCTTAATACAATACAAATAATATTCATATGATATATTGTACTCCGTATGGTGTATATATTACATATTCCATTCACTTAAAAATAGTGTAAAAAAACGTAAATTAATTGTAATGACCTTGAGATAGAGTTGTAAATATTTGAATGTAATATCTACTAGATTAAAACCCGTGGACTGCACGAGTTAGTTGGCTTAATTACATTGATAATGTACATTCGTTAAATAAGAAACTTAATCAATCTATATCGTTATAATAAATAAGATGATTACATGATATTAGCCATCAAACTTATTTTAGCTAAGTTTATAGTTCTAAGAGCTCATTTTAAAACTCCAAAGAACGTACATATGATTACTCTTATTTATAATATAAAATTTCATCGCCTTATTATAATTGTTTTTTGATTGATATATAAGAACGAATTAATTTTTTGATTCATATCTAAGAACGAAAAATTAGTCTTATTTATAATATAAGATTCTATCGCCTCATCATAAATTTTCGATGTTGGATAATTTATTCAAGGTTTATAGTCTTAAGATCTGCTTTTAAGGCCTTAGAAAAACGAACGATTTCTCTTATTTACTTCGCATAATATAGAATCATCACCTTGTTTTAATTTTTTCGATGTAAGATAATTTTAGGTTTGTAGTCTTTTTAAAAGCTTTTTAAGACTCAAAAGATTGTTGGTTGATATTTAAAACCAAAAGATTACTCATTTATGATATAGAATTTCATCACCTCATCATACTTTTTCGATGTGTTATAATTTGTCGATGTGAGATAATTTAACTAAAATGTGGTATAATTTGACTAAAATTTGTATTCTTATTTATATAATATAGAATCATCACCGTACCTTATTTTAATTGTTTTGATGTGAGATAATTTTAAGTTTGTAGTCTTATTAAGACCTTTTTTAAACTCAAAATATTATTGATTGATATTTAAAAACAATGATTACTCTTATTTAGTAGAAATTCATAATCTCATCATAATTTTTCAATGTGAGCGAATTACTTAAATTGGTTGATATTTAAGAAAGAATTATTATGTCTTATTTATAATATAGAATTCCATCACTTTATTATAATTTTTTACTTAAGTTTATAGTCTTAAGAACTTGTTTAAGACTCAAAAGTTTTTGTTTGATGAAATTTTATAGTTTTTCAAATGTGGGATAGTTTTACTTAAGTTTATAGTCTTTATATATTTTTAAGACTCAAAAGATTTTTGGTTAATATCTAAGAGCACATGATTACTCTTATTTATAATATAAAAAGTTTCATCACCTTATATATTTTTTCAATGTGAGATTATTTGTACTTATGTTTGTAGTCTTATTAAGAGACTTTTAAAAACTTAAAGGGTTTTTTTATTGATATTTAAGAACGAATGATTAGTCTTATTAATAATATTGAATTCATCAACTTATCATAATTTTTCGATGTGGGATAATTATTTATTTAAGTTTATAGTCTTCCATCACCTTGTCATAATTTCTCATTATGAGATAATTTACTTAAGCTTATGGTCTTAAAAACTCTTTTTAGAACTAAAAAAAATCATCATTACTCTTGATTATAATATAGAATTTCATCACCTCATCATAATTTTTCTATGTGAAATGATTTTAAGTTTGTATTCTTATATATAAAAGCTTTTTAAGACTTAAAAGTTTTTTTCTTGATATTTAAAATTGAATGCTACTACTCCCTCCGAGTTACTATGATTGACCCATTTGCTTTTGCGGTGAAAAATAAGGAAGAAAAAATGAGTGGTTCAAAAAAGGAGGAAAAACTGAAAAAGAGAGAGAAATGGATGGGTAAATGTGAACCACACATTTATGGGCTAAAATAGAAAGTCGGTAAAGGATTAAACTCAGCTCAAAAAGAAATATGTGTCAATGATAGGAACTCGGAGGGAATATTATTTATAATATAGAATTACATCACCCCATCATAATTTTTCGATGTGAGATCATTTAAATGTTTTTCTTTGTCGATATTTATTTAAAACCGAATGATAACTCTTCTTCATAATATAAAAATTGATCACCTCATCATAATTTTTCGATGTAGAATAATTACTTCAGGTTTATAGTCTTAGGAATTCTTTTTGAGATTCAAAAGACTTTTGGTAGATATCAAAGAACTTATTATACTCTTTATTTATAATATAAAATTTCATCATCGTATTATAATTTGTCGGTGTGGATAATTTTAAAACTGTTATATATAATAAATTCATCACCTAATGTGAAACAAATAATATGAAATTTGCACTCTAATGAAAGCATTTTCACCACGAATCTAATTATTTCATTTTTATAATTTATTATATGATAATGTTTTTAAAAAATGAACTCTAAAGGTTTTTAACTAAGAATTGTAAAACATCACATTAATATAATAGATTAAATATATATTGTAATAATCAAAAGATTCTGTAATTGATTTTTTTAATTATTTATGATACTTTCCTAATTTGAGGTTTGATGAAACGGACCAATGAGATCGCTCGAAAAAAACTTTGTTTATATATATATATATATATATATATATATATATATATATATATAGTCAAGATCCGGTGAGAACCTTTAGTATAATGAGAACTGTGAGAACTTTTCTAATCATTAGATCTTCTAAGATCTAACGACATACATTAATTGAAATTCATCTCCACTCTTATACAAGTCATTTGACTCATATTCTTTACCCAAAAATAGAACCTGGCACTTTGTTGATTTGCTCCTTCCCTTCCACCACTCAACTTCATTCAAACAAAAGAAAGTCGTGAAATGAAGATTCACAAATTCACAATCGATTCTCCAATTTCACAAATGAAGATTCAATTCTTGAGTGGAGACAACAATTATAATTTCTCTAAACAAAAATGTGTACTTGATGAGATTTGTTAAATTATTTTTCTTTATACAAGTTTTTATTAACATAAAATTGGGGATTTTGTGAATTAAGGTTTGTTCATCGAATCACGTATTATCGACATTCATTAAATTTCCTTAGAGACGTCAAAAGTAGTGTTTTCTAAATGTACGCTAAAATTAAGGTTTTTTACTAAAATTGAAAAATGATACGCTAAAATTCAAAAAAGAATACGCTAAAATTGAGAAAAAGGTACGCTAAAATTCAAAAGGGGTACGCTAAAATTTTAAAAAAAAATACATTAAAATTAAAAAAATGATACACCAAAATTTAGGAAGGCTACGTTAAAATTGAGAAATGGTACACTGAAATTCAAAAATGGTACGCTAAATTTTTTTAAAAAAAAGGTACACCAAAAATTCAAAAATGATACGCTAAAATCAGAAAGAGTATACTAAAATTCAGAAAGGATACACTAGAATTAAAAAGGGTACGCTAAATTTAAAAAAGGGTATGCTAAAATTAAAACACAAATTCTTGTTTGTGACGGAATTATCCGTCACAAACTTATAACGTGTCAAATACGATCCGTTTACATAGAAAAGACAAAATACTACAAAAGCACGAGTTATCTTTTCTACTTAAATGAGGAGGATTTGACCCGTTTTAAGTCAAATTCAAAAAGGGTACGCTAGAATTGAGGAAAGGTTCACCAAAATTCAAAAACTAAAATAAAAAAAGAGCACACCAAAATTAAAAAAGAGTACGATAAAATTAAAAGCTAGCTTAGTCAATATACTCTCTCCGCTAAAATTCTAGTCTATTTTGATAATGGCTTTGTCCCGTTCTGCACTAACAACACATAATTTGACATTCATTTCATTTATGGGAAAGTCCAAGTTTCAAATAAAAAAATAAGAATGAATTGCAATCCAAGTTCCAAATTAAAAAGATTGAGGACAAAATTGAAATGTATTTCCGCAATTAAATCCTTTTAAAAAAATTGAGAATGAAACTGAAATGTGTTTCGTAATTAAAATATTAAAAAATTGAGGATGAAATTGAAATTTGTTTCCAAAATTAAAACCAAGTACTAACATGCAACTTCATGAAAAAGAGGTAAAATTTTCAATGTATGCATGAGTATTCGAACCCACAATCTAATGACCAAAAATTCAATCCAAACCAACTGAGACACAACGTGATACTAATTGTATTACTTCGCTAATAACACTAATAACAAAGTAATTTGAACTTGGGTTGTGATCACCGCGGCATCCTACATGTATCTTTATTATTTATTTAATGGAGATAATTAGTTCTCATGGTTCTCATTATATTAGGAGTTCTCACAAGATCCTAAATCTACACACACATATATTGATTTCAAGACCTCGCTCAAAATACTATGGAAATGCATAATAATATTAATAATTATTATAACAACAATGACGAAGATGATGACGACAACGATGATAATAATAATTTGTTATTATTATTAAGATTAAGAAATTTGAGTAATAAAAATAACAACAACAAAAACAACAATAATTTTATCATTAATTATTATTTTTTTATGAAAAGAAACTTGCATTAATATTGAAGTGCAATAATAATAATAATAATAATAATAATAATAATAATAATAATAATATTATTATTATTATTATTATTATTATTATTATTATTATTATTATTAAATTATTATTTTAGGAGCCGAAAATATTAGAGCTGAGCTGAGCTGAGCTTATAGAAGCCGAGTTGAGCTGGTCTGAAACGGGCTGAAAATAAGCTGAAAAGAACAAGGCCTAATACTACATATACAACGTACTACACTACTTCTAATTACTATACTATAATACATACTACATACTATATTTACTCCCTCGTCATTCTCTATAATTGGAGCATTGGGAATGAGGAGCGACCTAGTATTTGGCGGAATCATTTTTTCTGCACCCGTATTAAGGACCAAATCATTTCGATCGAAATGTCTTTAAAGAGGGAAAGAAACAACTTTTCTAACGTAGACAATATTATTGACCTGACCACCTTTAATTCTTAATAAATACTCTGTAATAGTTATTAAGGTAACCAAACTTTTCTTCTAACAACATTTTATATATATAAGCGTATTATTTTACTAACTTAATAAATTGCTTATTTAAATATTTAGGTTTATTTGTATGACTAAATTACTTATGTATATAAAAATGTTACATGATATTTTATTTATGTTATATAATTATTTATGACTAAATTCAACTTAACTAAATTATCACTTGTTAAATTTACTTTTGATGCGCGTCTGATTGTCGCCTATCAAACGCGGTCAAACAATATTTATAAACTCCGAAATACTTCTACGTAGTAGTGGCAAGTCGGGGATCGATCCACAGGGACGGTCGAGGGGTAGTCGGTCAAGTCTAAGTTTCAAAGTGATTGGGGTAGAGAAGGGGGGAGTTTTGGTCGAGAGAAACCAGACTATCTAAATGAGCTACGAAACTAAGGAGAGCAAACAATAATGCTAAAGCTAGAAACAATGATGGGAAAGGCGTTAGGGAGAGTCGGGGAATCGGAAAACAAGATAAAAGTATAACGTTGCAAGAATTATCACAAGGTGTATAAGGGAGGTTCCACGCACCTTTCGGTTTCCCTACCGGCCAAGTCTAAGCCCGCTTTCGCAACGAATAAACTAAGGTCTCTAGACGGAATTACCCAAACCCCGAGTTTCCCCATATTGGTCCAAGTGAGTCAAGTCAACCTAGGTGATCAAGCTAAGTCAAACATAACACAACAATACCATCAAGACAAGATCACCCTCAAATGCAATAATTTCACTAGATAAAATCTTTTCCTAGAATTCCTCCTCCCCTAGCCCCCTAACTAAAATCTACTCACTACCCATAATTAAACTAACACTAAGGAGACTAGAAGGAAGATTAAACATGATTAAACTAGAGGAGAAATAACTAATCTAACCCAATAAAGAAAACTACACTAACAAAACAACACTAACTATGGAAAAACAATCTAAGGAGAAATAAACTAAGGAGAGATGAACAAACAAACAAACAAAGAAAACTACACTAACATGAAGATTAACAAGAAACTAAAGAACAGACTAATTAATCAAGAAAAGGAGAAGAAATAAACTACCAATTATGGAGAAGACTAAGGAGGAAGATGAAGATTAACATAAATAAGAAGCTTCAAGAAATAATACAAAGATCTTGTCACTAAACCCTTGCAAAACCCTTGAATCTTCAATATAAACACAATCTTCAACTAAAGATGGAAACTTGATTACAAATTAATAGTAGATCTAAACTAAACTAAGAGAGTTTTACTAAATCTATGGAATTTTTACTATGTGAACTATTACTACTACTATGAAGATCTACTAACCTAAGGAGGCACTAAACTAACACTTCATATGTTTTGTGGCACAAAACCCTAGGATAAGTATATATAGAGTTACTTAATGGGTCACACAAGTTTAAGGCCCATAATCCAATCTTTCTTCATTAAGCTAGAACTTCACCCTTTGCATCTTCATGGGGTAAAACTTCACCCTGCGGTTGACGACATTGGCACCACCGGGTGAAATTTCACCCGGTGAGATTTTCTTCTCGAATCGTCATTTTTGGCGTTTTTCTCCATCGGGCGAAATTTCACCCGGTGGGCGAAATTTCGCCCGGTCGTTTCGCCTGGTCAGAACTGCCCACGAAAATCTTCGAGAGTGGAAAATGTCGTCGGACGAAATTTCGCCCGGTGATGACTCACCGGGTGAAATTTCACCCGCTGATACTTCTCTTCAATTCTGGTCTTTTTCTTCGTCGATCAATTGAATTACTTGAACTTTCGGTTGTGTGCTTTGCTCTTGGATAATATCTCTCTCATGCTCGTAGAAGCTCATACACGTTTTCGGTCGAAAATCCTATCAAAATAGACAGAAAACTACCAAAAATACGTAAAATGTAAAAGAGAGACACTAATGCGAGAATTACTCAAAATACGGCGATAATCGCGCTCAAGTCCCGCAAAACGGAGGAAAAACAGGTCTAAATGGGAGGAAAAACGGTCCAAATTTGGCACACAACAATTCCCCCACACTAAAGCGTTGCTCGTCCTCGAGCAAAGACCCAAAAAGAAATTAACTACTACTACTAAGCTAGACTATGTTAAGCCGATACGGGTTAATTAATGGGCCCGCTCCGTCCCTTCAACTCACATCGAAATACCCATGAGGTAGAGTACTCCCATGCAAGGCAAGTTGGGGCTTGCTCAAAATTGGGGTTGCGACCAACACACACAAACACATAAAAACAAAGAAGACACACGAAAGATAGCCGCAACCAAAGAGAAAATAAATCAGCGAATCCCTCATCGAAACGGCGGAGAAAGCACCGATTTGAGCTTAAGACAAGCGAGAACACTACCAAGCTAGTAACACAAATTGACATGGACAAGATCCTAATAGGATGACAATCAAACAATAAAAACATTGAAAATTTACCAAGGTCCTTCTAATTCTACTAGAGATGCCTACAACAGGACGATAAATGGAGTGGATAAGTGAGAACCATGGAGTTAGTAAGCACTGTAGGTAAGTGTTATGCCGTCTCCTAAGCTAAGCCTAGAGGATCGTCCCAAACTCGAGAAAGCCAATTAGACCAAAAAGGATGGACAAGTGTTTGCAAAATGGTAAAGATTGCCAAATTACCGCTATTTTCCTTCCTCGGGACTCGGTCCTCTAGTAGGCATTTCACGGCAATAAGTCAATCAAGGGATTATTTGGGTTTGGGAACGATTTTTGAGATTTTGATTTTCTTTTCGGTTTTCTTTTCCCATTATTTCGATCGAGGGTTTTTTTCGTAACCCCCTTCTTCTTCATTTTTCCCTTTTTCTTTTTGAATAGCTCTTTTCTGGCTAGATAGTTCATTTGAGATCAAGGTAAAGCATATTCTTGCAAACTTATTTGAGGAAATGGGTGAATGGTAAAAAAAATAGGCTAGTCGGGTGTGCACCCCCTCCGAACCCAGAAAAGGATGGAAATTTGGACTAAAGAAATGGCTTCTCAAGTAAGGTCACCTAAGAGAACGGAGAACGGTAACCAAGGCTTTATCACTCCATGGATGGTCAAGGTGGTCAAATGCAAATCCCGGTGTAGACTCCTAGTAGAAAAGATGGACTTATGGTAAAACTCCAACGTAAAAATTGGTTCAAAGTCATTCTACTAGAAACATGTCCAAAAATCAAAAAGGGTCACTAACAAGGAAGTAATAAACACTCGGCCTAGACTCAAAATCGGGTTTTCGAAAACTTTACCTAGACAAACTATACACAAAAATGAAAAGGTCACACCAACGATAAAAAACACAAGAAAACAAAACAAAACCACAAATATAGTCAAGCACTCCGAACTCCATCAAGTCAACACAATTCACAACCACCAATTCCAAAATGTTCACCAAGTGAACCTCCAAATAGCATAAATGCTCAAACTCCCATGCATAAGAGAAAAGGATAAAACGAAGGTAGAAAGTATTACCGCGCGGTCTTCATTTCATTTCCGCTACCTTACGTATCCATGCTAAATAGTTAGCGATGTACTTACAAGAAGGAGAATGCAAGGCAATACAAGTGGCACAAAAACAAAAATAAAAGAAATGAAAACTAAAATGAAGAGAAAAAGGAAATTTTTTTTTTGGGTTTTTGGTTTTTAAAGGAAAAATGAAAAAGAAAAGGAAGAAAAGGGATCTAAGAAAAAAGATAGTATGATCCCTGCCCCACACTAAAACTGTGTATTGTCCCCAATGCATAAGTAGAGGAAGAATCGAAAAAGAATAAAAAGAGAAAAGAACGGAAAATCTTTTTGAATTTTTATGATTTTTCAAATGTTTTTGGATTTTTGATAATTTTTCAAATGTTTTTGGATTTTTGATAATTTTTCAAAATGAAGAGAATAAAAAGAAAAGAAGTGAAATGAAAAAGAAAGAAAAAGAGGTGAAAAGAAAAGGAAAGTGAAAAGAAAAGGGAAAAAGAAGATAAAATTGATAAGTGGAGAAAGGGCGTAGGTGTAATCACGTGGATTTTTCAAATTGGTCTAGGTGCGATCAAATCACCTAAGACCGGGAGCAATAATCATGTCCTTCTTCCCTAAGGCACCTGCAAATAAAATCTCACGTTTGTAACGACCCAAGTAGGGCCACGTGAGGGGCTGACAATTCACCAAACCAACAAAAATATTACCACAAATCAACCAACAACCATAATTATCAAAAGCAAAAAATTGGCGCTACAAGGACTGACAAAAATTACTGAAATAAGAGAATAGATTACTGACAACTGACGACTGACATCCAACACCCCCACACACACTGACAACACTCGACCACTCACATCGGACCCGGGGGACGAGGTGGCGGGTAGTAAGACCCTGGCGGAGGCATACCGAAAAATCGATCAAAATAAAGTTGTTGTTGTTGCATGCAACATCCTTTGGTTCTCCTCCGCCGCCAACCTCGTTGCTTGGGCATCCCTATCAGCGTCCCTAGCCATCTCAAAACTACTCCGGGCAAACTCAAAGCCTTCCCTAGAGTACGTGTATGAACTATGCGCCGTATCGCGCGCATCCCGGGCTACGTTATAGGCGTTCTGGGCCAGGTTCAGAGAGTTGGTCGAGTTCTCCCAAGTCTGACGTGTACGGTCATAAACTTCCCCCCACTGGTTATAAAAGTCCTCCGATCTGAAGAACGAGAAGTGTCGTGGAGGACTCATGTTGACGTCCTCCTGGAAACCCGGGGTAGACTGGGTGAACGTGGAGTGTCTGTGTGGTTCAAAGTTGGGTGTGAAAAATTGTGAGGTCTGGGGTTCGGTCTGATGGGAGGAAGAGGGTCCATGTGATGATGACGGTAAAGTTCTATGACCCTCATCCCGGGAGGTTTCAACCTCCGGTTCCTCCCCCGACACGTCTACGACCTCAATATCATCGTCGCCATAATCTAAAGGTCCCTCGGGGTATTGAACTATATAAAACTTACCTCGGGTGTTATCTCGAATGTATTCCCCAGACCTCTTCGGTATGCCGAAGTTCTCTTCAATATCTAGCCTAACCCATTCGGGGTTAGGCATTGCAATAACTCTCATTTCAGTAATCTTATACATGAACAAACTGTTATAATCCCCTTTCTGGGGACACACAAGGAAAGGACAATAAACTTCATCTATAAAAATTCCCGCCCCGCCAACTGGTGCTAAATCGCTAAAATCGATGCCCAAGGCTTTAGCTAACATCGTTATAATACCGCCACAAGAAATTTTCTTGCGGCTGCCCTTCGCAACCTGGGCAAAATTAGTAGCTAAGGTCTCAGACATATCAATCGACGGGCCTCTGTTCAAAACTGCATCCTCCAACAGCTGTACAGTTGTAGCACTACAGTTATGGTGCGTATCAAAGTTTGTCAAGAATGAGTTGGCTATGATACGCGCCAAATACCGAAGGATGGGGTTTCGAATAGAGAAAGAACGCATCTTTCCTCCCTTGAAAGTCCTCTGGCGGGCTATTTTAAACCAGAATCGATCTCGGCCGAATTTATCGTCCCGAGTCTGTCCCGCCCTAGGCCTTCCAAGGACCGAAGAAGGTAAACCAAGCAGTGTACCAAAGTCCCTCAAGTTGAGGACGTACAGAGTTTCTCGCAACTGAAAAGAGACAGTAGCATTATCGTCACCACTTAGCTCAAAAGTTGCGAAAAACTCGCACGTCAACTTCTGAAAAGGTTCCTCCTCGGAGGCATAAGATTTGATGAGACCAAGGCTTCGGCACATTGCTTGTACCTGCGGTTCTATGCCCATACGCTCAAGTACATCTCGAGCCGCCCAACGAGTCGGCTCGAGACGACAGACCCAAAATTTTTTACATTTATCATGATGAGCTTTTTTAGCGAAATATAAACCAGAATCAGCATGACGAAAATTACGACGAATTTTAGGGTAACGTACCTCTAGCGGAACAGGTTGTTCGCGCGGGATTGAGCCTTGCGTCTGAACGGGCATCGAGACAGATTCGTCTCGAGCCGCGGTAGGCTCCTCCGACCTAGAGGACGATGTTGACCCCCAATTTCGATTAAGCATTGAAGAAATCCGTTTCCTTGCCATTTGCTTAACCCTCCTCATCCTTGTTGCTTGAATTTGACAAATATGGTGATGATGGTCTCGGTTTGGGTTTGTCGGATCTTGAACGATTTCTAAAAACAAACTCCAAGGAAGTGGTAGAAATGTGATGGGGATGAGGAATATATAATTTAATTGGAATTTGGTGGAGGAATGGAAGGATTAGAGGTGGTTTAAGGTGGAGGATTTGGGGTTTGTTTGGGATTTTTGGGGTTTATTTGAGGAGAGAGAGAGGAAAAGGTAGATTATGAGGATGGGTAGGGTGTTTGGCTGGGTAAAGGTTCGCGGGGTGTTATTTCGCCCGGTGGTCACCATCGGGCAAAATTTCACCCGACGGTGTTCGGGTCAAAAATCGTCATTTTCGCGCAATTTCACCACCGCGCGAAATTTCGTCCGGTGAGATCTCACCGGGTGAAATTTCACCCGGTCAGATTTCCGTCAAATTCCAAGTCGCAAAATATTTTTACCGTAGGGCGAAATTTCGCCCGGTGAGATTCCACCGGGTGAAATTTTGCCCGACGGATTTTCCGTCAATTCCTTTTAATTCGAGCAAAATTGCCATCGGGGGAAGTTTCACCCGGTAAAATAATTCACTTCAAAATAGGACTTTGCTACAAAAAATCTCTTCGACTTGGCCCAAATCATCCTTAACTCTTCAATAAGATTAATCCTCTCGACCCATGTATTAGCTACATGGAAAAAAACTCTCAAAATTCATAGCGAAACCCAAAAATTCCAAAAAAAAATCTTCACAATCCCTGGAGGTACCAAAGCAAGCTCCAAAAGAAAAATCCAAAAGTTATTGTCCAAAGAGAATAAAAGAAGAAAAAGAATATACAAATATTTACAAGGTGGTTATTATGGACACCACCAAACCGAATTGAATAGTTTGAGCTTAGTCGGGGTTGCTTGAAAAGCAACCCGGAGGGTCTTGGTCATTAACTTCAAATTCAATGTTACCGATCTTGAGCTTTTCTCTAAACTCCGGTAAGCCCATAAGTCGTGCTACCTCGGGAAGCATTGCAAATTCTTCGGGAATATCTTCTTCGGAGGTAGAACCGAGTATAAATAGAGCACCGTCATCTTCTTCATTATCATAGTCAAGATCTTCGGTAGAGGGTTCTTCATTGGGTGGAAATTCCACCATTTGATTCCAAAATTCCGCTTGAGAATTGTCTGGAAGGAACGCGGGAAGCACAAATTGAACCATATCATTAACAACATTGAAAGATAGTCGCCCCTCGCTTTACATCAATGATCACTCCACTGGTAGCTAGGAAAGGCCGTCCCAAGAGAATAGGATTCTGCTCCTCTATAGGCATATCGAGAATGACAAAATCGGTGGGGATGTATAGATTCCCCACATTTACCATGAGGTTACGGGCTAGTCCATAGGGTTCCTTGGTAGTTCCATCGGCCATTTGCACATTAACTGGGAAATGTTCCAAGTCCTTAATATAAATGGTTTGAGCAATGGCTAGAGGCATTAAACTAATGTCGGCACCAAGATCACACAAGGCTCGGTCTATCAAAACATGGTCTATGAAACAAGGTATAGCAAAGCTACCCGGATCTCCTAACTTGATGGGAATTGTAGCTCTTGGGGGTAGTCCTTGGGGAAACGGGAACTCTTTCCCTCTCGGTGGGTTTCAAAATAATGTCACGAATATATCCGGACGGTGTGGGCATGGAGGGCTTGTATCAATATTTTCGATAAGATCGGTGAAGGTTATCATGCCCAAAGCTTGGTTATTGAATGAGATTAGTGACTTGTCATTCAAGGGGGGCACTTCGATCCTAGACACTAGATTTGTGTCCTCTATGGGAATTTGTTCAATAACGTATGCAGTGTCTCCTACAAGGTACTTTGATGGATCTCTTCTTGGTCTTTCCGTTACGTCCTTGACCACTTTCTCATCGGATTCATTGATTGAGGGATGAGGTGTAGTTTGTGGGTCAAAGGGTTTCACCGGTTCCTTTTTGCTCATTACCTTAATGGCATTCACGGATGCATGATTGGAAGAATTGGTCGGCTCTTGAGAAGATCGAGCTTGCGAGGCGGAACGTGCCTCTAAAGCCTCAATTCTAGCTCGATTTGACGCATTTTCTTTCAATAGAAAATTGATTGTTTGTTGAATGTCATAAAGGGGTTGAAAGTTACCTTGAAAATGCCTTGGAGGACCTTGATTATATGGACGATAGTTTCCAAATGGAGGACCATAGCTTGGTCGAGGTGGTCCTTGAGAATAAGAATAACCTTGATTGAATTGATTTGTATGAGGAGGTCTCGGTTGATAATAGGAACCGTGTGAATTAGGATAAACCTTTTGATTGGGGGCTCTTGGAAAAGGATATGATCCTTGAGTAGGCATGGAATAAAATCCGGTCCCCAAATTAGGATTGTTCGTTTGAGATTTTTCATGGGTTATTTGGGTGTTGGCTTGATAAGCACTCTTTTTTCTCATACACAATTCGGAATCGTGGTCATATCTCCCGCAATGATCACATGGAATCTCAATGCGATACAATTTAGGTGGTGAAATGGATGATCGTCTTGGTGAACTTACCCTTCTTGGTGGAGATGATCCTTTTGGAGATATTCTAGTCTTGGGTGGAGAATTGCCTCTAGCAACATAAACTTCAAATTGCTTGACCAACTCCTCTACCCTAGCTTCAAGATCGGTTCTCCTTTCGGTTAACGATGTCGACTCACCACTTAGCTCTTCATGTTGATCATTTCCGGAGTATTCATCATTCTTGGCTATCCTTTCAATGAGTTTTGTAGATTCGATTTCATTTAACAAAAAGAAATCGCCTTTTGCCGCCGCAATGACATTTTCTTTGGCGTTGTTCGATAACGAGTGGAAGAATATATGAAGTAGAAGCCAACTAGGGATGTCGTGGTGCGGACATTTCCTTTGCAATGTTTGAAATCGGTCCCAGGCTTTACCTATGGTTTCATTTTCTTGTTGGAATGTTTGAATTTCTCTTCGGAATTTGTTGGTCTTGGATGGTGGGTAGTATTTTTCGAGGAAGGTGTTGCACAATTGCTCCCAAGTGCGAAAAGTATTGTTGGGGAAACTTTTAATCCATCTCCTTGCTCCACTACGCAAGGTACGAGGAAAAAGGATCCGACGTAGTTGGCACTCGGCGACACCTTCAAGCTTGACACCAATAAGACTTTCCTTGAAAAGGCAAACATGCTCTATCACATCTTCATCCGGCAATCCTCGAAAAGTTTATTGTTGAATCAAATTGATGATGGAAGGTTTAAGTTCGAAACTCTCCGGGATGGCTCCAATGAAGACGGGTGAAGAAATATCTTCAATAGATGGTTGAGAATGGGACCCAAGTGTAGCCATACTTGAATCCTTGGATGTTGTTCAAAGATGAGGTGTTAGGAAATGATGAAATTGGTGGAAGATCACAATATCAAGTTGTTGCTTCGGTCACAATATTTCCAAGTGACTTGGTCTCCGAATGAGGATCAAGCAGCCTAAATCAAAAGTATACCTAGCAAAAACTCAACAAACAATGAGTCCTCCTAGCACCCAATGGCACTAGGGTAGGAGGAAAGAAAAAAAATTATCCAAACACAATAGAACTAAAACTTGATTAACTAATCACCGTCCCCGGCAACGGCGCCATTTTGATGCGCATCTGATTGTCGCCTATCAAACGCGGTCAAACAATATTTATAAACTACGAAATACTACTACGTAGTAGTGGCAAGTCGGGGATTGATCCACAGGGACGGTCGAGGGGTAGTCGGTCAAGTCTAAGTTTCAAAGTGATTAGGGTAGAGAAGGGGGGAGTTTTGGTCGAGAGAAACTAGACTATCTAAATGAGCTACGGAACTAAGGAGAGCAAACAATAATGCTAAAGCTAGAAACAACGATGGGAAAGGCGTTAGGGAGAGTCGGGGAATCGGAAAACAAGATAAAAGTATAACGTTGCAAGAATTATCACAAGGTGTATAAGGGAGGTTCCACCTTTCGGTTTCCCTACCGGCCAAGTCTAAGCCCGCTTTCGCGACGAATAAACTAAGGTCTCTAGACGGAATTACCCAAACCCCGAGTTTCCCCATATTGGTCCGAGTGAGTCAAGTCAACCAAGGTGATCAAGCTAAGTCAAACATAACACAACAATACCATCAAGACAAGATCACCCTCAAATGCAATAATTTCACAAGATAAAATATTTTCCTAGAATTCCTCCTCCCCTAGCCCCCTAACTAAAATCTACTCACTACCCATAATTAAACTAACACTAAGGAGACTAGAAGAAAGATTAAACATGATTAAACTAGAGGACAAATAACTAATCTAACCCAATAAAGAAAACTACACTAACAAAACAACACTAACTATGGAAAAACAATCTAAGGAGAAATAAACTAAGGAGAGATGAACAAACAAACAAACAAACAAAGAAAACTACACTAACATGAAGATTAACAAGAAACTAAAGAAAAAACTAATTAATCAAGAAAAGGAGAAGAAAGAAACTACCAATTATAGAGAGGACTAAGAAGGAAGATGAAGATTAACATAAATAAGAAGCTTCAAGAAATAATACAAAGATCTTGTCACTAAACTCTTGCAAAACCCTTGAATCTTCAATATAAACACAATCTTCAACTAAAGATGGAAACTTGATTACAAATTAATAGTAGATCTAAACTAAACTAAGAGAGTTTTACTAAATCTATGGAATTTTTACTATGTGAACTACTACTACTACTATGGAGATCTACTAACCTAAGGAGGCACTAAACTAACACTTCATATGTTTTGTGGCACAAAACCCTAAGATAAATATATATAGAGTTCCTTAATGGGTCACACAAGTTTAAGGCCCATAATTCAATCCTTCTTCATTAAGCTAGAACTTCACCCTTTGCATCTTCGTGGGGTAAAACTTCACCCTGCGGTTGACGACATTGGCACCACCGGGTGAAATTTCACCCGGTGAGATTTTCTTCTCGAATCGTCATTTTTGGCGTTTTTCTCCATCGGGTGAAATTTCACCCGGTGGGCGAAATTTTGCCCGGTCAGAACTGCCCACGAATTCTTCAGGAGTGGAAAATGTTGTCGGGCGAAATTTCACCCGGTGATACTTCTCTTCAATTCCGGTCTTTTTCTTCGTCGATCAATTGGATTACTTGAACTTTCGGTTGTGTTCTTTGCTCTTGGACCGTATCTCTCTCATGCTCGTAGAAGCTCATACACGTTTTCGGTCGAAAATCCTATCAAAATAGACAGAAAACTACCAAAAACACGTAAAATTCAAAAGAGAGACACTAATGCGAGAATTACTCAAAATACGGCGATAATCGCGCTCAAGTCCCGCAAAACGGAGGAAAAACAGGTCTAAATGGGAGGAAAAACGGTCCAAATTTGGCACACAACAACTTATTACCTTACATTTCTGTTTATTCGAGAAATTGATCAAATGGTTAAAAGAACCTAAAGAGAGTTAAATTTACTTACATTATTTTAAATTCATGTTATTTGTACTTTTATGTGTTATTTATGTTCTTATACTTATAGACTCCATTTTATATTATTTGTTCCCCTTGTTGATTTTTTACTTACTTACGTGTTGTTCAAGTTTAAATTTGGTTATAGTATTTTTATTATTCATTTATGGATTTAATTTTTACTCCTCTTATATTTTTTTTATAAAAGCATAAACTTATAATTACATTTTCTGTAATAAATGAACTTATTTTATTCTAAAACTTTTATACAACGTCCATAATTTTTAAAATTAATTCCACGTCAAATTTTGTAAATCGACTAAGTATGATTTAAATTATATTTTTCAAAAAACGTTAAAACTGTAAAATAATATTTTATTATACCTTAATTTTTATTTTAGTACAAAACTTCTTTTAAAGAAATTACTATTCTAAAATAAGTTATACGATATTTGGGATATAATGTTTTGGGTGACACTTAAGGATTAAAGTATAACATAGTCACACTAAAAGTAAGTATTGAAGAATTTGACTGTTTCAAATGAGTCCGACCAATTATTAAAGGTCACCAAATAAAATACTAGTTGTTCACAGGCAACTTTTATATAAAGTTTACGATGCGAGTCTGGGACGAATAGCTTGTATTGAATTCTACCATATGTGGTGTTCGACTGCACATGTAAGCAGACTCGGAGGCTGAGGTCCGAGAATCGACCTAATGTTTAAGGTAGTCGTCCTACGGTAGTGAGAGATGCGGTTCAAGAGTCTGCGTAAGGTATGTGCGCATGTATAGACAAGTACTTGATCAGTATTATCACCTAGGTAGTGGGGGCGGAACAGGATTTTGAAAACTGTGGGCTCTCTCTTGTTGATGCAGAGAATGTAGTCACCAACTTTCATTTTGCCTGAGTTCCGTCTGAATAAACGTATAATATAATTGAAGTTCGGGCCCAATTGAGCCTTATGGGTGAGATGTAAACCTCATAATATCGGTTCGGTCTACGAGTCGGTAACACAGTTACTTCTATTGGTGAAATGCAAGCCAATAGGGTGTAGCGGTGATACTAGGAGCCACGACTCGTGTGTTTATTCTCTGTTCACGTGAAAAAGGAAATTCTTTTAAAATCAAACGGCTGCCAATGTCCCATCTTCTAAACTTTACCGTTTTCATCGCCTCACATGTTGGTTAATTGTATTAAAGAAAACTATTTGTTAAGTGATATCCTTTAATATTTTTGTAAGCATATTGTTGGTTATTCACACGATTGTCTTATGTTTATGAGGTGATGTTAGATGAACGGTTTGGTTGTTGTTCCGCTCAGCGGTCTCTGTTTTATTTTTGCATGTATAGAACGTTGGGGGAATCGAGCGAGAGATTTAATAATATGTTGAGTATAAAAATATAATATATATTTTGTACTGGTGAATCAAGACTATGTAATTAATAGCCGTTTATTGTAAGGATTCGTAGCGATCCGGATTTATTTACACTCTGTGTAGACACCCAGATTTGGACCTGGTGGCTGCAGAAATGCCCAGCAAACACCCGATGACGATCGGACTGCAACGCGACGCAAGTTTGCGGTGTTTTAGATAGTTTTTCTATAGAACGGATAAAATAACTACTCGGAAAAATTAAATTAACATCAAGGCAGCCTTAGTCGTGTCATTACAGTCACGTCGACACTAATTAGAGTCAATTCCGACACCGGGGCCCCGAATCGGTCCCGAAATATGCAAAGTCAAGCCCGAGTCAACATGAGGGGCCGAGCAAACCTCGAGACACGCGCCCGAGGCCCACCCGACGCTTGGCGCACTAGAGTTAAAGGGAAGCCTTAACCTCCAAGAAAGCCTAAGATATGCATCTTCTCCGTTTTGGAAAGTTTTGATATCGGATCTTCAAAACTTCGACAGCTTGAGCTCTGTCGCCTGAAGACTGAACTGCCTCACACCAGGCGCCCGAAGTCTGAGTTGCGGGACACCGGGCGTCCATATAGGCAACGAGGACCGAAAACACCAACAAATACCCCCCTCACCTCATTCATTTGACACAACTTCTCAATTCCCTTCTCTCTTTGACTCGTTAAGAGTATCTCGCTTGGGCTCGCACTCCGACACCCATAGCAAACGATCCACTCGATTGTAGTCCCGAAATTAAAATTGACGTTATTCCTTACCTTCGAGCCCTCCACTCGATACCGAGGTGCCTGTGGTCGACTAGCTACACCGAGTCTAACGGAGTTTTGCCGGATTAGCCACAGAACTAACAAGTAGTAGCGGAGCTCTGCCGGAATAGCCGCAGGAAGGGCCAATGGTAACGGAACTCTGCCGAAATCACCAGGCAAGCTAGGAGGATAATCTGCCTTTGAAGTACCTATAATATTAGTACTCTTTACTCTCCTATGTGCATCTTTTCATGGTTTGCTTGTCACGTGAAATCGCATGCAAAGAATGTAAACACAACTACTTCGACAACAAATCTTACTTTTTCTTAAACAACCGGCATAGCAAAAGGCATAGAGTTAAAACAACGGATGTTACAGTACTTCCACCACAACTAGGAAACGAAGTTATCAGCCCATCGATTGATTAGTAGAGGCCGCTATAGTGTGGGCGGGATTAGGTGTCGATGTCTATCGGAAATTGGCTTCCCAATACGTACCCTCACCCCTTACTCAGAATAGACGGTTTCCAGATGTCCGAAACCATTGGCAATGAGAGTCATTCCAGGCATGGAGTGCTTAAGGGTACAAGTTTTTATCTTTAGGTCCCGTGCCCCCTCAGCTTTGAGTCGGCTAAGGATCAAAGTTGACTTGAACGGTTGCCGAGTCCCCATAATTGACTCGGTGGCGACTCCACAAATTGGCAACAAATTCAGTTCACTAAAAAGGTCGCCTTACCAAACATATTGACCTTTAAACATTTACAACCACGACTCGATCGATTCCAATGGAAATACGGGTGCCCGCACCCGTCTAGTACAAGTCCGAATCGTCTTCCGAATTGAGGTTCGACACATCGCCCTGAAAGCGAGATCGGACCGGCCCCCGACCGGGAAGGGGCCGCGTGGGTGGCCGCTGCAAACGAAAAAACTGGGTCGGTCCCGCGCGAACGCGCGCGGGGCGCCGGGCGGTGCGGACGGACGTCCACACTCTGATATAATTTTATTAAAATGACTTAGATAATTTTCCGCATTATCTATTAAATTAAGTCATCGAAAATCCGGGTTGTTACAGCCCACTTAGCTGTATCCTAAGAAAGTCGCACCACTCATGCGTCACCCGTCTAGTCGTCTTCTTCCGAGTCATTTTTTGTTTTTTCTTCTGTTCTTCCTTGCTCGGGATATTTTTGATTCCAAGGTCTGGGCCCAAAGTTTCTGATTACGTGGTATTCTTCCTGACAGGCCGCCTTCAACCAGGCTCAGAATGGAACAAGCCTTGAACGATATGAAAGCCGTGATGGAAACCATGGTCTTCAAACAAACGGAAGTCGAAGCTCAACTGGTGGCAATAAGGGCCGACCAAGCGGCCACAAACGCTCGTCTGACTGCTGTGGAACAAGGGACTCCTAACCTCGGGCCCAAAAACACTGGACCCATAGCTGAATTGATTAGCGCGGTGCTCCAACTAGGGGAACAAGTCCACCTGTCTGGGGGTAACAACATCCACAGGGAAAATTTCTTTGACTACTCCCCAGTGAACGACAAGCTGCCCACAAACCTGAATCTCACAGGCTTGCCCATGTTCGAGGGAACTGAAGACCCGTTACTACATGTACGGGTCTTCAAAGAATTTATGGCTATCAAGGGGGTAGATTCTACCATGTTCAAAAATCTGTTCGCTGCATCCTTGGAGAAACACCTATGGGCCTCGTACTACAGGCTAGACCCGAAAAAATACTTGACTTGGGATGATGTGGCTACGGAATTTGCTCGAAACTATACTGATAACACCAAGATCCAGACCACTATGCGCTCCTTGGAGGTTATTATGGCCCAAGAGCCCAAGGAAGGTTTTACCAAATACCTTCAATGTTGGAGGGCCGAGAGTGTGAAGCGGGTCGATAAGCCCAGCGAGAAAACTCTGGTGGAGATCTTTGTCAAGAACCTCCTCCCCTCTTACCGGGTCCATCTCCGGTATGCTGTTATACCCAATTTCACCACACTTACTGAAATGGGTATGGGGATCAAAGACGACCTAAGACTGGAGGGCCTAACTAAAGCCTCTATCAAGGGTTACCAAGAGGCCTCCTCCTCCTCCTCCTCTGCTAAGGCCCCGGCTGCAGCCCGCAGCATTTTCAATGAGGTCAATATTAATCTACTTGATGCCTCGTCCAAGAAGAACACCCCACCTCGGGTATTCACCGATATAGGTACTACTTATATCTATGCCTTACATAGGCTATCTTCCAAGGGCCTAATCCAACCGATAGGCCCAACTTCTGAAGTTCCAGTCAATCGACGCTCCAAGAACTACAATGCTCAAGCCTATTGCCAATACCATAGGGGCAATGGGCACGATATCAAAAAATGATGGAAGTTGAAGCATCTTATCCAGGACCTTATCAAGAGTGGTAAGATTCCATTGCCCGGAGACAAACCGAGTAACAAGGACAATCCTTTCAGCTCCCACGCCATCTTTACCGGGGAGGTGATTGATTGTTCTCACCTTATCTGTCCCTTTATCCCGCAAGTGAACGGGATCTGGTTCGACGATCAAGACGCTGTATACCTCGTCAAAGGGGAAGTTGTCCCCATTACTAGTGAGGAAGTCCGAAAGACTAAGTCCAAAGTCTTAGCCAGTAACCACCTCGCCAAGTCTGGTCGTTTCTATCAAGCTACTAGCTCTAGGGACAACCCTATCCCGACAACCATCACTGAGCCAATTAGGACAAAGTCGCCCACGAGGAGCTGATCGTTAACACGGCTATCGTGAAACAACTGAAGAAGACCCGAGTTGACCTCACTATATGGCATCTCCTAGTCAGCTCGCAAGAGCATCGAGAGACACTTACTAAGGCTCTCGATCAAATAAAGATTGACTCAATGGTTACCCTTCCTGAAATGATAGCTACAGTCCTGCCCCACTTAAAGGGCAAAGCCAAGGAAAAAGCCCATTAATTATCTTCTCCGAGGCCGATCTGCCACCGCTCGGGGTTTCCTATAACTTAGCCCTGTATATTACGGTGATTTGTCGCGGGAAGTATCTTCCCATGACCCTGATTGACGATTGGTCTGCTGTCAACGTCCTTCCCTAAGGACCGCCAAAGCCCTTAGCATTACCGAGGTTAACTACATCCTGACCACTCAAACCATCCATGCTTTTGATGGGAGCCCAAAGTCAGTAGTTGGGGCCATTAAGCTGACAATCATAACGGGTTCAGTAGAAAAGGAGTTGGAGTTCCAGATGATTGACGTCACCTCCTCTTTCAATTTGCTCTTAGGGCGCCCGTGGATTCATGCTGTCAAAGCGGTGTCCTCCACCCTACACTGAAAAATCAAATTGCCTCTTCAAGATAGCGTTATCACCCTAGAGGCAACACCCATGACCATGGCTAGCTGCAATGCCACGGGCCGCCTCAGCACGGATCTTTGGGGGTTCGATTTCGTGGAAATGATCGAATAGGAATACCTCTTCAGGCCCTTCTTCACCACCAGCATCGACACAATGCTGCAGAATTTGGGATATTTTCTAAGGGCCACCTCCAGGCCATATCTTGCTGTTGTGTGTCAAATTTGGATCGTTTTTCCTCCCATTTAGGCCCGTTTTTCCTCCATTTTACGAGACTAAAGTGCGATTATCACCATATTTTTAGTATTTCTCGCATTAGCATCTCTCTTTTACATTTTACGTGTTTTTGGTAGTTTTCTATCTATTTTGATAGGATTTTCGACCAAAAGCATGTCCGAGCCTTTATGAGCACGAAAGAGAAGAGCAAAGCACATAACTGAAAGTTCAAGTAATCCAATCAATCGGAGAAGAAAGAGACTAGAAAAGAGGCAGAAAACCATCAGGTGAAGTTTCACCCGATGAGATATCACCGGGCGAAGTTTCGTCCGACGACATTTTCCACCTCCCCGAAGATTTTCGAGAACATTCACCACCGGGCGAAATGATCGGGCGAAACTTTCACCACCGGGTGAAGTTTCACCTGACGGTAAAGAAGCGCAAAAATTGCATTTCTGGAAAAAGTTTCACCGGGTGAAGTTTCATCCGGCGGTATTAGCTCGTGGATGACCTTTATCGCAGGGTGAAGTTTTGCCATATGAAGATGCATAGGGGGAAAGTCTCATTAAGAAGGGAAGATTGGACTATGGGCCTTAAGTTGTGTGACCCGTTAAGGGTTTAGTATATAAAGTAACCTTAGGTTTTCATCTTAAGCATACCTCACTAGTGCCTCCATTAGAGTAGATTAGTTTTCCATTGTAATAAGCTTCCTTAGAAAACTCCATAGATTTATAAAGCTTTTTTAGTTCAGATTAATTCTACTTTACATTTTGTAATCAAGCTTCTTCATTTAGTCTAGATTTATTTGAAGATTTAAGGGTTTTGCAAGGATTTGGTGACAAGATTCTTGTATTATTTCTTGAAGCTTCATATTTATGTTTATCTTCATCTTCCTCTTTTGAGTATTTCTTCCGTAGTTGGTACTTTCTTTTCCTCTCTCTCTTTCTTAATTAGTTTCCTCTTTAATTTCTTTTTACTTTGTGTTTGCCTTTGTTTTCCTTATGTTTTAGTTATTTCACATCTCCATTGTTAGTAGATTCTTATTTTCTCTCTCCTTTGTTTGTTCCCATCATTCTCATTTCTAGTATTTGTTTCTTTTGTTTTGCCTTGTTGTTTATTTTCTTTCTTTATTGTTGTTTTGTTAGTGTAGTCCCCATCATTGTGTTAGATTAATTTCCTTTCCTTTTGATCATCATGTTTTGTCCTTCTTCTAGCCTCCTTATTATTTGTTTTGTTATGTTTAGCATGGATAGTGAGTAGATATTAGTTAGGGGGTTAGGGGAGGAGGAATTCTAGATTCGGGTTTCATTTTATGGGGACTATTGCATTTGAGGGTGATATGTCTCGCATGAGATTGCTGTGTCCGTTCGACTTAGCCTGATCATCTAGGTTAACTTGACTCACTTAAATCAATATGGGGAAACTCGGGGTTCGGGTAATCTTATCTTGAGACTTTAGCTTCCTCGTCGCGAAAGCGGGTTTAGGCTAGATCGGGTAGGGAAACCGAAAGGTGTCTCCTCCCTTTATTCATCTTGTGATAATTCTTGTGATACTTTTACCCTTGTCTTAAATTCCGACTCCCCGACTCTCCCTAAAGCCTTTCTTATTATTGTTTCTCGTTTTAGTTGTTTAATCTGTTTGCCTTAGTTTAATTACTTCGTCCCAACCCCCCTCCCCCCCCTTTTAGACCCCAATCGCAATTACTCCTAGACTTGACCGATCAGTTTTCTCTGCCTCCCTGTGGTTCGACCCCGACTTACCACTACTACATAGTAGCTTGTTGGGACTAAATATTGTTTGGATGCGTGTCAGCGACAACGGGCATCACTTGCAGCTGAGAAGATTACCGTGGTCCAAAAGGACGAAGACTCCCACTTCGGTCTAGGGTACGCCGCGACATCGCGTAATGTTGTCCGAGCAGGGATCGAGAAGGCCTGCAATATCATTAAGGGCATCCACTTGGGGCCTTATAGCCCACGGCTGACTGACTACTTTATCACGTTGGTATTCGGGGCCGTCCAGGTTGGTCTATTCCAACCCAATGTTGTGCACCCTAGGACCCAAGTGGCCCCGGACTGAAACTATATCCCGGACGATGTGTTCACTCTCATCAAGTCCGAAGGCGTCAATGTTGTTGAGCCCGCGCTAGAGCTATTATTCCGGGATGACCTGGTCAACCTCATCTTTCGTAGCAACAGGTTCGACCCAACCAACCGTGATCTCAGATGTTGGCTCCGAGACGGGAAACAGGGCTTGAAGGAAGACTGTCAAGTGGACCGATAGTCAAGGGAGGATCTACAAGCTGATCACAGGTGAAGGGGACATCCCTGCTTTTGAGTCTGAGTCCGAGTCAGAGTCTGAGTCTGAGTCTGAGGTCGAGTCTAGATGCTCCGCTGCTAGAGTCACTCCTGTAACCCCTCCCCCTTTAGTTACTTCTGCTGGTGCCTCGGGGTCTGTCCCAAGTACGCTACCTATCCCGCCACTGATCAATTATCAGATGGCTGCTTTTTTCGAGCTGTTTTCTAAATTTTCAATCAATAATAATAATAGTTTTGCTTACGACTTGTCTCTTTTTAACTGCAATTCTGGTTTTGAAAATATTTTATTCAATGACATTGAAAACCCGTTAAACAGGTACCCCTACCTCCACATCTGATCGAGCAGTTAGAGCAAAGGGAGTCCTAGAATCCGGTAATCGAAGAAACCAAGTCCATTAATGTGGGAATAACCTTAGAGCCCCAAATTCTTAAGATAGGGTTGTCCTTAGATCCCAAGGAGAGACAACAATTCACAAGCCTCCTCCAAGAATATAAAGACGTCTTCGCATGGTCCTACAAGGATATGCCGGGGATAGACGACCGGGAAATAGCCGAGTACCACATACCAATCAAAGACGGGTGCAAACCAGTTAAGCAAAAACTCCGCAGAATGAGGCCCGAGTGGTCTCTCAAAGTCAAAGAAGAAGTCGATAAACAGTTCAAAGTTGGCTTCATACAAGTGGCCAAATATCCGGACTGGATTGCAAACATCGTGTCGTTCCTAAAAAGGACGGTAAGGTGCGCGTATGTGTGGACTTTCGGGATCTTAACAAGGTGAGCCCGAAGGACAATTTCCCGTTACCATACATCGACATATTAGTGGATAATACCGCTGATCAGGCCCCTTCTATCCTTTATGGACGGGTACGCCGGGTACAAACACATCAAAATGGCAGAGGAAGATATGAGTAAGACCATCTTTACTACACCTTGGGGTACTTACTACTATACCGTCATGCCATTTGGCCTCATCAATGCCGGGGCCACTTATCAACGGACCGCTACAACCCTATTGCATGACATGATGCATAAGGAAGTGGAGGTTTATGTGGAAGATATGATCGTCAAGTCCAAAAGTCGGGACAGGCACATCACCATCCTAAGAAAGTTCTTCACCCAACTGCGCAAATACAACATGAGACTAAACCCTCAAAAATACAGCTTTGGGGTAACATCTGGCAAATTACTGGGTCAAATCGTTAGCCAACATTGTATCAAGGTCGATCCAGAAAAAATTAAGGACCGAGATTGCCACCTTAACCTGGTTTGCCTCTGTCATTATACCTAACAACGACCGAGACAGCCATTGGGGCAATGCTGGCACAGACAGTCTACTCGGAAGAACGAGTTATTTATTACATCAGCAAGAAATGCTTAGAGTATGAATGCAAGTACACCATGCTCGAGAAAACGTGCCCAGCCCTAGTTTGGGCCACCAAAAAGCTTCGGCATTATATGCTCAGCTAAAGTACAGGTATTATCCAAGATGGACCCCATCAAATACCTATTCGAAAAGCCCATTCTTAATGGCAGAATATCTAGGTGGACTCTAATGTTAGCAGAGTTCGACCTAAAGTTCGTGCCACAAAAAGCCATCAAGGGCCGAGTAGTAGTCGAGTTTCTCGCCGATAGTTCTGTAACCGAAGAAGGGCACACCGATACTTGGTCCTTCCCAGACGAAGACATGTTCCATACCGATACGAAAACATGGGATTTATATTTCGACGGGGCATCCAATTTCCGAGGGTTCGGAGTAGGGATTCTTTTAATCTCGCCAAAAGGGGAACATACTCCCGTATCCATTAAGCTGGATTTCGATGTTACCATTAACGCTGCCGAGTAAAAAGCATGCATCCATGGCTTACAAGCCGCCACCGATTTAGGGGTCACAAATCTCCGAGTACACGGCGACTCATCCTTGGTCATTAATCAGGCACTCCAAAAATGGAAAACTCAGAACGCCAACGTCGTGGCCTACCATGCGCGAGAAAACGTTCTCGAGAAGAAATTCCAAAAAGTAGATTATATATACTTGCCTCCGGAAGAAAACCAGTTTGCAGATGCCCTCTCAAAATTGGCATCTTTGTCGAATATTCTTGATCACCTGGCCAGCATGCCGATTTGCGTCGAAAAGCGGTCCGAGCCGACATATATCCACGCTATCGAAGACATCGAAATAGCCGATCCCGAACCATGGTATCAGGCTGTCTTAACATACATGTCGACGGGAGAATATCCTCCTGGAACCGACAGTTGAGCCAAGAAAGCCCTACGAAGGTTAGCCACCCAGTTTATCCGTACCGATGACGGACAACTGTACAAAAGGACGGCACAAGGGGCTCTCCTCCTATGCGTCGATAAAATTAAGGCTGAAAAGGTTATGGCCAAAGTACATGATGACGAATGCGGTCCCCATATGAATGCCCAGATGTTAGTCTGAAAAGTCATGAGACTCGGGTATTACTGGAATAATATGGAAACCGACTGCAGGCAGTATGTCAAACATTGCCATAACTGTCAAATCTTCACCAATGTGCAACACATGCCGTTATCTTTACTATACACCATAACGTCACCTTGGCCATTTTCGACATGGGATATCGATATAATCGGGAAAATAAATCCCTCCGGTTCAGGTGGACACTACTTCATTTTGGTAGCTATCGACTATTTCACCAAATGGGTCGAGGCCGAATCCTACCGTATTCTGAATGCCAAGCATGTAGCTAAGTTCATCCAGAATAAGATAATATGTCGGTACGGAATCCCGCATGAGTTCATCAGCGATCACGGGACCCATTTTCAAGCCGAAACAGCGGCCCTGCTAACCAAATATAAAATTCAGAGACATAAATCTTCGTCTTACCGTCCCCAAACAAATGGAGCGGTAGAAGCAGCCAATAACACAATTGTCACCATACTCAAAAAGATGGCTGATAATTACCGAGACTGGCCCGATAAGAGACCTTTCGCTCTATGGGGATACTGGACATCGATCCGCATCGCAACCCATGCCACGCCCTACTACCTGACATACGGGATGGAAGCAGTCCAGCTAGTCGAGTAGGAAGTATCATCCCTCAGGATTCTATTAGAAAGTCAAGTACTTGAAGCCGATTGGGTCCAAGCGCGATACGACTCGCTAGTTCTATTGGACGAACGACAATCCCGTGCCCTCAATAATATTCAGATATATCAAAAGAGAATACAAAGGGCCTTTAATAAAAGGGTTAGGCTTAGGAACATTAAGGAAGGAGATTTGGTTCTCAAGTTCGTTCGAGCTTTAATATCTGTTGATCCAAGGGAAAAATTCAAACCCAATTGGGCCGGGCCATATCTGGTAAAAAAAGTTCTATCAGGCGGTGTTGTGAAGCTGACAGATCTGGACGGGAATGAATTTATCAATCTTACCAACCTAGACCAGCTGAAACGTTTACTACCTCTAATTTTTTCTCAATGTCACTTGCAAAAGTTTATCAAAGTCGTTTTTTTAGATAAACCTTCAAAAACAAGTCAATAAGCTAGGATTATTTATCCTATTATCGTATACATCTTGAACCAATAGTTTTCGTGTATTTTGAGATTGCAAATTATACAAAGCTTGAACTACGTTTGGTTTGATTCCACCGACTGTGGATACGTAGGTAGCCCCAAAAGGACACAACCACTGCAATCGAGAAAAAAGACAGGAACGGTTAATTAATAAACTTCCTTTATTATTGCTAAAAACCCGATAAACTCGAAAAATTTCAAAATTCAAAAAACGCACGACACTACAAAATAGTAGTACTACTTAAATAATAATAAAACTAAGGACTTGGGTATTCAGGGCATCTTGCCCTTACCCGTGTTCTTGGCCTCTTTGGTCGTCCACTGGCGATGAGATTGAGGCGGACGCTCCTGAATCACCACAAGAACCTCCTTGGCTTGGACCCGTTTCTTCGAGAGCGGATCCTCAGCCACAGTAGTCAGCCCAAGTTGGGCCCTCACATGTTCGAGCAGTATGTCACGCGGGCCCAGTCGATTCTTGGCTGCCAGTCTCGGCCCAAGTCTCTTCTCCAAGTCAGTCTGGGGTCTCAGTCACCCCCACACGCCTCTAGCACCAACATCCTTAGCTCGAGTTGTAGTTTTTGACTTAAGACCCGACTCTAGTCGAACCAAAGTAGCAGGAGTCTCCCCTTCATCGTAGAAACTCCTGTTGTCTTTCGCCATCTCCCGACGAATCAAATCAAAGGCCTCATCGACCTTCAGGGCCTTACGGACCTTCTCTGACTTTTCAGAGCTCCACTTCCGATATGACTCGGAAACCCAAACGGAATGGCAAGGGTTGGGTATGGTCCATATGACACGCGTGTGCTGACGTTGTAACCATGTATCACACATCGTGCCCGTCAATTGGAGCGGGACGCTGATGATAGCCTCGGTCTCAGGGATCCTATGAGTCCAACCGAACTTCCTCAGAATGCGGTTCGGGTAAATGTGCACGGTCCAATCAAGAGACAGGACCACCAGGTACCAGGCCTGATCCTTTTTGGCTAGGCACGTTAGTCTAGAGAGGAACCACCGAGCGACATTCCACTTGATCAAGGGCCCACCGTGGAATACGAGCTCCTTATCCCAATAAGTCCGGTTTATGTTGTGGCTCGAACTTATGCGTCATTTCCTTGAGCTGACTTGGCCACTAGGTACCTAAGCACGTCCATGGGAGGCTCCATAATTGACAGATGCTCATACAACCAAACTTGACAGAGCAAAATTTACAAGCTTCCGTAAGTAACCAAGAAGTCCGCCAAAGGGCACTCGATCGAGTGCCAAGCTGACTCGATCGAGTGACCCCCTCTAAAACAGGCATGGTATTATTTACTGAGGTCACTTGATCAGGTGCACTCGATCGAGTGACCCTAATAGGTCAGGTCTACGCGGAAAAAAAAAGGGTGAGACGTATACCTGCAGAAGGCGGATACTACCGTCAATTGACGGTCCGGGTCAACCTTCCTAGCATCGAGACCCACAATGATCTCTCCCATTATCAGCCAAGCCGGACTCTGACCCGTCTCCATCTGGTCAACTACATCGATCAGCCGAATCTGACCCATGCAGGAGTCAGCCTCCATCCGCCCCTCAAAGGGATACCGATGCAGCATGCAAAAGGCGAAAGCCCTGCGCCTGTGAGAAGCAATAATTCTCACATCCTTGGCACTCATAAATTTTTGAACCAAGTCAAACAGAGAAACGGAGTTCCCCTGCACCATCCGGTCTGTTTCAGCATGAGACAGACCCAGAAATTCCCTCAACTTCCTCCTCGGGTAGGGATAAAACGAATGGACAGCAGGACGAGCCACGGGACACCAACCGCCCACAACCGCAACTTTTTCGGGAAGAGGGCATACCTTTCCTCGAGGGAACGCAAAATCGTGATGGGTAGTATCCCAAAATGATAAGCAAGCGTCTAGAAAGTGTGAATCTACTCTAAGACGCTGTAGTGAGAATAAAGTAGAAATTCCTATCTGATTAACCTGAATCTTCTCTCGTCCCTAAAGCATTGGGACCATTGCTGAAGCAGCACGGTTAACCCATGGCAGATATTCGAATCTTTTCTCGAGAGTTTGAGGAATTTTAGAGAAGGAATATAAAGATGGGCGTGAGATGCTAAAAGTGAAACAGGAGGTCGTGTATTTATAACACAAAACCCTCACAACCCCAAGAACTGTCGGGCCTCCTTAGCCCACGCGGGCTCGATCCCAGTCTTCAGCTCTATCATACCAGTATAGGAATTGAGTCATCCCGAGCATTCCTGCTTGATAAAAATTTCAAAAATTTCAAAAATATCAATTTTTACTTCCCCTGCGGAACCGAATCGGTGTCTCGCCTGAATGCTACGTTCGAATTATTATATGGCTGCATACAGGTACACCCAGGACTTCGAAGACAAGTCCGACTCCCCACGGAACTATCATCATCAAGGACAGGTATGACCCTATACTTATGGCTAGCGAGCCTTCACGTGAGTCTAATGAACTATAAATGACCCGACCGGAAGGCTGCCAAATCGTCGATTGGCCTGGTGGCTACTCTGCCTTTTGCCTTGTCCAAGCCTCAATCAGAGTGGGGGCTCGATAGACACCGGCATTTTGCCTGCTAGTGTCTATAGCAGTCTCCAACAAAACACCTGATGATGATCGGACGTAAACATGCTTTAATACGCTCGAATACGGAACTCGAAATCAATAGTATCCGACGTGGGCACTTATCGGAATACAAATCTCTCAAAACCGACCTCAAATCCGGACTCAACGGGTCATTTCCAATAAAGTAAAGCAATTTTGAGCTAAAACCGCCACCGGGGGCAAAACTGTCTTTTGCGACTGAGTCAAAACCCGGTCAAAGTCCAAACCCAAGACAAAATCAGCCTCACGCTGCGTCTAAATACACAAATGAACAAAGACAAAACAACCAAAATCAATGGGTCAAACAAAATCCCAACTTTCCAAAATATGCTTCACCTGGTTAGACCCACTCGATTGAGTGCCTAAGGGCCACTCGATCGAGTGCACCCTCAAAAAATCACCAGACACCTTTTTCAAGGCCACTCGGTCGAGTGCACATAAGGTCACTTGATCGAGTGACCCCTAGCCTGGGGGTAAAATCTATAAACACCCCTTCTTGGCTCCTCATTTCACAACTTTGGATCAACCTTCATTTTGCATCACCCTTGAGTTCTCTACACTTATACACACACAAAACCATCCCGAGACCGAGCCTCCAGACAACCGAGAAAACCGTCTCCTCAGTCACACACCCTAACTCACTCTACATTCTCGACCGCTCCCGTGCCTACGCCGACACTCGACGAGCCCATTTTCCGAGACCATTAGCATGTAGGTTAAGGCTGTACCAAATCCCGTTCTTCTCTTCTCTAATCGCCGATTCTCCTTTTCGTTTTTGTATACTAATCGTTAACATCTAACATTTAATTTTTGTTACTAACTAATAGCTTTTGCTTATTGTTACTAGCATTTACATTATAGTACCACTAACATCTAACTCTTTATTTTTCGCATCTAACTTTTATTTGTCGTTCCTAACTATCTAATTTATTTTATTTACCTTCCTTTTACATTTTGTTCAATATTAATACAGCGTATATTATAATTTAACAAAACTATTTTCGAATCGATACTACCGACGTCCAATGACGCTAAATCGATCGTCGTAGGCTTAAAAGCCAAATGATGACGTCGAAATGCAAAGGACTTGAGTTTCGTTACGACGAATCGATTTTATTCGATCGAGTACATTCGATGATTTAACGTCGTCTAAAGTCCGTTATAATCCTTCGAATAGTCGTACTAGAGGTGGCGCCCTTCGAGGCGCGCCGCCCTAGACAGTTGAGGGTTAGGGCGTCTTATGGCGTACGCATAACCGATTGGATTATAACGCGATCACGGTAATTCATTGTCGAGCGTATACGATGCCATTTTCAAAACATCGCTCTAAAAGCCCATGTCGACTTCGTAGTCGAATGTCGCGCATAAAAAGAGTTATCGACAATTGAGTTAGTATGAAACCCGATGACGTCGAATCGAGCGTCTAATGGTCCGCAATGATCAATAACGACATCGTGATGCGGAGAGAATTGATATGAATTCTAGTTCAATTAATTTTGATTTCACAAATATTACTCTAAAATGCTTGATATCGGTTCCGTAACCGAGCATGGTGCATAAAGAGTTATCGAAGTCGAACTAATATAAATTTCTTAATATTTATATTTAGTTCGACCATGCCTCGGTTTGAACCATAAGCTCACAAAATAGGTCGTTATAAAATGAGATAACACCCACTACAGAGGGCACTCGATTGAGTGCCTAAGGGCTACTCCATCGAGTGACCCCCTCAAAAATGGGCAGGGTGTCTTCGTCCAGGGCACTCGATCGAGTCCCCTTAATGACTCGATCGAATGACCCCTATAGGCCTCCAACGAAAGCCTAAAGACGACATAGAGTCCCGTCGAGTCACTTTCACGACTCTTAGTCAATGCGTGCTAAATCGATCACGTACTCGTCTTCTAAAAAACCCATACATCGTATCACATTCTAATCTGTTATTATCTCATTACTTTCACGACTTTGAGTGACGTTTGTACGACTAATCCTATATCGATGACTCTTTAGTCGTATCTAATATTCGATAAGTCAAGACATCTCCATTTCACCATGATAAGTCGGGACAAGACTTCGAGGCTCGGGATCAAGCTAGCATCACGCTTCGATCCCGTAAGCTAAACGCGTATCAAAGCCTTTGTCCTCCGATCGATGCACAACACAATGTGTAAGCGATCGTAGTTTGTCCAATTATTCAATTTACGGTTTCAATTCATGTTTTCTATTTACGTGTCCGTTTATTGATTGCATTTACCGTTGCTAATCCGTTTATCTATCTTTGTCCAAGTATTATACATTCCGGGTTGTAATCTATCCGTGTAATTTGTAATTTATTTTCGAGTTTGTTTTCAATGTTTGCCATTTACCGCTTTCTAAATGAACATCGCATGCTAAATTCAGCTTCGACATAATTTAAGATGCGGTAAACGACGTAGCTAAACACGTATTTCGCATGCGTAGCTAAAAACGTTGTTTGCATATCATTTAACCGTCTTACTAACGCGCGTACACGTAAACCGATTGATATCCTTGTAGAGGTCCCTAAGTGCGGGCGGGGTTGGGTGTCCTTCGTGGACTTCCCAACACGTACCCTCACCCCTTATTCAGAACCTTTGGTTTCCGGAATCCCAAAAACGTTGGCGAACGAGAGTCATTCGATACACGATACCCGATAACTTGGCATCGGTATCGTTATGCAAAGGTACGAACCCCACAAGCTCTAGTACTAAAGCGGGTCGTGCTTTGTGCACGATACGCCTAAGTATAGAGCTAGTGGGTTCGAACGGGTCCGAACTCCCACAAAGTTCGGTGGCGACTCCAACTTCGATTTAAACTTCGACCCGAGATCAATCTTACCACGAGATTCATTCGCCTACTCAAACCCGCGCATGGCCACGTCGGGGTGGACCTATGTCATGTTCACACTTTCAAATAGGTAATCGGAGGGAGTATTGTTTTTTAGCTCCATTATATTTCTTTTGACCCAATATTTAGGTAAAATACTTCGTAACTCATAAACTCTACAATAAAATTCGTAAACTTTACCCGTAAGCTCGATAACTTTCTTATTAAGCTCATAAACTATAATCTAGTTTAAAGACATCCGGTTGTGTTTTATTTTTTACTCTCCACAAGATGTTAAATTAATTAATCCCCACATTTTATATACTCTTAAAAGTTGGACCATTCAATTCCAAATTTCCATTTTAGTCTTCTTTTTTACGTTCATGTTTATGGTCTTTCATTGTTTTTTTGGTAAGCATGTTTGTCTTCATATGATTTGTGATGGTATACTCCCTAAAATTTACATAGATGTATTCTATTAATTGAACTCATCGTACCCCCAACTATTAACTCATGCATGTTACTATAGCACTATCAATTAAGTTGTATATCACTAACCACTTTTAATTGTTTTCTACGAGAGTAAATGACATGGTATTGTGCATGTTTACCTGCAAGTGTGAAAACTCCGTGACAGCTGATCGAGGCCACCGTCCTGTTTCCTATTTGGTTGATCAGCTTCTAGGATTGAGAGATGATCTCGTAGCACCTCTCATTTACGTTCTGCGTAAAAAAATTGGTTAGATATTACTCCATATATATTATTCTCTCCGTCTCGTTCCTTTGTTAAACGGAGGGAATACACTTTAAATGACGAAAATTAAATTACGAGGATGATAATTTTTTATTTACCTTGAATCCTCTGCTGCCTATAGAGAAATAGCGATCTTCGGGCACAAGATCTTCTGACACGAAGATTGGCGTTGAGGATGCTAATGCGCCATCAACTAGATGAGGATATTTCATCCTCATCCAAGCCGCTAACACCGTTAAAAAGAAAAAAATATATAATATTAATTAATTATCTGTAATAATTAATTCGATCGTAATAACGTGAATTTACATAAACAAAAATTAGATTACTTACTTCCAGCATAAGATCCTCCGAACGCTATCACAAATGAATCTTTCAAAGACCACTTCAATCTCACGTCTCGGACGACGTTAGCGAAGTCAGCTAACACCTGTTGGGTAGTCAGACAACCCCTCAGGTACGGATCCATCAATGCAGAGGTTAAACTTACCTTACCTTAGATTGAACTTACCTTACTAATGAATTGTCTCTCTCTAATAAATTATTGAATAGTGTTATTCCCTATTAATTGTTAAACTAACTAATGACATAGCGGTACAAAATAGTCAAATAAGTGTAATCAAAATCAATAATAAAATTCTAAGTACAAACTTCATATTACAAGTGTAATACAACAATATACTAAATCACAATACAAAATTATATTGAAAAGTATATTAAGCCCAATACAAAAATATATTGAGTAATTAGTACAAAAAAATGTATTATATTCAATATAAATATATTCAGCAGGTTTATTATTGATTATTTACAAATATTCCCTCGGCGGTTTTTTTGAGCAATATGATTGATCTGTTTCATTAAAATTCAATTTAGGAAAGTATCATAAATAATAATAAAAAATTAATTAGAAAATATTTTAATTATTATAATATATATTTAATCTATTATATTAATGTGATATTTACAAAATTAGGTAAATAAAACTCTTTAAGAATCATTTTTTAGAAAAAAAAGGTGATGAATTTATTACATATAAAAGTTGTAAAATTATCCACATCGAAAGATTATAATAAGCTCATAAAATTCCACTCGTATATTATAAATATAACAATCATTTGTCCTTAGATATCAACTATCAATCTTTTAAGATTTATAAAAAGTCATATGTAAATAAATATATGATGCCTTTAGTTTTGGGATATGAAAATAGGAGGGACTACGATCATATTTTCGGATCGGATAAAAACATTCGAAATTTTGGTGTTAATTTTTTGTATCCATTTCTGATTCAATATTTAGTTTTATTTTTTGATGAATTCGAATTGAATGATCATTTTTTTGCAAGATTGGCTTGGTTGTAGACTCAACGAGATATTCAACACAATGATGAGTTACAAATTAACATTAACATCGTAAATTCATAATGTGTTGCATTTTTATGTCTACGAAAACAAAAATAAAAACAAAAACAAACAATTAAGCAACTCTAGTATATATTAATAAAGCATGAACCTTTTGAGCCATATAATTGGTCCAAGTTTTTAATATATATTTTTAATTTAAATAAAGAATATATAAAATTGCGTAGGAAAAAATACAACCCTACTCTACTTCCGACTCAGACGATATTAAATTTGCAGGTGGTCCAAGTTTTTAATATATTTTTTAATTTAAATAAAGAATATATAAAATTGCGTAGGAAAAAAAACAACCCTACTCTACTTACGACTCGGACGATATTAAATTTTTATAAAAAAATCCTACTACGTCTCTAATTGAAAGAAATTAACACTATATAAGAAGTCAATTATCACCTCAAAACAAAACAAAAATTGAACAGAAATCGCGTGGAATGTGTAGTCAATTCTTTTTTTAAATATTTAAAATATGAGAAATTTTAAAATATAAAATCAAAAATTTTAAAATTTTAAATAATTAATAACAAAAAGAAAATTATTATTTTAAGTTCTAAAAAAGAGTTCTTTTTAGTTCTAAAAAGAGTTTTTAAGACTACAAACTTAATTATAATTATCACACATCGAAAAATTATTTTGAGATAATGAAATTCTATATCATCAATAACAAAAAATTATTCGTCTTTAGATTTCAATCAAAAATCTTTTGAATCTTATAATAGCACTTAAGACTATAAATTGAAGAAAATTATCCACATCGAGAAATTCTAATAACGTGATGAACTTTTATTATATACTTTGTACTAATTATAAGAGTAATCATTCGTCTTTAAATATCAACCTGAAAGTTTTTGAGTTCTAAAAAGAGTTCTTAAGACTATAAACTCAAGTAGAATTATCTCACATCAAAAAATTATGATGTGCTGATGAAATTCTATATCATAAATAAGACAAAAAATATTTGTTTTGAGATATTAACAAAAAATCTTTTGAGTCTTATCCCACATCGATAAATTATAATAAGTGATAAAATTCTATTAAATAAATAAAAGTAATAGTTCGTCTTTAGATATCAACCATAAATTTTTGAGTCTTAAAAAGTGTTTTAAGACCATAAATTTAAGTAGAAATATCCACATTGAAAAATTAAAAAAAGTTGATGGAATCTACTCCCTCCATCCCAAAGAGATGTTCCCATTTAATATGGGCACATCTTTTAAAGATTAATACTATAATATTATAAGTGGGTCCAACTATAAGAGAAAATGTTATAAACAAATGTAAGTTGGCCTAATTCAACTAAAATGACTGGTATATTTTGCAAATAAGTAGCCTTAATAAGGGGAGTATTGTACTTGGATTATTCACCAACACAATCAGCAGCTAGTTGGACTTGGAGAAGAATCTGTCAAGTTAAGGATGAATTGAAGGATGCTTATGTGGGGCAATGGTGGAGAGAAGTGGGCAACAAATAAAAGGTGAGGGACGGGTATGTTTGGCTTCAGGCTGCCGCACCGATATTAGTAGAAGCTAAGTTGGTGTGGAATAACATTACTCTCCCGAAACAGCGGTTCATCTCCTGGTTGGCATTAAAAGGAAGGCTTCTTACACGGGATCGAACTCAGAAATGGATGGGTGGGAATGATTGTTGGTTGATGGCAAGAGGTGGTGTTCTTTTTGTTTGTCCCACATAGAAACTTTTAGGAGCTTAGATTATGCTTATAAGGCTTTTTCTTGTGTGGGTTAGTAAGTGTGAATGGAAGTGGGCCTTTCATGGTGAGGAGTTGTGTTGGGCTGGTTTAGCCAACACGCACCCGCTCGTGCGGCCCGGCCTGGCTCGGTCTCGGGCTCGGGTTTGGGCTTGGGTAGAGCACCTGCGGTGCGGGCTGTGCCCGATTTTTTCCGTTTTGGGCCTACGTTGTGTTTGTCCAAGTTCATTGGGCTTGTGTATGTTGTCTAGGTGCATGTTTGTCCAGGTGTAGAATCTGACTATTACGGGAGTAATTAAGGATGCTAATCTCCATGATTGCAGCCTTAATTGATGGAGATTTTTTGCAGGCTCCTCCTGTTCATGCACTATATATACCGAGCTTCCTGTCTTCTTCCAATACACAACAATAAGCTTCCCTTCTCTTCTCTCAAACACACTCTACTGTTCTTTTCTCACTCTGTTTTTGGGTTCGTTATTTGATCATTCCAAAGTTCACACACTCGAGTGGTCGAGTCTGTGAGCTGCAGTGTTAACCTTGGGAAGCTACCGGCATTGTAGACGATAACCACCTTAGTCGTACCGATATAGTTTTCAAATCAGTGGCTTTATACCACGACACTGCCTCCCAAATCTGTCCCGAACTGCTGCTGTTGCTGCCTTACTGTCGTTGTTGCCTGTCCGTTCCGTGTTGCCACTGTTGTCGGTGCCTTCTAGTTTGATTGCTGCTTTTGTCCGGTTTTGTTTCCACATCTTACAATTTGAAAACTATATAATAATTGTGTGTCTCGAAACCGGAAAAATAAAATATGGTTGTTGTTTCGACCAAATTTGCTGCCGATTTATCAAAATTAGAACCTCTAGATGGGTTAAATTATAAGAGATGGTCTCAAAAACTTTTAATGTTTTTCGAGCAATTGGAAATCGATTATGTTCTGTTTGAGGATGCACCTATTTTAAGTGTCGCGTTTATCACGACCGTGGCCACACCTCCTCCCGCTGCCACAGTTAAGTCCAAGGAGGAAAAAATTAAGAAATATGATAAAGATAATAAGGCTGTTAGATATCATCTTCTTAATCACATGACCAACACCCTGTTTGATTTATTCATGGTCCATAAATCTGCTAAAACTATTTGGGAGTCTTTAGAGAAAAAGTATGGGGCCGATGATGCTGGAAAAAAAGAAATACGTGGTGGGTCAGTGGCTTGGGTTTCATATGGTAGACGATAAACCTATTATGGAGCAAGTTCATGTTTACGAAAATTTGTGTGTTGATGTTGTCAATGAAGGGATGAAACTTGATGAGGTTTTTTTAGCCAATGTTTTGTTAGAAAAGTTTCCTGCGTCATGGAGTGATTATAGGAATCATTTAAAACATAAGAAAAAAGATCTTTCACTTCAAGACCTGATAAGTCACATGAGAGCTGAGGAAGTTAATCGCTTAAAAGATACGATAGGTCTGTCCTTTTGTCTTCTGTCTCTACCAAAGTTAACCTTGTTGAAGCTGGGGTCCGTCTCATGGCAATAATAAGGGTAAGAATAAACTGGGTCAGAGTCAGGGACAGGGCAAGGGTCATAAGGGGAAAGGTGCCAAGGGAAAGAATCAAGGAAACTCCACCAAACCAGTTCCCAAGATCCACAAACCGAATCCAAACCTGGCCTGCTATGTGTGTGGGCAGACAGGTCACAAAGCTTTCCAGTGCCCTCAAAAGAAAGGTGGCCAAGTCGCTCAAGCCAACATTGCTGAATCAGATGATGATATCATTGCTGCAGTGGTAGTTGAGGCAAACCTTGTGGCAAATGCAAGTGACTGGATTCTGGACACAGGAGCATCAAGACATCTCTGTGCCAACAAGGAGTTGTTTGCTGAGTTTGAAGATGTAGCTGACGGTGAAAAGGTCTACATGGGAAACTCTTCCTCTGCGCTGATCACAAGAAAAGGCAAGGTCTTTCTTAAACTAACCTCTGGGAAAACTCTTCCCCTTCATAATGTTTTGTATGTCCCAACCTTGCGCAGAAACCTAGTGTCTGGTGCCTTGTTAAACAGAGTTGGTGTGAAACTTGTTTTTGAGGCTGATAAGGTCGTAATGTCTCGCAAAGGGGATTTTGTGGGCAAGGGTTATCTTAGTGGGGGCTTGTTTATTTTGAACATTGATTCCTCTGCTATTAGTAATAATTCCTCTACTTCTGTTTATATCGCTGAGTTTATTGATGTTTGGCTTGCTAGATTAGGTCATGTGAATTTTGAATCGGTTAAAAAGTTGAAATCAATGTCGCTTATTCTTTCTTTAACCATTGAAGTCTTCACTAAATGTCCTAGTTGTGTAGAAGCTAAGTTTACTAAGAAGCCTAGTAAACCGGTTAAAACTAGACATACGAGTCTTCTCGAGTTAGTTCACACCAACCTAGCTGACTTCAAGAGTACTATGAGTAGAGGTGGTAAATTTTATTATGTCACTTTCATTGACGATTACTCAAGATACACTAAAGTGTATTTACTTAGGAATAAAAGTGAAGCTGAAGAAATGTTTTTCAAATACAAAGCCGAGGTTGAAAATCAACTTGAAAGAAAGATTAAAAGGGTTAGGTCTGATAGAGGTGGTGAGTACAGCTCTAATTATTTAATAGATGTTTTCAAGAAAAATGGTTTGATTCACGAGACTAGTCCACCTTACCAACCTCAGTCCAATGGAGTAGCTGAACGTAAAAATAGAACCTTAAAAGAAATGATGAATGTTATGCTTTTAAGTTCTGGCCTTTCTGACGATATGTGGGGGGAAGCAGTGCTTTCAGCTTGTCACATTCTTAACAGGGTACCTCATAAGGTATTAGACAAGACACCCTATGAATTCTGGAAGGGTTATGCCCCAAACTTAAACTTTCTTAAAGTGTGGGGGTGTTTGGCTAAAGTTGGTTTACCGAGTTTTAAGAGACCTACCATAGGATCTAAGATTTATGATTGCATTTTCATTGGTTATGCTCAAAATAGTGCTGCTTATAGATTCATGTCATTGAATGATCGTTCTATTTCTGAAGCAAGAGATGCATATTTTTTTAGCATGTTTTTCCTTTAAAGAAAACTGTTGATTCACCTCCTGAATTGTCTGTTGTGCCTGTTAATCCTGTTGGTAATTCATTACATGCTAGTAGTAGTACTAGTGATGATCATGCTAGAAGGAGTAAAAGGCCTAGAATTGAAAAGAATTTCGGAGATGAGTTTATCACAACGTTCTTAACTGAAAATGCATGTGGTGATTGTGCTTGCTTTGAATTTGTTTTTGCGTTTTTAATAGAAGATGACCCAAAAACATATGATGAAGCTATGAGATCCGTAGATGCTATTTTTTGGGAAGAAGCTATTAAAGACGAATTAGATTCTATTGCGTTTAATCAGACCTGGGAATTGACAGATTTACCTAAGGGTAGTAAACCCATTAGTAGTAAATGGATTTTCAAAAGGAAACTGAGACCTGATGGAACAATAGAAAGATTCAAAGCTAGACTGGTGGTGAGAGGATTCACACAAAAGAAAGATATTGATTATTTTGACACTTACTCACCTGTGACTAAGATATCCACCATTACAACTCTTATTGCTTTGGCTGCTATTCATGATCTTGTTGTTCATCAGATGGATGTTAAAACTGCTTTCTTGAATGGTGGCCTTAAAGAAGAGATCTATATGTCACAACCCGAGGGGTTTGTGGTAAAGGGTCAAGAGAGTAAGGTGTGTAAACTGAGAAAATCACTATATGGTTTAAAACAAGCACCTAAACAGTGGTACGAGAAATTTCACAACACTTTGACTAAAGATGGCTACATAACTAACAATTCTGATTCATGTGTGTACTCCAAGATGTTTGGATCAGACTGTGTGATTATTTGCCTATATGTAGATGACATGCTAATTCTTGGTAGTAATTTATTTGTTGTAAATAAAATCAAACAATTTTTGTCGTCACGGTTTGAGATGAAAGACTTAGGAGAAGCTGATGTTATTCTTGGAGTCAAATTGATTAAAAACTCATCTGGAATATCCTTAAGTCAATCTCATTATGTTGAGAAAGTGTTGAAGAAATTTGTTAGTTTTGATGTTGAACCTGCTAGAACTCCTTATGATGCTAGTATACCTCTGCGCAAAAACCTGGGTGAGAGTGTATCCCAAAAAGAGTATGCTAAAATTATAGGAAGTGTAATGTTTCTCATGAACTGTACTCGACCTGACATTGCTTATGCTGTTTGTAGGCTAAGCCGGTACACACACAACCCTGATGGTGAACATTGGAATGCCCTCCAACGTTTACTAAGATACTTGAAAGGAACAGTTAATTCATGTCTGCATTTCGGTAGGTATCCTGCTGTATTAGAAGGATATACTGATGCGAACTGGATTGCAGGTAATGATGAAACAAGTTCCACAAGTGGTTATGTGTTCACCTTGGGAGGAGGAGCTATATCGTGGAAGTCTGGGAAACAGACTTGTATAGCAACCTCCACCATGGAGTCCGAGTTCATTGCTCTTGAGCTGGCAAGTCAAGAAGCAGATTGGTTGAGAAACTTACTACCGGACATACCAGTGTGGGGGGGACAGGTTGCACCAGTCTCCTTACACTGTGATTGTCAAGCAGCCATCGGCGTTGCTAAGAATGATGTCTATAATGGTAAGAAAAGACACATTCGAATCAGGCACGCTGTGGTAAAACAATTCCTGAAAAATGGAGTGATTGCTATAGACTTTGTGAGGTCTGAAAGCAATCTTGCAGATCCTTTCACAAAAGGATTACCGAGAAGGGTAGTTCTCGAATCGTCGAGGGGAATGGGGCTAAGATCCTTAAGTCAAGATTAGAGTATGAATCTTGATGGGCTTTTAAATTCATATTCCTATGGCGATACATAATCCATAGCCAGTATCTGGTGGTGCTTTGAGACGCACTTGATAGATTGTGTGAGCAAACAAAGGTTGGACCCATGTCCTTAATGGCTTACAAGAGATGTGCTATTGAGAAGCACCAAGCCACCTACGTGTGTGTGATGGTTGAGCCGAACACTCACTAGAACCAGGGTAAACGCATGACCTAAAAAGCGTTGCACTTTGAATTTGCGGAATGATCAATTCTTGAAGGTGATATGTGTTGTGGGGGTCTTAGCCGAAGGTCAACTAGGAATTCAAATCGAAAGATATTCACTAGTTGTAAGTAAGTTGTTGCCTCACCTCACTAATACGTCAATTCAAGTCAATAGACATTGAACGTCTAAGTATCAATACCTTCCGTACCCAGGAACCCTTTCCTTCCTCTTTTGTCCTTGTTTTGCATTTGCCATCTGTGGGGGATTGTTGGTTGATGGCAAGAGGTGGTGTTCTTTTTGTTTGTCCCACATAGAAACTTTTAGGAGCTTAGATTATCCTTATAAGGCTTTTTCTTGTGTAGGGTAGTAAGTGTGAGTGGAAGTGGGCCTTTCATGGTGAGGAGTTGTGTTGGGCTGGTTTAGCCAACACGCACGCGCGCGTGCGGCCCGGCCCGGCTCGGTCTCGGGCTCGGGTTTGGGTTTGGGTAGAGCACCTGCGGTGCGGGCTGTGCCCGACTTTTACCTTTTTAGGCCTACGTTGTGTTTGTCCAGGTTCATTGGGCTTGTGTATGTTGTCTAGGTTCATGTTTGTCCAGGTGCAGAATCTGACTATTACGGGAGTAATTAAGGATGCTAATCTCCGTGATTACAGCCTTATTTGATGGAGATTTTTTGCAGGCTCCTCCTGTTCATGCACTATATATACCGAGCTTCCTGCCTTCTTCCAATACACAACAATAAGCTTCCCTTCTCTTCTCTCAAACACACTCTACTGTTCTTTTCTCACTCTGTTTCTGGGTTCGTTATTTGATCGTTCCAAAGTTCACACACTCGATTGGTCGAGTCTGTGAGCTGCAGTGTTAACCTTGGGAAGCTACCGGCATTGTAGACGATAACCACCTTAGTCGTGCCGATATAGTTTTCAAGTCAGTGGCTTTATACCACGACACTGCCTCCCAAATCTGTCCCGAACTGCTGCTGTTGCTGTCTTACTGTCGCTGTTGCCTGTCCGTTCCGTCTTGCCACTGTTGTCGCTGCCTTTTGGTTTGATTGTTGCCTTTGTCCGGTTTTGTTTCCACATCTTACACTGATTGTGGTCTGTGTGCCGCAGCAGATGAGTCTTACAGTCACCTGTTCTTTAGGTGTAGGTATAGCAGCAGATGCCTTAAGATTATGAACCAATGGTCAAGTATAGATATACCAATCAATGATTATAGGGGATGGTGGAACAGAATACGTAGAAGACCTGCGCTGAATAAGCGAGTAACGGGTGCGATATTGAATACGATTATATATTATATATGGGAGGCGAGGAATAGAAGTGTGCACGATGGGGTAATGCTGAGTCCTAATACAATATGTGATAACATGAAAAAGGAATTAAGAAGTAGAGTTCAGTTTTTTGTCTCTAAGGAGTTTTTGGAGGGTAATTGCCCATATTTGATATAAGGATAGGCTAATTGAGGATGTAATTGTGGTAGAGTACCATCACTTGTAATGTTTTGGTGTGATTAATATTAATACTTACATTTCAAAAAAAAAGGGGGGGGAGTATTGTAAAATAAATCATCCAAATAAGGAAATAAAGTAAATGAGAAGATGCTATTGGGTTTCCCTTTTAAGAAAGTGGGAAGAAGATAGTGAGATGGAGGGAGTATTATATACTTGATTAAGAGTAATCAATCGTTTTTAGAGATATCAACATGAAGACTATAAACTTAAGTAGAATTATCCCACATCGAAAAATTATGATGAGGTGATAAAATTCTATATCATCAAAGAGAAAAAAATTATTCGTTTTTAGATATTAACCAAAATTTTTTTGAATGCTACATTAGCTCTTAAGGCAATAAATTAAAGTAGAAATATTCCACATCGAAAAATTATAATACGGTGATGAAATTCTATTATATAAATAAAAGTAGTCATTCATTCTTAGATATCAACCAACAATCTTTTGAGCCTTAAAAAAGATCACAAGATTATTGATGGGGTCAGCTACCTACTGATGACCACACACCAATCGAAAGCTCGAATCCGTCTCACTTCTGGAGAGGTCCGGACCCTGTAAAGGCTGACACTGGGGCATCTGGCCGAACCCTTCCGGCCGACCCCCAGAAGTACACCACAGAGAGGGCCAACCAAGCCGACCCCAGGGTCCAGCCCCTGGGCCGGCCGACCGAGCCCCCATATGCCCTCGTAGGGGGAACCTATGACCCCCGGTCATCCGACCCCGAGAATATGTTCCGTAGCAGACCCCCCGACTCCAGCCCATGGTAATGGGCACGCCCAAATCGCGTGCCTCTCTCTCTCCTCCCCCCTCTCCCCGAGGAAACCTATAAATACCCCTTAATGTTCTCTCATTAAAGGGTAATTAATTTTCTCTCACTAAATTCTCTCTCTAGAAAACGCCGCCTTGTTCCTCACGAACAAGGTTCTCTAAAGCGCATTCCCAGACTTACTTAGGCATCGGAGAAGGTTCTCTCGGACACTTCTGATGCCCTATTTGCTTCTTATGCGGGCACGGACGACCCGCTCCTCCAGGGAAGTCTGATCCTAGGGGACAAAGATCCATATTACCATTCAACTTAGATCCAAACCCGATTTGAATAACATTGTTTCCGATCCGGAACAATTTGGCGCCATTTGTGGGAAATAAGTAGGTCTCCAAGCTAGATTCCCATAGAACAAAAGTCACGAAAAATGCCCAATCTTGAAGAGATAGTCACGGCCACGGACCCGACGCGGCAAGTTATTGTCCCGCGATACAGGATGCCGATAGCGTTACCCTGAGATGACACGCCAGCCGTCGCCCCCCGAGGTGGCGGGCAGGCCACGATTTAAGGCATCCCAAAAAAGGGCCCGGAGCCTCAAAGGCGTAGGGGACAGAGCAAGTGATCAACCTCGAGCTCACCCCCGCCCAAGCCGCTCAGGCCCCCAGCTTCTTTACCGCGATGCTGAACAGAGACGTAACTCTTGAGGACCTGATCGGCGGCCTCGCGATGACCCCGAAGCGTCTTTAGTTCCCAAGCTCAACAGTTGGCTGCTAAGGGATATGTCCAGGCCAAGAAGCGATTACTAACTGTTCCTCAGAAGCCGGATGCCCAAGGAAAGGATGGCTCGGTACACACCACATAATCCACCGCATCCGCCGAGAGGGGATCCCTATTACAATGCGTAAGGGACCGCCTCAAACCGTGAGAGCTTGTCACGACACGTCTGGGCCCAAAGCGAGCCGAAGTGTTCGACAGGATAACCCCAGCAGAAAAGGGGTCGAAAACGAAGGGTCTGTTAAAGAGCATGCAGGCCAGACTCAACTTAGGCCAGCAGCTCGAGCCGAGACACCATCAGACTGGGGGAGCTAAAGAAGGTCTGGAAACGGGACTCCAGCCACCGCCCTAAGGCAGGCGCTCAGGATCCCGACACCGATTTCCCAAATGCGGAATGAGGCCATACGCAAGCACAGTCGGTCACATCAGCACCACCCCCCGAGTGGAAGGACCCTTACTCCGAGCAGGTGGGAGGATCAGGGAGGCTACGATTACCAATCAGAAGGGGTCGGCCGAGAATCTTAGGCAGACCCATCAGGACCCCACTTCACCCAGATGTCTAGTGTTGTCCCATCCCCAAGATTAAAATGCCGACAGTTCGGTTCGACGGAACCACCGATCCTGAAGACAACTTGGCAGCCTAGGAGAGCCATACGGGGATGTACGATAGGGAGGATGCGGCCTGGTGTAAGATCTTCCCAACAACCCTTATGGGGCTTGCTTAAGGATGGTTCTGAGACCTCCCCCCGAGGGTCCATTTACACATTCCAAGAGCTGACCGACGTTTTCCTGGACCAATATGCCGAAAATAAGAAACGAAGACTTACCCGCTTCGACCTGATGACGTTGAAGCAGAAGAAAGGCGAGTCTATCCGCGACTATTTGAAGAGATTTGATCTCGAATTCCAACATGTAAAAGAGATTAATGACCCCACTACAGCCTATTGTAGACACCCGCATTTTGCCTGCTAGTGTCTATGACAGTTCCCGACAAAATACCCGATGATGATCGGACGTAAACGTGACTTAATACGCTCGAATACGGACTCGGAATCAATAGTATCCGACGTGGGCATTTACCGGAGTGCAAATCTCTCAAAACCGACCTCAAATCCAGGCCCAGTGGGTCATTTCCAATAAAATGAGACTAATTTAGGTCAAAACCGTCACCGGAAATAAAACTGTCTTTTAGCGACCGAGTCAAAACCCGGTCAAAGTCGAATCCCGAGACAAACCAGCCTCACATTATGTCCAAATACACAAAATGAATCAAGTCCAACAACCAAATCATTTCAAAAATGGTCAACAATCTTTCCCTAAATACACTCCACCCGATTTGTCCCACTCGATCGAGTGGTTCAGGCCCACTCGATCGAGTAAGCCTATGAACCGGCCAACCCGACTTTGAACCGGGCACTAGATCGAGTGCACTTACACCACTCGATCGAATGACCCTAAACCGAGGTCCTCCTTATAAATACCCCATCACATCAATTCATTTCACAACTTTTTACCCATCAACTTTGACTCATAACTTTACACAATCTCAAGCAATACATTTTCAACTTCAACATTCAATCATCCATCATCTACATACACACATACACATTCAAATTCTCGAGATCAAAACTCGTCAAAGACACAAACCATAACTCACCCTACATATCTTGACACTCCCGCGCTCCCGTCGCTATTACGAGTCTGTTTCTGAGACCGATTAAGCATGTAGGTTGAGGGTGTAATTCAAATCCCGACATCCTTTCTCCTTTCTCTTTTTTGATTATATATATACTATTATACTACTACTATTATTATTATTATTATTATTATTATTATTATTATTACTATTATTATTATTATTATTATTATTATTATTATTATTACTACTACTACTACTAACTACTAACACTAACATTTTATTTTCGTTACTAACATTTTAATTTTGCTAATAACATTTTATTTATCGCAATCTAACATTTTATTTACGTATTATAACACCTAACATTTTATTTACTATTTATATTTCGTCTTATATAATACCGCGTATAATTATTTAACAAAACTATTTTCAAAATGATCCGAGCAACGTCTGTTGAGGCTAAATTAATGATCGTAGGCCTTAAGGCCAAATTACGATATTAAAATGCCGAGGACTTAAGTTTGCAACGACGGTCGAATTTTCGGGTTGAATATGTTTAATTACGAATTCCGCCTAAAGTCTATTTAATCCCTTTACAAGTCGTATTGGAGGTGGCGCCCTTCGAGGTGCGCCGCCCTAAACACTTAAGGGCGTAATAGATCATGGAGATTCGTCGTTAAATATGTCCGACCACATCTCTTTCAAAATATTATTCTAAAAGAATCATCGACAAATCGGATTAGGACGAAACCCATTGACGCCGAATTAATTGTCACACGATCCGAAAGGATTGATTACGGCATTATGACACAGAAAGAATCGATATTTGTTCTAGCCCGATCAAACTCAATTTTGCAAAATCGCTCTAAATACCAGATATCGGTTCTATAACCGAATGTCGAGTATGACGAGCCATCGAGATTTAAACTAATATAAATTGGACAATATTTATATTTAGCGTAATTGCATCTCGATTCAAAAACATAAAAACTACAAAATGGGTCGTTTCAAAGCACAAATTAAACACCCGTACAGAGGGCACTCGATCGAGTGCACAAGCCCACTCGATCGAGTAGCACCCCAAAAATCGGGCAGTAGGTCCTTCAAAGGCTCACTCAATCGAGTCCTTGCCATGACTCAGTCGAGTGGATTCCTTTGTCCAGGCAAGTCGAGCGCTTTATTTCATCATCCGAGCCTCGTCTTTTTTTTTACGACTTAGTCGTCACGTGCAAAGTCAATCACGTGATTACTTTTCAAAACTCATGCATATCATTTCACTTAAACGACTTTGATCAATTGTCTTTCACTATTAATCTTGTGTCGACGACTCTTTAGTCGTATCCGGTACATGATTAATCTAGACACTAATTTCTCGATGTGATAAGTCGGGACAAGGCATCGAGATTTGGGATCGGGCTAGCACCACGTCTAGGTTCCATATCTCCGTCCTCCGTTTAATACACAATATAATGTGTATTTAATCGAAGTTCGTCCATTTGCACAACTTACGGTCTAGTTTATATTTATTATATACGGGTCCGTTTCTAGTTAGCATTTGCCGCTTATAATTCGATCATTCTATTTTATTGCTCGTTGTGTTGTGAATTCCGGGTTGTATTCCGCCCGTGTAATTTGTAATTTATTTACGAGTTTTCTATTTTCGATGTTTGCCATTTATTTATTTAAATGAACATCACATGCTAAACTACTCCGACAATAATTTAGATGCATTAAATGACGTAGCTCACACATAATTCGCATGCTTAGCCGAAAACGCTGTTTGCATATCATTTAGTCGTTTTACTAGCGCGCGTACATGAACACGAACGATGTCTTAGTAGAGGCCGCTAAGTGCGGGCGGGGTTGGGTGTCCTTAGTGGGCATCCCAACACGTACCATCACCCCTTACTCAGAACCTCGGTTTCCGGATGCCCGAAACCGTTGACGCACGAGAGTCATTCTATACACGATAACCGGTAGAGACGGTATCGGTATCGCAATGCAAAGGGACGAGCCCTATAAACTCTGGAATCGAAATGGGTTGTACTTTGTGTACGGCCCATGACGACATAGAGTGGGCTCGAACGGTTCCGAATTCCCTTAAAATTCGGTGGCGACTCCAACTTTGACTTAAATTTCGAACCCGAGATCAATCTTACCACGAGATTCATTCGCCTACCCAAACCCGCGTGTGGCCGCGTCAGGGTGGACCTACGTCATGTCCACAATTTGGCGACTCCGCTGGGGATACCTGATGTACCACATGTCAACGGGATTCCTAGGGTGAGACTCGAAGAGAAATCGTTCATATATTAGTGTGCGCGCATTAGTTTAATGATTCATGCATAACCGATTTTTGCCCGGGCCGGTTACTTGTGACCGACGTCCCACTATACCGCGGTGCATTTCTAAATGGGTGCGCTAAAGACTTCTATGGCCGAACTCGTATTGGTTTTGCGGCATGTCCTAAGACCAACTCGGCTTAGGGAGTCCGTCCCGATTTACGAGAGAGCCATCGTTGTTGGTATAGACCCTATTTCGACCGACCGAGACTTAGTGTAAAGCATACATAAGCGTCGTTATAATGCTTGTTTAACTACGTGCTACTTGGTTTCCGTGTCATTTTTCAAAAAACCGTCATTTCAAAAAATGCATCTTTCCAAAAACACCAAATTTTGAAAAACCCGAAATACCGTCCGTTTCGGGACACATCTTTTCAAAAATATCCAATTTTCAAAACTCAGAATGCTGCCAACATTTAGACTGATGATTTGACTCAAAATAGCCTATTTTCTAGCCGGCATGCTGTCCATTTCAAAATTCGAATTTCCGATCCACCATTCGATTTTCGAATTTTCAAATTCCATTTCGATTTTTAAATTTCAAAATTCCATTTCGATTTTTTTTCAAATCTTCAAGATTCCATTTTCGATTTTCAAATCTCCGAGATGCCATTTTTGATTTTCAAATCTTCAGGATCTTATTTTCGATTTTCAAATTTTTGGAAATTTATTTTCGATATTCAAATTTTCAAAATTCAAAAAAAAAGCTCGGTCCTGTCGGCATGTTGCCAATTTCAAAAGACGGGATCGCCTCCTCAATTTTCAAAACGCGAAATTACTCGCAACCATTCTAATATTTCAAAATGCCCGGTCCTATTGGCCCACTGCCAATTTCAGGACTGTCCTCTCAATTTTCAAAATTCAATCATTTTTCAAAAACCTTCCTTATTATAGGACCTACCGTAATTCATGTGTCGGGTCTTTTCGTAATACGTCAAAGGTCTTTAGCGTCGAAACTCCGTCGATCCTACATCACGGGTTTCTTCCCCATCCTAATCCGTCTTTTTTTAAAGGCATAACCAACCAACACGAGTCATACACTCGTAAATGGAAGGTTCATCTAAACACTCGAGTCCAAACTAGAAAGTACCACGCGATCTTTCCCTCTAGCAGGACGGTCCCCACGACCTCTCCTAAGGGAATCTCGCCCGTCTTTCAATCCGTTAGTCGAGTCATCCTAATTCAAGAGTTCTTTAACTTAAGGGTCTACCCTAATCACAGAGTCCATCCCTATTCAAGTCAAGTCAAGGGTCTCTAGCGTCGAAACTCTGCCGATCTTACATCGCAAGTTTCTTCCCTTACCCCGTCTGCCTTTTCTCGAGGCCGAGTCAACCTTTTACAAGGCATAGCCCTGTAGCTAAAGGTTCGTGATCCTTAAATCTAAGGGTCACTCGTCCGACACTCGAGTCTTAGCAAAATCTTCGATCCCACTCGGGGGCTACCCTTCAGCAGAGCAATTAATCACGGTTGCTCTAAGGGTCATGTCTTACACATGTTGTCTTACGTACCCCACTTTTGAGTCACTTAAATGTCACACCATCTAAGTCCTACAAGAGTCCTTGGTCTCACTTGGAGGCTATTCTCCGACGGAGCGATTAATCACAGTCACTCCGAGAATCGCACCCAACATATTTGCCTTCGGAGGGTCTAACCCGAGTCAAACCGGCGTTGTCTTTCCTCCCGCACTATTTCCTATGCCTTGGTGTATTTGGGTTTCGAAGCAACATTTCTGATTACGTGGGTATTCTCGCAGAGTATGGCACCCACAACCGGGAACAGGGACATGGAAAACATCGTTAATGAAATAAAGGCTTTGCTGGAGACAATGGTTAGTAGGCAGGCCATGGTTGAAACCCAGCTAGGGTTCATAAGAGTCTACCTAGAGGCCACGAATGCTCGTTTAACTGTCATTGAACAGCAAGACCTCAATTCTGGGCCGGTAAATACTGGGCCATTTGCCAAACTGATCAGCACGTTGCATGAGCTCGAACAACAGTTCCATGCCCTCCAAGGGAACAACATCCGTGTTGAAAACTCCCGAAACTATACACCCATTAGTGAGAAACTACCAACAGATCTCAATCTAGAAGGGTTGCCCATTTTCGAAGGGACGGAGGATCCATTACTACACCTCCGAGCTTTCAAGGCATTCCTGGCAATCAAGGGGGTCAAAGCCGACATGTTCATCAATCTGTTCGGCACATCTTTCGAAAAATATCCAAAAGCCTGGTTCTATAGGCTAGACACAAAAAGATTCCCTACTTGGGAAGATGTGGCTACCGAGTTCGCTAAAAACTATTCTGATAACACTGAACTTCAGACTACCATGCGGACTTTAGAAGTCATGGCCCAAGATCCAACAGAGGGTTTCACCAAATACCTTCAACGTTGGCGGGCTGAGAGTGTTAAGCTGGTAGACCAGCCCAGCGAGAAGACACTAGTGGAGGCGTTCATCAACACCCTCCTACCCTCCTACCGCGTCCATCTTAGGTATGCCGGCATTTCAACTTTTGCGGTGCTTACCGAAATGGGCACTAGGATTGAAGACGATCTTCGACATAATGAAGATATGGGTGAAGCTTCTACTGAAGGCTATACTGGACATCCACTTGAGTCCTTAGAAGCCTAAGATTACTGACAACCTTATCCCAGAGTAAGGATTTGATTTAAGTCCGAGTCTGAGTCCGAGTCTAGGATGTTCTATTTCTTTCAGTTCCGATGTCGGAGTCAGAGTCAACTGTATTCTGTCCTCTGTTTTTTCAATCCAATAAAATCAGCTTTTTCAATCTCTCATATATGCTTTCCTTATGTGTTTCTGAGAACATGATGAACGCCATCATACACACCGTGAGCACATGCACGTGACTGTTATAGGCACATCTTTAATGACTGCAGGGAACTGAGACCCGTATTTTCCTTTACATGTTCCATGTCTGGTATAGAAAGCCACATAACTACCCCCTAGCAGGAGCGGTATCAAATCCTATGACAAATCTAGGTAGTCTCCTAGTTTGGGTTCAAGATGGGAGGCAAACCCATTTCCCACAATAAACACCCCTTCAATAAGACTGACCAATCCCCAGTTTAGGCGTTAGTCTGACCAGAAGCAAACTAAGAAGCACCGTGACTCTATAGACGTGATGCCAAAAATACCAAACTTGTGACGATGTTTCCACTATGCTTGCTCGGAATTATGATGACAATACCGAGATCCAGACCACTATGCTTACTGAAGAGTACTCCACCACGAGTTGCACTCACACAAACACCCGCTATGCTTAGACCTTACAAAGGCTTAGCTCCAAAAGCTTAATCCAACCGATAGGCCCAACCCCAATCCACCCACAAATGGATGCCACAGATCTGGGAATACCCGTGCACATTGCCCACACCATAGGGGGGTAGCCGTGAAAAAATAAACTGGACAAAAAAATCAAAAGTCCATGGAAAAAGCAAAAAGCCAAAACAAAAAAGCAGGCCATCATCAAAAAAGAGGCACCCATGACCGAGGTCAAACAGTCAACTTGAATGAAGAATTCCATGACCGGGGCTAAGAGGTCAACCAAAATAAAATTCAAAAACCCATGACCACGTTTAGTGGTCAACTCAAGTGAAAGCTCCTTGACCGGGGTACGGTCAATTCAAAATTATCGATACCTATACCATCAAAAAGGGGAGAGACAATCAAGCTGGTTAGCTAACACTATACTTAGCCTTCCCACATTACAACCTTCAAGACCTTCCCGAGACCTAGGCTAAGAGACAGTCCGGAATTTTGAGGATTCAAGCTCCATAGGATACCCCTAACCATTAGAGCCAGACATGGAAATCAGATCCCGCATTATCAACCTACCGCGATTGAAGTTCGAGTCATTTTTACTCGACTTCCCCCTTTTCTACCACATTACAATACCTTACCCTCGAAGCCTTAGCTCCACAAAATCGAGCTCCAGATTTCGAAGCATTAAAGCCACTTGCGACCTAGCTCCACATTTCCAAAAACATCCAGACCAATTACCAGCCCTAAACACGGGAACTCAACCTGCGGTCGGCATAGAACATGCCCAAATAGTTCACACCACCTCTGGGGGCCACCCCGGAGAACGCTCACAGTCACGGGATCAACATCCTAACTGTTCTAGCCCTTTGATCAAGACATCATTGGGAATTCACCTAGCCTACACCATCGCTATGGCTAGTTACACACAAAGCCCTAATAAACTGGGCACCATAATATATCTTCCAATCCACTGAACTACGGCTTGGTTTGATTTCACTACACGTGAATACGTAGGCAGCCTTTAAACAAGGGCACAACCACCCACGTTGACACACGTTCAAAAAGCAAAGGGACAGACGGTATCGGTATCGCAATGCAAAGGGACGAGCCCCATAAACTCTGAAATCGAAATGGGCTGTACTTTGTGTACGGCCCATGACGACATAGAGTGGGCTCGAACGGTTCCGAATTCCCATAAAATTCAGTGGCGACTCCAACTTTGACTTAAATTTCGAACCCGAGATCAATCTTACCACGAGATTCATTCGCCTACCCAAACCCGCGCGTGGCCGCGTCGGGGTGGACCTACGTCATGTCCACACCTATGCACTTACTAACTCGCTTGTACCGGGCGAACTGAAGAATCAACTCATCCGAGCTCAGCTCGAGTCTCTCTCGAGAGCTAGGAAAATAGCCGAAGGATTTGTGATCGAGGAAGAATTTCACAGCTTACACGATCCCCCGCCAACGACAAGTCAGGCTCAATCCATTCAGCAGAGCGCCCGTGGCAAAGTCGGGTCAGTCGGTTAGCCGAAAGGAGAAGAGGGCAGCACCCCTGGAATGAGCGGGTGCCTTATCAACCCAAGTTCGATAGTTACACCTCCCTCAACAGGTCGAGGGCGGAGATCTTCGAGTTGGAGAAGGAGGCAGCCAAGTGGAATTGTCCGAGCAAACCCTGACATCCTAAGGGCGACCCGAAGAAGTTATGTACCTTCCATTACAGTATAGGGCACCCCACAGAGGAATGTCGGCACCTTAAGGACGAAATTGAGAATCTCATCAAAAGTGGTTGGCTGTCCGCCTACGCCGCTAGAGCAAAGAATCAGAAAACATCATCTAAAAGACCTGAAGGGTCAAAACAGGACAGGCTAGTGATCCAAACTGTGGTGTCAGTTGACGCTGAAAGTCATATGAGTCGGAGAAGTCGAAAGGGGCACTTGCGTGAGCTTCATAACTAAATCTGCTACGCCGAAACAACCGGGACCCCCACCAATCTAACCCTCAGTATCACACCAAGTGACAGCGGGCGCATTGTGTATCCATACAGCGACCATTGGTCCTATCCCTCGGTATCAACAACCATGTTATCAAAAGGTGCATGGTAGATACATATGCATACACCAATCTACTCTACAAAGACGCCTTTAAGAAAATGAGTCTGGAAACCAGACACCTAAAACCCTCAGCGGTGCAGGTGTTGTCCCCATGGGCATCATTGAATTACCTATTACGTTTGGAGAAGGAGTCTCCGCTCGTAATATAAGGGCGTCATTTGTCGTTGTAGATGCAAAATCAGTCTACAATGCCCTGATAGGAAGAACCACCTTGGACGAAATTGAGGCCGCCATCTCTATCCGAGCGCTTAAAATGGCTTATGTCACTGACCTTGGAACTGAGGGCAAATATATGTCGATCAGGAATCAGCCCGCCAATTCTACTCGGTAGCTTTACAGGGCCATGAGGGTGAGCGAAAAGGAAAAAAGAAGATGTTCAGCTCCCTCAGCAAGGAGGGTGAGATCCCGGCCGAACAGCTAACCATTAAGCAGTCAGCTGACCGCCTAGAACCTTGGAGCGAAAGCATGCTGATGGAGCTAGAACCCGGACGACCCGTCCTCGTGGGCATCGATCTGGAAGAGTCGTACAAGGCGAAGCTGGTAAAAGTACTACAAGACAACAAGGATGTCTTCGCATACTTAGTCGATGAGATGTCAGGTGTGGACCCGAGCCACATCGTGCACAAATTAAATGTCGACCCAAATGCCAGACCTGTTAAGCAAAAGAAAAGAAATGTATCCCTCGAGAAGGAGCAGACCATTAAGGAGGAAATTGAAAAGCTTCTGAAGGCCGACTTCATCGAAACCTGCGACTACCCAGAATGGCTGGCCAATGTCGTCATAGTAAAGAAAGCCTCGGGGGCATGAAGGATGTGTGTAGACTTTACCAGTCTCAATAAAGATTACACGAAGGATAGCTACCCTCTGCCAAGAATCGACCAGTTGGTCGACGCTACAAGCGGTAATTCAACGCTGACTGGATTTCAGTGTACCACCAAGTTTACCTGTGGGGGCCGGACAAGGTAAAATGTGCATTCATCACGAGCACTGGTACATATATGTATAAAATGATGCCCTTTGGCCTTAAAAACGCAGGTGCCACCTACCAGCGCTTGGTGGATCAGGTCTTCAGGGACCAAAAGGGTAGAAATCTGGAGGCCTACGTGGATAACGCTATAGTGAAAAGCGAAGGGGACGAGCAACACCTCGAGGACTTGAGGGAGACCTCCTCCTCACTCCGGTCCTACCAAATAAAGCTCAACCCCAAGAAATGCACTTTCGGGGTCAGGTTAGGAAAATTCTTTGGGTTCCTGGTCAGTGCCCGGGGGATAGACGCCAACCCAGAAAAAGTCAGAGTCATCCAGGACTTACTAGAGCCCAAGACGATCAGAGATATTCAACGGCTGACTGGCCGAATGGCCGCCCTTGTGCGGTTCATAGCCAGGTCGGATGACAGAACAACGCCTTTCTTCTAAATTTTAAAGGGCAACAAATAGTTCCAGTGGGAAACCGAACAAAAAGAAGCTTTTGAGCATCTGAAAGAGCACCTCAAGCAACTACCGACTCTGGCCAGGCCAGTGACTGGCGAAAGGCTGTTTTTGTACATTGCAGTCACCAACACAACAGTGAGTGCAGTTATATTGAGAGAAGATGCCAGGACACAACAACCTATTTATTTCGTAAATCACGCCCTCAGACCCACCGAGAAGAAATATTCGGTGGTTGAAAAGGCGGCATACGCAGTTGTGTTGGCGGCGTGAAAAGTCCGACCTTACTTTGATGCGCACCCCGTCACCGTACTCACAGATCATCCCCTAGAGAAGGTTCTGGAAAATTTTGAAAAGTCACGAAGGCTGTTAAAGTGGGTCATCGAACTCAACGGTCTCGGCATAACTTATCAACCCAGAACCGCCATCAAGGCCCAGGCTCTGGCTGATTTCCTCGCTAAATGTTCTCACTTGGAAGAGGATGACCCCCACACCAGGGAATGGTTGTTGTTCACTGACGGGTCATCCATAGCCAATGGTGCGGGGGCAAGAGTCGTATTGACAAGCTCGGAAGAGGTCGACTTCGAGCATGCGCTCAGGTTCACCTTCTCCGCATCAAATAACGAAGTAGAGTATGAGGTTGTGCTAACCAGAATCAATCTGGCTGTGGCCGCCGGAGCAGAGAGAATCGTCTTAGCCACGGACTCTCAGCTCATTGCTGACCAAATCAATGGGGAGTATGAAGCCAGAGATCAGACTATGATCTTGTACTTAGAAAAAATAAAGGAGGAGCTGTCAAGCTCAAATTTTATGAGGGCAGGGAAGTCCCCAGGTCACAGAACAAATGAGCTGATGCCCTATCCAAGCTTGCAAGGTCTCGCCTACAAGACATCAGAAGATCGGTTTAGGTTGACGTGGTGAAGGAAAAATCAACACCTGACCTGACCCCCAGCAAGTCAATATGGTCGATGAGTCTGGATCCAAAGGCTGGATGGCACCGATCATCCAGTTTAAAAAGGACGGTGCATTACCAGAAGACCCTGTTCTGTGAGAAAAAGAATACCATCGAAGGCAACATGGTACATACTGATCAATGATGAGTTATACCGAAAGTCGTTCTCCTCACCTCTTCTCAAGTGCCTGGGGGCGGAGCAGGCAGCTGAGGTTCTGGACAACATCCACTCAGAGATCTGCGGGCATCACATAGGAGGAAGGACCCTCGTCCATAAGGCACTGAGGGACAAATACCACCGGCCCACCATGCTAGCCGATGCAAGGGAGTTAACTTCCAAATGTAGAAAATGCCAACTTTTCGCGCCTGTGATACATGCACCAACCCAGGACCCGCGACCAATTCTTTCTCCCATTCCTTTTGCGCAGTGGGGGATGGACATCCTCGGACCATTCACTGTTGCAACAGGGGTAGGGGGTAAGAAATTTTTTTATTGTGGCAATCGATTACTTCACCAAATGGGTAGAGGCAGAGGCGGTCCTCAATATCACCGAGCCGACGGTAAGAAAAGTCATACGGCAGAACATCATCACACGTTATGGCCTACCCAAGGTATTCATGTTCGATCATGGAAGACAGATCGACAATGATTCTCTGAGAGTTTGGTTGGAAGGAGACATGATTGTTGTAGCTTACTCCATTGTGTGCCACCTACAAACCAACGGCCAAGCCGAAGCAACCAACAAGCAAATTCTGAATGGCCTAAAAAAGATGGTAGATGATTTGAAGGGGAGATGGACAGATGAACTCCCAAGCGTCCTCTGGTCAATTAGAAGAACTAGAAAAGAGTCCATCGGACAAACCCCCTTCGGCCTGGTTTACGGTGTTGAGGCCCTCTTACCCATTGAGGCCAGGGTCCCAACACTTAGATCACAACTGTACGACAGAGCCATTAATGAAACGACAATAACAGAAGCCCTCGACCTGGTAAGTGAGGTAAGGCAAGAGGCCAGTACAAACATCGCAGCATACTAGTAGAGAATGAGGAAAGCTTACAATAGGAAAGTAAACGTAAGAAGCTTCCAAGTGGGAGACCTAGTCCTGAGAAAAACCCAAGCAGTAGGAAAGGCAAGGGAGCACAGCAAGCTGAGCGCCAATTGGGAAGGCCCCTATCAGGTCACTCAGATCATGGGCCCCTGCACATACAGGCTCGCAAATGCCGAGGGGCAGGAGATAGCAACGCACTGGAACGCTGACACCCTGAGGAAGTACTATGTCTAGGAGTAAGACAATTTTTCAGAATTTTTGTTTTTTTCAGTTCCCTAAAAAGGTGGAGGACTTTCAAATGGCAATGTCGACGGCTCCATAAACAATCAATTTTTCAAAAGAAATGAAAGATCTACCTTTTGCTCATACTCGTTATTTGTTCGACTCACATCTCACAAACAAACGAGCAGGGTGTAATAGGGGAGAGCCCCCTGTGCAAAACCCCGATAAAATAGACACCCCAACAAAAGTCCCCATGCCTACCTTCAGCCAGGCAGGGGGCAGGCCCCTCGAATTCGACCAGAAGCTGAGGACAGGCCAGGCGTCAAAGCCAAACCAACAAGGCCTAGGGCACAATTATCTTGTATAAAAAACAAAAGTCCCTCAGCTTACCTTCAGGCAGGCAGGGGGTAAGCCCCTCGATTTCAACCAGAAGTCGAGAACAGGCCAGACATTAAAGACAAACCAACAAGGCCTAGGGCACACTTAGCCTTGTATAAAAAAACAAAAGTCTCTCTGCCTACCCTCAGGCAGGCAGAGAGCAGGTCCCTTGACTTCGACCAGAAGTCGAGGACAGGCCATGCGTCAAATATGAACCAACAAGGCCTAGGGCATACTTAGCCTTGTATAAAAAACACCAATCCCCCTGCCTACCTCCGGGCAGGCAGGGGGCACAGCCAGGCATGAAGCAAGAAACAAACACAACAAGACAAAATAAAAGTCGATGCTGATTATCAAAATAAAAGGTTCACAAGTCCAAAGTACAAGGGAAAAAGAGGACTATATATTCCGGTAGTCGGCCACATCTAGGCTCGGCATGCACAAAAGTTAGATTAAAAACAAGAAAACATAAAAGGCGCTGAAAGGAGGCACATGACCCTATCGCTGAGATGATAAATGGCAGTGTCAAAACGCTCAAAAGGGTAGGGGCACGAGCCTTGGGAGGACGACTGCCCTAAATCTTATACATGGGGCGCTCCCTGGACAGGGGCCGACGCCTTGTCAAAAGCCCCCTACGATGGTGCGCCAACCTTGGCCTCGTCCATCACGGTGTACAACCTGTTAAAAGCATCTTCATCGAAGTTTGGCATCATCTCCTTCAAAACTGCCACACAGAAGTCAGTGGCTCAGGAAGCTTCATCCCCAAAGGCTTTTTCTATCTTTTCATTGGCCTCGTCCACGATAGTTTGCTTCTCTTTCTGCCATGCCTCTTACTGCGCCTCCAGCTTCTGACATTTACCCCAAGCCCCCGACAGCTCAGACTCCATCAGACAACCGGCTTGCTGAGCTCTTTAGCTGCCCTTCCAGCTCCATCAAGAACTTCTTCATTTGAGCCAGCTCACTCTCCAGTCGCGATGCCTCGCTCAAGGCTCTCTGCCTCCGTTCCTTCGAGCCCTCTGATTGGCGTCTAGCTTCCCCCAGCTATTTCCCACCCCCCTAACTCGGTTCGCAAAGTATATATAGATCATTGAAGCATCTCTCTCAACCGCAACTAGCCGGTCAGAAAGAGTGGACCCCGGACCAACGGTCAACTCCTCGTCAGTTAGACGATTAATGGTCGCAAGCTCAACAAAAGCTTGGAAGACCAGGGAGCAGCGGTAGAGGAGCTGCTGAGTATGGGTACTCGTGTGTGCCAATACCTTGGCAGTTTGATCTAAGGTAAGGGTCGGAGAGTCAGAGAGGAGGGCGGAAGCATCGACGCTGTCAATAGCAAAGTTCCATTCTACATTTCCTTGACCCAGAAGCGTCTCAGAAGGATTGGGGGCATGACGTTTAGGCGCAGGTGTGCTAGCCTCGGCCTCCAAGTCAATCAGTTGCTCGGCTGTCATAGGCTCCTTATCTTTCCTCTTCCTAACAATAGGAGAGATCGGGTCACCGATCTCCTTGATGGTGTAGACAGGAAAACAGTGGTAGAGGGCTGGCCTGCGGTAGGGAAGGTCAAATGCCTGGTTGTCATCGGGCAGGTCGCCGGTGAGCCGTCACCCGTTTCACAGGCAGGTCTTGCGGTAGGAGACGATGTTGGAGCATGACTAGTCGACACCCGAGGAGGAAACTCGGTCTTCCCAGGTGCCAAGGATTTCACATGCGCCATAAGGCTTTCTTTATTATGGCCCGAGGGAGTAAGGGGGTGAGAGGTAACAGGCAAATAGTATGTCCTGAGTCCAAGGGCATGCAGTTGTCGGCCAGTCCAAAAAGGGTCGTAAGACTCTGCAAAAATAAACAAGAAGAAATGAGCAGACAAGTATATCAATAAGATAACGCGTATATGGGTCGGACCCCGAGCTACCTTTGGGGCGTGAGGGGTTCAACCCCAGAGGGGTCAGGAACTCATCAGTTACTATAAGTTCCGCCCGAGGAAGTCACCGCACAGGGGCCACACTGTTCCCATACTTCTCGCATTTGAAGAGGTTTGATAAGCAGATCGTATACCTATAAAAAATAACCGACTATGGTCCAACAAAAAATATAGTCAGGGAAGTCGGGAACAATTTTTCAGGGAGACAACCAATTCTACTCGTATAATAGCCTATCTATGTAACCAATTTTGGGAGGTTTTTGTTTATGTTTTATTAATCTAAAAGTAGTGAGGGAAGAGAATTAAAGAGAAGAATTAACTAAAACAAATAAGATGAAGATGAATAAGGGCGAATGATATGGAGAGAAAACTAGGATTGTCGGTTCACCATGAATTTCATATGGTCACGGTTTAGGTCACAGGTCTATCGCAGATATTGGTCTAAGGGGTAGTGAAAAGGTTCTTCTGGTCCGCTATTAACCCTAGCATGTGTCTAAAGAATTCCGATCTTATTAGGACATACTAATGTGTTGTAGCAGGTCTAACTTTTATCAGGCTTCCGATCTTAGGTTCAAGCTTACCAATTCAATTAATCAATTACGTCGACTTAATCAATTAATCTCGATTTAACACTATAATTGACCACACAGACGCAATATCGTTGACGAAACTAAAATCTAATTAGTGACCACATTCAATTCGCAGATCTCCTAAATCCTAGCAGGGGAAATTAGCTACTCATAATTGAATCAAGAACAACGATAGTGATAAACGATTTTACTAGATAAAACATGATGAATGATAATAAGATTGAAACAAGCATAAACAGTATAAGGAGATCAGGAATAATTAAGAACAAAGAGGGAAGAAGGAAGAAAGATTAAATTAAATTACCAAAAGGAAAGAGGGCGATTCAAAAGTTGCAATCGTACATAAACCGAGTTTAAGAGAGAAACTAAAACCTAGAAATCAAAAGTATCAGAGAGTGATTGTCTAAGAGAGAGTAAAAGTTAAAGTTAAAGTGAAAGGAAGTGTTTTCTAAACTGGCTAAAGCTCTCCTTAAATACACTTTGGAAATTCTAAACTAATTAGGGTTATTTCATGAGAATAATACCAACTATGACCACTCTTCTTAAATTAATACATATTTTACGTAATCTCAAAATAATATGAAATTTGACTAGCTCCCTCTCAAAATAAGTTGGATGACCGACTACTGAAGTATAGGTCATCAACTCCATTTTCACCATTTTCACAATCAAATACATCATCATCAATCATCTCCATCTTCACACTATTATCCTTCCCTTCATCTTCATCTTCATCAATCATTCTTCTTGTTGATGACATTTGAGGCAGTAGATCAACAATCGAAACCCCTCTACTCCGTATTTGTTGATGACATTTGAGACCCCATTCTCGTTCACTTGACTTTCGTCTTCAAGCTTCTCTTTCCTCCTTCCATTTTCTGGGTATCCAATTCTCAACCATTCTTCTTGTTTTGGGCAGATGTTTACACCTCATTTTGCTCACAAATCTTACCTTTCTTGGCCAAGTTTGCAATGAGAAAATTGCTACGCTTTAGCAGGGTGTTGCGAGGCATTACCAAGTTGTGGTTGCAGCAACGCGAGACATGGGAATCGGAAAAGATGGCAAATTGCCATGGACACTCCCCTCTGATCTCACTTACTTTAAGGTTGTAACCACAACCACATCCGTTGCTAGAAAAAGGAACGCGGTAATCATGGGAAGGAGAACTTGGAAAGCATCCCTCCCAAGTATCAGCCTTTACATGGTCGCCTCAATCTTGTGCTCTCTCGCTCAGCCAAAATCGGATCATTTTCAATTCTTGAGATGAAAACCACCATTTTCAATTCTTCATCACCCTCCATCCTTTAAACCCAAATAATTTCAAATCGCCTAACACATTGACCTAATCTCAAATCGTTCTTCCCCAAATGCAGATAAAATTGCTGCATCGTCTAATAACAACCAATTGTTGAAGTATATGTAAAATCGAAGTCAAACCTAGAAATTGAAATCAATTAAATTGAGAAATCACCGTCATTCTTGCCCAGATCTGAAGACCGATGCAGTAGACTCCACGAGCACCACCACACTCCGACCAGCTACTTCGTCGCAGTCCTACACTTCGGAGCATGGAGACGATTCACGGAGTCCGAAATCTGGACAAATGGTTGGTAATGCGTCGTTATGGTGGCTGCCCTCGCCTGAGACTCGGTGGTATGACGCCGGAGAAGGTGGGTCCTGATTGGTGGTCGTGTGGTAGCTACCCATGTGGTCGCCTGGTGAGCTGGAGGCGCACGCTGCAGGCGTCGTAGGTGGAGAGTGGTGGATATTTTGGTAGTCGATGTGCCAATGATGAATAATATGGATGGGTATGGAGATTGAAGAGAGGAAGAAGATGAACGTGCAAAGAAGGGAAAACAACCGGTTCTAGTGGCTGGTAACAACCGGTCATTTTTTTCATCCATGGTGAAACGAGATCCATAAAGACATTGATCATATTAAATTGGGATTACGTAAAGTATGTATTAATTTAAGTAGGGTGGTCATAGTTGGTATTATTCCTATGAAGTTGCCCAACTAATTAAGGAAACAGCTTCATCAACACGGAATTGCCCGCGGCCCAGGAAATAGTTGGCCGACTATTGTAATAGTCGGTCGACTAATATTGATTTCCACGGATTCCCAAATAGTCGGCCGACTATTGTAGTTGTCGGTCGACTATCAAAATGGTCGGTCGACTATTATAATAGTCGGTCGACTATGATTGACCCATTTCTACGATCAGCTCTTTCCAGCTTCATTTTAGCTCGGTTTTGGTTCGTTTTAGCTCATGTGGCTTCCGTTCCTGCAAAAAAACAAGGTAGACCACAAAGTAGCCAATTTGGGGCCAAAGGTAGCTCACACTACTCGATAAATATGGGAATGCGCGTTTAAAAAGCATAATAAGTGTATATAAAATACACGCATCAAGGTTCACTATTTTCCTCTCCTCCGGAGTCAGCTTCACCTTCATCCCCTTCAGGTTCACTTCAGGTTGATATTCCTCATCTGTCTCCATTCGAGTGCGGACGTTGTTCCGAAACCAATGAGAAATGGACCACCCCCCTTCATGTCGAACATAAAGAAAGTTGTCCTTCCAGCGCTTAACACTCGACAGGACCCTCCAAACTGGCAAATAACCCTTCATGCGGTTCAAAGACCAGTAACTTGAGACCCCCTCTGTCGAGTTGCCCATGGACAGACCCATTATATACCTAAAAGCATTGATGGAGGGCTCGTGTTCTTCAAACAAATTGACCCAGGCGTAAGCCACTAGGGTCTGAACCGACACCGCCGTCAGTAGAGCAATGGCCACATTAATTCCTTTAAAAGCCTCCTCAAGAAAGGGATGAAGAGGGAATCGCAGCCGGTACTCTAAACATTTGTGGTACACCGCAATTAGACCTGTCAAAAACCGACCCGACACGAAACCGCCCGAAAATAAACCCGAAAAAAGCCGCCCGAAAATGACCGAAACCCGAAAGTGACCCGACCCGATAATAACCCGAATATATTGGGTCGAAACCCGCCCGAACCCGTTACCCGCCCGAAAATAGATAAATTAAAAAAAAATATTGTTATTATACACTAAAGTTTCTCAAAAACACTAAGATTTTTTTTTTCAAATTTTAGGAAATAATATTTATATATATCTTTAACATCATATTTTTATAACATTGATTATTATAACGAGAGAAAAAATTTAATAAACCGAGTCAAAGTTCGTCATATATATTCGTACCTCCTATAGAAATAAAATATCAATGTATATTAAAAAATATATTAAATACAACATGTTTATTCTCACTAATATCCTATATTAAATGAGATGATTAAGAAAATTAAGAATAAAATTATATTTATGATAAAAAAAAAAAAGTAAAGAAAAATAATGATTTTAAAGTGCGTTAATAACCCAAAACCCGACCCGAAACCCGTATAAACCCGACCCGTATAAAACCCGTATTTTTCAAACCCGAAATACACCCGACCCGTATTTTACCCGAACCCGAAACCCGACCGCCCGACCCGTTCGACAGGTCTAACCGCAATGCATTCCCGTACTGTAATGTGACACCGCATTACATTTCTTCGGCGGATTGCAAACCATGTCCTTCTCCCCGGGCAACAATAGAATACTCCAACCCAAAGTCGTAATAATTGGCAATCACCTCCGCGGCGTTTCTAATAAGAATCTCATCACGCGTCGCCGCATCCGGATACTGGTGTAGGGGAATTCTATATATACTTGCCCTTATTTAGGCGGTAAGAGCCCTGAACTACTCTTCCTTTGGAGGGTCTGGCGGTGGAGATCGACTCAACCACCAAGGCCTCCGAATCCGAGTCTGAGATGTCAGAGGGAGCGGGCTCGGGAGAACCTCTCCCCCACCCTCTTCGGTAATCCGGCGCATCGAGGGCACCGCTAAAGGTGGCGTCCGCGCCACGGTGACGCCCTGATCCACAGAGAGGGAGGGGCGAGTAACGCAAGCCTCCTCGTCTCCTTCTGGAGCGTCAATGGAGGGGTCAAGAAACAATAGCGACATCCGGCGGGAGTGCGTCATTTCTATAGAAATCTATAGAATGGGGAAAAGCGGAAAAGAAAGAGCAGAGGGTTAAGTCCTAACCTATTTAAGCCTTCGAGGTCGCAGAGAAAGAATGCTTGAGCAACTATGGGTAAATTCACTCCAAAAGCGAGAAAGGTTCAAAGAGAAAGATGAGATTGATTAAGTTTTGTTATGAAGAGTAAGGGGGAATTAAAGGAGTAAGGGTTGTATGTATACAGAAAGAGAAGGCGAAAGGCATCCCATTGTCAGAGCTCCCCTCATGGTATCTTTACACATGTCACTCTTCAAACCAACCTACCTATCACATCCCAAGACATCGAAATTCAAAAAGGCAGGAAGCTGGAGAGCCACATTACATCACTCAAGGACAGCGTAAAAAAAAAGTTCAAACTAAAAAGGATTAACTTCCCATTTAAGCAAAAGACCCCTAGGACTCGGATTGCAAAGTCATTACATGGAAAAACAATATGAAAAGCTAAAATGCATCGTAGGTCCGGCTCTGCTAAAGGGAAGGCGGGAGAAGCTTCACTCCTCCCCATCAGAGTCAGGAAGAGGATGCTCCCTAGGACTATCTTGGTCTTCACCACCAGACCCCCAATCAAAATCAGTAGGAATATCCTTGGGGACATACACCCTCTCTACATCACTCTCCTCTCCCTCACCTTCCTCTGAATCATCCCCGCCTCCACTGTCATCCAAGGCACTTTTACCATCGTCGTCCCAGTCATCACCAAGTTCGGCGAGCTCGAGGCCTTGGTGATAGTCGGGGTCATCTCTTAGCTCCCTGAAGAAGTTCAGCAGTTCAACCACCTCTCCATGAGTAAAACTCCGCCGGAGGGGAGCTAGGGGGAGAGTGGGGTGGAGAGGGAACAAGACTCCACCGGTGGCCATCATCCCTAGGAGTGGCCGGAATCGCAGGAGAGGACCCAGAGTCAATGTCTGAGTCAGCATTCTCTGGCCTTAGCCAGGGAAAGCACCGGCGACAGCCTCGATAATCATAGCCCTCATCCCGAGTGCAAGAGTCAGGCGTCGGCCTCATATAGAAAGAGGCCTTCCTCGGGCGGTGAATGGCCGCAGGTGGCTCACTAGCACCAGGGGCAAAGGGCGACCGGCGGCGATAAGTTTCCACCGGTCGAGGATCCTCCGAACCAGCCGAGGATATCTAAATTTGGGAGGAGGACCAACATGCCTGGTGACCTTGGTGTTAACACCTCTTTTGAAAATCCGATCAATGATCCAAACCATGATTGTTAGAAGGAAGAGAATACAAAAGAGCGGAAATGTTTTCAAAATTTGAAGGAGCTTGTGCAAATGACTCCCTTTTTATAGCCAAGGGGAAGAGGAAAGCAGAGCATTTAATGAAGCCTCGACCATCCCTGAGACGGATGCCACGTGCCACCAAGGCGCATGGCTCGAAGGCTTTCCTGAGAGGTAATCATTACAAAGAGGGATTTTCTGACGCCTCGTTCATCCCAAATATCTAAAGCAATCCACTTTGGGAATGAGCACAACATTAAATGCAAGAAGATGAGGGGGCAACTTCCCCTCTGGCCAGTCGGACATCGACAGCCGGCAGGAGCTCTGCTCCCCCAACTGCCGAGGAGCAATTGATGAGGTCAACTACCTGCTGATGACCACCCACCAAACGAAAGCCCGGATCCGACCTACTTCTGGAGAGGACCGGACCCTGCAAAAGCTGACACTGCGGCATCTGGCCGAACCCCTCCGGTCGACCCCCAGGGGTACACCACAGAGAAGGCCAACCGAGCCAACCCCAGGGTCCGACCCCTAGGCCGGCCGGCCGAGCCCCCATATGCCCTCGCAGGGGGCACCTATAACCCACGGTCATCCCGACCCCGGGGATATGTTCCGTAGCAGACTCCCTGACTCCAGCCTAATGTAAGGGGCACGCCCAAATCACATGCCCCCTTTTCTCTCTTTCTCTCTCCTGTGGAAACCTATAAATTAAGGGGTAATTAATTTTCTCTCACTAAATTCTCTATTTAAAAAATGTCGCCTTGTTCCTCACGAACAAGGTTCTCTAAAGCACATTCACAGACTTACTTAGGCATCGGAGAGGGTTTCCTCGGACACCTCCGAGGCGTTGTTTGCTTCTTGCGCAGGCACGGGTGACCCGCTCCTCCAAGGAAGTCTGATCCAAGGGAGAAAGAAGTAAGACGCAAAGGTCAAGACAAAGATCCAGATTACCATTCAACTTAGATCCAAACCCGATTTGGATAACATTGTTTCCGATCCGAAACAATTATAAACTTAAGTAAAAAATTCTCATATCGAAAAATTATAATAGAATGATGTTCTCTATTACTCTTGAGATTATAAATAAGAGACATTATTCGTTCTTAGATATCAACCAACAATCTTTTGAGCAAGATTATAAACTTAACTAAAAATTATCCCACATCGAAAAATTGTGATGAGGTGATGCAATTCTTTATTATAAATAAGAACAATCATTCGTTTTTCGATATCAATCAACCAACTTTTTTTGGGTGTTAAAAAATCACCTAAGATTATAAAATTAAGTAAAAATTATCCACATCGAAAAATTATGATGCGGTGATGAAATTCTGTATAATAAATAAGAGCAATCGTACGTTCTTAGATATCGACCAACAATCTTCTATCCGAGTCTTAAAAAAGCTCATAAGATTATAAACTTAAGTAAAAATTCTCCTACGTCAAAAAATTATGATAAGGTTATAAATTCTACGGAGTATATCAATAAGAGCAATCATACGTTCTTAGATATCAACCAAGAATTAAAAATTATGATGCAGTGATGAAATTCTATATATACTCCCTCCGATTTCGAATGATCTTCCCCATTTCCTAATCGGGCTGAAACACCTCTTCTTCTCTATTTCTATTTTGTGTCATTTAACAAATCTTTTACCCTCACTATTTCCCTTATATTACACAACTTTTTCTCATTTAATTAATATAATAATCCTATCTCATACTTTTCCAATCCACTTTTTCTCATTTAATTAACAAATTATTTCTTTCTCCTACTTTTTTCAATACACCATAATACTTTTAATAATATAATATTTCCTCCTTATTTTCTTCCCCAAAAGCAAAGGGGAAGATCTTTCGAAATCGAAGGGAATAATAATAAACAAGAGAAATCATACTTTCTTAGATTTCAATGCAACCAACAATCTTCCGAGTCTTAAAAAAACTCCTAAGATTATAAACTTAAATAAAAATGGTCACACATAAAAAAAATTACGATACTTCATATATGTATTTGATACTTTTTTCGAGCGATATGATTGGTCTATTTCATCAAAACTCGATTCAAAAAAATATCATAAATAATAAAGAAAATCAAGAAGAAAATCTTTTAATTATTATAATAATATTTATATATATTTAATCTGTATATTAATTCGAAGTTTTACCATATAAAGTAAAAACTTTTAAGTTTCATTTAACAAAAAAAGTATCGTAACAAAAATATACAAAAGAAATAGTTAGATTTTGTGGAATAAAATATTTTCATTAGAGTATAAATTTCATATTATTTACTCGAAAAAGTGATGAATCTATTATTACATGTAAGAAAACGTAAAATTAACGCACTTCGAAAAATTATAATGAAGTAATAGAATTCTATTATATAAATAAGAGTAATCTTTCGTGCTTAGATATAAACAAAAACTCTTTTCAATTCTTAAAAAGAACTGTTAAGACTATAAATCAAAAATATTTTAAATTTTAAAAAGAACTCTTAAGAATATAAACTTAAGTTAAATTGTCCTACATTGAAGATTTACAATTCTATAAATAAGAGTAATCATTCGTCCTTAGATATCAACAAAAAAACTTTTTAAGTCTTAAAAAAAGCGCTCTTATGAACATAAGCTTAAGTATAAATTATCTCATATCGAAAAATTATACTTCGTACTGTAATGTGACAGAATTCTACTTATATGAATAAGAGTAATCATTCGTTCTTAAATGCCCTTAAGTTAAGAGTAATTATAATCTTAAGTGTCTAGGGTGGCGCGCCTCGAAGGGCGCCACCTTTAGTACGACTTTTCGAAGGATTATAACGAACTTTGAATGAAATTCGTTATCGAACATATTCGACTTGCAAATTTGATTGTCGTCACAAATGTTAGATCCTTTGTATTTCGATATCGTAATTCGGTTTTTTGAAACCTATGATGATCGGTTTAGCATCATTGGATATTTGCTCGAATCAATTCGAAAATAGTTTTGTTAAATATACACGGTATTATATATATGACGGAATATAATAAAAACGATAGTAAATGTTAGATTGTTAGATTGTTACGAACAATAATTAAAAGTTAGATGCAAAAATGAAATGTTAGTAGTTAGCGGTACGAGAATTAAATGTTAGTAAACGAGAAATAAAAGTTAGTAATAATTAGTGATAGTTAACAATTAGTATACGTAACTGATATAAAGATTAGAGATTAGAAAAGACGGGGTTTGTTTACACTCTCAACCTACATGCTTATGGTCTCGGAACACGGGCTCGTCTAGTGGCGGCGTAGGCACGGGAGCGTCGAGAATGTAGGGTGAGTTAGGGTGTGTATGGTTGTGGAGACGGTTTTCTTGGTTGTCGGGAGGTTTTGGTCTCGGGATATGCTTTGTGTGTGTATGAGTGTGTAGGACTCAAATGTGGTGGAAAATGGGGATTGAAAGGTTGTGTAAAAGTTCGTGAAATGAAGAGCCAAGGGGGGTATTTATAGATTTTACCCCACGGCTAGGGGTCACTCGATCGAGTGACCCTAAGTACACTCGATCGAGTGGTCTAAAAAAATTTGTCTGGTCGTTTTTTGAGGGTGCACTCGATCGAGTGGTTTTAGGCGGGTGAGAAAAATGGGGAAGGTTGAGATTCTGTTTGACCCATGATTTGGTTTGATTTGTGATATGGTTAAAGTCGTCTCACCAAATCAAGATAAACCTAGTGCTACTAACTAGAAGATAGTGGCAAGTAAGGTATGGTATCCACAGGGAAGCGGTTGAATTCGTCTAATAGCTATGACGATTCTAGGATGCTCTAAACGTTGGTTTGATTGGTTTAACTAAGGCTGGAAATACGTAAACAAAATATGAATTAATCAATTAAAGGAAAATCTAGGGCTATGGGTTCACAATGAGTAGGCAATTGATCATGCAAGAATAAACGGTAAACACACAAACATGCTAGTTGGCTATAATACGTCCTCTCGGATCGAAATCAACCTAGGAAGACACTAACGGGCTCTCGCTACTTATTAGGCTTCCTACCGAATCACATGCAGATCTAATCTCAACTCGGCTCTCGCACATGAACTGAAATTTCCCTAATTCGATTAACAAGTTGTGGCCTTTAACAAATTAATCGTCTTTTAGAGCATGTAAACAAGGCACTAGCATATATATGAATTCATCAATTATTCAACAAGAACTTAAATTCTACCCATCAATCCTCCTTGATCCTAGTAACGGAATTAGCTACTCATAATTAAATTGACACGAAATAAACAATTGATAATGAAATGCATAATGATCGGAAAGGAAAAAGGAAAACTAATAAAATCAATACTAGAAATGAAAATAAACAATCAAGAACATAAAAGATGAATAAGTAATTTAAAACTAATTGAAATGATTACCGATTGGAAATTGTAGCAAGAACAAGAGTAAATCTTCCAAAATAGAGAACGAAAAGGTATTGTTGTTCTAATACTAGGCTTAGGGTTCTTAGGAATGAAAATAAGATACGTTCAAAACTGATACAAAGCATTCCTATATAGCCAAAGAAAGAAGAAGCTGAAAAGACACTACAGCTATGTCGTTCCGAATAGGGATGGACTGATGGAGGCCGTCCCGATTCGGGATTAAAGTCGTCCCATGGGATGAGAGTCGTCCCGATTCGGGACAGCTGAAAAATCCACTTTTGCTCAATTTCTTCATTTTTGTCGTGAATGAGGCAATAGGGACGACGTCCATCCCTAGGGATGGACCTCGGGACCAACAAAAAGGACTCCTCTAGTCTTCTAAACTTCATGATATGGTTCCAACTCGACTCAGGATCAATCCATGACATCCACGCAACCTCAGTAGCAACACCTAGCTTGTGGATAAATAATCACCGACCTCCATGTGAGCCATGATGAAAGGAAAAAGGCGCCCATATCACCTATTTTCCTACGAAACCAACAAAACACTAAAAAAACACACTAGATGAGAAGATTAGTTTCCAAAACCGCTCCTAAGAGCGCATTTAACACGATAAATACATGGGAAAATAAACGAGGATAAAAGCATATAAAATATTAACACATCAATTTGTCCTTGTTCATTTTGTGTATTTGGATGCAGCATGAGTCTGGTTTCGTCTTGGGTTTCGACTTTGACCGGGTTTTGACTCGGTTGCAAAAGACGGTTTTATTTCCTTTGACGGGTTTTTGCTCAAAATAGCTTTATTTTATTGGAAATGACCCGCTGAGTCTGAATTTGAGGTCGGTTTTGAGAGATTTGTACTCCGGTAAGTGCCCACGTCGGATACTACTGATTTCGAGTACGTATTCGAGCGCATTAAAGCATGTTTACGTTTGATCATCATCGGGTGTTTTGTTGGAAACTGCTATAGACACTAGCTGGCAAAATGCGGGTGTCTACACATATGTACGACATGTATCAATATTTCGGCACTCACGAACCTGCCTCAATAGTTGACTTAGACCTTACGATTTGGTGGAAAGAACACATTAAACTTCTCCGGTGATGTCCGCTATGGCGAAGGACTTTCTCGTCATTCAAGTTTCATCTGTTGAATCTGAACGCTATTTTAGTGCCGCTAGGAGGGTGTTAGATGATAGACGTACATCTTTGGGTTCCGACATCCTCCGAATGTGCGTATGCTTTAAAGATTGGATAGATGCAAGAGATAGGAAACAAGGCGAGGAGTTAAAAGAGAGTGACAACGACTCCGACGAAACTACCACCGAATCCGTCAACGCTTCGTCAATTTGTATCTTTTAGTTTCTATCTGTACATTCTAGTTGTAACTTTCAGTTGTAGCTTCTACGTAATTTTTTATTTAGAAATTCTATTTATAAATTTTAGTTACTCCTACAATTATACATTGATTATTCCAGTATGACAGTATGCACTCGCAACAGATCTATATTGATTATTTAATAAATACTAAAAAAAAATTCTCCTATTTATATTTATGATTTCTTTGCTCGTATTTTAATAAATACCGTAACTAATAACATTTTGTACAAATCTGGACGGAAAATCGCCATCGTATTTCATCTCAAAGACGCAAACGGGGATAAAAAAAGGAAAAATCGACCCAGACACGAAACTCGGTCAAACCACGACACGACTGGGCCCGAACCTCGGGCTGTGCCTCGGCGACATGGTTGAAGGTCGGGTCGTGCCTGACACTGCATGATTGGCCTGCCAGACACAGTTGGATCGTGGGCCCAAAACACGACCCGACACGTCCGAACTGCCAGGTTTACATGGCTTGTCATATTCATCCAAGTAGATGATATTTGATCCGTTGTAACCTTGTGACGGGTGGCGAGGGAGACTCACTCCCATCTTTCTTAATTAGCTCATCAACTTCCAACGACCCTTTTGACACTGGGACGCAATTTATTGCTCATCCGTCTATCTGTACTCTGGCGTCTGGACTCTGTCATGTTACCTTCCGGAACCTCTGCATAAACATTTATCACCTTCCTTCCTTATATATCTATCTGTTTCTCTCAAATCTCCCCAAGATTCATACAAACATCCATCAACAACAACAATGGTGGTTCCTTTTGTGGACCAACTCAGGACCCAACCCAAATGGATCCTTCTCCTCTTCACCCTCGGTTTCTTCACTGTTCTTAGAACCCTTTTGGGAGTTGTCAAATGGGTATATGTCAGTTTTGTGAGACCCTCCAAGAATCTGAAGAAATACGGTTCATGGGCCCTTGTCACTGGGCCAACTGATGGGATTGGTAAAGGTTTCGCCTTTGAGTTGGCTAAAAAGGGTTTGAATCTGGTTTTAGTGGGCAGAAACCCTGATAAACTGGATGATGTTTCTGCTTCAATCAAGACTAAATATGGGGGGAATGTCGAGATTAAGACTGTGGTGGTTGATTTTGCTGGTGATATAGATGAAGGTGTGGTGAAGATTAAGGAAGCCATTGAAGGATTAGACGTTGGAGTTTTGATTAATAATGTTGGGGTTTCGTATCCGTATGCCAGGTATTTCCATGAAGTTGATCAGGAGTTGCTTAAGAGTTTGATCAAGGTTAATGTTGAGGGGACTAGTAAAGTCACACATGCTGTTTTGCCTAATATGATCAAGAGGAAGAAAGGTGCCATCGTTAATATTGGTTCTGGTGCTGCTATTGTCATTCCTTCTGATCCTCTTTATTCTGTCTATGCTGCTACTAAAGCGTAAGTGATTTCTTCGATCTTATTATTTATTCTCGTTCAATCCATGTTTTTGTGAGGAGAAAAGTGGACCCTACGTAAAGCTTGGATTGGATGTGGCTTGGGAGGGAGTACTATTTTCTCACACGAGACTTGTTGACGGAATGTATGATTCATGTTTTTTTTTGTTTGGTTTGGTTTGGTTTCTGTTTTCGCAGTTATATTGATCAGTTTTCAAGGTGTTTGTATGTGGAGTACAAGAACATGGGCATTGACGTTCAGTGTCAGGTACTCACTCTTCTTTCATTTACCATCTATTTTGTGTTGGTATAATCCAATTTCCATCGACGACTCTCTTCATTATCAGTTACTTGAATTGTTAGCTAGGATTGCTTCCGCCTTCCAGAGCTAAGTGTCTTAATCTATGACTTTATGATTAGATGACAATCTTGTACTCAGTAGTTGGTGCTTTGATTTGTTTCCTGAGTCTCTTAATATGGAAAGCTCGACGGATTATAAACAAGTACGTACTGTAGAACAACTTTGGTAGTGGGCAGTGGCTCACTTGGATTATTCATTCTACTCTACTCGTTTTCACTATTTATATTTCCTTGCATTGTCTTGACACTTAGATATGAAAGCTGCAGCAACTCATTTCAGAATTTTTAATTTTGGCTACCTTGACCCTTCAATTCTTCATACTTGTATATCGCAGTGAGAGGTTGACACTTGGCAAGATGAAGTTACTTTTCTTCAATCAGGATTTGAATGCAATATTTTTCTATACTAACCTGATTTTCTTTTTTGTAAGATGAAGGGGTGACTTGATAATTAGTTTCCTTGCATTAGTAGTTAATGGAGTGTCGAGTTGTTTTTCTTTCGACTTCAGGCTTTATGTTACATAGAATGGGTACCCTTTTAACTAGCTCACATTCAGTAATTGGGTCTGGACCGTCTGGTGGTTGGCAAAAGATAAAAATGAATTCTTCTTGTATAGCTTTAACATTACTAATGCACCTCCAACTCACTATCATGCTAAATGAGTTAGTTAGTTAGTTGATGTCTTTTAGATGACGCGTTGGAGAATGTCAAACCCTCAACTCCTCAAGATTTGCTTAGTTGTTGATGTAGCTTCAGCACCTATGTTTCTCACATACGGAGGAGTACATGTTAATATTGCATGTTATAATCATTTCTGTCAAAACCTCATGTTCTAAACTTTGCATGTTATTGTAGAGGCATGTCACTTGGGGAGTTAGGGGGTTAACCACGTCTACTTTACTCTGATATTTCAATTTGCCTTCTGTTCCGCATATCAGACACATGACACTTAGCCGTATGCATCTATGAGATTTTGTTTTATGCTAAATGTGAGCAGAATGACGATTTGCCAAGTCCTTCACTTGGACACATACCCATCCATATTGGATACGTCTACTCTAGCCGGTTTGTGAAACATGAGAGCTCGTTGACATGTTTGAAATTTTAATGCTTCTTGGTTACAGGTCCCACTGTATGTAGCCACGAAAATGGCGTCAATCAAAAGATCTTCCTTCTTGGTGCCTTCAACAGATGGCTATGCAAAAGCTGGCATCCGCCACATAGGCTACGAGCCTCGATGCACCCCTTACTGGCCCCACTCTTTGATCTGGGGAATCGCATCTTGCTTGCCAGAGAGCGCCATTGATGCATGGCGACTAAGGTTCTGTCTCCGAATCAGGAAGCGGGGGCAACTTAAGGACTCGAGGAAGAAGGATTAGAAGAAACTAGATAAGCCAATCTCCAAAAAAAAAAGTGCTTGACATGCTCAAGCAATGCTTACGTTATTCTATGTTTCTGTACTAAATAGTCCTTTCAATATGAACTTGAATTAATTGATTTACGGAGTATCATTTGTATTCACTGAAGTTAGTGGTTTTAGTTGATTGATTTATCATCTATATTCATTCTGTTTCATTGATTATTGATTTCTTTCACTGGGCTTGCTTGGGATGTAGGTAATACGGTAATAAAGGTTGAAATGTGAATAAAATGGAGGAAAGTGGTGGATAATGATGGTGTTTTATAGTGTAAAGGAAAGGTGAGGGAGTACCTCCATATTGGGGTAATGCATTACTTAGGGGGAGAGGGGAGTAATGCATTACCTCCATGAGGGTAATTGTTTCTCATTCACCTTCTCTTTACACCATAAATCACCACCACTAACCACACCTCACCTCCATTTTCTTCACATTTCAACCTCCATTACAACTTAATGTATTACTCACATCCCAACCAAGCCCTAAAAGTAACTTATTTCTTTCGAAAAATAATAAAATATATAAAAATAGAGGGGAGGGTGGGTAGAGCAGATGGATCACCTGGGTAAGGGATTAGTGTGATAAAAAAAATGAAAGAAGTAAAACAAATTGTTGAAAAAAGAAAATGTGCAAGATACGGCGTATCACTGAAACAAAGAGAGTAAGAGTATTATTTTGGTTGGAGGTAGCCTAAAACCCAAAACTTTGTCCCAACAAATCGGTGTTAAGGCACTATTCTTTTGAAAATAACTGATTTGGTTGGGCCTTTTGGAATGGAATGGATTCCATCTGTTCTAGTGTTTGTTTCATACATTTTGGAATGGATTTAGAAACGTAGGGGTTCTAATTCTTTACTTACCCTTTGGAATCACAATCCATACTTTATGCCCATGATTTCAACTCCATCCTTCCTCATGCACCATTTACATTTCATCCCAAGATCAAACCAAACAGTTATTAACCAGCATTGAGTTCTAACTTCATACCTCTCTGATATTAGAATTTGATGTATTCCTTTCCTATTGTTTGAACCAAACGACTCCTGAAGTGCTGAAATATAAGATAAAATAAGACTTCTAGGATTGAAGTGATGTCTGTAGGGGTGTCAACGATCAGAGCCGGCTCGTAGAGCCCTCGGAATCGGATCGGTCAAAACGAACTCGAGCTCGAGCTCGAGTCGAGCTTGTTCAAATCTGAGTCAAGCCCGAGCTCAGTAAGGCTCGGCTCAGAAGCTCGTTTGAGCTCGTTTTTTTAGTTTTCTAAAATATAAGTTTAATAATTTTAAATTCTAATAATTCAAAATATATGTTTATTTGATATTTATAATTATTATACTTTATAATTTTGTAACAATATTATTTTGTCTTTTAAAAAAGTTATTTTTAGTTATATATATTTATAAAGAGACGAAAAAATATAATGGTAAACGAGCTTGGAACGAGCTCAAGCTTTTTACGAGCCGAGCTCGATCTCCAATTTGTTGAGCTCGACGAGTTTCGAGCCGAGCCCGAACTCGAGTTCAAACTTACGAGCCAAACCCGAGCCCACCCGAGCTCGAGCTCAGATGGATTCGTTTACACCTATAAATGTCTGAATTGAAATAAGTTGAAAAAAATATGACTAAGGGCCTGCCTGGTATAGAGGGAATAGGCCTTAAAGTTTTAAGGGGGATAATTATGGGCCATTTTTGATGGTTTGGTAAGAGGGTAAATATTAAGGCCCATAAATTATTTCTCCCACAAAGAGGTAATGGATTACCCACCTCCAGTAAAAGTCTACAGGGGTATTATTTTAGGGTTTAGATCCCATCTTCCCCTTCCCCTTCCCCTTCGCGTTCTTTCTTCTTTCTTCAACAGTACTCTATTTTACAGTTTTACTCTTCCTGGTATCTTTTTTTTCACCTCTATTTTATTAATCAAATCATCAATTGCTCGTTTTTTTTAATTTAATCATCAGTTGTTCTTTCTTCAACATCAGGTACGCATCCCGGTGAATTTCTGTTCATTTGAGGTAATTTTCTCGATCATAATTTACTGCAGTAATTATACGGTGAGTTGATCATAAAGTTGTTGGGTTTACCGGATTTATTTTCAGCTTGTAATTGGGTTTTGATTTTGTTGATTTTACTGGGTTTTTACTCGGTTTCTGGGTTGATTACTTCGCACAAATAAACGAATCGATTACTGAGTTGATTACAGGGTTTCTGCGTTTACTGGATTTATTTTCAGCTTTTAATTGGGTTTTCATTTTTTTGATTTTACTGGGTTTATGAGTTGATTGTTTGACACAAATAAAAGAATCGATTATTGGATTTATTTTCAGCTTGTAATTGTGTTTTCAAGTTGTCGATTTTACTGTGTTTACTAGGTTTCTGGGTTGATTGATTGATTGCTTGTTGAACTATGGATTTTGGTAAACTATAGAGAAACTGAATTTTAATTAGTAATCAATGAACTTGCTGTGGTGGGTAGTATTAATTATTCAAATTGTTCTTCCCCTTTGATCATTATGTTTATGCAGATTGTTGTGAGTAGTTAATAGCACGCAATTTTGATCATCGATAGCATTTCGAGGCAATAGAGTCGTAGAGGTATTAGTCTAGTGGTTAAGTCGGAGTTATTTTCCGAGTTTTGAATGTTCCTCGTGTTTGTTGTAGTGCTCTAGAATATTTGAGTAATTGACTGGTTTTGTATTAGATACTTCTATTGGTTTGCCTTATGTTATAATTAGATACTTCTATCGATCTGTTTGAGTGTATGTTAACAATTTGTTTATAGATTTTTTTTATTATACTTCTACTGATTTGGTTTATTTGTGTGTTTTATTTTAATTTTATGGACAGTTATGGCGCGTAGAGTATCATCACAGAAGCAAAAGACAATAGTCGGCCTTATTTGCTATATTAGAATGAGAACTATGATTTTTACATGGTTTTGTTCTTACATGATAAGTATAATACAAACGATGAAAGTGTCTCGCAAGAAAACAACTCACACGGGTAAAAGGACTATGAGTCAAGGATTAATAAACTTGTCAGAGTTTCTGGATTCTGATCTTAGCTGTATAGATCAACTTGGGATGGATATATATACATTTGATGTATTGTGTGGGTTGATTCGGGCGCATGGTCGTCTCAAAGAGTCAAAAAATATGTTCTTGGAAGAAAGAGTAGCTATATTTTTGAACATATTAGGTCATGATCAAAAACAAAGAATGATTGTGAGACGTTTGAAAAGGTCTAAGGAAACAGTAAGTAGGAACTTCCGTCAGATTTTGAGAGTTGTTTTACGTTTGTATAAACATTTGATAGCGACTCCACAACCTATTCTAGAGGATAGCGGAGATTCAAAGTGGAAATGGTTTAAGGTAAATTTACTTTCTTAACGTGGTGAAATTAGGTAGTCTATGTGTCTATAATAATTATTTTCTCTTGTGATTGAAAATAAGATTGTTTAGGAGCTTTAGATGGGACACATATCACCTTAAAAGTTCCGCTTGATGAGAAACCTAGATACCGTACAAGAAAAGGAGATATAGCTATAAATGTTTTAGCGGCGTGTACTAAGGATATGCATTTTACCTATGTTTTACCTGGGTGGGAAGGTTCGGCCGCAGATAGTAGAGTTCTTAAGGATGCTATTAGTAGAAGACATTCATTTAAAGTTCCTAATGGTGAAGAGTATTTCTCAATTCTTGTGTTATTAGTGGTTTTAATAAACTTTGCCAAAATTACTAAATTTTGTTTGACTTTTAATATTGATAGGATGTTATTACTTAGTTGATGCTGGTTTTACAAATGGCGAAGGATTTCTTTCTCCTTATAGAGGGCAAAGATATCATCTCAAAGAGTGGAAACATGGTCATCAATCAACTAACCCTATGGAATTTTATAATATGAAACACTCATCAGCGCGCAATGTCATTGAGAGGTGCTTTGGGTTATTAAAAATGCGTTGGGCCATACTTAGAAACTCTAGTTTTTATTGTGCTGATACTCACACCGACATTATAAATGCTTGTTCTCTTATTCACAATCTTATTCGCCGTGAGATGAGTATCGATCCAATGGAGCACTTATTAGATACTGAGTATGGAAGACAATTTATGGAAGACAATAATGAAGAATATATTAATATTGTTGATACCTGTGATTCTTGGACTAAATGGAGAGATAAACTAGCTAAAGAGATGTTCGAGAGTTGGCGACAACGTAGGCCTTTTAGGCATGTAGCCTATGATCCATTGTCAAATTAGTTGAAAATTTTCTACCAAGTGACTTAGTATTATGGTACTTCCACTGTTTGCTTTTTTCTACTTATGTAATCTAATTGATTTACTGTTTTCCTTTACGAGTTAATTAATGACATTTTCAGTTAACTACAATTTGACGTGTTTCTTTTATATACTTAGTGTACTTGTGATGACAGAAACCGAAGTAAATAATGAGAAGAGTGGTCCTAGAAGGTGGATTGAGGAAGAAGACACATTATTAGTGGATTTATTGTTATCCTTGCATTTAGATGGAAAATGGAAAGCAGAAGGTGGGTTCAAATCTGGTTACTTGGTACATTTGGAGAAATTAATCTCAGAAAAAATGCCAGATGCCGGACTTAAAGCAACAAACATTGAATCAAGGTTGGGTTATCTCAGAAAACGGTTTAATGCACTATTGGAGATCAAACAAAAAGGAAGTGGATTTGGATGGGATGATGGTCTAAAGATGGTAACCGGTGATCGCAAGTTATATAATGAATGGTGTCAGGTACGCTTTCTTGACTTGTCACAAAACAATCTTTCGGTTTTTATCCCGTCTTGATTCGGACAACTTTCATCTCTTCAGTTTTTGTATTTGAATGGGAATAGACTGTATGGTAGGATCCTACCTGAGTTGGGTAACATGAGTTCTTTGGAAGTTTTGTGTTTACAGGATAATTTGTTAAATGGGTCTATTCCTAAAGGGTTAGGGTCACTTGGGTCTTTACAGCAGTTTAGATTAGGGGGTAACCCTTATTTAACAGGACAAATACCTTATCAGTTGGGGTTATTGACTAATCTGACTATATTTGGTGTTGCTGACTTGCTGCAACTGGTTTAACTGATGTTGATTCCTGCAACATTTGGGAAACTGGTTAATTTACATACTTTTTCAGTGTATGAGACTGAGATTTCCGGGTTGATTCCGAAAGAGCTTGGTTCGTGTTCTGAGCTGACTAATGTGTATTTGCATATGAATAAGCTGTCGGGATTGATGAAGCTACGAATAAGTTAGATCATACTATGTTTGTTATCGATGTTTGCATTTTACAATCGCTTTTGGTCGATTGATTAAGTTGCATCTTATGAGACGGTCCTACATAACCGTAAGCTACGATGCTGATCGTCAGTTTTCTTATTTTTTTGTGCGAAATCTACCAATAATTTGCATACATTTCTCCACTTTGTTCGTCTTTGATAAAAAAATATCAGATTTTTTGTTGTTCGATTTATGTATTTCCTGCTGTTAAGTTGTGTTGCGGATTTATTGATTGGTTGAACATGAGATTTTGTTTATTGTTTCATGTGTGGATGTTGTTAATTTGATCATTCTCTCTTAACTTACAGAGTCACAAAGAGGCAAAAGGGTTGTATCGAAAACCATTTCCATTATTTGATGTTATGGAAGAAATTTACTCCAAAGATAGAGCAACCGGTGCCAGGGGTAATACACCTCTTGATAGAGACGATCAGGACCATGCTAGCATTGAGACTAGTGAACAACAAGATGTTCAACTAGATGTTGAAAGTGGAGAGATGTCAACTGAATCGGAAACAAGCAAAAGAAGTAGAGAAGTGAATTCGAGGCAACCAAGTAAGAAAAAACTCCGTAAGAATGAGGAAATTTCGAGTATACAAAAGAGTTTCGAAGATCTAATGGGAACCATGCTTGAGAGTAACAATGCAAAAATTGCTCAATTAACTGCCATGTTAGACACACCAAAAAATTACAAGGTTGGGTTACGTGAAGAATTGGGGAAAGTTAATGGTATGTCGAGGGCAAATATTCTTACTTTGTGTTCGATCATGACCGAAGGTGATGTTGCGGTTTTCAAAGATTTGACGGACGAGGATGAAAAATATGATTTTTTGGGTTTGATCTTGAATAGGCCTTAAGTTGAGTATTGTGTGTGTTTCGGATTTGAAGTTGGATTTGAAGTTTATTTGTTTGTTAATGTAATTACAATTTTTTTTTTATGTTTTGTGAGAGTTGTAATTTTATTCCTTTCAAACCAAACTTGGGAAATATTATTGGGGGTAACTATTACCTTAATGTGCCAAACTTCCAAGTTCCAACCAACCTAACAATTACTCAAGTAATCACTCCTCCTGTAGATGTTACTCCACTAACTTTTTCCCCCCAATTATTTAAGGTATACCAGGCAAGCCCTAAGTGTGAATTCGTACCCTCGAGTCTTGATTAACAGTAATCCACGTAGAATAAAATCCAAAAATTGATGTCTCGATTGGTAGGCTGGTAGCCAGACTAGGCACATAAAAATCACCTCCTCATTTCAAACTCCCATCGATCATTAACATCGATACCTTCTTCTTCTTCCTCTTTCCACTTCTCGCTAGGGTTTATCCCATTTCCCCCACTACTCAATCAATCAATCAATCATGTCCACCTTCCTCTCTCCTCATCTATCCCATCCTCTCCTCCTCCGCCCATACCCGTCTCCCACCACCCCAACCCGGACACAATCCCCCTTCTTCCACCGCTTCTCCACCGCCAAACCCCCAACAATCGTCGCCAACTTCGGCCTGCTTAATTCGGGCCAATTCCCCGACCCGGAGAGTGTCCAGGAGCTCGTTGGTAGGGCTGAGGGTATCCTCTATACTCTTGCTGATGCCGCTGTTAACAACGCCGAAGTTGTTGACACTTCATCCAAACAAAATGGTGATTGGCTCTCTGGCATCACTTCTTCCATGGAGTCCGTCCTTAAGGTTTTCTTCCACTTCATACTTGCCTTTTCCTTGTTTCCTCCCATTTTTGGTTCAGGACATTTCTATGTGATTGATATCCTATGTAATGTACTGAATAGGTTTTGAAAGACGGGCTGTCGTCGCTACATGTGCCCTATTCTTATGGTTTTGCTATCATTTTGCTCACTATCCTCGTTAAGGGGGCTACTTTTCCATTGTCTAAGAAGCAGGTCCCTCTCTCTCTCTCTCTTTCTCTCTCTGCTTCAATTTACGTCGTTTCGTCCCATCTTCTCTGCAACTTGAGCACAAACACATTTATTTTTAACTAATTGTTGTATGTTGTCGGAAGCAAGCCCTTAGACTTCTATATGAACGGTGATGTAGCGCATAAGGTTTGGATTAGGGAAGTGCAATCTTTCTGAGGAAAAATAAAAATCCTATGCGGATAATACTGGTGAATTTATGTGGTTAAGTAGCATTTAATCATTTTATGCTGTTGAGATAAAACAGGAAACGCCAGTAGATCATTGAATAAAATGGCTTTCCTTGCTCATCAGAGGTGAAGGTAGCGGGGCTGGTGGATGTTATTTAAGCGGTTAAGTGAGTTTAACCAATGTCTTTAAGCGGTTTAAGTTCACATATGTTACTTTTCAGGTCAATGAGTGAGAGGATGTTATGATCAACACTTTTGTATTGTTGCGTGTTGAAGAGTTGAACTTTGAAGAACTACATGTTAATATAAAGTGTATCTATGTTTGCAGGTGGAATCTGCTATGGCTATGCGATCTTTGCAGCCTCAAATAAAGGCTGTACAGAAGCGCTATGCTGGAGATCAGGTAATGTCGTGTCTTATCGTTAGCTCTTGTCATCTCCCTCTAGTGTTAACTGAAATTGTGTTTCTATCTTTCATCTTTAGTATGTTCTTTGTTTCCTTTTTCCCGTGGAAAAATTATGAGGGTAAAGTTCTATGTGAATTAGTTGAATTTCTTATGTTCCACCCTTTCCTTGTGGAAGACAAATGAATGTAAAGTCTGTATATATCAATTGATTTGTTATGGGTCTTCCATTCAGTACTGAATCTTGAACTTATGGTGCTTGTGGCAACATGTTTTGGCTATCTTCACTTGGAAAAAATTGACTCTTTCTTTTGGGTAACTTCAGTAGTTGGCTGTTAGTTTAGGTGTGTAGATTGTTTCACTTAAAATGTCATAACTTCCTCTTTCTTTCCTGCTTGCAGGGAGTAGATCAGTAGAATCTACTTCATTGGTAGTACAATCGTGGTAGAGGTAGCCATTATGAGTTTGGTAGCTAATGTTGCTGCCTTTTGCGGTGTATTTACAGGAAAGAATACAACTTGAAACTGCTCGTTTGTATAAACTTGCTGGAATAAATCCATTGGCTGGTAATGTTGGATCCTTAGTCTTCTATCCTACGTGCAATTCTACAAATTCTAGGGCAACCAGGAGGGTTTTAATCTCATGTACACCTTTTTCAAGCTATATACAAAAATATTTGCTTGACTTGTATGTTTTTCCTCTCTTTAGGATGCCTACCAACACTAGCAACTATACCAGTCTGGATTGGTCTTTATAGAGCATTATCTAATGTTGCTAATGAGGTATTACACCCTGAAGCCTAGTGTGATTTTGTTGCACTTTTACTGTTAAACAACTGCGTCATGCTATCTTGAACCCTTCAATTTCTGTTATTTTGTGAAGGGTCTTCTTACTGAAGGTTTCTTTTGGATACCTTCCCTTGCTGGTCCTACTACTGTTGCTGCTCGTGCAAATGGAAGTGGTATATCATGGCTGTTCCCTTTTGTGGTATGTTCTTTGGATACATTTGGTGATGTGTATTGAGTGGCACTACATGCCATTATTTGGTGAAAAATTGGGATTGAAGAGTGTCCTTCATTATCTATGAGTTGTTTCCTTTTATAAACACCATTTGATTTTATTTCACGTTTGTGCAGGATGGTCATCCCCCACTTGGATGGTCAGATACCGCAGCTTATCTTGTTTTGCCATTGTTACTAATTCTCTCACAGTACGTGTCAATCCAAATCATGCAGTCATCCCAGGTTGGTCCGCACTTCGTTAGCTCTATCTTTTTGTCTTCTAGAATTTTGATAAATCCAATGCCCTTTTACTTTATCACACCGTCTCTCACGTACCGTGACAGTTTCTTGTGAATTATTCGCCTTTATTTAATCCCCTATATACCGAAACAAAAACAACAACATCGGAGCCTTAGTCCCCTCTATACTGAAACAAAAACAAGGGGAGTAATTTTACTTCTCCCGTTTAAAACAGTTGAAGTAATTTTTAATTTATGTAAATGTACTCAAAGTTGTATTGGTGGGACAAGAACCCATGACTTTTTACTCCATTTCTCTTTTGTTCGTGGACCAATTATGCTACATTATTATTGTGATGACTAAGATAATTACAATGATAACATATTAAATCTAGAGGATAGGCTTAATAAATAGAAGTCGGGTCAATACTATCTTTTTTGTTGATCACATTCAAATGCAAATATTTTTTATTTTTTATGTTTACACGGGTTCGATTATATTATCGGAAATGATCGCCAAACCGGGTCAAAACATATTTCCGCATCTTTTAATTTAATATTTTTAAGTTTTAAGTAATTATTTTTAGTAGTACTATTGAGTTGTCGCGCCCCCCCTCAAATTATAATGCTCTAAAATAAAACAAAATTATCAAAATGAGGTTGATATGAAAGTATTTATTGGAAATGAGCCCACATAGGATCAGGTTCAAGAATCTGAGGTTTGGAACTAAGTCACTCACCCAATGGGGATTTCATAAAATACTTAAAAATATTTGGCAAAAAAGAACACCAAAATAATTATATTGGCGAGGGTGAGAGTCGAACCCATGGCGCATGGGGCTTAAGAATCTGTTTCACCACTAGTCACTACACTAAGTCAACTACTCCGTACATGATATCAAAGAACAATTTTTAATAATGAGGTTGATGTGGCTTATTTATGGCCAATGACTGCTCTAATAAATAAATTAAATATATAACTATATCAAGTTGTTGGCTTGGGTGGAGTGGTAAAAGTAAAATTGCACTTGATTTGTTTGTGTGTGTGTGTGTTTGGTTAGAAGTTTGACTTCCCCATTGGATTTTTTTTGCCAAATATGAAATCTCCCACTGGGTGAGCGACTTTGTATCAATTCGCTTGCTTAAATGGCGACTTACTTTCTATTCGTTTTCCATGCCAGCGACTTTTCCAACCTATATTTTTGCCTTTGTTAAAGTTCGAAGTGGGTCTAGTTGCTCTCGTGGTGACTGGTGAGCAACTTTGTAACGAGCCTAGCAACGTCGATGACGTGGACCCATTTATGATAATTACTTTCAGATAAGCCCTATTTCGATATTTTTTAAAAAATTTAGAGCATTATTTTTAAAAAAAGGTCTTTCTTGTTTTAAGCATAATATTATTTAATATTGTTAACGAACCATCTCAACCAAAACCTTAAGGCGATGGTTGAAGACCGTTTATATTCTACTACGCCCCCTCACTCGAATGCCCTTTGGGCTTCTTGAGAGTTCGAGATATCCGAGTTTGAGATATTGGGGGCCGCCAGGGTTCGAACTCGTGACCTCTGGCTCTGATACCATGTTAACGAACCATCTCAACTAAAACCTTGAGGCGATGGTTGAAGGTCGTTTATATTCTATTACAAATATAATAATGAACTTTTTTATTACAAATCATTACTATAGAAAAAATATTTAGCTTGATAATCAATTTATGTAAATGGGTTGATACGAACCCCGAGATTTATCTGGTCGGGTTTGGCTTTGTATAATTCCGTGTATAAAACAAAAAAAATCATTTATAAAACGTGCGTATGAATTCATTCTATTTTGTTCACGGGGTAGAATTTATGAATCCTCCAGATTTCATCTATTATGTAAATGAAGTTTACCAAATTGATGCTCGAGGTTCTAATATGCATGGGTGAAAAATAATCTTTATAGTTCTTCCAAAAGAAAACAAAAAAGTCTTATAATTGGTGTTTTTCAGCCAGATGATCCAAACTTAAAGAGCTCACAAGTGATTACCAAATTCCTTCCGCTGATGATTGGTTATTTTTCCCTCTCAGTACCTTCTGGATTAAGCCTTTACTGGTTCGTGTCTTCTTGACCTTTTGTTTTTACTGAGAGTCACGACCTTGAAGATATCATCCTGCAACTATTCTATGTATATGTTTTGCAGGTTTACTAATAATATTTTGAGTACCCTTCAGCAAGTGTGGCTTCAGAAGATGGGTGGTGCGAAGAATCCTGTAGGACAGCTTAGTGGTGATTTTTTGAAGGAAGAGCAACTGCAACCACAACCTCCAAAAACTGTGAATGAAGCAAAATCAGTCGTAGCAGAAGTAGATATACCTTCTGCAGGGCCTCGTCCTGGGGATAGGTGATTATCTGATTCTTTTGGCTCTTGCTATTTAATTTGGACTCAGGTATGGTGTCGGGCACATCTACGTATCCAAATAATGTTGGACTCGGCTCGACTTTTTTCGAGATGGGAACTGTTTTAAAATGAGGATATGAGTGTGAGACACCTCTGGAAAAAAAACATAAATTTGGATGTTTAATTTATTTTTTACCTTTAAAATGAAGTAAAGTAGATGTTTGAGAAGCTAAACTAAAATGCATTACACAGTCTCTTGTACAAATTTGTCATGGGTACATCCCTTTTCGGCTCCTCTCAGTTACTGAGGAACTGGTAGGTTGGAAACAGGCTCCAAAGCCCAAACTCATATCCACGAGTTCTGTTTAGAGGAAAATTGAACGTAGGTCTTTTGCGTAGAATTTATATTTTTATTGTCCTTGTATTCTCTACAGGTTTAAGAAACTAAAAGAGGATGAAGCTAGAAGAAAACGACAAATGGAAGTAGAGAACATGAAATTGGAAGTGAAACAGGATGACTTAGGTGGACAAACAAATGGAAGTGTGTCAGAATTGGTTGACGGTAGGAAAACAGAGCAGTCTACAACTTCTGTTTCTGCGGCCTCTAACAGTAGAGTTGCTGCTAATGGTGAAGTAAATGGCTTATCTTCAAAAAACCATCTTGACACATCTGATCAAGCAGGCACAAATGGTAGGCCCAAAAATGACTTCAATGATGCTGATTCTAAAGAGAATCTTGGTAAGGTTAGTCGAATTTCTTAAACACTCTTGGGGTGGATATCTCATGTATTTAGTATTGTTATACAGTGTACTGGTGTCACAGCCCGACTGGAAACTTCTCGGGCATCTGCTGCTTTTTTGACAATTCGTAAAGTCAAGTCACTTTATGTATATGATACCTTGAGTTCGCCGGGCTCATAACATATGCGACAAACCCAAATTCCTGTGTATTTCTCATTTAATTATAGGGTTGCTCTTGAATCTAAGACCGTTTGAGATAAGTTTGTGTCCCTTGAGATGGAAGGTAGTTTCAGGGATGTGTATTCTTATACCCTATAATTGCGTGATTTCTTCTTTTTACAGGAAGTGGTTGAAGCCTACAATAGAGTGGGTTCTCTGGACCAAAGTTCTGAAGAAGAGGCATCTTAGATAGACAGATAGAAGCTGGAGCTCCAAACAGTACTCCGATCAGAGTGATGTTAAAGTTGGTAGAGCAGAACGATGTGGTGCTGTTTGTTCAGATTATGAGACAACAGCGTTTTGAAGATGATTTTGGGATATATACTATGTATACCGTTGCCCTAGCATACACAATACAAGAACGAGCGACAAAGGTACCCGCATTGTTGATGTGGTACTCCTCAATTACGATTACTATCTTTTGTAATGGGAGTAATATTAGTTTTTGATAGCATCGGGGATTGTAAATCATGCCCTTAACAAATCTGTAAATGACGAATTAATGATTTGGGTAAAAGAAATTCAATAGTATATTTGATTTGTCATCTGGTCTTTAATCTTGATCTTGATTATTGATCTCGGAATTTGTCATTGTGACCTAGGGCTTGCTTGGGATAAGGGTAATGTATTGGGGCCTTGGGGGTAATCGAGGCTAAAATGAATTAGGAATGGAGGAGAGTAGTGTTTGTTCGTCATTTTATGGTGTAAAAGAGATTGGAGGGAGGAACAATTACCCCCAAAGATAGACTATATTAGCCTCATTTTCTTCATTTCCGCTTAGCATCATCACTACTCTACGCTATTTTCTTGTTCATTTTAGCTTTATTACCCTCGATATATTATCTCCATCCCAAGCGGGGTGGAAAGACGTACGAGTGGGGGGTGGTTTGCTGGGACTCAAAGGGAGCGAATTAATCAAAAATAACGTTTGTAAAAGGTGATAATTTGAACCGTATTTTATGATGCGAAACCCTTATAAATTCGACGTTTAAAAAGCTGAAATACACCGACTCTATTTTACCCAAACCAAAATCGGACTGTCTGATCCAAGGTGTACCCTTACAATTACAAGTTAAAAGGCTTTGTGGTCCGGATCTGCGGCCCGTAATATATAACACCACCAGGATTATTATTGTAACTAATTTTGGCAGACACGAATTTGAAAGATAACAGAGCAGTCACTCAAACTTTAGAATTGATTGACCCAATCCTGCGATCCCTAACGGTCTTCAAGGAAGACGATTTCTTTCCAGGTATCATCATCTTTACCATCCTTTAAATCTTCGAATTCCCAATTCATTGCTCTTCCTTAATCCTTCCATCCAAATATCATACAATTACTTACTGCAGATTTGGCTTCTTCATTCATCTCTTTCATTTTCTATTTCATTATTCCATTTTTAATTGAAAAAATCAGAGAATCATATACTATTTGAATTGGGTTTTTTTTTAAAAAAACTTCTCCTGGGCGTTTTTCAAATTTCCTAGGGTTTAGTTACTTGTTATCAGCTTGAAAGATTGATGGGTTTACTTGTAATTTTAGACATCTGACCCTAAGTTTATTCAAAAACGAAAACCACTGAGGAGAGGGAGAGTGTGTGGGAGAGAGAGAGAGAGAGAGAGAGAGAGAGAGAGAGAGAGATGAGAAAAGGAAGAAAGGGGAGGCAAAAGGAGAGAAGGGGAAGAGGGCGTGCGAAGGAGATGAAGATGAAGGATGAGGAGGAGGAGGAGGAGGAGGAGTGTATGGGGGCGGCTGAGGGTGAGGGCGAGGGCAGAACAAGATTCTTCGGATGCTATCTGCTGACAAGCCTCAACCCACGCTACAAGGGCTCTACCTACATCGGGTATCAACTCTAATCAATCAATCAATCTCCCTATTCTACTGCATAAAACCATATCAAGTAGGGAGTAGTATTTATTACGAGTAATTAATTAATGTTAGTTTGTTAAACTGCTGTTGGTAGGTTCACTGTGAATCCCAAGCGTCGTATTCGGCAACACAATGGTGAAATTACAAGTGGAGCCTCTTCCACCAAGAAGAAGCGCCCCTGGGAGATGGTTCTCTGCATCCACGGCTTCCCTTCCCATGTTTCTGCTCTCCAGGTCCCCAACCCTTTTCTTTCTTTCTTTCTTTCTTTCTTTCTTTCTTGGTAAATACAAATATGCTTAATCATATTAGTCTTAGAGAGTAAAGGAAGTCATTTGATTGCAGTTTGAATGGGCGTGGCAGCATCCACGAGATTCCATTGCTGTCAGGGAAACGGCTGCATCCTTTAAAACCCTTGGTGGGCTTCCCAACAAAATCAAACTCGCTCTCACTATGCTTACCCTCCCTTCCTGGCACTCGTATGATTCCTTTCTTTCTTACTTTCTTCTATATATAACCCCACTCACTCATTTTATTCCTGTTCCGTATGTTTATTTATTTCATTCCTTCTCCTGCATGCCATGCCAGCATGGACCTCTCCGTAAGCTTCTTCTCCACAAACTACATGAAGCATGTTGCTGGTTCTCCATCCTTGCCTCCCCACATGAACCTCCACTTCTCATCCCTCGATGACCTCCCTTGTTATTCAGACCCCCACTGCCCCTATGTCTCTAACCATGATGGTGACGATGACATTGATGAAGTCCACTTCACATCCTTGGACAGAACTCCTGAATTCGATTTCGTCCAGGAACATCCCTCAAATGATGCTCACAGTGATACCCTACCGTATACTCCTCAACACCCCTCAAATGATACCCTACAATATACTTCTGAATACACTTGCAATCAGCATGCTGCTGGTGGAACTTTGGATGAAGACGCACCCTACATGATGTCCAATGCTAAACCAGAGGAGCAACTACCCTCTCATCAGTTACCTCCTAATGTTTGTGGCTCAGCTGTTGAGCTCCTACGGCCTAGTCTAGGGGACAATGTCACCCCATTTCCTAGCTACAATTTTTCCAATAACATGCTTCCTATGTTAAAGAAACATGTGTACCTGTGTACTCCTAGCCCCACCAGAAACGAGTTGAATGATGACTCAAGACCTAGCGAAGAAGAGCCATTTCGACGAGCTGCTCCGTTTGTAAGAGACCAGCCTTCGACATTTGATTATGTTTCGGTCACTAATAAGGATGTTGGTGATGAGGACCTTACATGTATATTTATTAGTGAGACCCCCGAGGAAAAACGTCACCCAGTGGGGAAAGCTCGGCCAAACAGTCATGTTGACATTGTTGGTCCGTCCTCTACAAAGGCAATAGATCCAGTTGAGGTGATAGATCTATACACACCTTCCCCTGACTGTAGAATCGCTGCAGTTAGCAAGAAGAGAAGAATTTCCAGTGACTGTTCTAATTTTGTTGACCTCACTAATTCACCTCTTTTCCTTGAACTATAGCATATTGGATAGAGATTATACCGTATAAACAATAGTTTTTCTTCTTTTTCTTTGAATAAGCATGGGCAGTTGATACATTGTGAGTTTTGTATGTGCTGTAATGGACACTCACCGCACCTGCATTGTTAAGTTTGCTCTTGTATGTCAGTCTGTATAAGGTTATGTCTGACATTTGTTGTACTTAATTCCTCATGATGGAGAGTCTATTTTACCTTAGACTCTACACCTATGTAACTCTTGGAATGGATGATCAGGTTTGACCCCTGTTTTGCGTAATTCTTTTGGACCATTATGAGGCAAATGGCAAACAAATCTCCTCCTCTCCCTCCGGCCGACAGTGCTTTGTCTGAGATTGTTGCCCGTCAGCAATATTCCTTTCATTGCCGCGCTTCTCTCACGTTGTTCATCCTTCAACGGTCCACATGCTTCCTATCTCTGTTGTAATTGTAATGGTCATGGATCCAGAGCTCATGTTGCAAGCTGGTAAGAGATTGCTGAGATCTACTCTATTCCTTTCTCATCCGAAGTCTCCAGTGAGTATGATAACGGTGGTTGCCTCTAAATGATCTAGGGTTTGAAATCTCATCAACTTGCGAGTTTCACTTCCCTTCCTGGCCCAGGTTATGGCACATAAGTACATTTCAATGAGACGAGCAAATTGGAGAGAAAAAGCTCCAAGCAACCTAGGCGCAAATTCATGTTTTTCATGGCAATAAATCACTATTTTGTTTTTAGGAAAGGCAATAAATCACTATTGTTCAATGCTGAAATTTGAAATTGTCATCAACTATCGTCTTCATCTTTAAATTTTTGTTGTTGATTGTCATAACCAACATCAGACTAGTTTAAGAGTGAATGGATCGAGAAGAGAATAAGGTTAAGTTAGAGAACTTAGATGTTTAAATGCCGACATCAATAGAATACCGTGTAATCAATGTTTCTCCATTTGAGTGTAAACATCTAATACTATCAAAAACTCCCAATTCAAATCGTTCATTAGTGAATATTTTGCTTCATACAAAAGGATGACAAGGAGTACACAAATTCAGATAACTTGAGTAGGATTCAAAAGCGGGAAGCTAGAAGAGCAGCTTCATAGTTCAAAATTTGTCAACACAAACTCCACCTCACACGACAACAGCGCAATGCATCATCAAGTGTGTGGAAATAAAAGAGCAACGCACAAATGTAAGCTAGGGAAAATCTTAATACTCAGAAGGTGTGATGACATCGTCAATCTTCAAAATCATCTTGACAACCTGCGTAGCCAACATTATCTGTTGTTTCTTCCCTATCAATGTCTCAAATACGTTCTGCTCGCGCATGTCATTGATGCCCACGTCATTACAATCCACCCCACACCACGGATTGTTCTCCTGCTCATTGCCAAAACCCTTCCTTATCAATAAGTTCGTTAAATATAACACACCACTGACCACACATCATGGCATCAAAATTCAACGTCAAGTACAGCAAAATCCCTTACCTTTATCTGCTGAGCCTTAACAGCGCTCAGTGTTTCGATAGGCTGAAGACCACTGTTCTCGGCCAATGCCATAGGAATTGCCTCCAAAGCTTCAGCAAAAGCCCTAATGGCATACTGCACACGAGAAAAGACCCCGTTAAGTGCTAAGATATAGAACAACTTTTTCCTAAACCCTGTTGCCTAACTCTCAAAGTACCTGCTCAACTCCTGGGTATCGATCGGCAGCGGCATCAACAGCAATTGAACAGGCTATTTCCGCTGAGCCACCACCATACACGATGGAATTGTCGCGAATCAGGTTTCTTGCCACACAAAGGGCATCATGGATGCTCCTCTTGGTCTCTTCAATCATCATTTTGTTACCTACGTTGAGAGCGGAAAAAGAAATACATATCAGATCTTTCAATAGGTAAATCAATTCCTCGACTTTCATGGAATGAAATATAGAACAAGAGATAATAACAGCGTATCATGGTAAGAAGCAACATACCACCCCTAATGAAGATGGTTACGGCCCTCGAGTTGGCACAATGCTCAATATACAACATTCTATCTTTAGTTGTACCAAATGCTTTCTCACGAACTAATCCAGCCTACAAATATCAGAGAAACATAAACATAAACAAAAGTCTAAGAAGCTACAACGATCATATTAATAAAATTGTTCGTAAGATTCTAATGAGTAAGACACTGAAAGGGAAATTTTGTAAAGCAAGGAAATATTTTGGGTATCCCGTACTAAATCAGGGCCATATAACTACGAAAGGGCATAGAGCAAATTACATGATGTCACGAGTCAATGACTACCAATTGACTAGCTGACATGCACAATAACTTCGTCTATTTTTAAGTACTATTAAAACTTAAGAAGTAGAAGCCATAACTTCATACACAAAATACTAACAATCATCTCAAGCAATAAGTAATCTGTTCCAACAAAATGGCAATCCATATGCAAAAATGAAAGCTTCCATCCATAAAAATGATACAAATGCATACAGCAAACTAAGAAACAAATCAAAGAAAACAATATGGCACAACCATGTATGCCATATTGCCATGAATGGCAGATCACTTTCCCCACTTCTTCCAACTAAATAAATGTAATCAAATTATTATGTAGAAATTCATGTATCTGTGCTTCAATGAAAGAATGGCTTCATCCACCATACATCGGACAAAATGAACAATTCACACTAAAATTAAAATACAGTCTCTGGTAGTAATTGATCAGCCTTACCCGTCCTAGCTTTTCGGGTGTCAGCTCTTGAAACCTTGGGACAATTCTCCCCCCTGGCAATAAAAAAACATAGCACAAAAAATTTATTGGTACTCTGCAACCAAGTAAAGCGTGCTCAAAAAGTTCAAAAATTATGAAAACTAACTGGAGCAACGTAATACCACAAACCTGTAGCAATTGCAATAAGTTCCAATTCCACGCCACCAACCCATCTGACGGCAGGTAAATTCCTGTGCATCAACAAGTGATTTGCTTCATCATCAAACCCCCACTGACAGATAACCAAGGTTGCGCCAACATCCTGTAAAACACAAGTACACAGTCCACAACCAAATCAGATATGCATGACATACATACTTGGTATGTAAATACCTATGTGATAACCTAAAATCTATTAGACAGCAGTACGTAACAGATGTGTCATCCACTAATTGAAACCATGTCAACTAAAAGTGAAAAGAATTCAGTGTCAAATAACAAGTGTTTTTTTTCAAGCAGTAAAAATAAGGTCAAATGGCTGAAATACAGAGAAATATCATCACCTACACTCGAACATAAATAATTGGGTGTTCCAACCAAGTACTCCAAACAAAATGATTCCAAAGTAGATGCCGAGTGAAGTCACGTTAATTACATACTCCATCCAATTCTTTGGATTCTTTACGTTTACTTTTTGGTACTATTCATGAGTGGAGAGAATCTCTAATACGAGTATATAATTTCTAATGTATAACATAAAACATAGTCATGTGAGATCTTTTTTTAATTGTCTTAATGAGTACATTAAAGCAAACGTAAAGAATCAAATGAATCGGGTGAGGATATTGTAAGTAGAATAAGTGTAAACAGGCTAAAGTGGCATCACATACACAAACAAACTGCACATTCAATGATAAAGACACAAAAATAACATGAGCTGACTATCAGTGGTGATGATAACCCACCTTACACTGCTGAACCATGTCATCAAAGTACTTTTGTTCTTGCTTACGCAATGTCTCAAATTTCTCTACAGTATCAATTTCAACCTTATGCTTAGTTTTGGGCTTAGGTGGCTCAAAGGGGCACGTCAAAATTGCAATATTAGCATCTTCAATATGCTTTGGCATTTGAGGATGGCTCATGTCCTTGTCAACAACAATTCCATAGATAAGTTCAGTATCTTCCAGCTTTCCTCCAACTTTTCCCTCTACCTTTATCAGATCAAGGTTAACATCCTTGCGCTCTAGGTCTGCAACAGCCATAACAGCTTTAACAGCAATCTCAGCCAAACTGCGTTTACAACGGTTCACACTGAAAAAGAGTAGTTAAAATAAATGAATGTTAGAAGAGTCCGAAAATCACAGAATTTGGCATGTCACTGAAAAATTGTTAAAAAAGATAAAAGTACAGGCAAACAAAACATTACACATAGGAACGACATAATCAAGAGTCTTAGCATGTATCACTCTCATAGTCTACGAAGTATTTTCCGGACAGCTTAGAGAGGAAATGAGGAAGCCCATGGTGCACCCATTACCTTGTCAATCCACCTAGCCAGCAATAGACTATGTACTCGCTACCCCCAAAAAAGAAGCTATCTTTCAGTCATGACAAACACATATCAATTCACTGACTAACAAGTAAGTGGGGTGTCATCGTGTCATTGACTTTATCGATATCCTTACCCTCTCCCCCCACCCCACCACCGCCCACACCTCTCTGTCAGAAGGATATGCATCCATCAAGTTGGTCCTTCAACTCTATATCCTATTTCTCGTACCAATCCGCCCTATTCGACATTATTTCCTAGCTGAAAGTATAGCAATAACATAAGGTAAATGTGAAGATAAGCATTACATCTTGGAGGACAAGGTAGTCATGCAGGTCTGAACTAAAGGCTCCACATTCGCTTCACCAAACTCAAATTTATTAGCAATCTTCTCCAAGTTTTCGACAGCAATCCGGGAGGCGACTTCGTATCCCTCAGAAATTCTAATAGGATGAATGCCGCGATCCAAGAGGGTTTCAGCCATTTCCAAAAGGGCGCCCGCCAGAACAACAACACCCGTAGTGCCGTCACCGATCTCATAATCTTGACTGCGAGACAACTCAACCATCAGCTTTGCAATCTGGTTATTCACGTCCATCTGCTCTAAGATTGTAGCCCCGTCATTTGCTGCAACAAAACCCACAAGATACACAGTTTTTACAATTGATTATGACGTCAGAAACCCTAGCAAAAAGAGAGAGAGGGGGAGGGGGGCGTACTGATGATGACGTCACCGTCGGGGGACTGAAGCATCTTGTCCATGCCTTTGGGGCCGAGAGAGGAGCGGAGGATGCGAGCGACGGCTTTGGCGGCGGAGATGTTGGACTTCTGGGCTTCAATGCCGCGTACTCTGCTCTTCGATTCTTGCTCTCGAAGTATTATGAACGGCCTCCCGAACTCGTCGAACACCATCGCCATTTTTGCTCGCTCTCAGATCTTAGTAGTAGCAGTAGTAGTCTTCTCTCTCGAAATGGCGGTATGTTTCTCCACTCTCACACCTATTTAAAACCTCTTTTTATCCGACCCGTTTCTGTCTTCCCCTTCTCTTTAAATCCAAAATTGAAAGCCTCCCCCTTTTCCAACCTAATAAAGCTCCTAAAATCCAACCCTAATTCAATTGCTCTTGATCCATCGATTCAAATCCAAAGTTTACTTATGTTTTACTACGTAATAAGATTGAAAAAGAAATTAATTAACGTTTTAAATAAATTCAGCGAAAAAAATTACTCTTAAACTCGTCATTGAAGAAAAGAAACTTTCTCTCTCTAAAATTGGGGAAAGCTCTCTCATTTCCTTAACTTATAAGGAAAGCCATCGTCTTCTTCTTTCGGGGGGCGATTAAGGATCTAATCCTTGTTTAAATTTCTTCTTTTTTGTTTCTTTATGTGCATCTGAAATTGGAACTACAATCGTTTGTCTCATCTGAAGAAGCTATCAATTAGCTGTAATTATTGTGAGTAGAAGCGGGTTTCGAAGGGATTTTCTCATCATTTTGTTTCTTATTTGCTGATTGGGGGAACTGGTGCTGTTACTGCCAGTGGCTGATATCAGTTTCCAAGAGGATCCTCTTTTTTCTGCCTTCCGTTAGGTGATTGGGCTACTGCTTGAGGAGTTCTAGTTTATAGGTGATTTTAGGTCTGCTGATACTTGCATGCAGAGTGACCTTTCAGTTCTTCAAGATCACCTTTTCTCAGAAGTTGTCTTTCTGATGGAGTATAAATCGAGCAGTATGGAATGGAATAGATCATCCTTCCAAAGCAGAAAAAACTTCAAAAATCCAAAGAACAAAAAGAAGATTAACTATTCAAAAAAGAGTCCGAAGCTTAACAGATTGAAAGTTATGGACGGAGAAGAGTATAATCTGGTCAATGGGGACATTGAGAGGAGACATGCAAGGCAAAATGGTCACATGAATGGAGATTTGGAACACCAGCTTGATGATGATTTGGTCGTGCATATTTCATCATCATCGGAGGATAGGAGTAGCGAAAGTGAAGAAGACAGAAACGGAAGAGGAAGGGTCCCTAATGGAAGGGTTCTTAATGGAAATTTAGCTAATGGCCACATGTCTAATGGCCATATCCAAAATGGGTTTTTGAGAAGAAGAGCTCGGATGACGGATGATGATATGGATTTTATGGATTTTCTTGAGGATGACGGAGAACCAGGAAACTTTGACATACCAGAGCAGCCTCCTAGGAATAGAGCTGAAGAAAATTATGGCGAAGCTTGGAGATTGTCGAGAGCGGGTGCTATCTTGACTCTTAATCCGGATATTCTGCGAGGTAATGTAGACATGTTCAGTAAATGTGTGCTTGGTTATATGGTTGACTATAGGGAGTTTGATGCTCTAGCAATTAATTTGGCTATAGAAGCAAAATGGACCACTAGGAGCTTTATAACAGTTTCAAAAATGGATGATATTTTTATTTTTTATTGTGATGATGAAAGAGATAAACAGGACCTCATTTATAGAAGTGTGGCCACCTTTTTCGGGGGTTTGATGGTATTTAGGGATTGGGAAAGGGAGATGGTACCATGAACGGTGAGATTCCCTATGGCTAATATTTGGGTTCAAGTCGTTGGTCTACCATTTGAGTTCTTAAACAATGATGTAGGGGATGTGATAGGAAAGGTTTTAGGACAATACTATTGAGTGGAACCTATGGAGGCATTCCCAGTGAATGATTTTATTCGCATCAGGGTTACTCTTTATCTGGATGAACCACTTATCCCTGGGTTCTTTTTGGCATGTGATGATGGGATGTTGCTGTGGGTGCAATTTAAGTATGAAGGAATTTTTAAATACTGTATAAGATGTGGTAAGATAGGGCATAAAGTAAGCAGATGTGCAACTACTGCAAGACAGGTTTCTATGAGTATTAACTCGGTGTTGAGGAGAGTGGTTAGGCAGAGGTTTGTGATTTTTCAAGCCGAGTCTAATCATGCCATGTTTAATCTGGATATGAGGGCAACTCCAGCTCAAGCTGAATTTGCTACTACGAGAATTCACTTAGGGAATGAAAATTTTGGAGTATATCAAGAGATTATAGGGGAAGATAGAGTGGTGGATTTTGATATGGGAACTACTTCAGGAGGAAGGGTAGAGGCAGGGATGAGGTATACACGTAATAATATTCCATTTGCAGGGACTGTGTTATACCCAATTCCAAACAGGAATGGGCAGAGACAAAGAGGGGGAGAAGGGATGGGGGGATAGAATGGATATTGATGGGGACTTTAGGGAGGATGAGGGAGAACTGCCTCGACCTTTAGGGGATCTAGAAAGAAGGATATTGGTAGAAGGGCCACATGGTATTGGGGGGGGGGGGGGTCATGGGGGATCCTAATCATGCCCCTCACGAGTTTCAATATCAGGACCCTTATGTCCAGGCCATGAATGTGGAGGAGGAAATTGATGAAACAGATGTTGATTGGATTAGGCTGGAGGAAATTAGGAGGAGGGTAGAATCGAATACTAATAGAGCTTTGAATGAGGATGAGGCTGAGGGGTTAGCAGAAACCTTTTTTTCCCCAACTGGATTTCCCATTACTCCACAGGGGAATCGAAGAGATGGGGATGATGGAGGAGCAGAGGATGGTGAAGACCAGACTGATAATAACAACAACAATCAAGGAGATAGGGCTGATGTAAATTTTAATCAAGGGGAAGTTGGAGGAGGAGACGAGGAACCAAACACAGAGAGGAGAGGACAGGATGAACAGGGAGGAAGACGAACAGGGCGAAGAAGACAACCTAGTGGATGTGCAGGTGGAGATCCAGGAAGATATTAGAAGGCAAGGAGACCAGGGGCCTGATCTAGGCGGGAGAATAACGGAGGCGACTAGGGAGAGGGTGAAGCTTGAGGAGGATAGAATTACTGGACTGAGGATGGAGGATGGATTTATGGGAGGACGGATGATGGAGGAGAATTTGGCGGAAAGTGATCAAGAGGGAATGGAGCCAGTGGAAGAGGGATATGATTCAGATGCAATTAGATTGGAAGAAACCTTGTATGGGAGATCCTTAATCTCTATCACAGAGGAAATACAGGGTACAGTTGTTCGAGATTCACAGATGTGGGAGGAAACAAGTATTTTAGCAGGAACGGAATTTAGGCTGGAAAGAGAAGAGTCCAGTAGAGCTTTTGGGCTTGGGAACACGAATGGAAGGGCTGAAGGTGAAACCAAAAGAAAGAAGAGGAAAGTTTACTCAGAACCAGTTTTGGGCTTGGCAAACAAAAATAATATTCAAGAGGAAGAAATGTACGTTTCTGATGGAAGCAGTGCGATTGCGAAAAAGAGGCGAAGAGGGGAAGCAGATGAAGGATTATGGTTTTGGCAGCGCGATGTGGAATCACCTTTGGAGGGGATTGCTTATTCTGGCTTTGCGGAGGTTGAGCCACATCAACCTCCTGAAGAAGAATGATGGGTCTCGCTTGGAATTGTAGGGGAATTTCGGATCCGCTCAACCCTACAATTACTAAAATTAGAGCGTTATTATCTATTAATAGTAATTTTGATTTTATCTTTTTTGAGGAAACTAAGTGTGCTAGTAATATAGTGGCAAGTATTTGTAGACCTTTTAGTTTTCATTTTTTTGTTGGTTCGGATGCCAGGGGGGCGAGCGGTGGTCTGTTTGTGGGATGGAAGGAAGAGTCGGCTTTTTCGACTATTTTTGTATGCCCTAATTTTCTCATCCTAAGATCTAATATAATAGGAGGATTTCCTTGTTATATTTTCTTTATTTATGGGGAGCCTGAAGTTGCTTTAATAGATGAGGTTTGGGGAAGAATTGGGGTTTGGATGGATTCTTTTAATTGCTCCTTCCTCTTGATTGGTGACTTTAATCAAGTTGATAATGTGGAAGACAAGTTGAGTAAATCAAGCAGAAGCATACCGGGAATGGATTCGTTTTGTTTGTGGAAGATTGACCATGGCTTAATTGATACACCTTTTAAAGGTCCTAAATTCACTTGGTGTAATAATAGAAAATGGAAGGATAAAGTTTTTGAAAGGCTAGATAAAGCTTATGCTTCAAATGAGTGGTTCAGATTATATCCGGATTCGGGTGTCACCCACTTACCAATACAACTTTCGGATCATGCACCGATTATTTTTAATAGTAATCTAGTCCAGGATAAGAGAAAGCGACCATATAAACTTGATATCTGGAGTCTAAATATGGAAGAAGGACTAGAAGTGGTGAAGGGAAGTTGGAGAGCTGAGATTAAGGGGTCAAAAGGGTACATAGTAATGAGGAAATTAGAAAAATCAGGTGATTACGGTGACGCGACTAACCCGTATCAATTTTGGCGCCGTTGCCGGGGAGGCGACGCAAATTTATTTGTTAGTTAATTAATTTATCTCTCGTCTCGAGGAATAATTGTTCCTTGAGACCGATCTCACTGTTTCCATGAGAATTGTTGTAGATTTTCCGCAGGAGTCCGATGAGACTTTTGGAGCTTACATACAACGGTTTTGCAGTTGGCTTGGTTCTCTGAAAAGCAAATATTTCACTAATGAAACACTTGTTCTTACCGTTTTGAAGGGTATGACGGAGTCTACTAAGGCCTACTTATATTCTACCTGTAAGGATTTTGAAAGCAAATCCTACGACGAGGCAGTAGATTATTTCGACTGGCTAGCTGAAGAAAGTGTGAAACCTGGTTTTTCACTTTATTTGTCTAGTGATGAACCCGTCACTGAGATTAGTGATGTGAATATTTTTGAAAATCCTTGTTTTGACTGTGAGACAGGTTGTGACGAAAGCTATGACACGAGTCTCGCGGCTCCATTTTGTGAGAATCTATTTGATGAGGTTCGTGAAGAACCTTTTGATTTTGAACATGAGGTCAAGTGGGATCGATACGAGAATGACACGTTCGAGGACAATATTGAGGTTCGATGGGACGAGTATGAGGACGACATTGTAGAGGAGCCATCGATTTCTTTACCCGTTATCGCTTCTTCTTCTAAGGTTTTGTCCTTCGTTCCTTCCATTCCACTTCTTTTTCCCCCTCCGTGTTTATCGGCCCCACTTCCGTTAATTTCTGACCATATTTCTATGAACACTGACATTTTATTTTCTGAATTTAACATTGATTCCTTATGTCCTTCTGACAAGGGGATTAGTTCAGTGTTTCAGGTGGAAATAATTGGTCCACTGCCTCGTGATAAGATGGCTCGTTCCATATTTCTTATATTTGCTATTAACATCTTATCACCTGCGTATATATGCTTTCATATTTCTTATGCTCGAGAATATGACATGCTACTGAGAGCTTTGATTCGTTTTTTAATGAAAATGACGAAGTGAGTCGAATCACGGTCGTGCGGGACCGTAAAAATCAGCGCTGGTCGGGAGGCAACCCGAGTATTTTCATTTTTTTTTTTGCTTTTTTTCTAGTTTTCGTAAATAAATAACATAGTTTGCATTTATCGAGTGAGGATGAGGATACTTATATATATCAAGTTGATGGGCAGAGATTACTGAGCTACAGTATACCCGACTGAGTCTAGTGAATTAGTACAGACTGGTGATGCCAGTCTACAGACTGGCAAGAAGAAGCGACTGGGTCTGGACACGTCAGTCTACAGACTGGAGGAGAAGCGCAGGATAACAAACCCAGTCTACAGACTGAACACTCAAATCTACAGACTCAAGTCTACATACTTACCCCAGTCTTTAGAGTCATTTACTCAGTCTATAGACTAACCCACCACCCGACCCAACCTCAGTTGTCCCTGACTCAAACTCCCTCCAACCCTTCATCCTCCTCCATCCCTACCACCATCCTGCTACTACCCTCCGTCCACCTTCGCCGTCCCCACCCTAACCAAACCCTAACCCGTCGCCCTCCGTTTTCCTCCATCCTCGTCGGGAAACTTTGCCCATCGCTGCATCCCCTCGTTCCGTCCTTGCTGCTGCCGCCACCCTTCGTCATTCACCCGCACTCTCTCCACCAGTTCACCTTCATCGCTTCATCTCTCATCATACTCTCATCCTCGCCTTCGCCAGACCGCCTTGACCTCTGTCCTTCATTGCCGCTCCTCACCACAACCCCTCCGCCATGTCCACCAGCCTTCGCCCAATTCAGGCTACCTTCACTCCGCCGTCTCCTCTCTCGCCTGACTCCGATTCAGGCTCTTTCGACTACTCCGGTCCTCCGTCGTCATCACCGTCCAGTTCCTTCGCCAGCCTGCCGCTGCCATATTCCAGCCTCATTTGTGGTTTTATTGTGATTGTTGGGTTTTCTGAATCTATTGCTTTATTTCGGGTTTTTAGGTCTTGAAATTTGATGCGTTTCCCGAGTATTTTTCAGGTGTTACAGCACATAATGGTGCACGAGGAACCACAACATAAGCCAGCTCAAATCGAGGCCAAGAACAGGCAGCAACTGGAGTCCGAACAAACAAATTGAGGTGGTCACGAAGTCAGCACCGAAGTCGGAATTGGACTGTGTCTAGAGTTCGGTTTGAGGAACCTCCGACATACTGGGTATCTCTCCCCTCACTCACTTAGTTATGCTTATTTAGTTGCTTTTTCCTCTCTTTGTTGTTGTCTGATTTGTGTATACAATGAGGACATTGTATTGATTGGTTTGGGGAGGGTAACTAATTTGCATTAGTTTGCATATTTCCTGCATTTCAGCATAATTTTTTCTTTTTTCTTTTTTTTAGGTATTTTTAGGAGTCGGGACAGGTTAAGCAACAGTGATGAAAATGCTTTTGCCTTTTCTTTTCTCGTTTCATTAATTATCTCATTTCAGTGACATTTTAGTTTATTTGATCGAGTCTCGAGTTATGGCATATTTCGATTGTTGTTTCAGTAAACGAATAAACTTGGCTTAAATTGTTGGCAAACTACTTAAATTCTGAGTTTAGAGCCATATGAAACCGATGACATCCATGATCGGTCTATTTAGGAATGAGAGTAGTTCTCCCTATTTCACATGTAACATTAAATTGCATAAGTGTGAAGTCCGTCTCTTAAGTCTTTGTGCATTCGGGTCATGACTATAGCATGTATTGAGGCTTTCTTATTCCCTTTTATTTTCCATTTTCCGTTTTTAATTTTCACTTAAAAATCGATCTATCCCTTCATCACAATATTAACCACAATCCTAAATTGCCTACCCTAGTCGAGCTAGTCATGGTTAGGTTGAAATAAGTCGGTTTGGTGTATATGTGTTTCAATTTTTGTATTTATGTTCCAAGAAAAGAAAGAAAAAAAAAATGAAAAAAAAAGAAGAATAAAAGAAAAGTGGAAAAAGAATTGAGTTGTGGACCCCGATGCTTCATTGTGATAATATTATGGAGTCGATTTGGGTGAAATAAGTATGATATGGTGGATGCCGTCATTAATCGGCTTGATTTTATTGTTTGTATGATTTGGTAATTTGGTGAAGAAGTTTTGGAAGTTTGGATTGTCTAGCTCGACTATTAACTCCACATTCCCAAAATTATAACCCCTTCTTACCCGTCACTTAATCCATACCCCATTTCACCATTTTACGCCTCAATATGTGTTTAGGTCTCGATTAGTTTGAATGTACAAATGATTGGTAGAGACTGTCGTCACATTAGATTGCATGCATGTGTTCATAGGTCGCAGATTAGGCGAGTGTCTTTCTTTCTCTCTATCTCACATTTATATTCCATATACCCTTCATGAGAGTAGAGTGTAACCGCGAGAGTCCGACAATGATAAGTCTAGCAAGGTTGACAGTTCACTGTTATTCTTTTGATTATGCCATAGCTTGAGTCAGTTCATGTTTTCTAAGTGTCGCTAGCCTGAGTTAGTTTTTGTAGCGAGTCTAGTCTGGGTAACAGCTTTGAGTTGTATATCGTTCCCATAGATCTTGTGTTTGATTGCTTGAGGACAAACAATGGTTCGGTTTGGGGAGATTTGATGCGTGCCGTTCCTATTCGATTTTTCACCTATTTTGGCACGCATTTCCGTGTCGTTTTATTATTTTTAGGAGTCGGATTACGCTATTTTCTCCCATATGTGCTACTCGGGTATTCTTTTGTTGTTTTGCAGATAATCGAGACCGAGTAGTTAAAAGAGCTAAAAATTGCATCAAAAATCTTAAAGCTCTGAAACCGATTCGTTGTAGACCAAGAAGAAGGAAGCAAGTCTATAGACTAGACTGTGAGTTTATAGACTGAGAAGAAGAAGGAATAAAGCTGTAGACTAAAGCACAAGTCTATAGACTGGGAAACAAGTCTATAGACTGAGAAAGTGCAGCAAACAGTCCGTAGACGGAGGAGAAGTCCGTTGGAAGCCTAGATTGAACTCAGTCTGTAGACTTGGATCTCAAGTCTACCAACCTAAAATCCAAGTCTGCAGAATAGGATACTGCCACCAATTCAGGACAGATATTTTTCTGAAGCTACCCACCTTTCCCCCTCTTAGACTCTTCAGTTCTTCCCACTACCTAGTTAATGGGGTGGTGGAAGCAGGAATTAAGCAACAGTTAGGAAGGGTTTGAGCAGTATAAATAGGGCTTTAATTTTAACTTCTTAGGATCTCATCTCTTTCATCTATCTTCTTCCTCAGTAATCCTCTCATCATTCATCTTCATCTTTAGTTTAGTTTTAGTTTGTAGTTTACTGTAAATACTTAGTATTTCGCATAATTTCAATATTTATTATTTTCAATCAAGACTCGGTTTTCATTATTATTCTCCGTCTTCGTTCTAATTACCTATTCCAATTTCGGTAATTCCTTCTTCTTCCCTAACCTCTCTCCGTCTTAATTTACTGTAACTTTTATTTTTTTCTTCCTTCCGTTTGTTTCCTGTAACTTTTATCCTCTTTTATTTTTTTAGCTTTTTCTCATTCTCCTTCATCCTTCATCATGTTTTATTTTGTTAGGATTACTGTAAATATGTTTAGTTAATCTTCCGTCAGAGTTTAGGTGAACTGCGAATTGAATTGAGTTTATATGTGATAACTGAATAATCGACCTTTACGAGTTAAATCGCTCTTGCAACATTATAACGACGAATAATTAATTATAGGCCGTAATTGATTGTTTGTATCTTGTAAATCTCGACCTAAGACCGAAAGCCTGGAACGGATTAGACTCGTTGTAATCGATAGAATTCCCTAATAAGTAGCGAGAGCCCGTTAGGTGACTTCTAGGATGACTAGTGATCCGAGAGGACCGTGTCGATATCCTTTAACTCGTCTTAACTGATTATTTGGAAATCGTATGTATGCTTGTTTTAATTCGTGGTGATCCAAAGACTCTGGTGCTTTTCTTATTTTTGATTAATTCACTATTTTTATTATTTAGATTTTATTAGACTGTCATTCACCCAACCAATTATAATCGTGACTCGATAGATTAATTGACTAGCTTATAATTTTCACCCTGCCTCCCTGTGGAATCGACCCTACTTACCGCTGACTACCTGTTAGTAGTAATCTAGGATTATCTAGGATCCCCGGCAACGGCGCCAAAATTGATACGGGTTAGTCGCGTCACCGTAATCAAAATAATCCTAGATTACTACTAACAGGTAGTCAGCGGTAAGTAGGGTCGATTCCACAGGGAGGCAGGGTGAAAATTATAAGCTAGTCAATTAATCTATCGAGTCACGATTATAATTGGTTGGGTGAATGACAGTCTAATAAAATCTAAATAATAAAAATAGTGAATTAATCAAAAATAAGAAAAGCACCAGAGTCTTTGGATCACCACGAATTAAAACAAGCATACATACGATTTCCAAATAATCAGTTAAGACGAGTTAAAGGATATCGACACGGTCCTCTCGGATCACTAGTCATCCTAGAAGTCACCTAATGGGCTCTCGCTACTTATTAGGGAATTCTATCGATTACAACGAGTCTAATCCGTTCCAGGCTTTCGGTCTTAGGTCGAGATTTACAAGATACAAACAATCAATTACGGCCTATAATTAATTATTCGTCGTTATAATGTTGCAAGAGCGATTTAACTCGTAAAGGTCGATTATTCAGTTATCACATATAAACTCAATTCAATTCGCAGTTCACCTAAACTCTGACGGAAGATTAACTAAACATATTTACAGTAATCCTAACAAAATAAAACATGATGAAGGATGAAGGAGAATGAGAAAAAGCTAAAAATAAAAGAGGATAAAAGTTACAGGAAACAAACGGAAGGAAGAAAAAAATAAAAGTTACAGTAAATTAAGACGGAGAGAGGTTAGGGAAGAAGAAGGAATTACCGAAATTGGAATAGGTAATTAGAACGAAGACGGAGAATAATAATGAAAACCGAGTCTTGATTGAAAATAATAAATATTGAAATTATGCGAAATACTAAGTATTTACAGTAAACTACAAACTAAAACTAAACTAAAGATGAAGATGAATGATGAGAGGATTACTGAGGAAGAAGATAGATGAAAGAGATGAGATCCTAAGAAGTTAAAATTAAAGCCCTATTTATACTGCTCAAACCCTTCCTAACCGTTGCTTAATTCCTGCTTCCACCACCCCATTAACTAGGTAGTGGGAAGAACTGAAGAGTGTAAGAGGGGGAAAGGTGGGTAGCTTCAGAAAAATATCTGTCCTGAATTGGTGGCAGTATCCTATTCTGCAGACTTGGATTTTAGGTTGGTAGACTTGAGATCCAAGTCTGCAGACTGAGTTCAATCTAGGCTTCCAACAGACTTCTCCTCCGTCTACGGACTGTTTGCTGCACTTTCTCAGTCTATAGACTTGTTTCCCAGTCTATAGACTTGTGCTTTAGTCTACAGCTTTATTCCTTCTTCTTCTCAGTCTATAAACTCACAGTCTAGTCTATAGACTTGCTTCCTTCTTCTTGGTCTACAACGAATCGGTTTCAGAGCTTTAAGATTTTTGATGCAATTTTTAGCTCTTTTAACTACTCGGTCTCGATTATCTGCAAAACAACAAAAGAATACCCGAGTAGCACATATGGGAGAAAATAGCGTAATCCGACTCCTAAAAATAATAAAACGACACGGAAATGCGTGCCAAAATAGGTGAAAAATCGAATAGGAACGGCACGCATCATCAGGTCAAAGCTAATGGGTTGGACTCTTGATAAGAAGAGAGAATGGGGAAGGAAACACTACAAAAATCCAGCCGGAATTGCGTCAGACAAATCCGACGCAAATGGCGAAAATCCGACGCAAATTGTAGATTGCGTCGGATTAGTCGACCCAAAGGGCCGCCATTATAAGTTGACGCAATTTTATTTTTTGCATCGGCTAGTCCGACGCATGCCATTTGCGTGGGCTTTGCGTCGGCTAATCTGACGCCCGTTACTTGGGGTCAACCCCTCGAATGAGTGTTGCATCGGATTAGCCGACGCAACGGGTCCTGGGTCAATGACCTCTGCGTCGGATTAGCCGATGCAGAGACGAATCCTCCGGCAAGGTTGCGTCGGCTAATCCGACGCATAGGTAATTGACCCGGACACTTTGCGTCGGAATAGCCGACGCAACCTTGCCGGAGGATTCGTCTTTGTGTCAGCTAATCCGGCGCAGACTGGGTATAAATTTACGTCGTCTCTTTGTTTTTTGCTTCCCATATGCGCGAAATTAAACGACCTGCAATTACACCTCACTACTACAACAAATAACAACAGGAGCACACCCCATGTAACTCCAATCTAAGCGCCCGTACATGTCTTCTTCGGTAAACTTCACAAAACACAACAACACTTCACAAAATTCCACAAAACTCCACAAATCTCCACAAAACTCAACAAAACTCCACGAAACTCACCCGAACTCCACAAAACTCAACAATTCTAAACCAGTGAACTGTTATAGAAAATGAAAATATATTACAAAGAAAACCGGTGGTGGTGGGTTCACAATTCTATCTAGGAGTTGGAGAAATATATGGGTTCACAACCATACTCTAAGCAAGTACCATAAAAATAGATGAACTACCTACAAAAGGGACTCAATCTGCTCCGATCCATGGGGATGACCATCGTTGTTGTCGTCATCGTCGCGCCTACTCATGCGTGGTCCTCCGCTGCATCTCTCGTTCTGCATGGCGAACCGTTTCCTCATCATCTTAATAAACTCGTCCTGCTCTTCACACCTCTTCTCTAATGTCTTCAGGCGCTCTTCTTGTCTTTGGAATTTATCTTCCATACGCTCGTTATGTGTGCGTTCCTGCGAGGAGGCGGTTGGGAGGTATGTGTCCGCAGAAGGCTCCTTACCACGGTTCAAGCATTGGCGAAAGAGATCTTTCGCCGTGTTACCTATCCCCCAGAACCTTCTCTTCTGGTTGTAGCCACCCGTGACATCGTGGAAGGTCTTCAAGGTGTTGGGTGCCTGATCAGAAGCTATCAGCATTTGTTTACCAATAGTATATATTCAATTATACTCAAATTGTTTACTTGGGTTACAAGCACTTACCATTTGCACGAAGGCCGTTGTTGCACTCCTACTCCCAAGGCAGCTGGTGGGTTTGGCCACCCCGTCCACTTGCCCACCTCTCCTGTTCGACGACTTAATCGCCGATTTCTTCTTGAAGTTTGGGTCGGCAGTGTTCCTCTTCAGTGCCTCCCACTTCTCTTGCGGAATCCAGTCCGCCTTCTGGACCCTCGGGACAGCTCACTGAAATATGTCGGTTATTTTCTTCTTAATCCGACTCTCATAGTCCGACCTGAGGTCGTACCCCAAGTCTATACGCACTCTCTTCTGTTTATCAAAGAAAAGATTCGTTAGCTACAATTGAATGTATAAATCGTGCAACAAAAACCTTAGAAACACACACGAGGTAATTACCGCGAAGTGCATATACGTAGCTTCCCGAGCTTTCTGTGGCGCCTCCATTTAGCTACGGTAGGCGACAGGGGTAGACGCATATGTCATGGTTATGGAATCCCGCATATAATCCGAGTACTTCATGTTCTCCCACCTACACAAGTAATTTATGATACTGTGAAGCAAATAAATGACTGAAAATATAGAAAGCAATTGGTTACAACAACTTAAACTCACCAAGTAGCGGTATCGACTTTCCGCCGTGATAGGTAGGGTTTCTCAGGTGTCGAAACGTAGACCGTCGTCCCGACTTCATGGACAGCATCCACACCTTCAACGACGACAGTCCTAGGCGTGTCCTCCTCCATAGCGTCAACGTGGCTACTGCTCCCCGTCACCATCCCACTGCCACCTGTCATAATCACGTTTACAAAATATGTTTGCGCAAATTTAAACTGTAGAGTCAATTCGTTTAGGGTAAACCAAGAATTTCATTGAGTACCAAAATAGTCTGCAATTACAAATAAATAAATTACAACTTATACTGAATAAGATACAAACAACTACATAATTGCTAATTATCGTCACTGTCACTGTCACTGTCCGCGTCGGTGTGCGCTTCAATGAAACCCTCTTCCCCGTCTTCATCATCATCGTCCCAGTCACTATTCACCTCATCACCGTCATCTTCATCGACGACCAACTCTTCCTCATCACCCTCTCCCTCAGGAACAATCCAGTCGGCAAATTCGTTCTCATCCTCTTCAGCACCAGCAACTTCAACTACATATTCTTCCTCATTGACGTCATTGTCTTCGATCAGAATTGATGACATTGGCTGATTAGTACCAACTACACTCTCTTGGTAGACGTCATCATCGATGATAGGATTATCAACTTGTGATCTTGCCTTGATTTTGAAAACCGCAGACCAATTCGTACTCTTTTTTTCCTTTGGGTAAGGTGCATAGCAGACTTGATCGACTTGATACGCCAACACAAAAGGGTTGTGCCCTCGCAGTTTCCTCGTCAGGTCGACATCCACAAGTTTGTACAACTCATGAACACTGACTCCGTGCGGGGAGTTGTCAATCCAATCACATTTGAACAGTACGACCTTGCAGTTTTTGTTGCTGTCGTAGTAGTCGAGCTCGATCACCTCGACTAGGGTCCCATAGTAATCTGACCCTTTGGTGGACAACACACATACGTCGTTGCTTTTGGTTAGTTTTGGAACGTCAACACCCTCGACAAACGCACGGAACTTGTATTCGTTAATTGTGTATCGCCTCCAAGTTCTGACTCGTGAAGACGACCCAGTAACTAGAGGTCTTACAATGGAATCCTCCAGCGCTTCAGGCTTTTGTGAAGGTAAAATTCGTCAAATAACAATGCAATTAAATTTTCTACCAAACACATACACAATTTGTAATGATCATACAAATAGCATTTCAACATACTTGAGTACGTAGCCAGGAGGGAAACAGTGACTCATATTCGACCCAAACATCGTCAGATGTTGTCACTTTCGCATGTTCTGCCATAATGAAAGCCTCGAATTTCCTGAAATGGTTAGCAGTTGTTGACAAGCTAATCGTAAACCTATCAAAGATAACCAACTTAGGTCTAACTAAAAATATAGCTAGGGAAGTCGGGATCGTATCCACAAGGAGACAAATAAATTCTACTCGTAATTAAAGTCTATCTAAGTAACCAAATCGGGGATTTGTAATTGGGTTAACTAAACTAAAGTAGTGAAAGAAAGGGAATTAAAGGAGAAGAAATAACTAAAGTAAATAAGATGAATAAAGATGAATAAATATAGAGAGAAAACTAGGATCGTCGGTTCACCATGAATTTCCTACGGTCACGGTCTAGGTCACAGGTCTGTCGCAGATATTGGTCTAAGGGGTAGTGAAAAGGTCCTTACGGTCCGCTATTCACCCTAGAATGCTTCTAACGGCTTCCGATCTTATTAGGGCAAACTAATGTGTTGTAGCAGGTCTAACTCTTACCAGGCTTCCGATCTTAGGTTCGAGTTCACCAATTCAATTAATCAATTACGTCGACTTAATCAATTAATCTCAATTAAATGCTGCAATTAACAACTCAGACGCAATATCGTAGATAGATCTATAAACTAATTAGCAATCATATTCAATTCATGGATCCCCTAAATCCTAGCAAGGGAAATTAGCTACTCATGGAAAAATTTACGACAACAATAATAAAGACGATAAATAAATTAAGCATAGTGAATAGATCTAAAGAGAAATTAAGAATAAAAGAATTAATAAGATTAAGAGAGAAAGAATTAAGAACAAAGAGAATAAGAAAGAACAAAAAAAGAATTAGATTACCGAGTTTAAAGAAAGAGTAGAAAATAATTCATAAATCTAGATCTACAAGTTTAGGGTAGAGAGGAATTTAAAGAGAATAGTCTAAAGAGAATTAGAAACGTAAAAGAAGAGGTTGTAGAATTCTAGTTTAATAGTTTCTTAAATACTAAGCTAAAACAAAAGCTCAAGAGTCTTATTAACCCTAAACATCAAATTAGGAAAGTCTCAATCTTCATCCAGTCTCGAGAATAGTCGGTCGAGGATTTCGAATAGTCGGTCGACTATTAGGATAGTCGTTCGACTATCAGTGCCATGTTTCCGTTCTCAGCACTGCGCGCTCAACTTCAAACGCTTGCCATTTCTTCGTTACTTCTTCAAATCAGGCGTGTAATATACCGTTGGAAAGCTAAGAGAAATAGCTTTCCAACGCAACTGGAATCAGCTCAATTGGAGTTGTAAAACTCAAGATATTCACGTTTTAAGTAGACCCATTTGGAAACGATCATTCTCTTTTCTTATTTCGCAAAAGATTTCATCTTTAAGCACGATTTTTGCCTTGCTTATGCATCAACGGGTTCAAACCTGCATAAGATGCAACATGACCACAAAGTATCAAATTCGGGGGAAAATAGTAGACAATGCTACTCGATATGCATGGAAATGCGTGCGTAAAAGACAGAATAATCATATATAAATTGCACGCATCAGTTGTAGTTAATCACAGATGCTACCAATTATAAGGAGGGTATGTTGTACGTGAGTTACTTACTCCTCGTACGGTCTGATGACAGCGCCACAGTTTCTTAGAACGTATGAGTGTGCCTGCTTGTACTCAACATCGGTCAACCACCTCTCCTTACATTTTCCAGTGTTGCTTCCAACGTCAGTCTGAAAGGGTTCCACCTCTATGTGGTGGTCTTCAGTTACATGCACACCCACGTCAAGGTCTTTGGCTTTTGTGTCAACGTGCTCTTCGAAGTAGAAGGAGCAGAAGTTTGAAGTCTTCTCTAACAAATACGCGTTGCATATTGAACCCTCAACACGTGCTTTGTTACCAAATTTTTTTTTCAAATGGTTTTAAAACCTGCAAATTAAAATGATGACGGCTCATGTAAGACTTAGTTGGTAATCAATACACGGAAAGTCATACTAAGGAGAGTTGAGGACGTCACCTTTCAAATGGGTATCGTACATCCATCGGTACTGAACTGGACCCCAACCCTTGCCTCATACGACAAGTGCAGTGGGAGAAGCTCCATCGAGTTGAAGAATGACGGAGGAAATATTTTCTCCAACTTGCAAAGGATCTAGGGAATATTGTTCTCCAGCCGATTCATGGACTCGACTGACACCGTACTGGAACACAAATCACGGAAGAACTGATTGATCTCCGTCAATGCATTTCCCGTGTTCATTGGCACCAGCTTCTTCAAAGCTACTGGCATCAAGCGCGCCATAAACACGTGACAGTCGTGGCTTTTCATGCCATGCAAAATTAACTTCGAATGGTCCACACACCGGGATAAGTTGGATGCGTAACCATCCGGGAACTTCAAACCACCCACCCAATCGCACAAAGCCTTCCTTTAATTTTTGTCCATAACAAACGACGACGACTTGGGTCGCCCAAGACACAGTTCCTTGAAATCGGCTTTGCCTTTTGGTCCGAAGGCTGTCTTGTTTGGTACATCCATTACGGTGTTGATAATCTGCTCAAAGAAATTCTTCTCGATATGCATAACATCGAGGTTGTGTCTGATAAACAGAGTGTGCCAGTACGGAAGTTCCCAGAATATGCTCTGCTTCCACCAACCTTCCTTCTTGTCCTTCAATTTTTGCAACTGGTTGTGGGTAGCATGTACTATTGTAGGGTACTTCTGGACATCTGCCCATATCTCATCGCCTGATAACCGTTTACATGCGATCCTACTTTCATTGGGTTGTTTCTTCAGGAAACTCTTACAGTTATGCCTAAATGGATGGTCGGAAGGTAGAAATTGTTTGTGACAGTCAAACCAAGACACCTTTCCGCTATTTTTAAGCCAAAAAGATTTTTGGTCCTTCGCTTGACAGCAAGGACAAGCACGGTAACCCGTTGTACTCCAACCAGACAACATACCGTAAGCTGGGAAGTCGTTGATGGTCCACATTAATGCAACCCTTAAATTGAAACTAGTTTTCCTCGACACATCGTACGTGTAAACCCCATTATCCCACAAACTTTTTAACTCCTCAACAAGAGGTTGGAGATACACGTCCATATTAGCTTTCGGGTTCCTAGGGCCAGGAACAATAAGTGACAGGAGCATAAATTGTTTCTTATAGCATAACCACGGAGGTAGGTTGTACGGTGTCAAAATAACCGGCCAACATGAGTACGACTTGCCAAGCTGCCCGTACGGTGAGAAACCATATGTGCACAAACCCAAACGTACATTGTGCGGCTCTTTCGAGAACTCGGGATGTTTGACATCAAATGTCTTCTAAGCTTCATCGTCGCTAGGGTGTGTCATCATACCACTAACCCTTATTTTGGAGTTACTGTGGTGCCAACTCATCTCGGCCGCAATTTTCTTGGTCGCATACAGTCTTTGCAGCCTCGGACCTACTGGGAAGTAAGTCAGAACCTTAGTTGATACTCTCTTCCCCCTAGTATTTGCAGTTGGACTCTTGTACCTCTCGGATCCACACTTCCTACACGCGTCGAGGTCCGAATCTCACTTCCAGAACAGCATGCATCCATTCGGACACAAATCTATCTTTTCATGGGGGAGTTGGAGGCCCTTCAACACATTTTTAACCTCGTAGAAATGATTTGACATGACATTCTCCTTTTTCGGTAGAAGGTCACTCATCAGTTGGATCCAACCGTCTAAATGTCTTAAGGCCATGTTGCTCTCGCACTTCAAAGTCAGCATCCTTGAAGCGACTTGCAACAGACTCATATCGCACCCACCATAAACTGGGAGCTCAGCATTTTTTAACATTTCGAAAAAGGAACGGACTTGTGGGTTGGGTTCGTGTTGCACTTCTTCATCACTTAAGTTGTCTGGGTTACGCTCCTCCTCCATGATGTCTTCAACCGTCATACGCAGTGCGTCATCGACGAAGTCCCGGTACGGATTTTCGTGAAAAGGTTCTTGCAGGCGACTATTTTCATTTTCACCATGATACGTCCACACGTAGTAGTTCTCAACAAAACCGTGCTTGTATAGATGCTGTTTGACATCTACTTCGTGTTTTAGTGCATAGTTTTGACATTTTCTACATGGGCACCTAAGCTGCTCGCTAGTGTAGTGGGGGTTATTATCTAAGGAAAACTTGATGAACTCCTCGACACCGTCTCTAAATTCTATTTTCGGCCGCTTATTGTCGGTCAGTCTCTCGTACATCCAACTCTGTTCTACTCTATTCATTCTATATGGATTGAACTATGAATGATTAGGGTATGTACACATGAACAAAATGGCGTGGGGAAAGAAGTCAACAACATGGAATTTGAAGTAGGCGACAACAACAGGGGAAATGCACATTGAAGAAAAGTTCACGAATTTCACCATCAGTTCGAACTCTCACAACCATCAAATTAAAAACGATTCATTAGCGGGGACCTTATCACTCCAACCTAAACCCATTCTTGTGCGTTCCATGTCACTGATAAACGCGAAATTGTGTTATGTCGATAAGAGAAAAATTCGGCAGTAATTCGTCTCAGTTCTCCAAAAGCACAATGCGGAATATATGCATACTCCACATATGCAATCGAAGAACATTGAGGGAATTGTCACCAAATTTTCCTCCTACCAACACAACACAATTTCATGTTTACTACCTAAGCGACATGAAAAGCACAAGAACAGTCCCAAAACGGGGACTGTCCAAGAATTACTCCTAATGAGTAACTCTTGAACGGGCACTAGGTGAGTCTGAGTAGATATCAAACAATCCTCATGCACAATACATAACGAAAACAAGTAACAACAACAATCATATGTCAACGCAGTCATCAGAAATGGTAATACTTATTGTTATTACCACCATTAACTGCTGAAATTTAAAAAACAACAACGAATTTCCCTTTTTTTAGTATTGTTTATGTAGTAAAAGTAGTAGTAGAAGATTAGTAGTAGTAGTAGTAGAAAATTAGTAGTAGTAGTAGTAGTAGTAGTAGTAGTAGTAGTAGAAAATTAGTAGTAGTAGTAGTAGTAGTAGAAAATTAGTAATAGTAGTAGCAGTTTAGTAGTAGTTTAGTGGTAGTAGAAGAAATAGAATATTAGTAGTAGTAGAAAATTAGTAGTAGTAGTAGTAAAAGTAGAAGTAGGAAATTAGTAGTAGTAGAAAATTAGTAGTAGTAGTAAAAGTAAAAGTAGTAGGGTAGTAGTAGTAGTAGTAAAAAATTAGTATTAGTAGTAGTAGTAGTAGTAGTAGAAAATTATTATTATTATTATTATTAGTAGTAGTAGTAGTAGTAAAAGTAGAAGTATGAAATTAGTAGTAGTAGAAAATTATTAGTAGTAGTAGATTATTAGTTGTGAAGTAGAAGAAGAAGATTGGTAGTGTGTAGTAGTATAGTAGAATAGTAGTAAATTAGTATAGTATTAGATTAGTAGTAGTAGTGTTAGTAGATTTGTTGTACTAGATTAGTAGTAGTATTAGTAGCACATGAATTAGTAGTATTAGTAGTAGGTTATTAGTATTAGTAATATTAGTAGTAGATTAGTAATATTAGTAGTAGCATTAGTAGTAGTAATGAAGTATTTTATTACTTCATACTACTACTAATACTACTACTATTATAAGTATAAAATTAGTATTAGTAGTAATAGAATAATAGAATTAGTACTAGTATAGTAGAATATTAGAAGTAGTAGTAGATTATTATTATTATTATTAGTAGTAGATAATTAGTATTAGTTAGACCTGGCAAACTGGTCATTCGATTCGATTTCGGATCGGGTTAAATCGGTTCGATTATAATCGGGTTAGCATAACTTTCAGTTTCAGTTCGATTTCGATCGGATTCATTTCGGTTAGCCACTTTTATCGGTTTATGTTATTTTGAGTCGGGTACGGTTCAGGTTGGGTCAATAGCAGGTCAGGTGAGTCTCGGGTCATAATTTTCTTGAATAAAAAAAATAAATAATTTGATTTTGAGTTTGTTATACCTTCAAATGGTAGGTAATAGTTTATAAAACTATTAATAAATAAAGAATCAAGAAAGAAAATTCTAAATTTGGGTGTTTTTATGAAAAAATAAGTGTTTATTAATCGGGTCAATCGATTCGGTTATTATTGGTTCGATTATATTCGGGTTCGGGTATCATTCGGTTATATTAAATTCGGTACAAGTTCGATTCGATTCGGATTGAATCGGGTTTTGGGTATTATTCCAGGTTAATCCTATCGGGTGTTCGATCGGTTTCAATTCAGTTATTTTCGATCGGTTTTTCGGGTCCGGGTTTACTTTGCCAGGTCTAGTATTAGTAGTAATATTAGAAGAAGAAAATTATTATTAGTAGTAGTAATATTAGAAGTAGAAAATTATTATTATTATTAGTAGATTAGTAGTTGTATTAGAAGTAGTAAATTATTATTAGTAGTAGTAGTAGATTAGTGGTTGTGTAGTAGAAGTAGAAGATTAGTAGTAATGGTAGATAGTAGATAGTAGATTAGTAGTAAATTAGTAGTACTAGATTAGTAGAAGAATAATAGTAGTAGTGTTAGTAGATTTGTTGTATTAGTTTAATAGTAGTATTAGTAGTAGATTAGTAGTATTAGTAGTAGATTAGTAATGTTAGTAGTAGTATTAGTAGTAGTAATGAAGTATTTTATTACTTCATACTACTACTAATACTACTACTATTACAACTAGCACTACTAATTTACTACTACTAACACTAATATGACTACTACTAACACTAATATTACTACTATTATATACTAATTAACTAATTCATTAAACTACCTACTAGTACTAATCTAAATAACACAATTTTAGTCTAACAATAAAACGAAATCTAACCTAATCAACCTAATTAACCTAAGTAACATACTAATTAACATAATTAAAATAATTATTACACTAGTTAACCTAATGTACGTACTTAATTAATCTAATTAACCTAATTTAGGTACTAACATAATCACCGAATTAACCTAATTTAGGTAGTAACATAATCACCTAATTAATCTAATTAACCTACTTTACTTCTCTAATCTGATTAATTTGATTAAGATGCTAATAAAATGAACATAATTAAACTAATTAATCTAATTAACTACCAATCAATTTAATTAAGTAACAATTAACTTAATCAAAACAATTAAGTCCTAATTATCATACCTGAGAATTGGGGGTCGGGTTAGGGTTTTTCGGGGCTGACTTCGCCGGGGGGTGCGCCGGGATTCGGGTTTACCGGAGGGGTTAGGGTTTTTCGGGGCTGACTTCGCCGGAGGGTGCGCCGGGATTCGGGTTCGCCGGCAGCCTTCGTCGCGCGTGGAGAGGTTATACTCGCCGTAAAGAGGGAAGGGGTCGTCGGGGTTTATGGGTGCGCCGGAGCAGGACGACGTCGCCGGTTTGTGGGAGGGTGGTGGACGATTTAGGGTTTCGATTTCGGGGTCGACTTAGGGTGGTGGTCACCGGATCTGGGTAGGATGATGGTCGCTGGAAATAGGAGAGTCGCCGGAGGTCTCTGTGTCGCCGGAGGTGGGTGTCGCTGGTGGTCTCTGCGCGCGTGTCGTCGTCGTTTTCGTTTTAGGGAGAGAGGGAGATTGGGGTGTCGGGTTTGGGGTTTGGGGTCTGTTTAGTTGTTGCCTTATTTATTTTTTTATATTGAAAACATTGCGTGGGATTAGCCGACGCAAACAGACGCAGAATTCAAGTTTGCGTCGGCTAATCTGATGCAGTACCTGTACGTTTTTTTTATTACAAAGGCAGCGTGGGATTAGCCGACGCAAACTGACGAACAATTCAAGTTTGCGTCGGCTAATCCGATGCAGTACTTAACTCTGTGATGACTGGTCCCTTTGAGTCAACACTATTGCGTGGGATTAGCCAACGCAAACCGACGCAGAATTCCAGTTTGCGTCGGCTAATCCGATGCAGTACGCGTCCTCCTAAATACTGTCCGCGTAACATAAGCCGTTGACTCGACAACAGTTGCGTGGGATTAGCCGACGCAACTCCTTCCAATTGGGTCGACACTTTGCGTCGGCTAATCCCACGCAACCCTTTCTCGTAGTGGCGCCAACACAAAATTATTGGCGCCTGTTTCATGGAGGCGGACCGCGTCGGTTAATCCCACGCAAGTGATTTGCGTCAGACTAACCGATGCAATCCGACACATTTCACATACTTGCGTCGGATTAATAATCCGACGCAAGTCGTCCGACGCAATTTCACGTGTTTTTAGTAGTGAAATGGGATGAGTTTGATATTCAAATTACTAGAGAACTAGAAAAGATTATTAATGGGGGAAGTGATGAAGAATATGATAGAATACAAAGACGATTGAAGGATTTCTCCAAAGCGGCAACTTTATATTGGAGGCAAAGGGCAAAATTACAATGGGCGAAAGAAGAAGATGATTGTACAAGATATTTCTTCAATTGTGTTAGGGGGAGGAGAAGTAGGAACTTTATATGGAGCATCAAGAATGAGGAGGGAGAGTGGACGCAAGATATAGGGGAAATAAGGGAGATTTTTAGGGATTATTACAGGAAGCTCTTTAAAACAAATGAAGTGGTTGATGATTTTGATAATTATTATGAAAAACATAATAGCTATTTTGGGATTCTTAGGGGTAGTATCAATAAAGAAGATCAGGAGAGATTGGACAGGAAATTCACGGCATCTGAGGTAAGAAAAGCGGTTTTCCAGTTAGGGGATTTTAAATCCCCGGGGCCAGATGGTATCCCAGTTGAATTTTACAAGAAATGTTGGCATATCGTTAAAGATGATGTCACAGAAGCTGTTTGCGCATGCCTCAACTCAGGGTTTGTTCTGAAAGAAATGAATAGAACGTTTATTACTTTGATCCCAAAAATTAATTGTCCGGAGAAAGTGGAGCAGTATAGACCAATAAGTTTGTGTAATGTTATTATGAAGATTATTATGAAGTGTATTGCGAATAGAATGAAGAAGCTGATGCCTGGGCTTATTGGTGAATTCCAAAACACTTTTGTTCCAGAGAGGGCCATTCAAGATAATATCTTAATTGCTGATGAATGTATGCGAAAATTAAATTCCAGGAAGAGAGGAAAAGTTGGAGACATTGCATTCAAAGCGGACATGAGCAAGGCCTATGATAGAATCGACTGGAATATCCTGAGAAGTGTGCTGAAAGGAGTGGGATTCCCAGAAAAATTTACCCACCTAATTATGAACTGTGTAACTACAGTCTCTTATGGTATTCTTATTAATGGGGCTCCATTGGAATTCTTTAAGCCTTCGTGTGGATTAAGACAGGGGGATCCTCTCTCCTCATACCTTTTTGTCATATGTACGGAGATTCTCTCTAGACATCTGATAAAAGATGAATGTTCTGAGAAGATTAGAGGGATTAAAGTGGCAAAAAATGCGCCACCCATTTCTCACCTGCTGTTTGCGGACGATTCTCTCTTCTTCTTGAAAGGTTATTCTGAAAATCTTAAAAATTTTCACAGAAGGCTGGAGCAATTCTGCAGACTTTCAGGGCAAAAGATAAATAGAGAAAAATCAGCGATGGTATTCAGTCCAAAATGTAAGCTAAGTATTATTAGTGAAGGGCTTAGATTGTTTCAAGTTAAACCTTGTGCAACACTTGGGAAGTACCTGGGAATACCTGAAATTAGTGAGTCTGGAACAAAAAATTTTGCTGATATGATGATTGGATCCGTGTTGAAGAGAATTGGATCGTGGAATGGTTCCTTTTTGTCCCCTGCAGGAAGATTGACCTTGATTAATTCGGTTCTTGCCAACCTGTCAAGTTTCTATCTATCGGTATTCAAAATACCGGTAAGTGTTGCCAAAAGAGTGGATACTTTATTGGCACATTTTTGGTGGGCTGGCAATAAATCGGGTAGGACGTTGCATTGGAGGTCTATTAAGTATATTGAACTACCAAAGAATATGGGGGGATTAGGGATCAGGAGTACTTCTCTTATGAATAGAGCTCTGTGGACATGACATAGGTCCACCCCGACGCGGCCACGCGCGGGTTTGGGGAGGCGAATGAATCTCCATATGAGAATGGATCGAATTGAAATTTAAATCGAAGTTGGAGTCGCCACCGAACTTTGTGGGAGTTCGGGCCCGTTTGAACCCACTCTATGTCGTAGTGGGCCGTGTACAAAATACGGCCCATTTCCGATGTCAGAGTTTATTGGGTTCGTCCCTTAGCATTTGATACCGATACAGATATCGTGTATTGAATGACTCTCGTTGCCAATGGTTTCGGACATCCGGAAACCACGGTTCTGAGTAAGGGGTGAGGGTACGTGTTGGGAAGTTCACTAAGAACACCCAACCCCGCCCGCACATTAGCGGCCTCTACTAGGATATCGAATGATTTTTTAATACGCGCGTTAGTAATATGATGAATGATATGCAAACATTGTTTTCCTAAGCATGTGGGTAATTGAATGGGTTGCTAAGTCGTTTAATGCATGAAAATTAACGTCAAAGTTGTATTTTAGCATGTGAGGTTCGTTCTAGTATAATAAAACAAACGATAAAAAAAGAATGAATTTGCTACAAGATGAACAAACGAGTTAGTATCTATTTGTGAAGAAATAATATAACAAATATGATGAATATGCAAGATCGAGAAAACATTAGTCAAAATCTGAAAAATATCTTTAAAAAGACGTTGTTTTGTATAAAAAGCGATGTTCAAAAAAAAAGAAAAAAAAGGAAGAAACGGGTCGCGTTACCAGCGTTGCCCGCGACTCGCCTGGGGTGCGCGCGACTCGCGCCCCGGCCTGTTTCGAGGTCGATTTTCGAAAGTTCGATGTTTTTATTAAACCACGTACGAATATTGCATAATTCATACTCGACTTAATATTTTTGATATTCGTTATATTTGATAGTCGACTATGAAATCAATATCAAATACTTGGAACAGTTTTAGAAAAGATGCGAATTTTAGAAGTCGTTTTGTAGAATAAATAAAAAACGAACGAAAAGCTAAAAAAAGGATTCGGGTTTCAGGCCCGTGCGCGAGTCTCCTGGGATGGGCGCGACTCGCGTGCGGGTCTGTCCCGGTCGCGTTTTTGTTCGAAAATTGCTAATTTAATAAATCGCGTATAAGTACAAACTAACTTATACTCGATTTTTGTTTTCGATATTCGTCATACCCGATATTCGATTATGAAATCGATATCGAATATTCGGAATGAATTTAGAAAAGGTTTTGAAAAAAAGAGTTTGTTTTGAACGAAAAATAAAAAAAAGAATTTTGAACGAAAAAGATGTTAATTCTCTCCGCGTATAAGATCGTCGAATTTTGTTTAAAAAAAGAGGTGATGATTTATTTGGCATCAACGAGAATTAGTTAATTTTGTTCTTGTTAGATATGATATTCGATTAGAGAATCGATATCGTATTTTAAGAACGTTGTTATACGAAAATAGTTTTTAGTGATATCGATATTAGAAATAATAAAAAAAGTGATGAACGACCCGTAAGAAAACGACACACGACCCATAAAAAAAACGGACGAGGAGGAGAAGAGAAGAAGAAGGAGAAATCGGGTTTGGTACACCTTCAACCTACATGCTTCGGTTTACTCGGATCGGGGCTCGTCGGGACGTGGCTTGAGCACAAGAGCGTCGAGTTAATGTCGGTGAGTTGATGGTGGTTTCGGACGTGTAAAGGGGACGGTTTCTCCGGTTTTGGACGAGAAATACGGGAATTGTGTGTGTTGAGGTATGAAACGGGTGTGTGTAATGTATGATTGATGAATATTGTGTTGTGTGCAAAGGGTCCTATTTATAGGGGTAGAGGTAGCCTTGCTTGTACGACAAGAAATACCAACCGGGATAGGAAATGTAAGAATTTGTAAGGAACGAGAATTCCGTTACTTGGCAAAGAAGAAAAGGAATCCCGGTTTGGGAAGGGGAGCTCGGCCGAAATCAGGCCACTCGGCCGAGTATCCTACGTTTGGTTGAATACTCGATTCGGTTTTCGGATAGAATTCCTACTTGAGATCGAATTCTACCTTTAACGGAATTGTTTAATATTTGTGTAGCTGATTTTTTGTAGTGTTTGAGCTCGAATCAGCCACGTGAGGTGACACGGCTGACTTACGTGTCTCGAGAAAATATCTTTGACCGGGTTTGACTTGGTCGCTAAAAGACGGTTTTACCCCCGGTGTCGGATTCGACCCAAATTAATCTTATTTGACTCGAAACGACCCACTGGGCCTAAATTTGAGGTTGGTTTTGTGAAATTTGTACCCCGTAAAAAGCCCAAGCCAAATGCCAATGATTTTGAGCCCATTTCCGAGTATGTTAAAGCACGTTTGCGTCCGATCATCATCGAGTGTTTGTCGGAAACTGCTATAGACACCTGGCGGTCAAAATGTGGGTGTCTACAGAGCCCCCAGTCTGACTGAGGCTTGGACAAGGCGAAAGTTGGAGTAGCTACCAGGCCAATCAAAAATTAAGACCTGGCAGACTTCCGGTCGGGTCGTTTAAAGTCCATTAGACCTGCGTGAAGGGCCCGCTGGCCATGAATTAGAAATGTACTTGAACTGATGATGATAACTCCGTGGAGAATTGGACTTGTCGTATAAGACTTAGGTGCGCCTATATATGGGCTCATCCTGTTAAATGTCGCTGGGGAGTTATGTGAATAGCGCTGTCGTGATTTGTACCTGAACTGATGATGATAACTTCGTGGGGAATTGGACTTGTCGTATAAGACTTAGGTGCGCCTATATATGGGCTCATCCTGTTAAATGTCGCCGGGGAGTTATGTGAATAGCGTTGTCGTGATTTGTGCCTGTATAAGTTACATAAAATTTTGCATGCAACACGTAGGCGAAACAAATATGACTCGCGCTGGGGAATGAAAATGATTTTTGCTGCATTTTGAAATCGAAGTCCTGAAAGCAACTCACGTGCTAGGAGATAGGTTTCCAAAATTGAAAGAGGTGGAAAAGAAATTTGCAGTTTAAATAGGCTGAAATTTGACCTTGTCGAAAAGATTTTTTTTCAAATGGCAAAGTTTCGCAAATTTTGAAGTAAGAATTTGAAGAGAGGTCTACGGACAGACTCGACTTTGGACGCGACCGGACAAGTTGACAGACATGACTTGACTCTCGAGGGGTTGGACCGTGACTCGGTAGGGGGGTGGGCCACCTAACAAAACTCTTAAATTGCGCTATTTCGTAGCCTAGGCGAGTAGCAACACAGTCGTACATCGAAACGGGAATGATGCGTTATAGGGGAATTGCAGTAGTCTGTAATGAGACTGTTTTTGCTGGACTTAGCAGTGGCAGTGCTATGGACTAGTGCTCTTTTGAATCCTTTTTGATTTTAGGATACATTTCCAAAGTGGGTATTACCTCGAGTCCTGATAGATTCTTATCCTCGAGTGAGCCGAGTGCTAGGACACACTGTAGAAAGGTGGATAGATTTTTGAAATTATTTGGATTATGTGGATGGATGGAGAACTTCTGCCTAAGAGAAGCCCCCAGAATGACAAAGCTAACTGTCGAGAACATGACAGTGTCGTGACCGGAATGATGGTGCTTTTAGAATGTGTGTCAATGTGGGTGGTTGTGCCTCTGTTGAAAGGCTGCCTACGTATTCACATGTGGTGAAATCAAACCAAGCCGTAGTTCAGTGGATTATAGTGCCTAGTTCATTAGGGCTTTGTGTGTAACTAGCCATAACGATGGTGTAGGCTAGGTGCATTCCCAGTGATGTCTTGATCAAAGGGCTAGAATGGTTAGGATATTGATCCTGTGACTGTGAGCGTTCTCCGGGATAGCCCCTAGAGGTGGTGTGAACTATTTGGGCACATTCTATGCCGACTGCAAGTTGAATTCCCGTGTTTGAGGCTAGTAACTGGTTCGAATGAGAAGAATCGGGATGGGATTTTAACGAGTTCTGCTCTCAGGGATTTTAACGAGTTCTGTTCTTGGGGATTTTAACGAGTTTTGCTCTCGGGGATTTTAACGAGTTTTGCTCTCGGGGATTTTAACAAGTTTTGCTCTCGGGGGATTTTGACGAGTTTTGTTCTCGGGGGATTTGACGAGTTTTGCTCTCGGGGGGATTTGACGAGTTTTGCTCTCGGAGGGATTTGACGAGTTTTGCTCTCGGGTCTTTGTATGGTGATTGTGAATTTTGTTATGTAAAGGGGAAGTCGAGTAAAATGGCTCGAACTTTGATCGGGATAAGTTTTGATAATGCGAGATCTGATTTCCATGTCTGAATGGTTAGGGGTATCCTATGGAGCTTGAATCCTCAAAATTCCGGGCTGTCTCTAGCCTGGGTCTCGGGAAGGTCTTGAGGGTTGTAATGTGGGAAGGCTAAATGTGGTGTTAGCTGACCAGTTTGATTGTCTCTCCCTTATTGGATGGTATGAGTATTGATAATTTTGAATTGATCGTTTTCACTACGGTCATGGTTTTTTGAATATTTTTTGGTTGACCTCTTAGCCCCGGTCTCGGTACTCTTCATTTGGATTGACTGCTTAACCTCGGTCATGGGTGCCTCTTTTTTTGTTGATAATGGCCTGCTTTTTTGTTTTGGCCTTTTGTTTTTTCTTGTATTGGACTTTTGATTTTTTTTTGTCCAGTTTTTTTCCTTTTTTGTTGGTCATACTAACACCTAAGGTAGGGATTGGTCAATATTATTGGATGGGTGTTTATTGTGGGAAATGGGCTTGCCTCCCGTCTTGAACCCAAACTAGGAGACTACCTAGATTTGTCATTGGATTCGATACCGCTCCTGCTAAGGGTAGTTATGTGGCTTTCTATACCAGGCATGGAATAGGTAAAAGGAAAACACGGGCTCGGTTTCCTGCAGTCATTATAGATGTGCCTATAATAGTCATGTGCGTGTGCTCACAGTGTATGACGGTGTTCATCATGTTCTCGGAAACACGTAAGGAAAGTATATATGAGAAATAGAAAAGCTGATTTTATTGAATTTTGAAAAAGAGGACAGAATACAATTGACTCTGACTCTGACTTTGAAGTTGAAATAAATAGTATATCCTAGACTCGGACTCAGACTTGGACTTAAATCAAATCCGGACTCTTGGATGCATAAGAGGTAGATTGGATGCTTTGGTCATCGGGCCCTGTATATTCCATGAGGGGCTTTGCAAGTGACAATGTTTCCAAAACGGGAGTCTTCCCGGCATCGAGGAAGTCTTGAATGAGGTGTTTCAGTTTCCAGCATTGTTCTGTATCGTGTCCCCTCCCTTTGTGGAATTTGCAGTAATGCTCGGCGTTCCATGCTATGGAGCATTTTTCCAAAGGTGGGTCGGCTGTTGGGCCTATAGGTAGTATTAGGCCCTTCGGAACCAACCTTTGGAAAGCGACGGTGTAGGACATATCCAAGTGGGTAAATGTCCTTTCCTTTGACTGGTTCTTGATTTTTGGAGAGGTGACTTGAGGGTTACCTCTCACGGTCTTGCCATCTTGAGGATATCAGACAGTTTCGTAAGAGTGTTCACCTTTCAAATGGCTCGGTTGGGTGATTGGCTGTCTTACCCGCTCTAGTTGTGTTAGACGGGCTCGGGTTCTTATAAGATCCTCTTCGATGATGGTTACCCTGGAACTTAGGTTATCTAGGGCAGTATTGATTTTCGAGAAGATATTGTTAATGGAGCAAGACAACATAAGCATACTCCCTTGGATATCCCCTTTCTCGACGGTGCGAGATTTGTTGTGGTTTGGTAGTGTCTCGTTCATAGGGTCCCTGATCGGAAGAAACGACAGGTGTTAGAACTCGCCTAAGCTCGGTTTTGCGCAAATGCAAGAGAGAGAGTCAAACTAGGTATGGCCCGGGGGCGGAAATGACTAAGATTCTATGATCGGGCTACTTAAACGTTAATCCAGACAAAGTAACGACTGTGACCTAGACTCGACCACGAGACTCGAGCTGTACAAGGATAAGTCCGAAAATGGGGCGACCGTATTTGACCGTGCCGTGTGTTTGGACCAACCGTGGTGACCTAACCCTAGGTGACCCGAGTATTCGTAGCGTGGGTACGACTCGAAGAAGGCATCATAAGGACGCCGGTGTAGTATGAACGTAGGGTACTCTCTAGGGTAACCGTGGTTGACTGCTTGGGTGGAGGACAACCCCTTGAGTAAGGCTGGAGACTCAGATAGTGTGACATCTAAGTGACTCGAAAGTGGGATACGTGAGACAACACGTGCAAGACATGACCCTTAGAGCAATCGTGATTGATCGCTCTGCTGAAGGGTAGCCCCCCCGAGTGGGGAAAAGCCTGAAAAGGAAATGACTCGGAAAGGACACCTAGACGGGTGACTCGTGAAAGGTGGGTCTCCTTTAGGATCCAGCTGTGTGGGCTGGGCCCTGTTTGAAAGGAGGTTTACGTGAGACATTCCCCAGACTTTGGACTCGATTGTGTAGACTGGCCAACCTTCGTAGGAGTATGTCCTACGTAGGTGGGCTTTGCCTTAGTCAAATAAGGCGGACTAGGATAGGGAGGAAACTCGTGATATAAGATCGACGGAGTTTCGACGCTAAAGACTTTGACGACTTATGACACGACCCGACACTGCTAAATACGGGAAGTCCTAAGAAGAGGAAGGTTTTGAAAAAAGGATTCTTTTGGAAAATCCGAGAAGTCTCGGTGGATGGCCCAATTTTTGCGAAAAAATGGAAAAGTGCATCGGACCACAATATTGAAAGTTTGAAAAAAAATTCGAGTTTTTGAAATGGGCAGAATACCGGTTAGAAATCGTAATCCTAATTTCGGTAGCGTTCCGGGGTTTTGAAAAGTTGAATATTTGGAATTTTGAAACTTGAGTATCGAAAAAAGGAATTTCCGACAATTTGAAAATTGAAGATGAGACCCCGAAGATTTGAAAATCGAAAACGGCATCTTGAAGATTTGAAAATTAAAAATGGCATCTCGAAGATTTTGAAAATCGAAACTGGTATCTCGAAAATTTTGAAAATCGAAACTGAATTTTGAAAATTTGAAAATCGAATGGTGGATCGGAAATTCGAATTTTGAAATGGGCAGCATGCCGGCTAGAAAATAAACGTGTTTTGAGTCAAATCTTAAGTCTAAATTTCGGCAGCTTTCCGATTTTTTTTTTTTTTTAAAAAGATGCATTTTTGGAATTTTGGAATTTTGAATATCGAAGATGAATTTCTGAAAATTTGAAAATCAAAAACAGGATCCCGACTTTTAAAATTGACGAAAATGTCATCGGGCTTGAATTTTTTTGAGAAGTCAGAAATTTGAATTTTTGAAAGCCCGAAGAGAAATTCGGGGGATGGCCCGGTTTTTTTTTTTTCGAAAGAAAAAAAAATGGAGATCGAACCGGGCGACGGTTTTGCAAGTTCGAAAATAGTTTCGAGTTTTAAATTGGGCATAATACCGGCTAGAAAAAGGGCTATTTTGAGTAAAATCGTAAATCCTAAATTCGGTATATGACCCGGGTTTTGAAATTGGATATTTTGAAAAAGATGCAAATTTTGAAAATGACAGTTTTTTTGAAAAAGATGTGGATCAAATAGCATGTAGTCATGGAAACAGTATAATGACGCCATGTATGCTCTTAAGCTAAGTCTCGGTCAGTCTATAAGGGTCTATACCAGTGTACATAGCCTATTCGAGAATCGGGGCGGACTTCCTAAGTCGAATTGAGCTTAGAACATGCCGTAAAACCCATACGAATCTGCTATGCACACCTTTTGACATATCCAATTTGGACTACATCAATGGTATAGTGGGACGTCGGTCACCAGTACCGGCCCGGGAAAATATGGGGTTATGCATGAACCGTAAAATTAAAACGCGTATTGTACTAGTCAAACGATTTCTATTCGAGTCTCACCCTGAGGATGCCGATGGTTAGTAACGCATCAGTTAATCCCCAGCGGAGTCGCCAAATTGTGGACATGACATAGGTCTACCCCGACGCGGCCACACGCGGGTTTGGGGAGGCGAATGAATCTCCATATGAGAATGGATCAAATTGAAATTTAAATCGAAGTTGGAGTCGCCACCGAACTTTGTGGGAGTTCGGGCCCGTTTGAACCCACTCTATGTCGTAGTGGGACTTGTACAAAATACGGCCCATTTCCGATGTCAGAGTTTTATTGGGTTCGTCCCTTAGCATTTGATACCGATACAGATATCGTGTATTGAATGACTCTCGTTGCCAATGGTTTCGGACATCCGGAAACCACGGTTCTGAGTAAGGGGTGAGGGTGCGTGTTGGGAAGTTCACTAAGAACACCCAACCCCGCCCGCACATTAGCGGCCTCTACTAGGATATCGAATGATTTTTTAATACGCGCGTTAGTAATACGATGAATGATATGCAAACATTGTTTTCCTAAGCATGTGGGTAATTGAATGGGTTTCTAATTCGTTTAATGCATGAAAATTAACGTCAAAGTTGCATTTTAGCATGCGAGGTTCGTTCTAGTATAATAAAACAAACGATAAAAAAAGAATGAATTTGCTACAAGATGAACAAACGAGTTAGTATCTATTTGTGAAGAAATAATATAGCAAATATGATGAATATGCAAGATCGAGAAAACATTAGTCAAAATCTGAAAAATATCGTTAAAAAGACGTTGTTTTGTATAAAAAACGATGTTCGAAAAATAATAAAAAAAGGAAGAAAGGGGTCGCGTTTCCAGCGTTGCCCGCGACTCGCCTGGGGTGCGCGCGACTCGCGCCCCGGCCTGTTTCGAGGTCGATTTTCGAAAGTTCAATGTTTTTATTAAACCACGTACGAATATTGCATAATTCGTACTCGACTTAATATTTTTGATATTCGTTATATTTGATAGTCGACTATGAAATCAATATCAAATACTTGGAACAGTTTTAGAAAAGATGCGAATTTTAGAAGTCGTTTTGTAGAATAAATAAAAAACGAACGAAAAGCTAAAAAAATGATTCGGGTTTCAGGCCCGTGCGCGAGTCGCCTGGGATGGGCGCGACTCGCGTGCGGGTCTGTCCCGGTCGCGTTTTTGTTCGAAAATTGCAAATTTAATAAATCGCGTATAAGTACGAACTAACTTATACTCGATTTATGTTTTCGATATTCGTCATACCCGATATTCGATTATGAAATCGATATCGAATATTCGGAATGAATTTAGAAAAGGTTTTGAAAAAAAGAGTTTGTTTTGAACGAAAAATAAAAAAAAGAATTTTGAACGAAAAAGATGTTAATTCTCTCCGCGTATAAGATCGTCGAATTTTGTTTAAAAAAAGAGGTGACGATTTATTTAGCATCAACGAGAATTAGTTAATTTTGTTCTTGTTAGATATGATATTCGATTAGAGAATCGATATCGTATTTTAAGAACGTTGTTATACGAAAATAGTTTTTAGTGATATCGATATTAGAAATAATAAAAAAAGTGATGAACGACCCGTAAGAAAACGACACACGACCCATAAAAAAAAACGGACGAGGAGGAGAAGAGAAGAAGAAGGAGAAATCGGGTTTGGTACACCTTCAACCTACATGCTTCGGTTTACTCGGATCGGGGCTCGTCGGGACGTGGCTTGGGCACAAGAGCGTCGAGTTAATGTCGGTGAGTTGATGGTGGTTTTGGACGTGTAAAGGGGACGGTTTCTCCGGTTTTGGACGAGAAATACGGGAATTGTGTGTGTTGAGGTATGAAACGGGTGTGTGTAATGTATGATTGATGAATATTGTGTTGTGTGCAAAGGGTCCTATTTATAGGGGTAGAGGTAGCCTTGCTTGTACGACAAGAAATACCAACCGGGATAGGAAATGTAAGAATTTGTAAGGAACGAGAATTCCGTTACTTGGCAAAGAAGAAAAGGAATCCCGGTTTGGGAAGGGGAGCTCGGCCGAAATCAGGCCACTCGGCCGAGTATCCTACGTTTGGTTGAATACTCGATTCAGTTTTCGGATAGAATTCCTACTTGAGATCGAATTCTACCTTTAACGGAATTGTTTAATATTTGTGTAGCTGATTTTTTGTAGTGTTTGAGCTCGAATCAGCCACGTGAGGTGACACGGCTGACTCACGTGTCTCGAGAAAATATCTTTGACCGGGTTTGACTCGGTCGCTAAAAGACGGTTTTACCCCCGGTGTCGGATTCGACCCAAATTAGTCTTATTTGACTCGAAACGACCCACTGGGCCTGAATTTGAGGTTGGTTTTGTGAAATTTGTACCCCGTAAAAAGCCCAAGCCAAATGCCAATGATTTTGAGCCCATTTCCGAGTATGTTAAAGCACGTTTGCGTCCGATCATCATTGGGTGTTTGTCGGAAACTGCTATAGACACCTGGCGGTCAAAATGTGGGTGTCTACAAGCTCTATTAGCAAAAAATACGTGGAGGGTGATCCAGAAAGAAGACTCAATATTAAGTAAGGTTCTTACTGGAAAATATGGACGTATCAGAAGCCATGAGGAGTTTATGAAGAGTAAGCAAAATGGGAATAGATCTAGGGCTTGGAAAGGTGTCTTGCTTGGGAGAGAAACTCTTGAGGAAGGACTGGGTTGGAAGGTAGGTAATATATCAAAGGTGAAGAAACATCAATTCAGTATTTATCAGGACAAGTGGGTCAATGGATGTATCCCAGTTATTAAAAGTGGGGTTAATCTGGATGGCCCAGAGATAAAAGCGGGGGACTGGGGTGTGGATGATCTCATGACAACGGGTGGGGATTGGGATTCTAATAAAATAGACCTTATATTCTCTACTGAGTGGAGTAAAAAAATCCAGGCGATCCCTCTTTTTAACAAAAGTCAAGGGAATAGTTGCTTCTGGTTAAAAAAAAGGATCTGGTGAATATTCGGTAAAAAGCGGATATTATGGGTTGCTTATTAAGGAAATCAGGGAGAGCAAGCACGCACAAAAAGCTGCCAAGATTATTGGAAGGTTTCCTCGATTTTATAGTAAGATTCTATGGAAACTACCTGGACCGGCTAAGTGGAGAGTTTTCTATTGGAAAATTATTGCAAATGCATTACCTATAGGGGTGGAAAGACAAAAGAGACAGATTACTGGAAACATCCATTTTGTTCTGTGCCATGAAGAGGATGAAGATCAGAACGCTACTGGTGGTAGTCTATGCGTAGAAACCTTAGAACACCTCTTCAGGGATTGCTCAATAAGCAGAAATTTGTGGATGTCTACTGAGTTCGCGGAATGGACTCAGAATAGAGAAGACCGGTCGTTCCAAGATTGGTTAATGGAACATACTTCTCTTTTGTTTGATTGCAATGACAATTGGAGAGGCTTACTCCAGTTTATTAACATCTTATATAATATCTGGCTTTTTAGGAATGATATTATTTTTAGAGGAACCCAGAATCATTCTAATGGGATTATCTCAAGACACAGGGAATCCCTTCCCCATCTTAACGACATTTGGGAAGAAATGGAGAAGAAGAAAGAAGGTAAGATCGATGAGAGGGTTTCTGAAGGGCAATCTGAGATAGAGATTCTTAGAGGAAGGTTGAGGAATTCTATGAAGTTCAGGCTGATTTCGGGAGCCCGGGGAAATCCTAGCTGCACAACGTTAGTTATTAATGTCGACGCAAGTTGGAAGGAGTCGGGAGAAGCTACGGCCGGATGGGTTATCAAAGTTCCCACTCAAGGGTTTCCTTTGAAGGGCTATGGTAAATTCCTTGCGGAATCTGCTCTACAGGCAGAAGTCTATGCAGTCCTGAAGGCAATGCGATGGGCTAGAAGTTTCGGGGCTCTTCACATGAATATTGAGACCGACTGTTTACAATTAGTGAACCAACTGGCTGAAGCTGAAGAAATCCACCACAGTATCAGGGACTTGACTAAGATGATTCATGAAGAAGCTATCTCTTTTCATTGTTTTTCTTTCAATTATGTATCGCGAAACCTTAACACAAATGCACATAACCTGGCGAAAGCTGTTATGTGTACGTGGTAAGGTGGGGTTTTTTTTGAACGATGGCAAAAAAAAAAAATCGTCATTGGGAGTGACGGGTTTATGATCAATAAACCATCATTTCCAGTGACGAAATCTAACAATAATTGTTTTTTCACGAATTAAGTCCAGCTAGAGTTTTTTTTTGAGGTTTTTAAGTTTAATTTAGCTTTATATTGTAATTTAGATGTAGTAACCCTAGTTCTTAAGTTTAATTTAGCTTAATATGTTGTAATTTAGTTGTTTCATCACTAACATTGCGATATGGTTATTTAGGTAAAATATAAGAGTTTGAATGTGAATGTATTGTGTTGTCTGTCAATTGTACATCATTGTATATAGACTAATACAAGGTGATACTCTATCCTATATTGGCCGTGATCCTCTCCTCAATCAATGGGATTGATTGACCGGTGATTATGCTACCTACTGTAAATACTAAAGGGGCGTTTGGTTCATCAAAGGAAAAGAGATTAAGTCAACAAAGGGAAACAGGGGAAAGAAATGAGATTACCCCAAATTTAGTTTGTTGTTTGGTTTTCAATGAAAGGAAATGTATTTCACCCAACCTTCACTAAAACCTCAATATTAACGGTCTGTCATCCTAATATTTATACATTTTATGTAAAATAAAAAAATTAATTAATTTTAATATTTAAATTAAAAAAGTTGTGTAACTTTTATATCTTTTAATAACAAAATACTTGTCAAACAAAAAAAATTTAATTTTTTTTAATTGTAAATACGGTAATTATAATAACTATTACTCTACAATATAACAAATTTTCTTAAAAAAAGGTTCTTTTTAACTGATAAATTAAGGGATCAAATATTATTTTGACCCATATTTGACTCAACTCCGACCCATATTTTGCCTAACCCAAAATTGTGGTGGTGGTTGTAGTAGTGGTGGGTGAATCTTGGTGGCGGTGGTGGTGGTGGTTGTTGGTGATGGTGATGATCCGGTGGATAAGTGGGGAAAGGGAATCCCAATACCTAGGGGGTGAGGGGTAACAAGGTAGAATAGTTTGGGGGAAAGGAATGATAGAATTGACTAAACAAACACAAACAAAGGTAATCATTAATTTTGATTCCCTTACCCTTTCCCGATGTGGACATGACATAGGTTCACCCCGACGCGCCCACGCGCGGGTTTGGGAAGGCGAATGAATCTCATTTGATATTGATCGAATTGAAATTTAAATCGAAGTGGAGTCGCCACTGAACTTTGTGGGAGTTCGGGCCTATTCGAACCCACTCTATATCTTAGTGGGTCATGCACTAAGTATGACCCATTCGGATCTAAGAGTTTATTGGGTTCGTCCCTTTGCATTGCGATACCGATACCGACATTATCGGATACCGTGTATTGAATGACTCTCGTGTGCCAATGGATTCGGATATCCGGAAACCATGGTTCTGAGTAAGGGGTGAGGGTACGTGTTGGGAAGTTCACAAAGAACGCCCAACCCCGCCCGCACTTAGCGGCCTCTACTAAGATATCGCTTGACATTGGAATACGCGCGTTAGTAATACGATGAGATGATACACAAACATTGTTTTGACTAAACATGCAAAAATTAGAATAAGTTGCTAAGTCGATTTAATGCATCTAAATTAACGTCAAAGTTGTATTTAGCACGCGAGATTCAATTTAGTACAATAAAATAAACAACGGAAATAAATCGAAAAGACATAAACAAACAAGTTAGTAATGGTAATAACGATAATAACAGTTTGCAAATAATATAAAAATGCTATAGAAGGATGTAAACGACACGATGCGTGATTTTGGGAAGTGGTACGACACGTGATTGACTTGACACGTGTTGACCGAAGCCACGAAAATATTTTATCAAGGCTCAAAATATGTTTAGGGCTCACGTTTTGACGTGATGAAAGGACACTCGATCGAGTCACTGAAGGACTCAACCGAGTGTGCCTCGGAAAAGATTTTCTGCCCTAAATTTGAGGTATTAGTCGACAGAGTCATTAAGAGACTTGACCGAGTAGGTCGCCACTCGATCGAGTCATTGAGAGACTCGACCGAGTGGTCCTCAAAAAGTCATTCTGCCTCGGTTTTGGGGTGCCACTCGATCGAGTGCCCCCTGTACGAACTAGAGTTCGTTTTGCAATTTGCTATAGATGTCGAAATTGCTTTTTGATTTTTGTAAATCGCTATCTTATTCAAATCGGGCAGAAATATTATATGATTTGTGCTCGATTCGAATTTTGATACTCATCGTATCCGATATTTGATTATGGAATCAATATCTAATACTTAGAGCAAAATCTAGAAAGAAAAGTTGTAAGTCGTTTAAATTAAACTAAAACGAAATAAGTTATCTCCACGTTTATAGCGTCGTAATTAATTCTTTCGAATTATGTGACAACTATTTTAGCATCAACGAATTCGTATTAGTTAAATTTATTGACTAATTCGCTTAGATACGATATCCGACTATTGAGTTGGTATCGAATCTAAAGAACGACGCTTTATACTTGCTTGAATTAAAAAAGACTTGATTCCCTCCGCATCTCGACATCGTAACGAATCCTTGCGGATTATGTGATGTCGGATCCGCATCAACGGGTTTCGACAAAATAATGCGATAATAATGATGATGATGATAACGACGCGACAAAATAAAAAACGCTATTGTTGACGTTGACTCGCTTCAACAATCAAGCGTTCGGGGTGTCGGGATAAGCGACCAGCAACATCGGGTGCAACACCCTTGTATATTCGGATTTCCTTATCCCGTCATCCTTCGCGCTCGACAGGAATTGGCGAGTATTTTAATGTCTTAATACTAGTATTATTAGCAATATTAGAAAAACGAAAAAAAAAGACGAGAGGAAGAGAAGAAGACGATGCGAGAGAGAGGAGAAGAGAAGAGAAAATGAGATTTTTGCACCCTCAACCTACATGTTTCGTATTCTCGGACGGGACTCGTCTAATTGTGGCTTGAGCACGGGAGTATCAATGGGATTGATTGACCGGTGATTATGCACCTACTGTAAATACTAAAGGGGCGTTTGGTTCATCAAAGGAAAAGAGATTAAGTCAACAAAGGGAAACAGGGGAAAGAAATGAGATTACCCCAAATTTAGTTTGTTGTTTGGTTTTCAATGAAAGGAAATGTATTTCACCCAACCTTCACTAAAACCTCAATATTAACGGTCTGTCATCCTAATATTTATACATTTTATGTAAAATAAAAAAATTAATTAATTTTAATATTTAAATTAAAAAAGTTGTGTAACTTTTATATCTTTTAATAACAAAATACCTGTCAAACAAATTTTTTTTTTTTTTTTTTTTAATTATAAATACGGTAATTATAATAACTATTACTCTACAATATAACAAATTTTCTTAAAAAAAGGTTCTTTTTAACTGATAAATTAAGGGATCAAATATTATTTTGACCCATATTTGACTCAACTCCGACCCATATTTTGCCTAACCCAAAATTGTGGTGGTGGTCGTAGTAGTGGTGGGTGAATCTTGGTGGCGGTGGTGGTGGTGGTTGTTGGTGATGGTGATGATCCGATGGATAAGTGGGGAAAGGGAATCCCAATACCTAGGGGGTGAGGGGTAACAAGGTAGAATAGTTTGGGGGAAAAGAATGATAGAATTGACTAAACAAACACAAACAAAGGTAATCATTAACTTTGATTCCCTTACCCTTTCCCGATGTGGACATGACATAGGTTCACCCCGACGCGCCCACGCGGGGGTTTGAGAAGGCGAATGAATCTCATTTGATATGGATCGAATTGAAATTTAAATCGAAGTGGAGTCGCCACTGAACTTTGTGGGAGTTCGGGCCTATTCGAACCCACTCTATATCTTAGTGGGTCATGCACAAAGTATGACCCATTCGGATCTAAGAGTTTATTGGGTTCGTCCCTTTGCATTGCGATACCGATACCGACATTATCGGATACCGTGTATTGAATGACTCTCGTGTGCCAATGGATTCGGATATCCGGAAACCATGGTTCTGAGTAAGGGGTGAGGGTACGTGTTGGGAAGTTCACAAAGAACGCCCAACCCCGCCCGCACTTAGCGGCCTCTACTAAGATATCGCTTGACATTGGAATACGCGCGTTAGTAATACGACGAGATGATACGCAAACATTGTTTTGACTAAACATGCAAAAATTAGAATAAGTTGCTATGTCGATTTAATGCATCTAAATTAACGTCAAAGTTGTATTTAGCACGCGAGATTCAATTTAGTACAATAAAATAAACAACGGAAATAAATCGAAAAGACATAAACAAACAAGTTAGTAATGGTAATAACGATAATAACGGTTTGCAAATAATATAAAAATGCTATAGAAGGATGTAAACGATACGATGCGTGATTTTGGGAAGTGGTACGACACGTGATTGACTTGACACGTGTTGACCGAAGCCACGAAAATATTTTATCAAGGCTCGAAATATGTTTAGGGCTCACGTTTTGACGTGATGAAAGGACACTCGATCGAGTCACTGAAGGACTCAACCGAGTGTGCCTCGGAAAATATTTTCTACCCTAAATTTGAGGTATTAGTCGACCGAGTCATTAAGAGACTTGACCGAGTAGGTCGCCACTCGATCGAGTCATTGAGAGACTCGACCGAGTGGTCCTCAAAAAGTCATTCTGCCTCGGTTTTGGGGTGCCACTCGATCGAGTGCCCCCTGTACGAACTAGAGTTCGTTTTGCAATTTGCTATAGATGTCGAAATTGCTTTTTGATTTTTGTAAATCGCTATCTTATTCAAATCGGGCAGAAATATTATATGATTTGTGCTCGATTCGAATTTTGATACTCATCGTATCCGATATTTGATTATGGAATCAATATCTAATACTTAGAGCAAAATCTAGAAAGAAAAGTTGTAAGTCGTTTAAATTAAACTAAAACGAAATAAGTTATCTCCACGTTTATAGCGTCGTAATTAATTCTTTCGAATTATGTGACAACTATTTTAGCATCAACGAATTCGTATTAGTTAAATTTATTGACTAATTCGCTTAGATACGATATCCGACTATTGAGTTGGTATCGAATCTAAAGAACGACGCTTTATACTTGCTTGAATTAAAAAAGACTTGATTCCCTCCGCATCTCGACATCGTAACGAATCCTTGCGGATTAAGTGATGTCGGATCCGCATCAACGGGTTTTGACAAAATAATGCGATAATAATGATGATGATGATAACGACGCGACAAAATAAAAAACGCTATTGTTGACGTTGACTCGCTTCAACAATCAAGCGTTCGGGGTGTCGGGATAAGCGACCGGCAACATCGGGTGCAACACCCTTGTATATTCGGATTTCCTTATCCCGTCATCCTTCGCGCTTGACAGGAATTGGCGAGTATTTTAATGTCTTAATACTAGTATTATTAGCAATATTAGAAAAACGAAAAAAAAGACGAGAGGAAGAGAAGAAGACGATGCGAGAGAGAGGAGAAGAGAAGAGAAAACGAGATTTTTGCACCCTCAAACTACATGTTTCGTATTCTCGGACGGGACTCGTCTAATTGTGGCTTGAGCACGGGAGTATCGAGGTTACGTAGATCGAGTTATGGTGGTTTAGGGTTTGATGGTTTGCTAAGCACTAGGGTTTTTGGGTTGTAGAGATGAGAGAATTAGGGTTCTTGAATGTGTCTTAGGGTTGTAAAAGTGTGTTGAAAGGTGTTGCAAAGAGGTGTATTTATAAAAATTTTCCCCAACCCGATTTAGGGCTACTCGACCGAGTGCCCTGCTGACTCGATCAAGTGGCCCAACGTAGACGCAGAACGGGCCTGTTGAAGGCCCACTCGATCGAGTGGGTCAGCTGGAGCGTAGGGGTCCAAATTTTTTGACCATGGGTTGGATATTGTTGTAGATCTTGTATTTGGGTTTAACTCTTGGTATTTGTATGGCTATTTTGTGTCTTGAAGATGGCTTTGATCGGGGTTTGACCCGGTCGCTAAAACACGGTTTTATTCCCGGTGTCGGTTTTGACCCAAATTAGTCTTATTTGATTGGAAACGAGCCGCTGGGCCTGAATTTGAGGTCAGTTTTGTGAGATTTGTACTCCGTAAAAAGCCCAAGCCAGAAACTAAAGGTTTCGAGCCCATATCCGAGCGCGTCGAAGCACGTTTGCGTCCGATCATCATCGGATGTTTCTTGGAAACTGCTATAGATACCTAGCAGCCAAATGCGGGTGTCTACAGAGCCCCCACTCTGACTGAGGTTTGGACAGGGAGAAAGTCAGAGTAGCTGCCAGGCCAATCGAGGAATAAGACCTGGAAGATTTCCGATCGGGTCGTTTATAATCCATTAGACTCGCGTGAAGGGCTCGCCAGCCATAAGATAGAAATCATACCTGAGTCGATGATGATAACTCCGTGGGGAATTGGACTTGTCGTATAAGTCCCGAGTGTGCCTGTACATGGGCCCATCTCGTACTATTCTGGGGAAAATGCCGCCTTGGGCCTTCCGCTGGGGGGATATGTGAGTTGCGCGGGCTTGCCTCTGAAGCCTTGAGTTGTACCTGTACCAGTTACATAAATTTTGCATGCAACATGTAGGCAAAAAATATGACTCGCGCTGGGGAATAAAAATTAGAATTTTTTTTGAATTTTGGATTTTTTTGAAATTTTTGACTCTTTTGAAAAATTAAGAATGCTCGGGATGACTAATTCCTGGGCTAAAATTGAGGAATCTGAGACTGGGCCTGTATGCATAAACCCACTAGAATTAGGAAACTTTATGGAAAGGGGATATGGAAAGAGGGTTGTATGGCTTGATGCTATAAATACCCCTTCCCCTGTATTAGTTTTCCTCACAATTCACTTCTCCTAAAAAAGAAAGCTCCTTATACTTTTCAAGAAATTTAGCCATGGGAATTGAGCGCTTGACCGCGATGTTGCAAGAATGGTACCGACACTTTAGGGACACCGATAGGGTAGCTTTGAATCAGATGGGTATTACTCAGCTGTATACGTACGTTCCGTCAGATGCAAGTGGATCGCCACTTCCTTGATGCTTGTTTGTCCTATTGGGACGACACATATCATGTTTTTGCCTTTCCTCGGGGCGAAATTTGTCCTTTACCCGAGGAGATTGCTGCTGTGGGTGGATGGAACCCTATACTTCGTCCTGTTGTCCCGTTTTCAGTCCATGATCCTAGGAGGAAATTACGGGAATTTTTAGGACTTTCCCATAATGAAGTATCTCGGATGGTTGAAGATGATACTATTTCCTTGATTGACTTGGCTGAGAAATTTATTAACCCGCATGACGTCCGGGTCAGACCGGCCAACGGTCGTAGGGCTTTTGCTTTCTGTATGCTCCATGTCTACGCGTTTGAAGGTCATATGGATTTATTGTCGTGCATGGGCGATGTCCGTCTTTTCACTGTGGTTGACCTGATGGAGACGGAGCACAGTCCGGCTTGGCTGATCGCAGGGGAAATTATCCAGGGTTTGGATAATCGCAAGAGGGATTCGTCGGTTCGTCTGACCGGGAGCACCCGCTTATTGCAGGTATATTGCTTCAGATATTTCTGATTTTTCGATTCTTCAATTTCTCGAATTTTTTGATTTTTTTTCGCGATTTTCAGCTACAGTGGGCATTCGATCGAGTCACCCTGGCACTCGATCGAGTGCCCTCGTAAAAAGCCTCCTGTTTCGATTTCAGAGGTGCCACTTGACCAAGTGACCCCTAGGCACTCGATCGAGTGCCCTTAGGTGGACGCCTATTTTGCTCGGAAACTTATATTTTTTGTTTCTTTTTTCCAGCTTTGGCTATATGAGATCGGTCATAGATCCTCCCCTTGACCCAAGTCGATACCGATCTAATCAGATGATGACAAGGAGACGGGCTATTGATTTTTCTCACCACATTACCCAGAAATATTGGGACGAAGTACTGTCTTTTCATGGTGGTCCGCTGATCCGATGGGTAGTGTCATGGTGGCCCATATATGTTTGGACGGGCTTGGCCCCGAGGGATAAAGCTCGCTATCAGGTAATCTTGTACTTCAGGCAGATGATTCATCTTTACCCTGACCGCATACTAAGGCAGTATGGTTGGTCCCAAAGAATCCCTAAGGTTGAAGCAGTTGTGAGTGAATCTACCCAACTGACCGATGTGATGTGCGACACTTGGATGTAAAGATGGTACACCCGGCCCACTTGGCCCATTCCCAAATCTCTTCATTCAATTTGGGTATCGGATTCTTATGTGAAGTGGACTAAAGCCGATTCTGCTAAGGCCCGAGCTGCTTTGAAGGTTGATGAAGCTTTTGACCTGCTACGGAGGGAGCAAGCTAAGGACAATCGAGGCTTTTTTGACGAAGGCGACACTCCGGCTACACTGGTCCGTCTAATGTCAGGTCAGAGAGGGAGAACTAGGACTCAAGCTGAAGGGTCCAGCGCTAGAGGTGCAAGGGGGAGAGTGAGCCCCCAGACTGACTTAGAAAGGAGACTTGGCCTGAAATTGGCAGTTTAGGACCGACTTGGTCCTCGAGACAGACTACATGAGCACGTACGGGCTCGACTTGGACCGATGACAATGGCAGAAGACCCGCTGTCGAAGAAACGGGTTCGAGCAAAGGAGGTTCCCTTGGTGATTCGGGAACGCTCGCCCCCGCCCTGGCGACACCGGGCTCCACGCGACCCGAAGGACAAAGGGAAGGGCAAAATGCTCTAATTAGCAGTCTCCTTAGTTTTATTATCTAAGTATTACTATTATTTTTGTGGTGTGTTTTTTTGTGTGTTTGCCGTTTTTTTTTTATGTAATTTTTGAAATTCCCAAATTTATCGGGTCTTTAATAAAAGACATATAGTGAATACCGTTTCCGTCTTTTTCGTTATTGCAGTGGTTGCACCCTTTTGAGGGGTTGCCTACGTATCCACAATTAGCGGAATCAAACCAAACCTATTTCAAACATAGAATTTTTTTGCAATTTTCAAAATACACCACGACTATTAGTTTGAGATGCGCGACAGTTGGATAAGTAATTCTAACTCATTGACTTGCTTATAATTTTGAAAATTTATAAAAAGACAAATTTTTATAAACTTTTGCAAATGACATTGAGATAAGGTTTAAGGGTAGTAACGCTGCAGCTGGTCCAAGTTGGTTGGGTTGACGAATTCATTCCCGTCCAAGTCTGTCAGCATCACTGCTCTTCCTGATAGGATTTTCTTGACCAAATACGGGCCGGCCCAATTGGGTTTAAATTTTCCTCTTGGGTCGACCAGTAGTAATGCACGGACTGATTTTAGAACTCGATCCCCTTCTTTGATATTTCTGGGCCTAACTCTTTTGTTGAAAGCCCGTTGTATCCTCTTTTGGTATATTTGGATGTTGTTGAGGGCCCGGGACCGCCGTTCGTCTAAAAGAACTAATGAATCGTATCGGGCTTGGACCCAATCTGCTTCGGGTACTTGGCTCTCAAGTAAAATCCTAAGGGATGGTACTTCCAGTTCGACGGGTTGGACCGCTTCCATTCCGTACGTCAAGTAATAGGGAGTTGCTCCGGTTGCGGTGCGAATTGACGTTCGGTACCCCCATAGGGCAAAAGGTATTTTGTCGGGTCAGTCCCGATAATTCTCAGCCATCTTTTTAAGTATGGTGACAATCGTTTTCCTAGCTGCCTCTACCGCTCCATTTGTTTGGGGACGGTAGGGCGAAGATGTATGCCTTTGAATTTTATACTTTGCTAGCAAAGCAACGGTTTCAGCTTGGAAATGGGTCCCATGATCACTGATGAACTCATGCGGGATCCCGTACCGACGTATGATCTTGTTCTGGATAAATTTGGCAACATGCTTGGCGTTCAAGATCCGATATGACTCGGCTTCGACCCATTTGGTGAAATAGTCGATAGGAACAAAAATGAAACAGTGACCTCCCGTCCCGGAAGGATTTACCTTTCCAATTATATCGATTCCCCATGTTGAGAATGGCCATGGTGATGTCATGGTATATAGTAGGGAAGACAGCATATGTTGTACATTGGCGAAAATCTGACAGTAATGGCAGTGTTTGACATATAACTGACAGTCAGTTTCCATGCGGTTACAATAATATCCGAGCCTCATGATTTTTCGGGCTAGCATATGGGCGTTCATATGCGGGCCATTTTCACCATCGTGCACTTTGGACATAACCTTTTCAGCATGTACTTTATCGATACACAGGAGGAGAGCCGTCCCTGCCGTCTTTTTGTATAACTGTTCGTCGTCCGTACGAACGAATTGGGTTGCCAATCTTCCCAAAGCTTTCTTGGCCCGGTTTTCAGTTCCCGGAGGATATTCACCCGTTGTTAAGTAAGTTAGAACAGACTGATACCAAGGTTCTTGATCAGTTATTTCGATATCTTGAATGGCGTGAATATATGCCGGCTTAGATCGTCTTTCGACGCAGATAGGCATGCTGGTTAGATGCTCCGGGATATTTAGTAAGGATGCTAATTTGGAAAGTGCATCCGCAAACTGGTTTTCTTCCCGGGGTAGATAAATATATTCTACCTTTTGGAATTGTTTTTCGAGAACTCTTACTCGCGCCTGATAGGCCGCGAGATTGGCGTTCTGAGTTTTCCATTTTTGGAGAGCTTGGTTGATGACTAGAGACGAGTCACCGTGGACCCGAAGGTTTGTTACTCCTAAATCAGCAACGGCTTGCAACCCGTGAATACATGCTTCATACTCGGCTGCGTTGTTAGTCACATCAAAGTCCAATTTAATGGATAACAGTGTATGCTCTCCTTTTGGTGAAATTAATAGAATCCCGACTCCAAATCCTCGGAAGTTGGACGCCCCATCAAAATATAAATCTCATGTCTCGGTGTCGGTATGGAATATGTCTTCATCTGGAAAAGCCCAAGTATCGGTGTGCCCTTCTTCATATACGGGACTATCGGCGAGAAATTCGGCTACCCGGTCTTTGATGGCTTTTAATGGTACGAACTTGAGGTTGAACTCTGCTAGCATTAAAGTCCATCTGGACATCCTACCGTTAAGGATGGGCTTCTCGAATAAGTACTTGATAGGATCCATTTTGGATAAAACATGTACCTCGTGGCTGAGCATATAGTGTATGTCGGAGCTTTTTAGTGGCCCAAACTAAAGCTAGGCATGTCTTTTCGAGCATAGTATACTTGCATTCGTATTCCAGGAACTTTTTACTGATGTAGTAAATAGCCCGTTCTTCTGAATCGACTGTCTGGGCCAGCCATGGCTGTCTCGGTCGTTGTTAGGTATAACGACAAAGGCAAATCGGGATGAGGTGGCATTAATACCAGCGATGCAGACAGAATCTCCTTGATTTTATCGAAAGCCGTTTGACATTTGTCGTCCCACAGTGTTCGTTCTCCTATCTTCAGTTTCTTGAAAATGGGTTCACATACCATGGTTAACTTCGAAATAAACCGGCTGATGTATTGGACTTTTCCGAGAAACCCCCTTATTTCTTTTTCGGTCTTGGGTGGCTGCATCTCGGTGATGGCTTTGATTTTAGCTGGGTCGACCTCGATGCCGCATTGGCTAACGATATGGCCCAGTAATTTTCCCGATGTTACCCCGAAACTGCATTTTTGAGGGTTTAGCCTCATGTTGTATTTGCGTAGTCGGGTAAAGAATTTTTTTAGGGCCATAATGTGCCCGCTTCGGTCTTTGGACTTGACGATCACGTCGTCTACATAAACCTCCACTTCCTTATGCATCATATCATGTAATAAGGTAGTGGCGGTCCGTTGATAAGTGGCCCCGACATTGATGAGCCCAAATGGCATCACGGTGTAACAGTAAGTACCCCAAGGTGTAATGAAGGTGGTCTTACTCATGTTTTCTTCCGCCATTTTGATTTGGTTGCACCCAACATACCCGTCCATAAATGATAGAAGGGCATGGTCGGTCGTGTTGTCCACCAGTATAATGATGTGTCGCAACGAGAAATCATCTTTTGGGCTGGCCTTATTAAGGTCCCGGAAGTCTACACATACCCGCACCTTACCGTCCTTTTTAGGTACCGGCACGATGTTTGCAACCCAGTCTGGATATTCAGACACCTGTATGAAGCCTGATTTAAATTGTTTGTCGACTTCTTCTTTGACTTTGAGAGACCATTCGGGCCTCATTCTTCGGAGCTTCTATTTTACCGGTTTACACCCATCTTTGATGGGTATACGGTGTTCAGCTATTTCTCGATCTATCCCCGACATGTCCTCGTAGGACCATGCGAAGACATCCTTGAATTCTTGGAGGAGGTCTGTGAATTGTTGTCTCTCCTCGGGATCTAAGGATAAACCCAACTTAAGCATCTGGGGCTCTAAAGTGGTTCCCACATTGAAGGACTCAGTTTCTTTGATTACCGGATCTCGGGATTCCCTTTGTTCAAGCTGCTCGATCAGATGTGGAGGTGGAGGTACCTGTCCGTCGGGTTTCTCAATGTCATTGCATATAATTTTTTTTAAAGTATTTTGAAAATAAGACAAGTCGTAAGCGGAACGGTTTTCGTTATTATTAATAGTAAATTTGGAAAATAGCTCAAAGAGTGCGGCCATCTGATCATTGGTCATAGGCGGGATAGGGAGTGCTCTCGGGACAGACCCCGAGACTCCAGTGGAAGTGGCTAAAGGAATAGGGGTTACAGACTGGACTCTAGCACCAGACCCTCTAGACTCGGACTCAGACTCCGACTCTAACTCTGACTCAGACTCGGTATACGGCATGTCTCCCTCGCCGGTGGTCAGCTTGTAGACTCGTCCCTGGCTGTCGGTCCACTTGATGGTCTTCCTCCAGGCCCTTTTCCTTGTGTCTGTACCGACCTCGGAGATTAGCTTCGTTGGATCGAACCGATTGTTGCGGAGGATCAGGTTGACCAGATCTTCTTTAGGGGCGGGGATGGCCTTGTCTTCCCCAAATAGGAGCCCCAGCACGGGCTCGATGTTGTCACCCTCCTTTGATTCAGCTTGGACGAGGGCAAATATGTCATCTGGGATGAAATTGCATTCCCGAGCCGATTTGGTCTCGGGATATGTGATGGTGGGTCGGTAGAAACCCACTTGAACAACCCCAAATACCGGTGTAACGAAGTAATCGGTTAGTTTAGGGTTGTAAGGGCCCAAGTAGGTACCCTTGATGATGTTGGCGGCCTTCTGAATGCCGACTCGGACCACGTTTCCCGGGGTTATAGCATACCCCAAACCGAATCATGATTTGCCGTCGTTTAAGACCTCGATGATCTTCCCGGCTGGAAGATATGGCCTTGAGGTAGCCCCCGGTAAATAGCCCACGTTTTGTAGCATCGCATTGATGCTAGTAGTGAAGTAGGGCCTGAAAAGGTATTCCTCTTCAATCATCCCCACAAAGTCGAATCCTCGTGGGTCGGCCCGGCCCGTGGCGTTGCAGCTTGCCACGGTCATGGGGGTTGCTTCTAGGGTGATGATGCCATCTTGCAGAGGCATTTTGACCTTCCGGTGGAGGGTAGAGGACACGGCCTTGACCGCATGGATCCAAGGCCTTCCTAGCAGTAAGTTGAAGGACGAGGTGACATCAATCACCTGAAACTGTAGTTCTTTCTCGATTGGGCCCGTTATAATTGTTAGTTTAATGGCCCCAACAACTGGTTTTGGGCTTCCATCAAAAGCCGGGATAGTCTGCGTTGTCGGAAGGTAGTCGGCGTTGGTGATGCCGAGGGCTTTGGCGGTCCTTAAGGGAAGGACGTTCACAGCAGATCCATCATCGATTAGGGTCATTGGGAGGTATTTCCCTCGACAAATGACCGTGATGTATAAGGCCAAGTTATGGGCGGCCCCGAACGGTGGAAGGTCAGCCTCGGAGAAGGTGATAAGTGAGTCTTCTTCTTTGGAGTTGTGTAATCCCCTAAAAAATCTAACGCGATACAGTGGCGGAAACACTGTAGAGTCGGGATTAAAACACACTGTAACTATATGTCTTAGTAAAATTAAAATGGTAAAGTCAAACAATAGGCCTTAAATAAAATGGCCAAAATTTAAAAAAATCCACAAAAGGGGTTTGAACAATCCATAGGACATAATTATAATAATAAATAAGCAGGATACACACCGCTCGTTAGCCCACACCCGGAACACGTATACCTGCCATGTTAAAACATAACAGCCACAATCAATGGGGAGCAACGCCAACGTTCTCCCAGCCGTATAATAGGATTTTAAAACTGTAATTACTATTATAGAAAAATTGTAAAAACGAAAACAGTAAACATCATATTAAAATAAACTTTAGCGTAAAACAAAATAATCAAAAGGGTTTCAGAAGAAACATAAAAATATTTGCCAACCTGCAAACGAATTTATATCGATAATAAATAAAATATTCAAAATGGCGTTACAGATATTCGGTTAGTGTGCACAAGGCTAGACTTTCACTGGGAATAATACTGGAAACTAGCTTCGAGAATTGTAGACTTAACTCATAATAGAATCCAGTCTCTAACTAGGCAACTCAACTATAACAGGACTGCGTGCAGCGAGGTCCTGGTTTAAGTAGTATACACCCCTCCTGGATACCAAATGTATCCAGTTCAACTGACGGCGACTAACACGATGCGATATCTAGCTTAAGGGCACAATGCACACTCTCCTGGGTGAAACTACGCCCAGTTCAAGGACCAAATGTGCCCCAAATGGGCACACCGGCTTTATAGTTGATGGCAAAAACGTACTTCCCAGACTGTATTACTCTAACCCCACACTTATCCTTATTCCATAACTCCAAAACAAAGCCTTTATCGATATTCAAAAGATATAATCATTATAAATAATAAGAGAACAAAAGGAAAAAGGACTACTTTCCAAAAGAGGAAACTTTCTATTTTAGAAAACTTCTATTTTAGGAAACTTTACTAAAAATAGCATCATATCAAAATAGCGAAAATATTAGTTTATACTAATACAATATTTTTAGTAAACGATATAGATTTATAAAACTAATACTTTCGGCCTTAACGTATTAATTGATAAAGTGAGAACATTTAGGTTTATGAAATTATTGAAACATCATACGAGTGTTTATAAAATGATTAAAAATGTCTTAAACATTTTAAATACTACTAATTAAGGTGTTTCCAAAATTTACAAAACTAAAATTCCCTAATTATTAACAGTTTCGACAATACAAATATAAATAGGATTTTACGGCAAATGCCAAATTAAATACTTTAACGTCTTTTATTTAATTAAACCACTGAATATATTTAAATATGTTAAAGGATGATTTAACTCTTAAAGTTTTAGATTTAAATATTTTCAAAATAGCTGGAAAAATAATTCTTTTAGGTAAGACGAATCATTTTAACGATAAATCTCTATTTGTCCAAAAATCAATACTTATTAATTAAGGACTTTAATAAATAGTACAAAAATTACGTAAAATAGCCAAAATATATTTATGGACATTCTGTCCAGAAAAGAAAATTTTCCAGAATCCTAAAACTCGGTTTTTAAAGCGTTTTCTCGTTAATCGTCTAATCTCGACAATAACGATTAATAAAAATAGTAATTACAAAAAGATTTAAGTATTAATGTCCAAAAATTATTATTAAACTTAAAAATCATCATTTTCCAGAATATACCAATTTTCCAGATTTTCCAAAGTTTCAGATTTACCAAATTCCAATAAAACCGTCATTTAAAACCCGTTTTCACAATTAACGATTCCATTAATAAAACTTATCATCCTAACATTTTATTAAAGCACTAAAAATCATAAAATTACATTTTATTATGAAATCATCAGAATCATAATTTTTTTCCAGATTTAAACCAAAGACCAGAAATCGAGAATATAAACGAAAAACACGGTTTTAACGATAAACGATGATTTAAAGTGATTAATTAATTCATCCTCTTAACAATTTCGAAAAGTTACGAAACAAATCATAAAATTATATTTCATCAAAAAGTTTTACCACGTCAAAAATCAGATTAAAATAAAATGTTTAAGTACTAGAACTAAAAATCGGCTTTTAATCGTTTTTGTCCGTAAACGGTAATAATTCAATAATCGATAACTAAAATATCAGAAAAATACTAAATTTTTAAAAATCATCAAAAACAAGATTTTTACAGAATATAAACATATATTACATGTTTAGGCCGAATATTACGATTTTACAAATTAATATGACGATTTAATCGTTAATCTCGTAAAAGCGATAAAAATACCGAAACATGCATATTTTCAACTTTTAAAATTTTTCAGATTTTATGACATACATATATTACCAAAATAAAACATAAAAATATATACATGCAAATACACAATCAAAATCATGAAAAACCGAGTAACATCGACGTTACCTCAAGTCCAAATCGGAAACGATAATATATTCGTCGGCTTCGAGATCGTCCACAAATCCTTAACACACGAAAAGTATGGTAGAAAAAAAATACCATAAGAAAACTAGGAAAAATCAAGGTGAATAACGATTAGAAACAACATCGATTATTACCTTAACGGAAGGAACAGATTAAGGATTAATTTGACGATGAAAATGAGACAATTAAGACTTGATTTGAAGCAAGAGTAAGCCTTGAGAGGCTGCTGGTGTCATGGCCAAAATGAAGAAGAAAGAAAGGATTTTCTTTTTAAAAATGTAAAAATGAATGGTAGGAAATGGATGGTTTATGCAAGCTTAATGACAATAAATTTTTTGATAAAAACAAGGTGAAAGTGAGTCAAAAGTGTCAGCCAAAATAAAGGAAGAAAGTGTATGAAGAGTTTGAGTAATAATGCATCAATTTAATGAAAAGAAAATAATCTTACGTTTACGGTTTGACATGATAGAATGAAACGTATTAATAAAACGTAGTAAAATTGTGACAGGAAGCTTTGTCGGTCCAAAATATGGGGAAAATGTCTTAAATAATTTTTAAGTTGATAAAAATAAGAATCGTAAAATAGTTAACGGCATTTCAAAGAAATTCGAGTAAACCTCGCGTTGGAAAATAATTATTTACGAAACTTCGTATTAAAATCATAAAAGGCTAATTTTTAGTGAATAAAAATATTTACTAGTTGAAAATATTATAAAAATATGTTTAGACATTTGTAGAAAGAGGAATAACTTAAATCCGAGCTTAAAAACGTTAATTCGTAGAGAAATAAAATTCCTCCCGGAAAAATAAATAGTTTACGAAGAAAATCAAATAAATGAATTTAAGGGAATTAAAATCTTTAAAAATAAAAATAAATATCATTAAACTCAAAAATGAAAATAGAGCTTGGAAAAAATGATGAAACATAAGGGCAAAATGACAGAATTATGACGAAGTCATAACAGAAAGGATAAAACGCTAGGAAAAATAGCGGGTGTTACAAGTTGCCCTTGAGATAGGGCATAATAGTGGCTACCATTTCAGTAGGGGTAACCTGTGAGTCGACCTTGATTTGATCGAGAGCCTTAGTAAGTGCTTCTCGATGTGCTTGCGAGCTAACCAGAAGTTGCCATATGGTTAGATCGGCTCGAGTCCATTTCAATTGCTTGACCACAACCGTGTCAGTGCTTGGTTCTTCAAGGTCAGCCTCTGCCCTGGCAGGTTCCGTGACGGTTGTTGGGGTAGGATGTCCGGAGGTGGCGAGGTGGTTGCTGGTTAAGGCTTTGGACTTAGCTTTTCGAACCTCTTCAATGGTGATGGGGACATCTCCCCCTTTGGCTAGATAGACATCCTCTTTGTCATCGAACCATATCCCGTTAATTTGTGGGATAAACGGGGAAATGAGGTGAGAACAGTCGATTACCTCTCCGGTGAAAATGGCGTGTGCACTGAACGGGTTTTCTTTGTTGCTTGTCTTGTCTCCGGGCAACGGTATTTTCCCGCTTTCGATCAGATCTTGGATCAGGTGCTTCAATTTCCAGCATTTTTCAGTATCGTGCCCGTTACCTCGATGATATTGGCAATAGGCCTGGACATTGTAGCTCTTGAATCGCTTTTCTACCGGGACTTCTGGAGTTGGGCCTATCAGTTGGATTAGACCCTTTGAAGATGGCCTTTGTAAGGCGTAGGTATAGGTGGTCCCTATATCAGTGAATACCCGAGTTGGAGTATTCTTTTTGGATGAGGTATCCAATAGATTAACCTCGTCAATAATGCTGCGAGTTGCAGCTAGGGGTGTTCAAAAAGTTACCCGGACCGGCAATCCCGACCGACCCGGACCGTACGGTCCGGTCAGGACTGGCTACATACCGGTCCGGTCCGCGGTTCTCCAAAAACTTGGGTGCCGGTCCGTTCCGCACTTAAAAAAAATAATCAAATTTAGTGTATTTTGTCGGTCCAGTCCGGTCTTAAGAGGGGTCGGTCCGAGTTTTTTGTTAATCGGTCCGGTCCGCAGGTTTGGATTTTTTGGGTCCGGTCCGGTTTGGACCTTTGAACACCCCTAGTTGCAGCTGCAGGTGTGGGCTTGCTGATGGACGAACTAGCCCCTTGATATCCCTTGGTAGAGGCCTTAGTAAGGCTCTCTAACCTCAAGTCATCCTCGATCCTGGTCCCCATTTCAGTTAGAGTGGCAAAGTTGGGTATGATGGCGTGTCGGAGGTGGACCCGGTAGGAAGGGAGGAGGTTCTTGACAAAGGCCTCCACTAGCACCTTTTCGTTGGGCTTATCGACCAACTTTACACTCTCGGCCCTCCACCTTTGAAGGTACTTGGTGAAACCTTGTTTGGGCTCTTGGGCCATAACTTCCAGAGTACGCATCGTAGTCTGGATCTCGGTATTATCAGCGCAATTTCGAGCAAACTCTGTCGCCACATCATCCCAAGTCTTGTACTTCTTGGAATCGAGCCTATAGTACCAGGCTTTCGGGTGCTTCTCAAGGGAAGAAGCGAACAAGTGCTTGAACATAGTGGATTTCACCCCCTTGACAGCCATGAACTCTTTGAAAGCTCGAATGTGGTGAACCGGGTCTTCAGTACCCTCAAACATCGGTATGCCCGTAAGGTTGAGGTTGGCGGGTAGCTCGTCATTCAAAGGCGAATAGGAGCGAGCGGTTTCCGTATGGATCGAGTTGTTCGTCGAGAAATGGACTTGTTCTTCCAGTTTGCGAACGGCGCTGACCAGTTCAGCTATGGGCCCAGTGGGTTCAGATCCAGCATCAGGAGTCCCCTTCTCTACGACACTCAAACGGGTGGCGAGGGTTGTCTGGTCGGTCCTGATGGCCGTGAGTTGGGCCTCCATTTTAGCTAGTGAGGCGGCCAGTTGGTCCAAAGTTTCTTGCATTTTCTGGCGTCTGGTTAACGGTGGCCTGTTTGTAAGAATACCGCGTAATCAGTAACTAACCCAGATCCTGGAATAAAAAGTAAATCCCGAGCAAAGGAAAGACCGAAAAGGAAATGACTCGGAAAAGACACCTAGACGGGTGACTTGTGAAAGGTGGGCCTCCCTTAGGATCCGGCTATGTGGGCCGGGTCCTGTTCGAAGGAAGGTCCACGTGAGACATCCCCAGACTTTGGACTCGATTGTGTAAACGGGCCTTCCCTTGTAGGAGTATGTCCTACGAAGGTGGGCCATGCCTTAGTCAAATAAGGCGGACTGGGATAGGGGGAAACCCGTGATGTAAGATCGACGGAGTTTCGACGCTAGAGACTTTCGACACGACCCGACACTGCTAAATACGGGAAGTCCTAAGAAGAGGAAAGTTTTGCAAAGGAATTTTTTTAGGAAAATCCGGCGGACGGCCCGATTTTTCGAAAATCGGAAAAGTGCTATCGGGCCGCGATTTTGGAGGTTCGAATTTTTTTTTGAATTTTGAAATGGGCAGCATACCGGCTAGAAATAGGCTATTTTGAGTAAAATCATAAGTCCTAAATTCGGTATACTTCCCGGGTTTTGAAATTGGATACTTTTGGAAAAGATGCATGAAGTCACGAAATATGTTTAGGGCTCACGTTTTGACGTGATGAAACGACACTCGATCGAGTCGTTGAAGGACTCGACCGAGTGTGCCTCGGAAAAGATTTTCTGCCCTAAATTTGAGGTATTACTCGACCGAGTCATTAAGAGACTCGACCGAGTCATTGAGAGACTCGACCGAGTGGTCCTCAAAAAGTCATTCTGCCTCGAGCTCGGTTTTGGGGTGCCACTCGATCGAGTGGGCTAGGCACTCGATCGAGTGCCCCCTGTACGAACTAGAGTTCGTTTCACAATTTGCTATAGATGTCGAAATTGCTTTTTGATTTTGGTAAATCGCTATCTTATTCAAATCGGGCAGAAATATTATATGATTTGTGCTCGATTCTAATTTTGATACTCGTCGTATCCGATATTTGATTATGGAATCAATATCGAATACTTAGAGCGAAATCTAGAAAGAAAAGTTGTAAGTCGTTTAAATTAAACTAAAACGAAATAAATTATCTTCGCGTTTATAGCATCGTAATTAATTCTTTCGAATTATGTGACAACTATTTTAGCATCAACGAATTCCTATTAGTTAAATTTATTGACTAATTCGCTTAGATACGATATCCGACTATTGAGTTGGTATCGAATCTAAAGAACGACGCTTTATACTTGCTTTTATTAAAAAAGACTTGATTCCCTCTGCATCTCGACATCGTAACGAATCCTTGTGGATTATGTGATGTCGGATCTGCATCAACAGGTTTCGACCCAACTTGAATAAAAATGCGTGATTTGAAATTGTTTTAGAAATCGATGAACATGCGATAATAATAATGATGATGATAACGACGCGACAAAATAAAAAACGCTATTGTTGACGTTGACTCGCTTCAACAATCAAGCGTTCGGGGTGTCGGGATAAGCGACCGACAACATCGGGTGCAACACCCTTGTATATTCGGATTTCCTTATCCCGTCATCCTTCGCGCACGACACAAATTGACGAGTATTTTAATGTCTTAATGCTAGTATTATTAGCGATATTAGAAAAACGAAAAAAAAAATGAGAGGAAGAGAAGAAGACGACGCGAGAGAGAGGAGAAGAGAAAACGAGATTTTTGCACCCTCAACCTACATGTTTCGTGTTCTCGGATGGGACTCGTCTAATTGTGGCTTGAGCACGGGAGTATCGAGGTTACGTAGATCGAGTTGGTTTAGGATTTGATGGTTTGCTAAGCACTAGGGTTTTTGGGTTGTAGAGATGAGAGAATTAGGGTTCTTGAATGTGTCTTAGGGTTGTAAAAGTGTGTTGAAAGGTGTTGCAAAGGGGTGCATTTATAAGAATTTTCCCCCAACCGACCTAGGGCTACTCGACCGAGTGCCCTGCTGACTCGATCGAGTGGCCCATCGCAGAAGCAGAACGGGCCTGTTGAAGGCCCACTCGATCGAGTGGGCTGACACACGATCGAGTGGGTCAGCTGGAGCGCAAAGGTCCAAATTTTTTGACCTTGGGTTGGATATTTTTGTAGATCTCGTATTTGGGTTGGACTCTTGGTATTTGTATGGCTATTTTGTGTCTTGGAGACGGCTTTGACCGGGGTTTGACTCGGTCGCTAAAAGATAGTTTTATTTCCGGTGTCGGTTTTGACCCAAATTAGTCTTATTTGATTGGAAACGACCCGCTGGGCCTGAATTTGAGGTCAGTTTTGTGAGATTTGTACTCCATAAAAAGCCAAAGCCAGAAACTAATGGTTTCGAGCCCATATCTGAGCGCGTCGAAGCACGTTTGCGTCCGATCATCATCGGGTGTTTCTTGGAAACTACTATCGACACCTAGCAGCCAAATGCGGGTGTCGACACCCGAATACCTCAACCGTACCAAACGACCCCTAATAGTCTGTAATTGATACACACTATAATTGCTAAATATAAAAGATTACAGGAGATTGCCATCTAGGGATTATAATCAGGAGGATTTGATAATGTTATCTTCAATCGCAAGATGAACGATCTAGTGCGAAGTGTAATCTTGGATACAAGGCGATGAAATCGCTGCTTTGGGAGCGGTTTTGTGAGTGTGTCTGCGAGTTGATCAGCTCCACCAATATGCTGGATACGTATGCTGCGAAGTTGGACCTGTTTCTTAACAAAATAAAATGAGAGTGTTAGGTGCTTCATCCTTGAGTGAAAGATGAGATTGGCTGAGTAATGTGTAGCACTGAGGTTATCATTGTAAATATATAGTGGGTGAGGAAGAGACTTGGATGTTGAGTTCTTTGAGTAGTACGTGAGATGAGCCAAAGAACTTTGGCGGTGGTATCATCGATAGCTCTAAATTAAGCTTCGGTGGCGGACTAGAAGAGAGCAGTTTGTTTCTTTGATGACTAGGAGCGAGAGTGGGTTGGTACCAAGGTAGACTATGAAGCCTGTGGTAGATACATAATCATCTGTGTCGTCGGCGTGATCGGCATCACAAAAGACATGAAGGGGAAGTTTTGTTTAGGTGGATACCTTGGTTGATTGTGCCATGGAGGTAACGTAGGACATGTTTAAGGGCCGCCTAGTGAGTGATTGTTGGGTGGTGAAGATATTGAACTAGTTGTTCCGGTTATGGAAACAATTAAACCCGACCCTGAGTTCGAATCTTAATTAACGTAATCGAAGTTCAAAGTGATCGACGTAAGTCTTCCTTGACTCTCCCCTTCCTCCTCACTCCGATGGTCGAACTTTCCCGGCGGAGATAGTCTGCCCTTGCACAGGGAACACACAGGGTCCCGGAGGTGTTCGGGGGAACCCTCTCCGATGCCTAAGTCAGTCCGTGAAATGCCTTAACGAACCTAGCTCGTGAGGAACTAGGCGGCGGTTTTTAGAGTGGGAGTCTAGAGAGAGAATTTCCCACCTCTTTCTTGTGGGAAATGGAAGAGTATTTATACCTTCCCACAAGAGAGAGGAAAGAGAAGAGAGAGTGAGAGAATGGGTGGATGAGGGGGTGACAAGTGGTTTCATCTCATCCACTCATTCCCCTTTACCTTTAGGCAAAATGACGGGAGGGCCCTTGATTTCCCCTGCTCCTGTTGGGCATGCGAATACCCAAGAACCAGGAGGCAGGGAGTACAGGTTGCCCTGCTCGGCGGGCGGTGACGCCCTGCCGGGCAGGCGGATGCCTTAGAGTGATGGCTTCTCGCTTCGTGACTTGCCTGGTAGGTCCTTTATATTCCTGGGTCGGGCCACCCTGGGACCCAAATGGCGGGCGACCCGTTTGCAGGCTTCCGACCCCCATCAATTGGCCCTCGCCGGTTAAGGGGAAGCATGGTTCTCCTTGGCAGGTGATCTCTGGGATGGGAGGTTGACTTCTTAGCATTTAATGCGTTGCATGTTCCCGAGGAAGGAAGCTCAACTGCATGGGATATGCTAAGAGTCGGAATGTCTTTCAGCTCATGATTACCTCTTGGAAAGAGGATTTTTGGGCAGCGTGCCTCCTCAGTGATTGGTTCTTCTCTTTATTGAAGTGGTTGGGGTGTCATAAATGGTGTGTTCTACCCTTGTATAAATTCCAATCCTTACCACTTCTTACGTTTCATCTTCAATCCTTCTTCTAGCTTTATTTTCTCTTTACAAAAATAATGTCTTGGGTTAAGAAAACAGTTCTTCGCTGCGGAGTTCGTGTGGGTACGTTTCGCTTTAGAGGATTTTGGAGATTAAGATATCCAAGGGCGACTATTCTGGCCCTGCGTCGCAGTAGGTGACTTCGGCTTCGCTCTTCTTTGAATGCTAGGAGGAGAGCTGCCAGAAGGAAAGCTGCCAGGGTAGGCAAGCGTCCTATCCAAACTTCATCTCCACCTGGGCCCATGACTGGGCGCTGCTCTGGCTGCTTTGACCGGGGGTGCTATACGTGCTTCCCCTGGCTACACCCTGAGCAATTCGTTCCTAACTGTCCTGAGTTCAACTCATCCCCTGAGTCGGGCCCTTCTTCCCCTGTGAAGAAGACGGGTTGTGGTTCTTGTGATGATGTTAGGACGGTCCCTTATGGTAGGGACTGGGATATCAGCAATCGTGATTCCGGGGATAGTGAAGGCCAAGGCTACTCCTCCGACGGTGGAGAGGACTTCCCTACTGATCCTTTCAAGGACTCAGACGATTGGGACTGGGGGTCAGCTTTGGATGACTACAGCCCAAAGAATTACTCGGGCCCTGATGATGACTAGGTTTGCTCAGGGCATGCATGCTGATTAATTGAGCCAGAAAGTCAGGCTCTTTTCTGTACTTTTTATTTGTTTTTTGAATGTAACTTGCCCATTTTGGGCCTTTTTTCCTAATGAATGAAAAAAGATCAGGCTGTTTGGTTACGTTTTTGTTGCTTTTTTTTAATGCGGGGATGACGTCATTAGGTGATCAACCCTCTGACGCCCTTTGTCTTTTCGAGGCCCTTCTTGGGAAGAGGTGGGTGGTTGATGTTCAAAACGCGACACATGGGGTAGCTTTTGGGGAAGTACTGTCAGAGGGGCGGCCCTTCGGCTTCCTAGGCTTATATAAGCCTCTCTCCTCCCCTTATTTCTCTTTTCCTCACTTTTCAAACTCGAAAACCCTCTTCATTTCTCCACTGTTTGGGAACTCTTTTCTCAAGACTGAGAAGCTTCCTCCCTCGGATTTCCAAGCGGCGAACACCGTTTCTAGGTTAGAATCTTGCCCTTAAAACCCTTTTCTTTTTAGTTTCTTCACATCTTATCTTCTTGATTCGATGTCTCGTGCTTGTATTCTTACTTTTACCGACCCATCGTTTGAGAGGACGGAGGATGGAGAGGAGGGTAGGACTAATTTGGCCTCCTCGTCTGGGGTTAGGTCCACTGGGGAGGGTTACGTTGAGGAAGAAGATGCTAATTCCCCTGAACCTGCCCCCTTTGACGTCGTTGATTCCGACGACGAGGCCTTGGAGATAAACCCCTCTAGGATAGCCGGTCCCCTTGTCCTCAGGGAGAGAGGGAAGACGTATTATCTAGATAAGGTCAAGTACCACATCCCCTTGAGGACTTACCCTGAAGCCAAAAATCGAGATTTGATTTTGGCACTTAACGCTGCTGAGGCCATTGAGGACTTTTACAATTTTGTGGAGGGGTATACAATTGTGGTTCCTGGGGAGAAGGACACAGTGTGTTGTCCCCCTGACGGCTGCATAGCCGTCTACCACAAAAGTTTGGAGTTCAGCCTGCGATTCCCCCTACACCCTTTCCTGGAGGAGGCCTTCAGGAGAATGAATGTGGCCATAGCTCAGTTGACAGCCACTGCGATCAGGTCGTTAATATCCCACACTTGGATCTGCATCTTCCATGGGGAGGGACCCACTATTGATGCCCTGCGTTATATGGTGGGGCTGCAAATGGTATCCTCATCAGGGGGGACGACTCCCCTGGATATTGGTCCCTCCAGAGGTAGAAGGGCTACACCTTAGTCTGGCCGGCTTTAAACAGCATGAAAGACTGGAAAAACAATTTTTTATATGTACACAACGCTTCTGGGTGGAAGATTCCCAGACACTTTAGAAATCACGTCCATACTCGCCTGGAAACTCGTGAGGAGTACCACCTAGGTGTTGGGGGGAAGGCCTTGGAGGTAAAATTAAACAGGCTGGACGAGGAAGTGATCAAGAAATTTGTGGCTGTCACTGATAAATCCGGCATTTGCGGCCCTGCCTTCTGGCTTCCTCACGCAGAGCTTATTGCCACGGATAACTATTTGGGCCGCGTGGGCCTGATTCCTGGCCTTGAAGAAGGTAGTTTAGGGATTTTTACCGGCCTTGTTGCTCTGTTTTTCTATGTTTCTTCCTAACCGGTTGTTCTTTTTGCCCTGCAGATCCCAATTCTCGCTTCTGGTCGAGGAAGGAGGTAAGGAGGCTTGGCTTGAACGAGGATTTTGTGATTATTTCAAAGCGTCCCTCCCTTCATTCGAGCTACAAGAAGGGTGAGAAGAATCTAATGAAGTTCGTGAAGAGTCTTTCAGCCAGCCGAAGACTTCCTCTTCCTCCAAGGCTGCCGCCTGTAAAGCCGACGGCTCCTCCCTCCGATGTTCAGGGTGCAGAGGCAGAGGTCACCTCAGAGGCCACCCCTTCCCCTGCCGGCAAACGAGGTGATTCTCCTGCGGGGACCCACACCCCCCAGGGATCACACCCTGCCAACTCTGAAGGAACTGGGGAGAGCGTCCCCCTGGAATGCAGGAGGAAAAGAGGTAGAGAACCCTCTGGGGCTGCTCATGTGGTTGACCTGGAGAACGACGTTGAGACCCCTGAGCCAAAACGCCCTGCCCGTGAGATTCCAGGCACTCTCTTCTCAGAGGAGAACACGGAGTTCCACTATACTGCGGGCGATAGTGTGGATGTCTCTGCCCTGCTTTCAGATTCTGGGGCCGTCCTGGCAGACCGCCTTACCAAGTCTGTGACTTCTACCTCCCATCAAGTGATTCAATATATTCAGCGCACTTCCAGGGTGCTATCTACAAGCCTCGGCTGAGTTGGCGGCTCTCAGCCGCCAGAGCGATGAGGAGCTGATTGTCACTCCTGGGGTTCCCCCTCCTGATCGTCTGCCATGGTGGAAAGGGATGTCACCCTGATCAGCAATTTGAAGGATAAGTTGGCGAAACAGGAAGGTGAGATGGAGGAAGTGAAGGGTCAGGCGACTCGATGGAAGCTCCAGGAGGAGAAGGCCATGAAAGAAGTGTCGAAGCTGGAAGCGGATTTGAAAGAGAGCAAGTTGGCGGTGGAGCAGGCAAACAAGTCTCTGGCTGAAATGGAACATATAAAAAGAAAGGCAGTCGACCTGGAGGAGCGTTTGTCGAAGGCTGACTCGGAGCTTAAGTAGGCACAGGCTGATCTGAAGGTCAAGGGCGAAGAATGGCAAAGGGAGAAAGATACCATCCTGGAGGAGACTGAAATCGCAGTGGATACAAGTTTTCAGGATGGGGCTAACTCTTCGCTGGAACTCGTCATGGAAGTAATCAGGGAGATGTTCCCTGATTTTGATGAGGAAGCCTTTAGAAGCCTTTACTCCGTCAAGAATGAAGCTCGGGCTAGCAAGCCGGTTGAGGAAACTACTGGTGCCAGTAAGGATGCCCCCAACGTTTGATGTGCAGGGGCTTTGCCCTCTCTTCTTGCTTTGAGCCTTTATCTTTTGATAACTTTTAACTTTTGCGCCTGAGCCATGTTGGGCCGGCTGTCTTTGTAATTTTTAATCGCTTTGTTTTTGGACCTTATTAATGTTTTTGTAAAAACACTTGAATCTGCTATGAATGTCTTTTATTTCAGCCTGCTTTTTTCCTTTTTCAAAGGTACGACCTGACCTTTGCCCTTGTTTAAAGCTCAGGGAGCTTGCCCCCTGCCTGTCAGGGGTTTTTGATTGTTTTTTTTATACAAGGTTGGGGGGATTGCCCCCAGTCCTTGTTATTGGCGTGCGAAGCCCGGCCTGACCCTGGCTTCTTATTCGAAGTCCAGGGGGCCTGCCCCCTGCCTGCCCAGGGACAGGGAGAGGTTTTGGCGTTTTTTATACAAGGTTGGGGGGGTTGCCCCCAGTCCTTGTTATTGGCGTGTGAAGCCTGGCCTGACCCTGGCTTCTTATTCGAAGTCCAGGGGGCCTGCTCCCCCTGCCCAGGGGCAGGGAGGGGTTTTGGCGTTTTTTATACAAGGTTGTGGGGATTGCCCCCAGTCCTTGTTATTGGCGTGCGAAGCCTGGCCTGACCCTGGCTTTTTATTCGAAGTCCAGGGGGCCTGCCCCCTGCCTGCCCAGGGGCAGGGAGGGGTTATGGCGTTTTTTTATACAAGGTTGGGGGGATTGCCCCCAACCCTTGTTATTGGCGTGCGAAGCCTGACCTGACCCTGGCTTCTTATTCGAAGTCCAGGGGGCCTGCCCCCTGCTTGCCCAGGGGCAGGGAGGGGTTTTTGGCGTTTTTTATACAAGGTTGGGGGGATTGCCCCCAGTCCTTGTTTTTGGCGTACGAAGCCTGGCCTGACCCTGGCTTCTTATTCGAAGTCCAGAGGGCCTGCCCCCGGCCTGTCCAGGGGCAGGGAGGGGTTTTTGGCGTTTTTTATACAAGGTTGGGGGGATTGAAATTTTTCTTGGGAGGCCTATTTTCCTTGGTTCCAGCAACAGGAGGGCCTCCTCTTATTGCCCCCTGCTCGTTTGTATGTGAAAACTGCAAATTTTGAAAAGGCAACGAGTATGGATTGAAAGCTTTTCATTTCTTCGGGATTTGCTACAATCATTTGTGGCAGGAGTCGTCGACAATTCTGTTTTGACCGTCCTCCGCCGGTTTTTCTTTGACAAGTAAAATAAAAAAGCTATCTAGCTTCCTATTTTTAAACATAGTACTTCTTTAGGGTGTCTATATTCCAGTGTGCGGCTAACTCGTGGCCTTCAAGGTTGGCGATTTTGTAGGTGCCTGGGCTTTTAATCCGGGTTACCCTGTATGGGCCTTCCCAATTGGCGCTTAATTTTCCATGTTCATGCGTTTTTCCTACCGCCTGCGTTTTTTCTTAGGACTAGGTCTCCAACCTGAAAAATCCTCTCATTTACTCTTCTGTTGTATGCTCTTCTCATTTTTTGTTGGTAGGCCGCTATGTTAATGCTGGCCTCCTCCCTGACTTCCTGGACCAGGTCTAGGGCTTCAGCCATTGATGCCTCGTTATCTGCCTGATTATATTGTTGGGACCTCAGAGTTGGTATCCGGGCTTCTATAGGTAATAAGGCCTCTTCTCCATAGACTAGGCCAAAGGGTGCCTGGCCTGTAGACTCCTTGCGTGTGGTTCTGATTGACCATAGAATACTTGGCAATTCGTCTGCCCACCTACCTTTAAGGTCATCTACCATTTTCTTTAATCCATTCAGGATCTGCTTATTGGCAGCTTCAGCCTGCCCATTAGTTTGTGGGTGGCAGACAGCAGAGTAGGTGACTGCTATTCCATGCCCCTCCAGCCAGGTTCTCAGGGGGTCATTGTCAAACTGCCTTCCGTGGTCGAACAACAGCATCTTTGGTAGCCAAATCTGGTTATGATATTCCTCCAGATGACTTTTCTAACTGCAGGTTCGATGATGTTAGGGACTGCTTCAGCTTCGATCCATTTGGTAAAGTAGTCAATCACTACTATTAAGAACTTTTGACCTCCGGTAGCTGTAGTAAAGGGGCCCAGTATGTCCATTCCCCATTGAGCGAAAGGAATGGGGGACATGATTGGTCTGAGCTCCTGGGCTGGGGCATGGATTAAAGGGGCAAAGAGTTGGCATTTTCTGCATTTTCGAGTCAGATCTCTTGCGTCTGCTAGCAGGGTCGGCCAGTAGTAACCTGCCCTCAGGGCTTTGTGTGCCAGGGCTCTCCCTCCTATGTGGTGCCCGTAAATTACTGAATGGATGTCGTCCAGAACTTCTTTTGCCTGCCTTGCCCCCGGGCATTTGAGCAGGGGAGAGGAAAACGACTTCTTGTATAAGTCTTCTCCTATCAGTACAAACCATGTGGCCCTTGCCAGCGTTTTTCTCTTTTGAGCGGGGTCAAGCGGTAAGATTCCATGTTTTTTGAATTGGATGATTGGATTCATCCAATTTTCTGGGTCATCCTCTTCAATGATATTAACCGGCTAATGGGAGGTGGTAGATTTTTCTTGGACCATGTCCACCCAGACTGATCTTTGTATGTCTTGTAAGCTTGAGCTGGCCAGCTTTGATAGGGCGTCTGCCCGGTTATTCTGGGACCGGGGAATCTGCCTGATTTCGTAGGACTTAAGCCCTGACAGCTCTTGCTCTACCCTTTCCAAATACGTGGCCATAGCCTGGTCTCTTGCCTCATACTCTCCATTGATTTGGTTGGCGATGAGCTGGGAGTCTGTTGCCAGAATTACCCGCTCTGCTCCGGCGGCTTTGGCCAATTTTATGCCTACAAGGACGGCCTCATACCCGGCCTCGTTGTTAGATGCAGGGAAGGTGAACCTGAGAGCATGCTCAAAGTCCGTTCCCTCAGGGCTGGTTAATACGACCCCTGCCCCTGCACCGTTGGTCGTGGAAGATCCGTCCGTGTACACTACCCATTCTCCAGTGGGGGGATCATCTTCCTCTAAGTGGGAGCATTCGGCCAAGAAATCCGCCAGGGCCTGCGCCTTTATGGTCGCCCTGGGCTGATAAGATATTCCTTGTCCGCTTAACTCGACGGCCCATTTCAGCAGTCTTCTGGATTTCTCAAATTTTTCAAAGACTTTTTCCAATGGTTGATCAGTCAATACTACAACAGGGTGTGCTTCAAAGTAAGGTCTGAGTTTTCGGGCTGCAACGACGACTGCGTATGCTGCCTTCTCAACCACAGGGTAATTCTTCTCGGCTGCTCCCAGGGCATGACTCACAAAGTATATGGGCTGTTGAGAGCCTGCTTCCTCTCTCAAGATAACCGCACTTACTGTCGAGTTGGTGACGGCAATGTAAAGGAAAAGTTTTTCCCCTGCCACTGGTCTCGCCAGGGTGGGGAGTTTTTTCAAGTGTTCCTTTAGTTGTTCAAAGGCTTCCTTCTGCTCATCCTCTCACTTAAATTGTTTGTTGCCTTTCAAGACTTTGAAGAATAGTGTTGATTTATCTGCTGATCTGGCAATGAAGCGTGCCAGGGCAGTCATCCTACCAGTTAGGCGCTGGATATCCCTAATGGTCTTCGGTTTTGGAAGGTCCAAGACTGCCTGAACCTTTTCAGAATTGGCGTCTATTCCCCTTTCACTGACCAGAAAACCTAGGAATTTTCCGGAGCGAACCCCGAATGTGCATTTTTTGGGGTTGAGCTTCATCTTGTACGCGCGCAGGGAGGAGAAGGTTTCTTGTAAGTCTGTCAAGTGTTGATTGTCTCCCTTGCTTTTTACTATTGCATCGTCGACGTAGGCCTCTAAATTCCTACCCTTCTGTTCTTCAAAGACCTTGTCTACTAATCGTTGGTAGGTGGCACCTGCATTCTTCAGTCCGAAGGGCATCATCTTGTACATATAAGTGTCATGACTGGTGATGAAGGCACACCTTACCCTGTCAGGCTACCACAAGTACACTTGATGGAATCCTGAGAAGGCATCCAGAAAGCTTAGCATGGAGTACCCACTAGTGGCGTCTACCAACTGGTCTATTCTGGGAAGGGGATAGCAGTCTTTTAGGCAGGGCTTGTTGAGGTTTGTGAAGTCCACCCACATTCTCCATGCGCCCGAGGACTTTTTCACCATTACGACGTTTGCCAGCCATTCAGGGTAATCACTGATTTCAATGAAATCCGCTTTCAAAAGTTTTTCTATCTCCTCCTTTATGGCTAGGTCTTTCTCTGCTGACATGTTTCTTTTCTTTTGTTTGACGGGGCGGGCCTTCGGATTCACGTTCAGCCTGTGAACGATGTAAGCTAGGTCGACCCCTGGCATTTCGTCCGCCGAGTAGGCGAATACGTCCCTGTTATCTCCCAGGACCCTGATTAGCTCCGCCTGGTAGGACGCCTCCAGATCAGCTCCTGTGAGGACTTGTCTGCCAGGCTCCATATCCACCAGCATACTTTCCCCCCCAGGTTCCAGGTGGTCAGCCGCCTGCTGCCTGGCTGGGATCTCACCCTCCCTGTTGGGGGAACTGTCAGCTTTCCTTTTTCCCTTTCTCTCAGTTTCACGGGTTTGGAGGGCCACCGAGTAGCACTGCCTAGTTGACTCCTGGTCTCCATGAATTTTCCCTTCCATGCCAAAATCTGTTATATAGGCTATAGTCAGAGCCCTGATTGATATGGCTGCTTCGATTTCGTCCAAGGTAGCTCTGCCTATCAGGGCGTTGTATGCAGACCTTGCGTCTACTACAACAAATGAGGCCCTGACATTTCTGGCGGAGGCCCCTTTCCCAAATGTTACGGTCTGGTCGATGATACCCATGAGGAGTACATTTGCCCCGCTGAATCCATATAAGGACCCAGGGGCTGGCCTCAGGTGCCTCTTTTCCAGGCTCATCTTCTCGAATGCGTCCTTGTACAGTAGGTTGGTATAAGCTCCTGTGTCTACCATGCATCTTTTTACGATGTGGTTGTTGATTACTAGGGACAGTACCAGGGGGTCGCTGTGGGGGTATATTACCCGCCCTGCATCCTCTGGGGTGATGCTCAGGGTTGCGTCCTTGGGACTCCCTGTCCTCTCAGCATAGCAGACTTGGTTTCGTAATTCCCGGATTTGTCTTTTTTGGCTTCTCCTACTTGACTGGCCCTCTGCATCCCCTGATATCACATGGATTATCATGCGGGTTTGCGCCGAGCCTTCAGGCTTATCTGCCACCTCTTTCTGGCTCTTGTTTCTTGCTGCGTAATTGCTCAGCCATCCATTTCTAATAAGCTTCTCAATTTCGTCCTTCAGGTGGCGGCACTCTTTGGTGGTGTGCCCCACACAATCGTGGAATGTACAGAATTTTTTCGGATCTCCTTTCGGGCTGCGAGGGTTGTTGGGACGATTCCATTTTGCCGTCTCTTTTTCCAGTTCGAAGATCTCTGCCCTGGATTTGTTAAAGGCTGTGTAACTATCGAATCTGGGTTGGTATGTTGTGCGTTCTTTTCTAGGGGTATCTCCCCCCTCGTCTTTCTGTCTGTTTTGCTCGTTCCTGCTGCGTCCACCCTGCGGTCCCCCCTGCGGTTTGGTTGGCCCTGCGGGGGTATCCGGCAGGCTGTGGAATTCTTCTTGCAATATGAAGCCCTCGGCGATTTTCCTGGCTTTAGCCAGGGTTTCAGGCTGAGCTCTGATCATCTGATTCTTCATCTCCCCTAGGAGTAGGGAGATGGTCATGGCGTATGCAGCTGTTGAGTCGTCGATCTCCCTGACCTGCTGGTAAGACAAGTCAAATCTCTTTAGGTACTCTTTAACACTTTCCCCCTTCTTTTGCTTCAGAGTCATCAGGTCAAAACGAGTGAGCCGACGCCTCTTGTTCCCTGCATAATGTTCTAAGAAAGCTTCAGCTAGCTCTATAAAGAAACTGATCGACCCCTGACGTAGATCCCTGAACCATCCTTGTGCTAGCCCAACCAGGGTAGTTGGGAAGACTTTGCACCAGACCGCGTCATCTACGTCGTACATGCCCATGTGGCTCTCAAAGGCTGCCAAGTGATCTTCTGGGTCTGAAGTTCCGTCGAATTTGACGGAGGGCATTTTAATCTTCGGGATGGGGTACTCCTGTACGTCAGGGTGAAGTGGTGTTTTGGGGGGTCTGCCTACCAATCGTGACCTGCTCCCCCAGAGTGGTAACTGTAGTCATCCCATCTTCCAGGGGTCGGTTTCCTTGTACTGGGGGAGCGGTGCCTTGGTGGCAGCCTGCTTATAGCCTCATCTTCCCTATCAGGGGTGGGATGCCTGGTTCTTTTTCTTTGGGGCTGGTCAAGGTTGTCGCCCTGGCGATGCCTTGACTCGAGTGGTTGCCCCCGGTTGAGCCTGGACTGCAGGCTTTGAGATAGCCCTGGAGTTGGCTGTTCCTCTGCTGCTAGCGTCAACCGGGAGAAGACTCCGCTCTGCTTTTCTCCCAGACGTTTGGATGCAGGCTCTTTATGCTTCATACGGTCTTGAAGGCCCTGGGATAATCCCATTTTTTCTCTGGCAGCCGTGGACTCCGTAGTGTGTATGGAGAACGCTTGTTGTTGAGCTGCTTGCTTCTGATTGCCGGTAATACGTTTCTGGGTTTGCTGGTACCCCTTGGCCACTTTCAGTGCCTTCCGCTGGATGTTCCTGACGGTGGTTCGCTTTGTACCCCTGGCACCCTCTCCACACTCAAAGTGAAGTTGCCTGGGAGTAGTAGCAATCCTGCCAACCAAGTCCTCTGGAGTGAACTCTTGGTTAAGCATTGCTGAGAAGAAGGCTGCAGTTTGCAGAACTTGGGCAGGGGTGAGGTTTAGATTGGGTCTTTGATGGCCAACCTGCCCAGCTGTGACTGCAGCACCTCCTTCAGGAGTCTCGCGAAGGTTGGTATGCCCCACCCCTGGGATTGTTGCAGCAGGCGTTCTCCCAGGTGCAGGCATTCCATATGGGGGGATCACCGGTGGTACCGTCGGACCCACCCGGAGCTTGCTTCTATGATTTCAGGCATTTTTGTAGTGATTTGATTGAGGTTGATTTTTGTGGGTAATTTCGTGGGTACAACCAGATCTTCCCCACAGACGGCGCCAAATTGTTCCGGTTATGGAAACAATTAAACCCGACCCTGAGTTCGGATCTTAATTAACGTAATCGAAGTTCAAAGTGATCGACGAAAGTCTTCCTTGACTCTCCCCTTCCTCCTCACTCCGATGGTCGAACTTTCCCGGCGGAGATAGTCTGCCCCTGCACAAGGAACACACAGGGTCCCAGAGGTGTCCGGGGGAACCCTCTCCGATGCCTAAGTCAGTCCGTGAAATGTCTTAACGAACCTAGCTCGTGAGGAACTAGGCGGCGGTTTTTAGAGTGGGAGTCTAGAGAGAGAATTTCCCATCTCTTTCTTGTGAGAAATGGAAGAGTATTTATACCTTCCCACACGAGAGAGGAAGGAGGAGAGAGAGTGAGAGAAGGGGTGGATGAGGGGGTGACAAGTGGCTTCACCTCATCCACTCATTCCCCTTTACCTTTAGGCAAAATGACGGGAGGACCCTTGATTTCCCCTGCTCCTGTTGGGCATGCGAATACCCAAGAACCAGGAGGCAGGGAGTACTGGTTGCCCTGCTCGGCGGGCGGTGACGCCCTGCCGGGCAGGCGGATGCCTTAGAGTGATGGCTTCTCGCTTCGTGACTTGCCTGGTAGGTCCTTTATATTCCTGGGTCGGGCTACCCTGGGACCCAAATGGCGGGCGACCCGTTTGCCGGCTTCCGACCCCCATCACTAGTTTATTGACAGGATAGGCTATGTCGGAACATGTTAGGGAGATATATTGGAGACTTTCTACAATGGCACGATAGTTGGTTACATTCTCAGGTGATTCGTTTGGTTGTTTTGTGAGAAGTGAATAGGATTCTAACGGTGCTGTCATGGGTTTGCATTCGTGCATGCCGTATTTGTGAAGAAAATCAGAGACATATTTGGTCTGATTGAGGTATAGTCCGTGCGCAGTGGGTATTACCTCGATACCGAGGAAGTAGGAGAGAGGACCTAGGTCTTTGAGAGAAAACTTCTGTGAAATATGTGAGATGAAGTTATCGATGTATATGGTCGGAATGAGGACTAGTTATTATGATGTCCTCGACGTAAACTAGGACATACAATTTGATTGAGGGGTGTTTGAAAATAAGTAATGAAGGGTTAGAGAGAGAGAGAGGTAACAAAATTGTAGCTAAGAAGATAATTACGGAGTTCGGTGTACCATGCTCTCGATGCTTGCTTGAGGCCGTAGATTGATTTGTCGAGTTTGAAGACGTAGTTGGGTTTGTCGGGGTCGGAGAATCCAGGAGGTTGACTCATGAATACCGTGTTAGTGAGAGTACCCTGCAAAAAAGCGTTGTTAATATCAATTCGACGGAGATGCCGATTGTTGGTCACGACAAGGGTTAGACGGAGCCGAATGGTGGTCGGTTTTATAACCGGACTGAATGTCTCGGAGTAGTCAATACCTCGCCTTTGATGAAAGCCTTTGGCGACTAAACGAGCTTTGTGTTGTTTTAAACTTCCGTCCGGATTGTACTTGATTCGATATACCCATTTGCAACCTAAAATGTTTTCGGCTAGGTTTCAGAGAAATGCCAGGTCTTGTTTTTGAGGAGGACATTGTATTCGGACAACATGGCTTCATGCCATCGGGGATCGACGAGAGCTTGTTTGGTTGTATTAGGCGTGGTGTGAGGGTTGGGATGAGGGGCGAGATTGGCGTATTTGGAGTTAAGCTTGCGGATATTGTTGGAAAGTCGAGTGGTAACGCGGGCAGGCGGCGGGGCGGTGGTGGTGAAGAGATCTGGGGCAGTTGGACCGGAGGGTTGGTTTGGGTTGTACCATCAGGGGTGATTGGAGGTATGACCGGGGGGGAGGTATCGGGGGGGTGATTTGAGGAGGCGAGGAGGCAGGAGTAATAGGAGAGCGCAGGGAGGTACAAGGTGAAAGGGGAGACGGGTTGATGTTGGTGGCAGTAAGTGGGAGAAGGAGAGGAACAGTTACTGTGCACCGGTGATTGAGGGAGGTAATATGAGGGTCGGATGTTGATGGGACGAGGGTTGGGTAAGGGAATTCAGTCTCGACAAATCTTACATGGCGAGAGACATAGATTCGATTTGTGACAGGTTCAAGACATTGATAGGCACTCTGTGTGGTAGAGTAACCGAGAAAGACACATGAAGACGATTTAGGATCAAATATATTATTGTCATATGGCCGGAGCAAGGGGAAGAATAAACAACCATATGGTCGTAGTTTTAGGTAGTTGAGTGATTGGCCGAGTAGACATTGACAGGGTAATTTTTGGGTGAGAGTGGAAGTAGGCACACGATTAATGAGATAGACGATGGTGGCAAAGGCATACGACCAAAACTTATGTGGTATTGATAAGTGTAGTTTGTAGTGCCTATTTCGTAGTGTTTTGGTCCCATTTTCCTTGTGGAATTGCTCCTTGAGAGCGATTTATGGGCTTCTTATGCTTCCTTTAGTTCGTTTCAGGTTCCCGAGACCCATTTGGAAGAGTTGGAGCATTTCCGACTCGATTCATACACATTTTGGAGCCAACGAGATAAAGGAACGATGACTCGATGCTTTGGAATCGACCCCGAGACCTTGGGACCCAATCCCGAGCCTCCGAGACCCGATCCCAAGTCCCGAGAATCGATGAGAAGTCCATGTGAGGCAAGAAGGAACCAAAAGGGTCATATTGGAGGCCTACAAGACTCATCCCCGACGGGTATGCACCTCACCCCGTCGGGGATGAAGTGCGCTTTTGAAGGTGTCACTGCCAGGCCGTCCCGGTTGGGACCAACCCGTCCTGGTCGGGATGACAGGACCGTCCCGGTCGGGACCACCCAGCTACAGCCGCATCACTTTCTTTCTTCTCCTTTCCACTTGTAACCCTATATATACTCTTCCCTTGTTTTGTAAAGCTTATGTTAGACATTACCCACTAAACCCTAGACTATTTTAGGTTAGATTAGTTTAGATTAGTCGGTAATTAGTAGTTAATCTTAGTTTAGTACTTGTATTAAGGGAATTCTTCAAGATCCTTCCAAGATTGACAACCTTGGTGGTTTGTTTTGGGTTTTCTTCATTAATGCTAGTTTCAATCTTTCCTCTTCACTAGTATGGTATAATCCTTTCTTCCTTTTACTCTTTATCTTGTTTGTTTAATTCAAGTTTCAATCTTTAGTTATTGTTTATTGTTTTGTTCATCATACTTGGTAGTTTCATTAGGTATGTTTTGATGTTTGTGTTGTTTCCTCTTGTTTATGTTAGAATTAGTTTGATAATGTTAGAGTAGTACTCTTGCTAGGGTTAGTAAGGTGATTAGGGTGTTAATTGGATGATTAAGGGTTTGTTGGAGATGTTGGTGGAAGATTTGGGTTTCCTCTTGGTTTGATGCATATCACATGTTTGTTGAAATGCTTGAATGATTAGTATGTGCATATGCTTGTTTTTCTTGCTTTTCTCTTGTGGGTAATAGTTTGCTTGTGGGTTCGGTTCCCTCATTAATTTGCGAGAGCCCGGTGAGGACGACCCCTAGGTCGGTCTAAGTGGCGAGAGCCCGGATGCGATCTAGGCCACAATAACACGCTAGTAACCCCGTTTGTCATGTGTGTCGCCAAAATGGGTTTTAGGTGGAACCTCTAGGTGGGTCTAAGTTGCGAGAGCCCGGACTATACCTAGATTACCCTACTACCTCCTTCACTCTAGCTCTTCCTTGACCATTCTGTTACCCCTTTGACCCCGACCTAATCCTAGCCCGTTTTTCCTTATTTGTTTTCTCCGTCTCCTTAGCCATAGTCTTAGCCTTCTTCCCCTTCTTATCATTCTAGTTTAGCTTAGCTCGTTGACTTAGTCTCGTCCTTAGGTCGACCTAGTCTAGACGCCTCATTACCGTCCCCGTGGATTCGACCCGACTTACCCTAGCTACCCTAGTTAGGTTAGTTGGTTTTTATTTGTTGGCGGGATCCACGACAAATCCCTCCCATCAATTTGGCGTCGTTGCCGGGGACGGTGCTAGTTTAGACTTTGTTTTCCTAGTTACTTGACTTTGTCTTTGTGTTTGTGTTTTTCTTTTTTCTTTTTGTTACCCTGCTTCTTGTGTGTGTGGTTTATTTCTCTCTTGTCTAGTGCCCAAAAAGCACTAGACTTCTCACGTTTGTTCCTAGTCTACAATTTGTGCTTAGAGGTGGTGACTATCTTCTTCTTGCAACTTAGAGCCGCTTAAACGGACGGTTGCTAGGGTGAGAGGTTTCCAACCGGGTATGGACTGCGATTTTCGAGCAAGCATGGGGTTTGATCTAAACTCCACATACTCGGGAGCCGATATGAGCTACCCCTCTCCTTCCATGAACCAAAGTTTTGACATGATGACGTCCTCCTACCATAATCAAGATTCTTGGGGTAATCAAGACGGGTATGATCTTCAAGGTTATGGAAATGGCTACCAACAAGTGAATGACTATCAATCCTACGATCATGGTGACTACTACTCGAGTTATCAATGTGAACCCACCATGTTCAATCAAGATTCACCTTATGGAAGCCAATACCCCCAAAACCCACCATATTACCCTTCACCCCAACCACAATATGAACCCCATGACCCACAATACTACCAATCACCCCAACCTTGCTACCAACAATATGATGCCCCACCCCTTGGGCATCATCAAGATTTTCAAGGAGCTTTAAAAGACCCCAATGATCACCAATTACCCAACACGGAGGTCTTTCATTCTATGCTTCAAATGCAAAGGAGCATCCAAGAAACGGCCATTCAATTGCAAAAAGAACAAGAGGAATTATTGGCCCAAATTCGAAGGGCAAACGAGGCGAGGGATGCTCGATTAAATGCATTATCGGTTCAAACCGTAATGTTTTTATCCCGAACATCGCAATTATATGAAGGGTGCCCACTTGAGAGAGAGGAGCAACCTAACCATGAAGCCGCCGATGTAGTTCCCTTTGGAGGAGAGATTTGCTTTGAAGAACCTCAATCGTCTACCCAAAAAGTGACGAATGAGGAGATGACCCTTGGTGAAGGCAACATTGGTGAGGAATTGGAGGAGGATGGTGAGTTGGATGGGTTGGTAGAATTCGTGAGGTTGTTAGGTGAGATTGATAGCCTCGAGTTGCCCTTGTGCGATAATGCGGATAAGCATCAAGAGCCCCTAGCTAGTGAACCAAGCAATGACTTAGAAGAGATTGAAACCGCCGGTAGAAGTTTCGATCCTCTTCTCCAAGATGATGTGGGGACGAATGATGAAGATGGGGAACCACAACTTGAGGAAAGTGTGGGGGTGTGCAACAAGGAAATGGGGCCAAAGCCGTTTTTTGTGCCTTGTTTCTTAGAGATGAAGCTTGCTTGTGATTGGAGGCGATGCTTAGGGAGGAAGAGGTCGGTTAGGCTCTTAGGATGGATAGACCCCTGAGATGACATGAATGATGACGATGGGTCTTGGGATTCCTACTTCTTGCCTCCTCCTTGGAGGCAGTGGAGGTTGGCTAGGCTCGAGCGCTTCTTGGGCCTTCATTATGATGTCGGTAGCGCGTTCGACTTGCTCCTCCATGCCCTTAAGGGCTACGGTTGAAGGAGAGTCCACCATCCTAGGTTTGACGGAGTTCCTAAAGAACCGTCATGTTGTATATTCTCCTCTCCTCTTTAGAGTACTTGTGTTTGTATTTGTGTGATTTTTCTCTTGATTTTTGTTGTTTTGTGAAGCTCTTGTAATTGATTTGGTATTTTGATGAGCGATGTGAGGGAGTGAATTTGATGTGTACTTTGAGTTTATTGTGATAGGTGAAGTGAAGGTGATTCCTAGAAAGGAATGGCTTATGATAGAGCTTGGATCGTGAGTATGGGAATCGGTTTTAGAAGCTTTGGTGAAGCTTTTGGGGTTTTGGAGGTCAAGAAGACCCATCCCGGGTGGGAAGGGAGCTTCCCGACCGGGACGAGTGTGTCGTCCCGACCGGGATGGGGCCGTCCCGATCGGGATGAGGGTGCCAAAAATCGAGTCCACTGGAGTGCCATCCCGACCGGGAAGGTGGCTTCCCGACCGGGACGAGTGTGTCTTCCCGACCGGGATCATCCATCCCGACCGGGATCATCCATCCCGACCGGGATCATCCATCCCGACCGGGATGGTCCCCTTTCTCCTCTTTTGGCCTCTTCTTCGACATTTGGGCCCACCCAACCATTGTATACCCCCACCCAACCTCCCTACCCATCATTGCACATGTCATATGACCATTACACTTCATTTATATACCCTCACCTCATTTCTCTTCCATTTACACCGAATTTCACATCGAATCCCACTCCCCTCACACCATTACTACCTCTACCATGCGGTTCTATCAAGCTTGAAGCGGGATAGCAGTGATGAAGATAAGCAAGTGCCTATATTGATCTATGAGACGATGGAGAGAGTGAGTTGCTAACCTATGGTACGGCAACTATCCTTTCTTTTCCGTTTTTGTTGTTGCTTGTTTTCCTTTGTTTATTCCCTTCCCCTTGAGTCATGGTATCTTAGTGGCCTTCGAGGCCTTGGTAGTGGTTGCTCCCGACTCTCGATGATGTGACTACATCGAGAGTCATTTTCAAAATCCAAATTTTACAAGTTTTTCACTCTTTCTTTTTGAGGATTTAGTCGGATTTAGGCGGAATCCGGGCGAGGTGACTTGATTACACCTAGCCCTCCCCTCCCATTTCCTTTTATTTCCTTCCTTTTATTTTCTTCCCCCATCCATATCTTTTTCTTGTCTCGGCCCATGGTGACTTGACTACACCCCGGCCGGACACTTTCTACCCTTTTCTTCGCTTTATTTTTGATTTTTAGCTTTATTTTCGTAGTTTCTTTTCTTTTTCTATTGTCTCTCCGCACACTACGATCGAGCATGAGGACATGGCTCGGTTTAAGTGTGGGGGAGCGATATTCTATCGTAGTTAGTTTTATTTTCGTAGTTTTTCGAAAAAAATCTTTAAAAAACTTAAAAATTTGAAAAATTTTCATAAAAATCAAAAAGATTTTCGTTTTATGTCGTTGTATCGTGTATTTGTTGTGTTGTGCGTGTTTTGCCCCCCTTTTTTTTCCTTATAGGTTGCCTAATCGCCGTTAGCTTTGGTGAGCTTTCAAGACTTCCGGTAACATCTCTTCATCCCTTTTTCCCTCTTTGCTTCATGTGAGTTTGGAGGAGATTTGTGATGATGTGTGCTCGGAAGGAGCTTTGTAAAGATTGTGGTGGATTTGGAGACTTGTTTGAAGATCGGGGTGGTGTTTGCTCTGTTTATGTGTTGTTTCTCCTTGTTTTGTTTTGTTTTGTCTCTTTTTCTTTCATTTTCGTTGTGTCTTTGTTTTGTGTTGTGTTGTGTGTTTTGTGTGCAAACCGTTTTCGAAAACCCGGTTTAGAGGCTAGTGTGCGAGCGTCTATTTTCCCTTCCTAGTTGTATAAATCGAGTCTTGGACTTTAGTCTAGTAGAATGACCCTAAATCAATGATTTCGTTGGTCCTTTACCCTGAGTCCACCTAGCTTACTAGGGATTTACTACGGGATTTGCATTTTGACCATTATGACCACCCACGGTGTGAAAAGGCCTTGGTTACCGAGTCTTGTCCCTTAGGTGACCATGTTTGAAATTTGCTAGATTAGTCCAAGTTTTCTCCCCTTTTTGTGGGTTTGAAGGGAAATCGCGACCCCCGACTTACCTATTCCCCTACCTCCTACACATTTCCACACAATAAAATTGCAAATTGTTGAATTCGTCTTTCTTGTTGCAATAAGAAATGCCAAAAAGCCAAATCAAGCCAAAAGGGCAAAGAAAAGAAAATGAAAGAAAATGAAAGAAAGAAAAGAATGAAGAAAAAGAAAAGGCACAAAAGCCAAAAAGAAAATAGAAAAGAAGAAAAAGAATGGCATGGCAAAACAAGGCAAAAATGCAAAAGAAAAGAGAAAATGCCAAAAGAAAACCCGATTCACAAAAATAACCCCTACCTCTCAAAATAAGCCTTTTTCCGACTTTTGCCGTGAAGAGCCTACCAAAGGACCGAGTCCCTAGGAAGGATGATAGCGGCATTAGTCGGTCTTCCCTCATTTTGCAATTATTTCCACTTTTTACTTGGACTAGTTAGGCGGTTTCGGACATGGGACGACCCTCTTGGCTCATTGCTAAACGGGGCGGGGTCTCACTTACCTACAGTGTCGACTAACACCGTGGATCATCCTTTTTCCATCCCGCCGATCGTCCCGTAGTACGTTCTTAGAAGGTTAGGAGGAACCTAGGTAAGTTACCAACGTTTTTATTGCTTTGTCGTCATACTATTAGGGTTTAGTCCATTTTGGTTTGTATTGCTAGCTTGGGAACGTTGTCACTTGCCTTGAGTCCTAAACCGGTGCTTCTTTCACCGCTTTTTAGAGGGAAGCGGTATTTGTTTCTCTTTGGGTGCAACCTTTTGTGTGTTGTTTGTATGGTTGTGTGTTTTGTGTCCGGTTGCATCCACAGTTTTGTCGCAAGACCCCACTTGCCTTGCGGAGTGCACTTTTCCTCTAAGTGCACTCGCGTGAGTTGACAGGGCGTAGGGTGCGCTAATACCCACTCGGCTAGTTTAGTAGTTAGTTTGTGCTTACTCGAGGGCGAGTAAGGGTTAAGTGTGAAGGAGTTGATAAGTGTAGTTTGTAGTGCCTATTTCGTAGTGTTTTGGTCCCATTTTCCTTGTGGAATCGCTCCTTGAGAGCGATTTATGGGCTTCTTATGCTTCCTTTAGTTCGTTTCAGGTTCCCGAGACCCATTTGGAAGAGTTGGAGCGTTTCCAACTCGATTCATACACATTTTGGAGCCAACGAGATAAAGGAACGATGACTCGATGCTTTGGAATCGACCCCGAGACCTTGGGACCCAATCACGAGCCTCCGAGACCCGATCCCGAGTCCCGAGAATCGATGAGAAGTCCATGTGAGGCAAGAAGGAACCAAAAGGGTCATATTGGAGGCCTACAAGACTCATCCCCGACGGGTATGCACCTCACCCCGTCGGGGATGAAGTGCGCTTTTGAAGGTGTCACTGCCAGGCCGTCCCGGTCGGGACCAACCCATCCCGGTCGGGATGACAGGACCGTCCCAGTCGGGATGATCCCGTCCCGGTCGGGACCACCCAGCTACAGCCGCATCACTTTCTTTCTTCTCCTTTCCACTTGTAACCCTATATATACTCTTCCCTTGTTTTGTAAAGCTTATGTTAGACATTACCCACTAAACCCTAGACTATTTTAGGTTAGATTAGTTTAGATTAGTCGGTAATTAGTAGTTAATCTTAGTTTAGTACTTGTATTAAGGGAATTCTTCAAGATCCTTCCAAGATTGACAACCTTGGTGGTTTGTTTTGGGTTTTCTTCATTAATGCAAGTTTCAATCTTTCCTCTTCACTAGTATGGTATAATCCTTTCTTCCTTTTACTCTTTATCTTGTTTGTTTAATTCAAGTTTCAATCTTTAGTTATTGTTTATTGTTTTGTTCATCATACTTGGTAGTTTCATTAGGTATGTTTTGATGTTTGTGTTGTTTCCTCTTGTTTATGTTAGAATTAGTTTGATAATGTTAGAGTAGTACTCTTGCTAGGGTTAGTAAGGTGATTAGGGTGTTAATTGGATAATTAAGGGTTTGTTGGAGATGTTGGTGGAAGATTTGGGTTTCCTCTTGGTTTGATGCATATCACATGTTTGTTGAAATGCTTGAATGACTAGTATGTGCATATGCTTGTTTTTCTTGCTTTTCTCTTGTGGGTAATAGTTTGCTTGTGGGTTCGGTTCCTTCATTAAGTTGCGAGAGCCCGGTGAGGACGACCCCTAGGTCGGTCTAAGTTGCGAGAGCCCGGATGCGATCCAGGCCACAATAACACGCTAGTAACCCCGTTTGTCATGTGTGTCGCCAAAATGGGTTTTAGGTGGAACCTCTAGGTGGGTCTAAGTTGCGAGAGCCCGGACTATACCTAGATTACTCTACTACCTCCTTCACTCTAGCTCTTCCTTGACCATTCCGTTACCCCTTTGACCCCGACCTAATCCTAGCCCGTTTTTCCTTGTTTGTTTTCTCCGTCTCCTTAGCCATAGTCTTAGCCTTCTTCCCCTTCTTATCATTCTAGTTTAGCCTAGCTCGTTGACTTAGTCTCGTTTTTAGGTCGACCTAGTCTAGACGCCTCATTACCGTCCCCGTGGATTCGACCCGACTTACCCTAGCTACCCTAGTTAGGTTAGTTGGTTTTTATTTGTTGGCGGGATCCACGACAAATCCCTCCCATCAGGTATGCGGGCATGTGTAAGAAGTGTGAGTCCGGTTTTGACAATATGACGGTGACATCGCTCCGCGAACCCATTGTGCTCGGGTGTGTGAGGTGGGGAGGTGAGGTGATTTATACCATGATCAAGAAAGGAGTGATTTAATTTTTTGAATTCACCTCCGTTATCGGAGTAGAATTGTTTGATTTGTTTTTGAAAAAAAAAATCAATGATTTAAATTGAAGGAATGTGGAGGTTGTGTCGGATTTATTTTTGAGTGGGTACATCCAAATATAATGAGTGAAATGGTCTACGAAAATACTGTGGTATTTGAAGTGTTCGTGAGACAAAATAGGTGCGGTCCAAATATCTGAAAAAATAAGATCTAGAGGTGCAGTTGATTTTAAGGACGAGATGGAGAACGGTAATTTGTGACTTTTATTAACTAAGCACGAGTTACAATGCAAGAAATGGGAATGGTGAAATGAAAATTTACGATTTATGACTTGGAGGGTGACATTAGATGGATGCCCTAAACGGTGGTGCCATAGGAGAGAGTTATTTGGTTGAGCCACAAATGCTTGAAGTTTGAAGGGGCGTCATTCATACGTCCCTTCACGGAATTTGCCTTGGAGAAGAACTTTCCTCGTCGAGATTGCCTTAAAACAAAAGGATGTGGGGGGAGAAAACTGCAATAGATTGGTGGTCTCGACAAAATTGTGAGACGAAAAACAAATTACGGGAAATAGATAGGACAATTAAGACATTATTAAAATAAAGAGAGGAAGTAGAGGTAGGGATGGTGAATGAACCAACATGAGTGATTGGAAGGGACGTGCCATCTCCAATTATAAGATCGTCAGGACCGGTTTATGGGTTGTGGAGAGAGAGCATATGGAGGTCATTTGTGACATGGTGAGGTACACCACTATCAACTGTCCAGGTGGTAGGAGGGGTAGGTTCGATCGTGGCAGTGTGGGCTTTAGGACGGTTGGGTTTGTGCGAGGTCTTGGGTGGAGGAAAGACTACATGAGAGTAAGCCATACGGAAATTGGGACATTCTCCTGTGACGTGACCGTGTTCCCGACAGTAGTGACCCCTTAAATGGTTTGTGTTGGTTTGGTGGGGTGGTGGTGTTGGTGGTGTGGGGAGGACAGTAGGGGATGTTGTAGGGGCGGTGTGGTGAGGTGTAATGTTGGGCGGCAAGTGCAGATGGGTTAAATTAGGTGGGGGTGGTTTGGTTCTCTGAGGAGCTCATGCAGTTAGGGATGACAATTTCACCCGCATCCACCCCGCACCCGATCCACCGAGAAAAATAAATGGGTGAAAACCCGAATAAATGGATGAATAGCGTGTGATGGATGAGACGGGTGATGGATTGGGTCGGATTCGGGTGGAGCATCATCCCACCCGTAATCCGTTAACCACCCGACATCCATCCATTTAAAATATATATATATATATATTCTAAAAATTATCCGAGAATAAGATAATGCCCCCATTTTCATAAAACCTTATTTATTTTTATTTCCTAGACTAGAGCTAACTCAAATAATACTACCATGGCGACAAAAGGTGTCAAGTCGCAAGCTAGGTCTCGCAAGAAATTGTTTTCGATTTGATATTTATTTCACAAAATAATACTTCGTAGTACAAGTGAATCATCCGTTAAATCACCCGAACCACACGTTTCACCCGTGGATGACGGGTGGATCGGATATGGATGACACTCTTAGTGGATGATTGATGGATCGGGTGAGCGGATAAAGACGGGTGATGGATGCGGGTGAGGCTTCACCCGATCCGAATCCGACCCATTGCCATCCCTAAATGCAGTATTAGTTTTTCATGGAAAGCTTCAAACGATATCGATGTGTCTCGAGCTCCTACGACATCAATGATGGGTTTGTAAAGTTTGTAGTCAAGAACAGAGATAACTCTAGAGGTAATATCCTCGTTGTCCATTGGTTTTCCAAGTTGGGCAAGTTGATCAGTGCATGATTTAATGGCAAGTAGGTATTCGAAAATGGTGGAGGTGTCAAGTGAGATGTTGTCGAGACGGTCTTTAATTTATAGAATATGGCCTCGAGAGGGGTTGGCATATGTTTTGACGAGGAGGTCCCACGCTTCTTTGGAAGTCGTGGCATTGAGAATGACCGGAGCGACATTCTCGTGAAGGATGGTGGTTATAGTACTGATAATTAATTGGTCCTGACGGAACCATATGTCGTAGGTTGCGTTTGCGATTGGGGTGGCTGGTGTGTCGGTTTTTGGCATCAGTGGTGGGGGTAATCGTTTTTTGGTGGTGTTGGGAGGGAGCCATCCAGATAGGCAAATAACCTGTACCCCATGAAGAGACGAGTCATCTGGAAGCACCATGTGCGGTATGTGTCGGGTTTGAGTTCAACACATTTGGTTGCGTGAACATCAATAAGCGGTTTGGATGGTTCATCGAAATTGGGAATGATACCACCGTGGGATGCCATGGGTATATCAAAGTGTAGTGCAGCGGATGTGATGATCAAGATCGTTAGGATTCCTGATACAATGTAAAATATAAGAGTTTGAATGTGAATGTATTATTTTTTCTGTCAACTGTACAACATTGTATATATACTAATACAAGGTGATACTCTATCCTATATTGGCCTCTCCTCAATCAATGGGATTGATTGGCTAGTGATTATGCTACCTACCAAACGTAATATAATCACTATAATTGCTAAATATAAAAGATTACTAGCCAATCAATCCCACTATAATTGATACACACTATAATTGCTAAATATAAAAGATTACAAGAGATCACCATCTAAAGATTACAACCAAGAGGATTTGATAATGTTATCTTCAATAATTGAAATGCGTAGTCTCAGCTTCATCCTGATGATAGTATTTAAATGCATAGTCTCTAATTAGCTTAATATGTATGTGCGTGGTAATATTGTAGTTTCGACTTTGTTGTGTTATCTGGAACATGAGTGTAAATATCTCTACTTCATCATGATAGTATGTTGATAAAAGTATATGCAATTGATAAGATAAATAAAATGTGAGATCTCTTAATTACTTGAACATGAGTGCCAAGTGTTAAAAATGATGTATATATCTGAAGAACTTGTGAGAACTGGGTTATGCTTTGTGGCGTGAAAAACACTTTCCGTAAAGTACCCCAATACTTACTGTCGGTTATGGTAAATTTACTTCTAAGGATACAACAAAACTATGAAAATCGCAGACAACAATCATGAGAATTTCCCATCAAGATCACTTCTTAATAAGAGATATATTCTTTTAAAGATAGTAGATTTATTATGATTTTAAGTCCAACCCAAAGTCTTTATATAGATTATGAAGCAGTATTAAACTTTATAACTGTTGGGATAAAAAACTGCCAACATGATAACATATCTCTTAATATTTATCTTTCAATATTTAAAGACTACACCAACAAAACTATTAGATATATGCGTTATAGCGATGTCTTGTTAAATGTGCCATAAACCAACCTACAAACCTCGATATCATAAAACGACATTAGACGTGTCTTAAAATAATGGTAGCATCATATTCGTTAGAGAGTTTCACAATATGAATAAATACACCAAAAGTAATGTGGTGAGTTTAACACGGTTAATTAGTTGGAAAAAGGATTGACATGGATAGAATCATTTTTTGAGGTAGTGGAATGTGCGATGAGGCTTACACCGTCATATATGTCTTTGGAATAAATTAAATTGAGACAACTTAGCTTAACCTTGTAATAAATCTCTTAACCCTCCAAATGAAGATGTGTCCCAATCTCCGGTGCCACAACATAGAATAATTGTCATCCATAATACATATTTTTAAACCAGTATTGACATGCATAGTACTTTCAGTGGTATCATTTTGCAAACTGAGACGATATAAATTTTCAGATAAAATACCGCAACCAATTATTTCAAAATGCTTAAAAATATAAAAACCGGATTCCGAAAAATTAAAATAAAATCCAAAAGTTACAAGTCTGGAAATAGAAATCAAATTCCTAGCAAATTTAGGAACATAAAATGTCTCTTGCAAAACCAAATTAAAACCACTACTAAGAATTAAGCTGCATGTCCCGATGGCTTCCACATGTGATTCTATCCAATTTCCTGAATAGATAGAAGTTTCACTGCCCACCAGTTTCCTTAGGTTTGTCATACCCTGCAAGGTATTCGGAACATTGATTGTAGTGCCAGAGTCAATCCACCATTTATTATGATTCAAAACAACATTAAATTCATAACATACAAGTGTTAGAAAATTACCTTTCCTTTTCAGTCAGACTTTGAATTTAGGACAATCTTTCTTCATGTGTCCCTTCTTTTTACAGAAGAAACACGAAGACTTCTTCTTTATGACTAACTGAGTTGGAATCTCCCCATGTCCTTTGTCTTGAGTGTGATCATCACCCTTCTTTTTAGAAGTGGTAAAGTTCACCTTTTCACCATCTTCCAATAGCAATCTGCCCTCCTCCTGAACACACATGGTCATAAGCTCATTAATGGACCATTTATCCTTATGTGTGTTGTAGGATATCTTAAATGGGGCATATTGTGAAGGAAGGGTGCATTAAATCAAGTGTACCATGAAAGAGTCGGACATAGTAACCTGCAAGCCTTTAAGTTGAGCCGCAATGTCCCTCGATATATTCATGCACGTCTTTAGTTTGACTGGGCTTTAGAGATGAAAATTGCATAATTAAGGTACCGGCAAGGGATTTCTCCCAAGTCACAAACTTCTCATCGATGACCTCAATTAGGTCTTTAACCTTATCATACTTATCAACTGAACCACGAATACTAGCACATAGCCTGGTCTTTATGAACATAATGGAGAGACAATTATATCTCTCCTACTTTTCATAAAGATCAACCGCATCAGGTTCGCTAGCTTCTGTTATACTCAGTGGTTAGTATTTCCTTATAGCATAATCAATATCCATCCATCCTAACTGCAGTAGTACCCTTTCTTTCCAGATCTTATAATTTTCACCATTCAATTCAGGAATGTCAAATTTGACATCAGAAGAACTACCGGATAAAATAACTGCAATAAAATAAATAACATGCTTATTAATAATTTGAGACATAACTATAATCATGATTTACCAATTTAAAATCATGCTTATATGAGTCTAGTGACATAAAACTTGCATATTGTAATACCTGTGTTTATAGTGAGTCAAATCGAGTCAAGACGGTTTAGGTCGACCGGAACCTTTAGTTATATTTTATATTTCGGTCAATACGTAATACATCATTTGTAATACCCAGGCCCACTTATTACCGTGCATGAGATTGGTCTTCGAGCCCACTTGATGGAACTTACAGCACAAACTATTCTTTATTTAAACATATTATCATGACACATAAAACATATTATCATGACACATAAAACAAAGGAGGAAACCGACACAGCATCATACACACAAATTGCCTCACGAACAAAACCGACAGCCCATCACACACACAAACCGCCGCACGATCAAGACGAAGAAAGGGATAACCTAAGAGTCGGATTGGACCGTCGATAGATTAAACTGGATCGTACCCACATCTTAGGTATGCCACGTTGTTTCGTTCTTTTCTTGGTACCGTTAGCAAGTTTTAATGTCGTAGTAGTATATTCGTATTATTATTATTGTTATTGTTATTATTATTGTTATTATTATTAGTAGTAGTAGTAGTATAGTCAAGTCATAAATTTGTTTACGTCGGGTCTGGTTGTAGAGTAGTCGAATCGGCGGTTTTGGGTGATGTGTGTTGTCGTATTTGCTACTGTAGTGTCGGGATGGTGTCTTTGTTGTCAATGAGTTGTTGTCAGTACGTAATTACAGTGGTCGGTAAACTATTTATATTGACGGTTAGACTTCGTTGTGCATTTCGTCATTTTTACTGTACTTAGTGGGGTTGTTCTTGTCGAGAGATCAGCGGTGTGGTTGGGCTGCCGAGCAAGAATCGAAACATTGGTTGGTGTCGACGTAGGTTGGTTATTGTTGTCGGGCTAGGAGGAGTCGTGTAAGTTGTTGTAGTTGTTATAATAATATAATAATAAATTGATGGCGTTGATGTAGTGTTGCAACAACAACAACAACAACAACAACAACAACAACAACAACAACAACAACAAGAAGAAGAAGAAGAAGAAGAAGAAGAAGAAGAAGAAGTTGTTGTAGTGTTGTTGTAAGTTGATGGCGTAAGGGTAATGTTGAAATCTAGTAAAATCATGTTAAACTATACGGAGTCTAATACTAGATTAAGATATTTAATCTCTGTGTCACTGTAGTGTAGTAGAAGTAATTATACGGAGTCTAATACTAGTATATGTCAATATATAGCGTAATGATAACAATAATAGTAAGTTGTAGGTTACGTTAATTAGACGGTACCGGTTCGCTTTATAAATCAAATTCGTTACGATCGATATTAATTTATGTATATAATATTTTATTAGGTTCGGACTTCGTAAAAATTCCGTGGTGAATTGTGCTGATCGATATTAGGTTATCCTTACTCAGTTTACGTTGTATGTTTGCATATTGTATGATATAATGGTATAATGATGATATTGAGATTGCGGTTGTGTGCCGGTTGAGAGAAGCTAGCTAGGACTAGCTAGGCCCGGTTGATCTCGGGACCTTCCCTAATGTTTCCTCCTAGAAGAGCCTAGGAGGGGTGTGCACACTCGGACTGACGGGGCGTGACTGTGGTCGCAATAGTGATGATAGGAATGATGATATTGATGATGATATTTGTGATATGGATTGTACTAATATTGTTTAATGTTATTGTAAACTGATCTTGTGTGTATTTCTGGTGTCTGTGATGATCCACTTGACGGTTATGGTCATTTGGGGAGCAGGGATGTATTCGTGCTTGATGGAATGTGCTTTTGACTCGGGATGCTATTTACGGGATGGGCAGAGTGCGAAATCAAGAGAGTAGTATAGATCCTGATCGTTCATATTCCATCTTATTTATTAGATCATCATGAATTCTTTTTATTATTTGGTTTGAAGACTGAATTTTTATAATCTATTATTAAGTTGTACGTTTGGACACTCTATTCTTGTGAGTAATGATGTCTGCTACCTCGGTTTACCGAGATGGTAACACTCGTATTTGTTTGGGATGTCTTGTTAAGTCTCCTGGACAAATGAGGGTGTTACAAAGTGGTATCAGAGTGATCGATTCTAGATTCTGAATAAATGAACTTAGGAAGATTAAAATGAACCCGGTAATAAGCCATTAGGAGCCCATTTAAAATCTCTGGCTGAGGAGACGTCCTTATACCAACCCTCGGCCCTTTTGGTTTAGGCCTGGTAACCACGTGTGAGACTGAGAGAGGGTAGAATAGGATGGGTCCGTGGTGATGTTATGAATCTCCTTTGAATTACTTAATTTTACGAGTAGCTACAAGTGTGATGTTTACAATGATATGAGTTATTACAACGTTAATAGTAATGTATTGTTATGATGTATGAGCATTTAAAGCTCATGTGTAAATTATTGTTGTTTTGAAGTAATCATGTCAAAGGAAGCAGCTACCGGTTCTACCCCAGCCACTCCAAGTGCTGAGGAAATGGAGCGCTTAAAGACAACCAACGATGCACTTTTGGAAGCTCTGAGAAACATCCACGCCCCGAAACCACCAGCGACAGACGCGATCAGCGCTGTGATAGCACGCCTTCGTCCCAGTAAATATGACGGGACTGGTGGGCCGTCGCGGCTAGAGAACTGGGTGAGAGAAATGAAGAAGGTGTTCCAGACCGTGAAATGCCCGGAGCATATGGAGCTGAATCAAGCTGCGTTCTATTTGAGCGGAAAGGCCGATTTATGGTGGCACCTTAACTATGTCAACCTTATTGCAGAGCATGAGGAGGGAGATTATGGAGAGTATACCTTTGGGTGGAAGAGTCTCCAAGGGGAGCTGAGGGCAGAGTTCTTTCCAGAACATATCCGTAGTGCAAAAAGAGCTGAATTTGATCGTTTCACCATGACGGACGACATGACCGTCGAGGACTATTACGACAAGTTCATGGAGCTGGCCACTTATTCTACTGACCTCAATTTAAGTTCTGAACTACTGGCTTCCCGCTTCGAGAGGGGCTTGTCTATCAGAATCCTGGAAAGGCTACCCATGGGACTTAATACTGATGTGAAAGAGGTATACTTGAGGGCCGGGCACGCAGAACGAGTAGCTGACCGAATTAAGGAGCTGAGAGAATAAAAGAGGGAGAAGAGAAAAGCTGAATCTGAAGGCACACTCCAGAATGAACCTAAGAGGGGAAACCAGAACCGGGGAATGGTGCGACCCCAATACTTCGGGGGAAATAACTATGGGGGAACAGGGTCCGGTCAGGGACGAAGAAACGAACCTCGAGTATATGAATGTAAGCACTGTGATCGCAACCATCCCGGTAAAGATTGTAATGGAAAACCCGTCAAGTGCTAGAATTGTGGGAAAGCGGGACACCGTGCCTATGAATGTTTTGCCCCGAAGCAGAATGGGGGTTTGAGTCAAGGGGGTTTTTACTCCGCTGCTTCAGCAACTCCAGGCAATGTTAACTAGGGGAATCGGTACCACGGAAATGGGAACCCACAACAGAAAAACTGGAACCGATCACAGGGGAACTGCAATCAGCAACAAGGGAGTTACTATCAGGGGTCGGGAAGCACTAACCAGTCAACTGCAGCCGCTGGGCCAACTACATCTGTTAATGGGGTGCCTGAAGGTAGTAAGAATACTGGGAAACTCTTTGCTATGGGGAAGCAAGCTGCTCATGAGGACACGCAAGTTATCACGGGTACCTTTCTCGTTAACTTGAAACCTTCTTTTGTTCTATTCGATTCTGGGGCAACCCATTCATTTATAGTTTGTAACCATGTACCGAGTCTAGGGTTAGCAGATTTTGAAAATATAGTTGATGATGTAATCAGACCCTCGGGGAAGTCAGTTAGGTGTACAAGGGTCTTTCGAGATGTGTCTTTAATAGTTGAGGGAGTTGACCTGCCAGTTAATTTAATAGAGTTTCCCTTAGATGACTTTGACATTATCCTGGGGATGGATTAGTTGGGGCGTTTTAGAGCCCAGATTGATTGTAATCTTAAGAAAGTGTCCTTAAGAGGTCCAAAGGGCATTATAGTATCTTATAGGGGGTATGCTGTAAAGCCAACTGTGAAAATCATAGCAGCCATCACCTTGAAGAGACATCTAAAGAAGGGCAACCCGTTATTCTTGTGCCATGTACGGGATACTCGGGCCGAGGAGTTGTCTTCCGATTCAATACCTGTAGTGAACGAGTTTGTAGACGTATTTCCGGAGGAGATCCCGGGGTTACCACCAAGGCGAGAGGTTGATTTTGGTGTTGAGTTGAAGCCAGGGACGGGGTCTATCTCTAAGGCACCGTACTGTATGGGGCCTAAGGAGTTGACTGAGTTGAAGAAGAAGTTGGAGGAATTGATGGACAAGGGGTATATCAGACCAAGTGTGTTTCCGTGGGGTGCTCCTGTTTTGTTTGTGCAGAAGAAGGACGGGAGCATGAGGCTGTGCATCGATTATAGGGAGCTGAACAATGTCACTGTGAAGAATTGGTACCCTTTGCCTCGTATTGATGATTTGTTCGATCAACTGAGTGGAGCTGGTATCTTTTCAAAGATTGATTTGAGGTCCGGTTATCACCAGTTGAGGGTCAAGAACGAAGATATTCCTAAGACCGCATTCAGAACTCGGTATGGCCACTATGAATTCGTGGTGATGCCATTTGGTCTAACAAATGCTCCTGCTGTTTTCATGGATCTGATGAACCGAGTTTTTCGACCCTACTTGGACAAGTTCGTGGTGGTGTTTAACGATGATATTCTGGTTTATTCAAGGAACCGGGAAGAGCATGCAGAGCATCTGAGGATCGTATTGCAACTACTCCGAGACAACCAGTTGTACGCTAAGTTATCAAAGTTTGAGTTCTGGTTTGGAGAAGGTCGCATTTTTGGGACACGTGATTTCGAAAGAGGGGGTATCTGTAGACACGAGCAAGATCAAAGCTGTCTCAAAGTGGCATGCGCCAAAGAATGTGGCAGAGATTCAGAGTTTCTTAGGGTTAGCCGGGTACTATCGAAGGTTCGTAAAGGACTTCTCAAAGATAGCAAGACCATTGACTAACCTTATGAGGAAGGAGATTCGGTACAGGTGGGATAACAGTTGTGAGAGGGCGTTTCGAACCTTAAAGGAGCGTCTGACTACAGCACCAATCCTAGCCTTACCCGAAGGGAGTGAAAATTTTGAGGTGTACACTGATGCATCGAAAAATTGGTTGGGTTGTGTACTAATGCAGAATGGAAAAGTCATCGCGTATGCTTCGCGTCAGCTGAAGACTTACGAAGAAAATGATGCGAATGCGGAAGCGCTCCACAATCGGGTCAGAAAACTACCCAACTCATGACTTAGAACTTGGGGCAGAGGTGTTTGCTATGAAGATATGGAGACATTATCTGTATGGGGCAACATTCAAGGTGTTTTCAGACCACGAGTTTGAAATACATCTACACATAGAAGGAGTTGAATATGCGGTAGAGGCGATGGATCGAGTTGATCGGAGATTATGATATGGAGATTTTGTACCACGAGGAAAAGGCGAACGTGGTGGCTGATGCTCTAAGCAGGAAAACGGTGCATTCTCTGAGTTTGGATATGTCCAGATTGAGGTTAAGGAATGAAGTGCAACAGATGGGGATTCATGTGATAAAGAAAGGGGAAGCAATGTCAGACTTGGCGATTCAACCAGAGTTGTACGCCAAAATACGAGAAGAGCAGCTTTTGGATCAGAAGTATCTAATGTGGCGAGCTCGTATTGAGAGAGGTGAACCCTCAAATCTCACCATTCACCCAGACGGGAGCCTCAGGTTCAATGACAGGAGGTGGGTGCCGGAAAGAGGAGATTTAAAGAGGAAAATCATGACCGAGGCGCATTGTAGTCCTTACTCGGTACATCCGGGTGGGGACAAGCTGTATAAGGATCTGAAGAAGACATTCTGGTGGGATAACATGAAGAGAGAAGTGGCCGAGTTTGTGTCTAGATGTCTGACTTGTCAGAAGGTCAAGGTGAACACAAACGACCACAGGGTAAGCTGCTACCCTTAGAGGTACCTGAGTGGAAGTGGGACTCCATTTCCATGGATTTCATTGTCGGTTTGCCGAGAACCCCAAAGGGGAATAACATGATTTGGGTGATTGTAGATTGACTCACCAAGTCGGCTCACTTCGTGCCAATGAGGAATACGTGAAGTAAGGGCGAGCTAGCAATGGCTTATAGAAGGCATGTTCTGAAATTACATGGAGTACCTAAGGAAATTGTGTCAGATCGTGATTCGAGGTTAATATCGAAATTTTGGCAAGAGCTGCAGGAATCCTTGGGTACACAATTGAAGATGAGTACAGCCTTTCACCCCGCGACTGACGGTCAGACAGAACGAACCATACAGACTTTGGAAGACATGTTGCGGGCCTGTGCCTTGGAATTTCGGGGTTCGTGGGAGGATCGGTTGGATTTGATTGAGTTCTCTTACAACAACAGCTACCATGCTAGCATCCAGATGGCACCGTTTGAAGCCTTTTATGGGAGAAAGTGTAGGAGTCCGGTATGTTGGGACGATAAGGCCGACGCAGTAGTGCTAGGGCCTCACATGATTCAGGAGATGATTGAGCAGGTACATGTAATTCGACAGAAGATGCGAGCAGCACAGGATCGTCAAAAGAGTTATACTGATCTTCACCGCAGAGAGGTTGAATTCACTGTGGGTGATAAAGTCTTGCTGAAAGTGTCACCTATGAGAGGGGTTATTAGGTTCGGGAAGAAGGGCAAGTTGATTCAAAAGTTTATTGGGCCGTATGAAATTCTGGATAGGATAGGGGAGGTAGCGTATCGGTTAGCACTTCCCCCAGCTCTCGATAAAGTCCATAATGTGTTTCATGTTTCCCAGTTGAGGAAATACTTGAGTGACCCGTCTCACATCATTGAACCCGAAACGATTCAGTTAGATGATTCTTTTACTTACGAGGAGGTTCCCAAGGAAATTTTAGATCGAAAAGTTCGGAAAACCAGGGGAGGAGAAACAGCCCTTGTCAAGGTTTTGTGGTCTAATCACAATGTCGAGGAGGCCACCTGGGAAACGGAGGCATCAATGCAGAAGCATTTTCCTCATCTCTTCGATCAGGTAATCACTTCGGTTACAGGGACGTAACCTTATCTTTAAGGAGGGTAGGATGCCAAACAAAACAACTATACATTCAATCACGTAAGCAACCCTAAAATCAACTACATTTTTCGGTTCGCATACCCAAACAGAATTTACCATAAACACGACGTGCCTAAAGCTGTGAGACTATCACGAGTATGTTTCAAGACATAGGACTAAAGGCTACAAACAATTACAGGCCGTAGAATAGGACATCGAGAACGTGTAACAATTCAACCAAATGTTTTAGACTAAAAGAAGCTACTTCTATACGCCAACTTGCGAAAACTGAATGTGCCTCGAATACCGCGCGCATCGCATTGAGTTGTGAGATCAACAACTATGCGTTTAGGATAATAACACTTCCAATTTGCTTCTGTTATTTTTCTATACGTAAAATAATCAGAAGGATTTATCTTATGTGATGAGGGATAAGAGAATGAGAGAAAGGGAAAGGAGAAGTGCATGTGGTAGTGGTGGTGAAGGAGAAACAGTGATCTCCATAGACGGGGAAAGAAGAAATGAAGGGAAAGGACGTTAGAGCCAAAAGAAAAAGAGGATTAAAAAAATGTGAGGAGTAAAAGGAGTTAGGGGAACGACATCCTCATTAAACTAGATTACAAAAGTAATCATATTTAAGGACGAAAAAAAAGCAAGGGGAAAGAGAAAAGATAGAGAGGAATACCGGGGGGAGATAGAGAAACAAGAATAGAAGAGGGTGAATAAGTTGAAGGAACAACAAACTCACTAAACTAGATAACAATAGCAAGTCATATGTAATGATTGATTCTTGAAAATGACGATGAAGATGCCGAGAAGGAGGGGAAGGGAAGGACATTGGCATGTGAAGCATGTGGGTGTGGAAGACTAATCTGAGTAGATTGACAATCATGATCAGGAAGAGAAAGAGCTCTAGATGGGGTGGAGTAGATGGGGGAGTGCGAGAGAAGGGCTAGAAGAGGTTGAAGAGGTGACACTGACACCCTCATTGAATTATGTAATCAGTTGGTATTCCTTGCGACGAACATATCCGTTATAATGTTAAAAAGGTCAAATATACCACTCTAGGAAGGAAATGCCAAAAGACTTTTCCTGCACTCTGGGCTCGTAGTTTTGTCTTATCCCATATATTTGAACCGTCATAAGCTTAAGACGGATATTTCCATCACAAATAAGAAGCTGCCTTCTATAATACGAGGTATGGTACACGTATATTCAGTGTTAAAGGACTTAAGTTTGTCAACATTTTACATGTTTTAGGACGATGAGAGGCGAAATCTCTAAACATTCAATCAAATATTTTACATTAAAATCAACGACAGTTATAGCTTAACGTGCCAAAATTGCTTTTACATCGAATACCGCGCGCGTAGCGCGCGGCGATGCGACTGGTATCAATAAAAAGATGGCCTTAAATTGAACACAGAGGCACGTTCCCTAGCGGCTTGTGCCGTTCATTGTTAACAAAGTTCTTGTCTTTGTTGGCAAATAAAGGTGGCATTAAGACTATGTTTATTGAAGGATGGAAAGGAGGTGGAAGAGGAGGGTGAAAAGTAATAAACATTTTGGATCCTAACCCATTTTGTATATCATTTGGTCTTGAGATCGAGTAGGGGTGTTCACCGGTCCAAACCTGGACTGGATTGACCCGTGGATCGGCAACCCCAAAAATCCAAACTCGCTGACCGGACTGGTTAACAAAGAAACTCGGATCGGACCGGACCCTCTTAAGACCGGACCGTAAAAATACACTAAATTTTATTTTATTTTAAAAGTGTGGACCGAACCGAACTGGACCGCGGACCGGTCACCAAGTTTTTGGCGACTCGCAGACCAGACCGGTATATGCCCCGGTCCGAACCGACCCGGACCTTACGGTCCGATCCGGTCCGGGTCACTTTTTGGACAACCCTACGTGAAAGGACCTCTCCCACCCCATTCTCCACCTTGACACATAACTTATTCTAATTAGCTTTATTTTTTGTATTTGTTATAAACTTTGGAATGGATATATTTTAAAACATACTTTATTAAAAAAAATCTCCAATATTCATATTTTTTCATGGTCTATGAATAGAGATCGACTTTGACATACTTTTACTCCAAATTTTTTTGTTCATTTTCTCCCTTATTAATTACTCTCTTTTATCTTTAAAAAAACGACACAAAATATGGATAAAAGTTTTTTAATTACTCAAAATATTGAATTAATTAAGTTGAGTAACAGCATAATCTGGCAACCGTAATTAGCTACTTATATATTTGTCTCATTTTTTATAAAAAAAATTATGTTTTTTTTAAAATAATAAAAATGTAAATTCGTAAAAGGTACTATTTTCCATTGACGTAATATGACCGAGTTTGTAAAAGTAATTATTTATTGTTCAATAAAATGATTTTTTTTAAATTTAGATGGGAAAAAACAATAAAGAATAATATATCTGTATGACCATGGTGAAAAGAAGTTGTGAATAAAGGTAGGAAAGTTAGTGTAGGTTTGATAAGATATGTTGTAAATAAATAAGAATATAGTATAGGTTAGACCTTGGTGAATGATACCAAAGGTGTAACAACCCGGATTTTCGATGACTTAAATTAATAGATAATGCGGAAAGTTATCTAAGTCATTTAATCAAAATTATATCAGAGTGTAAATAAATCTGGATCGCTACGGATCCTTACAACAAACGACTATTAATTACATAATCTTGATTCACTTAGTACAAAATATAAATTGTATTTTATACAAACATGTTATTAAATCTCTCTCACTCGATTCCTCAACGTCTCAGACCTGCAAAAAATAAAACAGTGGCCGCTGAGCGGGACAGCAACCAAGCCGTTCATCTAACATCACCTCATACACATAAGACAATCATGTGAATAACAAATAATATGCTTATAAAAATATTAAAGGATATCACGTAACAGATAGTTTCCTCTATTCCAATTAAACAACATGTGAGGTGATGAAAACGATAAAGTTTAGAAAATGGGATATTGGCAGCCATTTGATTTTTAAATCATTTTTCAAGTGAACATATAAACACACGAGTCGTGGCTCCTAGTATCACCGCTACATCCTATTGGCTTGCATCTCACCAATAAAAGTAACCGTGTTACCGACTCGTAGACCGAACTGATCTCATGAGGTTTACATCTCACCCATAAGGCTCAACTGGGTCGAACTTCAATTATATTATATGTTTATTCAGACGGGGCTCTGGGCGAAGTGAAAGCTAATAATTACATTCTCTGCATCACAAAGAGGGAACCCGCAGTTTTCAGAATCTTGTTCTGCCCCCATAACCTAGGTAGTAATACTGATCAAGTACTTGTCTATATATGCGTACATACCCTACGCTGACTCTTGAACCGCAGCTCTCACTGCCGTAGGACAACTACCTTAAACACTAGGTTGATTCTCAGCCGCAGCGTTTGAGTCTGCTTTTCATTACAAGTGCAGTCAAAACACCACGAGTAGTAGAATCCAACACAAGCTATTCGTTCCAGACTCGCATCGTAAACTTTATATAAAAGTTGTCCATGAACAAGTAGTATTTTATTTGGTGACCGTCAATAATTGGTCAGACTCATTTGAAACAGTCAAATCCTCAAATACTTACTTTTAGTGTGACAACATTATACTTTAATCCTCTGATGAACTCATTTCGTATATATATTTAACCCCAACTTTTCTTTTATTCTGGTTCATTTTCTGTGTCCTAGGAGTCGTTTTTATAACTTTTTATTCTTCTTTGTTATGCCGGGTATTTTGTTTACGTTTTGTTGGAAACGAGACAAATGAAGGTGATTGAGCTATATTTTGGGCAATGACGAGAGTCGAGCCGTGAAATCTACAAGAAAGAAGTGATAAAAGTTAGAGAATACTAAGTGAATACTTGAGGAAGGATGTGAAGTGAAGAAACAATATGAAACGACAAAGAAAAAAGTTGGAAAGCTCAAACAAATACAAATCGAGAAGAAAGAACGATCGCTAAAACAAGGGTCAACGTCAAACGTGCATATATTGAGTTCTAAAACTCCGATTGAGCTGATTTTTGTGGCTTTGGAAAGACCTTTCTCTTAGCTTTCTAAAGATATATCACACGTCCAAATCCAATAAGTAACGAAGAAACGGAAAGCATTTCAAATTCGTCGCGCAGTGGAGAGAAACCCGAACCGGTCGGGACGAACCCAAACCGGTCGGGACAACCTTGGACCGGTCGGGACAGACCCGAACCGACCAATTTGAGGCTGTTTTCGCGGGACTTCTATTTTTAGACTTCATAACTTACCATATCCCTTATCTTACGTAATATCCTTAGCTTATTAGTTTTTTCTTATTACTTAGGAAAGAAGAAGATGTTAGACTCCTTATTATTAGTATATATACCCTCCTTGGGGTTAGGTTTAATTACACTTTCATATTCATTAGTTTAGATTTAATAACACTTTCTCATTCAGTAGTTTAGTTTAGACTTTTTATTAGCATTATAATTCTTCTAGTTTATAATCCTACTTTTAGATCGTCAATCTTTCAGTTCTTCGGAATCGATATTTTTCCCTTTTCCCTTATTCTCATATTGATTTCTATTATGCTTAATTTCTTTATTGATTTATCATTTATTATGAGTAGCTAATTTATTCTTCTAGGGTTTAAGGGGATCTATGTTAATTGAATTAGGGATGTTAGTTTAATTATTTATTTGATTGATCATTCATATGTTATTGCCTTACACTACAAGAGATACTCCATATAGCTACCATCCACGCGCGACTGAGAAATTCAGTCGCTTATTTAGCGACTGAAAGTACAACGCGCGACTGATATTAGTCGCTGGACGAGGAGATGGATTTTTAAAAAATTAATTATCCTCAGCGACCGAAATCAGTCGCTAAAAAAAACGACGCGCGACCAATTTCAGTCGCTAAAATAGTGAACTAGCGACCGATTTCGGTCGCTAAATCTGTGACCTAGCGACTGAAATCAGTCACTAAAAAAAATGACGCGCGACCGATTTCGGTCGCTAAGGCTACTAAATTTTTTTTAAGTAAACGAACACCCCCCCCCCCCCCCTCCCCCGAGCCATTCTCTCATTTCACTCCCTCTCTCTAAAACCCGTCTCCCTTCTCTCTAAAACTCGCCCCTCCTCCTTTCTTCTTCAATTAACTCATTTTCCTTAAGGTATGTTTATCTATCTATATTTACTTTCAATTATTTATTAATTTCTGTTTTTATCGATTTAAATAAATTATTTATTGGGTTGGATAATTTTTTAGTTGTCGGAATATTTTGTGTAGTTAGAATGTTAATCTCCCAATAGGTTCCCCAATTTGAAATAGGTAGATTGTTAGTATAAAATTAGGGTTTGTGGTTAAGTAGTTAAATGAATTGGGTTGTTTTGATGTGTTAGGAAATTGGAAGTGAAATGCAATTATGCCGATTTAGTGATGTAATTATGGACGGATTGAGTGGAAATAGTACTATGTTTAGATGAATTGAGAATTTTACAGAATATGTGAGTAGTGTATATATATTAGTAAATTACTTTAGAGGAAATAATTTGTATGTGGTTATTGTCTCAATTTTTTTAGATTAAAAAATGAAGAGACAGGAACGAAAATGGATGTATGGGGAAAGATTCGATAAGAGACGACGTCCCACAAAGGAATTTTTAGAGGGTGTTAATCGCTTTCTTGAGTTCGCTAAAACCCATCTCGAATACGCGTCAGAGAGTAGATTTAGGTGTCCTTGTGTGAAATGTAAGAACCTCAAATTCTTGTATAGTATTTTGATTAAGGAACATATTATCTCAAATGGGTTTAGCCCAAATTACTATTATTGGATTTGTCATGGTGAGACGTCTGCTGTTGAGGAATCTGAGGTTGCTCAGAATGAGGGCGGGGTGAGAGGAATGATTGTTGATGTGGTTGAGTGCAATTTGTTTAATGATGAGAGCATGTACACTAACGACGATGACCAACCAACCCCACAAGAGCCAAACCCACGAGCGAAAGCTTTTTTTGATATGTTAGAGGCTGCGGAGAAGCTATTATATGGAGGGTGTGATGTGACATTGTTAGAAGTCGCGTCTATGGTAGTGATCCTTAAATGTGAGTATAACCTACCTTTTGGGTGCGTTGACGGTATCGCTGCGTTGATTAAGAAACTCATCCCAAAAGACAACATTATGACCAAAACATTCTACAATACCAAAAAAAATAGTTAAAGGTCTTGAACTTCCGCATCAAAAGATCGATGCTTGTCCCGATGGATGTATGCTTTTTTGGAAGGACGATGCCGTGCTTGAGGAATGTAAGATATGTGGGAAGGGTAGATACAAAAATATAGATGGGAATATTGTTTTGAGGGGTAAGAAGGGAAAGAGTGTTGCGAGGCAGAAAAAACCTATACCACTTAGTCGACTTACCTACTTTTCCATCGCCCCTAGACTTCAAAAATTATATGCAACCAGAACCATTGCCTAACAAATGAGGTGGCATAAAGAAGAAACTCGTGTAGAGGGGAAGATGTGTCATCCTAGTGACGGGGAAGAGTGGAAACGCTTTGATAGGATTTACCCTGAATTTGCTGAGGAACCCCGTAACGTGAGACTTGGGTTGTGTACCGATGGGGTCGCCCCTTTAGGTCAGTTCGGTAAGTCATACTCATGCTGGCCTGTCATTGTCACACCGTACAACTTACCCCCATGGCTTTGTCTGAAACCACCGTTCATCTTCCTTTCTCTCATTGTTCCCGGCCCAAAAATCCCAAAAACCACTTGGATGTTTACTTACAATCAGTGATAGAGGAATTGAAACACTTGTGGGAAGTAGGGGTGGAGACATATGATGTGTCGTTGAAACAAAATTTCCAGCTGAGAGCATCGCTTTTGTGGACTATAAACGATTTCCCTGCGTATGGGATGTTGAGTGGTTGGTCTACGGCGGGCCAAAAAGCGTGTCCTTGTTGCATGAGTGAAAGTAAAGCATTTTACCTAAGAAATTCAAGCAAAATTAGTTGGTTTGACTATCATAGACAGTTCCTACCCGAGGGTCACATGTACAGGAAGAATAGGAGAGCTTTCAAGAAGGGTGAGGTGGTGCTAGATGAGGCACCGATTCGTCTCCATGGAGATGAGATTTGGGAGGTGATTTCAGAGTTTCAATCTACTGTTGACGGGACCGATCAAGAGTTCAAAGATCTTAAGAAATTAAAAAATGGTTGGTTTAAAAGAAGCATCTTCTTCGACCTTCCATATTGGAGTACTTTATTACTCCGACATAATCTGGACGTGATGCATATTGAGAAGAATTTCTTTGAGCAACTGATTAACACCGTCATGGATGTAGAGGGTAAGACATGTGACACCGTAGGATCCCGAAAATATTTGAAAAAAATTTGTGACCGTCCCAAATTGCATATCAAGCGGGATGGGTCCAAGCCTAGGGCCTTGTTTAGTCTTGATAAGGCTCAGAGAAAGGCCGTGTTAGAGTGGGTAGGGAAACTGAAGTTCCCTGATGGGTATGCATCCGATTTTAGTCGGTGTGTGGACATTAAGAACCTGAAGCTCCAAGGCTTGAAGAGTCACGACTGCCATGTGTTCATGGAGCGGTTACTACCTGTGGCGTTGAAGCACCTTCTGCCGGAAGGTGTTTGGAATCCTATCACTGAGATATCTCAGTTTTTTCGAAATTTTTGTTCGTCGACAGTTACAATTGACGACATGACTCGCTTGGAGGATCAAATTCCTCAGATACTATGCAAACTTGAGATGATCTTCCCACCCTCCTTCTTTAACTCAATGGAGCATCTACCGGTCCACTTGCCCTACGAAGCTAAAGTGGGAGGACCGGTACAATTTAGATGGATGTACCCGTTCGAGAGGTGAGAACTTTCAACTACTTACTTACCCACTAACGTTAGACACTATAATTTGATTACTAACATAATTACTTGATGATTGTCGTAGATTTCTCAACCATTTGAAGAAAAAAATTGGTAACAAGGCTAGGGTCGAGGGCTTCATATGTAATGCTTATTTAACAGAGGAGATAGCCAACTTATGTTCTCTGTATTTCGAGAAAGAAGTGAACACCAAAGCCAAAAATCTGAACCTAGAAACACCCGAGACGATTGACCCCAACATACCAGACTTTTATCAAAGTAAGGTAGGTGAGGGATCGTCATCAGCTGGCGGGTGGAGGACATTAGATGAGAAAGAGTACAATCGTGCTCACATGTACTTGTTATCAAACTGTGAAGTTTTGGAGCCGTACGAGAAGCAGTTTGTAAATGAATTTGGAGCTGCTAATCCACATTTAAATGCTAATGATGTTTGGAATAAGCATGAGGAACAGTTTCCCAGTTGGCTTAAGCAGCATGTAATTTCAGAGAATATTCAGAATGATTTGGTTAGGAGTCTAGCATTAGGTCCTTTGTGGAAGGTTAGGACTTGGAACCGGTATTCGGTTAATGGTTTCAATTTCCATACATTTGCCCATGGTAGCAGTAGGAGTAGATGTAATTTCGGTGTGAGTGTGTCGTCACTTGAGGGTGATGATTACTACGGTCTACTGGAGGACATCTTCGAGTTGTGCTATGTTGGGAATGATCGTGGGTGTAGAGCTGTGGTATTTAAATGCGAATGGAAGGACAACTCAGTGCAAGGTACTAGAGTACATGAAAGGTACAAACTAGTTGAAGTTAATCATACCAAAAAATACTCCAAGTACGATCCGTTTATACTTGCACATCAAGCACACCAAGTGTACTTTGCGCCTTATCCAACCACAAAGAACGACAGAGTTGTATACCAGTGGCGGGCGGTGTTTAAAACTAAGCCACGGGGGGACTATGACACTGATCTCTTCCAAGAGGATGTCATTTCTAGTGGTACAACACTGTCTCCAGTTGATGAGAATCTTTTCGCAATTGATGATGATGACAATACTGAGGTGGATGTGGGGGAAGATTTTGAAGACGATGAAAGTGGTGAGGAGGAGGAAGGTGCTTCTAGTGATATGGTCGAGGAGGAGGACGAGACCAATGATTTAGAGATCAATGACGAGGAGGAGCAGGAAGATGACTACGAGGAAGAGGATGTGGTTGATTCGAGTAGGCAAGTGGAAGATGACAACGACAGTGACGATGATTTCTAGTAGGGTATAGTTTTAGTAAGTTATATTATTTCAACATAGTAATCTGCATTATATATTTTGGGCAAATTATTTCAATATTATGATGTCAATTTCTAACTTTCTAATATGTCTGCAGATATGACATTGGGCAGCAGACTGCGGTTCGGTAGTGGGAGCAGCAGCAGGAGGACCAAGAGGACACCCCGGATGGAGGACCAGAACGAGGTCCAACAAGATAATGAAGAGGAGGTGACAACCGATCAGCAACCAGAGCAACCACAACAGGATCAAGGGCTTCAATATACAGACGACGGGCGCCTAATTATTAGCCCCGATAACACATGGTGAGACATTGCATTTCCTTATTTTGTGAGACATCATCTAATTTCACTCTTTGGTGTAGGTTTCGGACTCGTGCGGTGGTGACTGGTGTGAAGGACAGTTTCATGAATGAATTGACTACTTACTGCACTAGTTGGACCAAGGTGCCTCAGTGGCAGCGGGAGAAGTGGTTTGCGAACTTTAAGGTGAACCATTTTTTTGTTTTATTAATTATCTGTTATTGTTTACAGATTACTAATATAATGACAACAAACAATCTTGCAGATGAAACACTGCTACAACGACGGTCTCGAGGTGGCTGCGCGCGACAGATACATGGACGTTGCAAAGGAAAGATACAAAGACAACATGTGGAAGTTGGCGAACGAGGAAAGGGCACACAAATACCTTAAAGGTTTGATTACTCAATTACTGTTCGTACTTGAATAGAAAGTTGTATATATCTTCAAAATGCTTATTGATCTCAAAGTGTATAAATTGTAGGTGACGCCATTAAACAGTTCGAAGTAGCCCGCTCCGACCCGAAGTTCCTTAAGAGATCGGTCCAGGGGAAGAAGAACAAGAGGCGGGGAGGGGACCCCGAGGTGGAGGCGGAGCGCACCCACTACGGTGGGTCGCAGTCGATGCACCAGCGGGCTATGAATGTTAGTATTTCCTTACCTTTGTTTTTTATTTTGGATTCTTATTTAATGTTTTCATTATAAATTTAAATGAGAAGTCTACATGTACTGTCAACAGTTGAAGAAGCAAACTGGAGAATTCCCTCCGCCTGCGCAGCTATTTCTCGACACGAAGACCAAGGGGGACGACAAAAGCGGTCGATCGTTCGCTACGCAGAAGGACGCCGAAATTTGGGTAAGTTTCAAGCATAAGGCTTCTTTATTTTTTTCCTTTAGAACTCGCCTAATCATGACTCCAATTTCTTGTAGGATTCGTATATGGAGGCCACCAGAGCGCCCGAAAATGTAGGTGTGGACCCGAGCGCGATTTGGTTTAGAGTCGCAGATGGGTACCGCAAGGGAGCGGTGTACGGTACGGGGAACGCTCGTTCCCTGTACTGGACACCACCCAATGCTCGGGGGGCCCATGCGACCTCGACGGAGTGTGTACCATCCGTCGATCAGGAGATGAGGCCGGAAATACAAGAGGAGAGGGCGCTACGGGCGGCTATGGCTGAGAGGATGAAGGAGCAGGATGAGAGGCTGAAGAAGCAGGATGAGAGGCTGAAGATGCAGGAGTCCGTTAACCTGCAAATTCTGGAAGAGCTACAACACCTTAGGAGCATACAGCAGCAGAACTGTAACTACGGCCCCACTCCCCGACCCCGAGATTATAGAGACCCTTTTGGTGGTGACGGTGGTAGTGGTGCGTCAGCTAGTTTCACTGTTAGGTGAGTAGATTGAAAACAGTTTGTAGTTTGTGAATATTTGTTGAAAACAGTTCGTAACAACACTTTTAATTTACTGTATTAAAGACATTTGCGTGCTTGGTTGCCAATTCTGGAGTGTGGAGCTAGCGTAACGTTTGGAACGACGTTTGGAATACTTGGAATGATGTGTGGGAAGTACTTTGGTTGTTGGTTTGTGTTTTTGTGCATATTTTGGCTAGAAATGAAACAAATAAAATCGGCCTATTTCAGGTTAGGTAGCGACTGAAATCAGTCGCTAATTTTCTCATTTTGCTACAGATTTCAGTCGCTGTGGATGCTCAAAGAACGCCACGTCACACCCTTTAGCGATTGGAATCAGTCGCTACTCTAACGCTCTCAGCGACTGAAATCGGTCGCTAAATGGCTGCTATAGCGACTGATTTCAGTCGCTAATTTTAGCGACTGATTTAGTCGCTAATTTTAGCGACTGATTTCAGTCGCTAATTTTAGCGACTGAAATTGGTCACGCGTAGGATTTAGCGACCGATTCAGTCGCTAGACGCGACTATCTGTAGCGACTGTTTCTTAGCGACTATCAACTGTCGCGCGTCTCTTTTTAACAACAGATGACGGTGGCTAAGAGTAGTCGCCACAGACTTAAATTCTTATAGTGTTACTACTTGTTTTGTATCATTGTTTGATTAGTTTGAGACGTTGAACTAGTTGAATGTTTAGGAACCCGAACCTAAGATCGAAAGCCTGGTAAGGGTAGACTTACAAGTAAGTGGGTAGGATAATCTGGTAAGTTTCAAGAGCCCGTCAGAATCTATCCTAAGGTTGACATAAGATCCGAAAGACCATGTCTTTGCCCTAAATAACTGTGATTGATTGATTGAATAATTGATTAACTTTACCCAATTTAATTGCATAGTGAACTGGAAAGCCCTAGATCTCTTTGATATTATTAGAACATCGTTAATTTACATTCTCGTATTAGTTTAGAAAACAAACACAAACAAACCGGAATTAGAATAGTTTAGAATCGGTTATTAGATAATTATCGATTTTCATCCGTCTCTCTGTGGATTCGACCCTTACTTACTGCTAGCTACCTGTTAGTTGTTCGTTATGATTATTTTGATATAGGTGATACGACTTTAGCCTTGTCAATTTTGGCGCCGTTGCCGGGGAGACGGTTTTGTATTATTGCTTATTATTTGTTTTGAAATCTAGATTATTTTGTATATATTTTTTTTATTTCGTATATATTTTTATTTTTAAAATTTTAATTTAATTTTTTTTGTCTAACCATTATGACTATGTTCTACTTTTCTCAATTTACTCATGAGTCACTGCATATTTATTGGGAAAGGCTTGAGTCTTTTATTTTTGAAAGTGACTATCATGTTAATGTTTGGGAGATGTGTGATATGTTGTGGGGTGGTGTGGATGATGAGACACGGGCTAATATTGAGGCAAATTGCAACCGTGTGTTAAACTATATGCCTTATGAGGAGCGATGGAAACTCCTTAAATATATAGCCCGAAACAGCGCAGAGTCTGAGAAGAGGTGGATTGCTTTCATGGCGGAATGCAAGGCGATATTACAAAAACTAACGGCTACTCTAAATGAGTCAAATATTATAGTTGATCCTGCACTATCAACTGATTGTGTTATGAGTACGTCTGTTGCACATATTAGAGAAGATATTGACCAATTTGATGACGATAATGATGAGCCTTTGATTTTTGTCTTGAAAGTCCATTCTCCGGTCATTGAAATTGATTCTAGTATGACTGACAATTTAAAGGTCCAATCTTTGGCTGAAAATCTTGAAGTTTTGAGCACTAATAATATGCCTAATTGTGACTCAATTGATAATTCTAGTTGTCAGCCTACTGAGCTTTCGTCTGAAATCACTATGCCTAACTCTTGTATTGATGCTTCTTGTGTGATTGATGATTTTGTTGATTATTCTACACAAGGGCTCCTCACCGAGGCCCCTTTAGAGGATTTGACGTGTTTTGAGAGTTGTGCATGTAAAGTAAACCCTTGGAAAGCCGAGTTAGATGCGTTAGAAGCAGCACTAAATCATCCAGGAACTCTCGAAACAGAAAATCTTGAGGTATATGGGATTGTGGATACTCCAGTTAAGGTAATAAAACATTCTCATCCACTTGAATCTCCTCCTTACTTTGATGATAGTACAAGTATTCCTCCCATTCCGTGTGAATTAATTGGGGAAAATAATATTGTTGATTTGAGAGGTATTAAGTTGTCCTACATGCCCGATAATTTACAATATTATTTTCCACCATTTATTGACGGATGGGATTATATGTCGAGGACTTTTGAAAGTTTTCAAAGAAATTCTGACAAGCTGAGACGGTCTTTGACATTGATTTTATATGATGTCTTTACTATATCTTGGTGCTACTTATGCTTCTGTTTAGCACATGCGCAGGCATTGATCTACTCCTGCGAGCCTTGAACTGCTATGATTTTAATATTGATGGTTGTGAGTCCGATTCCTAGTCCCTCAGTTAGTTGCTGGTTTAGGGGGACTTATTTGCAGCATATATTGTCGGTATCTTCCCTAATTTTTCTCTTACTTTATTTTTTTATTTTTTTTTCAATTTTTTTTCCTTCTCCTATCTTCCTTTACCCGTTATATTTTTGTCCAATTTTTTTATCTTGGTTCACAATGAGGACATTGTGTGATTTGGTTTGGGGGAATGTTTTGCATGTTGTGTGTTTATTTCGTAAAAAAAAACATTTTTTCCCATTTTTCGTGTGTTTTTGTGTGTTTTTAGCATAGAGTCGTGTTGGCGATGAGGACATTGCATTTGTCGCATGCTTTTTCCTAGTTCTTTGCTCTTTCTTGTGAATGACACTTATTTCCCGTTATTTGAGTTTAGTATTTCTTGAATCTTGTCGCCGATTATGTTTTGAATGTCAAATGAGTAAATTGACCTGTTGTCGAGTAAACTACTTATATTGAGAGACTTAGAGCCTTGAACTAATGACATTCATGATGAGTTTCATATATAGGTTGACAGTAGTACTCCTTATGAGACGTGTAACATCAAATTGCATAAGTATGACATTCGTCTCTTAAATACCTGTATGCATTCGGTTTGTGATTTTAGAACATGAAGAAGAGGCAATCCCCTTTCTTTTATCTAATTCCCATGAACTTCATATAGCCATAATTTGACCTGTTTTGACCTGTTTATTAACTACATGCCATATTTGCCTACCCTAGTCAAGCTAGTTTGGTTAATTAGATGGAATTGTTTTTTCGGGTAAAATTTGGTACTATGTCATGTTGATTGGGGAAGGAAAAAAATGATGATGAATTGAAAGAAAAATCAATGAAAGAAAAGAAGAAGAAAATAGATAGTGAAAAAAAAATGAAACAAGTAAAGGAATATGTTTTTGCTATGAGAAAAGAATTGATCTCTCTGTTTTCGTAGTTGTTGGTGCGAAGTCGGTTATGAAAGGTTGAAAATAAGGTGCTTGGTACTACTTGTAATTCCTTTGATTGAAGTTTGGTAAGGATTTAATAATTCTAATGTTGGTTACGGTTGTACTAGCTTGACTTTTACCTCCACATATCCAAATCATTTTGCCCCTTCTTACCTGACTAGCCTTACTTTATACCATATGTAAGTCCTCGGCATGTGTCTTGGTCCGATTGAATGTGTGTACGGTTGGTAGAGATTGGTATCATGTTAGATTGCATGCGTGTTCTTATAAGTCGCAGTTAGGTGAGTGTTTTGTCTTTTCAATTTTACATAAACTCACAATATTACCCTTACTGAGTGACGAGTGTAAACCGTAAGGAATCTCGACATAGAAGGTTGTGTAAGATTAAAAGTTTGACATTTGAATATTGATTGGAGCTTGATTTTTGAAATTCTTTTACTCTTCATCTTATGTTTTAGAATTTGTTTCTTTAGCATTGGTGGCATTCGCTTGTTGGAGTATTCAATGTTGGGATTCGTGTTGGTAATTAGTTCGGAGCCATTGTTTTTAGTCTTGTCCATACTCTTTGATGATTGCTTTGCTTAGGGACAAGCAAAGGTTTGGTTTGGGGGAATTTGATGAACTCATTTCGTATATATATTTAACCCCAACTTTTCCTTTATTTTGGTTCATTTTCTGTGTCCTAGGAGTCGTTTTTATAACTTTTTATTCTTCTTTGTTATGCCGGGTATTTTGTTTACGTTTTGTTGGAAACGAGACAAATGAAGGTGATTGAGCTATATTTTGGGCAATGACGAGAGTCGAGCCGTGAAATCTACAAGAAAGAAGTGATAAAAGTTAGAGAATACTAAGTGAATACTTGAGGAAGGATGTGAAGTGAAGAAACAATAAAAAACGACAAAGAAATAAGTTGGAAAGCTCAAACAAATACAAATTGAGAAGAAAGAACGATCGCTAAAACAAGGGTCAACTTCAAACGTGCATATATTGAGTTCTACAATTTCGATTGAGCTAATTTTTGTGGCGTTGGAAAGCTCTTTCTCTTAGCTTTCCAAAAGTATATCACACGTCCAAATCCGATAAGTAACGAAGAAACAACAAGCATTTCAAATTCGTCGCGTAGTGCAGAGAAACCCGAACCGGTCGGGACGAACCCAACCGGTCGAGACAAACCTTGAACCGGTCGGGACAGACCCGAACCGACCGGTTTGAGGCTGTTTTCGCGGGACTTCTATTTTTAGACTTCATAACTTACCATAACTCTTATCTTACGTAATATCCTTAGCTTATTAGTTTTCCGTTATTATTTAGGAAAGAAGAAGATGTTAGACTCATTATTATTAGTATATATACCCTCCTTGGGGTTAGGTTTAATTACACTTTCATATTCATTAGTTTAGATTTAATAACACTTTCTCATTCAGTAGTTTAGTTTAGACTTATTATTAGCATTAGGGGTCGTTTGGTTGCCCTCATAAATCATGGGAAGTAGAACTTCCCATGAATTGATAAATTGTGAAGTTGTTTGGTTGCTCACTTCCCGGGAATTGCCACTTCCCAGGAATTGCCACTTCCCAGGAATTGCCACTTCCTCCATAATGGGGGAAGTTACTCACCAAGCCCCCCCTTGGTGTGTAGAACTTCCCGCATGAAGTTATTTCCCACATGACAAACAAACAATATTTTTGTAATTCCCATGAAATACAAATTCACGTGAATTTAAGTTCCCGGTAACTCTATCCTCCCATGGTGAACCAAACGAGCCCTAATTCTTCTAGTTTATAATCCTACTTTTAGATCGTCAATCTTTCAGTTCTTTGTAATCGGTATTTTTCCCTTTTCCCTTATTCTCATATTGATTTCTATTATGCTTAATTTCTTTATTGCTTTATCGTTTATTACGAGTAGCTAATTTATACTTCTAGGGTTGAAGGGGATATATGTTAATTGAATTAGGGATGTTAGTTTAATTATTTATTTGATTGATCATTCATATGTTATTGCCTTACTACTTGTTTTGTATCATTATTTGATTAGTTTGAGACGTTGAACTAGTTGAATGTTTAGGAACCCGAACCTAAGATCGAAAGCCTGGTAAGGGTAGACTTACAAGTAAGTGGGTAGGATAATCTGGTAAGTTGCGAGAGCCCGTCAGAATCTATCCTAAGGTTGACATAAGATCCGAAAGGTCGTGTCTTTGCCCTAAATAACTGTTATTGATTGATTGAATAATTAATTAACTTTACCCAATTTAATTGCATAGTGAACTGGAAAGCCCTAGATCTCTTTAATATTATTAGAACATCGTTAATTTACATTCTCGTATTAGTTTAGAAAACAAACACAAACAAACCGGAATTAGAATAGTTTAGAATCGATTATTAGATCATTAGCGATTTTCATCCGTCTATCTGTGGATTCGACCCTTACTTACTGTTAGCTACCTGTTAGTTGTTCGTTAGAATTATTTTGATATAGGTGATATGACTTTAGCCTTGTCATCCTCAAGTGTCACCTGAAATGTTATATCCCAAATATCGTTTAATATTTTTAAAATAGTAAATTCTTTTAAATGAAGTTTTATATAAAAATAAAATTTAAGGTATAATAATAATAAAATATTATTTTAAAATTTATAGTTTCTAAAGAATAAAAAGGTTTCTGAAAAATATAAATTAAGTCGTACTTAGTCGATTTACAAAATTTTGACGTAAAATCATTTTAAAAATATTTATAATTGTCATATAAAAATTTTGGAATAAAACAAATCCATTTATTTTAGAAAAAATAAAATTTATAAATTTGCACCCATATAAAATAATATGTAAATTTTTATTAAAATAAGATTTTGTAGGTTACTAATCTACTCCATTTTTATAATAATATATAAACAAATGTAAAACTACTAAAGAAAATTAAATACGACCAAAATTACAATTATACAGAATATAAAGTACATAGAATAAACATACGTAGTAAATAGAAGTAAATAAATAAAATACAATGAAAATGATATAAGTAAATTTTATTAATTTAAGTTCTTTTATTCATTTTCTCAATTTCTTATATAAACAGAAATGTAAATGTGATAAGTAAATAATTAAACAGGTGATAATTTAGTCGAGGTGAATTTAGTTATAATAAAATATCACGTAACATTTTTATATATATACATAAGTACTTTAGTCATACAAATAAGCTTAAATATTTAAGTAAGCAATTTACTAAGTTATTAACACAATATACTTATACATATAAAATGTTGTTAAAAGAAAAGTTTGGTTACCTTAATAGCTACTATTTATTATTTATATTAAAACTAAAGAGTGTCGGGGTCGATGATGTCGTCTAAACTGGGAATATCGTCTCCTTCTTCTTCTAGAACGATACATTTACCCATACAAAAGAAAATAAATTAGTTAGATTCTGACCTTACTAAAATAGTAAAAAGTAAAATAATAAGTACCGTAAGTAAAATAGACTAATAAGATGAAAGGTTGGAGGAGTATTAAATACTTACGTATTTACGTGAAGGAATAAGTTTACGGTATGTTGATGATATGAAGAAAAAAATGAGTTACTAACACTCCCATTTATAGGAGTTTATGTCTCCTCCCTCGTAGCTTGATTCATAACTCTAGAGTGTAGAGTAGGAAATCTTAGTAATAACCCTAGACTAATGCATGCAAGACATGCACTTAATTGCATGCATACGTAAACATTATTATTATTATTATTATTATTATTATTATTATTATTATTTTGGTCCCAAATAATTCATTTCAATCTATATTTCAGACAAATAAACGTCTTTTATTCTTAAAAAGTTGAAATATAAGGTTACTGGTTTAAAATAATGGAACCCGTAATATTTATTTTAAAAATTTTGTAAGACGTAAGTACGTTCCGTGGTACCTGTTCACGACCTCGTGTAACTGGATTTTAAAATGTTATAAAAATTTTGGTAAATCATTTTCAAATTTTATGAGACGAGAAAATGTCAGAATGACAGGTTACTATTAAAATATTTTCGAATCTTAAACTTTGTTTAACAAAAGATAGAAATTTTAAATACGTTTATTAAATACGGAGTGTTACAAAAGGATAGACATAGTCTAAATGTTTTAAATAAGGTTCAATTGTTGACCAACGCCATTTGCAGTGCGGACTGCGGATCCTCTGTCCCACTTTTGTATCCCATACTCTCATTCTATGTGTAACTCCATATATTAGATGATACATCGCCTATTACGTACTCCCTCCCATCCATTCAATTCTTTGCATAGACCCAAGTATATATAAAATATGTAACAAATATCATAATTTGTTGATGTGTCATCTAGTGTATGGAATGACACACGGATAAGACGTAAAAGTGAGACAAATGATCCGCACTGATTTGCAAGTACCAATTAATGTCACAATTTATCACATTGACTCTTAAGTCTTAACTCACACAGTTATTTATTTATTACTCCCTCCGTTTCAATGAATTGTTTGCCTTTACTTTTGGCACCAAGGACAAGAGATCCAATTAGAAGGTGACATGTGGAGCCAAGAGTCAAATTACACATAAAAAACATTCCTAAAATAGAAAGGCAAACAATTCATTGAGACGCCCCAATATGGAATAGGCAAACAATTCATTGGAACGGAGGGAGTAATTCATTTAGTCCACAATTTACACAGTTCTCATCAGGGTCATATAAGAGCATGCACATTAGAGCATGCTGTGCGAGAACGAGAAAGCCAGCAAGGCAAATAAACATTAAAAAAATGTAGATGAAGATGAGTTGGCAGGGAATAGGGAGCGAAAATCTCGCCTGCGCGAGAAATAGAATGGCAGTAAATTTCTGCCAAACTTGCAGGCTTTATTATTTTTATTTCTTTTAATTATTAAAATATTAATTTTCATATAAAACAAAAAATGCGTACGTATTTAATTGTAAAACGTTGTTTATTATTATAACTATAATTAGCATCTGCGATTAGTATCGTTAATTTTTACTTAGTTAGACGTCATAAAATTTAACGACCAGATGGAGCATAATAAAATTTAACGACCCAAAATCGTTCCAAGTTGACTCGCTTGTGACCCGTTAGGCGATATAACCTGATGATTAGCTAACTGAACTCGATATAACCCGACCCGAATGACCCAATTACTAATGATCCTTCCATTTACATTTCGTATTTTAATATTTTCAGAAACACTGTACATGTTTTTAAGAGATTTATAAACACATACTTATAATTTTAAATTTAAGCGTTTGGGTTAACAATTTTTTAAGAGACCGTCTTAAAGTTAATAATACATATTTTTAAATAAATGTTAATTGATGAATTATTGAGGTAGATAGTGGGGTATAAAAAAAGTAAGAGAGAGAATGATAAATGAATTCTTGTTGATGTAGGATGTTTTTGGTGAAGATGTAAGAGTGGGTGGAAGAGTGATGTGGATGTTGAATAGGATAGAGAAAAGGTGAAAAAGTGAAAGATGAGAATTGGGTAATTCTTGTTGATGTAGATGCGAAATCACAAAATGACACAGCTTCGTCTTGCACAATAGGATCATAAATCATACGCAATATATACTCATGACTTATAACGACAAGGATATCTCCTCAGCGCATAACTCATAACTCCTTTAATTCCTTCAGGCACGCACCGCCACTGTTCACTTGGACCTATAAATGTTATGAAAATTATACTTCCTCCGTTTTTTATTTATTGCCCCATTTCATTAAAATACTCCACCTATATATTGATGAAATGGGGCGAAAATTTATAACCAGAGGGAGTACTAACTAGTTTTCTGACCCGTGCAATGCACGAGATTTCTATAATATTTATTATTAGGAACAATTGTATGTATACAGTTTCGCCTGTTACCCGTGAAAATCACGGTGTATTGTAAATAAATTGTATAAGCTCACACTTAAACACGATCTAATTTTCTTAAAAAAAATTTGGTATAGGAATGTCATTCACTGACATGCAACAACATATTATGTGAATTCTTATTTATAACTTTCGGTATATAAACAGACAACAAATTTTGCATAAACAAAGATATCTATGTAATATAGGTTGAATAATTAAGTATAAAAAAACATGAATGAGTTAATTGAACATTGAGTATTTTTTATTATCCAAAATTACCTATGTCAACAGTACATTCAATAGTTCTATTAAACTTTTCCATCATGAACATTTTTTACTTAAATACTATTGTTTGAAATTGTTACACTACAAGATCATTGGTCTTGAACTTGTTAGACTTTATGATAGGCTTAATAAGTGATTAAGTTATTTGATCGATTTAGAGTTACTAAAGTGTGGTCCATTTGGTTGTCACTACTATAAACTCTATCTCTATCTCCTATCTTCCACTAATCCTATATTTCATTAACCACTATACATAAATTTTATCTAGTTATAAACTTATCATTGATGTAAAGATTAGTATAAATACACAATAGTATTTAAGTAAAAAATGTTCATGATGGAAAAGTTTAATAGAAGTAATTTTCATAACATTTATGGGTCCAAGTGAACAGTGGCGGTGCGTGCCTGAAGGAATTAAAAGAGTTATGAGTTATGCGCTGACGAGATATCCTTGTCATTATAAGTCATGAGTATATATTGCGTATGATTTATGATCCTATGGTGCAATGATGAAGCTGTGTCATTTTGTGATTTATATGACCCTGATGAGAACTGTGTAAATTGTGGACTAAATGAAGTAATAAATAAATAACTGTGTGAGTTAAGAGTCAATGTGATAAATTGTGACATTAATTGGTACTTGCAAATCAGTGCGGATCATTTGTCTCACTTTTGCGTCCTATTTGTGTGTCATTCCATACACTAGATGACACATCAACAAATTATGATATTTGTTACATATTTTATCTATTCAATTCTTTACGTGGGGTTGTTTTTGTGAGGAGAAATGGTGGGTCTATGCAAAGAATTGAATGGATGGGAGGGAGTACGTAATAGGCGATGTATCATCTAATATATGGAGTTGCACATAAAATGAGAGTATGGGACACAAAATTGAGACAAAGGATCCGCAGTCCGCATAGCAAATGGCGTTGGTCAACAGTTGAACCTTATTTAAAACATTTAGACTATGTCTATCCTTTTGTAACACTCCGTGTTTAATAAACGTATTTAAAATTTCTATCTTTTGTTAAACCAAGTTTAAGACTCGAAAATATTTTAATAGTAACCTGTCATTCTGACATTTTCTCGTCTCATAAAATTTGAAAATGATTTACCAAAATTTTTATAACGTTTTAAAATCCAGTTACACGAGGTCGTGAACAAGTACCACGGAACGTACTTACGTCTTACAAAATTTTTAAAATAAATGTTACGGGTTCCATTATTTTAGGCCAGTAACCTTATATTTCAACTTTTTAAGAATAAAAGACGTTTATTTGTCTGAAATATAGATCGAAATGAATTATTTGGGACCAAAATAATAATAATAATAATAATAATAATAATAATAATAATAATAATAATAATAATATTTCATGAGTGTAATCCAAGTGAGATCGCTACCCCCAAACTTATGAAGTCTTTGGCAGATATATATTTCATGAGGGTTGTGGCTACTGCAGAATCAGATTTCTCCTTGACCTCCTGTCAGGTTGCCTTATGGAAGTCTCAGCAAGGCCATCATGCTTCTGATTGGCTCCGCGCTGTCCCCATTTCTGGGTTGGGTCAGACTATGAACGGTCGGACGTACCGATGTGTGCTTAGCTATCGGTTGGGCATTCCCTTGTTTTCTGTGCCTGGGTCGTATTCTGCCTGCTCTAGGGTTTTTGGCGGCGATATTTATGGGGACCATGCCGTGTCTTGCGCGGGGGTTGTCGGTATTAAACATCGACATAACCTCGTTTGTGACACTCTTTTGGATATTTGTTTCCGTTCCGGGGTCTCGGCTGGTAAGGAGATCAATATTGGTTTGATTGATGATCATGACAGATCCTTGCGTCCTGCAGATTTGCTTCTTTATTCGTGGGACAGGGGGCGTGACGTTTGCGTAGATCTTACCGGGTCTTCTCCTTTGACTCAGTCCGGGCTTTCTGATTTCGCATCAGGCCGTGTTGTGGGCGACGCTGCTCGGCGCAAATGCGCTAAATATAGGGGCCTATGCTCGGGGCTCGGGTATGGGTTTTTGCCTTTTTCATTTTCTTCGCTAGGGGAATTGGAGGCCGATGATATCGGCTTACTCAAGAGGATTCAGAAATTTTCTATAGCACAGGATGCCGGAGCACGCGCTGTTCTTATTTTTACCAGAATTAGCTTTACTATAGCTAAGGGGGTGGGGGTCCAGATTGTATCTCGACTACCCACCAAATTTTTGTAAACTGCTTTTTTATTCATCAATAATAATACTTAATACGGAAAATAATAATAATAATAATAATAATAATTATTATTATTATTATAATGTTTACGTATGCATGCAATTAAGTGCATGTCTTGCATGCATTAGTCTAGGGTTATTACTAAGATTTCCTACTCTACACTCTAGAGTTATGAATCAAGCTACGAGGGAGGAGACATAAACTCCTATAAATAGGAGTGTTAGTAACTCAGTTTTTTCTTCATATCATCAACATACCGTAAACTTATTCCTTCACGTAAGTATTTACTACTCCTCCAACCTTTCATCTTATTAGTCTATTTTACTTACGATACTTATTATTTTATTTTTTATTATTTTAGTAAGGTCAGAATCTAACTAATTTATTTTCTTTTGTATGGGTAAATTTATCGTTCTAGAAGGAGGAGACAATATTCCCAGTTTAGACGACATCATCGACCCCGACAATCTTTAGTTCTAATATAAAAAATAAATAGTAGCTACTAAGGTAACCAAACTTTTCTTTTAACAACATTTTATATGTATAAGTATATTGTGTTACTAACTTAATAAATTGCTTACTTAAATATTTAAGCTTATTTGTATGACTAAAGTACTTATGTATATATATAAAAATGTTACGTGATATTTTATTATGACTAAATTCAACTCGACTAAATTATCACCTGTTTAATTATTTACTTATCACATTTACATTTCTCTTTATATAAGAAATTGAGAAAATGAATAAAAGAACTTGAATTAATAAAATTTACTTATATCATTTTCATTGTATTTTATTTATTTACTTCTATTTGCTATGTATGTTTACTTTATGTACTTTATATTCTGTATAATTGTAATTTTGGTCGTATTTAATTTTTTTTAGTACTTTTACATTTGGTTATATATTATTATAAAAATGGAGTAGATTAGTAACCTACAAAATCTTATTTTAATAAAAATTCACATACTATTTTATATGGGTACAAATTTATAAATTTCATTTTTTCTAAAATAAATGGATTTGTTTTATTCCGAAATTTCTACATGACAATTATAAATATTTTTAAAATGATTTTACGTCAAAATTTTGTAAATCGACTAAGTACGACTTAATTTATATTTTTCAGAAACCTTTTTATTCTTTAGAAACTATAAATTTTAAAATAATATTTTATTATTATTATACCTTAAATTTTATTTTTATATAAAACTTCATTTAAAAGAATTTACTATTTTAAAAATATTAAACGATATTTGGGATATAAAGTTTCAGGTGACACTTGAGGATGACAAGGCTAAAGTCATATCACCTATATCAAAATAATCCTAACGAACAACTAACAGGTAGCTAACAGTAATATAAGTAAGGGTCGAATCCACAGAGAGACGGATGAAAATCGCTAATGATCTAATAATCGATTCTAAACTATTCTAATTCCCGTTTGTTTGTGTTTGTTTTCTAAACTAATACGAGAATGTAAATTAACGATGTTTTAATAATATCAAAGAGATCTAGGGCTTTCCAGTTCACTATGCAATTAAATTGGGTAAAGTTAATTAATTATTCCATCAATCAATCACAGTTATTTAGGGCAAAGACACGGCCTTTCGGATCTTATGTCAACCTTAGGATAGATTCTGACGGGTTCTCGCAACTTACCAGATTATCCTACCCACTTACTTGTAAGTCTACCCTTACCAGGCTTTCGATCTTAGGTTCGGGTTCCTAAACATTCAACTAGTTCAACGTCACAAACTAACCAAACAATGATACAAAACAAGTAATAAGACAATAACATATGAATGATCAATCAAATAAATAATTAAACTAACATCCCTAATTCAATTAACATAGATCCCCTTCAACCCTAGAAGAATAAATTAGTTACTCATAATAAACGATAAATCAATAAAGAAATTAAGCATAATAGAAGTCAATATGAAAATAAGGGAAAAGGGAAAAATACCGATTACGAAGAACTGAAAGATTGACGATCTAAAAGTATGATTACAAACTAGAAGAATTCTAATGCTAATAAAAAGTCTAAACTAAACTACTAAATGCGAAAGTGTTATTAAATCTAAACTAATGAATATTAAAGTGTAATTAAACCTAACCCCAAGGAGGGTATATATACTAATAATAAGAAGTCTAACATCTTCTCCTTTCCTAAATAATAAGAAAAAACTAATAAGCTAAGAATATTACGTAAGATAAGAGTTATGGTAAGTTATGAAGTCTAAAAATAGAAGTCCCGTGAAAACAGCCTCAAACCGATCGGTTCGGGTCTGTCCCGACCGGTTCAAGGTTGTCCCGACCGGTTCGGGTTTCTCTACACTGCGCGACGAATTTGAAATGCTTGTTGTTTCTTCGTTACTTATTGGATTTGGACGTGTGATATACCTTTGAAATGCTAAGAGAAATGGATTTCTAACGCCACAAAAATCAGCTCAATTGGAGTTGTAGAACTCAATGTATGTACGTTTGAAGTTGACCCTTATTTTAGCGATCGTTCTTTCTTCTCGATTTGTATTTGTTTGAGTTTTCCAACTTTTTTCTTTGTTGTTTCTTATTTTTTCTTCACTTCACGCCCTTCCTCAAGTATTCACTTAGTATTCTCTAACTTTTATCACTTCTTTCTTGTAGATTTCACGGCTCGACTCTCGTCATTGCCAAAAATATAGCTCAATCACCTTCATTTAATTTGTCTCGTTTCCAACAAAACGTAAACAAAATACCCGGCATAACAAAGAAGAATAAAAAGTTATAAAAATGACTCCTAGGACACAGAAAATGAACCAAAATAAAGGAAAAGTTGGGGCTAAGTATATATACGAAATGAGTTTATCAAATTCCCCCAAACAAAGCTCTGCTTGTCCCTAAGCAAAGCAATCATAAAAGAGTATGGACAAGACTAAAAACAATGGCTCCGAATTAATTACCAACACGAATCCCAACATCGAATACTCCAACAAGCGAATGACACCAATGCTAAAGAAACAAATTCTAAAACATAAGATGAAGAGTAAAAGAATTTCAAAAATCAAACTCCAATCAATATTCAAATGCCAAACTTATAATCTTGCAAAACCTTCTATGTCGAGATTCCTTACGGTTTACACTCGTCACTCAGTAAGGGTAATATTGTGAGTTTATGTAAAATTGGAAAGACAAAACACTCACCTAACTGCGACTTATAAGAACATGCATGCAATCTAACATGATACCAATCTCTACCAACCGTACATACACATTCAATCGGACCAAGACACATGCCGAGGACTTACATATGGTATAAAGTGAGGCAAGTCGGGTATGAAGGGGCAAAACGATTTGGATATGTGGAGGTAAAAGTCAAGCTAGTACAACCGTAACCAACATTAGAATTATTTCATCCTTACCAACCTTCAATCAAAGGAACTACAAGTAGTACAAAGCACCTTATTTTCAACCTTTTATAACCGACTTCGCACCAACAACTACGAAAACAGAGAGATCAATTCTTTTCTCATAGCAAAAACATATTCCTTTACTTGGTTCACTTTTCTTTTTTTCACTATCTCCTTTCTTCTTCTTTTCTTTCATTGATTTTTCTTTCAATTCATCATCATATTTTTTCCTTCCCCAATCAACATGACATAGTACCAAATTTTACCCAAAAAAAAAACAATTCCGTCTAATTAACCAAACTAGCTAGGCTAGGGTAGGGTATGGCATGTAGTTAATAAACGGGTCAAAACAGGTCAAATTATGGCTATGTGAAGTTCATGGGAATTAGACAAAAGAAAGGGGATTGCCTCTTCTTCATGTGCTAAAATCACAAACCGAATGCATACAAGTATTTAAGAGACGAATGTCATACTTATGCAATTTGATGTTACATGTCTCATAAAGAGTACTACTCTCAACCTATATATGAAACTGATCATGAATGTCATCAGTTCAAGGCTCTAAGTCTCACAACATAAGTAGTTTACTCGACAACAGGTCAATTTACTCATTTGACATTCAAAACATAATTGGCGACAAGAATCAAGAAATACTAAACTCAAATAACGGAAAATAAGTGTCATTCACAAGAAAGAGCAAAGAACTAGGGAAAAGCATGCGACAAATGCAATGTCCTCATCGCCGACACGACTCTATGCTAAAAACACACAAAAACACACGAAAAACGGAAAAAAAATGTTTTTTTTTACGAAATAAACACACAACATGTAAAACATTCCCCCAAACCAAATCATACAATGTCCTCATTGTGAACCAAGATAAAAAAAAATAGGACAAAAATATAACGGGTAAAGGAAGATAGGAGAAAGAAAAAAAATTGAAAAAAAAAATAAAAAAATAAAGTAAGAGAAAAATTAGGGAAGATACCGACAATATATGCCGCAAATAAGTCCCCCCAAACCAGCAACCAACTGAGGGACTAGGAATCGGACTCACAACCATCAATATTAAAATCATAGCAGTTCAAGGCTCGCAGGAGTAGATCAAATGCATGCGCATGTGCTAAACAGAAGCATAAGTAGCACCAAGATATAGTAAAGACATCATGCAAAATCAATGTCAAAGACCGTCTCAACTTGTCAGACTTTCTTTGAAAACTTTCAAAAGTCCTCGACATATAATCTCATCCGTCAATAAATGGTGGAAAATAATATTGTAAATTATCGGGCATGTAGGACAACTTAATACCTCTCAAATCAACAATATTATTTTCCCCAATTAATTCACACGGAATGGGAGGAATACTTGTACTATCATCAAAGTAAGGAGGAGATTCGAGTGGATGAGAATGTTTTATTACCCTAACTGGAGTATCCACAATCCCATATACCTCAAGATTTTCTGTTTCGAGAGTTCCTAGAAGATTTAGTGCTGCTTCTAACGCATCTACCTCGGCTTTCCAAGGGTTTACTTTACATGCACAACTCTCAAAACACGCCAAATCCTCTAAAGGGGCCTCGGTGATGAGCGCTTGTGTAAAATAATCAACAAAATCATCAATCACACAAGAAGCATCAATACAAGAGTTAGGCATAGTGATTTCAGACGAAAGCTCAGTAGGCTGACAACTAGAATTATCAATTGAGTCACAATTAGGCATATTATTAGTGCTCAAAACTTCAAGATTTCCAGCCAAAGATTGGACCTTTAAATTGTCGGTCATACTAGAACTAATTTCAATGACCGGAGAATGGACTTTCAAGGCAAAAATCAAAGGCTCATCATTATCGTCATCAAATTGGTCAATATCTTCTCTAATATGTGCAACAGACGTACTCATAACACAGTTAGTTGATGGTGCGCGATCAACTATAATATTTGACTCATTTAGAGTAGCCGTTAATTTTTGCAATATCGCCTTGCATTCTGCCATGAAAGCAATCCACCTCTTCTCTGACTCAGCGCTGTTTCGGGCTATATATTTAAGGAGTTCCCGTCGCTTCTCATAAGGCATATAGTTAAACATCCCGTTGCAATTTGCCTCAATATTAGCCCGTGTTTCATCATCCACACCAGCCCACAACATATCACACATCTCCCAAACATTAACATGATAGTCACTTTCAAATATAAAAGACTCAAGCCTTTCCCAATAAATATGCAGTGACTCATGAGTAAATTGAGGAAAGTAGAACATAGTCATAATGGTTAGACAAAAAAAATAAATTAAATTTTTAAAAATAAAAATATATATGAAATAAATAAAATATATATACAAAATAATCTAGAATCCAAAACAAATAATAAGCAATAATACAAAATCGTCTCTCCGGCAACGGCGCCAAAATTGACAAGGCTAAAGTCGTATCACCTATATCAAAATAATCATAACGAACAACTAACAGGTAGCTAGCAGTAAGTAATGGTCGAATCCACAGAGAGACGGATGAAAATCGCTAATTATCTAATAATCGATTCTAAAATATTCTAATTCCGGTTTGTTTGTGTTTGTTTTCTAAACTAATACGAGAATGTAAATTAACGATGTTCTAATAATATCAAAGAGATCTAGGGCTTTCCAGTTCACTATGCAATTAAATTGGGTAAAGTTAATTAATTATTCAATCAATCAATCACAGTTATTTAGGGCAAAGACACGACCTTTCGGATCTTATGTCAACCTTAGGATAGATTCTGACGGGCTCTCGCAACTTACCAGATTATCCTACCCACTTACTTGTAAGTCTACCCTTACCAGGCTTTCGATCTTAGGTTCGGGTTCCTAAACATTCAACTAGTTCAACGTCTCAAACTAATCAAACAATGATACAAAACAAGTGGTAAGGCAATAACATATGAATGATCAATCAAATAAATAACTAAACATACCTAATTCAATTAACATAGATCTTCAACCCTAGAAGAATAAATTTAGCTACTCATAATAAACGATAAAGCAATAAAGAAATTAAGCATAATAGAAATCAATATGAGAATTAGGGAAAAGGGGAAAATACCGATTACGAAGAACTTAAAGATTGACGATCTAAAAGTAGGATTACAAACTAGAAGAATTCTAATGCTAATAAAAAGTCTAAACTAAACTACTTAATGAGAAAGTGTTATTAAATCTAAACTAATGAATACGAAAGTGTAATTAAACCTAACCCCAAGGAGGGTATATATACCAATAATAAGGAGTCTAACATCTTCTCCTTTCCTAAGACCATGTCCATCCATCATTCTCCATTCATTCTTAGAGAAGAATGGAGAGATGGGCTTTCTCCATCCATGAAGAATGTATTCTTCAAGGAGGAGAATTAAAATTCATCCGCCCAAACGAATGGAGGGAGGAGAGGAGCATTGGGACCCTCGACAACTTTATGTCTTATCATTTCTATTTTTTTTATCACAAAGACACTATTTTAGTACCGGAAAAAATTAAAATGTTTCATGTTCGGACCCACTCGAGAATGAAAAACTTACTCTTGGATGGAGGAGTTTTTTTTAGGATGGAGAAATTGGGCAGAGATAATGAGGTGGAAGGAGTGGATTCTACCCAAGAATGGAAAAACCATTCTTGGGTAAGCATGCTCTAAATAATAAGAAAAAACTAATAAGCTAAGGATATTACGTAAGATAAGAGTTATGGTAAGTTATGAAGTCTAAAAATAGAAGTCCCGTGAAAACAGCCTCAAACGGTCGGTTCAGGTCTGTCCCGACCGGTTCAAGGTTGTCCCGACCGGTTTGGGTTCGTCCCGACCGGTTCGGGTTTATTGGATTTGGATGTGTGATATACCTTTGGAATGCTAAGAGAAAGGGATTTCTAACGCCACAAAAATCAGCTCAATTTGATTTGTAGAATTCAATATATGTACGTTTGAAGTTGACCCTTATTTTAGCGATCGTTCTTTCTTCTCGATTTGTATTTGTTTGAGCTTTCCAACTTTTTTCTTTGTTGTTTCTTATTTTTTTCTTCACTTCACGCCCTTCCTCAAGTATTCACTTAGTATTCTCTAACTTTTATCACTTCTTTCTTGTAGATTTCACGGCTCGACTCTCGTCATTGTCCAAAATATAGCTCAATCACCTTCATTTGTCTCGTTTCCAACAAAATGTAAACAAAATACCCGGAATAACAAAGAAGAATAAAAAGTTATAAAAATGACTCCTAGGACACAGAAAATGAACCAAAATAAAGGAAAAGTTGAGGTTAAATATATATACGAAATGAGTTCATCAGAGGATTAAAGTATAATGTTGTCACACTGAAAGTAAGTATTTGAGGATTTGACTGTTTCAAATGAGTCTGACCAATTATTGAAGGTCACCAAATAAAATACTAATTGTTCACGGACAACTTTTATATAAAGTTTACGATGCGAGTCTGGAACGAATAGCTTGTGTTGGATTCTACCACTCGTGGTGTTTCGACTGCACTTGTAATGAAAAGCAAACTCAAATGCTGCGGCTGAGAGTCAACCTAGTGTTTAAGGTAGTCGTCCTACAGCAGTGAGAGCTGCGGTTCAAGAGTCTGCGTAGCGTATGTGCGCATATATAAACAAGTACTTGATCAGTATTACTACCTAGGTTATGGGGGCAGAACAAGATTCTGAAAACTGCGGGTTCCCTCTTTGTGATGCAGAGAATGTAATTATCAGCTTTCACTTCGCCCAGAGCCCCATCTGAATAAACATATAATATAATTGAAGTTCGACCCAGTTGAGCCTTATGGGTGAGATGTAAACCTCATGAGATCAGTTCGGTCTACGAGTCGGTAACACGGTTACTTTTATTGGTGAGATGCAAGCCAATAGGATGTAGCGGTGATACTAGGAGCCACGACTCGTGTGTTTATATGTTCACTTGAAAAATGATTTAAAAATCAAATGGCTGCCAATATCCCATTTTCTAAACTTTATCGTTTTCATCACCTCACATGTTGTTTAATTGGAATAGAGGAAACTATCTGTTACGTGATATCCTTTAATATTTTTATAAGCATATTATTTGTTATTCACATGATTGTCTTATGTGTATGAGGGGATGTTAGATGAACGGCTTGGTTGCTGTCCCGCTCAGCGGCCACTGTTTTATTTTTTGCAGGTCTGAGACGTTGAGGAATCGAGCGAGAGAGATTTAATAACATGTTTGTATAAAATACAATTTATATTCTGTACTAAGTGAATCAAGACTATGTAATTAATAGTCGTTTGTTGTAAAGGATCCGTACCGATCCAGATTTATTTAAACTCTGATATAATTTTGATTAAATGACTTAGATAACTTTCCGCATTATCTATTAATTTAAGTCATCGAAAATCCGAGTTGTTACACCTTTGGTATCATTCACCAAGGTCTAACCTATACTATATTCTTATTTATTTACAACATATCTTATCAAACCTACACTAACTTTCCTACCTTTATTCACAACTTCCTTTCACCATGGTCATACAGATATATTATTCTTTATTGTTTTTTCCCATCTAAATTAAAAAAAATCATTTTATTGAACAATAAATTATTACTTTTACAAAGTCGGTCATATTACATCAATGGAAAATAGTACCTTTTACGAATTTATATTTTTATTATTTTGAAAAAAAAACATATTTTTTTTATAATAAATGAGACAAATATATAAGTAGCTAATTACGGTTGCCAAATTACACTGTTACTCAACTTAATTATTTCAATATTTTGAGTAATTAAAAAACTTTTATCCATATTTTGAGTAGTTTTTTTAAAGATAAAAGAGAGTAATTAATAAGGGAGAAAATGAACAAAAAAATTTGGAGTAAAAGTATGTCAAAGTCGATCTCTATTCATAGACCATGAAAAAATATGAATATTGGAGATTTTTTTAATAAAATATGTTTTAAAATATATCCATTCCAAAGTTTATAACAAATATAAAAAATAAAGCTAATTAGAATAAGTCATGTGTCAAGGTGGAGAATGGGGTGGGAGAGGTCCTCTCAAGTAGGGTTGTCCAAAAGTGACCCGGACCGATAAACCGGACCGGATCGGACCGTAAGGTCCGGGTCGGTTCGGACCGGGGCATATACCGGTCTGGTCTGCGAGTCGCCAAAAACTTGGTGACCGGTCCACGGTCCAGTTCGGTCCGGTCCACACTTTTAAAATAAAATAAAATTTAGTGTATTTTTACGGTCCGGTCTTAAGAAGGTCCGGTCCGGTCCGAGTTTCTTTGTTAACCGGTCCGGTCAGCGAGTTTGGATTTTTGGGGTTGCCGATCCGCGGGTCAATCCGGTCCAGGTTTGGATCGGTGAACACCCCTACTCGATCTCAAGACCAAATGATATACAAAATGGGTTAGAATCCAAAATTTTTATTACTTTTCACCCTCCTCTTCCACCTCCTTTCCAACCTCCAATAAACATAGTCTTAATGCCACCTTTATTTGCCAACAAAGACAAGAACTTTATTAACAACGAAAGGCACAAGCCACTAGGGAACGCGCGGTATTCGATGTAAAAGAAGTTTTGGCACGTTAAGCTATAAATGTAGTTGATTTTAATGTAAAATATTTGATTGAATGTTTAGAGATTTCGCCTATCACCGTCCTAAAACATGTAAATTGTTGACAAACTTAAGTCATTTAACACTGAATATACGTGTACTATGTTTCATACCACGTATTACAGAAGACAGCTTCTTATTTGTGACGAAAATATCCGTCTTAAGCTTATGATTGTTCAAATATATGGGAGAAGACAAAACTACGAGCCCAGAGTGCAGGAAAAGTCTTTTGGCATTTGTAGACACCAAAATTTTGTATATTTCGGTATCTATTTATGTCTAATATTTTTAGTATTTAGAGATAATTATCAATAAATATTGTGATAATATCTTAGGATACTTTAGAATATTCTTAACTTTCTCTCTAAGATACTAGGCTATAAATACGGGTCTTGTGTCTAGGTTTAGAAGAGGTCAGATGGAATAAGTCTCAAACACGACCCCATCATCCTACTACCAAATTGTAGGTAAATGGAATAAGTCACAAAAAAGACCCCATCTTCCCCTACGGATCTAAGTCGATAAGACCCCGTAGAAATATCAACCCCTAGCCTTCGAGATGGAATCAAGAGATCAACGAAAGTTGTAACCATCAATCTTTTGATTATAAATAAAAACTCTTATTTTCATATTATTTTGTATCTGTTATTCAATTATCGCAGGTGCGAAATTTTATGTTTTACAAATTGGTGAACCCGACGTGAAGATTTTCGCTCTTCATCTCCAATCTCGAAGGATCAAGATCGTTAGAACTCATGGGGGCAAACAAAATCGACCTCAAGTCTTTCTACAAAGTTTCGAGACAAAGTTGCAACCGACTTCGAAGTATCTACAACAAGTCTCGAAGGGGCATTTGTAGACACCAAAATTTTGTATATTTCGGTATCTATTTATGTCTAATATCTTTAGTATTTAGAGATAATTATCAATAAATATTGTGATAATATCTTAGGTGCTTTAGAATATTCTTAACTTTCTCTCTAAGATACTAGGCTATAAATACGGGTCTTGTGTCTAGGTTTAGAAGAGGTCAGATGGAATAAGTCTCAAACGACCCCATCATCCTACTACCAAATTGTAGGTAAATGGAATAAGTCACAAAAAAGACCCCATCTTTCCCCTACGGATCTAAGTCGATAAGACCTCCGTAGAACTATCAAAAAAACCCTACCTTCGAGATTGGAATCAAGAGATTCACGGAAATTGTAACACGCAATCTTTCGATTATCAAATAAAACTCGTATTCCATATTATTTTGTATCTGTAATTTTAATTATCGCAGGTGTGAAATTTTATGTTTTACAAATAATTTTTAAAACATAAAATTTCACACCTGCGATAATTAAAATAACAGATACAAAATAATATGGAATACGAGTTTTATTTGATAATCGAAAGATTGCGTGTTACAATTTCCGTGGATCTCTTGATTCCAATTTCGAAGGTTAGGTTTTGATAGTGCTACGGACGTCTTATCGACTTGAATTCCGTAGGGGGAAGATGGAGTCTTTTTGATGACTTATTCCATTTACCTACAATTTGGTAGTAGGATGATGGGGTCGTTTGAGACTTATTCCATCTGACCTCTTCTAAACCTAGACACAAGACCCGTATTTATAGCCTAGTATCTTAGAGAGAAAGTTAAGAATATTCTAAAGTATCCTAAGATATTATCACAATATTTATTAATAATTATCTCTAAATACTAAAGATATTAGACATAAATAGATACCGAAATATACAAAATTTTGGTGTCTACAACATTTCCTTCTTAGAGTGGTATATTTGACCTTTTTTAACATTATAACGGATATGTTCGTCGCAAGGAATACCAACTGATTACATAATTCAATGAGGGTGTCAGTGTCACCCCTTCAACCTCTTCTAGCCCTTCTCTCGCACTCCCCCATCTACTCCACCCCATCTAGAGCTCTTTCTCTTCCTGATCATGATTGTCAATCTACTCATATTAGTCTTCCACACCCACATGCTTCACATGCCAATGTCCTTCCCTTCCCCTCCTTCTCGGCATCTTCATCGTCATTTTCAAGAATCAATCATTACATATGACTTGCTATTGTTATCTAGTTTAGTGAGTTTGTTGTTCCTTCAACTTATTCACCCTCTTCTATTCTTGTTTCTCTATCTCCCCCTGGTATTCCTCTTTATCTTTTCTCCTTCCCCTTGCTTTTTTTTTCGTCCTTAAATATGATTACTTTTGTAATCTAGTTTAATGAGGATGTCGTCCCCCTAACTCCTTTTACTCCTCACATTTTTGTAATCCCCTTTTTCTTTTGGCTCTAACGTCCTTTCTCTTCATTTTCTTCTTTCCCCGTCTACGAAGATCATTGTTTCTCCTTCACCACCACTACCACATGCAATTCTCCTTTCCCTTTCTCTCATTCTCTTATCCCTCATCACATAAGATAAATCCTTCCGATTATTTTACGTATAGAAAAAAAACAGAAGCAAATTGGAGTGTTATTATCCTAAACGCATATTTGTTGATCTCACAACTCAATGCGATGCGCGCGGTCTTCGAGGCACATTCAGTTTTCGCAAGTCGGCGTATAGAAGTAGCTTTTTTTAGTCTAAAACATTTGGTTGAATTGTTACGCGTTCTCAATGTCCTTTTCTACGGCCTGTAATTGTTTGTAGCCTTTAGTCCTATGTCTTGAAACATACTCGTGATAGTCTCACAGCTTTAGGCACGTCGTGTTTATGGTAAATTCGGTTTGGGTATGCGAACCGATAAATGTAGTTCATTTTAGGGTAGCTTACGTGATTGAATGTATAGTCGTTTTGTTTGGCACCGTTCGAAAATATGTATCTGCTATTTGTTGCTCGAATTGCATAATAGATAAAAGAAATCTTATTTAGTTAGTTCGGTTTATCAACACGTGAACATTAGTAGACGACCATTAGTAATGCATTAGAAAGCAGAGACATAAAGAATACTCTTCACAAAACAAAAATTAGTAAAACAAACAAAATCCGGACAACAAACAGGCTAGAGACCTTCAAATTGCATTCAATTTTTGGGATGGCATAGTAGCTTGCTAATCCTCGTAAAATTCTGGGTATAATTGCACCAACATTTCTTTGACAGTGTTGTAGTGGCAGACCTGCAAATGGTAGAAGGGCTTACGTTTTTTCCTGGTTTATCAAGGAGAACGATACATTTCTTAATGCTAAATTAATGATGTGAAACACTATGACTCTCCCATTGGTTTGAGCTATATTACTGAACTTTAGTGTCATTTCCAATAGATCACAATCCACTCCTCCTCCACATGGCCTTCTCTTTCCCTTCTTTTCTCATTGCTTTCCTCCCCCATTCCCTCCTCATCATAGATTCATCCTTAAATATGATTTTTTTTTTGTCGTCTAGTTCACAGAGCATCTTGTCCCTTTAATTCTTTTTACAGGGCCTCCTCATTCACTTCCCATTATCTTCGTTTTTCTCCTTCCATGTCTAATAAGATCAATTTTCCTCCTTTACTTTCTCTTCTGCTTTTCCTTCTCTCTCTTCACATTTGTCGGCCTATCCCAAACACAATCCTTAAAATTTGATTTCTTTTGCATCTAATTTAATGGGAAATGTCTCCTCTCATCTCCTTACACTTCTACTATTTTCACCCTTCCTCCAATGTCGCACTCTTCTTTCTTCTCCCTCTTCCTCTAATGTTGCTCTTATTCATGATCTTACTTCTCCATCTATCTACTAAATCAACTTTCATCTTCCCATTACCTCTCTTCACATTTGTCGGCCTATCAGAAACACAATCTTTTCCTTGTGCTACTCGCACCCCCACCCCCTTGATTCCTGCTCATACCTATACCCAACCGTTTGTGATCATCTCCATCAATACCTCTACACACTTCCCCAAAATATCTTTTGCCATACTCTATAATCAACCTGTATAATAGGTCTGCTTATTTTTCCTTTGATACCCTTACTGAGATCAATCTTCCACGTCTACTAAGATCAATTCTCCTCATCATCATATAAATTCTCCCGGAGTAAATAGATTAATAGATGAGGGAAAAGGGTACACATCAGCCATGTCGATGTCATTGTCATTCTAATCGTCGTCCGCCATTGATACGCTGTGGTCGAGATTCTACTACGCAAAAAAATCGAGGAAATCGATAAGGGATGAGAATGGCGGAATTGATTGGGGAATCTACATAATCATCTGCGCCATTAATAGAATAAACAATCAAAAGAGTATTTCAAAACTACAAAGTCAACACTACCCATCAAACAAAATCAACGAAAAAACCACAGAAATCAAAGAACCCGAAATCAAAGTTTTGACATCGATCTACCTGGGTCGTTCAATTTACCTGAAAAACAAGAGGGTAAAAAAAGCAACATCAGTAAGAAAAAAAACCAAATCGAAGCAAAGATGAGGAATAGAGAGAGAAGCAAATAGGAGGAGTAAAGAGAGACAGAAAAATGGAGGAAGAAAGTGGTGGGGAGGAAAGTGGTAGAGGAAGGAAGAGAGGGGTTTACTGTACATATACTATTATGGACTATAGCAACACTGTAACTAAGCTACATTACCCACATCTCTCACTTTTTAATAAGTAAATGATAAGTATGACTTGGGGATGTCATATATATAGACATGTATGGATTATTATACTCCATACTCCCTCCATGAACTTTTAATCTTCCTACTTTTCTTAGATTGTCCGTCTTTAAACTTACTACATACCCTCTTTTTTTTTGATTTTTGTGGTCAAAATCATTTATGGCCCTACATCTTCTTTTAACTTTCATTTCCACCACATACTTTCTTCCTCCCTTAATTTTTGGTCCCTTCGTGAAGTTTAAAAATGGATGGAGGGAGTATGTTATTCTCACATTTCGAAGCAATCAATTTTCTCTTAACATGTACTCTCCCCTGCCCCACCCACATTGATTTTGTCACTTTTATTCAAATGTGAGATATTAAAATAAGAGTAAGTTAGAAATTACTCTCTTCAAAGATGCGTTTATTAAAATTTACTCCCTTATGAATTTTTTTAATATTTTACACCCAAAAAGATGCAAAATTTCAAAATTTACTTGCAAATCACTACTCCGACGAGTTAATCCGGTGAGTTTGAATTATTTTGCTTGTTTCCTATTTTTTATACCGAAAGTGCCCCTTTCTTCTTCCTACCCTTCTTTCCCCCTTCCCTTATGCTCTCATTTAGTTTGCAGACTTGTAAAAAAAAGTCCCCACAATTGATTGATGAATGGATGCTCGAGTTTTGGGTTTGGTGATTTTCGATTTGGGAATTTAGGGTTCTCCTGGAATTGGGAGTGAAAGAGTTGGGAAAGTCGAAATGAGGATGAGGTAGGGTGGGGGAGGGGCGTACTATTAATGAAGAGCATTTCGGTCAGTAAAATCATAAACTCATCGGAATAGTGATTTGCAAGTAAATTTTGAAGTTTTGCATCTTTTTGGTTGTAAAATATTAAAAACAAATTCATAAGGGAGTAAATTTTAATAAACGCATCTTTGAAGAGACTAATTTCTAATTTACTCTTAAAATAATAAGTGGAAAATCTTAGTGGTGTATTACTCCCTCTCATCCAAACAATCCTTAACATAGGATTTTTCATCAATATTAAGAAAAGTTGTAAAAGTAAGGGTATTATTGATAAATTAAATGGTGTTTTGGGTCCACCAAACTTAAAGTAAGGAAAAAGTAGTGGCATTTTGTGTAAATAGGGGAAGGATAGGAGAATTATAAGGTAAAATCTTTTCTCAAAAGAAGAATGTAAATAATTGATTGAATTGTCCATTTATAGAAAGTGTAAAGAATTGAATGGATGAGAGAGAGTAAAATAATAAGTGGGAAAAAAATAGTGGGGGAGAGAGTAGGTGAATTCCTATCATGGGCGAATCTGATTAGTAGCAAGGGGTAGTGGGCACTACCCCAAACCCGAAAAATTCGATGAAGAAGATGAGTTTGTGCTACCCAAAATACAACTAAGTATAGAATAAAATAATAAAATGCATAAAACTAATAATGAAATGCTTTGACCTAGTGGTAAGGTGGTGGATAAATGTATTGAATGTCATGGGTTCAAACCCAATTAAAGGTCATTTTATTACTTGTATCTTTTAATGTATGCTACGGATATTGTAATTATTCCTATATATATAGAGAGAGAGAGAGAGGGGAAGGATCAAGTGAGTCCTCCTATATATATTGAGTCCATGAGTCCAATCTTGGACCATTGATCAAGTGGAAGATGAATGGTTGTGATTACTTGAGGTGAAATAAGGAAATAACTAACAAATCTGGGTAAATATATCATTTCTCTCCCTTCCTTAATTATCTCAATGCAAATCTTCTCTCGCTCATATCAATCTTTTAATTGCCTCTTTCTCTCACACAACAAGTTTCTTCAAAATTAAGTTTTTTTTCATCTTCACCAAAAAATCATCATTTTTCTACTGTCATTGTACGTATGTTACTATGTTACTGTCATAATCCATAAACTATGTTACTTTAACTCATACAATGTGTTACTTTAATTCATGAACTGTGTTACTTTAACTCATAAAACTATGTTAGTTTAACTCATAAAATCTGTTACGTTGTATAATAGTCTCTTGCAAAAACTGTTACTTTAACTCATATAATGTGTTACTCTAATTCATGAACTGTGTTACTTTAACTCATAAAATCTGTTACGTTGCATAATAGTCTTTTGCAAAAACATGACTTCCAATCAACCAAAAGAATAATGTATGTTTCTATTAAGGATACTCCAAAACAAAAATTATAAAACTCCATTATAATTCCAATGTTTCACACATATTACTCTAAGAACTGGATATTGGAAATCAAATTACACTCATAAACTATGTTACTGTAACTCATTAAGTATGTTACTATAACGTATAATGTGTGTTATTCTAACTCATTTTACTCCAATAAAGGATGTTACTCTAAGGACTAGATATTGGAAAATCAATCAAACTCATAAACTGTATTACTGTAACTTATTTAGTATGTTACTCTAATGAATAATGTATGTTACTCTAACAATATATTGTCCTACTCAGAATTCTTCTTCTTCTTCTTCTTCTCCTTCTTCATCGTCAAACGATGACTTAGATGATGTTTCCTAATGATTCTTTCTTCTTCTTCTTCTTCTTCTTCTTCTTATCATCTACATCTTTGAAGATCTGCTCTATGTATGGAGTGAAACTCTCACCCACATCCTTGCACCATTCCTCTGCTTTTACGTCTACTACAAAAACAAAAACAATGTCAATAAACGTGGCGACAAACAAACAATCAGAACTTGAAATATGGCGGTATTCTAACCAAAACATTAATAACTAAATCCGATGACATGTTACTCTAATGCTTCAAACGTGTTACTGTAATACATTAGGTATGAATGAGAGTATGAATGACAGTATAAACATGTATACTGCTATGAATAAGAGTATGAATGAGAACGTTATACTTTGATATTGTTTCCTATTTTGATGACAATCATGTTCCATCATTATAGGAAGCAGTATTTTTTTAATATGGCAGTATTTTAAATCCTTTGTTACTCCAATGCATTACAGTAACAGATGACAAGAATTAAAGTAACAGATGAAGTGCATTAAAGTAACACGAGATTCAATTAACAGAAGATGTCTATACACAAGGTTAGACATTAAAATAACAGATGGTCTATATTAAAGTAACACATTATGTGCATTACAATAACTTCATATATATGTTTGTGCGAAAAAAATCATATAATGATCAGATCTTTAAAAAATCATACTATGAACGTAAAATCTAATAATATGGAGCATCTTAATGACTTCCATGGCAATGAAAGCATAACAATTGATGAAGATTATGAAAAACCTAAATAATAATCAGTGAAGATTATGAAAAAAAACCTAAATAATAAACCTAACAATCTGCAATCTATACTAACACAAGAGCAATGAATCGTTTATATGAATATATGATGAATGAAATGAATAAAATTGACGCAAAACATGAAAGTAATATCGAAACTCACCATTGTTGTAATCCACGAATTGCTTATCAACAGTTGATGATGATCTTGCGATCATTGAATCCATAGTAACGTGATGTCGAGCACAGATTTTGAATGAATGGATGGATGAACGTGATGATATTGGAAGCGTTTTTTTTAGGTTTGATGAATGTGGTAACGTGAATGAATGAATGGGTGAATGAATAGGTGAATGAATGGGTGAATGAATGTGATATTATTGTTTCCTAAAATTATGGGAGTTATTTTAGGAAGCAGTATCTCCTTTCTTTTTTTTTTCTTTTTTTTTTTAATGCAAATTGTAGAATGAATCCTGTCCATCCATCCTCATCTCATCCAATGGATGGGATGAGGACTTATGGACTCATATATAGAGAAGGACTCATAAGAGCCTTACTCTATATATATATATATATATATCCTGTCATTCATATTTTTTTTACTTCTTCCGTCTTTCTATGTTCTACCCATTTTGATTAAAATATAATGTACCACCTAAATGAATATATAATGGGTAGATCATTAAAAGACGGAGGAAGTATTATTTTTTTAAGGGAAAAATTGACAGAAACATTATACTCCGTACTATTTATTACATAACATACCTTTTTTTTTTATGTAAATTTTTCATTTTTTTAGGAAGCCACGTGGATTTAATTAATTTATATGCTACTTTGTATATATTACTCCGTACTAGGAATACGATATATATTACATAATTTTGTTATTTACGAGTACTAAAATCCTTCACATAAAAGTAAATGGTCGGTATAATACTAATTACAGAGTATTTAATTAACGTTCTAGGATATGAGGTTTAATTCTCAGCAACCACATCAATCATGAGTCGTTTGTCAAACAAAATTGAGTTTTTATTGTAAAATTTTCCCTAAAAGAGAAAAAAAATCTTCAAAAATTTCGCTACCCCATATTTTGAATCCTAGATTCGCCCCTGATTCATGTTAAGACTGAATACTCATTTATGATTTTTATAAAGAGTTTTGTTATGCATTCTTTTAAATGGAAAAAAGAGCTAATTCTATTTTATTTGTTTTATAAAAACTAATGTTAGAGATACGCGTGGTAAAATAAAATGTCATTTAAGAAAGTTAAGCGAGTATACTTTTTTTTTACAATAATGAAGCTAATGAACATCATACTAAAAATATCATTAGAAAAAATAAAATCAAACTGTTTTGTTTTGATAATTTATTTCATATTTGAAATTTAATAGACTATTAATTTATTATGAAATTTTATTGCTTCGTATTTTCTTCCGTATTTAGTGTCTGATGGGAGTCGGTAGCCTGCCGCGGGTCGCCCGCTAATTGGACCTCAGGATGGCCCGATCCGAGAGCAGAGGAAGGCCTGTCCAGCAAACCACCAAGCGAGATCACTGAAAAACCTCCAAGTGGGTGGCCTTAATCGCTCAGCTGCCCGGCACGGCCTTACCGCCTGCCGAGCAGGGCAATCAAGCCCTCAGCCTGCTTCCAGGGCTTTCTCGCCCCAGACAGGATTATGGAAAACAGGGGACCCCTCCGTCATTTTGCCTAAGGTAAAAAGAAATGAGTGGACAAGGTGAGTCCACGTGTCGCTTACCCATCCACTCAATCTCCTCTCTCTCTCTTTCTCTTTTCTCTCTCTTGGAGGAAGGTATAAATACTTTCCTTCCTCCCACATACAAAAGGTTGGATTTTCTCTCTCTCTAAACTCTCACTCTAAAAACCACCACCTCACTCCTCACGAGTAGGTTTCTCAAGGCATTTTGACGGACTGACTTAGGCATCGGAGAGGGTTACCTCGGACACCCCCGATGCCCTGTGCATACATTGTGCAAGGAGCAGGCCGTCTTCGTCGGGAAGGTCCGACCATCGGAGTGAGGGAAGGAGAGATCAAAGGAAGTCAGACGATTATAACCCGAGTAACATCATAATCACAAGATCCGAATCCGAAGTCGGGTCTGTTGTTTCCGTGACCGGAACAATTTGGCGCCGTCTGTGGGGACAATTCGGTTGTGCTCACGAGTTACCTACAAAAATCAACCACCGTCAAACAAAATGCCAGAAATCGTAGAAGCCAGTTCTGGGGCGGGTCCGACGGTACCACCGGTGATCCCCCTGTATGGCATGCCTCCGCCAGGGACGACAGCTGCTGCTACAATCCCAGGGGTAGGGCGAGCAAGCCTTCAAGGAGCGCATAATGGAGAAACTACGGTTGCAGCCGGGCAGGTTGGCCATCAGAGGCCTAGCTTGAACCTCACCCCTGTCCAAGTTGCGCAGAGCGCTGCCTTCTTCTCAGCCATGCTCAACCAGGAGTTCACTCCGGAGGACCTGGTAGGCAGGATCGCAACGACCCTCAGGCAGCTTCACTTTGAAGGAGTGGATGGAGCTGGGGGCACAAAGCGAACCGCCGCCAGGAATGTCCAGAGGAAGGCAAGGAAGACAGCTCAGGGGTATGTGCAGGCCCAGAAGCGCCTCACCGGAAATCAGAAGCAGCCTGCCCAGCAGCAAGCCTTTTCCATACATACCACTGAGTCTACCTCAGCCATGGAAAAAAGGGGGTTTATCCCAGGATCTCCAGGACAGGATGAGGCACAGGGAGCCGGCGTCAACACGCCTGGGGGAGAAGCAAGGAGATGTTTTCTCCAGGCTGACCCCAGCTGGGTCACAATGAGCTCCAGGGCTGTCCCAGAGCCTGCAATCAAGGCTCAACCATGGGCAGCCACTAGAGTCAAAACACCGTCAGGGTGATAATCTAGAGCCACCCTAGAAAAAACGGTCCGGGCACCGCTCCCCTGACAGGGATGATGAAGCTATGAGTAGGCGGCCACCCAGGCACCGCTTCCCCAACGCTGGAAAACCGACCCCTGAAAAATGGGATGACCACGGTTACCACTCTGGTGGGAGCAGGTCAAGAATGGTGGGCCGGCCCACCAAAACTCCCCTCCACCCTGACGTGCAGGAATATCCCATCCCGAATATCACAATGCCCTCTATCAAGTTCGATGGAACCACTGACCCAGAGGACCACCTGTCAGCATATGAAAGTCATATGGGGATGTACGATGCCGACGATGCAGTCTGGTGCAAGATCTTTCCTACCACCCTGGTGGGTCTGACCCAGGGGTGGTTCAGAGATCTACCGCGGGGTTCAATCAGTTACTTCATAGAACTGGCAGAAGCCTTCCTGGATCAGTACGCAGGAAACAAAAGGCGCCGGCTAACCCGATTCGACCTGATGACCCTCAGACAGAAGAAGGGTGAAACTATCAGGGACTACTTGAAGAGGTTCGACCTGTCTTACCAGCAGGTCAAAGAAATTGACGACTCAACTGTAGCATACGCGTTAACCATCTCACTGCTCCCAGGGGAGATGAAGAACCAAATGATTAGAGCCCAACCAGAGACCCTGGCCAAAGTTCGAAAGATTGCCAAAGGCTTCATGCTGCAGGAGGAATTCCATAGTCTGCCGGATACCCCCACAGGCCCCTCCAGGCCACAGGGGGGACCGCAGGGTGGACGCAGCAGGGGTGAAGCAGGCAGACAGAAAAATGAGGAAGGCGATACTCCAAGAAAAGTGCGTGTAACTTATCAACCCAGGTTTGATAGCTACACAGCTCTCAACAAGTCCAGAGCAGAGATTTTCGAGATGGAAAAAGAGACGGCAAAGTGGAATCGCCCGAGCAAGCCACGCAGTCCGAAAGGTGATCCAAAGAAATTCTGCACATTTCACGACTGCGTCGGGCATACCACTGAGGAATGTCGGCACCTAAAAGATGAGATCGAAAAGCTCATCAGGAATGGGCGGCTGAGTAACTATGCTGCGAGGAACAAGAGTCAAAAGGAAACGGTGGACAAACCTGAGGGATCAGTGCAAAATCGCCTGATAATCCATGTAGTGTCGGGAGACGCGGAAGGCCAGACAAGCAAAATAGGTCAAAAAAGGCAGATCCGCGAACTCTGAAACCAGATATGTTACGCTGAGAGGGCCGAGAGTCCAAGGGGCCTGACCCTGAGCATCACCCCCCAGGATGCATGGCAGGTAATCTACCCTCACAGCGACCCCCTGGTATTATCCCTCGTCATCAGTAATCATATTGTGAAAAGGTGTATGGTAGACATTGGCGCCGACACAAACTTGTTGTACAAGGACGCGTTCGAGAAGATGAATCTGGAAAAGAGGCACCTCAAGCCTGCCCCTGGATCGCTGTACGGGTTCAGTGGAGCAGGCGTTCTTCCAATGGGAATCATTGACCTACCAGTGATGTTTGGAGGAGGTACCTCAACCAGAAACATCAGGGCATCGTTTGTCGTTGTGGACGCCAAGTCAGCATATAATGCCCTGATAGGCAGGGCCACCCTGGATGAGATTGAGGCTGCCATATCAATCAGAGCCCTAACCATAGCCTACGTTACGGACTTCGGTATGGAAGGAAAGGTGCATGGTGACCAGGAATCGGCCAGGCAGTGCTACTCTGTAGCCCTGCGCACCCATGAAACGGAGCGAAATGGTAAAAGAAAAGCGGACAGTTCTCCCAGCAGGGAAGGGGAGATTCCAGCTGGCCAGCAGGCAGCGGACCACCTCGAACCTGAGGGAAAAAGCATGCTGGTAGACCTGGAACCAGGAAGGCAAGTTCTCATAGGGGCTGACCTAGTAGATCCCTACCGAGAAGAATTGATCAAAGTCCTGAAAGACAACAGGGATGTGTTCGCCTACTCGGCAGACGAGATGCCAGGGGTAGATCCAGCACACATCGTTCACAATCTGAACGTAAGCCCGGAGGCACGCCCTGTAAAACAGAAGAAGAGAAACATGTCCGCCGAAAAAGATCAGGCCATAAAAGAAGAAATCGAGAAGCTTTTGAAGGCAAACTTCGTAGAAAGCTGCGATTACCCTGAGTGGTTGGCCAACGTGGTGATGGTAAAGAAATCCTTGGGGGCTTGGAGGATGTGTGTAGATTTTACCAACCTCAACAAGGCCTGCCCGAAGGACTGTTACCCTCTCCCAAGGATCGATCAGCTGGTAGACGCCACCAGCGGATACACCACACTTAGTTTCTTGGATGCCTTTTCAGGCTATCACCAAGTCTACCTCTGGCAGCCGGACAGGGTAAAATGTGCCTTCATCACCAGTGCCGGCACATTCATGTACAAGATGATGCCGTTCGGACTCAAAAACGCAGGCGCCACTTACCAGCGATTGGTCGACAAGGTTTTTGATAAACAGAAGGGTAGGAATCTGGAGGCCTACGTAGACGACGCAATTGTAAAAAGTAAAGGGAATGCGGAGCACCTGAAAGACCTCCAGGAAACTTTCTCTTCCCTGCGCACATATCAAATGAAACTGAACCCCAAGAAATGCACTTTCGGTGTCCGCTCTGGAAAATTTCTGGATTTCTTAGTAAGCGCCAGGGGTATCGATGCGAACCCCGAAAAGATTCAGGCCGTGTTAGACCTCCCAGAGCCAAAGACAATAAGAGACATCCAGCGCCCGACAGGCAGGATGGCTGCCCTGTCACGGTTCATTGCCAGGTCAGCCGATAAATCAACACCCTTCTTCAAAGTGTTGAAAGGGAACAAGCAGTTCAGATGAGAAGATGAACAGAAAGAAGCCTTCGAACAACTCAATGAGCACTTGAAGAGGCTGCCCACCCTGGCAAGACTAGTAGTGGGGGAGAAGCTCTTCCTCTATATCGCCGTAACAAACACAACAGTTAGCGCGGTGATTCTAAGAGAAGAAGCAAGCTCCCAGCAGCCGATATATTTTGTGAGCCACGCCCTGGGGGCAACGGAAAAGAACTACCCATTGGTTGAGAAAGCGGCATATGCAGTCATTATCGCAGCTAGAAATTACAGCTCAGGCCTTACTTCGATGCCCACCCTGTCATGGTATTAACTGACCAGCCCCTAGAAAAAGTTCTGGAAAAATTCGAAAAGTCTGGAAGACTATTAAAGTGGGCCATAGAGCTGAGCGGGTTGGGAATATCATACCAGCCCAGGACCGCAATCAAGGCACAGGCCTTGGCGGATTTCCTGGCTGGATGTTCCCACTCAGAGGAAGATGATCCACCTGCCGGGGAATGAGTGGTATACACGGATGGATCCTCTACAGCCAATGGTGCGGGGGCAGGGATTGTGGTGACTAGCCCTGAAGGAGCGGACTTCGAGCATGCGCTCAGGTTCACCTTCCCTGCATCAAATAACGAGGCCGAATATGAAGCCGTACTGGCAGGCGTTAATTTAGCCAAAGCTGCAGGGGCTGAGAGACTCGTCCTGGCAACAGACTCCCAACTCATCGCCAACCAGATTAATGGAGAGTACGAAGCCAGGGACCAAGCCATGGTTGCCTACCTGGAAAAAGTGAAGCGGGAATTATCAGGGTTGAAGTCTTATCAAGTCAGGCAAATCCCCCGGTCCCAGAACAACCGGACAGATGCCCTGTCTAAACTAGCCAGTTCTAGCCTACAAGACATAAGAAGGTCAGTCTGGGTAGACGTGGTCCAAGAAAAATCCACCACCCCCTGCCTGCCAGTCAGTGTCGTTGAAGAGACAGGGCCCGAGGATTGGATGACCCCAATCATCCAATTCAAGAAAAACGGAACCCTTCCAACTGACCCTGCGCAAAAAAGAAGGATGCCGGCGAAAGCCGCGTGGTTCATATTAATCGGTGAAGAGCTGTACAAAAAATCATTCTCCTCACCTTTGCTCAAATGCTTGGGGGCAGGACAGGCCGCGGAAGTTCTAGATGATATTCACTCAGGAATCTGCGGCCACCACATAGGAGGGAGGTCACTAGCACACAAGGCCCTAAGAGCAGGCTACTACTGGCAAACTCTCCTAGCTGATGCAAGAGATCTAACCCGAAAGTGCAGAAAGTGTCAGTTGTTTGCCCCATCAATTCATGCTCCGGCCCAGGAACTCAGACCAATCTTGTCTCCCATTCCCTTCGCCCAATGGGGGATGGACATATTGGGCCCCTTTACTGCGGCAACGGGGGAGCCGGAAGTTTTTAATAGTAGGGATTTATTATTTTACTAAGTGGATCGAAGCCGAAGCTGTCCCAAGTATTACCGAGCCTGCAGTCAGGAAGGTGATTTGGAGAAATATCATAACCAGGTTTGGCCTGCCAAAGATGCTGGTATTCGATCATGGAAGACAGTTTGACAACGACCCCTTAAGGGCGTGGTTGGAAGGTCATGGCATAGCAGTCACCTACTCTGCCGTCTGCCAACCACAAACGAACGGGCAGGCTGAGACTGCCAACAAACAAATCCTAAATGGGCTAAAAAAGATGGTAGATGAGCTCAAAGGCAGGTGGGCGGACGAATTACCAAGCATACTGTGGTCAATCAGGACCACCCGGAAAGAATCCACGGGACAGACCCCCTTCGGCCTGGTCTACGGGGCCGAGGCCCTGCTGCCCATTGAGGTGCGAATTCCCACCCTGCGATCCCAACAGTATGACAGGGCGGATAATGAAGCAGCAATGAGCGAGGCTCTGGACCTAGTCAGTGAAGTAAGGCAAGAGGCCGGCGTTAACATTGCTGCCTACCAGCAACGGATGAGGAGGGTATACAACAAAAAGGTGAACGAAAGAAGCTTCCAAATAGGAGACTTGGTTTTGAGAAAAACGCAGGTAGTCGGAAGATCAAGAGAGCATGGAAAGTGAAGTGCCAATTGGGAAGGCCCATATGAGGTGACCCAGATTATGGGACCAGGTACCTACAGAATTGCCAACCCTGAAGGCCAGGAGCTGGCCGCCCACTGGAACGCCGACACTCTAAAGAAATACTATGTCTAGCCCCAAGAAATTGGAGGGTTTTCTTTTCTTTTCAAAAATTGGCGGAGGACAGTCAGGAAAAAAAATGTAGACGACTCCGACCATGGATGTCTTAAGAAATGAGAAAGTGTCCTGAATTCATACTCGTTGTCTGTTCAAATTTGCATTTCACACACAAACGAGCAGGGGGCAATAAGGGGAGGCCCCCTATTGCTAGAACCAAGGAAAATGGACCCCCCAACAAAAAACCTAAGTCCCCCTGCATACCTCTGGGCAGGCAGGGGGCAGGCCCCCTGGACTTCGACCAGAAGTTAGGGTCAGGCCGGGCCCCACGAACCGAATGAACAAGGACTGGGGGCATCCCCCAACCTTGTATAAAAAACGCAAAGTCCCCCTGCCTACCTCTGGGCAGGCAGGGGGCAGGCCCCCTAGACTTCGACCAGAAGCCAGGGTCAGGCCGGGCCCCACGAGCCGAATGAACAAGGACTGGGGGCATCCCCCAACCTTGTATAAAAAACGCAAAGTCTCCCTGCCTACCTCTGGGCAGGCCCCTGGACTTCGACCAGAAGCCAGGGTCTGGCCGGGCCCCACGTGCCGAATGAACAAGGACTGGAGGCATCCCCTAACCTTGTATAAAAAACGCAAAGTCCCCCCTGCCAACCTCTAGGCAGGCAGGGAGCAGGCCCCCTGAACTTCAACCGAGAAGCCAGGGTCGGGCCTGACCTTGAAAGAAAAGTAGCAAGTAAAACAAAGATAGTACATTCATAACAAAAACGGAAGAGTTTGACATATGAACAATAAAAATCCAGGCACAAGAGAGTTAAAATATTACATCAAACCGGCAGCCGGCCACATTAGGGCCCGGCGCGCAAAAGGATTAAAATATCAACGAGGAAGCAAAGGCGCAGCAGGGTAGGGACAAGAACCCTCAGAGAACGACTGCCCCGCATGTTAAGCATTGAGGGCATCTTGATCAGGATCAGTGGCCTCCTCAGGCGACCTATTGGCCCGAGCTTCATTCTTTGCAGCATAGAGATCTTGAAAGGCATCCTCATCAAAGTTTGGGAGCATCTCCCTGATAACCTCCATAACAAACTGCAAAGAGGAGGAGGCTCTAGCCTCAAAATTCGTCGGCCACTGCAACTTGGGCTTCCTGAATAATGACGTCTTTCTCCTTCTGCCATTCCTCGCCCTTTGTCTTCAGATCACCCTGCACCTTCTGGAGGTCCGAGTCAGCTTTTATCAGGCGACCCTCCAGCTCAACAATATTTTTCTTAGACTGCTCTAGCTCAGCAACTGCCTTCTTGGCCTCCTCCAACTCGGCAACCGCCTTCTTTGCTTGCTCCGGCTTTGCCTCCAGAACCGTTACCTCCCTCACAGCCTGCTCACCCTGAGCCTTCCAGTGCGCTGCCTGGTCCTTGGCCTCCCCCAGGTCGCCCTCGCACTTTGCTAGTTGGTCCTTCAAACTGGCGATAAGAGTTACATCCCTCTCAACCATCGCCAGGCGATCAGGGAAAGGGAGCCCAAGAGTAACAACTAGCTCTTCATCGCTCAAACGGCTGAGGGCCGCCAGCTCGGTCGAAGCCTAGAAAACCCTAGAGGTACGCTGGATGTACTGAATCACCTTGGTGATAGTGGAAGTCACGGACTTAGTAAGGTGATCCGCAAATACAGCACTGGAGTCGGAAAGCAGGGCGGAAACATCAAGACTATCGTCAACGGTATAATGAAACTCAGTATTCTCTTCTGAGAAGAGAGTGCCTGGAACATCATGAGCAGGGGGCTTGAGGTCAGGCGTATTGACATCAGCCTCTAGATCCACCACTGGCGTAGCATTCGTGGGTTCCCTGTTTTTCCTCTTCCCGCTCTCTAGGGGAGTACTCTCCCCAGTTTCCTCGGAGCTAGCTGGTTTCGACCCCAGGGGAGGGTGAGTCCCTGCAGGAGAACCTCCCTGTTTGCTAGTAGGGGAGATGGTGGCCTCTGAAGCAGCCTCCCTCTCCACATCTCGGGAAGCAGAAGGGGGAGCCGCCGACCTTGCAGTCGTGAGCCTGGGAGGAAGAGGAAGTCTCGCTCGGCGGGCAGATATATTCTTCACGTACTTCATTAGGGCTTTCCCACCTTTCTTATAGCTGGAAGGAAGGGAGGGGCGTTTTACGATGATGTTAAAGTCACTGTCCAGTCCGAGGTCCCTCACTTCGTTCTTTGACCAGAGGCAGGTGGCGAGATCTGCAGGACAAAGGAAAGTTAATCAGAAGGATACAGAAGAATAAGGCCGAAAGAGGACAAAATAACATTGATATCCCTGAACTACCTCCTTCAAGGCCGGGGGTTAGACCCACGCGAGTCAGATAGTCATCAGTGGCTATGAGCTCTGCATGAGGAAGCCAGAAGTCAGGGTCAAATACGCCTGACTTGTCCTTGGAGGCGGCGAACCTCTTGACCATTTTCAGGTCCTTGTCAGTCAACTTCACCTCAAGGGCCTTCCCCCCAACGCCAGGGTGATACTCCTGACGGGTCTCCAGTCGGGTATGAACATGATTCCTAAAGTGTCGAGGAATCCTCCACCCGGTGGCGCTGTGCACGTACAAGAAATTATTTTTCCAGTCCTTCAGACTGTTTAAAATTGGCCAGACCAAAGAGCATTTTTTCTGCCTAAGGATAAAAAAATATCCAGGGGAACTTTCTCCCTTAGAAGAGGCCACCATCCGCAGGCCGGCCATGAACCTCAAAGCATCGATTGAGGGTCCCTCGCCCAGGAATAAACAGGTCCATGTATAAGCTATTAACGACCTGACCGCCACAGCAGTTAGCTGGGCAATGGCCACATTCATTCGTCAGAAAGTCTCCTCCAAAAAAGGGTGCAAAGGAAAGCGCAGGCCAAACTCCAAGCACTTATGATAGACGGCTATGCAGCCGTCAGGAGGGCAACACACAGTGTCCCTCTCTCCAGGGACAATGACTGTATACCCCTCCCCGAAATTATAAAATCGTTCGATAGCCCCAACAGCGTTTTTCTCTAAAATCAAATCCCGGTTCTTGGAATCCGGGTAGGTTCTCAGGGGAATTATGTACTTAGCCTTGTCTAAATAATAAGTCCTCCCCGGCTCCCTGGGGACGAGTGGGCCGGCGATTGTGGAGGTGTCAATCTCCATCGCCTCGTCATCAGAGTCGATGACGTCAAAGGGAGCAGGGTCAGGAGAGTTGCCCCCCACTCCCCTCCGAGCGGTCCTCCTCGATTATTCTGATGCCAGGCCCCCCGGAGGAGGAGGCGAGATCGGTCCTAACCCCGTCCCTACCCTCCGCCTTTTCAGCCGAAGGCTCAGGAAAAGTAAGAATACGAGCACGGCGGCTGCCCATGGTGACTAAGGGGAAGGAAAAACGAGGAAATGAAAAGACGAGGACTGAGGATAGGATTCTGACCTAAATCGACGGCCGCCGGATGAAGGTCCAAGAAAGAGAGCTCCTCAGTCTAAAGCGTTTTAGCGAAGAGAGAGTATGAAGAAGGATTTTCTGGGTTTTTCAAAAGTGTGAAAGGGGGAAATGGGAAGCGTAGGAGTGCTTTTATAGGCAAGAGAAAACGAAGGGTCGCCCATCCGGAAGACTTCCCCAAGAAAAGCCCCCACGTGTCACACATTTTAAAAACCCAACTGCCCATCCACTACTAGAAAAAAGGGCAAAGAAACCATGTTAAAATACCCTAAGACACCAATATGGAGATGATCTCCAGGTCAAAGGTGTCTTAGGGTAAGAAACCATGTTAGAAAAATGGTTTCTTTGCTTATGATTTAGAAACCAATTTTAAGAGACAAATGATTTCTTTGGTCCATGAGAAAAACACCTTATTTGAGAGATAAATGATTTCTTATCTCAACTTAATAAACCATCTAATACATTCAAATGATTTCTTTGCTACCAACTTAATACACCATGTAACACACTTATATGGTTTCTTTCCCACCTTGATTTTTTTTTTAATATTTAAGATAACCCAACCATTAAAATACAATGTTCTCAACTTCTCATACAATATCATTTTCATATACATCAAATAAAAAAAACGAATTTCCATAAAACATGTCATATATATATAAAAATTATTCCAAGATGCGTTAAAATTACATTAGAAGCACAAAATACTGAAATAGTGCAATATAACATAAATATCTTGTGTACCAAAAAAATGTACAGTAAATATCTTAAAAACAGTAAACTACGCTTCCTTCCCAGAACCCCGCTTTATAGAACTTATGCGTTGGTGCAGCAGAGTCGCAAACCTGATTAAAACAGTAAACCACGTACAAAATGAATCAGTCAGCGTGCGGCCGTGCGACAGATCAAAAGCGATTACAAAACATACAAGATGTAAGGAAACAAATATGGTTGACCACCAATTATCATCTCACAAATTTTCCAAATCCATAAATTCATCTAACAAGGGCAGCAGAGAAGGGTCTTACTTCTTTTCATTGAATTCAATGCTGCATGGCTGTACTGAATGCCTCAATTATAGAAGCCAGGGCTTTCTCCCACGTCGAAGCTCTACAAGCAAAACACACAAACAAACAACCATCATGACAAGGCCAGTGCCACGGTATTTTGGAACTACTAATTCTAAGAGATGGTTTTTTCAATAACTTCAATGATAGACGTGTCCCACAATGGGGCGGAGACTTACTTGAAAACACAAACGTTCAGCATGATTCACACCATCAACTTTTGATTGAGAATACTCCTCTAAATGCACAGAAACAAAGATACGGATGTACAAATTATGACGAACTTTAGCGATGGTGTTAATCGATTATGAGAATTATGGTCTCAAGTTACACAGCTATTTAGTTCAGATATTCATACATTTCAAATAGGTATAATCCAGGCTACTAACCAAGAGCAAACAATAAAAATGGTTTAACTCCATGAAAAAACAATTAGGAACAAAAAATAATCGACGAACCCTAAACAATAAACAAGAATAATAGTAAAAGTTCATTAAAAAAGAGAGGAAAGAACCCTAATATGATACTAAATATTAAGCAAGCAACTTCTATATCAGTCACTAATAATGTAGCATCAGATTATCAGACAGACAGTCAGTTAAGCTTAATGTCCCCATGATAAAAACTGATCACTAATGTAGCATCAAGGGTAAAAATGAAACAAATTGAGCAAGTTACAGAAGGTACCTCATGATCCAGCAACAAATTTTCAGGCTTAATGTCCATGTGGAAAAATAAACAAATACAGAGGCTTAATGTTACATCACATATTCTCAGAAACCAGTACCTCGTGCAATTTGGAAAATAAACAAATACAGAGTCTTGATGCCAGTTAGATAAAAATGAAAGAGCGCAGTAGGTATAGCAAATTGGAACGATATCCTAGAAAATCACCAGTCTCTTTCACATAAACATTGAATGGTAAAATTCTCAAAAACTAAGAAATTAGAAGTACCTCGTATGCTGCACTTATTTCCTTGAATTGCTCCACTGAACCTGGTGTTTTACTCGTATATGAATGATATTGTTAGCAACAAACCACTAAAAACATTAGTTATATGTCATTTTACCATTTCTATAGAGTAAAATAAAATGCATTTCAATAGGAAAAAAGGTATATGTGACGTAACTCTGGTACACAGAGCACCGACTGAGCATTAAGATGATACAATACTGTCCACAAAATAATGAATGCAGCATTAACAAATCAAGTGGTGCCTTTATTTTCCAAACTACATTCTCTGAAAACGAACAACAATTAACGAATTAAACTTCACTATTCAACACGCAAATGAGGAAAAAATCACGAAACATCAATGAATCAAACTACTGAAATGAAATCGCAAACAAATCAAATAAAATAATTTCATATATGATCAACAAGAATTTAGACAGTAATTGAAGTGTCAATAATTGAGGAGACGAACTGCGTCACCGTTAGATGAGTATCGATTCGCGAGACTTGGACGAATTCTGGCAATTCACTGAAATTCATTTGGCTCCTAAACCCTAACTCTTGACTCTTGACATAAGAAGTATTTGCTTTTGATATCAATTTTGAGGTTTTGACTCGAGTTACCACAAGTTTTCATAAAATGAACCCTAAATCAAAGTAGAAAAAAAAAAGAATCAGACCTTTCCAATATCAAGGAGGACATCGATTTCAGACTGAACAACTTCTAGTAGAGGCGGCGTTGTCAACGGAGCAGAACTGCGAGTGGCATCGGCGATAAAGTGAGGGGACATTGCAGCGGAAGATATGGTAGTGGTTGCAGCAGCGGAAGTTCTTTGGATCTCCGAAGAACCATGAAGGATTAAAGAGTGGGGGGATGAGCGGATCAGCTTCTAACGGGAGGTGTTTTTAGTTTTTCTTTTTGGTAGGCAATGAAACAGAGATCATTGGTAAAGGAACCATCAATTATTAAATGATTTCTTTGTTATATGGAGTAATAAGAGACCATTTGATGATTAAATGGTTTCTTTTTTATTCATAAGAGACCATTTAATAATTAAATGGTTTCTTTGTTATTCATAAGAGATCATTTATTCTTTATTAAAGGTTTCTTTAGTTTAAGAAATCATTTTTATGTTTTCATGGTTTCTTTTCAATGGTGTCTTTTCCCATCTTTGTAGTAGTGATCGCTTCCCAAGAAACCTCGAAAAAGCAACAGAGGTTAGAGGGCAATCATTGCATGACGTCATTCATTCATTCAAAAAAATAAAAAATAAAAAACAACAAAAACAAACACACATGAAAAAAGTCTGCCTGATTTTCCATTGATTAAAAAGGCCCGAAGACGGCCAAAATTACAAAGTGGGTAAGAAAAATAAATTACAAAAGGAGCCTGGTATCCCGGCTCAGCCAGCCAGCCTGCATGCACAAGGCAGGCCTAATCATCATCGAAACCCGGAGAGTAATCCCCGGGGCTGTAAGGACCACCTACGTCGGATCTCCAATCCCAGTCATCAAAGTTCTTGAAAGGATCATCAGGGCCTTCTTTCTCATCCCTGCCAGAGGAGTGGCCCTGACCTTTGCTATCTTCTGAGTCGTGACTACTCACGTCCCAGTCCCTGCCATAGGGAACTGCCCTGACGCCTTCAGGATAGCCATGGCCTTCCCTCCTCACCAAGGGTGAGGAAGGACCTGACTCAGGAGAGGAGCCTAATTCAGGGCAATTAGGATCAAACTGTTCAGGGTGCAGCCAAGGAAAACACCTATGGCACCCCCTATAAAAGCAACCTCCCGCCTGGGAGCAGCGTCTAGGCGGAGGCCCAGCAGGAGATGGGGTCCTTTTGGGGCGCTTGCTGGCCCTGGATAGAGTTTTCCTCTTGATAACCCGTTGAGGACGAGAGCGGTTCCGCCTATTGCGACAAAGAATCAGATGAGCCAACCTAGAATACCTTAAACGCCGGCGCCCTCTGAAGCAGAGGATATCCACATAAACTCCGCAGCAAAAAACTGTTTTCCTAATCCAAGACATTTTTTCTTTGAAAAAGAGTAGAAGAAGAGTGAGGAACGGATTGTGAAAATGATAGAAGAAGTTGAAATTTATACAAAGACAAAAGCAAGGCATTAAATGGCATCTCAACCATTTTTGCAAGAAGCGGCCAATCGACAGTCTTGCGCGAAACCCAAGGAATCGCTTTACAAGAAAAGCAATCATGAGGGAGGACATTCCAACTCTTTGCATGCCCGGGGTAGTTGAAACTCTTTCCTCGGGAATGCGTGACGCATTAAAAGCTAAGAAGAAGCTCAGAAGGTCAACCTCCCGTCATCCCTATCAAGAGGTCGCCTGCCAAAGGGAAGCCCTGCTCCCCCTCAGCCGGCGAGGGCCAATTGATGGGGGTCGGTAGCCTGCCGCGGGTCGCCCGCCAATTGGGCCCCAGGGTGGCCCAATCCGAGAGCAGAGGAAGGCCTGCCCAGCAGACCACCAAGCGAGATCACTGAAAAACCTCCAAGTGGGTGGCCTTAATCGCTCAGCTGCCAAGCACGGCCTTGCCGCCTGCCGAGCTGGGTAATCAAGCCCTCTGCCTGCTTCCAGGGCTTTCTCGCCCCAGGCAGGATTATGGAAAACAGGGGACCCCTCCGTCATTTTGCCTAAGGTAAAAGGAAATTAGTGGACAAGGTGAGTCCACGTGTCGCTCACCCATCCACTCAATCTTCTCTCTCTCTCTCTCTCTCTCTCTCTCTCTCTCTCTCTCTCTCTCTCTCTCTCTCTCTCTCTCTCTCTCTCTCTCTCTCTCTCTCTCTCTCTCTCTCTCTCTCTCTCTCTCTCTCTCTCTCTCTCTCTCTCTCTCTCTCTCTCTTGGAGGAAGGTATAAATATTTTTCCTCCTCCCACATACAGAAGGTTGGATTTTCTCTCTCTAAACTCTCACTCTAAAAACCGCCACCTCACTTCTTACGAGTAATGTTTCTCAAGGCATTTTCACGGACTGACTTAGGCATCGGAGAGGGTTTCCTCGGACACCTCCGAGTCCCTGTGCGTTCATTGTGCAGGGAGCAGACCGTCTTCGCCGGGAAGGTCCGACCATCGGAGTGAGGGAAGGAGAGATCAAAAGAAGTCAGACGATTACCACCCGAGTAACATCATAATCACAAGATCCGAATCCGAAGTCGGGTCTGTTGTTTCCATGACCGAAACAGTGTCCATGATGCGAAAGATAGTAGCTTAGTCGACGTGCACTTGAGGAGCAAGCGAAGGTAAATATTTGACGTAGGGACACATTTTGTTTGCCATCAGTGTCTAAATCCAACCTTACTACTTGTGTAGCACTTAGCCGCTAAGTTATGTTCACAGTTATTAAGGTTTCGAGATACATATTTAATAGTTAAACAAGGAAAAAAAGTTTGATTCCCATAGGAACACATATAGAATATGTAAAAATGAAAACGTTGGCACCAAATTAAAACAAATTCAGTTACAGCAGAATGTGGACGCTCATTGTGATTTCACAATCTACAAGACAATAAACGTTTGGCATGCATGCATGCATGACGCTATTGGTGCCAAATCAGGTGGGATTTGGCAGTTACAATCTTCTTGTAAATCAATATAATCCCATCCGATGGGATGTTTATGTTAAGCTAGGAGGAAAAGAATGAATACTACTAATAAGGACGCCACGCGAACCATTCAATCAAAAATAAAACAAGGAAAAAGCAGCAACCCCAGCAGCAAGAGTAGAGGACAATTCAAGAGTAGTAGTAGTAGAGGACGCAGCATTTTTGTGACCAGTTGTGGGGGTGTCCTCGGATGGGACGACGTCTGGAAACGCGCCAGCGGGAACGGGTCCACCAACCGGGGCTGCCTCTGCAAATCCGACATCTCCTCCGGCTGCTTCGTCATCGTTGCCTATGCCTGCATTCGGGCCTTCTACTGCTGTTGCGGGAGCATTGGACGCAGCAGCAGGCCCGGAGGCGGAGGCTGTGGCTGTGGCGGCCCCAAGGAGGCAAAATAACACCAGAGCAGCAACAATGACTTTGCTAGCCATTTTAGTTTATGTCGGAATTAATGATGTGAATTGGTGAAGGATTACTGCTCCTGAGGCCTTAGCTTGTTGAATGTGCTTTTCTTTGGAATGGTGCCATTTCTTGTTACATTCTCCCACCTTAATATACTCACCAATTACCAAGTTATAATTAGAATGGAGAATAAAGTTGCGATGTTATAGGGAGGATGTGTGGTTGTTGCTTCTTATATATTGGTCTTGCCTAAATAAAGTATGCACTAACTTTACAAATTGATTGTAATAATAGTAAACAATTGCGTAGTAGTATTCCGTAGTAGTATCTAATTTAAGAATAGATTCAATTATCAAAGTTACTTGGCTTGATTTTTGAGTCCACGTGTGACATGTTTATCAGAATCTGGATCCAACAATTTAAGGGTCCAAAATTAAAATATTATCGTAAAAATAATTTTTTTAATTGAAAAAAAAAAATATCGAAAGTCATATCCCTACCAAAAATATAATTCCACCTAATTAAAACGATTATTGATTTCAAAATAAATTTTCAAATACAATATTTCACTAAATATATAATAAGAGTAATTATTTAGTTGAGTTTCATTTTCATCACCTAATATCAAACTAAGGCTAAGTTTAAAGGGAGTCTGAGTAAGAGTCTATGACTCAGATTTGTTGAGTCTGAGACTCATACCTGGATAATGTGGTTGGTACGAGTCTGAGGCTCAGACGGATGGAAGATTAAAGGAGGTCTGAAGTTGAGTCTGAACAAAAGTCTGAGTCTTATATTCTTTGAGTCTGAAACTCATGCCTGGTTAAAGTGGTTGAGACGGTCTGAGACTCAGATAAGTCTGAAGTTGAGTCTTGGATTTCAAAGACTCATCCTCAAACTCGTTCATTCAGTTCAGTTCGATTCCGTTCATTTTAGTTCAGTTCAGTTCAAATAAGTTGTTATTATTATTATTATTATTATTATTATTATTATTATTATTATTAATTATTAATATTAATTATTATTATTATTATTATTATTATTTGTTAAATATTAAAACTAATGACATTTTTATAAAAATTAATATTAATATAATAATACAAATTAAGATTGTTTTTATTGTTATTAATATTATTACAATTAAATATTAATATTGATTATTAATATTAATATTAGTATTATTATAATATTATTAATAATTAATATTATTAATATTATTATTTATTATTACTATTATTACTATTGTTATTGTTATTGTTATAAATACTATTATTATAAAATATTTTTATTAATAATATTTTTATTAAAATTAATATAATAATAATAATAATTACTCCCTCCATTTTTTATGTTTTTTCCCATTTTAATTAAATATTCCTCACAAATCTTATAAAGTGGGAAGAAACATAAAAAACAGAGGGAGTAATATTTTTGATACAATAATTAACATTATTATTTGTTGTTACAATAATAATTAATAATTTTTTTGTAACTAGTAAACTTGTTATTATTATTTCTGTATTTCAGGCTACTTTAATTCAATTTGTCTCAGCTTAGTTCAGTTCAACATATTTTACTTTAGCTCATTTCACTCCATTATAAAAGGACATGATCAAAATAATTTGTATTAGATGATATAGTTGTATATATGATAAAAAGCAAATTCGTATAATAAAATGATAAATAATACTGCACGTAGTAATAAAAACGGATAATGAATTGACAGTTATTAACTTATTCCCGACCAAACCTGAATTGACCCGACCAAACGGATAATGAATTGATAGTTATTAATAAAAACGGATAATGAACTAAAGATTCTAGGTGGACTCGTAACCTGAATTGACCCGAGTAAACCCAAAATTGACCCGACTATTATTATAAAAAACGAGTCGATATCCCTAAAAAGATGAAAATAGCAAACCCGAAATGATCTGGCCCTACCCAAAGTCAAAGCGAAACTCACTTAACCCAAACCCGATCCGGTTGACTTGTTTGCCAGGTTTATCGACAACCCAACCCGAACTCGACCCACCCGCCCGATTGCCACTTTTAATAATGACCACTTGAAAAAATAAATTTATTCGTATGTCACACGATTTATTTAACAATTAATTATTTAATTGTAATTATTCGAGTAATTAATCGAGTTATAAAATAAACGTAGATATTGAGATAAATAAAAAAAAATAAAATAAGTTATGTAGAAAGTTGAGGTGAGATGATGTAAATAAAAAAAATAAAATAAGGTAGATAAAAGGTTGAGGTGAGATGAATAAAAAATAATATAAAATAAGGTATGTGAGGGGAGAAAGTCTGAGATGAGTCTGTGGATAAAGTGTACTTTTGTAGTGAGTCTGAGTCTGAGTTTGAAGAATGAAAATTGAGTGGAAAGCTGAGGTGGCCGAGTCTGAGAAAAAATGATGGGTCTGTGGATAAACATAGTCTAAGAAAAACTCACAATTGCCTTATTCTTAACCGAGGTAACAACTCCAACTCTCTATTCATTCCGGTACATTTGATGTCCGAGCATGCCTGAACTCCGTCGCATGATGAAAATGGCTGGTTTTAGAGCTATAAAAAACCTCTAAACTTATGGTCAATCATGTCCATAAATTTGTTCAGCTTGATCGAGCTTGTAGGGCTTGTCCATCTTATTCACATCATGTACTCCGTATCTAATGTAAATATGTAATGGGCATTAGCCTTGAATACATTGTACATCCTTTCCTTGTTCTTGAGATCGTGAGAGACCGTGTGATTGGCCCGCTGTCTCTCATAACCGACCTCTTGAGCTCTCCTCCGAGAAAGATCTTCCTCGTCAAAATTGAAACTGTCAGACAACCCACCCTAAAGCCAAGACTCGGCAAACGAGGACCAACAAGAGGCTTACTAAAGAAAAACAGCACCGTAAATAGTTTTTTTTCTTCTGAACTGAAAGATAGAGCGGTGGTTGTAGTGATAAACTTCTATCCGCTTCTGATATAGGAGTACATCACGTTTATGTAAGTTGCAGGATGATTGCTTGGGATTTATGTTAAAACTTTTAGTGAAAATTAGAAGATGTGCTTCCCTGATGTTTTCTGCAGAACCAAAAGACTAGTAAATCTATCCTGTTCAGAGCTTCAAAGGCACAACTGTTTCCTTGCAACTTACCGCATGGCCAAAGGAAAGCACAGTCACAGACAAAGGAGAGGATGATGAAATTTGTAGCGATAACAAGATATCTTCGCTAATAGCACATGTCTTGAAACCTCACTATTTTTCATCAAGCATTTCGTGCTTATAAATAATCACGGAGTCTTTACAAATGCAACAAACAGATTCAAAGTAAATGCTGCATCAATCGTATTATAGGCAAAAGATAGTACATTATTCCTGAGTCATGACCGCAGTCCGCCATCATTACAGCAGACATCATGAAATTTAAATAGGTAGATAAAAAAATCTGAGCAGGAACACTCGAAGAAAACAACAAGATTACACAGAAATGCTTTAGGAATAAGATGTCAGTTATGCAAGCGAGTCCCTTTGCTTGGCTTGCTGTACGAGCTCTGCCCTCATTCTCCTCACCTCCAATTCTTTCTCTTCTTGTTCTCTCTGCAAAAAATCAAGTTTGTGACTGCTTAATTTAGTATGCCGTGACAATTTTGGTGATTTTCCAACTATTTGGACAAAATTATGGATTGAAAACGCCTAGAGGATGGACAGAAAGACAACGTCACGAAGTGAGCAGCTTCCTACTAAATAAATTCAAGTCTTCAGATGCACTCCATCCAACTATCAAATAAAAGATATTGTGACTTGACATGCCAATCAAGGCTCACAGGCAAGAAGTCTTTAAGCACGCACACATGGAACTACGACGTAATAGACTCATCCCCAGTCCTAATAACTCTATAAGGGTCACAACCAGTCCTTTCAAAGTTTGTCTTTGACCAAAAAACTGATGAAACCATTCACAAAGCCGAAGTTAGCAATCATCAATCATCACTCTTTTGGTTTAGAAATTCTGAAGTTTCCATTTTAAATAATACTCGTAAGTATTACCACAAGTAGAGAAAAAACTCAAAACAAAAATTAGCAGCTACTACAACTACAATATGTGATTTGAATTAGAAATCAATACCACTTGGCATCCAAGGCAACAAAAATAAATATGAAATGAAGACAATGCCCTCATTTACAGTACCTTTTCCTCCCTCCCTCCCTCCCTCCCTCCCTCTCTTTTCTCAATCATTCATCACTTCCTCCAACCTCCCTTGGCCATCCTAACTAATCTTACCACAAACCTCTCCTACCAATCTTCCTTTAGACCCACGGGCCACATCTTTCTCTCCACTACAACCCGCTACCAGCCTCTCACATCCCTCGGTATCTACACCGTCCCCTACCACCAATCTCCAATCAATGACGGCCATGAACTAGGAAACAAAAACGTAAACAACTTAAACATGGGATTATGGCGGATAGATAGGGGGCATAGGATTAGAAATGTAAGTTTGTCCATAGTTTGGACTAAGCCCGTTGAAATTTTCTGAAAATTATGAGCATCCTAAAATGCCAGACATATACACATGCATTTGGCTTGATAAGCATCTTAGCAACAAATTTACAGATTGCCCTAAACACACTATCTCTAAACTCGAGATGCATAATAAGCTTGCAAAGGGGTTCTGACAAATGGATAAATTCAGTTAGATGGCTAATTACTCCTCCCATCATTCAGGTCAATAAAGGGGACGGCTTCCCCTTCCAGTACATAACGAACACAGCCTACTTATCAAGGGAAAATCAAATCAAAAACCAGTATTAGTGTATACCACATTACATATGCGACTATAATACCAAAGGATTATAGTTTCAGGTCGGCCAAATTATCAAATTAGTAAAAAAACTTTCATGATGATATATTTTTTGCTAAAAACGTAATTGATCCTATGATGAATGGGATCTGATTAAATAAGTTAAGTTGATCCTGAGCTCAACCTGGCAAATAGAATTGATAATCCTACTTGAGCATATATCTACAATTTTTGGATACAATCACAGTAAATATGACAAGGAGGAAAACCCTGAATTTGTAAACAACGGAATAGAAAACCCAGAACATAAGAAGGGAAGATAAGAAGAAATATGATTAGGGTTTGAATTAAAAAGAGGGACCTTTTCGTCTTGGTGAAGAGCGATCCAAACATGGACTTTGTCCATTGAATGCCAAAATGCAAAGGCACCCAGTGACATCCCCAAAAATGTCCCCATTTTCACCATTTTTCCCTCTTCTTCTTCTTCGTCTTCTTCTTCTGTTTACTCTGTGTTAGAGATGTGGATTGCCAAAATACAAAGGCACCCAGTTGTAGACTTGTAGTTGTAGCCGGTGCGTCTTCTTAATTGCCAACTCAATATTGGGCTCAACGTGATGCGCTATTGGACCATTCCGTGCGGATCCATGATTTTCTTTTTACTGTTTACGAGTATCAAAATATTGTCTTCCATCCAATCCAAGGTTAACATTGACATATTTTTGTCCTCATAAAAAGTGAACTCATGTTACCCCAGAACTACGGAGTAGTATGCAATACTCTGTAACTTTTTAATAATGCAATCGACGGTCTGTAGTGATTAATTAGTGTAATTTTTAGTGAAATCAGTTATATTTGTGAAGACACTCACATTTTGACCGCCAGTGTCTATAATAGTTCCCACCAAACACCTGATGATGATTGGACGTAAACGTGCTTTGATGGACTCGGATATGGGCTCGTAATCATGGACATTTGGTTTAGACTTATTATGGAGTACAAATCTCACGAAACCAACCTCAAATCCAGGCCCAGTGGGTCGTTTCGAGTCAAATAACACTAATTTGGGTCGAATCCGACACCAGGGGTAAAACCGTCTTTTAGCGACCGAGTCAAAACCCGGTCAAAGATTTTCCCGAGACATGTGAGTCAGCCGTGACACTTCACACGGCTGATTCATACTCAAACTCCTACAAAATATCAGCTTCAATAAACATTAAACAATTCCGTTAAAGGTAGAATTCGATCTCAAGTAGGAATTCTATCCAGAAACCGGAACAGACACAAACCGAGCTCAAACACTCGGTTTAGGCGTCCCAATTCAGCCGAAATACTCCCCATTCCAGCCGAAATACTTGGCTTCTTCACCAAGAAACGAGACTTTGATTTCCTCTTGAACTCTCATATTTCCTATCCAAACCGGTATTTCTTGTCATACAAGCAAGACTACCTCGATTCCTATAAATAGGACCTCTCGTCCAACACAAAAGAGACACGAAAGAGACACAATTAACACCGAAAAAACAGCCTCATAACACGGTTTTCACACATCCTACATCCTCGATATCTAGCAAATTCCGACACCTTTCCGAAGCCTCGAAGCCCCGAGAAGCCGTCCGACCCGACGTCCAGCCACCCGTCCAAACCGACACCATAAAACTCATCCTCATCATCTCGACGCTCCCAAGTCTAAGCCACTTTCCGACGAGCCTTATCCCGAGAAAACAAAGCAGGTAGGTTGAGGGTGTAAATCAAACCCGATTCTCCTTCTTCTCTTTTCTCCTCCTCGTTTTTCTTATTACGGGTCTTTCGTCGGTCTTTTTTTATTTTCTAATATCGATATTATAAAAAAACTATTTTCATATATCGAACATTCTTAAAAATATGATATCGATTTTCTATAATCGAATATTGTATCGAAAAGAATTATATTAAGATTTCGACGATGTTAAAAATCGTTACACCTTTTTTTCGTTCAAAATCTTTTTTTTCGTTCGAAACAAACTTTTTTCAAAACCTTTTCTAAAATCCTTCCAACTATTCGATATCGATTTCATAATCGAATATCGAATACGACGAATATCGAAAATATGAATCGGGTATAAATTAATCCATACTTGTACGCGATTTATAAAAATTAACGATTTTCGACAAAAAAAAAAATAATAATAAAAACGGGCAGACCCGCACGCGAGTCGCGCCATGCCCAGGCGACTCGCGCACGGGCCTGTGACCCGGATCGTTTTTACCTTTTCGTTCGTTTTTTATTATTTATTCTACGAAACGATTTCTAAAATTTATCTTTTTCTAAAACTATTCCAAATATTTGATATTGATTTCATAGTCAACTATCGAATATAACGAATATCGAGAATATTAAGTCGAGTACGAATTATGCAATATTCGTACGCGATTTAATCGAAAATTTCCAAAAAAACCGTTTTCGAAAACAGGCCGTCACGCGACCCGCCGGCGTCCCGGGCGAGCCGCGCGGCCGGCTGCCTTGGCGTGCCTTTCTCGTTCTTTTTATTATTTTTCGAACTTCGTTTTTTATACAAAACAGCGTTTTAGCAATATTTTTCAGATTTCGATTAATATTTATTTTCTCGATCTCGTATATTTATTTGCTATATTATTATTCAATCGTTACTAACTCGTTTTCTCGTGTTTGTAGCAATTTATTTATTTCTTCGTTTTATTAGACTAAAACGAATTCACATGCTAAAATAACTTTGACGTTATTAGTTTAACATGCATTAGACGACTTAGCAACCCATTTATTTATTTTTCTCACATGTCTTAGGAAAATAATGTTTGCATATCATTCAACCGTCAAACTAACGCGTGTACGTAAAACGAACGATATCTTAGTAAAGGTCGCTAAGTGCGGGCGGGGTTGGGTGTTCTCAATGAACTTCCCAACACGTACCCTCACCCCTTACTCAGAACCATGGTTTCCGGATGTCCGAATCCATTGGCAACGAGAGTCATTCAATACACGGTATCCGATAATGTCGGTATCGGTATCGTAATGCAAAGGGACGAACCCGATAAACTCTGACATCGGAAATGGGCCATGTTTTAAATATGGCCCACTACGACATAGAGTGGGATCGAATGGTTCCGAATAACCACAAAATTCGGTGGCGACTCCTACTTCGATTTAAAATTCAATTCGACCCATCTCATATGGAGATTCATTCGCCTCCCCAAACCCGCGCGTGGCCGCGTCGGGGTGGACCTATGTCATGTCCACAATTTGGCGACTCCGCTGGGGATTAACTGATGCGTCACTTACCATCGGCATCCTCAGGGTGAGACTCGAAAAGAAATCGTTCGATTAGTAATATACACATTTTAGTTCAATGGTTCATGCATAACCCCGTTCTTTCCCGGGCCGGTTACTTGTGACCGACGTCCCACTATACCACGGTGCATTCCCACTTGGGTGCACTAAAGACTTCGATGGCGGAACTCGCATGGGTTTTATGGCAGATTCTAAGACCAACTCGGCTTAGGAGGTCCGTCCTGATTTGCGAGAATGCGATCGTTGTTGGTATAGACCCTATTCGACCGACCGAGACTTAGACTAAGAGCATACATGGCGTCGTTATACTGTTTCCATGACTACATGCTACTTGATCTTCTTTGGTCTTTTTCAAAAACCGTCATTTTTTTCAAAAAACTTACATCTTTTTCAAATCCATTCTTTTTCAAAACCCGGAAAGCTACCGAATTTAGGACTTATGATTTTGACTCAAAATAGCCTATTTTTAGCCGGTATGCTGTTCAAACCTTTTCAAAAAAAAATCCGAAATCTCGGCCCGATGACCTTTTTCTCGGTTTTCAAAAAAAAATCGGGCCTTCCAATCCGACTTTGCTCGGATTTTCAAATCCAAATTCCTTTTTCAAAACCTTCTTCTTAGGACTTCCCGTATTTAGCAGTGTCGGGTCTTGTCATAGGTTGTAAGAGTCTATAGCGTTGAAACTCCGTCGATCTTACATCACGGATTTCCACCCCATCCCAGTCCGCCTTATTTGTCGAGGCACGGCCCACCTTCGTAGGACAAACTTCTGCAAAGGGAAGCCCGTTTACACACTCGAGTCCAAAGTCTGGGGATTTCACACTTGGACCTTCCTTCGAACGGGATTAGGCCCACTTTGCCGAATCCTAAAGAAGGCCCACCGTCCACGGGTCATCCGTCTAGAAGTCAGTTTCCGGTCTTTTTCTAGTCTAGTCTTTTCCTTGCTCGGGATGTACTCTTTGATTCTAAGATCTGGGTTAGTTACTGATTACGCGGTGCCCTTACAGACAGGCCACCCCACACTCGAGCCATGACGCAACAAGCCGTCGATGATTTGAAGGCCTCATTGACCAAGCTGGAAAACATGATCACGTCAATGAGAGGGGACCAGATCTCCATCCTCACCCGGGTAAGTGCCATAGAGCAGGGAACTCCTAGTGGCAATGTCGATACTACTGGGCCTTTAGCTGAATTGGCCAGCGCAGTCCACAAACTGCAGAAACAGGTCCATATGTCGACCCAAAACTCCATCCATACGGAGAATGCTCGGACCTACACCCAATTGACCGATGAACTACCCGCCAATCTCAATCTGACGGGTCTGCCAATGTTCGAGGGTACTGAAGACCCGGTTCACCATATCCGGGCTTTCAAGGAGTTCATGGCCCTTAAGGGGGTTAAGTCCAACATGTTCAAGCACCTGTTCGCTTCTTCTCTCGAGAAGCACCCAAGAGCCTGGTACTACCGGCTCGATTCCAAGAAATACAAAACTTGGGATGACGTGGCAACGAAATTCGCTCGGAACTACGCCGACAACACGGAAATCCAGACCACTATGCGCACCCTGGAGGTAAAGGCCCAGGAACCTAAGGAAGGATTTACGAAATATCTCCAACGCTGGAGGGCTGAAAGCGCCAAACTGGTCGATAAGCCCAGTGAAAAAGTGCTGGTTGAAGCCTTCGTCAAGAACCTCCTTCCAGCTTACCGGGTCCATCTCCAGTACGCCATCATACCTAGCTTCGCGGTCCTAACTGAAATGAGAACGAGAATCAAAGATGATTTAAGGTTGGAAAGCCTCACTAAGGCCTCCACCAAGGGATACCAAGGGGCCAGCTCATCAACGAGCAAGCCCACAACTACTGCTGCCACTCGTAGCATTTTGACGAGGTAAACGCACTTGATACCTCGTCCCAGAAGAATACCACCCCCCGGGTATTCACCGACATAGGCACCACCTATGAGAATGCCCTACAGAGGCTTTCATCAAAAGGCCTGATCACCCCCAATAGGCCCAACACCTGATCTCCCGGTCGAACGACGCTCCAAGGCCTACAACCTCCAGGCCTACTGTCACTACCATCGTGGTAAGGGGCACGATACCGAGAAATGTTGGAAGCTAAAGCACCTTATCCAAGATCTCATTGAGAGCGGGAAGATCCCTTTGCCCGGGGGTAAACCCAACAACAAGGATAACCCGTTGGCCACTCACGCCATCTTCTCCGGGGAAATAATGGATTGCTCACACCTCATTTCTCCATTTGTCCCGCAAATAAACGGGATCTGGTGCGACGACGAAGACGACGTCTACCTCACCAAAGGGGAAGTTGTCCCCATCACGCCCGAGGAGATTCAGAAGGTTAAGTCCAAGGTCTTAGCCACTAGTCAAGCCCTCATCATTGTCGAGCCACTTAGGGTCGAGCCCGCCCCGGAAGAGCCAACTGCTGAAAAGGCTCTTGTAAAGCAACTAAGCAGGACTCGAGTTGACCTCTCTATATGGCAACTCCTAGTTAGCTCCCAGGAACATCGAGAGGCACTCACTAAGGCCCTCGATCAAGTCAAAATCGACTCTATGACTACTCCAGCTGAAATGGTAGCCACGGTTCTACCCCACCTAAAAGGAAGATCCATAGAGGAAGGCCCACTGATTACCTTCTCTAATGCTGATCTACCACCATTTGGGTCGGCCCACAACATGGCCCTCTACATCACGGTCATCTGCCGTGGGAAGTACCTACCCATGACCCTAATAGACGACGGGTCAGCAGTCAATGTCCTCCCCTTGAGGACCGCCAAAGCCCTCAGCATTACCAAGGCTGACTAGATTCCTACGGCTCAAACCATACAGGCTTTTGACGGAAGCCCAAAGTCAGTAGCCGGGGCCACAAAACTTACTATCATAACAGGCCCGATAGAAAAGGAGCTAGAGTTTCAAGTGATTGACGTGACTTCTTCCTTCAACCTTCTTTTAGGAAGACCTTGGATCCACGGAACCAGGGCTGTATCCTCCACCTTGCATCGGAAAATCAAGCTACCTTTGCATGACACCGTCATCACTCTAGAAGCCACACCTATGACTGTGGCTAACTGCAACACCTCGGGCCGCACCGATCTCTGGGGGTTCGATTTGGTAGGGGCCATCGAAGAAGAGCATCTCTTCCGTCCTTACTTTTTGGTTTGCCTTGACCGAATGTTGCAGAATCAGGGCTTTCTACCAGGGGTTACATCAAGGCTCGATCTCCCTGCAGGAAAAATCCTCGAAGTTCTAGACAATGGGAGGACTCAAACAGGCTTGGGCTACACCCTAACCCCGGAAAACATGGGTCAAACCGGAGCCAGCAAGACTATCTTTGTCACGCCAGTGTTCGAGACTGTCCAAACTGGCCTATATCGGCCCACAACCACACGCCCTGGGACCCACTTGGCCCAGGACTGCAACTACATACCGGACGACATCTTCGCTCTCATCCAGTCCGAAGATGCTAAGAATGCTGAGCCCGCGCTAGGGCTACTTTTTGGAGAGGAACTCGCGGTCCCAACACCGAAGGAAGAGCTAGTCAGCCTCATTCTCCGCAGCCGCACCTTTGATCCGTCTAAACTAATCTCAGAAGTCGGGTCCGGGACCAGAGCTTGGAGGAAAACTGTCAAATGGACTGACGGTCAAGGAAGGACTTACAAGCTGATCGCAGGGGAAGGAGAGATGCCGGAATCTGAGTCTGAGTCAGAGTCTAAGATTGAGTCTAGTGAGTCCGGTGCTACGGTCAGTCCTGTAACTCCCCCTCTCCCTTTAGCTACTCCTAGTGCCTCGGGGTCTGTCCCGGGCACCCTACCTATCCCGCCACTGACTAGTGATCAAATGGCAGCTCTCTTCGAGCTATTTTCCCAATTCATGATCAATAATAACAACCGTTCTGCTTACGACTTGTCTCATTTTCAAAACTTTCTCAATTTTAAAAATATTATGTGCAATGACATTGAGAAACACGACGAACAGGTATCCTTGCCTCCACATCTGATCGAGCAACTAGAGCAAAGGGAATCCCGCAATCCGGTAATCAAAGAAACCGAATCCATCAACGTGGGAACAACCTTAGAACCTCAGATGCTTAAGATAGGATTATCCTTAGATCCCGAGGAGAAAGAACAATTCATAGTTTTCCTTCAAGAATTCAAAGACGTCTTCGCATGGTCCTACAAGGACATGCCGGGGATCGATCGCGAAATAGCCGAGCACCATATACCGATCAAGGAAGGGTTCAAGCCGGTTAAACAAAAACTCCGACGCATGAGGCCCGAATGGTCCCTCAAGGTCAAGGAGGAAGTCGACAAACAATTCAAGGCTGGGTTCATACGACTCTCCGAGTATCCAGATTGGGTTGTAAACATTGTACCAGTCCCTAAAAAGGATGGTAAGGTTCGTGTCTGTGTAGACTTTCGGGATCTTAACAAGGCGAGCCCGAAAGACGATTTCCCGTTACCACACATCGATATATTGGTGGATAACACAGCAGATCATGCCCTTCTATCATTTATGGACGGGTATGCGGGGTATAACCAGATAAAAATGGTAGAAGAAGATATGGATAAGACCACCTTCATTACACCTTGGGGTACTTATTGCTATACTGTTATGCCATTTGGTCTCATCAATGCCGGGGCCACCTATCAACGAACCGCCACAACTTTATTACATGACATGATGCATAAAGAAGTGGAAGTCTACGTGGACGACATGATCGTCAAATCCAAAGACAGAGACGGTCACATCACCGCCCTGAGAAAGTTCTTCACCCGATTACGCAAATACAACATGAGGCTAAACCCTCAGAAATGCAGTTTCGGGGTAACATCTGGCAAATTACTGGGTCATATCGTTAGCCAACGAGGTATCGAGGTCGATCCAGCCAAAATCAAGGCCATCACCGAGATGCAGCCCCCTAAAACCGAAAAGGAGATAAGAGGGTTTCTCGGAAAAGTCCAATACATTAGCAGGTTCATTTCAAAGCTGACCATGGTGTGTGAACCGATCTTTAAGAAGCTTAAAATAGGGGAACGGTTACTATGGGACGACAAATGTCAAGCAGCCTTTGATAGAATCAAAGAAATTTTGTCTTCACCATCGGTCCTAATGCCACCTCAGCACGGTTTGCCTTTGTCACTATACCTAACCACGACAGAGACAGCCATGGGGGCTATGCTAGCTCAAACGGTCAATTCCGAAGAACGAGCCATATATTACATCAGCAAGAAGTTTTTAGAGTACGAGTGTAAATACACCATGCTCGAAAAGACATGTTTAGCTCTGGTCTGGGCCGCTAAGAAGCTCCGACATTACATGCTCAGTTACGAGGTACAAGTACTATCCAGAATGGATCCAATCAAATACCTCTTCGAGAAGCCCATTCTCAACGGCAGGATATCAAGATGGACCCTGATGTTAGCAGAGTTCGATCTAAAGTTCGTACCATTGAAAGCCATCAAAGGAAGAATAGTAGCCGAATTTCTCGCTGACAGTCCCATAACCGAAGAAGGACGCACCGACACTTGGTCCTTCCCGGATGAAGACATTTTCCACACTGACACCGAAGCGTGAGACTTATATTTTGACGGGGCGTCCAATTTCCGAGGATTTGGAGTCGGGATTCTCTTAATCTCACCAAGAGGAGAGTATACTCCCGTATCCATCAAGTTAGACTTCGACGTCACCAACAACGCCGCTGAGTATGAAGCATGTATCCACGGGCTACAAGCCGCCGTCGACTTAGGGGTCACAAATCTCCGAGTACACGGTGATTCATCTCTGGTCATTAATCAAGCACTCCAAAAATGGAAGACTCGAAATGCTAATCTCGTGGCCTACCAGGCACGAGTAAGGGATCTCGAGAAACAGTTCCAGAAGGTAGAATATATATACCTACCACGGGAAGAAAATCAATTCGCATATGCACTCTCAAAACTGGCATCTTTGCTAAATATTCCCGATCATATGACCAGTATGCCAATCTGTGTCGAAAGACGATCCGAGCCAGCATATATCCACGACATCGAAGAAATCGAGATACCTGGTCCCGAGCCATGGTATCAAGCTGTTTTGACATACCTAGCAACCGGGGAATATCCACCCGGGACTGACAATCGAGCCAGAAAGGCCTTGCGAAAACTGGCAACCCAGTTCATCCGCACCGACGATGGGCAACTCTACAAAAAGACAGCACAGGGGGCTCTCCTTCGATGCGTCGATAAGACCAACGCTGAAAAAGTTATGGCTGAGGTACATGATGGCGAATGCGGCCCACACATGAATGCCCAGATGTTGGTCCGGAAAATCATGAGGCTCGGATACTACTGGAATAGCATGGAAACCGACTACTAGCTATATGTTAGACATTGCCATAATTGTCAAATTTTTGCCAATGTACAACATATGCCACCATCCCTGCTATACACCATGACATCACCATGGCCATTTTCAACATGGGGAATCGATATAATTGGAAAGATAAACCCCTCGGGAACCGGGGACATTGCTTCATTTTGGTGGCTATCGATTACTTCACCAAATGGGTCGAAGCTGAGTCCTATCGTATTCTCAACGCCAGCCATGTTGCCAAATTCATTCAGAATAAGATAATATGCCGGTATGGGATCCCTCACGAGTTCATCAGTGACCACGGGACCCATTTTCAAGCCGAAACAGCAGCCTTGCTGACCAAATACAAAATTCAAAGGCATACATCTTCACCCTATCGACCCCAAACCAATGGAGCGGTAGAAGCGGCTAATAAAACAATTGTCACCATACTCAAAAAGATGGCTGATAATTACCGAGACTGGCCCGACAAAATACCATTTGCACTTTGGGGATATCGGACCTCGATTCGTACTGCGACCGGGGCAACACCGTATTACCTTACATACGGCATGGAAGCAGTCCAACCTGTTGAGTTAGAAGTACCATCGCTCAGAATCCTACTCGAAAGTCAAGTACCCGAAGCTGATTGGGTTCGAGCACGATATGACTCGCTAGTCCTTTTAGACGAACGACGATCTCGTGCCCTCAATAATATTCAAATCTATCAGAAGAGAATCCAACGGGCTTTCAACAAAAGGGTGAGGCCCAGAAACATCAAAGAAGAAGATTTGGTTCTCAAATCCGTTCGGGCTTTATTACCAGTAGACCCAAGGGGAAAATTCAAACCTAACTGGGTCGGGCCGTATCTGGTAAAGAAGATTCTATCAGGTGGAGCCGTAATGTTAACGGATCTAGACGGGAACGAGTTTGTCAACCCAACTAACCTGGACCAGCTGAAGCGTTACTACCCTTAACCCACCTCTCTCAATATCATTTGCAAAAGTTTATTAAAAAAAAAATCTTTTCAAACATAAATTTTTAGAGACAAATCAAAAGCTAGAATTACTTATTCTACTGTTACAAACATCTTGAACCAATAGTCTTGATGTATTTCGAAATTGCAAATTAAGTCTGAACTACGTTTGGTTTGATTCCATTTATTATGGATACGTAGGCAGTCCCTCAAAAGGGCACAACCACTGCAATCAATAAAATAAAACAGGAACGGTTTTTAATAAGTTTCTTTTATTAATTTCAAAAAAAAAATTCCGACAAATTCGGAAAAGTTACAAAAATCAAAAAAAAAAATCCAGCACACAATAAATAATACTAATACTTAAATAATAAAAAAACTAAGGCATTTTTCCCTTTCCTTTGTCCTTAGTTTCCTTTTCCACCCACCGGCGTCGACGTGGAGGTGAACGCTCCCTAATCACCAAGGGAATCTCCTTAACCCGGGCTCGTTTCTTCAAACTCGACTCCCCGGTCACCTCACACGAACCTAGCCTATCTCGGACCGCTAGTTTTGGTCCGAGTCTTCTCTCCAAGTCACTAGCACCGGTCTCATTAGCCTGAGTCTTAGTTTTTGACTTAGAACTCGACCCCGGCTCAGCAAAGATGGTTAGAGTTTCCTCTTTATCAAAGAACCGTCTATTATCTTTTACCGATTCTCGACGGGCCAAGTCAAGTGCCTTTTCAGTCTTCAAACTCTTACGGGTCTCCTGGGATTCTTCAGAGGTCCATTTTCGATACGATTCAGAAACCCAAGTGGTTTGACAAGGGCGAGGTATGGTCCACATGACACGGGTAAACCAGCGCTGCAGCCACGTGTCACACCTAGCGTCCGTTAATTGGAGCGAAACGCTAATGATTGCTTCAGTCTCAGGGATTTGCTGAAACGAACCAAACTGTCTTAGAATACGGTCCGGATAGATATGGACAGTCCAGTCCAAAGACAAGATCACCAGATAACGGGCCTTGTCCCTTCTAGCTAACCCCGTCAGCCTTGAAAGGAACCACCAGATGACGTTCCATCTAATCAAAGGCCCACCATGGAATGTTCATCCCAATATTTTCGATTTATATGATGACTTGAGCTTATTCGTCGGGACCTTGAGCCAATCTGGCAGCTATGATATCTGGATATATTCACTAGGGGTTCTATGATTGACAAACGCTCCGATAACCAGATCTGCAAAATTTTCGAAAAATCAAAAAAATCAAAAATTCAAATTTTCGGAAAATTCAAAGAAAAAAGAAGAGAAAAAAAATTTTCGAAAAAAATCAAAATTTCCGAAAATTGGAAATTTCGAAAAATTTCAGAAAAAACCAAAAAATTTCGAGAAATTGAGAATTTCGGAAAATTCGAAATTTCGGGAAAGAATTCGGAAAATCGGGCAATTTTTCGAAAAAACGGTTAAATACCTGCAAAAGACGGATGCCTCATGTCAATTGTCGATCCGGGTCAAGTCTCCTAGCGTCAAGGCCCATAATAATCTCCCCAGTTATCAGCCAAGCCGGGCTGTGACCTGTCTCCATTTGGTCAACTATGCTAATTAGCCTGATCTCACCCAAGCACGAGTCAGCATATATCCGACCTTCAAAGGCATATCGATGCAGCATACAAAAGGCAAAAACCCTACGCCTATGAGTAGAAGTAATTCTTGCGCCAACTGGGTTCATGAATTTGTCAGCCAAGTCAAATAGGGAAACTGAATCTCCCTTCACCATACGGGCTGTTCAGCATGCGACAGACCTAGAAAATCCCTTAGCCTCCTCCTTGGGTCGGGATAAAATGGGGGAATAGCAGGACGAGCACTAGGGCACCAACCGCCTATAGCTGCAATTTCTTCAGGAAGGGGACACATTTCTCCTCGAGAAAATGCAAAAACATGGTGGGTAGTATCCCAAAAGGATAAGCAAGCATCAAGGAAGTGCGAATCTACCCTAAGTCGCTGGAGTGGGAATAAAGCCACAATGCCCATTTGAGTTAGCTGGACTTTATCCTCATCTCGAAAATCCTAGGCCCACGCCTGAAGCATCACAGTCAAATGATCAATACCCATTGCAAGGATAGTTTCTTTTATTTATCCTAAAAGTCTAAAGGATTTTAAGATAGAAGAAAAGATTTGGGTTGGAATATGAAAAATAAAAAGCCAGAACCCTCTATTTATAATAGAGAATATCCTTTTCCCTAGTCATCACAGGAATAGGACTTTTATATCACTTCCCCTGCTTCATATAGGCATACAGGCCTAACCAGGGAATTTTAGGAATCCGTGTCAGAATCCGATTAGGAATCAAAGTCATCCCGAGCATCCTTATTTCCAAACTTTCAAAAAAATCAGCATTTTTTCTCTTCAAAAATTTTCAAAAAAAATCATCATTTCTTCCCCAGCATGAGTCGGTGTTTCACCTAAATGTTACATACAAATTATGTCAGCATACAGGTACACCCAAGACTCCCGAGAAATTCTAAGAAAACTTCCCCAGTGGAAAGCTCAGGCGACATTTTCTACTGAAGGATCAGGATATATCTGTAAACAGATATGTCCATAGCTTCCAAGGCAAGCTCCCGCGCAATTCTAAGGCATTGAAGTACCTGTAAACAGGTATACTCATAACTCCCACGACATTATCAGCATCAACCCAGGTACGATTTCTATCTTATGGCTGGCGAGCCCTTCACGCAGGTCTAATGGACCATAAACGACCCGATCGGAAGTCTGCCAGGTTTTAATCCTTGATTGACCTGGTAGCTACTCTGACTTTTGCGTTGTCCAAGCCTCAGTTAGAGTGGGGGCTCTGTAGACACCCACATTTTGACCGCCAGGTGTCTATAATAGTTTCCACCAAACATCCGATGATGATTGGACGTAAACGTGCTTTGATGGACTCGGATATGGGCTCGTAATCATAGACATTTGGTTTAGACTTATTACGGAGTACAAATCTCACGAAACCAACCTCAAATCCAGGCCCAGTGGGTCGTTTCGAGTCAAATAACACTAATTTGGGTCGAATCCGACACCAGGGGTAAAACCGTCTTTTAGCGACCGAGTCAAAACCCGGTCAAAGATTTTCCCGAGACACGTGAGTCAGCCGTGACACTTCACACGGCTGATTCATACTCAAACTCCTACGAAATATCAGCTTCAATAAACATTAAACAATTCCGTTATCCAGAAACCGGAACAGACACAAACCGAGCTCAAACACTCGGTTTAGGCGTCCCAATTCAGCCGAAATACTCCCCATTCCAGCCGAAATACTTGGCTTCTTCACCAAGAAACGAGACTTTGATTTCCTCTCGAACTCTCATATTTCCTATCCAAACCGGTATTTCTTGTCATACAAGCAAGACTACCTCGATTCCTATAAATAGGACCTCTCGTCCAACACAAAAGAGACACGAAAGAGACACAATTAACACCGAAAAAACAGCCTCATAACACGGTTTTCACACATCCTACATCCTCGATATCTAGCAAATTCCGACACCTTTCCGAAGCCTCGAAGCCCCAAGAAGCCGTCCGACCCGACGTCCAACCACCCGTCCAAACCGACACCCTAAAACTCATCCTCATCATCTCGACGCTCCCAAGTCTAAGCCACTTTCCGACGAGCCTTATCCCGAGAAAACAAAGCAGGTAGGTTGAAGGTGTAAATCAAACCCGATTCTCCTTGTTCTCTTTTCTCCTCCTCGTTTTTCTTATTACGGGTCTTTCGTCGGTCTTTTTTTATTTTCTAATATCGATATTATAAAAAAACTATTTTCATATATCGAACATTCTTAAAAATATGATATCGATTTTTTATAATCGAATATTGTATCGAAAAGAATTATATTAAGATTTCGACGATGTTAAAAATCATTACACCTTTTTTCGTTCAAAATCTTTTTTTCGTTCGAAGCAAACTTTTTTCAAAACCTTTTCTAAAATCCTTCCGACTATTCGATATCGATTTCATAATCGAATATCGAATACGACGAATATCGAAAATATGAATCGGGTATAAATTAATCCATACTTGTACGCGATTTATAAAAATTAACGATTTTCGATAAAAAAAAAAGTAATAATAATAAAAACGGGCAGACCCGCACGCGAGTCGCGCCATGCCCAGGCGACTCGCGCACGGGCCTATGACCCGAATCGTTTTTACCTTTTCGTTCGTTTTTTATTATTTATTCTACGAAACGATTTCTAAAATTTATATCTTTTTCTAAAACTATTCCAAATATTTGATATTGATTTCATAGTCAACTATCGAATATAACGAATATCGAGAATATTAAGTCGAGTACGAATTATGCAATATTCGTACGCGATTTAATCGAAAATTTCCAAAAAACCGCTTTCGAAAACAGGCCGTCACGCGACCCGCCGGCGTCCCGGGCGAGCCGCGCGGCCGGCTGCCTTGGCGTGCCTTCCTCGTTTTTTTTATTATTTTTCGAACTTCGTTTTTTATACAAAACAGCGTTTTAGCAATATTTTTCAGATTTCGATTAATATTTATTTTCTCGATCTCGTATATTTATTTGCTATATTATTATTCAATCGTTACTAACTCGTTTTCTCGTGTTTGTAGCAATTTATTTATTTCTTCGTTTTATTAGACTAAAACGAATTCACATGCTAAAATAACTTTGACGTTATTAGTTTAACATGCATTACACGACTTAGCAACCCATTTATTTATTTTTCTCACATGTCTTAGGAAAATAATGTTTGCATATCATTCAACCGTCAAACTAACGCGTGTACGTAAAACGAACGATATCTTAGTAAAGGTCGCTAAGTGCGGGCGGGGTTGGGTGTTCTCAATGAACTTCCCAACACGTACCCTCACCCCTTACTCAGAACCATGGTTTTCGGATGTCCGAATCCATTGGCAACGAGAGTCATTCAATACACGGTATCCGATAATGTCGGTATCGGTATCGTAATGCAAAGGGACGAACCCGATAAACTCTGACATCGGAAATGGGCCATGTTTTAAATATGGCCCACTACGACATAGAGTGGGATCGAATGGTTCCGAATAACCACAAAATTCGGTGGCGACTCCTACTTCGATTTAAAATTCAATTCGACCCATCTCATATGGAGATTCATTCGCCTCCTCAAACCCGCGCGTGGCCGTATCGGGGTGGACCTATGTCATGTCTACAATTTGCAGTGAAATATTTTTTAGAATGAAATAAACATTGTTTTAAAATTATTAATTTGAACACAAAATCTTGAAAGATACGGTATCTCAATAACTTATTGAGAGACCACTTTATCGCTCTATGTCATATTCGTACCCTAGACAACTTTGTTTTGTACATATATTTATAACAAATGTACCCTATTTATATGTAATTAATTTTTAATGATTAATTAATTTTGATTTTGATTTGATAAGAAAAATAATTATAGAGGATACCTATTCAACTTGAAGTAAAAATTCCGATCATGAAAAACGAAAGTGAATCTAAAATAACGCAAACCCAAATAGAGTCGGTTGCTCGGAAATGAAGGACATACCCAAAAGGCCAAAAAGCAACAGTGTGGTAACACAGAGATTGAGTAGTATTTGATTGAGTGAGTGAGGAAGCCATGTCCGGCGAGCTGAGAGAGCTCCGACACTCCTCCTCCATCGGCAGCCGACCCTCCTCTTCCCCTCGCAAGCACCCTCAACAACAACAGCAGCAGCAGCAAAACGACGACGTCTCCCCCCTCCTCTCCTCCGATCCTTCTGATGTGGAGGACGCCTCTCACGTGCGACACCCACGTGACCACCGCCCTTTCTATTGGCACCACTTTTTCCACGAAGACCCTCGAACTTCTTCTTCCTCTCCCACCAAACTCTCTCTTTTCCTCATCATCGCCCTTGTTCTCGCTGGATTCATCTCCGTTTCTTCTCTTATTAGTCACCTGGTATCTTCTTTTCCCTTTTTTCTTCCCTCCATCTAATTCAAATCTTGATTGACGGTTTCGACTACTTCAAACCGACCCCTTTCGTCTCACTCATTTGTTAACCTTAGACTTGATTGTAAATTTGATTACAAATTTAGATTTTAAGTAGCGACTTACTCCCTCCGTTCATTTCCAAATGCCCCATTTGCATCTTCCACACTATTCATAGTTAAGGAGAACTACAATATTCTCGACGATCTACAACGTAACTTGTTTGATTCGTCTATGAATATTACGGAGTGTAACTTTATTTGATGTGTAGCTAAAGATGTTACAGTTTTAAAAGTGCATTGGCAAATGTGCACATTTGAAAATGAATGGAGGGAGTATTAATTTTCGGGGTTGAGGCTAGCTGGAATATTCGTCATCTTGAATGTAATAAATTCTTGTGGGTAGAGGAAATTTAGTTGGAATTCATTTGACGGGTTTTTAAAGTGCCCTGCTTTTGCCCCTGATTTAAATTGTAAAGCTAGCTTTGAGAGATTTGTGAAGTTATGTTTTCTGGGGGTTATGTTGGTGCCTTATTTTTACTGATTTTTCTCAGAATGCACCTTACTTGTGCAAGAAGGATGGCATCACTCTACATTGTCCGTCGGTAAGCTTGTATCACAATCTGAATATACGATGTCATATTTTTATGTATTTGCTTTGCTGTCTGGCAAACTGCAAAGATGATATCTATACGTTTCCAGGTCAAAGAAACACCTTCGCTGTGGGAGAATCCATATGCAGCCACCACATCTTGGAAACCTTGTGCTGAACGTCGTAGTGATGGCATATCAGGTTAGCAATTGGAAAATAAATGCAGCACAACAATGCCAGTCTGCCTGCTAGCTTGTCTGCTGAGTCTTTACTTGTTTCTTATACATACCATGTTCGGAAAGTCTATTTATAAATTGTCACATCTTGGCGGCCTGCATGTTATACGCTTCATCAACCTTCTTCAATTTTTGCCAATCTAATATTATGTATTTTCTTCTAATAATTTCAGATGTTCCTGGTGAAAATGAAACAAATGGATATATATTTATTCACGCGGAAGGTGGTCTAAATCAGCAAAGAATTGCCGTATGATCCCTTTATGTTTTTACTTCTCTTTAATGTCTTATAATGTCGTGCTTAATTTTCAAGGGTGGATACTGGATAGACACCAAAAAGTATTGAGTAGGATGTATTGGTTTCTGAAGCTTTAGGACTTTACCGTATTAGTCTATGGGGAAAGCTTTTTGCTACATCACCCCTTTACCTTTATCTGTCATGTAGCTTCAGTTGTATACTTGCCTAACTTTTTCGAATTCTTATAATACCTGCACTTTGTACCTTCACTCTAGTGAGGAGATAATTAAGGTATTGATCTATGTACAGATATGCAATGCTGTTGCAGTGGCCAAAATTCTGAATGCAACACTTATATTGCCAGTGTTGAAGCAAGACCAAATCTGGAAAGATCAAACGTGAGAATTCTTTTATCTTTTATGTTCAGTGTTCTTTATGTTCATTTGGTTTGCTTGAAGGTAATTGTTACTAGGTAATAGAGATTACGTTAACTAGAAAACGGATAGTAGTGACGGTGGAGGCTAGTGTAAAGGATGAGAGTGTAATAGTCCCTCATCAATGAGGGAATAGTTAACCATTTTCCCGTGAGTAGATCACTGTTTTCTCCCTCATCTCCTCTTTCTACCCTCCTTAACAACCACCAACCACCATTCTCCTCCTATTTATTCTTGTTTTAAACTCTATTTCTCTGGTAATAATTAATTATCACAAGCGAGCCCTTGCTCTTGGATACAGTATTGTAGTGTATATGTGCACTAAGCTTTTTATTGGGAGAGAATATGTCATCATGATGTTCTTGTCCCATGAACGATCTTGGCTTATTATGATTTTTTCTAGCTGGTTAAATTTATTTATTAATAAGCTTAACTAGAATCGCTGAATTGCTTCCTTCTCGATTTCTATGCATGATTGTCACTGTTGTTGACCTTGTTGTTGTTTATGCTGGAACCTAAATAATTTTTGGATGCTATGTTGTATCACTATTAGACAGTTTGTGGAGTTTTCTTCATTCAGTGTGTTTTTGAATTTTGCTTTGCTCAATGCAACAACAATTAGCATTTGTCTTGTGAAGTAGCGGTCATTAAATGATGTTCTCGACGCAATTTTCATCTTGGGTCATTCAGAAACAGCCTCTTTCCCTTTGCTAACACAAGGGTAAGGCTGCGTACATCCGACCCCCCTTACCCCACAATTTGTGGGAGCCATTGAGACATTGGGGTAATCAGTAATGTTGTTGTTGTTGCAACAACAATTAGCATTTCCCTACAATATAATTTGTGGGTAATTAACATGAACCGTCATGAACTCATATGGGCGGTTTATGTGAAGTGGAAAACAAACTTAACGTAAGTAGAAGAATACAGAAAAGAGTAGAACGAAAAGGGAGGGAGGTGAGTGAGAAAAATGAGAGTACGAAAAGACCAAGACAACAACATCAGAGCCTTAGTCCCCAAAAGATTTGAGAGTGTGAAAAAAACCAAGCAAAAAAATAAAATAAGGACCTAATGGGAACATAAAAGTGAAGACACAAACAGAAGAATTCAGTGTATGATAGCTTTGGCATGACAGAAGTTCATTTAATTCTGTAAAAAGAAATGAAAGGCACGAAGGTATTATCTTTTTTGCAATGTGCAGGAAATTTGAAGATATATTTGATGTTGACCATTTCATTGACTACTTGAAGGACGATGTGCCGATTGTCCGTGATATTCCAGAGTGGTTTTCAGATAAAACAGAATTGTTCTCAAGCATAAGGTTTGTTTTTTTGATTTTTTAATTTTTTTGATGAGACGAGGCTGTATATTTACACAGAAGATGGGTTGAACACTTCAGCCACACTAGCGGGAAAAAAGCTAGTCTACTTCATAAGACCAATGAACTCCATTTCAAAAGCTAGGGGTGGTGATAGTAGTAGTACTAGCGCTTTGGTTAAAGTAGTAAACTCTCAACTCTTCTTTTTAATGTGAGACACTCACGTTTGGGCGATATAGGATAGGAGTTCTCTTTGTAGAAGCACTGTCCATGTAGGGTTTTCAATGTTATCATGGGTTCATCATCAGCAAATTAAAAATTTGTTTCATGGAGGAAACTGAGGAAAGTAGGGATGTCCATCATGTGAGTTAAAAGGCGCAAGCGTGATACTATTATTACTTGTATATGCTCTTAACCTTGGTGCTTCCAAGTACATAATTTACTAATTCATTGACTATCTAGTCCTAGTGTATATTAATGTCAGATGCTTGAGGGTGGGGACTTGAAGTGAATTATCTTTAGTAATATAGGGGAAGTTTGGTATACAGCGTAGCCAGGCAAGCCAGCGTTAAGAAAATGGAAAGGGTTCATTCCCTTTGTTTGTGTTTGTTTGAGTAATTCAATAATTCACTTTATCTCTTTCTATGCTTCCTTATCTATCTACACTTATTTCCCCTGTTCCTTACTCCCAAGGGTTTCTGTTCATCCAACAACCCCAATAAACCCACCACCTCCACCTACAGAGCTGCCCCACCTGCATCCCCAAATGCTGCCCTCCTGCCACCATGGTCGCTGGCAACCCCAAGGCGCCTTCTTGCTACCGTAGTGGCTGACGATTACTACAACCACCACTATCACACCAGGAACATGGTCAACCCTGTCCGCCTCCGCAATACCGACGTCTCTCTTCTCCACGACTCCACCTACAGTAGTCGAAAACCTCGTCTTCACTCGTCGACCCCCCCCCCCCCCAAGGATGGTTGTTGGGTTTAGGGTTTTGGGATTGGTGGGTGTTCGATTGGAAATAAGCGGCTTCAGTGAGTGGACAGTGGTGGGATGCTGGCGTCGTGACTAGTGGTGGACGAGGTAGTGGTTATTTGTTTTGAGGGTAGTGGTTGGAGGTGATTCCTTTTCCTTATATTTTTCTACCTAATACTTGACCGTATTCAGGGTAGTCCCTCTCCTTTCCCCTTTATTCCATTTCTCTATTTTATCCTTTCACTTTTTCCCAAACCAAATGCCCCCAAGTTTAATTCTCCGTATATGATTAATTCAGTGCTTTTTGACATCATTGTTCACCTTCTATGAAAGTGTTTAATTCTTGTTATAGTTCTCGAAATACATGAATACACTCTTCATACTCCAGATGTCATGTACTTGTCAGTAGGATTTGCATAGTGCTCTTTTTCTATCACTTTTAAGTACTTTTTTTTTGGCTCAGTGATTTTGTGAATTTATGATAGGCGGACTGTAAAGAATATTCCAAAGTATGCTCCTGCACAGTTTTACATTGACAATGTTCTTCCTCGAATCAAGGAGAAGAAAATAATGGCCTTGAAGCCTTTTGTGGATAGACTTGGGTAAGTTTCATCTTATTTTATGTTTCTCTCAAAACTCAGAAACGTGTTGGTCAATTTATTATTTGAAAACTTCATTATCAGGTATGATAATGTTCCTCAAGAAATCAACAGGCTAAGATGTAGGGTGAACTATCATGCTTTGAAGTTCCTCCCTGAAATAGATCAGATGGCAGATATGTTGGCATCAAGAATGAGAAACCGCACAACGACTTCAAATCCATATATGTACGTGGATATGTCATTTCCATTCTAAATTTCTGCAGTTCTTTAAATCATTATGTCTTCATCTCTGCAATTATTTTCCTATAGGGCTCTTCATCTTCGTTTTGAGAAAGGAATGGTGGGCCTATCTTTCTGTGATTTCGTTGGTACCAGAGATGAGAAAGCTAAAATGGCAGAGTACAGGAAAAAGGAATGGCCAAGACGTTATAAGGCATGTTTAACTAAACCTTTACCTTATGTACAAATACTTGAGCCCACATGTGAGTTATCTCATACGAGTACAAGACTTTTTTTCGGGTGAGTTTGCCCTTCTGAATTTCTATGATATACCCCTCTTTCAACTGTGTGTTAGCTCAACTTCTATCCTGACAACCTTTCTCAACCTCCATTCCCAGTTTCTCACTCATTTACATTGCTCATCCTCTTGTATGAGAACCACAATAAATCAACTTTGACCAACCACAAACTACATTATACCTCCTTTTATGAAGTGATGGCGGAGGTTTCATAGATTGTCGGGTGGGTTTATGGGTAAATGGGTGGGTTGAAGGGTAATTGGTAGCCATGATGAGAGAATTAATGGATCAATTGGCAAATTAAGTTCAACAAAGAATTCCAAAAAGGCAGGGGTATGATAGGTGTACCCTAAAAAAATACCGTAGGCTTAGTGTGCAACTAACAAAAATATCCTAGCCTCAACTAACAACAAATGCAGTTAGGGGGGGAGGGGGGGGGGGGGGGGGTGGTCAATCACAGAGAGACGAGAGAAAAGTTGCTAGATGACATGCTTGATTAGAAATATATCAAGCTCGATTCAATTTGTTTGGTTTTGATTAGTAACTACGCAAGCAAATGATGAAGTAACGATAAAGCAAAACTAATGATGATAACAATAATGGGAATAAGATTTACTCAACGAGTCTAGGGAAATGAGTTCATCATGAGAATTACATGACTTATCTTAAGTAGATGCAATGTATACAATTAGTTCATGGGCATAGATAAATGTAAACAGGTCTCATAACTTCGAACTGTTCTGAACAAATTTCTGTATAGTCATTATATATATCTTGGTGATGTTAATGCAGAATGGTTCCCATTTATGGAATTTAGCTCTGCAGAAGCGGAAAGAGGGCCGATGCCCTCTTGAACCTGGGGAAGTGGCTGTTATTCTGCGTGCTATGGGCTATCCAAAAGATACCCAAATTTATGTTGCATCTGGTCAGGTGTATGGGGGCCAGAATAGGATGGCTCCACTCAGGAACATGTTCCCTAATCTGGTGAGTTATTTGAGTCCCTTCTTTTAAGACTTTTAAGGTAAATGGTCACCAACCCGCTAAGAACTAAATCAGCAACTACCTAGTTGATAATCTTGGGGAAGTTTTAAAGTAATTTGTTAGGGTTTTTTTTGTCAGAAGGCACCCAACATTGAGGTCCTTCTGTAAATAAGGCACCCATAATTTTGGTCCCAAAAAAACCTTAATTTTTTCATTTGTTTGTCTTAAGACACCAAAATACAAATTCTGTAAAAAAATCAATTTTTTTTTTAATACTCAATGGAGCTGGCATTAGATTGCCCTTGATTCATATATTTTGCATAATTAACTCACATAGCATTAGAAACTTTGGCTTTTTTGGATGCAGCACTCGATTAGCAAATCATATATACTCACAAACCCCAAACTTATAAAAGAATTTGTGTTTTTTTGATGAAGTTAATGATCTTGTAGCAATCAAAGATGATTAATTGAAGTGCATGCATATAAAGAAGGTGAGAACTTGAGGTCTTGAGGATGAAGAGTGGTTATTTAAGGATGATATTGATTATGCAAAATACAGTTTATTTTGGCGCCTTAAGACAAACAAATGAAAAAGTAAGGTGGTTTTGGGAAAAAAAATTATGGGTGCCTTATTCATTTACAGATTGCCTAAATGTTCTGCGTCTTTTAACAAAAAAAAACCCTAATTTGCGATGTTCAACTTGTGGCATAGGTAACAAAAGAGGAGTTAGCAAGTAAAGAGGAGTTGGATGGCTTCAGAAAGCATGTTACAAGCCTGGCAGCTCTTGATTTCTTGGTTTGTTTAAAGTCTGATGTATTCGTGATGACCCACGGGGGCAATTTCGCTAAGCTCATTATTGGGTACCGTAGATACATGGGTCACAGGCAGAAATCCATAAAACCGGACAAAGGCCTCATGTCCAAGTCTTTTGGGGACCCCTACATGGGTTGGGCCACCTTTGTTGAGGACGTTGTGGTGACTCACCAAACAAGAACCGGTTTGCCGGAGGAGACTTTCCCTAACTATGATTTGTGGGAGAACCCTTTAACCCCTTGCATGTGTAGAGCCTAAAAGTGCATACATCACTTATGTCGAGCTTCTCCTCTCAACCTACACAAAACTGAGGGAGCCTTCGTTTAATGTAAATGTCTGCACATCCTGTGACGGTTTTTGGACATTGCGGTTGAGGATATACTTGCGAGTTGTGATGGCGAAGCCAGTAAGTAGCCATATTGGTTGATATCCTGGTCTAGAGATGGGATTGTTTTCCACAGTTGATCCTCCCACATACGAAGTAACATAATCATCTTTCCTTTGCATTACTACAGCTTTCTTATACCTGTAAATTTACATATTTTTTGAATTCTTTTTATTGAAATTTGGCACATAAAATCATAAATGCTTAGTGTGCCAAATCAGCCGGTTGTTTTTGTCATCTCTTAGCTATACGTAGTAATTGACTAATGACTAATTATGAATGAATAAGAATATTTGTCATATTTTTGTGGCAATCAATATTACTCCATTATTAATTATTATTATTGTTGTTATTTATATATGAAGAACTTTTGGTTCAAGTTTTGAGGAACTCTTAGAAATATAAAATAAACTTTTTTATTTTTGTAAATACTCATAAAACAAATTTTCATAGAATAAAGTTACTATTATGCTAATGAGAGTAGAAACGAGTAATATTTTTGATTAAATAAAATTATTATTATTCTAACTACAGTAAATATAATTTTTTGATTTACTATCGTTAATATATTACTCGTAGTTTGAAAGCCGCACGGGTCACGATAATTTTCTGTAGAGGGGTCCCGAGTATAATAATAAAAATGGTCACAATTTACAATAAAATGAATACGCTTATTTTAAAAATAATAATACAAAAAAATGATTACGGAATATTTTGAAAGACCTCTAATAATGAAAGAGATACCACTAATAAAATGAAGCAGAGAGACAGTTTCTCATTGTTTTTGCGCTGGGTCCAATTTCTCCGTTTAGTCGCTTAAGTTAGTTTCAGAAAAAAAGAGATGGGAGGGCTTACAGCTTATAGCTTACTCCGTAGACCGTAATGTAGGAGAATCTTGTTCACTTGGATCATCTTCCTTGTAAAGTGGTTGGTAGCAATAGCATGATCCGACGCTCCATTGAAATGGCACTACTCAACAAATTTCCTCAAACACTCACCTCCAAGTTTCATCCCTTCCCTCCTTGTCCCTCTCCCGCTTTCGCGCTTCATTCAGGTACTTTTCACCAAAATCCCCTTCTGCATTTACTCACTATTTGATCGAGTCGTTAATGTTTGAGTTTTGGATGTACTGCCACTGGGTTTGGCAAATTGTAGAGAGCGGACGTTGGAAGAAGAAGGCAGCGGCATATGATGGATTGTTGTTGGATGCCGGGGGTACCCTTTTACAGCTTTCTAATCCTGTTGAACACACTTATGCTCAAATCGGCCTCAAATATGGTTGCTTTATTTCACTCCTATTCTTATATTCTATTTAGCTTTCTAATCTCTCTATGTTCCTGGACCTTCATTCATAACCTCACTCCTCAGAGTACCCAGTATTATGGCTTCAAATTACTTTCATTGATTTTGAATCTATTACTCCCTCCGTTCCAATGAATTGCTTGCCTTTCCTTTTGGCACCAAGGTTAAGGGAACCAATGAGGGAGTGACACGTAGAGCAAAACTCATGAGAAGATCAAATTGCATATAAAAAACATTCCTAAAATAGAAAGGCAAACAATTCATTGAGACGCCCCAATATGGAATAGGCAAACAATTCATTGGGACGGAGGGAGTAGTTTATTGAATTACGAGTTTTATGCACCTCTGCCTTCTATGCTGCTGTTAATTTTTTGTATGGATTATTTGCTCATTTTGATCATCACTAATTCTTGTTTGTGACGGAGTTATCCGTCACTTTTTTTTCTAACGGGTCCCATTTATATAGAAAAAGACAAAACACTAACAACGGATAACTCCGTCACAAGAGAGACTAGTTGTTTGATCATTTATCGAACAAGGGTCGTATGAGAATAAAAGTAAATTCGAAAAGGCTAAATAATGTGTATTTTGAAGGATGGCGTTGAGGAAGTACTGTATTGTACGGAGTAGTAGTAATGTAGTATGACTTGCCCCATCCTCTAGTCTCACCCCATATAAACTGTAAAAATAAACGCAAGTAGGTTTGTGATGTAAACTTCATATCTCTTATAAGAACTTTGCTAACACTGGGAGTCAAATGTATGCCACCTTGCGTCTAGAGATGTCTCGCGTCCCAAATTAGCGGATAAACCATTCACGGTTGTTGTTTATTGATAAATGTTGGGCGTTTCTTAAATTATGAGTAGGTTTACAAGCATCTGCGTCTGATATAAAGCAAGGATTCAAGAGGGTATTCTCTGCTCCTTGGCCCGGGAAACTTCGCTATCAGGTTCATATTTCTCCTATAGAATATCTTCTTTTGAGTTGGAGTGAACACATCTTCAAAGAGGACCGATTTGCAGATATACTTTGATCCAAAATTGAGACCATAGTCACTGTACTCCCTGATGGGATATTTTATATTGGTCCAGAACTGATTGGAACAACTTACTCTTTATAGCATTGTCTTTGGTATATTCTAAATGAGATATAAAGTAAAGCATTTAGAAGTTAGAACAACCAGTACAATGTGGAGGTTTGACTATTTTTACTAAATCACATCAAAGTAAATACTGATAAAATGAGGGCTAGTGCTGCAAAACTTTAGTTAGGAATCTTATGCAATGTGTATCACCTACAGGGTGATGGCAGACCATTCTGGAAGCTTGTTGTTTCTGAAGCCACAGGTTGTGCAGATGATAGGTATTTTGAGGATGTTTATGAGGTGATTTAGCCTGCACATTTACCATCTCATAGTCTTTTTGTTGGTTTTAGATTTTCGTTTTTTTTTCCTCTTCAAATTTCACGTTATATTTACGTAGGTGTTTCATTATCCCAGTATTATGCAAATAGTCACGCTTGGCATCTTCCAGATGAAGCCCATGAGACATTGCTTCTCCTCAAAGATGCTGGAGGTATCAAAAATCATCAAGCACATCTCTTAAACTTATCAATCTGGCGACAACCCTATTGAGAATTTGTGTTTCTCTTATACTGTGTTATTGGTTGTAGTTAAGTTGGCTGTTGTATCAAATTTTGATACTCGGTTGAGGAAGCTACTAAAGGATCTTAATGTATTAGACCTGTAAGTATGCTGTTATACCATTAGCATGTTACCAATACAAATTCAGACATCCACTTTCACGGATAATACTTATTTCTTTTTCTTTTCAAGGTTTGATGCCGTTGTAATATCTTCCGAAGTTGGATTTGAAAAACCTGATGTGCAGATATTCCAGGCCGCTTTAGGTATCTCTTGACCACTTGATATTTTTGACTTATTATAGCTCTTTCATAAGCTGGCTAAATTGCCTGCCTTGTATATCAACTTGCATAATCTTGTTCCTCCAATTTTCTCGATAAAGTTATGTGGCTATATCTGTGTTCTGTAGAGGACTAGAGGTTTTTAGATGCGTTCCCATTGATATATTAGACTCGGCAAATGAACATCTGTCGCCTATCCTTTCTTTTGTAATATGCATCTGGGCTTGTAGGAGAGAGGTCAGAGGTTTAGCAAACACAACCTGTGAATTTGGGTTTTGTACTTTTTGAGGGAGAAGTTTAGGTTTGAAAAATGCAGTTGCGTGAAGTTCCCTATAGTCATATACCTTTGCTATAGCTAACCTTTTCTTTGGATGGATCTCGGAGGGATTTGAAGGGGACGGAAGGGAGAGAATCTGATGAAACCAAAATCCTTTGATGTATCAAGGAACACTTAAGTCCATGTATCTGATATGCCTGGCTAGAGTTCGATGTCAGATTGACATGTAAATGCATTACGTGTTTGGTAGTCAAGTGGACCCATTGGGGCACGTACAATGTGTACATGATATTGTTAATATAATGGTATGCCTTGCTAGAGTTCGATGTCAGATTGACATGTAAATGTATTACGTGTTTGGTAGTCTTAAGTGGACCCATTGGGTCACGTACAATGTCTACATGATATTATTAATATAATGGTATATTAATATTTATTGGGTGAGCAGTAATACGGGTCCAGTTCTGTTGTTGAGTTATGATTATTAGAGTTACGGGGATAATCTAGTCCTGGGTTATGTGAATAGCTAGCTCCTCCTCTCCTATACAAAGTATAAGAAAATTCATATGATGAATACATCCAATTCAGAGTATTGACTCATGATTCATATTCTTCTTATAAAGAGTTATAAGAGAGATCTAGAGAGAGAATTTGTGAGGCGGTCTCACAAACCATTATATCAACGTATACGCCGCATTTCTGTACATGTGTGGATATTAAAAGAGGCTTTACATTTGGGTTGCTTTATTGTGTCAGTGGGGTTTATTATATAACTTCTTATGCTTATTAACACGTTATTCCGCTGCCAATAAGGTATAATTATTACTCCGTATCTCTCTATTTTGCCTTTTCGGTTAATACTTTTAACATGTCCTTGACTTTAAGGGTTGAAACCCTACAGAGACGCTCCTAACTAAGGCTCCACAAGATATTTGGTTAGTGCCTCGTTGAATCTCGCACTTAAGTTTTTTCAATAAAACTAAATTATTAGGATTATGAAAGGGAATGTCAGAAACCTTATAATGTGACCCACACATTGCTTTTTATACTTATAATTTTGGTGTATTCGACGTGGTTATTAAATACGTGTACATCTATTTTCTAAAAGCGCCCATGTTGATGCTAAAGTAATCAAAAGAGTATTTCTAAGAATGTACTTTTCTGTGATAGGCCGGATTAGTGTTAATCCAGGAAGAGCAGTTCATGTTGGAGATGATGAAAGGGCTGACAAGTTCGGAGCCAATGAAATTGGAGTTGATTGCTGGTGGGTACTCTCGTCTGGTAACTCGATGCCTGAAATGTTATCGTCGGTCTTTATGAACCATATTATCAGCTAGGTGTCTGCTTTTATTCCTTACACACTTTGAAAATGGAAATGATAACAAAAGTACAAAACAGCTTGTCAATCACATACTCTAAAGACTTGAGAAGTAGCTTGCCAATTTAGGAACCATCATTACTCATTTAACTTCCTGATTTATATCCTTCAAATCACCCTTGTGCATATTCAATGCATAATTGCACAAACACATTAAGCTGCTGTTACTTTTTATTAATTGACTTAACCGGCGAGCTTATTGAATTGAAGAAATTTTTATATGAAGGGAATATATCATATGAGACGAGACTCATATTTTTTAATTGAAGGGGAAGTTGGTTTTTGAGATTGTGAATCATTGAGGCGGTTCACATTGTGTTAACATGAATCCGACTTGGTCTTGTAAAAGACTAATTTGATCTCAACCGTCCCTCTATGATACCTCCATTTGCACAGTTTATACTTTACCTCATGATATAGTTCAACGTTCCTAGTTCCCCAGTAAATCAGCCCGGTTCTTAGTGAGGACGAAGGTACTTTGATCCACTCATCCCACAGCCCGGTTTATGTAATCATTTTCTGTTAACTTGGGATCAGTCGTTGTAATTTGGTAAACTGCTACGTGGACATATATCACGAGTGTAGTCGTTCATGTTTTTGAAATGAACCATGACTTGATTAAGCTATTCGGTAATAAATGATAGTAATGGATTAAGCTATTGGTTTGTGTTTAAATGAACGTACAGGCTATGGGGTAAAGATGTGAAGACGTTCTCAGATATAAGGGACCGTATACTTGTATGACATTAGAGCCAATTGCTGAAGAACGGATAGGATGGTTGGAGCTGGATGAAGCTTTTTTCAAGCCTAGACTAGACGCTAATCACACTATAATTACTCGTATTTCTTACTCCGTAAGTCCGTATGTTTACATTAGCACTATTCATAAGTGGTAGAATTTTCGATATCTTTTAATATAGGGTTTTTCTATGGCTACCCCTCAACTATCGGCTTTTCCAAGTGGTACCCCTGTCTTTTTCGATTTACAAGGGAAACTTTGTAAATTACCCTATATTGTAACCAAAGTTAAAATTTTCCAACGAAATTTTCTCAATTGATAATATAAATAGTGATTATTCCCTATTTTACTTTCATCAACCATGATATATTTCTTCAATTTGCATCCATCACTCGAAAAACTTCATTCCACCACACTACGACATAGGGGTGACAAAGAGATTGAGGACAACAAATGTGTGTTGTGATGAGCATATGGTGGCTTGGTGAATGGTAAAGAAAAAGAGGGGATTTGAAGCATCAAATTGGATTGATTAATATGTCAATTATTTATTTTTAAAAAAAATAATTGTAATACACTTATCACTTTGGTCATGATATGGAGTGACAAGTAAGTTTAAGGGTACACCTTGTAATTCGAAAAAGGCGGGGTACCACTTGGAAAAACCAATAGTTGAGGGGCATCTCATAGAAGAAGCCTTTAATATATAAGATAAAATAGTCATGTGAGATCTTGTTAAAAAATAAATGTAATGAATTAAATGGAACGGAGGGAGTGTATTTTTTTCCTAATATTTTGTAAATCCTTTGTGCGAGAGATTGAACATCTATATAAGATTATCGACGTCATTCTTTTATTTAATGCACGTGCTTTTGCACAGGTGAAAAGTACGTGGATTAAGTAACAGAATATGTAGATAATTTAAATAAATCAATCTCTATCACAAATTATTTAAAATATTAGAAAAAATATTTTGTATAAGCTAAAATCACATCAAATATGCACATGCAACCATATGAAGATCTGCAAAATTTTGTAAGTATGTTATACTTAGACTCACGAAAAATGCGTCATTGTAGTTTGAGGGCATGAAATTAAAACAAGGATGGCTAAGGAGAAGAAACCGAAGGTTTAGCTCTTGGGAGGACCTAAAATGTAATCTAGGTAAAAGGTATGTGCTCAAGAATCAAATGGAATGAAGGAAGTAAGAAATAATCATGCATTATTTTTATCTATCTCCCGTAAATGGGTAAATATTTGCTCTGTTATAGCACTAGTGGATATCTCCATTTATAACGAAGACTAACCGTTGATTTTAACCCAAAGACCAACAAAATGAAATAAGGTAAGCTTTAAAATTAAAAATCAATAAAATTCATGCGAAAACATTAATTTTATGTTTGGGAACTAAGAATTGGAATTGATTTCAGATTTGAGACGATTCAAGCATTTAAGAAAGTCGAGAATTTGGAATTAGATTTGAGATGAATACCATACCAATTCAAGTCTTAGTTTAAATTTGACTTTCTCAAATGATAAACGCATTGTAGTCATTTCAATTCCATCACATTAATTTTTTTTTTTTTTTGCGTAAACCTAGTCGGTATATTTTTTTTTATTAATTTTTGTCCCTAATTGAAAAAATACATTTACCCAATTCCAATTCCATTTCCATGGATACCCAAACAATCTTAGCACTACTGCACTAGTGAGCATTAGCAAGAGGACAGACATAGTACAAAAATCTATATTTACACCCAACTAACTAAGAAATGAATGAACCAAAGTCGTCAACAAAACAGAGGGGTCATCATCCATACTCTCACATGGTTTGAAACTAATTTACCAAACTAGCTACTGTAGTTACTACGTGGTCAACCTAGCTAGCTACATAGTTACCCCCATCCAGCAGCTAGCTTCAATCTTCAATGGTATTTATGCTCCTCTTCAAACATCATGTAGCTCTTTCTCCTTGCTTTCGCTTCTCTATCAGCCTGCAGTTGCACACACAGTACAGCCACCAACATTATTATTGCATGCACTTACAAATTGAGTCATTAATGACAATGACCCATTTGTAGACGTTTTTGGTTACTTGAGATCGAAGATCGATTTCAGGCTTGGCCTCATATTACTACTTCTCTAATAGTTGATCATCAATGAAGAGGATTCTGAATTTCGACAACGAGACAATCCATATTCGGATTTCACATATGGATTAGATCCATATCCTTGTTATATTTAGGATCTGACAGGATCCGCACATCAAACTGCAAAATTGAAATCCAAAGATAGAACACCAGCCATCGGCCATTTTATCTTAACCAACAACCCGTCCCACAAATCCACAATCATTGTTGACGCAATTTAACCCGGTAACCCATGCATACACCAACAAAATCCCCAAACACAGTCCATTAGCTTAGTAGTCACAAATACTCTTTTGAGTCTAATTATCATAGATGTTACGTTGCTCAATTGTAGGAATTCGTAGCACTCCATATTTGTACAAACATTGTGTTAGAAGTAAAGAACCGGAGCTAATTACCAATCAACACTGTTTGGCAATGTTAAATGTCAAATGATCTAAGTTGAAGAGAAATAGTATTATTAGCGCATGAAAAAATGTAATGTGACGATATTAGTCGGAAGGAAATAAAGACATATACCTTACGAATGAGCCTGTGAAAGGCATCAGTGCCATTTTCCTCCATATACCTCTCAGCAGCAGATAGAATATCATCTTCTCTTTTGAAGGGATTTTTCTTGGGTATATACCAAATGGTTGAAGTAGTTGCTTGAGGGTTCATGTAAAAAGGTCTAATGAAATTCTGATAAACATAAGTTGCACCTTTGAATTGAGGAAGCACCAACCAACAGGTCAAAAATAGTTTAGCATAGCTCCATATAGGGAACCTGCTGACACCATCAACCATACAAAATCGATCTTCAAACCACGCACATTACGTTTTTATATATATATGGAAAACAATACTCCCTCCGTACTTGTATAAAATAACTAACGTTTTTAATCAAAGGCAAAGAAATGAACGAGACGGCGGACGTACTCCTATAAAATAATAAAGTCTAGTGTGGAAGTTTTCAATGAGCCACAAAGGCTAGAATAAGATAGCCAGGTAGGTTATTTTGATTCTGGATTCAAACGTGGACCTATAGGCTATAGTAACAATAATGAGGTGGAAGAAGCCAAAATCAGAATATACATACGGTATTCAAACTAAAACATGCATGTACATTAAGAGGGATGGGATACATACCATTCAAGAACACTGGCAAAAGACAGTTCGAAGATGGTGATCAACGAATACAACACCCAATATGTTAACCATTGATGGTCGTCTGCTCTTGACCCACTCTCTATTGCTTTGATTGATGCATACCTATGAAATTTTTAACTCAATTAGCGAGCACTTGGTACGAACTTGCTTGTATATATGATTCTTAGTGTAATTACCATTTCACCCACCAAAATCGACTGTCTTCGTATGTATACGATCATGCATGATGCCATTGCCAGGTTAGATGAGAGTGATGGGGCATCTTTAAATGATACTCCCCACTAGATTTTCTATATACTACTCGTAGATTTTGTTTTGGAGAATTACGGTAATGAGATATTAGAAAGATGGTGGTAATAATGGAATGATTTAACTTTCCGGATGTAAATCTCTCTCGAGTGAAAAATTGATATACAAAATCCTTTTTGTAACACTCACACACCCCGTGACAAACCAAATTGACGAATGTAAATTTAAGGGTCACGTTGATAAGTAGTGCTCCTACGAGAGTAAAGAGTTATCTCATGGGGTTACTATGCAGAAACACTCGATGATATACTTTGTACTACAGTATTTTAATATGGAAGAAATTACAAAGATGGTAAGATACTTACAAGGGGTACACAAGAGCTACTAGTGGCCTGCAAACAGAAACAGATAATACATTTTCCCGTTATTATTATCGATCAGTATCAAATTTAATTAGACCACGACAACCACTTCAAGATTTGGAACCAATAAAAAGAAAAATGATTACACGATATAAGCTACAGGAAAATGGAAAATGTTGCAAATGCTAGCTACTGACCAACTTTTATACTACTACGGAGTAGTGTAATGGAGTATTTTTTTCTATTATACTCCAGTAGTAATAACGTTTTAACCAACAACATTTACAATATAGAGGAATTATTTGGGATGGAGTTAGATTATTAATTAAGGAGTAATAAATGGAGAACAATGGTGATGTTTTATAATGTAAAAACATAACGCATTACTCCCTCTCCCCCAAAGTAACAATCAAAATCACAACCTAATCCATACAGTAAACAGGTAGTTGAAAAAAGGGAATGAGAAGAGTAAGGGTAGCTAGCTAGGTGTGAAGTGAGATCGCATACATACCCAGCAAGGACGTCAAAGTTGTTAGCAACGACAGTGAGAAAACTATCGCTTGCATTACCATTACCATTACCATTACCATTACGAGTACCACTACCCATGGCTGGCTCCCTTAGCTTAGCTTGATTGAACCGCAAATAAAAGGGAGACCTTGGGCCTTGGCTAGCTTAGCTTCCTTGAGATTCTCTGATGATGTTTATGTCCAAAAAGTCTTAAGTGAGCAGAACATCCAAGGAAAATGAAGAAAGGTGGGGGTAGGCAAGCAAGGCAAACAAAAGTGGGTGTCTGGAGAAAAGAAACTTTGTGGCATTTTCATTAGACCCGAGGCACCGAAATTTGGGACGGACTTTTCCTCACATTTTCTTTTCCTCGGCCCCCTCCCTCGTTTATATGGAGCCTACTTTTTCTCTCCATCCATCATCTCCGATACAACAATATAAAATATCACTCATTCTCTGTTTCATCAAAACCGATAACCGTTAGATCGTTACAAAACGAATCTTAACCATCCAAAAATAGTGGAAAATAATGGAGGGGCAATAATGGCGAGGAACTTTACTCCTCGTTTACTGCAAATGTGCAAGTGTTTGTTCACAATTTGGTTAATGTTAGTAATAACTACTGTAGAGGGTAGACCCGCGCACTCTTACACGGAATTTATAAACAGTTTCTCCCTCTGTCCCAATGAATTCAGTTTCTCCCTCTGTCCCAACTCCCAATGAATTCTTTATGTTTGTTTTTCGACACTATTCATGAGGTGAAATAGTATCTAATATAATTTCTAAGATATATCTTAAAAACATAGTTATGTGAAATCTTTTTTGAATTGTCATCCTCCTTCCACTAAAAGGATAGGAAAATTTAGAAAAAATGACACGTGGCAGCCTCTCCTCAAAAAAATTCCCGCTTACCTATTAACACCCACAAAATGGGCCTTCACTCTAATCTGGCAGCACACTAACTACGGAATGGGCTAATCTGACAGCATATGAACTACCAAGCCCGATATTATACTAAAGTAAATATATCTAGACACCTCTAATCGTAATTGCTAAATCATACCCGCGTTTTACTAGTTCATACCCTAATTTTCATTTTTTTTCTCTTCCATGCCCTTCCTCTTGAAAAAGTCTCTCTTCTTCTTTATTCCTAAACCTAACAAATTCCATTTTTTTCCTCCTCCAAACCCTACCAAACTGTTCAATAACTTTTCGACCATGGATCATAATAATTTTCGTAAAGAAAAGTATAACACGAGTATCCAGAATACAGCAATCCGAGTTGCTGTTTACAACAGTAGTTCCTGAAGAATAATACGAGTATAAAAATTTGCAGGAGGTAAAACCCTCTGTGTATGTGTTCTATGTTATACTCAGTAATTAGGATCACCCTGGACTACAATCTGTGACAGTTTCCCGTCTTCTCCGACCAGCATCCTGACTTTGATCTGTTCCTTTCTTGACGACCAATGACTTTGAACTGGTGGTCGACTGGGGAGGGCGTCTTTTGGCGGCCAATGACGGACGGTAGGGCAGCAATGAATGGTGGGGGGCACACGGTGGGGAGATCTTAGGAACCGCTGTAATTGATGGAGGTGATTGAGGGTTAATTAATTGGGGGAATGACCTGAGAAAGAGAGAGAGAAAAGGATTGATAGAAGGAAAATATGAGAAGGGTAATTTTGGAAAAGTGGGTATGATTTAGTAGAAATGTGGGTATGAATTAGCATGTCCCTTTTTATATATTCAAGTATCAGCGTAAATATTATGCTGTGTAATATTATGCCATGTATATGTTAATACGCACACTTGGAGATTGGTTATCCCTAAAATATTATATCTAATTTTATATATAACTAGTCGTCATGGCCGTGCACCGCACGAGATTACTAATTTACTTGTCTAACTTCCATGTGGTTGTCACGGCGCGTGCTTGTAGAGAATGTCGTAATCGTGAATAGGACAGATGTTGCGAAGATCGAATCATCAAAGCTACTAAAAGACGCATGACATGTAAATATAAAGAATGAAAGAAGTTGACATGATCCAGTCTAAGGAAGAAACAGACATTAAAAAATTAGTATACTATAAAATAATTGCAATATGTAATTTGCATAAATTATGCCCTTGTTCTTCTGTGTTTTTCTCTGTCGGGGTCCATTTTGTCTTTTCAACTTTTGGCCTCTTTTTCTCTATTGTTTTCTTCGCTACAGATGCTTCTTTCGCCGCCACTTCGAAGCTGTAAGTCATTTTTGGTGTGGAAATTCTGTTACTGAAATAATGTTAGTGAAAAATTGCTTGTAGTTGGTGTACGTAATAATAATTAACTTACTCCTTATCTATCTTTCTCTTCTCATTTTTAGTTGAGGTGTTCACCGGAGGGTCGGACTTTGTTGTAGGCTGACTTTCTAAGTTGTCTTGTTGTGGTTGCTCCTGCGAAAACATTGGAGTTGTTTGGGTATATGGTCTCGTGTGTAAAAAGATGCTAGTGTTTTTGGGTAAGAATTGTTGTTGTTACCTCTGTTTTTTTGTCCCCCCTTTCCACTGTGGTTGGAGTTGGAGGGTCCTTTGGCGCCGGCAATACCTTTTGACACTTTAGTTCCCGTTCGGAGTTGTATTTGGTAATCTCAATCTTGACTTTCATGGTGTATTCTCTCCCGACACATTGTTGGAGTATGTAAGACATACTCTCTCCTTTCCCCCGTCCTATTTTTCGCTCTCTTGTTAGGACAAAACGGTTAAAATTTGTTTGAGTAGTTGGTGTGTTATTTGTTGTGCGTACCTTTTCATATTGGGTTAGTAATGTTTCGATTGGTCTCCCGACTATCTTCTCAGCTTCTCTCCCAAAAATCACCAAAGATGCGTATGCTATTTCGTCCGCTATTGTAGTGATTAATCTGTGCCTGTGTTGTAGGTATTAACATATTTGTGATATTGTCTAGGAGCAGTAGATAGGTTTAACATACCGTACGGTGAGTTATATTTTTTGTGTTTTTTCTTACCTTTGTTTGGGGTAGGGTATTGGTTCGTTACATTGGCGACACTTTCCGTCCTCGTTGATTCCAGTGGGGCATGATGTGCAAGACTGATACCGCCAGTCAACATCTGTTCTTACTTCTGTTATCGTTCCGTGGCATTTGTATACCTCATTCTGTTCCAATTGTTTCATTTAATCGGAAATGTTCAATGGTATATCATATCAGTAGGTATGCGATGTCTGTCGACATTACCTGATCGTCGACATCTGCTTGTAGAAGCTCTGCAATGGTTGAAGTGACCATATCTTCTGCGACCTCAGCATCGATGACTCTTATTTGAACGGGTTCCTGGTCCCTGTAGGGTGGTATGGCAACGCAAATAATAATATGTAGCTAATCTAGTATATGTGAGATCGGGGACATGGTTCATGTGCATTTTTTTATTGTGGGGGTAAACGGTTACCTTTGCAGTAATATTCTAGTCTCTGGCAAGTCCAAGTCGAGGAAGACCTTGGTCCCATATGTGGATTGTAATTGGTAATCTCCTACATAAGTGTTGTAGTCTTTGTTAATAAGTATGATATGTGCAACATTATTATAGGTAAAAAGATCAGTCAAATGTGATTAGACTAACCGTAATTAAATCAAAGCAATTTAACTAATATGATTTGTAACAATAAAAAACTTAAAACCAATTAGTTTGAAATGGTTCCTATGTGACTGCAAATCAAGATTCAACAGGTACCTAATATTTATGTTAATAACATATTAACGCGTGTCCATTAGACACATGTTAGGAAAACCGTTAACATAATACCTACATAATATTAAGTGACATTATAATATTTGGCTTTATTATACACTTTAACTAAGTTAATAACATAATATTAAGCCTACGTCCCCTTTTTATTGTCCTTTCGACTTTGTATAGTCATACTAAACCACGGGTTTATAAACAATCGAGACGAGTGGAGAAGTACTGTTTAGTGCTAAGCAGAAATGCGTAGAAATCAGAAGTAGCAGTAGTAGTAGATGAGTAGGAGTGAGGTTGAAAGAGGAGAAAAAAGAAATACTGGTAGTACGCTGCTGTGTCAAAATATGTGCATCCACATACACATGTTACATGTTCCATGTACATTTTCCTTGGCATTGAAGTGGCGTAGGTTTATGTTGCCTTATTTTCTCATATCACACAATACGGAGTAGTGAATAACTTTTTTGAAAATCATGGTTTTGATAATCATATGTGACAGACTCGAGCATGTAAATTTACATATATTCAAAAAGATGAACGATAAAAGTTGATAAACAAAAGTTTATTACCTTCATAACTTATGACCCTTGCAGATGTGATGACTACGACCATGTCATGGTCCATTTTGCCGGCTAATTTCTTCTGTAATGTTGTCAGACGCATCATCCCATAAAGTCACGTTCACTATTTTTTCTCTGAATGTAGTCATTATATTGCGGTAAGTTAATTACTTTACACGTAGCTATATGCGTGGTGAAGGTGGTGAAGGTACCTTTCATCTTGTATTTGTATATGACGTAAATGTGTCCGACCATTTTTTGTTAGCACCTCCCTTTTCTCCTCGATCGTTTTCAGGAAGCCAACAACGTCTGCACCATGTTGTTAAAAAGAGTGAATAGGCAAATAGAGTGTTTAGATAATAAAAATTGTTGCATTTTATAGTGCATGTGTCGGTGTACTTGCCTATCAAATAATCATTTTTGTTGTTGCGTTCTTCCAATTTGTCGAGTAGGTGGAATTCGAATTTGTGGAGTGAAATACTTTGAGTTTGATCCTTATCCTCCTGTATCGATGTAAAAGAGGTGTATTTGATGATGTGTGAGTTTTCTTTTACTGGTTTGTACGATCTATTATTTTGCGCCACCTAAAAATGTTGGAGGGTGTAAATTTTCCCCTCGTGCAGCAACGCCTTCATATGAGGTCACCCACCGTTTGGGTATTGTTGCATGTATATGATTTCCCTGGCCGGAATGAGATGAAACAAAATGTTCAACAATTATTTAGAACCGGCAAAAATAGAAGGGCTGTTTAGAACCGGCAAAAATGGTTGTCCAATTGAAGGGTTGGGACCTCACCTCTTTGTCTAATAGCACCATGTCTAGTGACAATGAGGGGCTGTTTTTGTTCGGTGTTACGCGCCATATCCTTGTGGCTCGTGCTGTTATCTGATATTTGGACTTTGAGGGGACCAAGCCTGCAATGGTAGTTCTTATTGGCGCCATTTGCTTCATTTGTTGTCTGTGGTTTGGTTATTTTGTTGCAATATTGTGTCTTGTATTTTAGCTTGGGTGTTAAAAGAGTGTATCAGTAGAGTAGTGTGCATGTGGTATTTATATGCGGCGAGTATAGTAATGTGAGAATAAATGTTTAGAGGAATCATTTTATTCATTACGTAATTGAATGTGTCATTATCATTGTTATTTAACTAAATATTTTGAGGAATCTTGTCACCTAGGATTCTACATCATCAATGGGGAAGAAGTTAAAGAACTTACATTTCAATAATAACCGACTTTGATTATTTTACCTAGGATTCTACATCATCAATGAGGAAGAAGTTTATGAGTTCCTCACCTTGATTCTACCTAATGAATGAGAAAGAAGTTGAAAGAGCTTACATTTTAGCATATTAGCTAATGAATGAGAAAGAAGTTGAAAGATTGTAAGTAATAATAACCGACTTTGATTGCTTTACCTAGGATTCAACATCATCAATGAGGAAGAAGTTGATGAGTTCCTTACCTTGGATTCTACCTAATGAATGAGAAAGAAGTTGAAAGGTCCTAACTAATAATTACTGACTTTATGTATTCAACTCCCGTCTTTTCAATTCCTATCCAATCGCATCACGCCAAGTGTCCTACCTTAGAATTGAGCATTTGTTGAATCGAGCATGGAGAGTGCTTTACTTTCTATTTAATATATACCTAATGAATGAGAAAGAAGTTGAAAGGTCCTAACTAATAATAACTGACTTTATGTATTCAACTCCCGTCTTTTCAATTCCTACCCAATCGCATCGTGCCAAGTGTCCTACCTTAGAATTGAGCATTTGTTGAATAGAGCATGGAGAGTGCTTTGCTTTCTATTTAATATATTATAAGATATATATGTCATATATAACTTTATATCGTAATTGGAGTTCCATATATATGCTATATATATAAATATATAGTATTAATTATCGAAAATTCTCTTACTACTAAGAGGATAATAATACTAGGAAATAGGATGAGGTGTCAACCTTTCGAGAGATATTTTCCCTCCAAACATCATAGCTTCAATTAGGAAACAAATTAATATTAAAATCCTATTTTATAATAATTACATTATTCACTTTCTATTCAAAGTAAATAAAATCTCATCATATAATTATAATATCCAAATTCAATTCGAGGTAAATATTTATGTAATCAAAGAAAATAATTGTGATGGGCTATTAAAAAAATACGTAGATATTTATGATAATGTAACAAAATATAAATCTCACAAGTATCGAAACTAAGTGTTGAGACTGTCTTACCTGAGCTTGGTCCGAGACACAACTATAATATGTCAAAAACTAAAATAAGCATACCGTCATTATACGAGAGGTCTCATTAGGGAATTTGTGAGAAAAAAAATGTTCACCAAAAAAATACATTGGGTAAGATTACTCGATTATATTTATCATCTTTGAAATTTTAAATAATTTTCTTAGATCAAAATGTAAAGTTTTTTTTTTTGGTGAAAGGTAAGCTTACATTATAAAGATAGGAATTACAAAATCCATAATCACCAATACAACAATTTCCAACAACCAGCCCTTCTACTTCAGCTACTTTAACAAAAAAGTAACAAAACTCATCTATTATAGCTACTTTTGAAGCAGGCAATAGAAATCGACCTCTCCTAGTAACCTCATCTCTAATCCCCTTAGCAACCTTCAAAGGATGAGTAATGACATGATCGAATTTACTAGTGTTTCTATTAATCCACACATAATACATAAGGCTGAGAATAGCAGCGCCAATCAGCTTCTTATGCAACTTGGACTTGAAATGATATTGCTCCCACCAAATGATAGTTAGCTGATCAGGAATAGCCACCCTGCACCAATCAGAAATATGATGGAGGCAAAGCAAGCTATATGGACACCTGAAGAAGATGTGTTCTTGATCTTCAAAGGCATCCCCACACAAATTACACTCTAAGGCAACCGTCACACCAAATCTATGCAATCTAGCATTCATCATAAGACGATTGTGCATAGCAATCCATCCAATAAAAGCTTGTTTAGGAAGAGCAAACCTATTCCATACAAAATTCTTCCAACTCACATCAACAATCTCCGACTTAAGCCAATCATAGCCCTTCTGAACAGAGTAGCATTGGCCAGTTGAAATCCACCAGTCACCACAGTCACCAGGCTGCAGCTTTTCCTTCACCCGACATATAAACCTCCAAGAACAACTAGCAGTAGTAGACGCATTAATTTCTGTCCAACTTCTGCCCTTTAAAAAATTAGAATGTATCCACTTTCCCCACAAATGGTCCTTCTTTTGAGCTACCCACCAAATATATTTCCCAATACAAGCAATATTCCAAGCTATGGAGTCTCTAATCCCCATACCACCCTTATCTTTAGAAGTACATACCTGATCCCAAGCTATTAGAGGAGAAGTGATATAATTAAAGTGACCTTTCCACAAGAAGTTTCTACAAACACAGTCAACCTTCCTCAGCATAGTTTTAGGCAGAATAAAGATCCTACCCCAATAATGATGGAGATTATGTAGGACATCCCTTACAAGAGTAAGTCTACCCCCATAAGAAAGATGCTTGGAGCCTAAAGACCGAATCCTATCCACAATTTTATCAACCAAGATATAGCAATGAACCACACTCATCTTCTTAAAGGATATAGGCACTCCCAAATACTTGAAGGGCAACTGTCCCTTCCTCATACCCGTGGTATGAATCAACTGATTCTCATTAGCGACCCCATTCATATAAAGATTGGACTTCTCCCACCTCATCTGCAGCCCAGAAGCCTAAAAAAAAGTTAGGAAGCCTCTTACCAAAATCGTAAGAGCATCCACATTACCATAGCAGAAAAGCAATAGATCATCAGCAAAACAAAGGTGGATAGTTTCATTTGCTTACATAAGGAATGATATTTAAACCCATCGAACTCCAGAACTACATTAAGGATTCTGGACAGGTACTCCATACAATTAACAAATAACAATGAGGAAAGAGGATCCCCTTGCCTTATTCCCTTCTGACCTTTAAAGAACCCAAAGGTAGAACCATTAAGAACAAGAGAATAAGAGGCAGTAGAAACATATTCCATCACTAGATGCACAGTACAAACTTAGGGGGAAACATAAGAGCTTCCATCATTTGTTCCAAAAACCCCCATTCAACTAAATCGCAACCCTTTTTTAAATCAATCTTCATTAAGCACCTAGGAGAACAAGAGCTCCTACCATAAAGTCTCACCAGATCCTGACATATAAGAATATTCTCAACAATCTCCCTACCTTATATAAACCCACTCTGATTAGGACTAAAAATATCAGGGAGAATAGATCCAAGTGTTTTACTCATTATCTTCGTGATACATTTGTAAATAACATTACAACAAGCAATCGGCCTAAATTGGTCCATCCTCATAGGCATATCAACTTTAGGCACCAAAGAAATTAAAGTATGATTAAGTTGCTTCAGCATTTTACCTTTCATGAAAAAATCTTGAACAACCTTTATCACACTGGTACCCACTATAGGCCAAGCATCTTTAAAGAACTGGCTAGTATACCCATCTGGGCCTGGAGCCTTATCCTCAGGAATATCAAAAATACAACTCTTTACCTCATCACCACTAACAGGTTGCAGTAAGTAAGTAGAATGAACCTGCGTCACCAATCTACCAAGTCTGACAGAATGTTTATGAACACTCTTAGTAGCAGAACTAGTACCCAACAATTAGACATAATAATTCTCAAAAGCCTTTGTAATGCTATCAGTTGTAGTACACTTGATGCACGTCAAATTGTCGCCTATCTAACACGATCAAACAAAATTTATAAACTCCAACTGACTACTACGTAATAGTGGCAAGTCGGGATCGATCCAAAGGGACGGTCGAGGATAGTCGGTCAAGTCTAAGTCTGAGAGTGATTGGGGTCGATAAGGAACTAAAGCGAGAAACAATTAATGGGAAAGGCGTTAGGGGGAGTCGGGGAGTCGGAAATTAATGTAAGGATGCAAATCGCAAGGATTATCACAAGATGTATAAGGGAGGTGCCACCTTTCGGTTCCCCTACCAGCCAAGCCTAAACCCGCTTTCGCGATGAATAAACTAAAGTCTCAAGACGGAATTACCCAAACCCCGAGTTTCCCCATATTGGTTCGGGTGAGTCAAGCCAACCTAGGTGATCAAGCTAAGTCAATCAAGACACAACAATTCCAATCAAGACAAATCACCCTCAAATGCAATAATCTCACCAAATAAAACTCGAATCTAGAGTTCCTCCTCCCCTAGCCCCCTAACTAAAATCTACTCACTACCAATACAAAACATAATAAAATGAACAATAAGGAGACTAGGAGAAAGACTAAATATGCTTGAACTAAAGAAGAGATGATTAATCTAAGACAATAAAGAAAACTACACTAACAAAACAACAATAATGAGGAAAATAAACAAACGCACAAACTATGGAGAAACAAATAAAGGAGAGAGAAAAACAAACAAACAATGAAAAACAACACTAACATAAAAATGACAAGGCAAACAATGGATTAACAAGAAATTAAAAACAAAACTAATTAATGGAAAAAAGGGAGAGGAAAGAAACTACCAACTATGGAGAAAACTCAAAAGGAGAAGATGAAGATTAACATAAAAGATGAAGCTTCAAGAAATAATACAAGGATCTTGTCACCAAACCCTTACAAAACCCTTAAATCTTCAATATAAAACCCAAATCTTCACAAAGATGATAACTTGATTGTAGAATGTAGAGTAGATTAATCTAAAACTAAGAAAACTTACTAAATCTATGGAGTTTTTCTATGTGAACTACTACTACTACTACTATTATGGAGATTCATTACACTACTCTACCCTAAAGAGGCTCACTTAAGGCACAAAAATGAAATGAAAACCTAAGGTTAATATATATACTAATCCTTAATGGGTCACACAATCTTAAAGCCCAAATCCAATTCTTCTTCATTCTTAATTAGACCTTCACCTTATGCATCTTCATATGCCAAAACTTCACCCTGCGATTAGCTAGCATCCACGAGCAAATACCGTCGGGTGAAACTTTTTCCAGTTTGCAATTTTGGCGCTCCATTTCCATTGGGCGAAATTTCACCCGGTGGGCGAAGTTTCGCCCGGTGGTGAGTGTTTACGAAAATCTTCGGGAAGGCGGAAAATGTCGTCGGACGAAATTTCGCCCGGTGGTGACTCATCGGGTGAAACCTCACCCGGTGATTCTCCGCCTCTTTTCCGGTCTCTTTCTTTGTCGATCGATTGGATTACTTGAACTTTCGGTCGTGTGCTTTGCTCTTCGGACGATTTCCCTCTCTCTTATACTCATAGAAGCTCAGACACGTTTTTGGTCGAAAATCCTATCAAAATAGACAGAAAACTACCAAAAACACGTAAAATGCAAAAGAGGGACACTAATGTGAGAATTACTCAAAATACAGCGATAATCGCTCTAAATCCTCGCAAAACGGAACAAAAATGGGTCTAAATGGGAGGAAAAATGGTCCAAATTTGACACACAACAACACTCCAGTCCATCCATATTTTGAATTCTGAGTACCTTATTGCAACTATATCTCTTCTTAATACAAGAATGGAAATATCTTGTATTGTCATCCCCTTGTTCAAGCTAAAGACACTTAGCTTTCTGTCGTAAAAAGGATTGAGTAGCCTGTTCCAGTAATCGAACTTCCTTAGCCACCTGCCTTTCTTGGAAACTGAGCCGATGATTAAGTGGATCCCTATGCAATTGCTCCTGTAACTCAGCAAGGGTGATTTTCCCAATCTGATATGACTTCTCCACCTCAGTGAATCTTCCCCTATTAAGCTGTTTCAAAGAATACTTAGCCACTTTAAGCTTCTGAACCAATTGAAACATAGTAGTCCCATGCACTATTCTGTTCCAAATGCTCTCAATGATAAGAAAATTATCATCCAAAGACCACATATTAAAATACTTGAAACTAGCCTTTCGAAAAGTCTGTTGAATCTCAGTTTGAATAATACACGGGCAATGGTCAAATAACCCTTCAGGCAAGAAGGTTCCATGAGAGTCAGGAAACATTTCCAGCCATTCAGCGTTAATAAAAGCCTTGTCAATACGGCTAAACACTCTCTCCCCCTCCTCATGCTTATTATTCCATGTGAAAAAAGCACCAGAAGTATGAAGTTCTTCAATCTCACACTCTTGGAACTTCCTAATCTCTGCCATAGTATTAGGAGCCCCCTCCCCCCACTCTTTTTCACCAATGTGCAGTATATTGTTAAAGTCACCCCACACCATCCACAGACCATTCACCATATTATGATAAAGATTTAGCCTTCCCCACAGCTCATCCTTATCAGCCAATTTATTAAAACCATAAACAAGAGTAATGTAATATTGAACGCCCCTCATTCTATTCTGCACTAAGGCCAACATTGATTGAGACAAAGTATCAAGAATACAAATATCAAACAACTTATGGTTCCAAAAAAGCCAAATACGACCACCCTTGCAAATCGAATTATTAGTACAAATAGACCAATCACTACAGATGTTATTAAACATCTTATTCCAATTACTATTTTTAACCCTCGTTTCAAGAAGAATAAAAAGCCCTATGTTATTATGCTTAAGAAACCACTTGATATTAAGCTGCTTATTTAGGCTATTTAATCCCCAAATGTTCCAAAAACCCATACTACCCATTCTCAGGTGGACAATTTACCAGGCCAATCCCACTATCTTTCTCCTTTGATTTCAACAATGCTTCAAGGAAGCTAGCTGCACCAGCAGAAAAAGTTCCATTACCTTCAACCCGATGCTTAGTCACTATTCTCTGAGGCGAATTAGGTGTCTGTTGCGTGACCTGAGGAGTAATCAGTCCCATAGGCTCCACAACCACCTGCGAAACCACAGGAGGAGCTGACAACAAAGGCTTGGGTTGCCAGACTTGCTTCTGTTTGCCTGGAGCAGTTTTCCTCTTCCTGCACATTTCAGCACTCTGTGACCGATTCCCCTACACTCCAAGCATTCAATAGGAATCCAATCGTACTCAACCTGAACATTATGTTCCAAACCCTTCTCATCTAAGAACGTTATCTCAGCAGGAAAACTTTGATTAAATTCTACCTCCATGAGAACTCTGGCATAGTTAAGGAATGTCCTCTGAGCAGTAATATCATCACGTCGAACATATCTCCCAATCAGACCAGAGATCTTGGTCAGACTATCCTGTCCCCAAAACTTCAGGTCAAGATTCCGAAATTTCACCCATATTGGCAGAGTTTGACAATGCTTCTTCACCAACTCCACTTTAGGTGCCCATTCTTTAAGGATGACAGGTTTGCTATCATACATTAAAAATCCCTTCTCCAATGCCTTAAGCTTATCCTCATTATTTTCAAACCTGACAAGAAATACTCCATTAGGCAATATCGATATTTTATCAATCTTCAACCCCTTCCACACACGCCTGACAAAGCTCGAAATGATATTCCATGGTGGATTAGCCCCCAATACATACCCAAATAAAGCAGTCGACCAGTATTGAATCCCCGTCGACACATCCTCCTCTGTCAACTGAAGAAGAATCTTCTCCTTTGGAGCCTTTTTCGACCCACCAACCGTAGTCCAAGGATTACCTCCTTCAATCTCTTCTTCCTCAATTGTAACCAACTCTGCATTCATATCGTATCCCTACATAACTGGATCTGTATCTTCAACATCAACAATATCATCAATGGTTTGTTTATAAGCTGACTTCATCTTTTCTTTAAGTTGTTTCATAGTAATGGAAGGATTTATTCTGGGATGAGAATTTATGGATCGTGTCATGGAAGCTGCCATTAATCACTCTTTTTTAGGGTTTTTAGGATTTTCTCTCTCTTTTTTCTCTCTCATCGTGTTTGAGATAAAATGTAAAGATTAAAAATATGAAAAATTAATAACTTATCGATTAGATATTTATAAGTAATCTGTAAATATCAAATGCTAAATTTATCGCGCATCATTGCGCGGGATCTATACTAGTTAAGATTATCAATTTTAGAATTTTTAATAGAGTTATTTAATGGGAATAATCTCAACTATGCGTGTGCTTCTTAAATTAATCCAAACTATACGTAATCTCATTTCAATATGAACTACACCTTCATTAACCTCGTTTTGGTATGGGTGACCGGCTGCCTGTTAAACCTCCCTTATTCAACTTTTCTTCTAACTCTTGCTCTTCTGATTCACATTTCGTGTTCATTTTCGGTCATTGATAAAAAAACAAATTCAACAAATTCATCTTCTATTTCTTTTTCAATTAGTCTTATAGAATATATGAAAAAAAAATTATTGTAATTTTGGCTTTCACGATGATTGCAACAGACCTAATAAAAACCCTAAAAAGTTACAACAAGTCACTATGACCGGTAATAGCAAGTCATAATTTCATACATAACAAAGCGAGATTAATGAATTCGTAGTTCATATTAAAATGAGATTATGTATAGTTTGAATTATTTTAAGAGAGTTTAATTTCACACTAGTCTAAAACTCGTGATAAAATAACGGGGTTGATAGAGGATCGTATTAGCAGTAAGGTGTTCTTAGTATTACATAACGAAAAGTTTGTCACCGACGTGGAACGTAATGATTTTATTAAGAATTACAAAAGTGTTGATTTGATTTGTCTTCTTATTTGAAAATTAATTATTTAGGAAATAAATTAATCAATTGCCTAAGTAATTTGCTTTTAATAAATTACGGAACAATTACTAATAATTAGATATTTGGGAGTACAATTTGACGGAACGATTACTAATGATTAATTAATCATAATAAAGCGGGTTAAAACAGAAGAATGAATATAATTATATAATTATAAAAGATGTTAAAGTTAAAATAAAAATTAGAAATGAAGTTGAACTAACAAAATCTTTATATATGGTTTTTTTCAAAAAAAAAAAAAAATCTTTATATATAAATTCATAATCTGATTCATATGCGGAGTACAATGTAGTGAAACAAAGGATCTACATAATCGCAAATTTTGTATCAATTTAAAAATCTACCGTAAATACTTGTACACCAAATTCAAAGATTTTGAAAATTTGGATATGAATACTACTACTCGTACTACATATTACATTATTACGTACTACTACTTTTACTTATTATACTACATACTCCGTATTACATACTATATTTACTCCCTCGTCCTTTTCTATAATTGAAGCATCGGGAATGAGGAGCTGCCCAGTATTTGACGGAATCACTTTTCTAGAACCGTATTTGGGTCAAATCATTTCGACCGAAAAATTTCTTTGAAGGAGAAAAAAGACGACTTTTCTAACGTAGACGATATTATTGACCTGACCACCTTTAATTCTTAATAACGTTAATAAATACTCCGTAATAGCTATTAAGATAACCAAACTTTTCTTCTAACAACACTTCGTATATATAAGTATATTATGTTACTAGCTTAATAGATTGATTATTTAAATATTTAGGCTTATTGGTAAAACTAAATTACTTGTGGATATAAAAAAATGTTACGTGATATTTTATTTATGTTATATATTTATTTATGACTAAATTCAACTTGACTAAATTATCGCTTGTTTAATTTATTTATTTATTACCTTCACATTTCTGTTTATATGAAAAATGAGAAAACGAGTAAAAGAACTTAAAATAATAAAATTTACTTATATCATTTTCATTGTATTTTATTTATTTAATTCTATTTGCTATGTATATTTATTCTATGTACTTTATATTTTGTATGTATTTTTTATAATTGTAATTTTGGTCATATTTAAATTTTTTTAGTACTTTTACATTTGTTTATATATTATAATAATAGAATAAATTAGTAACCTGCAAAATATTTTATTTTAATAATACTTCATTCATTATTTTATATACGTAAAAATTTATAAATTTCATTTTCTAAAATAAATGGATTTGTTTTATTCCAAAACTTTTACACGACATTTATAAATATTTTAAAAAAAATTGATTTTACGTCAAATTTTGTAAATCGATTAATTACGACTTAATTTATATTTTTCAAAAACTTTTATATTTTCAGAAACTATAAATTCTAAAAATAATATTTTATTATACCTTAATTTTTATTTTAATATAAAACTTCATTTAAAAGATTTACTATTTTAAAATAAGTTATACGATATTTGGGATATAATGTTTCAGGTGACACTTGAGGATTAAAGTATAATGTTGTCACACTAAAAGTAAGTATTTGAGGATTTGATTGTTTCAAATGAGTCCGATCAATTATTAAATGTCACCAAATAAAATACTACTTGTTCACGGGCAACTTTTATATAAGGTTTATGATACGAGTCTGGGACGAATAGCTTGTATTGGATTCTACCATATGTGGTATTTTGACGGCACTTGTAATGAAAAGCGGACTCAGAGGCTGCATTCCAAGAGTCGACCTAGTGTTTAAGGTAGTCGTCCTACAACAGTGAGAGCTGCGGTTCAAGAGTCTGCATAGGGTATGTGTGCATATATAGACAAGTACTTGATCAGGATTACCACCTAGGTAGCGAGGGCAGAACAGGATTCTGAAAACTGCGGGTTCCCTCTTGGTGATGCAGAGAATGTAATCATCAACTTTCATTTCGCCCAGAGCCCCGTCTGAATAAACGTATAATATAATTGAAGTTCGGACCCAATTGAGCCTTATGGGTGAGATGTAAACCTCATAAGATCGGTTCGGTCTACGAGTCGGTAACATGGTTACTTCTATTGGTGAGATGCAAGCCAATAGGGTGTAGCGGTGATACTAGGAGCCACGACTCGTGTGTTTTGTCTGTTTACGTGAAAAATGATTTAAAATCAAATGTCTGCCAATGTCCCATCTTCTAAACTTTACCATTTTCATCACCTCACATGTTGGTTAATTGAATTAAAGGAAACTATCTGTTACGTGATATCCTTTAATATTTTTTTAAGCATATTATTTGTTATTCACATGATTGTCTTATGTGTATGAGGTGATATTAGATGAACGGCTTGGTTGCTGTCCCGCTCACCGACCACTGTTTTATTTTTTTGCAGGTCTAAGACGTTGGGGGAATCGAGCGAGAGAGATTTAATGACATGTTTTGTATAAAATACATCTATATTTTGTACTAAGTGAATCAAGACTATGTAATTAATAATCATTTATTGTAAGGATCCGTAGCGATCCGAATTTATTTACACTCAGATATAATTTTAATTAAATGACTTAGATAACTTTCCGCATTATCTATTAATTTAAGTCATCGAAAACCCGGGTTGTTACAAGGCGGCTTTGGTCTCCTCTTTTATATAATATAATATATAATAATGATATTGTGAAAGGTATGAGCTAGGGTTAATTGCTACAATTAGAAGTTAGGAGCTTGATTTCACAATTGGGCAAAATAAAAAGTTTCAATCACCATTTTCGCAGATATCTAAAATAAGAAATAAATTACTTTAACCATTTTATCCATATTTAGATTGAACAATTTGGGGGGAAATAATTGAAAGGAGCTAATTTTTTAATAATTGGCAAAACCTTACTTTAACCTTTCTTAAAAATTCATATCATTGCCTACTTTAATCACAAATAAATACCGCACTACGTTCCATTTGCCTCGACCTTACTTCGTTGTTCTGCGATGACCACTTTATGTGCCACCATCAACCGCTTTACATCAACCTGCAACACCATACATTCACTATAAGTCTATAAGTCACCTACTCTTCGCATCCAGTTCCACTAATACGACAGAAATTCCTCCGACATACCTTTATCACGTACGCTGAGATTGACTCCGGTGAACCTCGTACACTGGTAATATTCACGCACCTTCATCGATTTCAATCACCACAATACGTTACTACTCCCTCCGTTCTAATGAATTGTTTGCCTATTCCATATTGGGGCGTCTCAATGAATTGTTTGCCTTTCCATTTTAGGAATGTTTTTTATATGCAATTTGACATTTCTCATGAGTTTTGCTCCACATGTCACTCACTCATTGGATCCCTTACCCTTGGTATCAAAATGAAAGGCAAACAATTCATTGGAACGGAGGGAGTATTATTTATTTATTTTAAGTAAGATTTTTTTTATTGATGAATCAAAACAATTTTTACAAGAAATTGGTAAGCAGCTGAGATGCTATCTGAGCCCCCACCTCTTTAGCTATAGCGAACCTAAGTCAAGTGAAAATAAAAGGAGCAACGCATTTCACGGCATCTTGAGACATTGAAATTTTTGAATCCGCTTGAGCATGACAACAACATCCGTCTGCAGCTCTCCCAGTGACCCGGTTGCCCACAGACATAGCACACCGAGTTGGGATTCGGCTTCTAGATTTTTGGAACTGGCTTGGTGGAGTTCCCCTTATTCTTTCCCTTAGCACCTTGAGCTTTTCTCTTAGAAGGACCTTGACTTTGACCCACTTTATCTTTACCCTTGTTACTACCATGAGATGAACCTCCAACTTCAACAAGGTTAGCCTTGGTGGAGACAGACGATATTAAAACAGATCTATCCTTAAGGCGATTAGCTTCTTCAGTCCTCATATGACTCATGAGCTCTTGAAGTTATACTCACTCCACGAGACATGAAATTTTTCTAGTAACACATTAGCCAAAAAGACCTCATCAAGTTTCATACACTCATTGACAATATCAGCACAAAGGTTTTCATAAATATGAACTTGCCTCATAATGGGTTTATCATCCACCATGTGAAACTCAAGCCACTAACCCACCACATATTTCTGTTTTCCCGCATTATCGGCACCATATTTTTTTCTCTAAGGATTCCCAAATAGTCTTAGCAGATTTATGGACCATGAATAAATTGAAAAGAGTGTTAGTCATATGATTAAGAAGATGACACCTACCAGTCTTGTTATCTTTATCATGTTTCTTAACCGACTCTTCATTTGACTTAACAATAGTAGCAGTGGGATGTGTGTCCTCGACTCCTCGACATCAGCAGAGGCAACGATTAGTTTAGGTGGATCATTAAACAGAACATAATCGATATCTAATTGCTAAAAAACCATTTACAGTTTGTGATCATCTTTTGTAATGAAGAACACCCGTGGTTATGCGTCTAGGGTACCAAGGTTGTTTACTTTATATATTACTGACCGTCATTCATTTAAATGTATTGCCTTCCGCTCATACACCTAAATTTATGTTCCTTTTGATTCTGTGCACAGGTTTCAAGTGAAGTTTGTTATATCTGACGTTGGTGACGAGACGATTAATTTCGTTGTCTTCGACGGACAGATAACGCACTTCATAAACCACCATGCCTCTGACTTGATCAACGCTCTCGAGCAGGTGTGGACTTTGTTGGGACATTCTCATATTACAGTCATTCCTTTTGTATCAGTCATATTTAGTTCTAACACCTTAGATATGTCCCTATATACAATCAATGTAGGCTGGCGAACCGGATTCCATCCCCACTGAGCTGGAGTTCTTTATTGAAAAGACCTTTGTGTTTAAGGTTGACATCAGTGAACGCTGCAACGTTCAACAGGGGTCTAATTCGTACACTGTTGCAAGCATGAGTGACGATATCAATCTGATGGAGTATTGGATGAAGACATGCACAGAGAAATTTAAGGTGTTTTAATGTTCTTTAAACAGTCTACAAAGATTCATTCGTGTGCTACTTATCTGTCTACAACTTAGCTCTTCTCCGTGTTTATACTCAACAGCGTGATATGGTCGCCCTGAAGAAGAGCACGGAACAAGTTGCCATCATTACAGAGTCTGCAATGGTAACGTCATACTAACACAATCCCTACCAGTTTTTAGATAATTGTTTACCAGATTTCATCTATGTATCTGATTTTCGAGCTTTGATGTAACAGAAACAGATCCAGGACCTGAAGAACGATCCTGTTATAGATGATGAGGTTGTTTTGTCCAATATTATAGCCCCCGTTAACCAGGTCTGCTAGCTACTCTTTCCCGAACATGTTTTCCCACAACATTATTTCTACCGAATTCCATGTTACTCATGTGTTTCATTTGTTTTATTCTAAGGTCACTGAGGCATTTTCTCCGCCGTCCACGTCCAAGTTGACTCCACTCAAAAGGGTCCTCCCTTTTACTGAGTGCATTCTAGATGACATATCTACAATTGATGCGAGATCAACTTCAAAGGCAGCTGCTGACGACAAGGTGGACAAGACGGATGCATAGTCCGCTGCCTCGGTTTCAATTTCATTTCACCATTTATTCTAGACAAGCTTTGAAGTGTGTTCATTTCAACAGTTTTTAAGACAATTTTATTACCGTGTTTTAGTTTGTTTCGGCAGTTTCTATGCACACCGTTATCTGCCAATTAGTATTATTTGTGTGTTATTTTCCGTCATTTAGAAGACGATTTAGCTTGCGTTCCTCTTTCGAGGCGCATCAATAATTGACATTGTTGCTATTCTTCTTTGCGCTTCACTATGCTATATATTCTACTTTGATGCCTTCTTTTGATCATATCTACAAATTAATCAGCTACTGACAAATTGATCTTAGGCTCTTATCTACTAACAAACCTCTAATTGTCCCAGATCACCATCACCTACACAGTCAATTACCCATTCGAAATCACTGATTCGGTGCCAACAATACAATCTTAACGACCATCTATATGTGAACTGTTTTGAGATTAATCCTCTAGCAACACAACCTTTAACCATGTGTATCTTAACAACCACCTCATAGAATCTTATATATCGTAGCATCTAACATTGAAAACTAAAATATATTTATATTGTTATTATGAAGATTTCTTGAGTATATTTTTAATATACGTTCACATTTTCGTTTGTGATTTAAGAATCCTATCATTAATCTCCTCGAAGGCAATTGCTTATTATATCCAGTGTTTGTGAAAGGCTAATATTGTAACAACTAACCCATTGTTATTATATTAGTTGACCGTGTACACTATATTATAATACATATACATATTTTAGATTTAAGATTACAGATATTTTCCCTTATCTATTATTGTATCATATATGGTCATTCTTTATATTTTGGGTCAAATATATTCAATTCCTTCAAGGATAGCATTGCATATAACGATTCGCTTTAACACGGTAACTTTCTTTTCTTTATTTACATAACTGATCATATGTGTGCGTGCCTACTTATAAAATCTTCCATCTTCTAATATAGAACGTTCATATTCTACAGTTTATATTTAATAGGTATAAAATTATACACACCCTACATACTTTACCTTCTTATGAATTCCTTTCTTATATAAAGCATTGCACAACTATACTCTTGATCGACATTTATCATGGATCGACCCTCCATCAAGAAGCGAGCTAAGATAGTAAATTCAAGCCATCATCAAATTGAAGACATAGGTATGATGCAATTCTTCTTTGCCCCAAATGTACAATGATTGTTGAATGTGATATTCTATGCAATGTCGTGCTCATAATAGTATCCACTTACAGAGAATATACCCCAAATTCAACAACCAACATCCAACGAGAATGGTGAAACACATGGTTCTCTTCAATCCGTTCGAAGAGTTAAGCGAAAATCAAGTGGACTCATTCTTGGCGACACATCCAATCAAAATGTGGATCAGCCGGTTCAAAGAGATATTCATTTTTGTGAGCCGCTCGCCGAAATACGTAAGTGGAGTTTGTAGTCATTGTCGTTTGTTCTTTGTATTTTGTTGTACTAATAAGTCTTTTCTGCCGTTTACTTATATTCAACTAAATGAAAATACTCTTTTCTATATCAACTTACAGACGATAACGTATCACGAAGCACACAAATTCTTTCTCAGTCGAAATGCACTTTGAAAAAGAAAAATATTTCCGTTGGCAAGAAAAAACAAATTTCTACAAAAGGTACATCCATTTCAATGTATTACGTTATTTTTTATTTATCATGAACCTTCTTCATTCATTAGTCTTATTTGAGAGACCAAAGTTGTGGGTGTATAATTCAACTAAATTACATACCCTTAACATTAGCATCTTATTATATGACTGTCAATCGTTACTTCGATAGCTATTTACTCAACACGTCCAAAGTCATATAGCATTATGTGGGTATTTCAGAGTCATTCAATGAGAGTACCCCGGAGCGAGCAACTTCTTTAGACTGTAACACGTCTACATTACATGGAGTCTCCACACAAGGTGCGTTACTGAAACATTTACAAATCGTGAGTATGTTGTGTCTACAAATTTGTTTAGAACTGTCACTGTCTTTACAAGTTTATTATGTTGTTTCGTAGATCAAAATCATGTTGCTGTTGCTACTAATCTTCTAATTAATAGTCTGTCTTTGAATAATGATATTCAAGCATCAAATCATGCTCGATATAATCTTCCCCTCCTCAACCAAACCGGTGACCAATCAAAATTTAGTCTGATTCTTCGAACATTTTATTATCACAGTATATTCATACTATTATCAACATATCCAGTTTCACTGTGTCACCTGTGATGTAACTATTACAGGTTTGTCCCTGCATATTCAAAAATACGTCAATCGTTATTATACGGCACAAATCAAAAGGCATGACCGTAGACGTATTCTCAATGATCATAGGGCAGCAGTTAATGGAAATACTCCCATTGTTTCCTCGCACCCTATTTTTGGTACGCAGGTTGATCAGCGATGGCGGACTAAACTTGCGAGACATAACAGGCGCATTCTTCTATATGAATTCAGGGCGAATCAGACTATTTTAACTCCTCAACCATTGGTTGTTTCAACTCTGGCTTCTTCATCATCAAATGGTTTGTTTGGAACCTATTACAAGCTATCTTTAAAACACATATATTGCCTTCATTCACCAGGTCGTTACCTTTGCAGGTACTACGTCCAACTTAATAGTTCAAACACCCTCTTCAACCTTCCAGAGTTGCGTCACTGCTGCATCAGCATTGTCTCATCCGTCCATCCATGGGCAATATGATAGGGAATCAGTTATACACAGCCTTCCGAGAGACATCTTCGGCGCTGGGTCGTCAGCGTCTTTGGTAGAGGAACATCAACAATTGAACGAAGGTTTAGTTAAGTTAAAGCAATTTATAAAGTCTATTCATTGTTAATTTTTGTAGTTCACTCATTTAAGCTTACATAAGGAAATGACTGTTTTACTAATGTTTACTAGAGTGGGTTGGATACGTGGACATCGGTGACCCAGGATACTCTTGCCGTGAGTGCGCGGCACAATTGTGGTATAACGAAAGAGATCGTATGGATCAAAAACCGTTGAACCCAACTTTCACAATGTGTTGCAAGGATGGTATTGTGGAGCTACCGTACCTCCAAAATCCTCCACAACTTCTGCTTAACTTACTCACAGGTCAACACCCTAAGAGTGGTCACTTTAAGGACAACATTCACAACTACAACAACGATTTTTCAATGACGTCCATAGGGGGAAAGATTGACCACGAAATTAACAAAGGGAGAGGTACATACACCTTCAGACTGAGTGGACAGAACAGTCACCGTATCGGCAGCCTGTTACCTTCTGAAAACGAAGCCCCAAAGTTCTGCCAATTATATATATACGACACCGAAGAAGAGATATCAAATAGAAAAAATGCATTAAGGTAAGTCGCAATTTCAAGTACAGAATAGCCTTATATATCATCTCCTATTACTTTATTGCAAAACATGTAACTGTTGAAATTCTTACACTCGCAGTTCGTATAAGAAGAACAGTTGGGATTCGCAGCTGATGGCAGATCTAAAAAGGATGCTCGATGAATAAAATCCTTTGGTAAAGTGCTTCAGGATGGCAAGGGATCGAATTAAAAAAGCTGAAACTGAAGATGAGGTCAGGCTAAGACTTATTAGTGGCAGACACGTAGATGGCAGGGTATATAACTTGCCATCCGTTTCTGAAGTTGCAGCTCTGATTTTTTGTGACATTGAGGACACAATCGACGGTCGAGATATCATTGTCGAGGAGAGGTCGGGCAAATTGCAACGAATTTCAGAACTTCACCCATCTTACCTTTCCCTTCAATACCCGTTCCTTTTCCCACGTGGCGAGGACGGTCCACGCATAGGCATTGCTCACAGTGAACAATCTATAGCTTCATCTAAAAATCCAGAAACTGGAAGAAATAAGCTGACACTCAGAGAATGGTTCGCATTTCGTATCATGGATATGCCTGCTGACGTTGAGCCACCAACGATATTGAATGCAGCCAATCTTTCCAACAGTTCTGCGTCGACGGTTACACAATGGTTGAAGCTCAAAGACTATTATATTTTAAACTTAATCAGCCTAAACTGAGATCAGAAAATTACAAACGTCTAGCTGCGTCAGTTGAAAGCGGGGTAACAGAACCTGGGTCGTCTGGTGCACGTTACATTGTTCCGTCAAGTTTTCTGGGGGGGGGGGAAAGGGTATATGAGGGAGACTTATCAGGATACCATGGCCATATGTAGGTGGTGTGGTTACCCGGATTTATTTATCACATTCACCTGCAATCCGAAATGGCCAGAAATCACCAGATTTGTGAAGTCAAAGGGCGTACGTAGTGAGCACAGACCTGATATCCTTACCAGAGTCTTTAAAATGAAACTCGAGCAATTGATCAATGACTGCAAGGATGGACTAATATTCGGTAGAACAAGGGCAGGTAATGCTATAATCACATGTTCACCTATGAGTATTAAGGAGATTTCGTTTGATTATTAATCAGAAATGCTGCTTTATATCAACTACAATATTTTCCCGAACTATCAATTTTTCTACAGTCTTTATTACACGTTACATGAGTGATAGTCTGAGCTAACAATATCTTATCGAACTGTAACCTTTTTGTCACGCTATTTGACTAACATTTTTTCGCACTCACCAGTAATTTCTGTTTCTCTATTTGTCACAGTTGTATACACCGTCGAATTTCAGAAGCGAGGTCTTCCTCATGCCCATATACTATTATTTCTACACCAGGAGGATAAGTTCCCCGTCGCTGAGGATGTAGATGGTATCATCAGTGCTGAACTACCGGATAAAGATGAAAATCCAATCCTATTCAATGCAGTTTCTGAGTTGATGATACATGGACCATGTGGTCCTGCAAATCCTAAGGCAGTTTGTATGCAAGATGGAGTACGCACCAAAAGGTTTCCGAGGCCATTCAGTGACCGCACCACTGTCGACGGGGATGGTTATCCAATCTATAAGAGGGCAGACAATGGAGTTACTGTGGATAAGGGTGGTGTCCCAGTTCACAACGGATTCGTTGTTCCCTACAACCCTGACTTACTGACGCGTTATCGTGCACACATAAACGTAGAATGGTGTAATCAAGGTAGGTCTATCAAGTACCTGTTCAAATACATAAACAAGGGTTATGATAGGGTAACCGTGGGTGCATCAGTCGGAGGGAAAACAGGCGAGGTTGATCAAATAAAAGAGTACTATGACTACCGGTACATATCTCCATATGAAGCCGTTTGGAGGATATTTGGTTTTGATATTCATTATAGAACTCCTCCAGTGTTACGCCTCGATTATCATCTTCCTAACGAGCAGAATGTTGTTTTTAACGACGACGACCCGTTAGAAGAAGTTATGGCTCGATCAGGTGGTGCACGTACTAAATTCACAGCCTGGCTTGACTACAATAAAGAACACCCTGATGGCCGTGACCTTACGTACTCAGAGTTCCCGAACAGATATGTGTGGCACGCTAAGGAGAAGAACTGGGCTCCGAGAAAACAAGGATTCACCTTAGGTAGAATGTTCCATATGTCGCCTACAGGTGGTGAGAGATATTATATGAGGACCCTCCTCAATTTTGTCAGAGGTGCTTCTTCTTATCAGGATATCAGAACCGTTAATGGCGTCATTCACCCGACTTTCAAGGACGCTTGCTACGCCCGTGGTCTGCTCGGCGATGACAAGGAATACATCGACGCTATAGAGGAAGCAAGCTACTGGGGATCGGGGTATTTTCTTCGTAATCTATTTGCCACTCTTCTTTTTTCCGGATCCTTGATTAAACCGGAATATGTTTGGGAGAAGACTGGGCATTTTTTGAGCGAAGATATACTACACTTGAGGAGGACTCAGCTGCGTAAATATGGTGATATTTTTATCCCTTCTAAATTGCATGAAATTTATATTATTCTCATTTGCTCTCCACTAATCTTATATTTTGATTTCATTCGTCCACTAGATTTACAGATGAGTAGCGAAGAGTTACAGAATTATGCACTAGCTAGCAGAAATAGAACAAGCATTGCAACGTAACGGGTGTAGTTTACGGAAGTTTGAAAATATGCCTTTCCCAGATTTCGAGTTAGCGTCAGTCCATACGAACAGGTTTATTTCGGACGAACTCTCATACAATCGTGACGAGCAGCCTGCAATACATGACAATTGTATGAAATCTTTAACTGAAGAACAGAAAAAAGTTTACGACGAAATAATGGGCGCAGTTCTTCGTTCTGACGGGGGATTATTCTTTCTCTACGGTCACGGCGGGACGGGGAAAACATTTATATGGAGAACTCTGTGCGCTGCTCTCAGAAGGAAGGGGGATATTGTTCTACCTGTAGCGTCCAGCGGGATTGATGCAATTCTAATGCCGGGTGGTCGGACAACACACTCTCGATTCAGCATACCGATTAACATTGAAGAAAATTCAATATGTCCCGGAATCAAGCCAGGGACGGACCTCACTGGACTCATACTACGAGCTAGACTCATTATATGGGATGAAGCACCGATGGTTAATCGGCATTGTTTTGAAGCCTTGGATCGTAGCCTACGCGATATAGCAAGGTTTCCACCGGATGGTGACATGGACCAACCCTTTGGAGGTAAAGTGGTCGTTCTAGGTGGTGACTTTAGGCAGATTCTTCCCATTGTAGCTAAGGGAAGCCGCCAAGACATTGTCCGTGCATCTATATGCTCATCTCCCCTCTGGAGATATTGCAAGGTATATATTCTCTTACGTACAACGAAGACGTATATTACTTGAATGTTAGTATAACTTCATCATACCTTAGAAGACATATTTTTCACATGTACACTGTCAGTGAATTCTTCCCTTTTGTCACAAAGATCCTCAAATTATCTCGGAACATGAGACTCGAGTCAGGACTGACTGAGAAGTACAACGCAGAGTTGTGTGACTTCTCAGAATGGATTCTGAATGTCGGGGACAGAACTGCAGGTGGATCTAATGACGGGATAGCAGAAGTAAATTTACCCGAGGACATTATAATTGAAGGTGAAGGAGATCCAATATCATCCATTGTTCAGTCAATATACCCAAACCTTGATCGCAACCTCAAGGACACTGAATTCTTCCATGAAAGAGCCATTCTAGCACCAACCAATGACGTTGTGGAAGAAGTTAATAAGTACATCCTTTCTCTAATTCCTGGTCATGAGAGAACGTACCTGAGTTCCGATGAAATTAGTAAAAGCGAGACAAGTATTATAATACGTGACCTGTATTCCACTGAGTTTCTTAACACGATTCACTGCTCCGGACTACCTAACCACAGAATAACACTGAAAGTCGGATGCATAATTATGTTGTTGAGGAACATAGACCAGGCCAATGGACTATGCAACGGAACTAGATTGGTGGTGACGGATTTGGGAGATAGAGTAATTGCAGCAGAAGTTATATCTGGAACGACTAAGGGACTCAAGGTCTTCATTCCAAGGATCACTGTCGACCCATCTGACGAGACAAAGTTCCCCATTAAATTCCTGAGACGACAATTCCCGATTGCAGTCTGTTATGCAATGACTATTAATAAGAGTCAAGGTCAGTCACTCAAACACGTTGGACTGTTTTTACCTAAACCGGTTTTCACACACGGACAGCTGTATGTTGCTATATCAAGGGTAACAACCAGAAGTGGGTTGAAGATATTAGTTCCATCTGATACAATAGCTTTAGATGTCATCACTCCCACCACAGCGAACGTTGTTTACAAGGAGGTATTTTCTCATATCAGGTAGTCATCGAGTCAACATAATTCTTAATGTCGTTTGTAGTTTAGTCGGACAATAGTTCAGCAAACAGCGTTTCTATAGTCTACTGACTCATTTTCTTATGTACACTTACATCCATTTTTGTTCGCTCTTTCAGAAACGGCACACCTGTTTTGAAATTTTTCAGATACTTGATATCAATTACATCTGCAGTTCATCTTAAAATATTCCCAACAGCAGCAGCAACTCACTACTTAATACAATGTAATTAACAATTTTAGTTTATTTATCATCGACTGATGCAAGTAAAGTCCGAGTTATCGTATTATGTTATCGGTAGAGACTACGAGATAGTATCATAAACAACGGTCTATAACCACCCGATTATATTACATTGGAAACATGGATGATTATTTTACAAACACACTAGCACTACATAGGATAGTCACAGTCTACACGGTCATTACATAGGTTGGATATAAACGCTGCAGAGTCGACCACATTTTATCTTGGTCGAAATCATCACTGAACTTCTAATAATGTAGTCACCCGACTACGAGAAAACAGTTGTACTACCCTGCACATATATAATTAGTTAACAACCAACTAACGACAGTAGATGTACTTATAAGTACATATATAACTACTGTCATAAAAACCCGCTGGCCAGATAACAACAAACTACTGACAGTGGATGTACTTACTGCCAACCATAACCAACAACCTGCATACAGTAATCTAAAATACTTAACACATTACGATAATAACATCAACACTTCAATGACAAACACCATGTACCAATTCACTTTTTTTAGTAGAACCCGGGGCAGTGGGACATCAGGAGACTCATGATGCACACATAAACCGATGTATTATCTTCATCTGCGTCGCTGTAGCCTAGCGTCTTCTCTATGTCAGGGACAATTCTCAAGACTGTACTCTTCATCATTAAGTGCTGATCTTCCTTTTTTGCTACCCATAGGTGAGGACCAGCTGTTGTGTACAGCTCCTTTTCGTAATCAGCTTTCCCCTTGCCCACTCTCTCGAACGTCTTCTGCAGCTTAAATGCCTGCCTATAACTATCGTCACCATCCTTGAACTCTAGGACCACAGCCCTCAGGAAGTTTGGGTTATTCCATACACGGCGAATCTGCCTTATGCGATACCCCAACCTTCGCAGCTCATCCCTCACACAGGTAAAAGCTTCTTCCGATGACTCTATTGGTATTTTCTATGGAATAAGGCATATTATGCATGACACAAGTAGGAGGATACACATACTTTTCTGCCATTGATGTAGTTATATGTTTATATTTAGTTTTATTTTGAATTGTGCCTTGAACATTTCTACTCACCACCCCTTTTATAGATGGAAAGGATGGCAGGTTACTATGCAGTTTGAACTGTTATTTGAGACACATGTCAAGGAGGCTATACAATTGACGTCTTTACTTGCTCAGATGATGATGATTTCATGACTAAACTCCTAATGCAACTCTACAACTAAGTAAACAAGATAGCATGTGATGCTTACCTATACAAGCAACAATCTAATCTAGAATCTTTTTTGTTTTCCAATGCTATGACTTAATGAATTGCCAACTCTTATTTGTTGAATTCCCATCAGTGTTTGAGCATGTTATGGTGTTATTATTTGTAATGAAGAGTAGCTGAAGCAATGCATGTAGTACACTTATTCGTTTCCTTCATCAACAGTATGTTCGATATTTGAAGCATATCGTAATGCAGTAAGTACCTGATTTGAGTGTGGATTTCGATCGTTTCGCCAAATTTATCATCGGTGTTTGTGTTAGACATCAATAATACTCAAAACAGTATAATGAGATTTATTTTCATTTACAATATTGACAAGAATTGTAGACTAACTTTATAGCTTCGGTACATTTCATGATTGTCATTTGTCCGTCATATCTACAACGTATTAAGATGAACTATATTATTTGTTATATTTCATGTTTGATATTGTTTACTCATAACTTTAGTCTACAACAATTGCATCAATAACCAATATCGATTTTTCTTACATTTCGATGATTTAAATCATTAGTTCACGTATTCCTTTTTATTTAATTATTGTACTTTCCATATTTGATATAATTATTGACGTTATTATTTGTCAATCTTATTAGAACGTGCTCCATCATTCTCATCTTTAGTCCATAATTACTATGTCATTTCGTATATGGTACTTTTTCCATTAGTCATTGACAAATTAATTGTTCAATGATAACTATGTCAATAACTAATATTGACTCCCTTCACATTCATACGGTCCTTAACACTATCATAGACAGACAACCTAAGAGCAAAATCCTACTCAACCCCGTGATTATATCACGGGTATTGTACTAGTTTTGAAAATTTGGATATGAATACTACTACTCGTACTACATATTACATTATTATGTACTACTACTTTTACTTATTATACTACATATATACTCCGTACTACATTCTTATTTACTCCCTCGTCCTTTTCTATAATTGAAGCATCGGGAATGAGGAGCTGCCCAATATTTGACGAAATCACTTTTCTAGAACCGTATTTGGGTCAAATCATTTCGACCGAAAAATTTCTTTGAAGGAGAAAAAAGACGACTTTTCTAACGTAGACGATATTATTGACCTGACCACCTTTAATTCTTAATAACGTTAATAAATACTCCGTAATAGCTATTAAGGTAACCAAATTTTTCTTCTAACAACACTTTGTATATATAAGTATATTATGTTACTAGCTTAATAAATTGATTATTTAAATATTTAGGCTTATTGGTAAAACTAAATTACTTGTGTATATAAAAAAATGTTACGTGATATTTTATTTATGTTATATATTTATTTATGACTAAATTCAACTTGACTAAATTATCGCTTGTTTAATTTATTTATTTATTACCTTCACATTTCTGTTTATATGAAAAATAAGAAAATGAGTAAAAGAACTTCAAATAATAAAATTTACTTATATCATTTTCATTGTATTTTATTTATTTAATTCTATTTGCTATGTATATTTATTCTATGTACATTATATTTTGTATGTATTTTATATAATTGTAATTTTGGTCATATTTAATTTTTTTAGTACTTTTACATTTGTTTATATATTATAATAACAGAATAATTAAGTAACCTGCAAAATATTTTATTTTAATAATACTTCATTTATTATTTTATATAGGTAAAAATTTATAAATTTCATTTTCTAAAATAAATGGATTTGTTTTATTCCGAAACTTTTACACGACATTTGTAAATATTAAAAAAAATTGATTTTACGTCAAATTTTGTAAATCGATTAAGTACGACTTAATTTATATTTTTCAGAAACTTCTATATTTTCAGAAACTATAAATTTTAAAAATAATATTTTATTATACCTTAATTTTTATTTTAATATAAAACTTCATTTAAAAGATTTACTATTTTAAAATAAGTTATACGATATTTGGGATATAATGTTTCGGGTGACACTTGAGGATTAAAGTATAACGTTGTCACACTAAAAGTAAGTATTTGAGGATTTGATTGTTTCAAATGAGTCCGACCAATTATTAAAGGTCACAAAATAAAATACTACTTGTTCACGGGCGACTTTTATATAAGGTTTACGATACGAGTCTGGGACGAATAGCTTGTATTGGATTCTACCATATGTGGTATTTCGACGGCACTTGTAATGAAAAGCGGACTCGGAGGCTGCATTCCGAGAGTCGACCTAGTGTTTAAGGTAGTCGTCCTACAACAGTGAGAGCTGCGATTCAAGAGTCTGCATAGGGTATGTGTGCATATATAGACAAGTACTTGATCAGGATTACCACCTAGGTAGCGGGGCCAGAACAGGATTCTGAAAACTGCGGGTTCCCTCTTGGTGATGCAGAGAATGTAATCATCAGCTTTCATTTCGCCCAGACCCCCGTCTGAATAAACATATAATATATATGAAGTTCGGACCCAATTGAGCCTTATGGGTGAGATGTAAACCTCATAAGATCGGTTCGGTCTACGAGTCGGTAACATGGTTACTTCTATTGGTGAGATACAAGCCAATAGGGTGTAGCGGTGATACTAGGAGCCACGACTCGTGTGTTTTGTCTGTTTACGTGAAAAATGATTTAAAATCAAATGTCTGCCAATGTCCCATCTTCTAAACTTTACCATTTTCATCACCTCACATGTTGGTTAATTGAATTAAAGGAAACTATCTGTTACGTGATATCCTTTAATATTTTTTGTAAGCATATTATTTGTTATTCACATGATTGTCTTATGTGTATGAGGTGATATTAGATGAACGACTTGGTTGCTGTCCCGCTCACCGACCACTGTTTTATTTTTTTTGCCGGTCTAAGACGTTGGGGGAATCGAGCGAGAGAGATTTAATGACATGTTTTGTATAAAATACAATCTATATTTTGTACTAAGTGAATCAAGACTATGTAATTAATAGTCATTTGTTGTAAGGATCCGTAGTCCGGATTTATTACACTCTGATATAATTTTAATTAAATGACTTAGATAACTTTCCGCATTATCTATTAATTTAAGTCATCGAAAACCCAGGTTGTTACAAGGCGGCTTTGGTCTCCTCTTTTATATAATATAATATATAATAAAGATATTGTGAAAGGTATGAGCTAGGGTTAATTGCTACAATTAGAAGTTAGGAGCTTAATTTCACAATTGGGCAAAATAAAAAGTTTCAATCACCATTTTCGCAGATATCTAAAATAAGAAGTAAATTACTTTAACCATTTTATCCATATTTAGATTGAACATTTTGGGGGGAAATAATTGAAAGGAGCTAATTTGTTAATATATTGGCAAAACCTTACTTTAACCTTTCTTAAAAATTCATATCATTGCCTACTTTAATCACAAATAAATACCGCACTACGTTCCATCTGCCTCGACCTTACTTCGTTGTTCTGCGATGACCACTTTTTGTGCCACCATCAACCGCATTACATCAACCTGCAACACCATACATTCACTATAAGTCAATAAGTCACCTACTCTTTGCATCCAGTTCCACTAATACAACATAAATTCCTCCGACATACCTCCATCACGTACGCTGAGATTGACTCCGGTGAACCTCGTACACTGGTAATATTCACGCACCTTCACCGATTTCAATCACCACAATACGTTACTATTATTTATTTATTTTAAGTAAGATTTTTTTATTGATGAATCAAAACAATTTTTACAAGAAATTGGTAAGCAGCTGAGATGCTATCTGAGCCCCCACCTCCTTAGCTATAGCGAACCTAAGTCAAGTGAAAATAAAAGGAGCAACGCATTTCACGGCATCTTGAGACATTGAAATCTTTGAATCCACTTGAGCATGACAACAACATCCGTCTGCAGCTCTCCCAGTGACCCGGTTGCCCACAAACATAGCACACCGAGTTGGGATTCGTCTTCTAGATTTTTGGAACTGGCTTGGTGGAGTTCCCCTTATTCTTTCCCTTAGCACCTTGACTTTTCTCTTAGAAGGACCCTGACTTTGACCCACTTTATCTTTACCCTTGTTATTACCATGAGATGAACCTCCAACTTCAACAAAGTTAGCCTTGGTGGAGACAGACGATATTAAAACAGATCTATCCTTAAGGCGATTAGCTTCTTCAGTCCTCATATGACTCATGAGCTCTTGAAGTGATAATTTTTTTTCTTGTGTTTTGAATGGTTTTTATACTCACTCCACAAGACAGTAAATTTTTTTAGTAACACATTAGCCAAAAAGACCTCATCAAGTTTCATACCCTCATTGACAATATCAGCACAAAGGTTTTCATAAATATGAACTTGCCTCATAATGGGTTTATCATCTACCATGTGAAACTCAAGCGACTAACCCACCACATATTTCTGTTTTCCCGCATTATCGGCACCATATTTTTTTCTCTAAAGATTCTCAAATAGTCTTAGCAGATTTATGGACCATGAATAAATTGAAAAGAGGGTTAGTCATATGATTAAGAAGATGACACCTACCGGTCTTGTTATCTTTATCATGTTTCTTAACCAACTCTTCATTTGACTTAACAGTAGTAGCAGTGGGATGTGTGTCCTCGACTCCTCAACATCAGCAGAGGCAACGATTAGTTTAGGTGGATTATTAAACAGAACATAATCGATATCTAATTGCTAAAAAACCATTTACAGTTTGTGATCATCTTTTGTAATTCAGCCCATCAAGCGGTTCCAATTTAGACAAATCAGGAATGAATTCGTGTGACACAACAACCATAATCGCAATAGTTAAACGACAAAAATATAGTTTTCTAGTTGTTAGTCACGTAACGAAAGGATATCGAACAGAAGAAACCGAGAGGGACTAACAAAATAGGGACAGAACAAAAGCCGAGAGCAATCGGGACAAAACCGGGACTGGAACCGAGTAGATAGCGAGACAAAATTGGGATTGGAACCGAGTAGAAACCGGGACAGAATTGGAACCGAGCAAAAGCAGGACAAAACGGAACAACAGTGTCGTGGTATGATAGCCACTGACTTGAAAACTATATCGGCACGACACGGTGGTTATCGCCTACAACACCATTAGTTTCCCAAGGTTAACACTGAAGACCACAAACCCGACCACTCGAGTATGAGAAATTTGGAATGACCAAAAATGTACCCAAGGAAGGAAAACGAGAGCAGGAAAGATTAGTGTGAGAAGAGGTAGAAGAGATGAGTTTTTTATGTGTGTCTAAAGTGTGAGAGGAGGTCAATATTTATAGGTAGCAGCTAAAAAAACTCAATAAGTAATCCCTTAATGACCCCTCTTAATACTTGTAACACTCAGATTTGACTAATACTGTTCACATCTTACATCGAATTTGGACAGCACAACAAAGCCCTATGAACCTAGACACACAGCCCAAGAAGAGTTAGGATCCTCTCCATTACTTTGTCTTCATTATCTCTCACAATCCATTATAAATCATTTATCTTCCTCTTTCATCATCTTATAGCATTGATATAAGAACCGTTGGATCGTTTCAAAATAAAATCTGGTCCATTGATGAGTAATGGAGAGGAGGTAATGGAGAGGATCTTAATCCGCCCACGAAGGCTCAAAAGGGTAAAAAATCGGGCACAACCTGCACCGCGGGTGCCCTAACCCTAACCCTAGCCGAGCTGGGCCGGCACGCGTGTGTGGTAAAGTTTCAGGCCCATCACTCCACATAAAAGGCCCACTAGCCTCTTTATCTCACAACTAATAGCCCATACATAAGGGAACCTTATAAATGAGATATAAGGTCCAAAATCCACCGATGTGTGATTGCAAGAAGAGAATAGACACCAACTTTGCCATTAACTAACACACGACACAACATCCCCAAAGATTATTATTATCTATATATTATATTAAATAGAAAATAAAGCATTCTTCATGCTCTATACAACCAATACTCAATTCTAAGGTAACACACTTGGCATGATGTGATTGGGTAGAAAATGAAAAGGAGGGAGTTGAATACATAATTAATGCCAAAGTCGGTTATTATTAGTTAGAACCCTTCAACTTCTTCCTCATTTATTATGTAGAATCCAAAGTGAATGAGCCATCAACTTCTTCCTCATTGATTATGTAGAATTCAAAGTAAAGCAATAAATTTCAACCACCTCCCATCCTCTTCATCTTCCTCCCTTATAATCCACCATCTATAACAACGGGTGCTTGCCTTTCCCATTACACTATCCAAGTGTACAACGAAAGCAAGATGATTCCAGCCGCCATACGTCGTCTTACTGTTGCCGTTGGATGCAGACGATCCTGATTTTTTCCACCGCACAGACTAACTCGATATATGCGTGGCTATCAATTCGTTCATGCTTCTTTGGGTTCATGCTTGCATTAGACTCATCTTAATGGTACTCATTATTAGTAGGAGTCAATCGATACAACGTAGGATATAGACTGAAAAATTTAAGAATAAAAGTACCAAGTATTAAATTATGAGTATACTACATTCCATGCATGAATTCCTACCATTTTCAAATTTCTTATCTTAGTTGAAAATCTTATTCTTTAATCAATTGGAATGTTGTTGTATCAATTTTCAGGTTATTTTTCTTATCAAAGGCGATTTGTCGATTTTAAAGAGATTTTACTATGAGACAATCAACTACGGACTCCAAATATTCTGTTTCGAGGGACGGGTCTTACAAAATTTTTGTTAGAAATAATAATGAGTAGCAATTGTCCATATTTGAGCCTCGGGTTGAGTGGCAATCTACATACTTTCGAAGAAAAGGATGTTTTTTGTTAGAACGTTGTTTGTCCCACGTATAAAGAACGATGAAGCAAGTGTGGGTGTGGCTATTTTGCTATGTATAATAAATTACTCTGTATAAAATGTCCCAAGACTAAAGGGATAGGTCATCCGATACAATATATAGGAGTCACATAAAAATCAACAAGAAGCTGCAAGGAATTTTAGAACATAAACCCTTATATTAAGGGAATTGTTGATTTGTTGTCCTATATAAATATATAATCTAGATTTATCCTCATATTTTTCTTTCTGATTTTCTTTCTTCTTTTTTGAACCACTTAGTCAAAGGGTCAATATATCAAAACCCTCTCTTGTTTTCCAGTCGTAAGAGAGAATTCTGTGGTACATGCAAGCATAGAGTGTAGAATCATCAAAGGGTGGGAAGCCAAGCAAAGTGATGGGAGTATAGAATTCAAGTATATATGAATCATTTGAAAAGAATTGAGATAACATAATCTCATGTTTCACCTCCCATTCTCCTGTAAGACGGTCTTTTAGATCTCAAACAGTTACCAACGCTTTTTTTCCTTCGTATTAATCTTACATGCACTTCCTTTGCATAAGGATGCTGCTGGTCCAAAATAAGACGATGTTCCTCTGAATTTGCACAGTAAACAGAGATAAAACTATGAAGTATTTTGTGCAGATTTTGCTTGTATTTTCGGATTTAATCAATCCTCTATTATATAGAGTTTGAAGGATAAAAAATATCTTTGAAGTTGTATGTTTGATCGAATGATTGAATTATATTGAAGAGTAAACATGTATATAAATACAGTTGACACAATGTGCTAAACCTAGCTATGAGCTGTATCCTAATGATATGCACAATCTAAACTACCGTAAATACAAAGATTACAGAGATTAAACAATTAGATTTAGTATCAACAATTAAGGAGAAGATAACTAAATATTATCTTGTATCTTTATCTCCAATAGTTAATCCAGCAAGTCTTGGAGCATTCAACATCGATGAAAACGGCATTGAACTTACCATTACTAACAAAGACGGTAATAGTACATGTTACAAATACGGCTACATTGACCTCATCGACTTTTCCTGCCCAGGCAATGTGATGGTCGGAGCATCAACCTAAACACTATCGCAAATGTAATCGTTAAGGCTGATAACGATGAAGCATTCTACATTCTGCATTCAGACGACGCAAACTATATCGACCTTTACATCTGTGCCATGGGATGAACGTGATGGCTTGAGTTTCAGTCAGCGGTGTGAGAATAGAGACATTGAAGGGAACATGCTAAAGATAATACTATTATCTATAAGATAGTAATCCCTTAATTTATGGGTTTGAGAATAGAGAAAGATAATACTCTGTACTATCTTAAGATAGTCATCCCTACTCTAATATCACAAATTCTTGTGACAAACTTCCATTATAAACTTCTAATGGATCAAGTATTATATATACTCAGTATATAGTCATGTGAGATCTTGTTTGATTCATCTTTACGAGTACATTAAGAATATCAAAAAATTTTTATAATTTTTGTTAATGTAAAATGAAAGATATCGCTAGTATAAAACGTGCAAAGAATAGCTTTTCCTTGACCCATTATTCATCCACATAACATGTGATACAATTTTGTTGGCCAGACAATTTAAAAAGTATTCCGTGGTAAAAAGAATAAAGTTGGGGTAAAAGAATTTAAAAAGTACTCTGTGGTAAGTGATAGAGTTTGATTTAGGTGGAAACCTTTCTTGGATGGGAGCGTGAGGGTGGGTGGCGTAGAATTTGAATCGTAAATATTATTAATCACTAGTGTTACATTTATACTGGAGCATTAGACTAACTACCAAATACAATTAATGTTAAGCAAGATAAATACAAAGACTAAATAGAGATAAAGAATTACAAGTAGATAGACAATAGAATACAAGGATAAAACATTATCTAACTAATAACTCTATCTATCATTTATAACAAATTTTCTCCCCTCTACTATCTTTTAAACCCATTGACCATTTTCACCCAAAAATAAACTCTCATTCCATCTTCTACGATGAATAACGATGGTTTTTCTTCATGTGACAAAGAACAAAGTCCGTCAGTTCTAAGACAATTTAGTGTAGACAAAAATGGCATTGAACTAACTACCATTAACCGGCACGGTGTGATTGAGAATCACAGTTATGGGGTTATTGACCTTTCTTATGTGACAAAGAACAAAATCCTTCGGCTATAGGAAAATTTAGTGTAGACGAAAATGGCATTGACCTAACTACCATTAACCGGCACAGTGTGATTAAAAATCACACTTATGGGGTTCTTCACATTTTTTACCTTCATTGCCCACGATGCGATGGACGTACTATAAATTTCAATGACGACATTGCCAACTTTATAATAAGGGCTGATGACGATGACGTATTTTCGTGGTACATCCGGAAGAAACAAACTACGTCGACATTTTCATTCGTGAATCTCATTGAGATAAATGTTTTTCTTGATTTTGATGTTTCTTGATTCATGTATCGCAGAAAACTGAAATACAAAACAAAGAAACAAATAAATTTTATTAATTATTTATCAAAAGTACGTGTACAATCTCTAACGTATACTCTGATTCTAATACGCCGTTTAGGGAACACTTGAGCGACGCGTGCGTAGCTGACTTGTAAATGGAGAGGATAACGTCATCCTCTTATTTTTTCTTAATCATTCTATTTTTTTGACACATCATCATCTCTTTCATCCATCTCTTTTTCCACTATCTTCATCCTCTTCATTTCCACTTCTCTAATTTTATTCCACAATAGAGAGTATCCTCTTATACTACTTTTCTAATTATTTACTTTTAATTATTTTAAGGTTAATATTATTTTTATTTAACTTATTTATTTAGATGACCAATGATATTTATTTATATGCACAAGGGACTAGACTCAAAATCCTCTAAAATTAGAGGAAGTACTCAACTTCCTCTTAACAAGAGGACCTTCCATGTCCATTCCACAATGGAGAAGACCTCCTCTTAGAGGAGAGAGAGTCCTAAGAGGAGGGTAAATCCTCTCCATTGTACCAGTTGAACCGATTACATTAACCCACTTTTCATTACGAAAAAGAAAAAAGAAAAAGAAAAAAAGCTTATAACCGTCACATTAAAAAAGAAAAAAAAACTAAAATCCCTTGAAACGTATTCTCATATATAGTATACCATATACTTAGACATGTCAAACGGGTCGGGCGGTTGGGTTTCGGGTTCGGGTAAAATACGGATTGGGTATATTTTGGATTTTGAAAATACGGGTTCAATACGGGTCAGGTTTACACGGGTTTCGGGCCGAGTCAAATACAGGTTATTATTAACACATATTGAAAATGTTACTCCCTCCATTCATAAATTTTTGCCCCATTTAGTTTTGCACACAAAATAAGGAAACTATTAAATAATCAAAAGTAAGTATGTGTGGGACCAAAATATTGGGAGACATTTGGAACAATTAGAATAAGTAACAACTAATGACAATCAGCAACACACATTAGTATTAAACTGGATAAAGACGATGAATCTAAATTTTCCACCAAATTGCCACCTTGTCATGTCAACATTAAATGCAATTACTCATCACATCTACACTAGCTTAGTTTGGTGCGAGAATCCTTACAAAATAGAGGTGTTTTTAGAGGAAAATTATCCTTTTACAACCATTTGAAACACAAATTTACATCATACCCAAACTAAATACACATACAAGGCTGCACATTTCTTAACAATACAGAAATCAGTAGCATCCCAAAACCAAAGAAAAATTGCAGCAACACTTGTTATCCTTCTAATCCTCTGTTCTTCCTGCAACGAAACAGCTTCCCATCCATAACCCAAGTCATCCCTTCTTATTTTTGGAATGTCCGGCCCTAATTTGACAAATGACGAGAGGCATCAAATGGCGTGCATTTTACTTGAGAACTCGGTGGATTACAAACCATGAAGAGGCTTGATGAAAGAGCTTGGTTTGCAATTTCAGGTTGATAGGAAGACGGTTTTCCGGGTTTGGCAAGAAGCCAAGCAACAACGAGAAAACGGTGAGCCAATATGCGTGAAGTCTAAAATGGTTGGAAATGTGGGTAGAGTATCTATGCCGATACCAAGTGAACGAGCTTTTACTCAATTCTAACGACATTTTACCGCTTTACTCTTCGCATTTCCCCACATTCTTGATGGTAGGTTAGGTTTTCTCTACAAAAAAAACCCAAAACTACAATCATCATCGGATTTGCAACCACGACCACCGATGCCTCCCCCATCGTTGCCGACCAACAAACGCACACTCGTCGCAACTACCCCGCCTTACCTCTCTCCCGACACCCAAAAATCTCCTTTGAAGGGATGTAAGTCTTTTTGGAGATGGTCATAATAGAGCAATTGAGGGTACGATTTTAATGTCGATTCCTAACCTCCATCTTTTTCCTATACTTGTTGTGTTTATCCGATCAACAATCCACCATGCCCTAACAGAGGAATCAAGTCCATTTAGTCAGTCATCAATTTTTCCTTGTAAGGTTGAAATTGGTACGTTGCACGCCTTCCGACAACCCAGAACCACCAAACCACCATGATAATTGACCATAAATTAATAAAATAATTACATTAAATTAAACTCTAAACCAAATAATTGAGTATATAAGTAAATCGGCATCAGGAGAGGCGCACAGGTGAGCGTGGGGGCCGGGGCGATGCCGGAGATGTGACTATTGGTGGGCCGGGGCGACGCCGGAGGTTTCTTTTGGAAATTAATTAGTGGTCAAAGGAGAGGGGTGAAATGAAGAGGGTAAAGTTGGAAAAGTCAAGATAAATTCGTTAGGATTGAGTAAAACATCGTTAGAAAAAAGTAATTTCGATAAAATATTGGTAACACAATCAATTTGTTCTGTAATATTAATAAGATACCATAAATATTGAAACCTACCATATGAAAAACTTACCCATATGTAGGATAAATGCTTATGATTATCAATTATAAAAACCCTACTATATAATGATAAAACGTGAGATTTTGAAATTATTTTGTATCAATTAAAAATATTTTGAATCAATTCAAACAAAGTTGCAGTAAATTTTTGCGTAAATTAAGCAAACCTACACTAAATATATTTATGCCATAGGAAAATATATTATATTGGAAAATATAATCATATTATCAAAATCATATGAAAATATTAATTCATTAATTAAATAATCTTAAAGATATTCTAAAAATTTAAATTTTAATTCGATAAACTATGTATTAATTCGTTCATTTTTTAAAACTTAAACTAATAAGACTAAGTCAAATTACGCAAATTAAAGTATGTAAAATATATATAAATTTTTTTCGTGTTAAATAAATCAATATAATACAAATTTGTATTAAGATTAAAGATTTTTTTGTATTTAATGAAATTAAGAACTTAGGGATTAATGAGTAATTTAGTGAAACTTTGAGGGACTAAAGCTGCAAATTCCATATAAATTAGGATGTTTTTGGTAGATGCGATGAGAGAGCTTGGAAGAGGAAATAGAGAGATGAGACTGCACCACGTATGCGTGTAACACCCTGTATTTTTCAAATAGTGTTAAAATTTTAAACATTTCTTTAAACCAAGTTTGACGTTTGAAAATTTATTTTCGTAAATAAAATATTTTATTTTCGTTAAATGAAAACAAAAATTAAAAATTATTCCGTTATAAAAACATGAGAATTTATTCATCGAATTATTAAAAAATTTATCTTTCGTTAAATCAAGTTTAAAACTTGAAAATATTTCTAATATTGACCTGTCGTTTTGACGTTTTCTCGTCTCGTAAAAATTTAGAAATAATTTATCGAATTCTTAAAATAATGATTACATATAACTTTTGTTCCATAATAATATTTATCGTCTATTTTACTTATCGTCTCACAAATTCCTTTTTAAAAATAAATTTTACGATTTTCATTATTTTAATTCCGTAATCTTATATTTCAACTTTTTAAGGAAGAGAAGACGTATGTACAAGAAACGGACTGAAACGCGAGAATCTTGGATCTCCTCGTAATCTCTCACGTCCTACTATTACATTGTCACTAATCCTACTCATTTTTTTGAAAGATCACGAGGGATCGTTATATTAAGTCAATCGCCGCCAAGTCTAAACAGGCTTGCGGAAAATTCGAGTACAGAACAAAGTCAGAATCAGGCTCTAAGGCCGACCGAGCAATCAAGTGAGCAACCGCATTGCCTTCTCTTCTTGTATGGCTACATCGAGATAAAGGGAAACTAGACAGACATTCACGAACTTCATCAATGCATAGGCCGAAGGGATTTCTCCATATGTCTCCGTTTCGGACTGCCGTGATCATCATAAGAGAGTCACTTTCGAGGTGCACATTATCGAAGCCTCCTTCCCGAGCTTTCATCAATCCCCATACCGCGGCTTTCACCTCCGCAATCTCAGGAGACCATCGTGCCCGCACCCTCTTACAGCTCACCAAAACCACCTCCCCCGAGCTATCCCTGCCGACAACATCCAACCCCACGCCATCTAAACCCAACAAAGCAGCATCCACATTAACTTTAATGGTACCCGCAGTCGGTTTCTTCCAACATCTTTCTCCTATCAAAGATGTCTGCAGGATGGCCCCTGGACTTCTCCGGTTTTGGTTTCCGTAATCCTATACCATGTTAATGAAGGACGCCATTGTCGTTTGCCATGGCCTTGGAGGCGTCTCGAAGATTAAAGAATTTCTCGTTGTCCAGTCAGCGCATGCGCAGGCGAAAACTCTGCTACGTTCCTTTCCCTGAAAAACATTAAAAATCCACTCAAAGAAGGTAAGACAATCAGTTTTCGGTGTGTGGACATGACATAGGTCCACCCCGACGCGGCCACGCACGGGTTTGGGTAGGCGAATGAATCTCCATATGAAACGGATCGAATTGAAATTTAGGTCGAAGTGGAGCCGCCACCGAATTTTATGGTTATTCGGAACCATTCGAGCCCACTCTATGTCGGAGTGGTCCGTATACAAAATACGGCCCATTTACAATGTCAGAGTTTATTGGGCTCGTCCCTTTGCATTTGATACCAATACCGACGTTATCGGATATTATGTATTGAATGACTCTCGTGCGCCAACGGTTTCGGGCATCCGGAAACCGAGGTTCTGAGTAAGGGGTGAGGGTACGTGTTGGGAAGCCCACAAAGGACACCCAACCCCGCCCGCACATTAGCGGCCTCTACTAAGAATTCGAATGACTTTCCAATATACGCGTTAGTTGAACGGGAAAATGATATGCAAAAATTATTTTCCCTAGACATGTGAATGGAATTGAAAAGGGTTTCTAAGTCAATTTAATGCAATTAATTCTACGTCAAAGTGGAATTTTAGCATGTGGGTTCATTTTAGTAAAATAAAATAAACAATGAAAATTGACAAAGGAAACGAACAAACTGTTAGTAACGATATAACGAATAATAACGGTTTGTGCAAACATTGAATTGAATTGAATGATGTAAACGAGATGATGCATGGTTTGAAAAGATAGTAGTACACGTGATTAATTAACACGTGTTGACCGAGGTCAAGGGAAAAATATATCAAAAACTTGAAGTATGCCGGAGAAGTCGATGTTTTAAAGAAAAGAAAACGAAGATATGCGTCGCGGTTTTCAGGGAACCGTGCGACTCGCCCGAGAAGGGCGCGACTCGCGCCACAGGCTGCCCCGAGCTCGGTTTTTCGAAAATTGTTGATTTGACAAATCGCATACAAATATGGACTGATTTATACCCGATTTAATATTTTCGATATTCGTTATGTTCAATATTCGATTATGAAATCGATATTGAATACTTGGAATGATTTATACTCGATTCTAATTGTGACGCTCGTCATATCCCATATTCGATTACGGAATCGATATGGAATACTAGAGTGAAAAAAAGATAAAAAAATAGATTTGAATCGTTTGAAATAACCAAGACGATATAAATATTCCTCCGCGTTTGTAGTGTCATGATTCGAACGAATTAAATAACATCTACGTTAGCATCAACGAAAAATTGAATTGACTAAATTGTTTGATTAGATTATTAGACTCGACATCCAATTATGGAACTGACATCGGATCTAACGTATCGACACTTTGCTTGAATGAGGACTTGATTCCCTCGGCTTTTCCGACATCGAAACAAGTCCCTAAGGATTAGGATGTCAGATCCGCGTCAACGGGTTTCGACCCTTATTAAATATAATGCTTGTCTTTTGAAAATTAATGTAAATATGCGACTAATAATGATGATGCAAACAATAAAAAGATTATTGTTTAAGTTAACTTATCTCAATAATCAAATAGTCGGGGTATTGGAACAAGCGACCGTCAACGCTGTGTGCAGTACACTTGTATATTCGTGTTTTCTTATTCCGATACCCCTCTTATTCGACACAAATCGATAAGTATTTTAGTGTTTTGTATTAGTTATTATCGATATTATAATGCAAGGAACGAAATAAAACAAAAAAAAACGCGAAAAAGATGAAGATGACGAGAGGAAGAGAGGAAGGAGAGAAAGGGGTTTTGACACCCTCAACCTACATGTTCTTGTCTCGGAACGGACTCGTAACCGTGGCTTTACACATGAGTCTTCGAGGTTTTATGGAGGTTAAGTTATGGTGGCTCGGGATTGATTCCTAGAACTAGGTTTAGGGTTTTTGCTAGTGTAGAATTGCTAGGGTTTGATTAGGGTTGTAAAAGTTGTGAAATTGAGTGTGCATGGGGTTGCTTATATAGGCATTGTCCATGTATTTTGGTGTCTAGGGTTTTGTGCCCTGACGGACTTGACCTGTTGGCCCGTCTGAAGGTGGACTATTGGTTTTGCTTCTTGAGTTGGACTTTTTGTATTTGAGTGGCTGCTTTGATGTGTCTCGAAAACGACTTTGACCAGGGTTGACCCAATCGCTAAAAGTCGGTTTTATTTTCGGTGTCGGTTTTGGCCCAAATTAGCCTTATTTGATTGGAAACGGCCCACTGGGCCTGGATTTGAGGTCTGTTTTGTGAGATTTGTACTCCGTAAGTGCATTAGCCAGCGATTAATGGATTTGAGCCCGTATCCGAGCGCATAGAAACACGTTAGCGTCCGATCATCATCGGGTGTTTTTTGGGAAACTACCATAGACACCTGGCAGTCAAAATGCGGGTGTCTACAGAGCCCCCACTCTGACTGAGGCTTGGACAAGGCAAAAGTCAGAGTAGCCACCAGGCCAATCGAGGATTGAAACCTGGCGGACCTCCGGTCGGGTCGTTTATAGTCCATTAGACTCGCGTGAAGGGCTCGTCAACCATAGGCTAGAAGTCATACCTGAGCTGATGACGATAACTCTGTGGGGCATTTGGACTTGTCGTGTAAATCCTGGGTGTGCCTGTGTGTGGGCCCATCCCGTGAAAATGCTGGGGAGGTGTAGTGGTTTGCATGTCCCTGTTTGAGTCATACCTGTACAAGTCACATAAAATGCACGCAACACGTAGGTAGTAAAATGACTCGCGCTGGGGAGAAATGATTTTTTGAAATTTTGAATTTTTGAAATTTTGAAATCTTGAAAGTTCGAGATTTTTGAATTTTGGAAACTTTGAGATTTTTGACTCCTAAACAAAGATTAGGAAAGTTCGGGATGGAGATTTCCGTGCTAGTATCGAGACTAGGCTTGTGGTTTGATTCCAATTGGGATTAGGAAATTTTCCTAAACAGTTTGCAAGGCTAATGCTATATATAGCCCTCTCTTGCTCTTGATTTCTTCATAAATCCCATCTCAAATCAACTTCTTCTTAAAAGAAAGTCTCTTTATTTCCCTTAAGGCAAAAAGAAAGTCTCTTTATCTTCTTAAGAGGTTTAGCCATGGGAATCGATAGGTTGAGTGTGATGTTGCAGGAGTGGTCCCGTCGCTTTAGGGACACGGACAGGGTGGCTTTGAATCAAACGGGTATAACTCAGCTGTACCCGTTCCGTCAGATGGTGGTTGATCGTTATTTCCTGGATGCATGCTTGGCTTACTGGGACGACATATATCATGTCTTTGCCTTTCCTCGGGGCGAAGTCTGCCCTTTACCTGAGGAGATTGCAGCTATAGGAGGGTGGAACCCGATGCTTCGTCCAGCCGTCCCGTACTCGATCTATGACCCGAGGAGGAAACTTCGAGAATTTCTAGGGCTTTCTCACAACGAGGTATCCCGCATGATGGAAGGTGATACAATTTCTCTGATCGACTTGGCTGAGAAATTTATGAATTGTCTTGATGTTCGGGTTAGACCGGCTTACAGCCGTAGGGCTTTTTCTTTTTGCATGCTTCATGTATACGCTTTCGAGGGTCATATGGATTTGTTATCCTGTATGGGAGACACCTGTCTCCTGACTGTAGTAGATTTGATGGAGACTGAACACAACCCGGCTTGGCTGATCACGGGCGAGATTATCCAAGGATTGGACAGCCGTAAAGGAGACTCGTCAATCCGTCTTACCGGGAGCACCCGGTTGCTACAAGTATGTTACTTTGCGTTTTTATTTTTTGATTTTTTGATTTTTTGGATTTTTTCGAGATTTTGACATGCTGCAGCGGGCACTCGATCGAGTGTTGCCTGTTGATAAGTGTGGTTTGTAGTGCCTATTTTGTAGTGTTTTGGTCCCATTTTCCTTGTGGAATCGCTCCTTGGGAGCGATTTATGGGCTTCTTATGCTTTCTTTAGTTCGTTTCAGGTTCCCAAGACCGATTTGGAAGAGTTGGAGCGATTCCGACTCGATACATACACATTTTGGAGCCAACGAGATAAAGGAACGATGACTCGATGCTTTGGAATCGACCCCGAGACCTTGGGACCCAATCCCGAGCCTCCGAGACCCGATCCCGAGTCCCGAGAATCGATGAGAAGTCTATGTGAGGCAAGGAGGAACAAAAAGGGTCATATTGGAGGCCTACAAGACTCATCCCCGACGGGTATGCACCTCATCCCGTCGGGGATGAAGTGCGTGTTTAAGGGTGCCACTGTGGGCCCGTCCCGGTCGGGATGGTGGGTCCGTCCCGTTCGGGATGACCCGTCCCGGTCGGGACCAAGTGCTGTTGTCCGCCTTTCCTTTCTTTCTTCTCCCTTCCATTTGTAACCCTATATATACTCTTCCCTTGTTTTGTAAAGCTTATGCACTACATTAGACATTAAACCCTAGACTATTTTTAGGTTAGATTAGTTTAGATTAGTGTAGATTAGTCGGTAATTAGTAGTTAATCTTAGTTTAGTACTTGTATTAAGGGATTTCTTCAAGATCTTCACCAAGCTTGACAACCTTGGTGGTTTGTTTTGGGTTTTCTTCATTAATGCAAGTTTCAATCTTTCCTCTTCACTAGTTTGGTATAATCCTTCCTTCCTTTTACTCTTTTTCTTGTTTGTTTAATTCAAGTTCTAATCTTTGATTGTTCATCATTTTCACTAGTTTGTTTATGTATGTTTTGATGTTTGTGTTGTTTCCTCTTGTTTATGTTAGTTGTAGTTTGATAATGTTAGAGTAGTGTTCTTGCTAGGGTTAGTAGGGTGATTAGGGTGTTAATTGGGTGATTAAAGGTTTGTTGGAGATGTGGGTTTCTTTTTCCTAATCCTAGCCCGTTTTCCTTGTTGTTCTTCTTAGTCATAGTCTAGTCTTCTCTCCCTCTTATCATTCTCTAGCTTAGCTCGTTGACCTAGTCAAGTACTTGGGCGAACTTGGTCTATACGCCTCTTACCGTCCCCGTGGATTCGACCCGACTTACCCTATCTACCCAAGTTAGGATTAGCCGGTTTTATTTGGTGGCTGGGATTCCACGACAAATCCCTCCCCATCAAATTGGCGTCGTTGCCGGGGACGGTGCTAGTTTAGACTTCGTTTTCCTAGTTACTTGACTTTGTCTTTGTCTTTGTGTTTTTCTTTTTCTTTTTGGTTACCTTGCTTCTTGTGTGTGTGGTTTATTTCTCTCTTGTCTAGTGCCCAAAAAGCACTAGACTTCTCACGTTTGTTCTTAGTCTACAGTTTGTGCTTAGAGGTGGTGACTATCTTCTTCTTGCGACTTAGAGCCGCTTTAACGGACGATTGCTAGAATGAGTGGTTTCCAACCGGGTATGGACTACGATTTTCGAGCGAGCATGGGGTTTGATCTAAACTCCACACACTCGGAAGCCGATATGAGCTACTCCTCTTCTTCCATGAACCAAGGGTATGACATGACGTCCCCCTATCACTATCAAGCTTCTTGGGGTGATCAAGACTCTAGTGGGTATGAACCTCAAGGTTATGAAAATGGCTACCAACAAGTGAACGATTACCAATCCTACGATCATGGTGACTATTACTCGAGTTATCATTGTGAACCCACCATGTTCAATCAAGATTCACCTTATGGAAGCCAATACCCCCAAAACCCACCATATTACCCTCCACCCCAACCACAATATGAACCCCATGACCCACAATACTACCAATCACCTCAACCTCACTACCAACAATATGATGCCCCACCCCTTGGGCATCATCAAGATACCATATTTAATCAAGATTATCAAGATTATCATCAAGATTGTCAAGATTATCAAGGAGCCTTACAAGACCCCAATGATCACCAATTGCCCGACATGGAGGAGTTTCAATCGCTTCTTCAAATGCAAAGGAGCCTCCAAGAAACGGCCCTTAAATTGCAAAAAGAACAAGATGAATTATGGGCCCAAATTCGAAGGGAAAACGAGGCGAGGGATGCTCGATTAAATGCAGTAGCGGTTCAAACCGTAATGTATTTATCCCGAACATCGCAACTAGATGAAGGGTGCCCGCTTGAGAAAGAGGAGCAACCTAACCATGAAGCCGCCAACGTTGTTCCCTTTGATAGAGAGATTTGCTTTGAAGAACCTCAATCGTCTACCCAAAAAGAGACGAATGAGGAGATGACCCTTGGTGAAGGCAACATTGGTGAGGAATTGGAGGAGGATGGTGAGTTGGATGGTTTGGTGGAATTTGTGAGGATGTTGGGTGAAGTTGATAGCCTTGAGTTGCCCTTGTCCGAGAACGTGGATAAGCATCAAGAGCCCCTTGCTAGTACACCGAAAGATGGTTTGGAAGAGATTGAAACCGCCGGTAGAAGTTTCGATCCTCTCCTTCAAGATGATGTGGGGACGAATGATGAAGATGGGGAGCCACAACTTGAGGAAAGTGTGGGGGTGTGCAACAAGGAAATGAGGCCAAAACCGTTTTTTGTGCCTCGTTTCTTGGAAATGAAGCTTGCTAATGATTGGAGGCGATGCTTAGGGAGGAAGAGGTCGGTGAAGCTCGTAGGATGGATAGACCCCGGATATGACATGAATGATGACGATGGGTCTTGGGATTCCTACTTCTTGCCTCCTCCTTGGAGGCCGTGGAGGTTGGCTAGGCTCGAGCGCTTCTTGGGCCTTCATTATGATGTCGGTAGCGCGTTCGACTTGCTCCTCCATGCCCTTGAGGGCTACGGTTGAAGAAGAGTCCACCATCCTAGGTTTGACGGAGTTCCTAAAGAACCGTCATGTTGTATATTCTCCTCTCCTCTTTAGAGTACTTGTGCTTATATTTGTGTGTTTTATTTTCTCTTGATTTTGTTTGTTTTTGTGGGATTCTTGTAATTGTTTTGGTATTTTGATGAGCGATGTGAGGGAGTGAATTTGATGTATACTTTGAGTTTATTGTGATAGGTGAAGTGAAGATGACTCCTAGAAAGGAGTGGTTAGTGATAGAGCTTGGATCGTGAGTAAGGGAGTCGGTTTTTGGGGTCATGGGAGTCATGAAGACCCTTCCCGACCGGGAAGGGTGTGTCGTCCCGACCGGGATGGGGCCGTCCCGATCGGGATGAGGGTGCCAAAAATCGAGTCCACTGGAGTGTCATCCCGATCGGGAAGGGAGCTTCCCGATCGGGACGGGTATGTCATCCCGACCGGGACCACCCATCCCGACCGGAATGATCCCCTACTCCTTTTTGGTGCCTCTTCTTCGACGTTTAAGCCCACCCAACCATTGTATACCCCCACCCAACCTCCCTACCTTCCTTGCTCATATCATACCACCCATGTACCTCATTTACATACCTTAACCTCATTTCCTCCTCACTTTAGACCGATATTCACATCAAATCCCACCCCCTCGCACCATTACTAACTCTACCATGCGGTTCTATCAAGCTTGAAGCGGGATAGCAACGATGAAGACAAGCAAGTGCCTATATTGATCTACGAGACGATGGAGCAAGTGAGTTGCTATCCTATGGGTACGGCAACTATCCTTTCTTTTCCGTCTATTATTGCTTGTTTTCTCTTGTTTGCCCCCCTTCCACTTTGTCATGGTGGCCTTCGAGGCCTTGGTAGTTGTTGCTCCCGACTCTCGATGATGTGACTACATCGAGAGTCATTTTCAAAATCCAAATTTTACAAGTTTTTCACTCTTTCTTTTTGAGGATTTAGTCGGATTTAGGAGGAATCCGGGCTAGGTGACTTGATTACACCTAGCCCTCCCCTCTCATTTCTTTTTATTTCCTTCCTTTTATTTTTCTTCCCCCATCCATATCTTTTTCTTGTCTCGGCCCATGGTGACTTGACTACACCCCGGCCGGACACCTTTTACCCTTTTCTCCACTTTTCTTTTTTGATTTCTAGCTTTATTTTCGTAGTTTCTTTTGTGCTCCATGCACTACGGTCGAGCATGAGGACATGGCTCGACTTAAGTGTGGGGGAGCGATATTCTAGCATAGTTAGCTTTGTTTTTGTAGTTTTTCTAAAAATCTTTAAAAAATCCTAAAAATTTGAAAAAATTTCACAAAAATCAAAAAGATTTTCTTTTGTGTGTTTTCCTTTTTGTGTCGTTATGTCGTATTTTTTCTTTGTTGTGCGTGTTTTGCCCCCCTTTTTCCTTATAGGTTGCCTAATCGCTGTTAGCTTTGGTGAGCTTTCAAGACTTCCGGTAACATCTCTTCATCCCTTTTTCCCTCTTTGCTTCTTGTGAGTTTGGAGGAGATTTGTGGTGATGTGTGCTCGGGAGGAGCTTTGTAAAGATTGTGGTGGATTTGGAGACTTGTTTGAAGATCGGGGTGGTGTTTGTTTTGTTTATGTGTTGTTTCTCCTTGTTTTGCTTTGTTTTGTTTTGTTTTGTCTCTTTTTCTTTCGTTTTCGTTGAGTCTTTGTTTTGTGTTTTGTTGTGTGTCATGTGTGTAAACCGTTTTCGAAAACCCGGTTTAGAGGCTAGTGTGTGAGTGTGTACTTTCCCTTCCTAGTAGTGTAAATCGAGTCTTGGACTTTAGTCTAGTAGAATGACCCTAAATCAATGATTTCGTTGGTCCTTTACCTTGAGTCCACCTAGCTTACTAGGCATTTACTACGGGATTTGCATTTTGACCATTATGACCACCCACGGTGTGAAAAGGCCTTGGTTGCCGAGTCCCGTTCCCTAGGTGACCGTGTTCGGAATTGTTTGATTAGTCCAAGTTCTCCACTTTTTGTGGGTTTGAAGGGAAGGACGCTCCCCGACTCACTCATTTCCCTACCTCCTACACATATCCACACAATAAATTGCAAAGTGTTGATTTCTCTCTTTCTCAATTGTTAAGAAATGCTAAAAAGCCAAATCAAGCAAAAAGGGCAAAGGAAAGAAAATGAAAGAAAATGAAAGAAAGAAAAGAATGAAGAAAAAGAAAAGGCACAAAAGCCAAAAAGAAAATAGAAAAGAAGAAAAAGAAATGGCATGGCGAAACAAAACAAAAATGCAAAAGAAAAGAGAAAATGCCAAAAGAAAACCCGATTCACAAAAATAACCCCTACCTCTCAAAATAAGCCTTTTTCTGACTTTTGCCGTGAAGAGCCTACCAAAGGACCGAGTCCCGAGGAAGGATGATAGCGGCATTAGTCGGTCTTCCCTCATTTTGCATGTTTTTCACTTTTTACTTGGACTAGTTAGGCGGTTTCGGACATGGGACGACCCTCTTGGCTCTTTGCTAAAGGGGGCGGGGTCTCACTTACCTACACTGTCGACTAACACCGTGGATCATCACTTCCCACTCCGCCGATCGTCCCGTAGTACGTTCTTAGAAGGTTAGGAGGAACCTGGGTAAGTTACCAACGTTTTTGTTGCTTTATCGTCATACTATTAGGGTTTAGCCCACCTCGGTTTGTATTGCTAGCTTGGGAACGTTGTCACTTGCCTCGAGTCCTAAACCGGTGTTTCTTTCACCGCTTGTTTGAGGGAAGCGGTATTTCTTTTCTTTTGGGTGCAACCTTTTGTGTGTTCGTTTGTGTGTTTGTTTGTTTTTGTGTTTTGTGTCCGGTTGCATCCACAGTTTTGTCGCAAGACCCCACTTGCCTTGCGGAGTGCACTTTTCCTCTAAGTGCACTCGCGTGAGTTGAAAGGGCGTAGGGTGCGCTAATACCCATTCGGCTAGTATAGTAGTTAGTATGTGCTTACTCGAGGGCGAGTAAGGGTTAAGTGTGGGGGAGTTGATAAGTGTGGTTTGTAGTGCCTATTTTGTAGTGTTTTGGTCCCATTTTCCTTGTGGAATCGCTCCTTGGGAGCGATTTATGGGCTTCTTATGCTTTCTTTAGTTCGTTTCAGGTTCCCGAGACCGATTTGGAAGAGTTGGAGCGATTCCGACTCGATACATACACATTTTGGAGCCAACGAGATAAAGGAACGATGACTCGATGCTTTGGAATCGACCCTGAGACCTTAGGACCCAATCCCGAGCCTCCGAGACCCGATCCCGAGTCCCGAGAATCGATGAGAAGTCCATGTGAGGCAAGGAGGAACAAAAAGGGTCATATTGGAGGCCTACAAGACTCATCCCCGACGGGTATGCACCTCATCCCGTCGGGGATGAAGTGCGTGTTTAAGGGTGCCACTGTGGGCCCGTCCCAGTCGGGATGGTGGGTCCGTCCCGGTCGGGATGACCCGTCCCGGTCGGGACCAAGTGCTGTTGTCCGCCTTTCCTTTCTTTCATCTCCCTTCCATTTGTAACCCTATATATACTCTTCCCTTGTTTTGTAAAGCTTATGCACTACATTAGACATTAAACCCTAGACTATTTTTAGGTTAGATTAGTTTAGATTAGTGTAGATTAGTCGGTAATTAGTAGTTAATCTTAGTTTAGTACTTGTATTAAGGGATTTCTTCAAGATCTTCACCAAGCTTGACAACCTTGGTGGTTTGTTTTGGGTTTTCTTCATTAATGCAAGTTTCAATCTTTCCTCTTCACTAGTTTGGTATAATCCTTCCTTCCTTTTACTCTTTTTCTTGTTTGTTTAATTCAAGTTCTAATCTTTGATTGTTCATCATTTTCACTAGTTTGTTTATGTATGTTTTGATGTTTGTGTTGTTTCCTCTTGTTTATGTTAGTTGTAGTTTGATAATGTTAGAGTAGTGTTCTTGCTAGGGTTAGTAGGGTGATTAGGGTGTTAATTGGGTGATTAAGGGTTTGTTGGAGATGTGGGTGGAAGGTTTGGGTTTCCTCTTGGTTGATGCATATGACATGTTTGATGAATTGCTTGAATGACTAAGCAAGTTAGATTGCTTGTTTTTCTTGCCTTTCCCTTGTGGGTGTTAGTTGTTATGGGTTCGGTTCCCTCATTAAGTTGCGAGAGCCCGGTGAGGACGACCCCTAGGTCGGTCTAAGTTGCGACCGCCCGGATTTGATCTAGGCCATAGCGAGCTAGAACCCCGTTTGTCATGTGTGTCGCCAAAATGGGTTCCATGAGGAACCTCTAGGTCGGTCTAAGTTGCGACCGCCCGAACCGACCTAGATCACCCTACTACCTCCTTCGCTCTAGCTCTTCCTTGACCATTCCGTTACCCCTTTGACCCCGACCTAATCCTAGCCCGTTTTCCTTGTTGTTCTTCTTAGTCATAGTCTAGTCTTCTCTCCCTCTTATCATTCTCTAGCTTAGCTCGTTGACCTAGTCAAGTACTTGGGCGAACTTGGTCTATACGCCTCTTACCGTCCCCGTGGATTCGACCCGACTTACCCTATCTACCCAAGTTAGGATTAGCCGGTTTTATTTGGTGGGTGGGATTCCACGACAAATCCCTTCCCATCAATTTGTCTCGGGATCTCATGCTTTTGTTTTCTTTTTCAGATTTGGCTTTATGAGAGACTATCAGTGATAGATCCTCCCCTCGATGCGAGCAACTACCATCACAACCAGGTGATGACGAGGAGACGGGCCATTGACTTTTCTCGCCAGATTACGCAGAAGTATTGGGACGAGGTGCTATCGATCCATGGTGGGTGGTTGATTCGATGGGTCGTGCCATGGTGGCCCATTTATGTTTGGTCTGATCTGGACCCAAGGGACAAAGCCCGTTACCAAGTGATCCTGTCTTTCAGGCAAACAGTTCATCTCTACCCGGATCGCATACTAAGGCAGTACGGACGGGCCCAACGGATACCAGAAGTCGAAGCCGTTGTGAGTGACCCTACCCAACTGACTGATGTGATGTGTGATACTTGGGCGCAAAGATGGTATACCCGGCACACTTGGCCTGTTTCCAAATCTCGTCATTCGATCTGGGTTTCAGACTCCTACACGAAGTGGACCCAAGCAGGTGATGCTAAAGCCCGAGCTGCTTTGAAGGTTGACGAAGCCTTTGACCTGCTGAGGAGAGAACAAGCCAAAGATAACAGGGGATTCTTTGATGAAGGAGAAACTCCGGCTACCCTAGTTCGTCTAATGTCAGGTCACAAGAAGAAGACTAAGACTCAAGCTGAAGGGTCTAGTGTTAAAGGTGCTTGGGGGAAGGTGAGCCCCCAGACTGACTTGGGAAGGAGACTGGGCCCGAGACTACCCGTGCAGGACCGACTTGGCCCACGGGATAGGCTACCCGAGCATGTGCGAGCCCGACTTGGGCCGAAGACCGTGATTGAAGACTCGTCGTCAAAGAAACGGGTTCGGGCTAAGGAGGTTCCCCTTGTGATTAGGGAACGCTCACCTCCACGATGCCGGGATATTAGTCTCCTTATTTTATTATTTGAATATTACTATTATTTTTGTCGTGTGATTTTTTTTTGCGTGTGTATGCCGTGTCCGGCGTTTTTTTTTTTTTTTTTGAAAATTTGATAAAAGACGTATTATTGAATACCGTTCCCGTCTTTCGTTTATTGCAGTGGTTGTACCCTTTTGAGGGGTTGCCTACGTATCCACAAATAGCGGAATCAAACCAAACGTAGTTCAAAATTTGATTTGATTGACTTGATTTTTTTTCTTGCAGTTTTCGAGATATATCAAGATTATTAATTGAAGATGTGCGACGGTAGAATAATTAATTCTAACTTATTGACTTGTCTAAAATTTTGAAAATTTATAAAAGGACAAAGTTTTATAAATTTTTGCAAATAACATTGAGATTGGGTTTATGGGTAATAGCGCTTCAGTTGGTCCAAGTTGGTCGGGTTGACGAACTCGTTGCCATTCAGGTCCGTTAGCATCACCGCTCCCCCTGATAGGATCTTCTTGACTAAGTATGGCCCAGCCCAATTGGGTTTGAACTTTCCCCTTGGGTCAACCGGTAGTAAGGCACGAACCGATTTCAGGACCAGATCTCCTTCCTTGATGTTCCTGGGCCTAACCCGTTTGTTGAAGTCCCGTTTGATTCTTTTTTGATATATTTGAATGTTATTGAGGGCCCGGGATCGCCGTTCGTCTAAAAGGATTAGCGAGTCGTATCGGGCTTGGACCCAGTCTGCTTCAGGTACTTGGCTTTCAAGTAAAATCCTGAGAGATGGCACTTCGAGCTCGACGGGTTGCACCGCTTCCATTCCATATGTCAGGTAGTATGGAGTTGCTCCGGTTGCGGTGCGAATCGAAGTTCGGTATCCCCACAGGGCGAAGGGTATTTTGTCGGGCCAATCTCGATAATTCTCAGCCATTTTTTTAAGTATGGTGACAATTGTTTTGTTGGCCGCTTCTACCTCTCCATTTGTTTGGGGTCGATACGGTGAAGATGTATGCCTCTGAATTTTGTATTTCGCCAGCAATGCGGCAGTTTCAGCTTGAAAGTGGGTCCCGTGATCACTGATGAATTCGTGAGGGATCCCATACCGGCATATGATCTTGTTTTGGATGAATTTGGCCACGTGCTTGGCGTTCAAGACACGGTATGACTCGGCTTCGACCCATTTGGTGAAGTAGTCGATGGCCACCAAGATGAAGCAATGTCCTCCCGTCCCAGAAGGATGCACCTTTCCAATTATGTCTATACCCCATGTCGAAAATGGCCATGGTGATGTCATGGTATATAATAGAGAAGATGGCATATGCTGTACATTACCAAAGATCTGACAGTTGTGGCGGTGCTTGACGTATGACTGGCAGTCTGTTTCCATGGTGTTCCAGTAATACCCGAGCCTCATGATTTTGCGGGATAGCATATGGGCGTTCATATGCGGACCGTTTTCACCATCATGGACCTCGGCCATGACCTTTTCGGCCTGTATTTTGTCGATGCATAGGAGGAGAGCCCCCTGTGCCGTCTTTTTGTACAATTGTCCGTCATCAGTTCGAACAAATTGGGTCGCTAATCTTTGTAGGGCCTTTTTGGCCCGATTTTCAGCTTCCGGGGGATACTCTCCCGTTGTCAGGTAGGTCAGGACAGCTTGATACAAAGGTTCCGGGTCAGTTATCCCGATATCCTGAATGGCGTGGATGTAGGCTGGCGCGGACCGCTTTTCGACACAGATTGGCATGCTGGTCAGGTGATCCGGGATGTTCAGTAAAGATGCTAATTTGGAAAGTGCATCTGCAAACTGATTCTCTTCCCGGGGCAGATAAATGTATTCTACCTTTTGGAATTGTTTCTCTAGAACCCTTACCCGTGCTTGGTAAGCCACGAGATTGGCGTTCCGAGTTTTCCATTTTTGGAGTGCTTGATTGATGACCAATGATGAATCACCGTGGACCCGGAGGTTTGTTACCCCTAAATCAGCGGCGGCTTGCAACCCGTAAATGCATGCTTCGTATTCAGCTGCGTTGTTGGTCACATCGAAGTCCAACTTGATGGATAAGGGAGTGTGTTCCCCTCGAGGTGAAATTAACAGGATTCCGACCCCAAATCCTCGGAAGTTGGATGCCCCATCGAAATATAGATCCCACACCTCCGTATCGGTATGGAATATGTCTTCATCAGGAAAGGCCCATGTATCGGTGTGGTCTTCTTCGGATATTGGGCTGTCAGCGAAGAATTCGGCAACTACCCGGTCTTTGATGGCTTTTAATGGTACAAATTTGAGGTCGAACTCGGATAACATTAAAGTCCATCTTGACATCCTGCCGTTGAGGATGGGCTTCTCGAATAAGTACTTGATAGGATCCATTTTGGATAACACATGTACCTCGTGACTGAGCATGTAATGTCGGAGCTTTTTAGTGGTCCAAACCAATGCTAGGCACGTTTTCTCGAGCATTGTGTATTTGCACTCGTATTCGAGGAACTTTTTACTGATGTAGTAAATAGCCTGTTCTTCTGAATCAACTGTCTGGGCCAGCATAGCCCCCATGGCTGTCTCTGTCGTCGTTAGGTATAACGACAAAGGCATACCGTGCTGAGGTGGCATTAGTACCGGCGGAGCAGACAGAATCTCCTTGATTTTGTTGAAAGCCGCTTGACATTTATCGTCCCATAGCACCCGTTCTCCGATTTTTAGCTTTTTGAAGATGGGTTCGAATACCATGGTTAGTTTCGAAATGAACCGACTGATGTATTGGACTTTCCCGAGAAACCCCCTTATTTCCTTTTCGGTCTTGGGTGGTTGCATCTCGGTGATGGCTTTGATTTTAGCTGGGTCGACCTCGATGCCGCGTTGGCTAACGATATGGCCCAGTAATTTGCCCGACGCTACCCCAAAACTGCATTTTTGTGGGTTCAGTCTCATGTTGTATTTACGTAGCCGGGTGAAGAACTTTCTTAGGGCTGAAATGTGCCTGCTTCGGTCCTTGGATTTGACGAACATGTCGTCCACATAGACCTCCACTTCCTTATGCATCATGTCGTGGAGCAAAGTAGTGGCGGTCCGTTGATAAGTGGCTCCGGCGTTGATAAGCCCAAATGGCATGACGGTGTAACAGTAAGTACCCCAAGGTGTAATGAAGGTGGTCTTACCCATATCCTCTTCTGCCATTTTAATCTGATTGTACCCGGCATACCCGTCCATGAACGATAGAAGGGCATGATCGGCCGTGTTATCCACCAGTATGTCGATGTGTGGTAACGGAAAATCGTCTTTTGGGCTTGCCTTGTTAAGGTCCCGGAAGTCCACGCAAACCCGCACCTTGCCGTCCTTCTTGGGTACCGGCACGATGTTTGCAACCCAGTCTGGATATTCAGACACTTGTATAAAGCCTGCTTTGAATTGTTTATCGACCTCTTCCTTGACTTTAAGAGACCACTCGGGCTTCATTCTTCTGAGTTTTTGCTTTACCGGCTTGCACCCATCTTTGATGGGTATTCGGTGTTCGGCTATCTCCCGGTATATACCCGGCATGTCCTTGTAGGACCACGCAAAGACATCTTTGAATTCCTGGAGAAGGTCTGCGAACTGTTTTCTCTCCTCTGGATCTAAAGATAGGCCCAACTTAAGCATCTGGGGCTCTAAAGTGGTTCCCACATTTATGGACTCGGTTTCTTCGATTACCGGATCTCGGGATTCCCTTTGCTCGAGCTGCTCGACCAGATGTTGAGGTAAAGGTACCTGTTCGTCGGGTTTCTCAATGTCATTGCATATAAAATTTTTGAAATTGAGAAAATTTTGGAAATAAGACAAGTCGTAAGCAGAACGGTGTTCGTTATTATTATTGATGGTAAATTTTGAAAATAGCTCGAATAGAGCTGCCATCTGATCATTGGTCAGTGGCGGGAAAGGGAGAGGTCTTGGGACAGGCCCCGAGACCTCAGTGGATAAGGGAAGAGGGGTTACAGACTCGACTTTAGCACCAGACCCTCTAGACTCGGACTCTGACTCCGACTCTGACTCAGACTCAGACTCGGTATCCGGCATGTCTCCTTCGCCGGTGGTCAGCTTGTAGACCCGTCCTTGACCGTCGGTCCATTTTATGGTCTTCCTCCAAGCCCTCGTCTCGGTGTTGGTACCGACCTCGGTGATTAGCTTGGTTGGGTCAAACCGATCGCTGCGAAGGATCAGGTTGACCAAGTCGTCTTACGGAGCGGGGACAGCCTTGTCTTCTCCGAATAAGAGCCCCAGCACGGGCTCGGAGTTGTCTTCGCCCTTCTTTGATTCGGCCCGGACGATGGTGAATATATTATCAGGGATGAAATTGCATTCCCGAGCCTTTTTGGTCTCGGGATATGTGAGGTGGGTCGGTAGAGGCCCACTTGGATGGCTCCGAAGACTGGAGTGACGAAGTAATCCGTTAACTTCGGGCTATAAGGGCTTATGTAAGTACCCTTGAAAATGTCGATGGCCTTGTGAATACCGGCCCGAACCACGTTTTCCGGGGTTATAGCATACCTTAATCCGAAGTGTGATTCGCCATCATTTAGGACCTCGATAATCTTCCCAGCTGGAAGATATGGCCTTGAGGTTATTTCGGGTAGGTAACCCAGATTTTGTAGCATCGTGTCGATGCTAGTTGTTTAGTAGGGCCTAAAGAGATATTCTTCTTCGATCATGCCCACAAAATCAAATCCTCGTGGGTCGGCCCGGCCCGTAGCGTTGCAGCTTGCTACGGTAATTGGGGTCGCCTCCAGCGTGATGATACCGTCTTTGAGAGGCATCTTGACTTTTTGATGGAGGGTAGATGACACGGCCTTGACTGCGTGGATCCAAGGCCTTCCTAGTAAGAGATTGAATGATGAGGTGACATCTATCACTTGAAATTCCAACTCCTTTTCGATTGGGCCCGTTATGATCTTCAATTTCACGGCCCCGGCGACAGGTTTTGGGCTTCCGTCGAAAGCCTGGATAGTTTGCGCCGTCGGAAGGTAATCGGCATTGGTGATGCCGAGTGCTTTTGCGGTCCTCAGAGGAAGGACATTCACGGCTGATCCATCGTCGATAAGGGTCATCGGGAGATATTTATCTTTGCAGATGACCGTGATGTATAGGGCCAGATTGTGATTGGGCCCAAATGGTGGCAGATCAGCTTCAGAGAAGGTTATGAGTGGGCCTTCTTCCTTTGACCTGCCCTTCAGAAAAGGCATAATAGTGGCTACCATTTCAGAAGGGGTAGTTTGTGAATCGACCTTGATTTCATCGAGAGCCTTAGTCAGTGCTTCCCGATGAGCTTGCGAGCTAACCAATAGTTGTCATATGGTTAGATCAGCTCGGACCCTTTTCATTTGTTGGACCAGAGCCGTGTCGGCGCTCAGTTCTTCAAGGGTAGGTTCCGTTCTGGCAGGTTCAGTGACGGATACAGGAGTAGAGCGCCCGGCGGCGGCGAGGTGGTTGGTGGCTAAGGCTTTGGATTTAGCCTTTCGGACCTCTTCAAGGGTGATGGGGAAAGCTTCCCCTTTGGTTAAATACACGTCGTCCTCGTCATCGAACCATATCCCATTGATTTGTGGGATAAGAGGAGAAATGAGGTGAGAACAGTCGACTACTTCCCCTGTGAATACGACATGGGTGCTGAACGGGTTTTCTTTGTTGCTCGGTTTGTCTCCGGGCAACGGGATTTTCCCGCTCTCGATAAGATCTTGGATCAGGTGCTTTAACCTCCAACACTTTTCAGTATCATGCCCGTTACCCCGGTGATACTGACAGTAGGCTTGGGCATTGTAAGTTTTGGGCCTCTTTTCTACTGGAGGTTCTGCAGTTGGGCCTATCGGCTGGATCAGGCCCTTTGATGATAGCCTTTGTAAGGCGTAAGTATAGGTAGTCCCTATATCCATGAATACCCGATTTGGTTTATTCTTTTTAGATGAGGTGTCAAGCAGGTTTACCTCGTCGAAGATGCTGCGAGTTGCAACTGCGGGTGTGGGCTTGATCGTAGATGAACTTGTCCCTTGGTAGCCTTTGGTAGAGGCCTTAGTCAGGCTCTCTAGTCTCAAGTCATCCTCGATTCTCGTGCCCATTTGAGTAAGGACAGCGAAGTTTGGGATGATAGCATACCGGAGATGGACCCGGTAGGATGGGAGTAGATTTTTGACGAAGGCTTCCACTAGGGCCTTCTCGCCGGGCTTGTCAACCAGCTTCACACTCTCGGCCCTCCATCTTTGCAAGTATTTTGTGAACCCTTCTTTGCGCTCTTGAGCCATGACCTCCAGAGTACGCATTGTAGTATGGATTTCAGTGTTATCGGCATAGTTCCGAGCAAATTCGGTCGCCACATCATCCCAAGTCTTGTATTTCTTGGGATCGAGTCTGTAGAACCAGGCCCTGGGATGCTTCTCCAAGGAGGAAGGGAATAGGTGCTTGAACATGGCGGACTTTACCCCTTTGACTGCCATGAAGTCTTTGAAGGCCCGGATATGATGGACCGGGTCTTCGGTACCCTCAAACATAGGAATTCCCGTCAAGTTGAGGTTGGCAGGTAGCTCGTTATTCAAAGGTGAATAAATGCGAGCATTATCGGAGTGGATTGAGTTGGTTGTCGATAAGTGAACTTGCTTCTCGAGCCTGCGAACAACACTGACCAATTCGGCTATGGGCCCAGTGGGCTCAGCTCCTGCAACAGGGACCGTCTTCTCCACAGTGCTCAGGCGAGAGTCCAGAATTGCTTGGTTAGCAAGGATTGAGGTCATTTGAGTTTCGATCTTGGTTAGGGCATCTTTAACCTCTTCCATTTTGCGTTGATGTCGGGTTGCGGGTGGCTTGTCTGTAAGAACATCGCATAATCAGAAACTAGCCCAGAAATCCCGGAATAGAAAGTACATCCCGAACAAGACTAGGAGGGAAATGACTCGAGAAAAGACACCTAGACGGGTGACTTGTGAAGTGTGGGCCTTCCTTAGGGTTCGGCAAGTGGGCCTAGTCCTGTTCAAAAGAAGGTTCACGTGAGACATCCCCAGACTTTTGACTCGATTGTGTTGACGGGCCCTCCTTCGTAAGAGTATGTCCTACTTAGGTGGGCCTTGCCTTAGTCTAATAAGGCGGACTGGGATAGGGAAGAAACTCGCGATGTAGGATCGACGGAGTTTCGACGCTAGAGACCTCGACAACTTAAGACACGACCCGACACTGCTAAATACGGGAAGTCCTAAGAAGAGGAAAATTTTGAAAATTGATTGATTTGAAAGTTCCGAGACAAACTCGGTGGAGAGGCCCGATTTTTCGAGAAAAATTGGAAAGTGTATCGGGCCTCGGTTTTGAGAGTTCGAAAATGCTTTGAGTTTTGAATTGGGCAGCATACCGTCTAGAAAATAGGCTATTTTGAGTAAAATCATAAGTCCTAAATTCGGTATGTTCCGGGTTTTGAAATCGAATGTCTTGAAAAAGATGCAATTTTTGAAAAGTTGGCATTTTTGAAAACGACTCAGAAACCAAGTAACACATAGTCAGACAAGCATTATAACGACACCATTTATGCTCTACACTAAGTCTCGGTCGGTCTGAGAGGGTCTATACCAGTGTACATAGTCTAGACGTTGATCGGGACGGACTCTCTAAGTCGAATTGAGCTTAGAACATGCCGCGAAACCCACTCGAATCTACTATGGACACCTTTTGACATATCCATATTGGAGTACATCAATGGTATAGTGGGACGTCGGTCACCAGTACCGGCCCGGGAAAATATGGGTTATGCATGAACCGTAAAACTAAAACGCGTATTGTATCTGTCAAACGATTTCTATTCGAGTCTCACCCTGAGGATGCCGATGGTAAGTCAAGCATCAGTTAGTCCCCAGCGGAGTCGCCAAATTGTGGACATGACATAGGTCCACCCCGACGCGGCCACGCGCGGGTTTGGGTAGGCGAATGAATCTCCATATGAAACGGATCGAATTGAAATTTAGGTCGAAGTGGAGCCGCCACCGAATTTTATGGTTATTCGGAACCATTCGAGCCCACTCTATGTCGTAGTGGTCCGTATACAAAATACGGCCCATTTCCGATGTCAGAGTTTATTGGGCTCGTCCCTTTGCATTTGATACCAATACCGACGTTATCGGATATTGTGTATTGAATGACTCTCGTGCGCCAACGGTTTCGGGCATCCGGAAACCGAGGTTCTGAGTAAGGGGTGAGGGTACGTGTTGGGAAGCCCACAAAGGACACCCAACCCCGCCCGCACATTAGCGGCCTCTACTAAGAATTCGAATGACTTTCCAATATGCGCGTTAGTTGAACGGGAAAATGATATGCAAAAATTATTTTCCCTAGACATGTGAATGGAATTGAAAAGGGTTTCTAAGTCAATTTAATGCAATTAATTCTACGTCAAAGTGGAATTTTAGCATGTGGGTTCATTTTAGTAAAATAAAATAAACAATGAAAATTGACAAAGGAAACGAACAAACTGTTAGTAACGATATAACGAATAATAACGGTTTGTGCAAACATTGAATTGAATTGAATGATGTAAACGAGATGATGCATGGTTTGAAAAGATAGTAGTACACGTGATTAATTAACACGTGTTGACCGAGGTCAAGGGAAAAATATATCAAAAACTTGAAGTATGCCGGAGAAGTCGATGTTTTAAAGAAAAGAAAACGAAGATATGTGTCGCGGTTTTCAGGGAACCGTGCGACTCGCCCAAGAGGGGCGCGACTCGCCCGAGACGCGCGACTCGCCCGAGAAGGGCGCGACTCGCGCCACAGGCTGCCCCGGGCTCGGTTTTTCGAAAATTGTTGATTTGACAAATCGCGTACAAATATGGACTGATTTATACCCGATTTAATATTTTCGATATTCGTTATGTTCAATATTCGATTATGAAATCGATATTGAATACTTGGAATGATTTATACTCGATTCTAATTGTGACGCTCGTCATATCCCATATTCGATTACGGAATCGATATGGAATACTAGAGTGAAAAAAAGATTTAAAAAATTGATTTGAATCGTTTGAAATAACCAAGACGATATAAATATTCCTCCGCGTTTGTAGTGTCATGATTCGAACGAATTAAATAACATCTACGTTAGCATCAACGAAAAATTGAATTATCTAAATTGTTTGATTAGATTATTAGACTCGACATCCAATTATGGAATTGGCATCGGCTCTAATGTATCGACACTTTGCTTGAATGAGGACTTGATTCCCTCGGCTTTTCCGACATCAAAATAAGTCCCTAAGGATTAGGATGTCAGATCCGCGTCAACGGGTTTCGACCCTTATTAAATATAATGCTTGTCTTTTGAAAATTAATGTAAATATGCGACTAATAATGATGATGCAAACAATAAAAAGATTGTTGTTTAAGTTAACTTATCTCAATAATCAAATAGTCGGGGTATTGGAACAAGCGACCGTCAACGCTGTGTGCAGTACACTTGTATATTCGTGTTTCCTTATTCCGATACCCCTCTTATTCGACACAAATCGATAAGTATTTTAGTGTTTTGTATTAGTTATTATCGATATTATAATGCAAGGAACGAAATAAAACAAAAAAAAACGCGAAAAAGATGAAGATGACGAGAGGAAGAAAGGAAGGAGAGAAAGGGGTTTTGACACCCTCAACCTACATGTTCTTGTCTCGGAACGGACTCGTAACCGTGGCTTTACACAAGAGTCTTCGAGGTTTTATGGAGGTTAAGTTATGGTGGCTCGGGATTGATTCCTAGAACTAGGTTTAGGGTTTTTGCTAGTGTAGAATTGCTAGGGTTTGATTAGGGTTGTAAAAGTTGTGAAATTGAGTGTGCACGGGGTTGCTTATATAGGCATTGTCCATGTATTTTGGTGTCTAGGGTTTTGTGCCCTGACGGACTTGACCTGATGGCCCGTCTGAAGGTGGACTGTTGGTTTTGCTTCTTGAGTTGGACTTTTTGTATTTGAGTGGCTGCTTTGATGTGTCTCGGAAACGACTTTGACCAGGGTTGACCCAATCGCTAAAAGTCGGTTTTATTTCCGGTGTCGGTTTTGGCCCAAATTAGCCTTATTTGATTGGAAACGGCCCACTGGGCCTGGATTTGAGGTCTGTTTTGTGAGATTTGTACTCCGTAAGTGCATTAGCCAGCGATTAATGGATTTGTGCCCGTATCCGAGCGCATAGAAACAAGTTAGCGTCTGATCATCATCGGGTGTTTTTTGGGAAACTACCATAGACACCTGGCAGTCAAAATGCGGGTGTCTACACGGTGCAACCGCAATAGCATCGTGGAACTCGCTATTAGCCCAAATTTGTCGCGCCTGGGAGCACTCAACAATTGCGTGGATGCCAGTTTCCGCAACAGCCTGACACAAATAGCAAATTGGGTCATCAATACAGTGTCGACGAGCAAGAGTCTGGTGGACCCCCAAGGAATCCGTACAAGCTCACCAAATAAAATGACCCAATTTAGGAGGAATATTCGCTGCCCATATCCGCTTCCACAGAGTTGTCGACCCGCCCCTTACATCACAGTCCGGGTCATTTTTCCCCAGGTGATACGCGGACTTCACTGAGAAAATGTCGTCTCTGGTAGGCCACCAAAACATCGAGTCTGCAGGCAGTAGCGAGCTAATGGGGAGTTCGATCACGGCCGCAACATCGTCATCAACAAGGACCTCATGGAGCTTATCCACATCCCATCGAGCATTGTCTTCATCAATAAGGTCAGAAACCATGAGATTCGGATCCGCATTCAGGTTCAACTGTGGAATTCGACAAGCAGAGGGGCCTGGTAACCACGCATCATCCCAGACCTTGATACTTCTTCCGTTACCAACCCTCCATTTCAACCCCTCCAGAAGTATGGCCTTCGCACCCCATAAACTACCTCCAACAAAAGCTTGGATCATGGCCACGCCTAGCCTCAAGGACACTCGTATTCTTAAAATACTTGGCCTTCAGAACCCGAGCCACCAGAGTATCCGGATTACTAAACAGGCACCAAATCTGTTTCGCGAGCAAGGCCTGATTGAAAATCCGCAAGTCTCGAAAACTCATTCCCCCCTTATGCTTTGGCCGACACAGTTTGTCCCACGACCACCAGTGCAATTTCCGTTTGTCGACTGATTCCCCCCACCAAAACCGTGCCATCATACTGTGAAGCTCAGTAATAATCCCCTCAGGAAATGCAAAAATGTTCATCATATAAGTAGGAATGGCCTGGACTACAGATTTTATAAGAACTTCCTTACCCGGTTTCGATAACAGCTACTCATTATTACTCCTACTCATCCCCTACTCTCTCCTTTTTCCTACACCTACACCCTATGCTCCCTCACTCATCTAACCTAACCCCTAACCTACCCCTAACTCTCTCTCACACTCACACTCCCTCTTGCTATATATACACACACTCCATGTACTATTATTATTTACATTTACTACTTACCACATTACTACATACTAATACTAAAACGTAATACTCTACATATACTACTACTCGTACTACATATTACGTTATTACGTACTACTATTTTTACTTATTATACTATATACTCCATACTACATACTATATTTACTCCCTCGTCCTTTTCTATAATTGAAGCATCGGGAATGAGGAGCTACCCAGTATTTGAGGGAATCACTTTTCTAGAACCGTATTTGGGTCAAATCATTTCGACCGAAAAATTTCTTTAAAGGAGAAAAAAGACGACTTTTCTAACGTAGACGATATTATTGACCTGACCACCTTTAATTCTTATTAACGTTAATAAATACTCCGTAATAGCTATTAAGGTAACCAAACTTTTCTTCTAACAATATTTTGTATATATAAGTATATTATGTTACTAGCTTAATAGATTGATTATTTAAATATTTAGGCTTATTGGTAAAACTAAATTACTTGTGGATATAAAAAAATGTTACGTGATATTTTATTTATGTTATATATTTATTTATGACTAAATTCAACTTGACTAAATTATCGCTTGTTTAATTTATTTATTTATCACCTTCACATTTCTGTTTATATGAAAAATGAGAAAATGAATAAAAGAACTTAAAATAATAAAATTTACTTATATCATTTTCATTGTTTTTTATTAATTTAATTCTATTTGCTATGTATATTTATTCTATGTACTTTATATTTTGTATGTATTTTATATAATTGTAATTTTGGTCATATTTAATTTTTTTTAGTACTTTTACATTTGTTTATATATTATAATATTAGAATAAATTAGTAACCTGCAAAATATTTTATTTTAATAATACTTCTTTTATTATTTTATATATGTAAAAATTTATAAATTTCATTTTCTAAAATAAATGGATTTGTTTTATTCCGAAACTTTTACACGACATTTATAAATATTAAAAAAAATTGATTTTACGTCAAATTTTGTAAATCGATTAAGTACGACTTAATTTATATTTTTCATAAACTTTTATATTTTCAGAAACTATAAATTTTAAAAATAATATTTTATTATACCTTAATTTTTATTTTAATATAAAACTTCATTTAAAAGATTTACTATTTTAAAATAAGTTATACGATATTTGGGATATAATGTTTCGGGTGACACTTGAAGATTAAAGTATAACGTTGTCACACTAAAAGTAAGTATTTGAGGATTTGATTGTTTCAAATGAGTCCGACCAATTATTAAAGGTCACCAAATAAAATACTACTTGTTCACGGGCGACTTTTATATAAGGTTTACGATAAGAGTCTGGGACAAATAGCTTGTATTGGATTCTACCATATATGGTATTTCGATGGCACTTGTAATGAAAAGCGGACTCGGAGGCTGCATTCTGAGAGTCGACCTAGTGTTTAAGTTAGTCGTCCTACGACAGTGAGAGCTGCAGTTCAAAAGTCTGCGTAGGGTATGTGTGCATATATAGACAAGTACTTGATCAGGATTACCACCTAGGTAGCGGGGGCAGAACAGGATTCTGAAAACTGCGGGTTCTCTCTTGGTGATGCAGAGAATGTAATCATCAGCTTTCATTTTGCCCAGGGCCCCGTCTGAATAAACGTATAATATAATTTAAGTTCGGACCCAATTGAGCCTTATGGGTGAGATGTAAACCTCATAAGATCGGTTCGGTCTACGAGTCGTTAACATGGTTACTTCTATTGGTGAGATGCAAGCCAATAGGGTGTAGCGGTGATACTAGGAGCCACGACTCGTGTGTTTTCTCTGTTTACGTGAAAAATGATTTAAAATCAAATGTCTGCCAATGTCCCATCTTCTAAACTTTACCATTTTCATCACCTCACATGTTGGTTAATTCAATTAAAGGAAACTATCTGTTACGTGATATCCTTTAATATTTTTTGTAAGCATATTATTTGTTGTTCACATGATTGTCTTATGTGTATGAGGTGATATTAGATGAACGACTTGGTTGCTGTCCCGCTCAGCGACCACTGTTTTATTTTTTTTGCAGGTCAAAGACGTTGGGGGAATCGAGCGAGAGAGATTTAATGACATGTTTTGTATAAAATACAATCTATATTTTGTACTAAGTGAATCAAGACTATGTAATTAATAGTCGTTTGTTGTAAGGATCCGTAGCGATCCGGATTTATTTACACTCTGATATAATTTTAATTAAATGACTTAGATTACTTTCCGCATTATCTATTAATTTAAGTCATCGAAAACCCGGGTTGTTACAAGGCGGCTTTGGTCTCCTCTTTTATATAATATAATATATAATAAAGATATTGTAAAAGGTATGAGCTAGGGTTAATTGCTACAATTAGAAGTTAGGAGCTTGATTTCACAATTGGGCAAAATAAAAAGTTTCAATCACCATTTTTGCACATATCTAAAATAAGAAATAAATTACTTTAACCATTTTATCCATATTTAGATTGAACATTTTGGGGGGAAAATAATTGAAAGGAGCTAATTTGTTAATATATTGGCAAAACCTTACTTTAACCTTTCTTAAAAATTCATATCATTGCCCACTTTAACCACAAATAAATACCGCACTACGTTCCATCTGCCTCGACCTTACTTCGTTGTTCTGCGATGACCACTTTATGTGCCACCATCAACCGCTTTACATCAACCTGCAACACCATACATTCACTATAAGTCTATAAGTCACCTACTCTTCGCATCCAGTTCCACTAATACGACAGAAATTCCTCCGACATACCTCTATCACGTACGCTGAGATTGACTCCGGTGAACCTCGTACACTTGTAATATTCACGCACCTTCACTGATTTCAATCACCACAATACGTTACTATTATTTATTTATTTTAAGTAAGATTTTTTTTATTGATGAATCAAAACAATTTTTACAAGAAATTGGTAAGCAGCTGAGATGCTATCTGAGCCCCCACCTCCTTAGCTTGAGCATTGAGACATTGTTATTACATTGAGACATTGTTATTACATTGAAACATTTTTACAAGAAACAACATTGAGACATTGAAATTTTTACAAGAAACACGGCATCTTGAGACATTGAAATTTTTGAATCCGCTTGAGCATGACAACAACATCCGTCTGCAGCTCTCCCAGTGACCCGGTTGCCCACAGACATAGCACACCGAGTTGGGATTCGTCTTCTAGATTTTTGGGACTGGCTTTGTGGAGTTCCCCTTATTCTTTCCCTTAGCACCTTGACCTTTTCTCTTAGAAGGACCCTGACTTTGACCCACTTTATCTTTACCCTTGTTATTACCATGAGATGAACCTCCAACTTCAACAAGGTTAGCCTTGGTGGAGACAGACGATATTAAAACAGATCTATCCTTAAGGCGATTATCTTCTTCAGTCCTCATATGACTCATGAGCTCTTGAAGTGATAATTTTTTTTCTTGTGTTTTGAATGGTTTTTATACTCACTCCACGAGACAAGAAATTTTTCTAGTAACACATTAGCCAAAAAGACCTCATCAAGTTTCATACCCTCATTGACAATATCAGCACAAAGGTTTTCATAAATATGAACTTGCCTCATAATGGGTTTATCATCTACCATGTGAAATTCAAGCCACTAACCCACCACATATTTCTGTTTTCCCGCATTATCGGCACCATATTTTTTTCCCTAAGGATTCCCAAATAGTCTTAGCAGATTTATGGATCATGAATAAATTGAAAAGAGTGTTAGTCATATGATTAAGAAGATTACACATACCGGTCTTGTTATCTTTATCATGTTTCTTAACCGACTCTTCATTTGACTTAACAGTAGTAGCAGTGGGATGTGTGTCCTCGACTCCTCGACATCAGCAGAGGCAACGATTAGTTTAGGTGGATCATTAAACAGAACATAATCGATATCTAATTGCTAAAAAACCATTTACAGCTTGTGATCATCTTTTGTAATTCAGCCCATCAAGCGGTTCCAATTTAGACAAATCAGGAATGAATTCGTGTGACACAACAACCATAATCGCAATAGTTAAACGACAAAAATATAGTTTTCTAGTTGTTAGTCGTGTAACGAAACGATATCGGACAGAAGAAACCGAGAGGGACTAACAAAATAGGGACAGAACAAAAGCCGAGAGCAATCGGGACTGGAACTGAGTAGATAGCGAGACAAAATTGGGATTGGAACCGAGTAGAAACCGGGACAGAATTGGAACCGCTTAAAGGCAGGACAAAACGGAACAACAGTGTCGTGGTATGATAGTCACTGACTTGAAAACTATATCGGCACGACACGGTGGTTATCGCCTACAACACCATTAGTTTCCCAAGGTTAACACTTAAGCCCTCAAACCCGACCACTCGAGTATGAGAACTTTGGAACGACCAAAAATGTACCCAAGGAAGGAAAACGAGAGTAGGAAAGATTAGTGTGAGAAGAGGTAGAAGAGATGAGTTTTTTGTGTCTGTCTAAAGTGTGAGAGGAGGTCAGTATTTATAGGTAGCAGCTAAAAAAACTCAGTAAGTAATGCCATAATGACCCCTCTTAATACTTGTAACACTCAGATTTGACCAATACTGTTCACATCTTACATCGAATTTGGACAGCACAACAAAGCCCTATGAAACTAGACACACAACCCAAGAAGAGTTAGGATCCTCTCCATTACTTTGTCTCCATTATCTCTCACAATCCATTATAAATCATTTCTCTTCCTCTTTCATCATCTTATAGCATTGATATAAGAACCGTTGGATCGTTTCAAAATAAAATCTGGTCCATTGATGAGTAATGGAGAGGATCTTAATCCGCCTACGAAGGCTCAAAAGGGTAAAAAATCGGGCATAACCTGCACCGCGGGTGCCCTAACCCTAACCCTAGCCGAGCTGGGCCGGCACGTGTGTGTGGTAAAGTTTCAGGCCCATCACTCCACATAAAAGGCCCACTAGCCTCCTTATCTCACAACTAATAGCCCATAAACAAGGGAACCTTATAAATGGGATATAAAGTCCAAAATCCACCGATGTGTGATTGCAAGAAGAGAGTAGACACCAACTTTGCCATTAACTAACACACGACACAACATCCCCAAAGATTATTATTATCTATATATTATATTAAATAGAAAACAAAGCATTCTTCATGCTCTATACAACCAATACTCAATTCTAAGGCAACACACTTGGCATGATGTGATTGGGTAGAAATTGAAAAGGAGGGAGTTGAATACATAATCAATGCCAAAGTCGGTTATTATTAGTTAGAACCCTTCAAATTCTTCCTCATTGTTTATGTAGAATCCAAAGTGAATGAGCCATCAACTTCTTCCTCATTGATTATGTAGAATCCAAAGTAAAGCAATAAATTTCAACCACCTCCCATCCTCTTCATCTTCCTCCCTTATAATCCACCACCTATAACAACGGGTGCTTATCTTTCCCATTACACCATCCAAGTGTACAACGAAATCAAGCTGATTCCCGCCACCAAACGTCGTCTTACTGTTGTCGTTGGATGCAGACGACCCCGATTTTTTCCACCGCCCATACTAACTCGGTATGTGCGTGGCTATCAATTCGTTCATGCTTCATTGGGTTCATGCTTGCATTAGGCTCATCTCTTGCATTAGACTCATCTTAATGCTACTCATTATTAGTAGGAGTCAATTGATACAACCTCATTCTCACATAATTGACATAGTATTGTTATCTATCTATATACTATATTAAACATCAAACAAAGCATTCATCATCCTTTATGTATCTAATACTAACTTCTAACTATGCCATGTTTCACGATTTTATTGGAGAAACATGCAAACCCAACCAACAAAGTCAGCCAAACAAAAACATGGAGGGAGTTTGTAATTAATAGCAACGTTTTAATTGTCGAAAGAAAACAATCAATTTCATTGCTCATTGCCTAATTAATTCACCTCTCTTCAGCTCTCACCTCTCATTGATAATTGAATTAGATAATATATAATTCTAGAAAATGAAAATTTAATATCAAATAATCAGAGTTGCCAACGTTAGTAAATGTAGATAAACTTTGAAAAATGTAGATCAATTTAGATAAGCTTTGAATGAACCATGTATTGTTGGTATATATATGTGGTACTGGATAGAAAAGTTATTGATTTAATTTTCAACTCCATTTTCATAGCTTATAGTCGCCCTAGGAATACATGAGTACTATTATTTTAATTATTACTTTGTTTTAAGTTGTTATTAAGCGTTAATATTGGTTAATCTTCAATCAACTAATCAAGCATAACAAATTATAAACTATTAACAAAAACAATGTTGGAAAATAGTATTATATCACCAGTTGTATTTACAATAATCTCAAAGTTGTTGAACTTTTGTGTATACTTACTGAGTAGCTTATACATGTTTTCGAGCTGAATTGTAAGTTTTGGAGCTTAAATATTCATGTGATTTAGCTCGACAACTTTACACTAAAGTTCAGAAAGTTTATAACAAAGCTCAAAAACTTTGTGATAACACTTAAAATCATAAAACCAGTTGTACATAGCTCTATGTACAACTGGTTGTATAATCTACTCATTGAACAATGTTTAGGGTGAATTATAAGACAACGGTCAAGTCAATCGATAAGAGAGGTAGAGATAACATAAGACATATCAGATAATAAGGAAGAGAGAAAGAGAAAAGAAATGGAAAGAAACCATCACCATAAACTTCAATCATAATCCAATACGCAACTAATAATGGAAAATAATAGAACAAACTTAACACAGACAAATGTGAAACATGAAAATAATAAATAAGCGCAACAAAAAGCAATAGCAGCAAACTCAAAAATGTAGACGAGAGGAAAGAAAGGAGAAGTTAGCACAAGGTCGAACAATAAAATATTATACATCTTACTATTTGTATAATTTCACGTACAAAAGCTGAGAAAGTAAAAAATACTCCCTCCGTTCAAGTCGATCTTTCCCTTATTCCCCTTTGGACCGGGACATTCAATTTCAAGCTTCTCATTTTCATTTTAGTTATTGTTTTAATACTTTAAACCTTATATATTTACATAAATGTCACTATCTACCCTACATTTAAAATTAAACAAATATTTAAATTTTTCACATTTGTATCTTTAATAATAAACAATCGGTTTCTCAAAACTTGTGCTAAAAGCAAAAGGAAAGCTTCGACTTGAACGGATGAAGTATAAGATAGGGGAGATAAAAATAGAGAGAAAGAGAGAGAAAGATGTTAGAGTACTATCTTATTTGTATACTCTATCTATATAAAAACATAAAAAGTCATTCCAAAATATTACCCTTTACAATCTATTGACAAGTGGCACTACATCTATCTTATGTGCTTTTATTATGTAGTTTATGTGTTAAAATGTAATTTAATGTGTAGCTTGTGTGATTTTATTAGTATTAAATTAGTAATTAATGGAAAGTAGTTACATATTATCATTTTTTACATTTTTTCAAAGAATTTTTTATATAAGTTATGCTAATAATTTTGATTACACAACTTTAATATCATACTATTTTAACAAATGAGACATCTTATTAATAAAATCCTTACATGTTAATTCGTTATTGCAAATTATCTATCAATATTTTGTTTACGTTTTTATTTCATTCCATTGGTGTTTTTTTTGGCCGGTATGGTTTATTATTTATCATTTTATAGATGAGAAAAAATATGACTTAAATCATAAACTTCACACAAGAAGTTACAGAGTAAATTTTGGGTATTATTTTTAGATTTAGATTTAAAAGTTGTAATACTAAGATTTGCATAATTAATATTTTTCCCATAAAACATAAGTTTTGCAAATTAAAGGTACTTTGAATAAGTACACTAAAAAATTATGTTAATCAACGCGAATATTCATCTAATATTCGCAAATTTATAAAGGTAATGTAGTCTTAGGTTATGATATTAGAAATATAAATACACAATTTTCATATTGATTTGGGATTTTAGGTGGCATAAGTTGTCATTATATGTTACTACATAATTTATAACAGTAAAATGTTATTAGATTATTGTTCTTAACTAGAAAATTAAAACTGATGAATCATAATTTATTACTCTATTTTATTGTTATATAAAGATGTAGATAACATGACGTCACGAGACTACAATGTTATCAATACTCTCTTCTATTCAATTTCATACGTTTATAACAGTATACGTTGAGATAATATTGTATTGAATTTGGAAGTATTACGATTAAAACTCACATAAATAATGTTAATAGTTTATTCAGAACAAAACACGCGAATTATAGTTCGTCATGCACATAGGTTTTTGCATACAACAAAAATTATTATTTTCTTCGGAGTGTAAATAATACTCGTATTAAGTAAGCAATGAATATGAACAACATCAAAGGACAAAAGAATCATACACACTAAATACCGAAATATAACGATCGACCAAAATAGTCACACACTAAATACCAAATACATGCAACTGCATTACGATAAGAAGAGGTTGGAAGAATGGAAGTCATACTTTTAAACCTTTTATATAGATAAGATTGCATTGCGCAATAATTTTCCCTCGTGTCCTCCCCGAAATTTATACTCATAATAGTGAAGGTTATATACAAAGTGATCGTATTTTATATGGTCTGCAATACTCTTGAAATGGTAATTTAGAGAGTCGTCAAATGAAGTTATGAGATTTTAGAGAGCATATGATCAGTTAATTCCGTGGGGAGTGGAAAAGTCAAGTAGGAGTAATATAAAATTATTAAAAATTAACTTGGTAATACTGGTGTTAAAGACTGCCACGTGGCGTTGTTAGAAATCACAACAAAAAAACTTGTTATGAATTGACTTTTAATAATACACGTGACATACTATGATGTTGATGGATGTTTTATTAATTAACTCCTTAATGCACTTTGGATATGAACGGTGAAATATTGATTTAATATTTGATATACACTTATTGCTTTTGATGTAAAAAAAATATACACATTTTCATTCAATAATAAAGGATGATGTTGATGATGTTGCATGATAGTATTCGTTTAGAATAAATGATTATATTGATGATGTGGCATGATAATATCTTTTATATATTAAAGCTGAAGAAAAAGGAGGCACCACATTCACCCACCTCAGCGTATTACATGGCAGTGATGTGGCGCATATGTGGCATGTATTATTTGACATAAACAATTTTTTAAAAATAAATTAAAAGACAAAAATTGAAGCAGTTATAGCAGTTATTTTAGGAAGAAGATTGTGAATTGCTGATGGGATAAAACTGAATTGGTGATGGGAAAAAACTGCCGTAGGTAGAAGATTGTGAGTTGGTGATGGGAAAAAACTGCCACACTTACTATTCTCAATATTTGCCTCTCCCACCACAAACTGCCTTTCATCAATTAGTCCCTATAAAATAATCATTTTTGCATCAGAATTATTTCCTCAATCACTTTCCCTTAAAAAAATGAGACTCTCCCATAAACAATACTCCGTATTCAAGTACTACTTCTACGGCGGAGGTCGAAGCTCAGTAGCGTTGTGGTTCTCCCGCTATAATGGTGATTAAGACGATGACGAATGCCAAAAGAAGTGGAGTAAGAAATCATTTGGGAGTTTGAATGACAAATGAAGGTAAGAACATACTACGTATCATTTTGGAGGTTTGGATTGAAACAATTGTTTTTTTTTAAAACCAATTGACGGTTTTAATTGAGATTGAATACAACTATTCCTCACCGATGTCCACCTTCTATTTCTTATTTTCTTCTACTACTCCTTCACTTGACCACCAACCACAACAGAAACAATCATCCCCCTTACTACAATCCCAGTGAGTATTCTTTTTTTTTTTTTGCCTAATTTTATGTTGTTTTACTTAGTACAATATTTATGAAGTATTAATTAATGTTGTTCACAACTTTTTATTTATGTCTTGAAGAGTTTTGCATAAACGTGGGTTTTATGAGCACGGCCAAATCTAGAAATGAATGGTTTATGATTCTATCTTTAGGTTAAATATGTGGTCTTGGTTAAATATGTGTTTCCTGATTCAGCTCCATATGATGTTAGAGGAGAACGAGTCTTAATATATTATGCAAATGAAGTCATGAAGCCGAATAGTTCCGAATTTTCGCAGTTTTTACTTAAACCTAGGCATGGATATACACAATTTCACCTTACACTACTGATGTACACAAATTCCGTGTGAAAGTAATATGTTCGAGTTCATCTTTATCAGTATAATTAATTTAAGTGTAGCTTATTCACTCATTGTGTTTAGTGTAAAGATGACAACTAACATTTACAGTTGATTAACATTATAAAATTGTTGAGGTCACTATTACACTATTTAGAAAGGTAGATAGAGATTTATTGAGATTTAGGCCAAGTTATGGATTCGATCTTTTTCAACTTAGTGATAGTTTAATTCTTTGCAGTTGAGATCAGTTCAGTCTCATGGGGTTTATTTTGTCTTGGTTACTTCAATTCGATTTAGTTCAACCTCACGAAATTTATTTTGTGTCGGTTAATTCGGCACACCTTCCTTCAAATCAGTCCAAAATAATAAAGTTTTAGTGGTTTTTATTTTCGTAATAAGATTCTCATTTTTTCTACCCTCTATGGATGATATAAATGAATAACTTTTCTTGCAAAAATCATATATTAGGTGAAGTGGAATCCCAATTAAGAATCCTTGGATCATACTCTAATCTTTTTTTAAAAGAACTTGATTATCATGTTCTTAGTTCCTTTTTAAATGAACTTGGTTTAGCATCATTGGCCCTTGAATAAGAAGAAAAGTCCATCAATCTCCACTCCTCCAATAAACTTCTGACAATCTAATTATGTTATGTGACTAAGGATTAAGTAATGCATCACAATTTATCATTATAAGAATACGTAGATTTAAGGTTAAGACCTACTAATCCAAGTAAACTTTACTCGCCCTATCCTAATTTAGCATTATTAGCTTCTTTTCTCAATTCAATATTTTCATTGTTACTATCACTATATGATAACCTGTGGTTTTATATTGTTATTTGTATTGTAGATTCGTAAGTTTATCATAAAAAATAGTTTGTGTCTTTTCATGAGTACCATTTCTAAAAAATGGGAAGATTACTATGAAAAAATTCAAATTCATATCGTAGTGTTCGTCTATGTTTGGATCAAATGTCGATTATGGTGTTGCAAAGAAGACTGGAAGATTATTATAAAAAGTATGTATTTTTTATTCATGTTTTTATAACTACTCTGCTTAATTTTTGCTTTCTTAAATGATATTGATGGACTATGTGTTGAGGATGATATGAATAAATCGAGAGGATGTAAATTGATTGTACTGAATTATTTTCGTATTGTAATAAGCTAATTAACTACTCTTAACTCGGATTTTTATGAAACTTAGAATGGCGGGATATGTATCCAAATTACTATGTATGAATTAGCTTTGTAAGAAAGGCAACTGTGGAGCTAATAAGCTCGGTTCTTTTAATCACTTAAATAATTACTGATATTTTTCCTCGACAATGTCTTCCTTACAACGACAACTATATCCGTCTTAATATTATAAGAGGTCAAATAACTTTAATTTCATGTGGTTAGTTGGAACTTAGAGGTGGCAAATAGGTCAATGATCGAGGTCATTTTGGGTTGATCATTTTGGGTAGGTCCGAGTTATTTTGGATTGCAAGCCTATTTCTGGTGACATGTTATCGGTCCGCTTTGGGTTTGAGACACTTTGGGATGAGTCATTAAGGTTGAGTCATTTTCGTGTATGAGTGATTTGGGTGAGTCTTTTTCGTGTATAAGTTATCTGAGTCGGGTCATTTTCAGGTATAAGCCATTTAGATGGGGACATTAGCATTAATATACTAATTTCACCAACATAAAGTATTTTACAAATTATTTAATTTATCATGAAGTATTCTAACCTATAAATCCTCTGTTTTGATGTAAGTAATAGATGTAATACTAATATATACTTATGATTTAACATCAATCTTTTCAGGTGGATCAGGTTCAAGTTATATTTAGGTCAAGCAATATATTTTGGGTCACTTTCGGGTCTCGGGTCACTTTGTGAGGTCCAGATGGAAGTATGCATGGGATGCACCTTCTTTTAGATTTTCTCATGCAGTTTGCTTTTATTCTATTTAACTCATTATAGAGGTAAGACGATATATCTTCTTAAATATGAATTTGTGTAGCTCCAGAAGAGACATCGAAAAAATTCCTTGGTGTTTACTACGATGTCTTTACTAAAATCGTTCGTACTCCATTATTTGAATATTTCATAATTAATGGTGATTCGATGACACTAATCACATTTTCAAAGCAATAAGGTAATATGATTTTCTCCTTCGTTCTTACAATTGAAGTTGTCTTCTAGGAAATTGTTGTTATGAGCATGAGGTAGACAATAGTATTCATTTTTTTTTGTCTTTTTAGAAAATTTGAGAATATACAATGTTTTCAATTTTTTAGAATTTCACATCGGAGAGGCGAAGTTCAAAGGAATAATAAAATAGCCTCATGATTTTTTTATTAGATAAGTTTGACGTCCTATATTTATAGTTAAACACTTTTTTTTAGCAAGAAGTTAATAATTGTGAACGCCATAGAATATGAAATTATAAGTTTGTTACTAAATTGTTAATGCCAATTAGTGTTTTATTGTGTCACTATGTTGATTTTGATACATTATTTATTTCAAAAAAATCATTGAGTTTTGTTCATATATTTTGACATTATTTCTACCTTATAAGTTATAACCACATATTAGAAGATAACTGTGAAATTAACAGGTTTAAACCTATTAATTCGATAATTTGAGGGGCCAATCTTTTATGAAGGTACATAACCACCAAAAAATAATTGGGAAAAAATATCGTTGGAATATTAAAATGAATTTTAAATTCAAACAAATGTTTTTCCATTTCACATTTCCTCAAACTTCATGAGAAAAGTTAATACATCGTATACGTTTTTTTATAGCACAATTTTTAGAGAATGTCTTATGTGCGACATAATTCTATTGTGAGAACGTCTCACATGAGAATTTATACAAATTTTGATGAGACAACCGCGCAATTTGCGCGGGTTTAAAACTAGTTTAGTTAAAAGTGAATGATGTTAAAGGATGTAAAAGAATTTGTCTTTTATATATATATATATATATATATATATATATATATATAGTTATAGTTATAGTTATAGAATATAGATATAAATATAGATTAAATCATCCATTAAAATTAGCATCAATAACTACACCAATTATCACGGATACATATATTGTCGAATTGATCATCATTTACAAAACAAAAACTAAAAAAACAATTGATATATTAAAAGAAATTCCTACCAATTACGTAAGATTATGATCGACATTTTGAAGTTTTTTCGTTATATAAATTATTTAAAAGCAATTCATGTGCATTTGTATTTTACCGTAATATGTAGGTAAATGACATGTATGCCATCATGAAGTTTTATGCTCGTACAAGTTTTGGAAAATAAAAGGTTAACAAAATTCAAGAAAATTATTCATATATTTTGCTCTTTTTTGTTATATTTAAGAAAATTTTCGATATGTTACATAAGTAAGTACAATCATTGATTTGCTGTAAAAATGAAAATATTGATAAAAAAAATACTCCCTTTGTCCCATTAAGATTGCTCCGTTTTATTAAAATATTCATCACATTTAATGAGGAAATGAGGCGATCTTTTTGGGACAGAGATAGTATTATTATATTTGTTCGATTAACATTTTACGTAGAACTAATTCCATTACTCTATGGGTTGAGTTATTTCCTATTTTTGTCTCACATTTCTTTTTGAGCTGAGTTTGATATTTGTCCCACTTCTCATCTATGGAAAAACTTTTTCACATCACTTTATCATCCTACCTTCGCTACTTTTCTTATATTACCCCAATTACTCTTAATTAATTAATATAATATTCATCTCCCATACTTTTCAAGTCCACTCTTTCTCATTTAATTAATATAATATTCATCTGTCTTACTATTTTTTAATCCACCATCACTTTTATTAATATATATATATATGTATATACTTCCTCCTTATTTTCCACCCAAAAAGCATTTGGGACAAAAATAGGAACTCTGAGGGAATATTTAATTATTCTAATTCTGTAAAAAAATCCATATAACGAACTATGTACTGCAGAGTAATATTAATACAACCCCGTAATTTTTCACGGGGCTAAAAACTAGTTAAAATTTAAAACTCAAACAAATCATCCCTCATCAATCATTTATCTAATACGGAGTACTATCTTCTAATAAAGCTATTTGTTCTGCTCTAATTGGGCAAAACAACTCAATCAAGCGACAAACAAAATTAAGAAAGAAGGGAAAGAAGAGAGTCTGTTAAAAAATAGAGGCAATCAATTAACAAATCTTTTAATTAAAAAAAACTCAAATCAATTAAGAAAAAATGGAGAAAAGAGGAAAAATTCCTCACCTCCCACCTCGGTTCATCTTCCCCTTCCATTCATCTTTCCCTTTCATAATTTATTCATAAGTGTATTATCACCTACAACAATGGATACAAAAATTATTATAAAGCATGAACCTCAATATGGCACCCAGTGTACAACCAAAATGACCCGATTAGACCTATAACCAAACCTCAATATGAACCTCAGTGTACCATCCAAACAGAATTAGAGATTGCGGTAAACATAAGAATTAAAAAGAAGAAGAGAAAGCTAGATAAGGGGGAAGTGAATAATTATTATGTTCAACTACAATTAATATATTGTTTATATTTTAGAACAAAACTAACATACCCAAAATGGGTTATAGGTCTGAAATAATAGTACAAGAAGCAAACGTAACAATAGAAACCGTGGAAGAAAAGAAGCCAAAATTTGAAAATGTCAACTAAAGACGCAAACGAAAAACTAAGAAAGATCAAAGTAGTGATACTTCAGTATGATTACATTTTCCGATAAAAGTAAAAAAAAAAACGAATTATTAGTTTTTATGCATTAAATCTTATAACGTTATATCTTATTTTCATCGATAATCACTTACTTACGTTCTTACAAACACACTTTCAGTCTAATTCACCTTACTACACTTGTGACATGTTTCGGCACCTTCAATCCACATTTTTCTACCATTCATTTAACATACATGTCATATATATTTTCGTAACTTGAATCGTTCAATCTTTCTAAGCTCCGTTCTATTCACAATTTAAAAATGCTTGTGGAAGTAATAAACTTACAAAGACATGAAATCAAAACAAAAAATGTATAAATAATAAAATAGATATTGGACAATGAGGTTGAAATATGGAACTATGATTTATAAAGGTCATAAAACAATATAGTCCCGTGCGGTGCACGGGTATGGCGACTAGTTGTTATTATTATTATTATTATTATTATTATTATTAATTTTTTTTTTTTTATAAAAACCAGAACTTGTATTAAGATCGAAACAAATTACAAGAAATTAGTGGGTAGCCGAGATACTATCTGGGCACCCACTCCCTTATTATTATTATTATTATTATTATTATAAGAGAAATTTTATTGAAGAATCAAAACGTAGTTTACAAAAAATCGGTGGGTAGTCGAGATACAGTCTGGGCCCCCACCCCCTTAGCTAAAGCAAAGTCAAGTCTGGTAAAAATAAAAGGAGCAGCTCGTGCTCCGGCATCCTGCGCTATCGAAAATTTCTGAATCCTCTTGAGTAAGCCGATAGCATCCGCCTCCAATTCCCCCAGCGAAGAAAAGGAAAAGGGTAAAAACCCATACCCGAGCCCCGAGCATAGGTCCCTGTACTTAGCGCATTTACGCCGAGCAGCGTCGCCCACAACACGGCCTGGCGCGAAATTAGAGAGCCCGGACTGAGTCAAAGGAGAATACCCGGTAAGATCTACGCAACCCTGTCCCACGAATAAAGAAGCAAATCTGCATGACGCAAGGATCTGTCATGATCATCAATCAAACCAATATCGATCTCCTTGCTAGCCGAGACCCCAGAACGGAAACAGATATCCAAAAGAGTGTCACGAACGAGGTTATGTCGATGTTTAATACCGACAGCCCTCGCGCAAGACACGACATGGTCCCCATAAATATCGCCGCCAAAAACCCGAGAGCAGGCAGAACACGGCCCAGGCACAGAAAACAAGGGAATGCCCAACCTGTAATACCCCGTTATTTTCTGAGTCAACTTTAAAGTTTGACTTTTCTACTTTTATTTAAATCGGATTTTTAAGTTCGAAAAATATTTTTAATGTCGTTATAATTATTAAAGTATTTTGGGTCGTCTTATAATAAATCGGTTTTGGACTGTTTTAAAAAGTGGAACGTTATTTAATAAACCAACTTTGTACCGGATTCGACTTTGAGTCAAACACAATTAGGAAAGAAGAAAAAAAAAGGAAAAAAAACACTATATATAAAACCCCGTACCCCTTATTCACCCATTCAACTCACCTTTCTTCCTTCTTTCTCCCCGCTGCCTGCACACTCTTTCTTGTCCCTTTTCTTTCGTCCCAATCAATTGTCCAGTAATCAATCGCTGATCTTGTTTCCGTCAACACGTTTTTTTACATCCGTCTTAATCAAATTCTTGTGGATTCGAGGAGAAAGAATTTTTGGATTAATACTAGCTGAGTTGTGACCGTCTCGAGAGGTAAGGACGTTTTGACCTTTTCACTTTTAAGTAAAGAGCATGTTCGGTTTAAATTATATTTTTGAGACGGTTTTATAATTATTTTGTCAACGATGAATTTTTATGATACTCTTGTAATATTTTGGATATTAGAACTTTGTGACAAGTCATATATTGGAATTATTTTGGTACAATTTTGGTGGTTATAACAGACTCTGGGAGCTCTGTTGGTCTATGAGGTTAAGGTGCGTCTGAGACGTCCCTGGGATTTCGTCCCGAAACTGAACTCCTGGCCCGAGTTGTGTTAAGTGGGGTTTTGTCCGGCCCCCACTTGCTAGGTAGTTAGACTTCCTCCTTTGGCAGCCTCATCCTACTGACTGCCCAAATGTGAGTAGTGCGCACTATAGTAAGTCTAGCTAAGCATAGGTGGTACCTCTAGATCGTGCAAAAGGGTAGGACCTTGGCACACAGGTGGTGACAAAATATTTTGGTTGGTTTTGGTTTTGACTACCGTTTTACAGTACTTTTGGTTTGGTATTGAGACAATAGTATTTGACTCTGATTTCAGTTTACTACAATTATAATTATTGTTTTACGTTTTCAATATAATATATTTTACTCAGCTTTGCTGACGTCCTTTTGTTTTGGGTCGTTCCCCCGCTGGAACTTGTACCTATTTGTGTTTTGGGTACAGTTGATAGGTACAATTAATATGCTGCATGGGTGCATTTGGTTCGGGATGCTGAGCGATGAAGGATTTAATTATTTAACGTTTACCTCCGAATTATTTATATTTATGTTGAATTTTGGGTTGAAGCTGTTTTAAACCGTTTTGGATTTTGTGGGACTTAAGTCTTCCGCTGCAACGTTTTCATTTAATTATTTATCTGATTTACATTTCTTTTTAATACATATAATATTCTTTTGCCTTGCATTTGGCCTTGTGAGCTAAATGCGGAGTAACAGCTTTAAATTTTCCTATTTTATTCTTCTATTTTGGTCGCAAAAATTTAGGGCTGTTACAGTTGGTATCAGAGCAATAGGTCTTTCCGAAATGTTTTGCAAAATTTGAAATGGTTTTTAAAAAAAATATATATTTCTACTACCTTTAAAAAAAAAAAACTGCCTGAAATTTTTTATTTTATTTTTTAACCGAGAGTGTTGGGTGGATTGGGTGCATTGCATACGCATAAATATTACGTTTATATATATATATATATATTTGTCATGCTTTAGTACTATTACCCCTGTCTTATTGAACTGCGATCGAAGTGAGCTCTATATATGTTATTATTTGAGATATAAGCATCTTATGCTTAAACTTATTGGGATGTCGTATATTGGAAAGTTTATGTCATGAATAAAGAGAAAGTTGAGAATATAAACATTGTTTTGGGTAATTTTGATCATGGTGCATCTCGCTCTTTTATTTCAGTGGATAAATTGAATGTGGAAATCTAGTGAAATTGTGGATTTTGATTTTTGTCAGACATTTGTGGACTTAGTAAACCATAAAAAGATGTACAAGGATGTGTCTTTGTTTTTGGGTGATCATGATTTTAAGCAGACTTGTTAGAATTCTCATTACCTTACCTTGATGTGATTTTTGAGGATGGATTGGCTCAAATCACGTCGAGCTAATATTGATTGTGGACATAGTAAAGTTTCCTTACGAGGACCTAAAAATGTGAGAGTATCTTATTGGACATAGATTATTTATCTAGGGAAGCTGAGTTGATTTTTGTGTCATGTAAGAGATTTGAGGTTTGAATATCCTGATTTGAGTTAAGTTCCAATAGTGAGTGAGTTTGTTGAGGAAATATCGAGAATGCCTCCAAGTAAGGAAGTTGAGTTCAAGATTATTGACCGGGTGCTAAGGATGGGTCCAATTGTTAAATCACTACACTGTATGACACCTTAGAAATGCTAGAATTTAAGAAACAATTAGATGAACTGATGGAGAAATGATATATTTAAGCCTAGTGTGTTGCCTTGGGGTGCCCCGTCTTATTTGTGAAAAAGAATGATGGAACTTTGAAGATGTATATTGATTATCGAGAATTGAATTAAGTTATTATAGAATAGGAATCTCTTACCTGAAATGGATGATTTATTTAACCAGTTGAAGGGGGCCTATGTTTCTCTAAAATTGAATTGCGATTTGGAAACCAATAATCTATTATAGCGTTTGAGGATATACCTAAGACTACAATTTCTGCTAGATATGACTATTGTGAGTTACTGTGACGCCTTTTGGGTTGGCTAGTGCACTTGATGTATTTATGGATTTGATGAACCGAACTTTGAGGACTTACCTTGATAAATTTGTTGTGATATTCATTATTGATGACATAGTGATTTATTCAAGAATGAAGAAGAGCATGAGGAACATTTACGGATTGTCTTAGGCATCTTGAGAGAAAAATAGTAATTTATAAATTTTCGAGGTGTGAGAATTTTGGCTGGATCAAGTAACTTTTCTTGGGCATAATATATATAAGGATGGAGTATTAGTAGATCCTGTTAAGATTGTTAAGGAGTGACCTAACCCGGAATCTGTGACTCAAATTCGTAACTTTTGGGCTTAGCTGGTTACTATAGGAGATTTGTGAAGGATTTTTCCAAAATAGTCAGATTAATGACTGCACGGATGTAGGAAGCCATAAAATTTCATTGGGATGAGGGGTGTGAGGAATCGTTTTGAATTTTAAAGGAAAAATTGATCACTACTTTAGGATTGGCCTTACCGGATGGAAATGAAGTTTCTGGAGTTTATACCTATGCATTTTAAGAATGGATTAGCTAGTTAGTGTTTTTCAGCAGAATAAGAAAGTGATTGCTTATGCATTTAGGCAGTTGAACCTTTAAAAAAAATTATAACCCTACTTATGGAAAATTTACCCTACTTGTGATTTAGAGTTAGCAATCGTAGTCGTTACTTTGAAAATTTGGAGACATTATCTGTTTGGTGTACTCTTTAAAGTTTTTATGATCGTAAATTTTAAAGATATATATTTACCCATTAGGAACTAATCGTGAGATAGAAGAGGTGGTTGGATTAGATTAAGGATTATAAGAGCGGAATTTAGTATCATATAAGAAATGTCAATGTTGTGGCTGATGCCTGGAGTAAATTTGTTTTCATACAAAACTGTTAGTGATGTACCATGATAAGTTGAGGGAAGAGTTTCTGATATTTGGGATCAAAATGGCAAAATTAGCAACCCCGTCTAGTATGTTATTTGTTGAGAGAGAATGGATGAGTGTTATTAGAGAGTTACAAGGTGATGACAAATTTTTCTAGGATAAATTGGTTGGTGAATGAGTTTGCCTTGTCAAGCGTGATGAGAATGGATTTATTAAGTGTTGAGATAGAATTTGCGTACCTAACCACAAGGAATTAAAGGAAAAAATGTATTATGTTTATTTGGGAGGTGATAAAATGCATGCGGATTTGAAATTAGATTTTGATGGTCTAGTTTGAAGAAACAAATTGCAGATTTTGTGGCTCGATACTTGTTATTTTAGAAGTTAAGAGTGAACATATGAGACCTCAGGGAGAGCTAGATCCTTTAGGAGTTTCCGAGTCGAAGTGAATTTTAATCTTTATGGATTTTATAGTTGGGTTGTCAAGGTCACAGGAAGGTAATAATATGATTTGGGGTTATAATTAATAGGTTACATGAGAGTGTACATTTATTCCAATGAAAGATACATGAGAGTAAAAGCAACTTGTGGATGCTTATATACATTATGTGGTAAGACTTCATGTAGTTTCAAAGAATATTTTATTATATAGCGATACAGTTTTGTTTAATTATTTTGGGAGAAATTTCAGATAGCTTTGAGAAAGTTTATGGTGAGCGTATCATTTTATCCAACTATTGATGGTCAAACTGAAAGGACAAATCCAATATTTGAGGACATAGTTACTACCCTACAATTTAAAGGAGACTAGAAGGATAAGTAGATTTTATTGAGTTCTCATATAATAATAGTTACTAGCCTACAATTCAGATAACACCATTTGAGGCTTTGTACGGACACAAGTATAGGAGTCCGGTGTGTTTGGGATGATATTGGCGAATCTGTGGTTTAAGAAGCGAGTTTATAATTGAGATGGTTGAGCATGTTAGGATTATGCCAAATAGGATAAAAGCGGATTAAGACCGTCAAAAGAGCTATGTAACTAAAACTAGTAGGCATGTGGAATTTGATGTTGGTGATAAAAAGTTTTTTTTCGTGTTTCTTCTACTAAGGAGTATTGAGGCTTGGTAAGGAGAGCAAGTTGAGCCCAAAGTGTATTGGTCCGTCTGAAATTTTGGAGCGTTTTGGCGAGATGACTTACCGACTTGACTTATTAGCTGATTTAGAACGAGTACATGAGGTGTTCCATGTCTCCCAACTAGGGAAATGTATTAGTGATCCATTACATGTTTTAATTTAGATCCTAGAACTCATTGGGCTTGATAAGACTATGACTTATGAAGAGACTTATGTTCATATTTTGGATAGTAAGGTGCGTAAAACCCGTAGAGGTGAAACAAAAATGTTCAAATTTTGTGGAACAATAACAAATGTGGAGGAGACTACTTGGGAAGTTGGATGAACCATGATATAAATACCCTCTTCTGCTTAAGATTATTTTCGTGCTTCGTGGACGAAGCTTTGTTTTAAGGGGGATAGAAATATGCATGACTAAATTGCTTTATGTTAATTTGACATTATTCTTGTGAGGTTTCATGGTATTATTGTTTATCGGTTACAAATATGGATATATTGGTTATTGTTGGTACTTAAATAACACAACGACATTGATTATTTGTTGTTACTCGAAATTGATTTATTCACATATATTGTTGGTTTACTTGTGCTCAACGCACATATTATTGGTTGTTTGTGCTCAACGCACATATTCTGGATATTGGTGGTTTGTTTGTGCTCAACGCACATATTGGTGATTTTGTGCTCAACGCACGTATTGTTGGTTTGGTAGTGTTAACCATATTTATTTGATTGATTGATTGATTTTGTGCGCAACGCACTTGTAAAATGGTTGAACTTGTGAATTTCAAAATTTTGAAATAATTTAAATATTTTTGTCCGGCGTGCTCTTGACTTGACAAGTGATACTCTTATCGTATGGGAATTTTGGTGGTCTCGAACTTTGGTATTATCTTATGGAATTAGGTGATCTTATCTTGTGGATTTAGATGGTTGTGAAGTTGTATACTTTGAAATGAAGTTGTATACTTTGAAATTTGAGGAATTAGGTGCTCTTCGATTTTTGAGGAAACTAGAAATGCGAGATATGTTTGAGGTTGTGTATTTAATTTGACGGATTTTGGATATATGGAGCAAAAGATTTATTTTGGATATACATGTGGATTTTGGTTATATGGAGTGATCCGGTCATTTTGGACATTTGTGAGTAATGTGAGACTTTATTTTCGAGGATGAGTTTAAACTTCGAGGACGAAGTTTTGTTTTAAGGAGGGAAGTCTGTAATACCCCGTTATTTTCTGAGTCAACTTTAAAGTTTGACTTTTCTACTTTTATTTAAATCGGATTTTTAAGTTCGAAAAATATTTTTAATGTCGTTATAATTATTAAAGTATTTTGGGTCGTCTTATAATAAATCGGTTTTGGACTATTTTAAAAAGTGGAACGTTATTTAATAAACCGACTTTGTACCGGATTCGACTTTGAGTCAAACACAATTAGGAAAGAAGAAAAAAAAAAGGAAAAAAAAACACTATATATAAAACCCCGTACCCCTTATTCACCCATTCAACTCACCTTTCTTCCTTCTTTCTCCCCGCTGCCTGCACACTCTTTCTTGTCCCTTTTCTTTCGTCCCAATCAATTGTCCAGTAATCAATCGCTGATCTTGTTTCCGTCAACACGTTTTTTTACATCCGTCTTAATCAAATTCTTGTGGATTCGAGGAGAAAGAATTTTTGGATTAATACTAGCTGAGTTGTGACCGTCTCGAGAGGTAAGGACGTTTTGACCTTTTCACTTTTAAGTAAAGAGCATGTTCGGTTTAAATTATATTTTTGAGACGGTTTTATAATTATTTTGTCAACGATGAATTTTTATGATACTCTTGTAATATTTTGGATATTAGAACTTTGTGACAAGTCATATATTGGAATTATTTTGGTACAATTTTGGTGGTTATAACAGACTCTGGGAGCTCTGTTGGTCTATGAGGTTAAGGTGCGTCTGAGACGTCCCTGGGATTTCGTCCCGAAACTGAACTCCTGGCCCGAGTTGTGTTAAGTGGGGTTTTGTCCGGCCCCCACTTGCTAGGTAGTTAGACTTCCTCCTTTGGCAGCCTCATCCTACTGACTGCCCAAATGTGAGTAGTGCGCACTATAGTAAGTCTAGCTAAGCATAGGTGGTACCTCTAGATCGTGCAAAAGGGTAGGACCTTGGCACACAGGTGGTGACAAAATATTTTGGTTGGTTTTGGTTTTGACTACCGTTTTACAGTACTTTTGGTTTGGTATTGAGACAATAGTATTTGACTCTGATTTCAGTTTACTACAATTATAATTATTGTTTTACGTTTTCAATATAATATATTTTACTCAGCTTTGCTGACGTCCTTTTGTTTTGGGTCGTTCCCCCGCTGGAACTTGTACCTATTTGTGTTTTGGGTACAGTTGATAGGTACAATTAATATGCTGCATGGGTGCATTTGGTTCGGGATGCTGAGCGATGAAGGATTTAATTATTTAACGTTTACCTCCGAATTATTTATATTTATGTTGAATTTTGGGTTGAAGCTGTTTTAAACCGTTTTGGATTTTGTGGGACTTAAGTCTTCCGCTGCAACGTTTTCATTTAATTATTTATCTGATTTACATTTCTTTTTAATACATATAATATTCTTTTGCCTTGCATTTGGCCTTGTGAGCTAAATGCGGAGTAACAGCTTTAAATTTTCCTATTTTATTCTTCTATTTTGGTCGCAAAAATTTAGGGCTGTTACAGTTGGTATCAGAGCAATAGGTCTTTCCGAAATGTTTTGCAAAATTTGAAATGGTTTTTAAAAAAATATATATATTTCTACTACCTTTAAAAAAAAAAAACTGCCTGAAATTTTTTATTTTATTTTTTAACCGAGAGTGTTGGGTGGATTGGGTGCATTGCATACGCATAAATATTACGTTTATATATATATATATATTTGTCATGCTTTAGTACTATTACCCCTGTCTTATTGAACTGCGATCGAAGTGAGCTCTATATATGTTATTATTTGAGATATAAGCATCTTATGCTTAAACTTATTGGGATGTCGTATATTGGAAAGTTTATGTCATGAATAAAGAGAAAGTTGAGAATATAAACATTGTTTTGGGTAATTTTGATCATGGTGCATCTCGCTCTTTTATTTCAGTGGATAAATTGAATGTGGAAATCTAGTGAAATTGTGGATTTTGATTTTTGTCAGACATTTGTGGACTTAGTAAACCATAAAAAGATGTACAAGGATGTGTCTTTGTTTTTGGGTGATCATGATTTTAAGCAGACTTGTTAGAATTCTCATTACCTTACCTTGATGTGATTTTTGAGGATGGATTGGCTCAAATCACGTCGAGCTAATATTGATTGTGGACATAGTAAAGTTTCCTTACGAGGACCTAAAAATGTGAGAGTATCTTATTGGACATAGATTATTTATCTAGGGAAGCTGAGTTGATTTTTGTGTCATGTAAGAGATTTGAGGTTTGAATATCCTGATTTGAGTTAAGTTCCAATAGTGAGTGAGTTTGTTGAGGAAATATCGAGAATGCCTCCAAGTAAGGAAGTTGAGTTCAAGATTATTGACCGGGTGCTAAGGATGGGTCCAATTGTTAAATCACTACACTGTATGACACCTTAGAAATGCTAGAATTTAAGAAACAATTAGATGAACTGATGGAGAAAGGATATATTTAAGCCTAGTGTGTTGCCTTGGGGTGCCCCGTCTTATTTGTGAAAAAGAATGATGGAACTTTGAGGATGTATATTGATTATCGAGAATTGAATTAAGTTATTATAGAATAGGAATCTCTTACCTGAAATGGATGATTTATTTAACCAGTTGAAGGGGGCCTATGTTTCTCTAAAATTGAATTGCGATTTGGAAACCAATAATCTATTATAGCGTTTGAGGATATACCTAAGACTACAATTTCTGCTAGATATGACTATTGTGAGTTACTGTGACGCCTTTTGGGTTGGCTAGTGCACTTGATGTATTTATGGATTTGCAGGACGCAAGGATCTGTCATGATCATCAATCAAACCAATATCGATCTCCTTGCTAGCCGAGACCCCAGAACGGAAACAGATATCCAAAAGAGTGTCACGAACGAGGTTATGTCGATGTTTAATACCGACAGCCCTCGCGCAAGACACGACATGGTCCCCATAAATATCGCCGCCAAAAACCCGAGAGCAGGCAGAACACGGCCCAGGCACAGAAAACAAGGGAATGCCCAACCGATAGCTAAGCACACATCGGTACGTCCGACCGTTCATAGTCTGACCCAGCCCAAAAATAGGGACAGCGCGGAGCCAATCAGAAGCATGATGGCCTTGCTGAGACTTCCATAAGGCAACCTGACGGGAGGTCAAGGAGAAATCTGATTCCGCAGTAGCCACAACCCTCGTGAAATATATATCTGCCAAAAACTTCATTAGTTTGGGGGCAGCGATCTCACTTGGATTACACTCAACAGAACCCAGAACCTCTTTAAGCCTACACAAGGCCGCATCGAAAGTCGGGCCAGGGGTCAGCACGCCCGCAGCGTAGCCAGCAAACCCGCAGATTGCAGAGGGGATGCCACAAAAGCATAATGTAGGACATCCCCAGCGGCATACACCCCCAACCCCCCAAAGGAAAAGGGAAGAGTGGCAAGCCGCCACTGCCAATCCCCAAACCCCGGCCCAGACGCAATAGCAACACGCTCTAAATGAGAACGAAGAGCCGCGTCAAAAGCAAGCTGAGCCGACTCAAAAATAGTCGGTGGGCAAGTACGCAAAGCAAAATAAGTTTGGAGATACCAGTATAGGCCCGGAGCAACAGCAACAGCAACTCACACTGCGGATCATCAAGCAGAGCGACGGAACCCATAAGAGCGATAGTTCTAGTCACTCTACTCATCACGAGCTCACTGCTGAAATCATGGCTCGCACTAACAGGCCCACCAAGGACTTTGACACCACGCATCGGTCTGGCGATAGTAAAGGGAAAGACACCGGAGAGCCTGCTCCTAGGATCTTCCGAAGGCCAAAAAACCTCGGTTTTACTGACATTAAGATGAAGTCCCGAACGAGGACCATCATCCAAAATCAGTTCCAAAACCTTCCCCAAAATCAAGGTGTCCCCAACTATGGTGCCATCATCCAAGTACCAAGCCTGCAGCCTCAAGTCAAAAGAGTCCCGGATCTTACAAACCAAGGGATGTAACACCAAAGAAAAAAGCAGAGGACCCAAAGGATCACCCTGCTAGACCCCCTGACAAGACCACAGGCTGTGCTCACCATAATATAATCGGGCATGACTAGAATAACAAAATTCCACCCACCGGGAGAGAACAGGGCAGTGGTAACGAACCTCTCGTAACATGATTTCTCGATCGACCATGTTAAAAGCATTCTCAAAATCCACCAAGCCCCGATACCCCAACCCCAAACTGAAGGCCAGAAAAATAGCCACTCAATTATTATTATTATTATTATTATTATTATTATTATTCCAACTCAATGACATATGAACTCACTTAATTGTACCTAGTGTTAACAATTAGATTAAGACATCTTTGATTGATCATTAAGTATTATAGCATGTGAAGTAAATCATCCTGGTCGTAGCAATTGGCATAAAGAATACCCAATTCAATCCAGTTAGTGTGATCCGATTCGATTCACTTGTACTCTATTTTGGGTCTGAGAATGGGTAGAACTAGAAGTGCAGAAGCCGGATATATTAAAAAAATGAATGAAGATCGTGATCCGTAATTGAAGGCCGAAGTGAAGAGGGAGGGAGGGAGGGAGAGAGAGAGAGGAAGGGAGAAGAAAATAATAATTTGAAGAAGTTAGTTAGTTTATCATCCAATTCTTTGCTTGCTTCTTTCTCTCGCCTTCCCTCACATGTGTGTCTTCTGCTTCTTACGTGCTACTCTCTCTCTCTCTCTCTCTCTCTCTCTCTCTGCTCTATTTATTCGTCAATAACTTGCTTATACGTTAACCAAAGGCAACAAACTTAACTCTCAGGCACGTTCTTCTTTCTCACCATTATTTCCCAACTCCGATTAATGTCTTTTTTGCATCATACTTTGTATTCATCAATTTGTGGATCAACTTCTACAAAGTTTGCACCTTTTTCCCTGTTCAATATATATTGTTGGTTCATGTTTTTGTTTTTGTTTTTGTGGCTCTCTGCACTTTTGACCTTCATTCTAAATTCCATACCACATTCTGATTTCTATTTATATGTTTTCCGTTCATGCTTCCTCATCAATGCTGCTTACCCAGGAGGATTTAATTAAGATATACTCCCTCCGATTTTTATTTATTGCCCCATTTCAATAAAATACTTCTCGCATGTATTCATGAAATGGGGCGATAAATAAAACCGTTGTTGTTGTTGTTGCTGTTGCTGTTGCTGTTGCCGTTGCTGTTGCTGTTGTTGTTGTTTAGATAAAATGGGTGGCTTCAAAGGATTCATTTGAAATTGTTTGAATCCCATCTGGTGGATGTATTATGTATAAATCTCATCTGACGGATTTAGGAATGTAGGATGTCATCAATTTCATATGCTTCTCACTCACTTCTGCCATTATATTATACCGGTCCTTCCCCCATTTACTCTCAAAACCAGGATCATTTCATGCCACTACTTATCCTAACCCTAGCTTTTTCATACCCCTGCTTCCTCAATTATTTAGTTTTACGCCACCCAAAATCCCAAATCCTCTCTACGCCGACACATTGTCTTTTTATTTTTGAAATAAAACCATTTTTGTGATGTCTATACGCCCAATTCTTTCGTGTTTAGGGCTTGCTTGGGTTGGGATGGAGGTAATCATGTAGGGGGTAATGGAGTTCAAAATGAGAAGAAAATGGAGGCGATTGTTGCTTGGTAGTGATATTTTATGGTGTACAGGAGAGAAATGGGAGGAATAATTACACCACATGGGATGATCAATGATGGGAGTAGTCCATTTATCAGGGGGAGTGGGGAATAATGTTTTCCCCTCAAAAGGGGCTATATTACCCTCCTTTTCTTCATTTTTTTCTCCATTTTTTTCTCCGTTTTCTACTTAGCATCATCACTACTCTCCTCCATTTTCTAGTTCATTTTAACTCAATTACCCCTATTCATTACCTTCATCACAAGCGAGCCCTTAGAGGTCAATGTTCTGGGCTGAATGTTCTTCAATATTTGTACACCAAAGTTCTTCCATTTCCACTTACAGTTTTAATCTATTTTATATAGGTGTAGCTACTGGGCGGTGATGCAAGTTGGTTGAGTTTGTCTTCGTTAAACTTGGTGTTCAAATGAGAACAGCTCCTATGTGTTTTGCTGTCTTTCGAGTTCCTAGATGCAATGTTTACTCTTGGGTCAACACATGGCGGAATGGGTTTGACAACTGGAATAGTGCATATAAAGAAGGCTATAATGTTCGGGTATTAAGTTCCGTAGTGTGTGAACAAGGAGCAAGCAGAAGGTGGACCAGAAGACGGATAACCACGATTGATGAAGGAAAAGGCAAAAAGGTTTTGAGTAGTGCTGCCAACATTAGGCATGGAGGAGTAACTGATGAATTAATCACTTCAGTGAGTAGAAACTTAACTATAGAGAAAACAGATGATAGGAATAACCAACAGATACCGTGTACAGATGTTCGCCAATTGATAGCCAAGAATAAGGAATTGGCTGAGCTTGGAACTTTTATCGCCTTCGATCTAGAAACAACTGGTTTAAGTCGAGATAAAGAAAAAATCATTGAGATTGGGCTCGTAGATATGGAAGGTGGTGAGAAAAGCACCTTTCACACCCTGGTTAACCCTGGACGCGCGGTATGGAATAGTGAAATCCATGGTATCACTACAAAGATGGTCACTGAACCTGGTGTTCCAAGGTACTCTCTGTCCTCCTAAATGTCTATAAGTTCTTGATTCACATTGCATAACTTGGACATTTGCCATTTGGCTTGGGTCAATACACATTCTCTTTTACAAATCGTTTCGACAGCTTGATATCCAAATATATCTAAAAATCAAGTGTTAAGTCATACTCCATATCATATATTGAATGGATTTCTTAAGCTGGCTTTTTTGTGGGCTGGTCTGCGACAATCAAGTTTCAACTTATGGATGTGTCAGTGAACTAACTCCATTTTTACGTGGACGGCGTAGGATGGAGGAGCTTATTCCGATCTTATTACAGTTTGTGAAAAGTCGGGAGAAGCCAGGGGGGTTTGTGGTTTTGGTAGCTCATAATGCTTGGACTTTTGATGTACCATTCTTGATTAATGAATTTGCTCGCTGCAACATTGAAATCCCTTCTCATTGGGTGTTTCTAGACACGCTTCCTCTTGCACGTCAGCTGTGGAAATCCAAAGGTGACCGTCCCATCTTTGACTTTGCTCATTTCTGAGTTTGGCTGTGAATGTTTATTTATATTTATACGAGGGAGATGTTTTTTGATTCAGGGTTCAAGGGTAGAGGGATGTGCTCACAGCAAAAACTGTGTGAGCATTATGAAATCCAGATAGAGGGGTCGGCTCACAGAGCCAAGTCAGACGCGGTTGCTTTGACAAAGGTGCTTAACAAGCTTTCATTCGAAATGAATCTCTCAAAAGCTGTTCTTGTACAGGAGTCGTTCACAGCGGATGAAGTAAGGAATAGAAGCACGAAGAAGGGAAAAGATGTCACCTAGAAGTTGTTTCTGCATCTCATCTCATTCATTGACTGTATTATCCATTGTTGTAAAATCGTGGTGCTGATTATTATTCAGACTCCAGCTGAATCAATCATTGTATTCCAATTTGTTCACATTTATAGAAAAATGAAGCAAAGCTAGAATAGAGTTCATTGAGGTCTTTCTCTTACTATAGTTTCTCAACTGTATGATGTAACATTATGAAGAACATCTACGACTCTACGCAGCAAGAGTCGTCAATAGAGCTGATAAAAAAACTCATGCACATCGGAATAAAATGCTGTTTTCAAGGATCAATTTCAGATCTCCCTCTTTACTAGAATAGACCTTAGTTATATACACCAAGTGAGGCCTTTCGAAAGACAAGTTCCATGGCCAGTGTTAAAGAGAATACAACGGTTTTGGTTGATATGATTAATTAGTTTATAAAAAATGTAACTAAAAATCTGTCTTTTACTAATAAAAACTTAGGCACAATGATATGACTCTTTATAGCTTTTCATAAGATTAGAATAAACATTATTGTAATTATTGTACTTCTTCCATTTTTATCTTCCCATCTTATTATAATATTTCATCCATATATTGAGTATCTTCTCATCTTATTATTATACTCCATCGATATATTGAGAAAGTGGGAAGATATAAAAAAATGGAGGAAGTAATTGGTACATAAATTTTTGATATTATAATGCAAAAAAGTCAAATAAACCAGAGGAGAGCTAATTTATGGAGAGTACCACGTAGTAGTGTTAAGTGCTCCGTATAAAACATGAAAGTACAAGCAAAACCATAAAAATGCTCTTGTTGAGAGTCGAACTCAAGACCTCCCGCTTACTAAACGGGTGCTCTAACCAACTGAGCTACAAGAGCATGTTGTCCCAAGGAACTCCATTTCGTTATTTATTAGCTCTAGAACTAGAATCAATATTTGGCAAACCTGACCCAACTCGAAACCCAAGTAAAATTGATCCGACCTGACCCGAAATGTAGTGACATGACCCGACTCGATGATGACCCGTAACCCGATATGACCCCCTTCAGGCCCATCCGAACCCGGACCCGTAACCCGAAATAACCCAATAAATTATCTGACCTGACCGACCCGAAAGCTGACCTGACTCGACTTGAAAGCTGACCCGACCTGAAAATGACCCGACCCAAAAGCTGACCAGATGTGATCCAATGAAGATAAAAAAATAATTTTAAATTAAAATATTATTTAATTTTTTTCTCCAACCAAACATCGTTAAAAAAACAAAAAAATACGGAGTAACTTTCAAATATTAAATAAAAAATGTTTTAAAATATATTAATCACACCTAAGTCAACTCGTTAATTAATGATCCGACAAGACCTGATCCGACCCGACCCAGACCTGACCCAAACTCGACCTGATCCGTCCAATTTCCACTCCAAGACATTTTATAAAATTAATTATTCGTAGTTTTATCACAGCTAATTATGGTTATATATGGTTTCATATAAAATTTACACATGTCTACCAAAACTATTGAAAACAACAATGAAAATTGGAAATAATTTGTATCAAATAATATAGTCATATATATTCCGTAGATAATAAACAATCAAATTCTCGAATAAATGATAAATAATAATAAAAAATCGTATACTGAATTGATGGTTTAAACTAGACCAGCCCTAACAAAACATAGTCTGATCCGAACATGACTCGACCTGATAATGACCCGAACCCGATAGTGACCCAACCCGGGAATGACCCGAACCCGACCCAAACTCGGATGACCCGACAGCTCAACCCGAATGACCCGACCCGGAAGTGATCCAAAACCAACCCGACCCAAACCCGACACAAAAGTTGACCTGACTAACCCAACCCGTAAGCGACCCGAAATTCCAAACCCGACCCAATGATGACCCGACCTGATATGACCCGACCCGACCCACCCAATTGTCACCTCTTGTACCACTCGTAAGTCGTACCGATTAACTCGTAAGTAGGGATGACAACGGGTCAGGTCTGAACCTAGTCCACCAGACCCAAATCCTGACTCGAAGTTTGAACTTTGAATCCAGACCCAACTCAGACCCAACTCGGACCCAACCGGGTACAAAATCATCGTACCCAAATTTGTCGGATCCGAACCGGGTCTGGGTCTACCCATGGGTCCTCATCCATTCTTAAAAAAAAGAAGACAAAAGCAACAATGCGGCAACCATTCAAAGCATATCACTTCCACTATTGCATTCAACTGGGATTTCTAACAATCTATACTGAACAATCGAATTGTTTATCACCTTAAATCACTTTGATGAACAATTAATTAAGGAATGGTGATTAAAGAAAAAACTTAGGGGTGTTTGGTTCGGTATTTATGTTAAGGATAAAGATACAGGATAACTTAGTAGTGTATTCTTTATAGTATATTCTCATATTCTTAGCATATTCTCCTTAATTGTAGATATGATATCTCTTGTGTTTAGGTAACTGTATATCTCTTAGATACAAGGTTACGGCTTATGTATGTCATAGTATCGTGTTTACTGCTTGTATTTATACTTGTCTTATTCTTCAATAATAATTAATCATTCAAGAATACTTGTCTAATATGGTATCAGAGCTTTAATCGCTCCATCCCCGAAAAAATTTAAATCACAAAATACCCTTCTTTTTTCGGCAATCCGCCACCCTTAGCCACCCTGACTGGCTCGACAACAATATTTACCAATCCCCATGATGCTAAGACACCCTTCATTGCCGTCGAATTGGCCGGCATAGAGAAGCTCTCCCCTCTTACCTATCGGGGTTGGTCCAAGACCCTCTCCGATCTCTTCTTTGGGTTCAATCTCATCAAATACCTTGATGGGACCCATACCTGTCCGTCGAAAACTATCCTCCCCGAAGGCGAGAAGGTTGCTTCCGATGGAGGGAAGCCTGTTCCCACCTCTAATCCGGCCTATGAGACGTGGATGCGCCAAGATGCGCTTCTCAAGGCCGCCCTCCGTGGTACTGTATGCTCGGCTATTGCTCCTCTCCTTAATTCGTGCACTTCCTCGGCAGAGATGTGGACCCTTCTTCGCACTACATATGTCAACCCATCTCGTGGGCATATTATGCAACTCAAAGATCGTCTTAAATCCATTGTCAAAGACGATCTCTCAGCAACTGAATATATGCAGTTAATTAGGACCTCTGTGGATGAATTGGCTCAACTTGGGAAGCCTTTGGATGATGAAGACGTCGTTGCCACCGTTCTCCAAGGACTTGATGGTGCTAAATACCGGTCACTTATTGACGCTGTCAAGCACCGGGACACCACTATTTCCTTTGAGGCGCTCCACGAGCGTCTAATACAATATGACCTGTCACTTAAACATTCACCCATAACAAATATACACTCTCCCGCGTCAGCCCATGCTGTGTACAATCAAAAATCACGCAACCCTCCCCGTCCCTCTACTGAAACCGGACTCTTGCCCAACCCCGTCAACCAAACTCTCCCCCCGTTAAAAGGCAAATGCCAATGGTATCACACCCAAGTCATTACCTCAAAAACTATAGTCCCTTTAAGTCCCTTTACCCACACATCGTTGTACCTTCCCGACCCTCCCCATCTCGCAATAACCTACAACGTGCCAATGTTATCTCTGCGACCCCTCCCGCACCTTGGATCATAGGCAGTGGTGCAACCCATCACATCACCCACGACCTCAATAATCTTGCTCTCCATGCTCCTTACGACGGAACCGATGATCTCTTGGTTGGAGACGGCTCTTCCCTTCACATCGCCAATATTGGTTCTTTTTCACTTTCTCTTCCTCACACCTCTCTTAAATTTAATAAAGTTCTTCATGCACCCTTTATCTCAAAAACTATTATTTCCGTATCTCAATTTTGTCTTGATAATTAATGATGCAATTGCTAACTTTTCCCGTGATTCTTGTGTCTTACAGCACCAATTGACGGGTCAAGAGCTTTTTGCTAGGTCAACTTAAGGCGGGCTTATACGAGTGGTGTTACCCGAGTCCCACCCCCACGGCGAATCTCACCTCCACGGCACCATCACACCTTTGGCATCATAGACTCAGTCACCCCTCGTCCCCTATTATTAGTAATATATTTAAATTAGCTAATTTAAATTTCTCGAATAAATTCACGCATTGTAATGCTTGTTTGACTCATAAGAGTCATAAACTTCCGTTTGCTACTAATTCCTTAAAGTCTACTAAGCCACTTGAATTGCTTTATTCCGATGTTTGAACTTCTTCTATTCACTCATTTGATGATTTTAAATATTTTATTGTTTTCGTTGATCACTTTACTCGATACACTTGGATTTATCCTTTAAAAAATAAATCTGACACATTTAATTTTTTTACTCGTTTCCGCGCTCTAGTTGAAAAAAAAATTAATCTTGAAATTATACAAATTTTTTCGGACAATGGAGGGGAATATCTCAAACTTACTCCATCTATCACTAGTAATGACATCACCCTTCTCACTTTCCTTCCACACACACCGGAACACAATGGTCTTGTTGAACGATGTCATCATCAAATTGTCGAGACCAGCTTTGCCCTTCTCACGCATGCTAACATGCCTACATCCTATTGGTCCTATGCCTTCACCACCGCAATCTATCTAATTAACCGCATGCTCACTCGTAATCTTCAAAATATTTCTCCCTTTCTCAAGCTCTTTGGACACAGTCCAAATTACCATAAGCTACGGAGTTTTGGGTGCTTATGCTACCTATGGCTTCGACCATACACTAAGCACAAACTTGAACCTAGGTCCAAGCCGTGTATTTTCATAGGCTATTCCTCTACCCAAAGTGCGTATCACTGTCTTGATCTCACCACCAAACGCATATACACATCTCGTCATGTCCAATTTGTGGAGGATTCTTTCCCTTTTTCCTCCCTCTCTTCTCCAGTCTCTTCACCAGCATCAATGAACGATTAGTGTACCGGTTCCCTCACAATACTCACGCCGCCTTCACCTGCGATGGCCTCGGAGTCCACGCCACCAACTGCTCAGTCTTCACCCACCCTCTGATATTCCCACGACACCTCTCCGTGTCTACACGCGATGGGCCCGTCCTGCTCTCCCTCCCCCTGCTACTGTCCCTAATTCGAACCCTCTGCCCCCACCTATCTCTGCGGCCGAGACCGAGCCCACTGTCCCAACTACACCCTCCAACCCCGACACAACTCGTCCACCCGAGTCCACTCGGCCGACGACTCGTCTTATGAATAAAATTCGTGTCCCAAATCCTAAGTACGCCGCCCTAGCTCACGTTTCCACCGCCACTTCCGCTCCTATCACACTCAAAGCAGCCTTAGCTGATCCGCAATGGCGTTCTGCCTTGGAAGCGGAGTACTCAACGCTTCTAGCCAACAACACTTGGTCTCTTGTCCCACCTAACTCCTCCTACAACGTCATTGGTTGTCGTTGGGTTTTTCGGATCAAGTACAATCCGGATAACACTATTAATAAATATAAAGCTCGACTTGTCGGCAAAGGTTTTCACCAACGTCCAGGTGTTGATTACTCGGAAACTTTTAGCCCCATTGTCAAACCCGTCACAGTTAGACTAATCCTTGCTCTTGCTCTTGCTCTTGCTCTTGCTCGTGGTTGGTCCCTCCGACAACTTGATATCAACAATGCATTTCTTCAAGGTACGCTTACTGAAACTGTCTATATGACCCAACCCCCTGGTTTCATTAATCCTGACTCACCAAACCATGTATGTCGCCTAACCCGTGCTATTTATGGCCTCAAGCAGGCTCCACGGGCCTGGCAGACTGAACTTCACAATTATCTTGTGTCTTATGGTTTTTCTTAGTCTAAATCTGATCTGTCTCTTTTTCTATTTCACAATAACCTAACACCTATCTACCTTCGAGTTTATGTTGATGATATTATAGTTACTAGCCCTCCGTCCTCGTCCATCTCCACCTTCCTTAGTGCCTTTTCTCGTCGTTTCTCCCTAAAAGATTTCGGTTTCCCGGCGTACATCCTCGGAGTTGAGGTCACGCCTACCACCACTGGTCTTCAACTTACCCAAACTAAATATATACATGACATTCTCACATGTTCATCCATGCTTGACTGCAAGCCGGCCACTACTCATATGGCCGCATATCCCCCTCTTCTTCACACCACCGGTTCACCAATTGCCCAGCCCACCAACTATCATGCCTTAATTGGTAGCCTTCAATATCTTTCCCTTACTCGTCTCGACATTGCCTTTATCGTCAATAGGTTGGCCCAATTTATGCAAGATCCCCAGGAGTCTCATCGGTTGGCCCTCAAACGACTTCTTCGTTATCTCAAAAGCACTCTCCAGGTCGGTATCAATTTATTTCGTAGTTCTCCTTTATCTCTTCACGCTTTTTGTGATTCTGATTGGGCAGGTGATAGAAATACCTATGTCTCTACAACTGGTTTTATCATTTATCTAGGACGGAATCCCATTTCCTCGTCCTCCCGTAAGCAACAAGCAATTGGTCTCTCCACTACTGAGACCGAGTTTCGAGCGGTTGCTACTGCCACAATGGAACTTATGTGGCTCCAGTCTCTTCTTTCAGAACTTCGGTTCGCCATTACCGCCCCACCTGTCATCTTTAGTGACAACATTGGGGCTACCACCTACGCTGCAAATTCAGTCTTCCACTCCAGAATGAAACATGTTGCACTTTCTTTCTACTTTGTTCGTGATCTTGTCAATCACAATCGTCTCCATGTTCAGCACATTTCAGCTGCTAACCAGCTCGCTGATCCTCTCACGAAACCTCTTCCACAGCCAGATTTTGAACCGCTTATACGCAAGATCGGTCTTTCCCTTGGAACGTCCTCATTGAGGGAGCGTGTTATAAAGATACAGGATAACTTAGTAGTATATTCTTTATAGTATATTCTCATATTCTTTGCATATTCTCCTTAATTGTAGATATGATATCTCTTGTGTTCAGGTAACTGTATATCTCTTAGATACTAGGTGCTTCTGTATGTCATAGTATCGTGTTTACTGCTTGTATTTATACTTGTCTTATTCTTCAATAATAATTAATCATTCAAGCATACTTGTCTAGTAATTTTGGAATGGATTGAAATAAATTTCATCCATTCTAGTATTTGATTGATAACTTTTGAAATGAAATTAGAAACCCAAGGGTTCTAATTCCACTCTAATATCTTGGAATCTCAAACCATAATATTTACCTTGGATTCCAACTTCATCCCCTGATGCACCATAAAACACATTATACAATCCATTCCAGATCAAACCAAACACCTATTAATAAGCAGATCAAACCAAACACCTATTAATAAGCATTGAGTTCTAATTCCATATCTCTCTGATTTTAGAATCTGTTCTATTCCATTCATGTTGTTTGAACCAAACGACCCCTTAACCTATGCAACTACTATTATCATGTGCCCAATAGGCATATTATAGAAAATCTGTTACAATAATCCCTTATCCCCTATTTATTAAAAGAAAAAATCAGGGGGCAATAATTTTTTTCAACTTTCCCGTCCAATTTCTACCTCTACATTATGGGCTCGTTTGGTTCAGCATGAGAAGATGAAGTTACCGGGAACTTAAATTCACGTGAATTTGTATTTCATGGGAATTACAAAAATATTGTTTGATTGCCATGTGGGAAATGACTTCATGCGGAAAGTTCTACACAGCAAGGGAGGCTTGGTGAGTAACTTCCTTCATTATGGAGGAAGTAACAATTCCTGAAAAGTAGCAATTTCCATGAAATGGGCAACCAAACAGCATCCCAATTTATCCCGATTTAAGAGGGCAACCAAACGAGCCCTAAATAACTTGGGCTTGACAATCACATAAGTTGGGCTTGACAAAGTAACTTTTGATCCAATTTCATTAAAAGTCCAGTTGTACATTATTAATTTATACAATAATCAAACCCTTATAATCTATCAATCATACTCCCTCCGTTCAAATCCAAAAGGTACGTTTGTCTTTTCACACTTGTCGAGACGCGTTTTAGACCGTCAATATCTTTGGTTTTACATTAACAAAAATTATAAAAATTCGATATTCTTAATCTACTTATAAAGACGAATCAAACAATATCCAACATGACTATATTTTCTCTTATAAATTGTCGAGAATATTAACAATTCTCTTGACTTTTGAATAATGTCCAAAAGGGAAGCGTACCTTTGGATTTGATCGGGGGAAGTATCAATTACCAACATTGGAAAAAAGTTACAACATAATAACAAAAAATTCATTTCATGCTTTCTAATAAACCTATCAAACGGGTCAGGTCATACGGGTTGTGTAGAAGACGGGTCAGGTTCAATACATGTTACGAGTCGAATTAGGGTTCGAATGCTAAACATATATAATTTCCGACGACTTTCTTTTTTACAATTAACGTTTTTTTAAAAAAAAATCTTAATATTAATCATACTCCATATTTAATATTAATAATGTCATTAAATTCAATAATTACCATATTTACAAATAAAAATTGTACATATTTTATTTAAATTAGGTATGTGGCCCGTGAAATTCACGGGATTATCTGTTTCAACTTTTTTATCGTATTGTTAATATATTTCTGACCAAGTGTTATCAAATAACTCAAATAAAAATGGTGTCATGGGTGAGCTTACAAAATTCACAAAAAGCAAGTAGTTAATTCATACTCTGTATCTTACAAAATTGAAGGAAATGTTCAAAAAATAAAGCGAATGAAATGTAAAAATAATTCTCAATTATTTATATCCCTTCATTGTTTTTATACTCTATTATTTTTTAGTTATAATATGAATTTTTTAATGCTAAATAATATAATTATTCATATTAACTTTGACTGATCATTATGACGAAAGTGAATTAAATGGTTAAACAACCCAACTATTAATTTTTTTTAGAAAACTATTAAGTTTTCTTAAGAATAATAAATTATGCTTAAGTGAAATATTAGGTTGTGTTTGTCATTTTTTCACTAATTTTTTTAATTGATGATTTACCTTTAATTAGACCCAAATATTAAATACATTACACAAAAAATTGTCATCCTTAGTATGCTACTTAGATGAACACTTTGAAACTTTTTCTTAATCATATTTTTTAAATTTCTTCAACTTTGAATATAAATAAAAGGTCACTCTTATAAATACAAAACGCACGAGATTTCAAATTAACTCGAAATATATTTATTAAAATAATCAATATAAATATAAATTAAAATAAAATTATTATACCTAAAAAATGAGAAATTGCATACTTGATTATTGGCTTCGCATAAGTTCACTAAACAAAAACAAATGCAAAGGATAAAATTAGTACTAAAATTAGAATCAACGAAGAACAATTACGAAACTGAATAGAATATTTATAAAATAGAACAAATGAAATCTGAATAAGAACTCTCAAAATACAAATAGTTTTTTTTCCAACTCCATTATATTGCTTTTATAGGTATATAATGATAATAATGAAGTTCTTCGTAATAAATAGTATAATTATTAATATTAAATTTGATTATTAAGACAAAAGTAAATGAAAAGGTGTGATCTCCAAATGATAATTTTTTTTCAAAAATCATTAACTCTTATTAATAACAATAAATTATTTGTGGTAAAAAAATCAAAATTTCAAAAGGATAAATTTTAAGTAAAAAAATATTGTAAAAAAATTAAACCATCCGCCACGTGGCCTTTGACCGAGTGTGTTAGGAGGCAAGTGTAGTTGTCTCGACATTCATATTAAGGATGAGGCAAAAAACCAAAAAAGAGCAAGACTACTTTTTTTTAAAAGTTAGACCACTTTTTGTGTATTCATGACAATGTCATGCTGGGCTACAGATGCGATTTGACAATAACCGTTAAAGGCTACAATACGCCTAGGTGGGGTAGCTTATCCCCCCAAGTTGGCCGGACTAAAACAACAATGACACAACAACCATAAACAAGATAAACTAAAAAGCAAGCAACCCACCAACATCCCTTAATTCAAACAATCAAGTCCTCATCCTTAACCCCCCAACAAGAAATCTACTCACTAATCATAATGGAAGAAAATAAAACATTAATAAAGGAGAAATTAACTAAAGCATGCATAATAACCAAATCTAAAGAAAATAACAACAGAACAATAAGGAGACTATGATCTCTAACAAAATAAACTAGAGAATAATCTAGAACAACATAAATAAAATCTAGAGATTAGAGAGTGGAAGAGAAATATACCAACCATGAAGATCTACAATAAATAAGAAGATTGCATAAATAAAGGTTGAATCTTTGATGAAGAGAATGAAGAACTTGCCACTAATCCTTCAATAATCCCCACAAATCTTCAAATAAAACTTGAAATATTAATCTTCTACAAACTTCAATGGAGAATCTAGAGAATTGTTGATAAAAACTAGGAAGATCTACTACTAAATTACTATGTAAACTACTAAAATTATAGAGAATTACTACTAGAGTATTAGATGATGGAATGGATGGAGTTACTACACTAATGGTGGGATGGATGGATGGATGCATGGATGCCTTGGGCACTAAATTAGGGTAGACACATATATAGTAATGTCTTAATGAATTGTTAACTTAAAGCCCAAATTCAACTTTTTGCTCCATTAGTGAGACAATCACCCTTTAATCTTCGTGAGGTGGAACTTCACCCTATCGTCCACGGACCAATACCGTCGGGTGAAACTTCACCCGGTGGTTTCACCCGGTGAACTTCTTCAAGTTTTGCAGTTTTTGGACACTTTCACCATCGGGCGAAATTTCGCCCGGTGAGCGAAATTTCGCCCGGTCATTTCGCCCGGTGGAGAAGTTCGGAAAATCTTCGGGGAGGCAAATTTACCGTCGGGCGAAACTTCGCCCGGTGGTGCTTCATTGGATGAAATTTCACACTGTCATTTTTCTGGCCTCTTTTCTTGTCTCATTCTTCGTCGATTGATTGGATGACATTGAACTTTAAGTTGGGTGCTTTGCTCTTTGGACGGTGTTCCCTTCTCTTGTGCTCGTGGAAGCTCGATCGTGATTTCGGTGCCAAATCCTATCAAAATTGATAGGAAAACTACCAAAAACACGTAAAACGCACAAGAGGGACGCTAATGCGAAAAGTACTCAAAATATGGTGATAATCGCACTCTAAACTCGCAAAACGAGGGAAAAATGGATCTAAATGGGAGGAAAAACGGTCTGAATTTAGCACACAACAACAGCGACCCCCTCGTCCTAACACTGGGGATAAGTAATCACACCATCAAACGGTGTATGGTCGACACTGGCGCATACACTAATCTGCTCTACAGGGAAGCCTATGAGAAGATGGGCCTCCAGGCGAGGTACCTCAAGCCTGCGGCAGGCTCATTGTATGGGTTCGGCGGGACAGGCGTGATACCGATGAACACGATCAAGCTGCCCGTTACCTTCGGCGAAGAGGATGCCGCTAGGAATGTACACTCAACTTTCGTGGTCGTTGATGCCAAATCTGCGTCCAACGTATTGATCGGATGCGCCACCCTTGACGAAATCCAGGCGGCGATCTCGATCCGAGCTCTTGCAGTAGCATATGTCTCTGATGCTGGCATGGAGGGTAAGATATACTGTGACCAGAAGTCAGCCAGACACTGTTATTCCGTAGCTATGCAAGGATCCAAAGGTGACCCGAAAAGGAGGAAGAAAATGTATAACTCCTCCACCGACGTCAGTGAGCTTCAGGACAACCAACTGGCCCAACAGGGAACGACTGGCCAACCGGAACCCAGGGGAAAAACATGATGGTGAAGCTAGCAGAGGGGCGACCGGTGCTAGTCAGATCGGGCCTCGATCCAGAATACCAACGTCGGCTAGTCGACCTGCTTAAAGAACATGCAGATGTATTCGCGTATTCCGCGGAAGAAATGGCGAGGGTTGACCCCGAGGTGGCCGTTCATAAGCTAAACGTCGATCCAGTCCCCCGCCCGGTCAAGCAGAAGAAGAGAAACATGTCGGTTGAGAAGGATGACGCCATCCGAGAGGAGGTCGGAAAGTTGTTGAAGATAGGATTTGTCGAGCCATGTGACTACCCGGAGTGGCTCGCAAATGTGGTGATGGTAAAGAAGGCATCCGATTCCTGGCGCATGTGCGTGGATTTTACGAGTCTCAACAAAGCGTGCCCCAAGGATTATTATCCTCTACCACGAATTGACCAGTTAATAGACGTGACGAGCGGCTATTCCATGTTGAGCTTCTTGGACGCGTTTTTAGGCTACCACCATGTGTATCTATGGGAGCCGGACGGGGTCAAATGTGCATTCATCACCAGTGCAGGCACGTTCATGTATAGAATGATGTCGTTCGGTCTCAAGAATGCTGGTGCCACATATCAGAGGCTGGTAGACCTGATATTCCAAGAACAGAAGGGCAGAAATGTGGAGGTATACGTTGATGATGCAAACGTGAAAGAATAAGGGGGATGATCAGCACCTGGATGATTTGAGAGAAATGTTTGGGTCGCTAAGACGTTAAAAAATGAAGTTGAACCCCAAGAAGTGCACCTTTGGAGTCCGCTCGAGAAAATTCCTATGCTTCCTCGTCAGCTCTTGGGGAATTGATGTTAATCCTGAAAAAGTCCAGGCCAGCCAAGATCTACCCGAGCCCCGGACCATCCGAGATATCCAACGGCTAACTGGTCGAATGGACACCCTCGGGCGGTTCATCGCTAGGTCAGCCGACAAGACCAAGCCTTTCTTCAAGGTCTTGAAAGAAAACAAGTAATTCAGATGGGGGACTGTTGTGTGCTAAATTTGGACCGTTTTTCCACTCATTTAAACCCATTTTTCCCTCGTTTTGCGAGACTTGAGTGTGATTATCGCCGTATTTTGAGTAATTCTCGCATTAGTGTCTCTCTTTTGCATTTTACGTGTTTTTGGTAGTTTTCTGTCTATTTTGATAGGATTTTCGACCAAAAACGTGTCTTAGCTCCTATGAGCATGAGAGAAAGGGAAACCGTTCGAAAAGCAAAGCACACAACTTAAAATCCAATGTCCAAACCCAAGAGGTGAAACCTTGAGCGAAAAGGAAAAACTATAAGTCCATTGGGCATCTTCACCGGAGAGGTCGAACTTCAAATGAATATATCTAGAGTTCTAGACCTCGGATCGAAAAGATTTCAATTGGAGGTGAAAGCTTATCTTCTTAGCTTTCCAACTACATATCACACGCCCCAATCGAAGTTCAAACGAGAGAGTTATGGCCCTCTGAAGTCACAGGGCGAAATTTCACCCGATGAGAATTTGACCGGGCGAAATTTCGCCCGACAGTGTTTCTCCCCAGATTAACATTTTGGACAAAAAGTTCATAGGGTGAAATTTCACCCTATGAGATGACCGGGCGAAATTTCGTCCACCGGGTGAAATTTCGCCCGATGAAGAAAAACGCCAAAAATGACGATTCGAGAAGAAAATCTCACTGGGTGAAATTTCACCCGGTGGTGCTAATGTCGTCAACCGCAGGGCGAAGTTTCACCCCAAGACTCATTGGGCAAAGTTGCATCTCAAAAGACAAAGTCTCACTAATGGGCAAGGATTAGATTTGGGCTTTAGGTTAAGAAGACCCATTAAGGCATTACTATATATATATCTACCCTAGTTTGTTGCCTAAGGAATCCCATTTAGTGTAGTATAACATTCTTCTTAGTAGTAATCTAGTAGTATTCTTAGTAATTCTCTAGTAGTTTCATAGCAATTTAGTAGTAGATCTACATAGTTTTTATCAACAATTCTCTAAATTTCAAGATTGTATAAGATTATTCAAGTTTTTTTTGAAGATTTGTTGGGTTTACTGAAGAATTAGTGACAAGTTCTTCATTCTCTTCATCAAAGATTCAATCTTTATTTATGCAATCTTCTTATTTCTTGTAGATCTTCATAGTTGGTATATTTCTCTTCCACTCTCTAATCTCTAGTTTAGATTTAATGTTATTTTCTCATTATTGTCTTGTCTATATTATCTTAGTGTTGTTAGTTTCTCTATATTTTATTTATGTTGTTCTAGATTACTCTCTAGTTTATTTTGTTAGATCTTATCTCTTCCATAGTTTAGTGGGTAATTATTAGATCATAGTTCTTTTATTGTTTTGTTGTTAGTTTCTTTATATTTAGTCATTATGCATGTTGTAGTTATTTTCTCCTTAGTTAATGTTTTGTTGTTTTCCACCATGATTAGTGAGTAGATCTTTGTTAGGGGTTAGGGGAGGATGGATTTGGGCAACATAGATTAAGGATTTTAGTGATTGAATGCACTTGGGTTGATTTGTTATTTTGGAATTGTTGTATGCTTGTCGACTTTACTTGATCAATTTTGTTGACTCGTATTCACCCTCGTCAATATGGGGAAACTCGGGGCTTGGATAATTTATGACTTAGTGACCTAGCTTCTTCGTCGCGAAAGCGAGTCTTAGTGAGGTCGGGTGTAGAGACCGAAAGGTGACCCATCCCTTATCAATTGTGTAGTGTTTGCTTGATTCCTTGTTTTTGTGTCCCGTTTCCAATTCCCCGACTTCCCCTAACACTCTTCCTATATTGATTTTCATGTTAGCTATTAGACCGACCACCTTAGTTTAGTTATAATCCTACTCAAACCACCCTTAGAACCCAAACGTATTTGGACTTTTACTCGACCGACTTTACGTAGACCGTCCCCTGGATCGATCCCGACCTACCACTACTACATTAGTTAGGTTAGTCGGTGTTACAAATATTGTTTGATTGTGCGGGTCGCGACGCTCGCGCATCAAAATGGCGCCGTTGCCGGGGTGGCGATTAGTTAGGTTAGTTTTTGTCTTTTTGTGTTTGGTTTTGCTTCTCTCTACCCTAGCGCCACTTGGTACTAGGAGACTCACCTTCTACTTAAGTCTTTGCCCAGGAACAGGTTATCACGTTTTGATTCGATCTCGAGCCAGAGATGTTTTCTAAAGCTATGAAATTCCGGGGAAATAACTCAATAAAGGTGATTCCACATCCATACCTCACACCACCAAACATTCATCCTATCCTTCCACCTCCTCCAAATCCATTCATATCACAAACTACTACCATTCCCACCATTAATAATCCACCTACATCTTTCCCTCCACAAAATTCTCCGTCAACATCACCTCTTATCACTCCACAAAAAATTTCTCCACCTTCTCCACCTCCCATTTCATCACCACCCCCAAGAAACTTCCAAGAACCCATCATGCCACCTCTTGATTCACATTCCCAACCCTTGGAAAGCACTTCCATGAACAATGAATCAAAGCTCGAATTAAGATCGAAAGAATTAACCAAGAGGTTTGAAGGTATAGCTTCAAATTCTAACTCAAGAAATGTGAACCAAGTTCAATCAAGGCCACCAAGACGACCTCCACCACCAAAAATCCCTTGTGAGTGTTGTGGAAACTAGGGTCATAAGTCCATCAATTGTCGTCCTTATAAAGGAATGTCCTATCAAGAATTCAATGAAGTCCAAGTGTTTCAAAATATCAATCCAATGCATCAAAATGACCCTTTTCCAAACACATACAATCCCGAAACAAGGAACCATGTGCAACAATACAACTCTTATGCAAATCATGGTGTGCAAAATCCGGGACCAATGTATCAAGGGGCACAACAAGAAATGCCCTTCAATTCAAACAATCAACAAAGATCTTTCATTCAAGGGCTTCCCAAAGCAACTCCATTCTTGCCACCTCTTCAAGAGGAAAATTTTAACAATCAAGGAGGCAATTATTTCCAAGGCCAAGGCGAATTCCATAATCAACACATGAATCAAGGAAAATTACCAAAATCTTGAAGGTAATTTTTGCAATCAAGGGAATAGCCACGGTTTTCAAGGTTATAATCAAGGAATTCAAAGCTTCAATCAAGGGGATTATATCCAAGGGTATCATCCCAACTCCAATCAAAGTTCCCAAGGATACAATTCCGAATATAACCAACCTCCACCTTTCCATGGCGATTACCAACAAGGTCAATGGAATGACCAATATGAGGATCCTATACAAATCATACTAAAGGCGATATCATTCTTAGCTTACGAGGTTGCGGATATAAGAGATGAACTCAAAGCTAGGAAATCACAAGAAGCCACCAAGGCACCTACCTTTCCGGTACATCCATCACAAGGACTACCCGTACAACCTCAAAATCCTAATTACCCGCAACATCAAGCATATGCCAATGCCGCCACATGGAATGAAGGAAAAGAATTAGTAGACCCTCGCAAAATCATGGGTCTAAATCAAGCGGGAAAACCAAAGGTGAAACATGTTGAAAATCAAAGTGTCCCTCATTCTAGCAAGTTGAAAACGCATCCACCAAGAGCAACTCGCTGTGAGGAAGATCCTTGTGTAACCAATGTAATCGAGCGCGAAATAAGGGACCCTTCTAAGTACATCAAGGGAGATAAGGGTTATGTGATAGAGGAAATTCAAAAAGAGAAAAGCATGCCACCCTCTAAGCCACATGTGCCACTTTTACCAATTCCATCTCGAGCTACGATCAATAGGAAGGACATCAAGTCCACTTCATTCTCTGAATTGCTAAAGAAGGATAAGGTAAATCCCCCTCTCACCGAGATAGCCGGCCGATGTGATGATACAATTGTGGTTGCACTCACCGAAGAGTGTAATTCGGCCTTTCGAGCAAGATCCCCACCAAAATGGGTGATCCCGGGAGTTTTTCAATACCTTGCACAATAGGGAATGTTGAAATCGATTATACTCTATGTGACCTTGGAGCGGCCGTGAGCATTATCCCTCTATCAATCGTGAATGATCTCAATATCTACAATATGAAGCAAACACCGATCAAAATTCGACTGGCCGACGGTTTCATCAAGACTCCGGTTGGTATGATTAAAGACGTGCTAGTTCGAGTTAAAAAATCTTTCGATCCCTACCGACTTTGTGGTAATGGACGTGAAAGTAAACAAGCATGCCCCCATAATCCTAGGTATGCCCGTTTTGGCCACCGGCGGAGCAATCGTAGATGTTAAAAAGGTGAAGCTTTCGTTTAATGTCGGTGAAGAGATCACGCAATTCAAATTACCTATCACGTTTGAAAATCCAATAGTGAGTGATGTCTTCGGAAATGAAATGTTTGGATACCTTCTAGATGCCGAGTCCCTTGTGATAGAAAAGGAGAATGAAGCCAAGTCGAGTAATTTACTCGATAATGTTGAAACAAAGGTGAAGCTTAATGATTCGACCACCGTGCAACCGCCTACAAGTTCATCTTCCAACACTTTTCCAACTTCCCGTAGGGGAGCTATCAAGAAATCCAAAAAGAAGAAATCGAGAAGTGTGGTGAACATGGAACCAAGAGACAGAGAGCTAATGACGCGCAACGAGGGTGTAAGCCCCGTTGATAAAGCAAAGGTCGAAGTTGGCAATCAAAAGTTAAAATGGGACGAAGTATCCCGGCTAGTACAAGAAGTTAAAAGCACGCTCCAAAAATTATCAAGGATCATGTGTGTGTCCGAGCCACGGGCAAGTTTTGATGGAGGTGAACTATGCATCGGTCGATATGATGGCGACCTGGGTTGAGTTTGTATCACGTTTGATGAGGATTGGTGGTATCCTCAACAACCACCTTGTATATATGTATTATATTTCTTTGTGTTTGTTAGCTTTGTTAACTTGAGAACAATGGATGAATTTGGATTTCGCCATGGAGCATATATTTGGATGAAGATCAAGCTTTTGGAGAAGTTATGGAGCTTAATTTGAAGACCACAAGCATGTTTGTGGGAGATATTGATTATGTAATGTGAGTCGAGTCGATATTTGAATCTCTAGGTGATTACTGAAGAGCCATGAAATGGCAAGGCGGAAAAACAAAGTAAACAAGACCGTCGGGCGAAACTTCGCCCGGTGAGACTCGACCGGGCAAAACTTCGCCCTACGGAAAGTTGCCAAAATTGCCATAATTGACGAAGTTACCACCGGGCGAAATTTCGCCCGGTGAGATTTTGGTAGAAACTGATTTTCACGACGAAAATCCGTCGGGTGAAATTTCACCCGATGGTACTCGACCGGGTGAAACTTCACCCGGCGAATTTGGCCGGATCACCTATACACTATTTACTCACTACAATATCAATTCCCTCCTTCTCAAATACCCCACATAACTTTCCCTCCAAATACAAACACCAAATATTTACAATCTACTTTAAAAACTTTCATTTCCCTCCTCAATTACCTTTATTTATATCACCTTTACCTCACCCTCATTTCACCTTATCACTCCTCATAAAATCAAACCACCATACCCCAACCACATTTATACCTCCTCTCCATCTTGGGTGATTATTTTGGGAGCTTGAAGAAGTGAAGCTAAAGTTTTTGGGAATATTCTTGCAAATTTATTATTATGGAGACAAGGGCTTAGCGAGCCGCTCGAAAGCAAGGTATGACTTCGACTTCTAAACTGTCTAAATGTTCTACATCTTCTAAGTCTTCTAAGCCTACAAATTTACCTTGTCTTAATGCTTCTTTAGCTCAGACCTTCTCTGAAAAGATCTTTCAGAGCACTAGGTGACCTTGTCCCCACACAATGACCAATCTAGGAATAGTACACAATATTAAAGAGTTATCGTCAAGGACCGGAACTAGCGGACTCCTTAGCCTCACGGCCTTCGCCTATAAAGACCTTACTTGCGAGTTCCTCTTGCAATTGATTTATGACTCTTTGTTGGGTAACCCTAACCCTTTAGACCTACCACTTGTCGTGGCGTTGCACTTTCACCGTATCATTGTCACCCAACGCCCCTCCTTAGATTGTGGAGGTCCTGTGACAGTAATTGCGAACAAATCGGGTTATTCGACCGACCACCTCACCCCACTAGACGATTCCATATGGCTTGACGAGGCCTATTTTTCGACCTGTATCTTTCATGTACCTCATCAGCGCCTCGTCTACATTAGTCGTGGAAGAGCTTTAATAATTCCAAACACACACCGAACCACTATCTTTGTTCACTACAATTGGGACCTACCCTTAGGTCCCGGTGAATTCCGACTGACCAAGACTGAGTCGAGAGGAAGGGGAGTTTGGGAGTATGCGCACTACACGTTGCCCAAAGGTCGTACGATCTATGACCTTTGTGAGATTAAATCCGACCTTGCCCTCTCGCTTAGCGACGGTCCGAAGGAGTTTTCTCCGGAGCCATCTTCCGAGGGTATACCCTTTTTCTACGGGTCTCCTAGCGCTTTATTTGCGTCAGTCGATCACTCAGACTAGACCCTCTCCCGGAGTCGGTGGTGTGTATGTGTTGTGTATTTGTGTGTAGGTTGGGTCGGCGAGCCTCTAATCATTTATAATTGCATGTCCTTTAGTTGATTTCGTTCTTATTCCTTTTATCCTATTGTCATTGTGATTGATTCATTTCTAACATAACTTTGCAAGTTGTCCCATTGTTCGATTGTTGCGGCCAAAGCGGCCTTGGTATTGCTCCCGGTCATTAGGCGATGTGATTACGCCATTGACCTTTTGAAAATCCAAATTCTTCTCATTTTCTCAAATTTTTCTTAATCCGGGCTAGGTGGCGTGACTACACCTATGCCCCTTTTTCATCCTTCTTTTAATTTCTTTTATTTTATTTTATTCTCATTCTCTTAGTCACTTGGCTAGAGTCTAGGTGATGTGATTGCACCTAGGCCCGCCACCCTTTTATCATTTTCTTTTCGTTTGTTTTCTTTCTTCAAAAATTTCAAAAAATCCAAAAACATTTGAAAAAATTATAAAAGTCCAAAAAGATTTTTCTTATTTTTCCTTTTCCGTCTTTTTCGATCTTTTCCCCTACTCGTGCATTGAGGACAATGCACAGTTTTAGTGTGGGGGAGGGATCTACTATCTTTTATTTATTAAAAATCTTTCCAAAAACCATAAAATTGAAAATTTTCGAAAAACCAAAAACTTTTTCTTTTTATTTTCCTTTTCTTTTTCCCTTTTTCTTTTCTCGTTTTCGTTATGTTTTCGTGTCCCTTGTATAGTTCTGTTCTCTACTCTTACAGGTAACCACCACCTTGATAGCACGATTTGAAGAGATTAAGAAAGCACCCCGCTTGGTAACTTCCTTCCTTCTTTCTTCTTTACTTTCGTAGAGTAGTTAGGTTGTTGCTATTGGGAGGCTCTCGAAGAGATGAGCATTTTTGGTGTTGTGGTTGATTTTTGTGCTTGAATGTCGATGGAGTACGGAGTGCATGACTTTACTCATGTTTTCCTTTATTTGCCTTTTCTTTTTCGTGTGTTCCTTTTGCTTTTGTATAGTCTGTCTAGGACTAAATGTTTTTGAAAACCCGATTACAAACTTATTGCAAGAGTTCACATTCCATTGTAGATAACTCATTGTAGATTTTGGACCTTAATCTAGTAGAATGACTCTAAATCAATGAACTTGTTGATCCTTTAGCTTGATTCCACCTTTTCTACTAGAGGTTTACTTCGGGGTTTGCATTTGACCACCTTGACCACCCATGGAGAAGTTAGGCCTTGGTTCCCGCATCCCGTTTTCTAGGTGACCTTGCTCAAATGACCATTGCACCTTTAGTCCAAATTTCTTCCACTTTTTGTGGGTTATCCGGGAATGGCGCGCGTTCTCGATTACCTATTTTTCCTCCACCTATACATCATCACAATAAGTTTACACAAAAATAACCTCAAAACTTGGTTTCGAACCACATCAAAGAGCCAAAAAAGGGCAAATCAAAGCAAGAGAAAAAGGGCACAAAAACATGAAAAAGAAGAAAGAAAAACAAAAGAGAAACAAAAAGGAGTTTCAAATGAAATCATATCATCAAAAACATCTCCATCAAAAAAAGAAAGAAAAGAAAAGCCCTCTGATCGATTCGTCGCCGTGAAGTGCCTACTAGAGAACCGAGTCCCGAGGTAGGAAGATAGCGGCGATTGGTCGATCCACCCCAATAATTGTAAACACTCCACCTTTTTGTTAGGGCTAATTTAGGAAATTCGAGTTTGGAACGACCCTCTTGGCTTAGCCAAAGAAAGCGGGACTGCACCTACCTACAGTGTCGAACGAATCCATGGTTCACTTTTTCCACTCCGTTATACACTCCGTAGTACCCCTTTAGAAGATTAGGAGGACCTAGCTAAGTTATCAACATTTATATTGCTTAATTGTCATAGTATTAGGCTTTGGTCCTTGTTTACGTGGGTGATTTATCTTGGAAGTTTATTGTTGTTTTAGGTAAGTAATTGGTGTCTTTCCCCGCCGTCTCGATGAGGGATTCGGTGTTTTATTTTTGCTTTGGATGCGTCTATTCTTTCGTGTTATGTGTTTTTGTGTGTTTAGTCGCATCCACCATTTTGAGCAAGACCCAACTTGCCTTGCATGGGAGTACTCTACCTCATGGGTATTTCAATGTGAGTTGAAGGGACGGAGCGAGCCTGTTAATTGCCTCGTATCGGCTTAGCGTAGTCTAGCTAGTAGTAGTAGTATGTAATTTCTTTTTGGGTCTTTGCTCGAGGACGAGCAACGGTTTAATGTGGGAGAATTGTTGTGTGCTAAATTTGGACCGTTTTTCCACTCATTTAGACCCATTTTTCCCTCGTTTTGCGAGACTTGAGTGCGATTATCGCCGTATTTTGAGTAATTCTCGCATTAGTGTCTCTCTTTTGTATTTTACGTGTTTTTGGTAGTTTTCTGTCTATTTTGATAGGATTTTCGACCAAAAACGTGTCTGAGCTCCTATGAGCATGAGAGAAAGGGAAACCGTCCGAAAAGCAAAGCACAAAACTTAAAATCCAATGTCCAAACCCAAGAGGTGAAACCTTGAGCGAAAAGGAAAAACTATAAGTCCATTGGGCATCTTCACCGGAGAGGTCGAACTTCAAATGAATATATCTAGAGTTCTAGACCTCGGATCGAAAAGATTTCAATTGGAGGTGAAAGCTTATCTTTTTAGATTTCCAACGACATATCACACGCCCCAATCGAAGTTCAAACGAGAGAGTTATGGCCCTATGAAGTCACAGGGCAAAATTTCACCCGATGAGAATTTGATCGGGCGAAATTTCGTCCGACGGTGTTCCTCCCCAGATTAACAATTTGGACAAAAAGTTCATAGGGTGAAATTTCACCCTATGAGATGACCGGACGAAATTTCGCCCACCGGGTGAAATTTCGCCCGATGGAGAAAAACGCCAAAAATGACGATTCGAGAAGAAAATCTCACCGGGTGAAATTTCACCTGGTGGTGCTAATGTCGTCAACCGCAGGGCGAAGTTTCACTCCATGAGTTGCATCTCAAAAGACAAAGTCTCACTAATGGGCAAGGATTAGATTTGGGCTTTAGGTTAAGAAGACTCATTAAGGCATTATTATATATATATCTACCCTAGTTTGTTGCCCAAGGAATCCCATCATTAGTGTAGTATAGCATTCTTCTTAGTTGTAATCTAGTAGTATTCTTAGTAATTCTCTAGTAGTTTCATAGTAATTTAGTAGTAGATCTACATAGTTTTTATCAACAATTCTCTAGATTTCAAGATTGTAGAAGATTATTCAAGTTTTATTTGAAGATTTGTTGGGTTTATTGAAGAATTAGTGACAAGTTCTTCATTCTCTTCATCAAAGATTCAATCTTTATTTATGCAATCTTCTTATTTCTTGTAGATCTTCATAGTTGGTATATTTCTCTTCCACTCTCTAATCTCTAGTTTAGATTTAATGTTATTTTCTCATTATTGTCTTGTTTAGATCATCTTAGTGTTGTTAGTTTCTCTATATTTTATTTATGTTGTTCTAGATTACTCTCTAGTTTATTTTGTTAGATCTTATCTCTTCCATAGTTTAGTGGGTAATTATTAGATCTTAGTTCTTTTATTGTTTTGTTGTTAGTTTCTTTATATTTAGTCATTATGCATGTTGTAGTTATTTTCTCCTTAGTTAATGTTTTGTTGTTTTCCACCATGATTAGTGAGTAGATCTTTGTTAGGGGTTAGGGGAGGATGGATTTGGGCAACATAGATTAAGGATTCTTGTGATTGAATGCACTTGGGTTGATTTGTCTATTTTGGAATTTTTGTATGCTTGTCGACTTTACTTGATCAATTTAGTTGACTCGTATTCACCCTCGTCAATATGGGGAAACTCGGGGCTTGGGTAATTCCGACTTAGTGACCTAGCTTCTTCGTCGCGAAAGCGAGTCTTAGTGAGGTCGGGTGTAGAGACCGAAAGGTGACCCATCCCTTATCAATTGTGTAGTGTTTGCTTGATTCCTTGTTTTTGTGTCCCGTTTCCGATTCCCCGACTTCCCCTAACACTCTTCCTATATTGATTTTCGTGTTAGCTATTAGACCGACCACCTTAGTTTAGTTCTAATCCTACTCAAACCCCCCATAGAACCCAAACGTATTTGGACTTTTACTCGACCGACTTTACGTAGACCGTCCCCTGGATCGATCCCGACCTACCACTACTACATTAGTTAGGGTAGTCGGTGTTACAAATATTGTTTGATCGTGCGGGTCGCGACGCTCGCGCATCAGGGACGAGCGGAGGGTCGCCTTTGAACAACTAAAGAAGCACTTAAAGACCCTCCCAACGCTCGCCAGGCCGACCACAGGGGAAAAGCTCTACCTGTACATAGCCGTGATAAATACAACGGTAAGTGTGGTGATTCTCCGAGAGGAGACCGGGACTCAGCAGCCTATTTATTTCATCAGCCATGCCCTGGGACCGGCGAAGAAGAACTACCCCTTGGTAGAGAAGGCCGCCTACACCGTGGTTATCGCTGCCCAGAAGCTCCGACCATACTTTGATGCACACCCAGTGGTCGTCCTCACGTTCCAACCTTTGGAAAAGATCCTGGAGAAATTTGATAAAAACCGAAAGGTTATTGAAATGGGCGATAGAGCTGAGTGGGCTCGGAATATCATACCAAGTCCAAACCGCTGTCAAGGCACAAGCGTTAGCAGACTTCCTGACCGAGTACTCCCACTCAGAAGAGGACACCCCCCCCCCCCCCGGCCGGTGAGTGGCAAGTGTTCACTGATGGGTCGTCTACGGTAGTTGGAGCGGGGCAGGAGTCGTGCTTACCAGCCCCGAAGGTACCGAGTTTGAACATGCACTGAGGTTCACATTCCCCACCTCAAACAACGACAAAATTGATAAGGCTAAAGTCGTATCACCTATATCAAAATAAACCTAACAAACAACTAACAAATAGCTAGTAGCAAGTAAGGGTCGAACCATAGAGAGATGGATGAATATCGCTAATTATCTATAGTCGATTCTAAACTATTTAAATCTAGTTTGTTGAGTTTGATCTAAAGTAATGCGATAATGTAAATTAAAGGGTTATAACAATATTAAAAGGATCTAGGGCTTTTCGGTTCACTATGTAATAATTAAATTGGGTAAAGTTAATTAATCATTCAATCAGTTAATCAAAGTTATTTAGGGCAAAGACACGGCCTTTCGGATCTTATGTCAACCTTAGGATAGATTCTGATGGGCTCTCGCAACTTACTAGATTATCCTACCCACTTACTTTTAAGTCTATCCTTATCAGGCTTTCAATCTTAGATTCGGGTTCCTAAACATTCAACTAGTTCAACGTCTCAAACTAATCACACTACAAGAAATACTTCATATAGCTACCAACCACGCGCGACTGATAAATTCAGTAGCTAATTTTGCGACTGAAAGTACAACACGCGACTGATATTAGTCGTTGGACGAGGAGACGGATTTTAAAAAAATTAATTACCCTTAGCGACCGAAATCAGTCGCTAAAATAATGGGCGCGCGACCGATTTCGGTCGCTAAATTAGTGAAATGGCTACGGATTTAGCGACTGAAATCGGTCGCTAATAGAAGTGGCGCGCGACCGATTTCGGTCGCTAAAGATGTCAGTTTTTTTTAAATTTACGAACCCCCCCTCTCCTCCCCCGGCTCATTCACCCTTTTCACTTTATCTCTCTAAAAACCCTCCCCCCTCTCTCTAACACTCGGCTCCTCTCAATTCCTCTCCATTCCTTCTTCAATTCTCTCATTTTCCTTAAGGTATGTTTATCTATCTATATTTAGTTTCAATTATTTGTTAATTTCTGTTTTTATAGATATAAATAAATTAGCTATTGGGTTGGATAGTTTTTTAGTTGTCGGAATATTTAGTGTAGTTAGAATGTTAATCGCCCAATAGGTTCCCCAATTTGAAATAGGTAGATTGTTAGTATAAAATTAGGGTTTGTGGTTAAGTAGTTGAATGAATTGGATTGTTTTGATGTGTTAGGAAATTGGAAGTGAAATACAATTATGCCGATTTAGTGATGCAATTATGGACGAATTGGGTGGAAATAGTACTATGTTTAGGTGAATTGAGAATTTTACAGAAAATTTGACTAGTGTATATATATTAGTAAATTACTTTAGAGGAAATAATTTGTATGTGGTTATTGTCTCAATTTTTTAGATAAAAAAATGAAGAGACAGGAACGAAAATGGATATATGGAGAAAGATTCGATAAGAAACGACGTCCCACAAAGGAATTTTTAGAGGGTGTTAATCGCTTTCTTGAGTTCGCTAAAACTCATCCTGAATACGCGTCAGAGGGTAGATTTAGGTGTCCTTGTGTGAAATGTAAGAACATCAAATTCTTGGATAGTATTTTGATTAAGGAACATATTATCTCAGATGGGTTTAGCCCAAATTACTATTATTGGATTTGTCATGGTGAGACGTCTACTGTTGAGGAATCTGAGGTTGATCAGAATGAGGGCGGGGTGAGAGGAATGATTGTTGATGTGGTTGAGTGCAATTTGTTTAATGATGAGAGCATGTACACTAACGACAATGACCAACCAACCCCACAAGAGCCAAACCCACGAGCGAAAGCTTTTTTTGATATGTTAGAGGCTGCGGAAAAGCCATTATATGGAGGGTGTGATGTGACATTGTTAGAAGTCGCGTCTATGGTAGTGACCCTTAAATGTGAGTATAACCTACCTTTTGGGTGCGTAGACGGTATCGCTGCGTTGATTGAGAAACTCATCCCAAAAGACAACATTATGACCAAAACATTCTACAACACCAAAAAAATAGTTAAAGGTCTTGAACTTCCGCATCAAAAGATCGATGCTTGTCCCGATGGATGTATGCTTTTTTGGAAGGACGATGCCATGCTTGAGGAATGTAAGATATGTGGGAAGGGTAGATACAAAACTGTAGATGGGAATATTGTTTTGAGGGGTAAAAAGGGAAAGAGTGTTGCGAGGCATAAAAACCCTATACCACTTAGTCGACTTACCTACTTTCCCATCGCCCCTAGACTTCAAAAATTATACGCAACCAAAACCATTGCCGAACAAATGAGGTGACATCAAGAAGAAACTCGTGTAGAGGGGAAGATGTGTCATCCTAGTGACGGGGAGGAGTGGAAACGGTTTGATAGGATTTACCCTAAATTTGTTGAGGGCGCAACGGGCAGCTATGGCCGAGCAGCTGAAGGAGCAGAATGATAGGCTGAAGACGCAGAAGTCCATTAACCTGCAAATTCTGGAAGAGCTACGGCGTCTTAGGAACATGCAGCAGTTTAACTGCAACTCCGGCCCCACTCCCCGATTCCCGGATCCTAGAGACCCCTTCGGTGACGGTGGTAGTGGTGCGTCAGCTAGTTTCCCTGTTAGCTGAGTAGATTGAATGAAAACAATTTGTAGTTTTTGAATGCTTGTTGAAAAACAGTTTGTAACAACACTTTTAATTTAGTGTATTCACCACGTTTGCGTACTTGGTTGCCAATTTGGGAGTGTGAAGCTTGCGAAACGTTTGGAACAACGTTTGGAATGATGTTTAGGATGTATTGTGGTTGTTGGTTTGTTTTATTGTGCAAATTTTGGCTAGAAAAAAAATAAATATAACTGGCCTATTTCCGGTTCGGTAGCGACCGATTTCAGTCGCTAATCTTGTCATTTAGTGACCGATTTCAGTCGCCGAAAGACGTTCAAAGATGCCACGTGACACCCCTTAGCGACTAAAATCAATCGCTAATCTGACGCTCTTAGCGACTGAAATCAGTCGCTAAAGGGACGTCTTAGCGACTGAAATCAGTAGCTAAAAGCGAATAACTGTAGCCACATATGCTTAGCGACTATTAACAGTCGCACGTCTCTTTTTAGCGACAGATGACAGTAGCTAAGCTCAGTCGCCCAAGACTTGAACTATTGTAGTGTCAAACAATGATACAAAACAAGTAATAAGGCAATAACATATAAATAATCAATCAAATAAATAATTAAATTAACATCTCCAATTCAACATAGATCCCCTTCAACCCTAGAGGAATTATTTAGCTACTCATACCAAAGGTGAAGCAATAAAATAATTAAGCATAATAAAGAACAATACGAAAATAAGAGAATAAGAAAAAGTACCAATTACGTAGAATTGAAAGATTAACGATCTATAAGTATGGTTACAAACTAGATGAATTATGATGCTAATAAAAAGTCTAAACTAAACTAATGAATATGAGTGCGCCTATAGCCCTTCCTGCGCTGCTAAGGTGGTTTACTCATTGCAATAGGGGTAAGAGTATACTGAAGAATATAAGGAGATGTGGGTTTGTTACTACGGTCTACGAGATCTGGTATGAGCGCAATCAACGGATATTCCAAGGTCGTTCCAGAGATGGTATTGTGCTCATCAAAACCATTCAATATAATGTTTGTGTACGCAGTTTGTATGCCAGGAGTAGTGTGGGTAAGTAACTTGTTATGGACCTGCTTATGGGTTAATTTTCTATAGCCTTCATGCTATGCTTGTATGACTCCTTTTGGAATTTCTTTGAATAAGAATCAATGAACTTTAAAAAAAATAAACTAATGAATATGAAAGTCCAAACTAAATTACTGAATATGAAAGCGTAATTAAAATCTAACCCTAAGGAGGTTATATAAAATAATAATAAGGAGTCTAACATCTTCTCATTTCCTAAATAATTAGGAAAAACTAATAAGCTAAGAATATCACGTAAAATAAGAGTTATGGTAAGTTCCGGAGTCTAAAAATAGAAATCCCGCAAAACAGCTCCTAACCGTCCGGTTCGGGTCTGTCCCGACCTGTTCGGGTTTCTCTGCACTGCACGACGAATTTGTAATGCTTGTTGTTTCTTTGTTACTTCTCGGAATTGGACGTATGATATATCGTTGGAAATCTAAGAGAAAGAGATTTCCAAGGCCACCTGAATCAGCTCGATCAGAGTTGTAGAACTGAAGATATTCAAGTTTGAAGTTGACCCTTGTTTTAGCAATCATTCTTTTTTCTTGATTTGCATTTTCTAGAGCTTTCCAACTTATTTCTTTACCGTTTCTTATAGTTTACTCACTTCACATCCTTCTTTAAGTATTCACTTAGTATCTTCTAACTTTTATCACTTCTTCCTTGTAAATTTCATGGCCCGACTCTCGTCATTGCCCAAAATATTGCTCCATCGCCTTCATTTGTCTCGTTTCCTACAAAACGTAAACAAAATACCCGGCATAACAAAGAAGGATAAAAAGCTAGAAAAACGACTCCTAGGACACATAAAACGAACCAAAATAAAGGAAAAGTTGGGGTTAAATATAAATATATATATATATATATACAAAATGAGTTCATCAGGCTGAGTACGAGGCAGTGCTGGCGGGCGTTAGCCTAGCCGTGGCCGCAGGGGCAGAGAGAATAACACTAGCCACAAACTCACAACTCATTGTCAACCAAATCAACGAAGAATATGAGATGCGAGAACCAACCATGACTCAGTATCTCGAGAAGGTGAAAATTGAGTTATCAAAGCTTAAGTCATATAAGGTAAAGCAAGTCCCAAAATCTCAAAACCACCGGGCGGATGCTTTGTCAAAGTTGGCGAGCCCGAGCCTGCAGGATATAAGAAGATCAGTTTGGGTAGATGTTAGAAAAAAAGGTCAAGTCAATTGATGAAGCCTTAGCCCCCAATACGATAGGCGTGGTCGAGGGAGAAGAGCAAGAAACCTGGATGACGCCAATCGTTCGGTTCAAAAGGGATCAGACCCTCCCAGATGACCCGGCAGTCCGGCACAGAGGAGGAGGGTACAGATGAATTCTGCTCATTACATCATGATAAATGACGAGTTGTATAGGAAATCCTTCTCCGCACCGCTGCTAAGATGCCTTGGATCCCGCCTGGCAGTCCTTGTCCTTAATGACATACACTCAGGGATTTGTGGACACCATGTTGGGGGAGGGGGAAGCTTGACCCATAAGGCCCTGAGGGGTGGGTACTACTGGCCGACCATGAAGGCTAACGCAAAGGAGTTGACTCGGAAGTGCAGAAAGTGCCAACGTCATGCCCCAGTCATTCATGCCCCAGCTCGGGAGCTCCAGCCGATTCTATCCCCCATTCCTTTCGCTCAGTGGGGAATAGACATTCTTGGTCCGTTCGCTGTCACTACCGAGGGAAGAAAATTTCTGACAGTCGCCATCGACTATTTCACGAAATAGATAGAGGTAGAGACCGTCCCTAACATCACCGAGCCAGAAGTCAGAAAAGTCATCTGGAGGAACATTCTAACCTATTATGGTGTCCCTAAGGTATTGGTGTTCGACCACGGTTGACAGTTCGACGACGACCCCTTACGGGAGTGGTTGGAGGCGCATGGCGTGGGCATGGCATACTCGGTCGTATGTCATCCCCAGACAAACGGCCAACCCGAAACCACCAACAAGAAAATATTGAACGGATTGAAGAAGATGGTGGATGATCAGAAGGGTCGGTGGGCCGACGAGCTACCAAGCGTCTTATGGTCTATCAAGATGACCCGAAAAGAGTCCATGGGTCAGACACCCTTTGGCTTGGTCTACAGAGCTGAGGCCCTCCTACCGATCGAAGCTCGCCTTCCTACTCTCAGATCACAGATGTTCAACAGGGCGGGCAATGAGGAAGCGATGGCCGAGGCACTTGACCTAGTAAGTGAGGTGAGGGCAGAAGCCTGCGCTAACATCGCCGCATACCAACAAAGAATGAGAAGGGCATATAATAGAAAAGTATCCGAGCGAAGTTTCCAAGTGGACGACTTGGTCCTCAGAAAAATCGAGGTTGTAGGCAAGGCTCGAGAGCACGGCAAGCTGAGTGCTAATTAGGAAGGCCCATACCAGGTCACTCGTATCCTCAGACCGGGCACCTATAAAATCGCCAACCTCGGTGATCAAGAGTTAGCAGCACACTGGCTGGAACATCGATACAATGAAGAAGTACTACGTTTAAGGAGGCCGAACATGGTTTGTCCTCAAGTTTTCTCACCTTTTTTCTTTCAAATTCCATAAAAGCAACGGAGGACGGTCAGTAACAATGTCGAAGGCTTCACAAAAATGTAGCAAGATGAATAATGGAATGAAGAGTTTTTTACTCATCACTTGTTCTTTGCAAATCTCAAGTAATGAGCAGGGGCAATAGGGGAGGAGCCCTGTTGCAGAAGTAGGTTACAATGACCATTCTAACGCATAAGTCTCTCGCCTGACACCAGTCAAGTAGGGGGGCACGGCCCCCGATCTTCGTCCAAAGCTCGAGGATAAGCCATTGGCTACAATTGCCGAACAAGGTCTAAGCAACACTTAGCCTTGTATAAAAAACATATGTCCCCCACCTGACACCAGTCAGGCAGGGGGCACGGCCCCCGAGCTTCGTCCAAAGCTCGAGGATGGGCCATGGCTTGAGTGGCGAGCAAGGCCTAGACAATGCCCAACCTTGTATAAAAGTGTAAAGTGCCCCACTGCCCGGCGCCAACCAGACAGGGGGCATGGAGCAGAAAGGAAAAGAAGATTGCGTGGAGAACAGAAAAATATTACGAAATCGAAATAGCAAATTTGGATACAAGATCCGGAATTCATTAACACAAGTCAAAAAAGAAAAGCAACAGAAGCATAATTACAAAAGGTCGACATCCGACCACATCGAGAATTGGAAAATGAAGGCTAAAGTAAGGCCAAGAAGAGTGCAAGGGTCGCAGGCTCCGCCCACCAGGACTGACCAGACTCTCACGAAGAGGGACCCGCACCAAGGGTTAGCTCTACATGAGAGGGCATGCCCTCAAGCGCTCCCTCCAGTGGATCCTGCACCCGAGCAGCGACCATCTCGTCGTACTTGGCGTTGAAGGCATCCTCGTCAAAATTGAGCATCAGCTTCTTCATCACCGCCACGCACAAGTCGGCAGCACATTGAGCCCCGACGTTGTAAGACTCCAGCATCTTCCCCTCTGCTTCCGCAACGGCCTTCTTCTCGCGCTCGCTTGCCTCAGCCTCCAAGGCCTTACACCAGGAGCGAGCTCCTTGAAGTTCAAACTCGGACTAGGACAACCTCTCTTCTAGGGAATCGACCCTACCTTCCAAGTCCATGGACCGAAACACGAACTGGTTTAGAGCGACGGTCTTCTCGCCCAACTGCCGCCGAGCCGCCTCAAGTTGCACTTCCGTGTTCTCCCCTTTGACCTTCCAGTCATTGGCTATTTTTCGGGTCTACTCCAGCTCACCCCGAGCTTGCTCCAGCTCGTGAGACGCAAGGTGCTGAGTTGACTGGAGTGAGAGAACGGATTGCTGCAGTAGCTTAGCGGTTTAATCCAAGGAATCAGAAGATGTGTCACGGAGAAGGGGTGAAGCATCGATATGGTCGAAATGGGTGAACCAATTCGGGGACTCCGGATATGGAAAGGAAGAGACGGCACCAACCACGTGGCACTTAGCCGAGGAAGACTCGGCCTCCGCCTCCAAGTTAATCAAATCATCCGGCCCCATAGGCTCCTTCTCCTTCCTCTTTCCGCTAACCGCCTCCTGATTTGCTGTAGGGCTGGTCGGAGACGGAGTAGCGGCCTCAGCAACAGCCTGCTGAACATGGAGTAACCTAGGCCACGACCACAGTTTTTCGGGAGGGAGACCGTCATCCCCAGCTCGAGGAGTCCCACTCGTTGACCCTAGAGTGCCCCTAGCAGCACTTTGGGAAAGAAGTCTCGTCTTAGCAGGCTTAAGAATTCGAAAAAACGTCATAAGCCCTTACTTCATCTTCTCTAGCAGGTTGTTGGGACAATTGGTGAAGGGAATGTCATCCGCACACAGTCCTATCACCTCCAGTTCACTCTCGGTGAGAGCGGAGCCGTACGTATCTGCAAAAAGAACAAGAAAAGAATCATTAGCGCCACAATAGAGATATGCAAGGTATAAGAAGAGTAGAAACCCCGACTACCTCTCTGCCGAGCAGGGTTCAACCCCACACTGGTCAAATACAAGTCACTATAGATAACGTCGGCCGGGGAGAACAAAGATTCAGGGGCGTAACCCCTCCCCTGCCTAATTTAAAAAGCGCAACTATCTTCTTCTCCCTGGCGTCAAGTTCACGAAGTTCGCTGCCAGGGGCACGACACTGTGATACTCCTCCGTCGTCTCCATCCGAGTGTGGACCTGCTCCCGGAATTTTCTAGGGATTGGTCATCCTGTCCTGCTGTGAGCGTACAAAAAATTGTCCTTCCAATTTTTACGCTGGACAGGGCAGGCCAAGCGAGAAGATGACCTGTAGCACAGGTGAGCGACTAGCAACCCGAGGGGCCTGCACTAGTCATGCTCATAGTAAGGCTTGCCAACCTCCGAAGGGTATTAATAGAGGGTTCGTACCCTCGAAACAGGCACACCCATGCGTAGGCCACCAAGCTCCTGACCAAGACATGGGTCAGCTGAGTGATAGCCACATTCATCCTCACAAAACCCTCTGTGATGAAAGGGTGGAGAGGGAACCGGAGCCCATACTCCAGGTCTTTGTGATACACGGCCACGCAACCCTCAGGAGGGTTGCAGACCGTGTCCTTGTCCCAGGACACCATATGGAGTAGCCGTGCCCGAAGTCATAAAAGACCTCTGAGTCTTACGCCGCGTCAGATAAAATTATTTTGCCCGGTTGGCCTTATCCGGGCGTTGTTGAAGAGGACCTCGTAGGTTACCTTATCTAGGTAGGTGGGAGCGCTCGCGTCGTCACTTCGGCAGAAGTGCCCGCCATAGTAACGGGGGTAGCGTTAAGCCCCGTTGCACCTGAATCGGCGATATCGGAGGGAGCACTCTCAAGGGAATTGGCTCCCCCCACATCACAACGGCGGATTTACAAGGGGTGATGTGGGTGAGGGCTCACCCCCATTATTTTATGGGTTATTTCATGGGAATAATACCAACTATGTGTGTGCTTCTTAAATTAATACAAACTATACGTAATCTCATTTTAATATGAACTACGCATTCATTAATCTCGCTATGCTATGTATGAAATTATGACTTGCTATTACCGGTCGTAGTGACTTGTTGTAACTTTCTAGAGTTTTATTAGGTCCGTTGCAGTTATCGTGAAAGCTAAAATTACAATAAAAACATTTTTTTCATAGCTTCTATAAGGCTAATTGAAAAATAAATGGAAGATGAATTTTTGGAAAATTTAATTTTTATTATCAATGGCCGAAAATGAACACGAAATGTAAATTAGAAGAAGAAAAGTTAGAGGAAGAGTTGAAAAGGGAAGGTTCAACAGGTAGCCGGTCACCCATAACAAAGTGAGATTAATGTAGGCGTAGTTCGTATTAGAATGACATTACGTATAGTTTGTATTAATTTAAGAAGCACACGCAGAGTTGGTATTATTCTCATGAAATAACCCTTATTTTATTAAAAAAATTAAGAAAAAAAAAGGAAAACTGTATGCGTACACACACCCAAATTTGAGACTAATACACAAATAACGTGAGATTCTAAGTTGTGAGAGAATGAAAGATTGAATCATTGAACGCATGTTGCCAACAAGGTGCCATCTTATGATCTTCGAATTCTTCCCAACTTTGACTTCAAAGTTTTCATTCGTCAACCCATAGTTAATTAACCTTTCTCAACTCAAGATCCCTAATTCAATTTTTCAATTGCATTAGCAAAGGTATGTTCTTTATTTCTTAATTTCAAGATCAATAAGGCTAATTATTAGAATTAGGAATTAGAATAACATATTAATTATTGAATTTCTAGCTGAGTTTTGGGAGTTTGGTGTTAAGGATAATATTCCTTCCTAATATTACAAGATACACGCCAATCAAATATAATCAATCACTGTCAATTAGTCTTCAATTAACATATTCTTATCCTATGTAATTATGTATGATTTGCTAGAATCAGTTTGTTCATACCTGTAATTAGCTTTATTATTGTCTGTATCCATGAATAGCTTGGATCAAACTTGTATTTAAACTCTAATTCTGAGTATCAATAGACATTCAATTTTTACCAATTTACATGGTATCAAGAGCCTAATTTCACATACTACCAATAGTCATCCGTTTATTTTTTGTTCCGTCATACTCCTTGGCCAACAACAACGTGCAAATCCCAAATGCCGACGAACCATCCCGACCATTTCCGGCATCAACTTCCCCACCTGCCTCAAACTTAAGGATACTCTCTCCTACAAACAGTGGAGTTTCCAAATCCCCGCCCACATGAACGGTCACCAACTCTTTTCGTATCTCGATGGTAGCTTCGAAATCCCGACCAAAACCATCACCACCCCCGCTGTCCCGCCTGCCACCGAGCCTACCGTCACCCCCAACCCCGCCTAAAACACTTGGTATCGCCAAGATCAATTCATCCTCTCCGCCCTCATCGGTACCCTCTCTGAAAATGTAGCCCCATTTATTGCCCACACCACCACGTCTCACGAAGCATGGTTGGTCCTCTCCCGAACATTTGCCAACAAATCTCGGGGAAGAAAGCTTCAACTGAAATTCCGTCTTAACTCCATCAAACTCGGTGAAGGCACCATCACCGAGTTCATGCAAAACATCAAATCAATCACCGATGACATTGCTCAACTCGACCGTCCCATGGACGTCGAGGATATCATTTCTGTTGTGTGTGAAGGTCTTGACAATGACCAATACCGTTCTGTCACTGATGCCGTCAAGGCTCGTGACACACCCATCTCCTTCGAAGACCTCCACGAAAAGTTAATCCAACAAGAAGTGCTTGTCAATCAAGACAAGCACAAAGCCGTAACCAACCCGTCCCACTTCACACCAACCGCCCACCCTGCCCAATCCCGGCCCCATTACTCTCGCCCCAACTATACTCCTCGCCCCAACAACTACTCTCATAAGCCCGACTCAAAGCCTTCCAACACCGACTACAAACCTACACCTTACAAAGGCCGATGTCACTACTGTGACAACGTCGGCCACGTCGCCTCCGAGTGTCGCAAACTCAAATCCGACTACCCAATGGTTGTCTTTCCCACTCGTCGACCCCGTTATGAACGTCCCCACGCTCACAATGCCACCCGCGGACCCCCCTCGACCGATGAACCATGGCTCCTTGACACGGGAGCCTCTTATCATATCACACACGATCTTAATACCCTTGCCCTCCACAACCCGTACGACGACCCCAACGACCTCATCATTGGTGATGGCTCCTCCCTTCCCATATCCCACATAGGTTCTTTTACAATCTCTTCTTCTCACTCCACCTTAATCTTTAATAATGTTTTTTGCGTTCCTACAATTTCCCGTAATTTACTTTCCGTCCCTCAATTTTGTCACGATAATGATGCTATAGCTATATTCTCACCTACTTTTTTTCTTATTAAGGCACAAAGCACGGGAGCGGTTCTACTTCAAGGTCAAATTAAGCACGGCGCCTACGAGTGGACGCCCCGTTCCCCTCGTGCTCACGTCGCCTCTACCGCTCACAAATCAATGTGGCACCATCGCCTTGGCCACTCATCCAATAAAATATTGTCCTTATTAAATTCCAAGTTTCATTTATGCAATTCCGATTTTAGTTATTGTACGTCATGTCTCATCAATAAAAGTCATAAACTTCCGTTCAACACCTCGACTCTCGAATCTCATGCCCCCCTTGATCTCATCTTCTCGGACCTATGGACCGCCCCTATTTACTCAACTGCATCTTATAAATATTATGTTATATTCGTCGATCACTTCACTCACTACATTTGGTTATACCCTCTAAAACGTAAATCTGACACTATTACCATTTTTAAACAATTTTGAGCCTTAGTCGAAAAACACTTTAATCGTCCCATCCGCAACTTTTACTCCGATAACGGAGGCGAATTCATTAAAATAGCAGGTCATTTCCTCGATAATGGAATAACCCAACTTACCTCCCCACCTCACACTCCTGAACACAATGGATTCGCGGAGCATCGTCACCGTCATGTCGTCGAAACGGGTCTATCTCTACTTACCCAAGCCAGGCTACCCACCACCTTGTCGCCATATGCCCTCACCACCGCTGTGTATCTAATTAACCGGCTTCCCACACCCACCCTACAAAATAATTCCCCCTTCTTTAAATTATTTAATCGTCATCCCAACTACACCAAATTACATAGTTTTGGTTGTCTTTGCTTTCCGTGGCTCAAACCGTACACATCTCACAAACTTGAGCCCAAATCCGTATCTTGTGTTTTTCTCGGTTACTCGACTACCCAATCCGCTTTTCTGTGTCTCGATCCTATAAAAGATCGGATATATACATCTCGCCATGTACGCTTTATAGAGTATGAATTTCCTTACTCTAAGTTATTACACAAAACTCCTCCAGAAATTACAACCCAATGGGCCCCCTTTCAACTCCATGTGCTCCCACCTACCCCTGCTACTACTCCCATTACTCCTGTTCCAACTTCCCAACCTCCTACACCTTCCCCTAACCCTCCTGTCGTACCATCACCCTCCATCCCAAACCCGCCTCTCGACACACCCAATGCCTCTACCGACGCCGACAACCACAACCCGACCCCACCCGCACCACCAACATCGACCCACCACCACAACACTCGCCTCTCCAACAACATCACTCGACCCAACCCCCGATACAAATCAGCCTTTGCCGCCGCCACCACCACACCCTATATCACCCCGACCACCATAAAACAAGCCCTAATTGACCCAAACTGGCGAGCGGCAATGATTGCGGAACACGATGCTCTCGTTCACAACTCCACCTGAACCCTCGTCCCAAATAACCAAGCCCAAAATGTTGTTGGTTGCAAATGGATTTTTCGGGTCAAATATAACCCGGATGGCTCCCTCAAACAATACAAAGCACGACTTGTAGCCAAAGGCTTCAATCAACGTCCCGGTATCGATTATAAAGAAACATTCAGTCCCGTAATAAAACCCACTACGGTTCGTCTCTTACTCAGTCTTGCTGTCACCTCAGGTTGGTCTCTTCGCCAACTTGATGTGAACAACACTTTCTTCCAAGGTCATCTTACTGAAGATGTGTATATGGTACAACCGCCCGGCTTCGTGGACTCGTCCAAACCAGGTCATGTCTGCAAACTTACAAAGGCCATATACGGCCTCAAACAGGCTCCACGAGCCTGGTTTACTGAGCTTCGAAAGTATCTGCTCTCTTATGGTTTCACTAATTCCGTCTCGAATTGCTCATTATTCTGTTATTTTACTAACGATATTCGTCTTTATGTTCTGATTTATGTTGATGATATAATAGTCACTGGCTCCTCCGACCCCGCCATTGCTCACTTTGTCCAGGCTATCTCAACTAGGTTTTCCCTCAAGGATTTAGGTCCACTCTCCTATTTCCTAGGGGTAGAGATCACGCCCACCAACCGTGGGCTACATCTCAATCAATCTAAGTACATCTCCGACATTCTACACCGCTATGCCATGGATGCCAGCAAACCTGCTATTACCTCTATGTTCACTGAAACTCCACTAACACGCCGACCCCACGACCCTATTCATGTTGAAGCCACATATCGTGCTATTTTCGGAAGCCTTCAATACTTATCTCTTACCCGACCCGACGTTGCCTACTCTGTCAACAAACTAGCACAATATCTATCCCACCCTACGGAATTCCACTGGACCGCCCTTAAACGCCTCCTCCGTTACCTACAAGGAACTATCCACCTCGGAATACACCTTAATAAATTCTCACCCATGGTACTTCATGCCTACTGTGACGCCAACTTTGCCCGAGATACATCCGACTACATCTCCACCGGCGGGTATGTTGTCTTCATTGGCTCCAACCCGATTTCATGGTCTGCGAAGAAACAAAGTGGCCTCTCTCGCTCAACCATGGAGGCTGAATTCAGAGCCGTGGCTGATACCATAGCTGAACTCCTTTGGCTAAAAGGTCTCATCTCTGAACTCCGACTATCAATACGTGCTACCCCGACTATTTATTGTGACAATCTCAGTGCAATTAACTATGCCGCCAACCCGGTTTTCCACTCCCGTATGAAACATGTAGCTCTCTCCTTTTACTTTGTCAAAGAACAAGTCCAACTCGATACCGTTCGCGTACAACATATTAACGGAAATGATCAATTGGTTGATGCTCTCACCAACCCCTCGCTCACCCTCAGTTTGTTGATCTAACGTCCAAGATCGGTCTTACTCTCCAACCGACCGTCTTGCGGGAGCGTGTTAAGGATAATATTCCTTCCTAATATTACAAGATACACGCCAATCAAATATAATCTATCACTGTCAGTTAGTCTTCAATTAACATATTCTTATCCTATGTAATTATGTATGATTTGCTAGAATCAGTTTGTTCACACCTGTAATTAGCTTTATTATTGTCTGTATCCATGAATAGCTTGGATCAAACTTGTATTTAAACTCTAATTCTGAGTATCAATAGAGATTCAATTTTTACCAATTTACATTTGGGACTTTTGGTTGCTTTTATCTTGCTTGCTTGTACTTCTTTTAGATGAATCCATATTTATGTGTGAGAAATTGAGATTGAAGAATATGAAGATGGGTAGAAAATCAATGGAGATGAGTATTGAGTAGTGGTGTTCTTTGTTTTTTTGGTATGACTGCGGAACTGTATGTGAAGTAACTGAGTACTCTGTATGTATTGTGAAATTAATTGGGGGAATGAGAGACAACTCACAGTCTCGCAGGCAGGAGTCACATCCGGCAGAACTGGCAGCCTTTGAGCCTTGCATAGTTGTATTTGAATGATTTAGCAAAATAAGTTACTGTACATTTTGATTCATAGTTTAGTCCAGGGACGAGTCCAAGACTTATTTTTTGGTGTAGCACAACGTAAAAGGCGACGGTATGAGCAAAAATTACTTTGCATAAAATCTGTAGTACAACACAATTTCACGACAACGTTAACTTACACTATTCGACGAGTTCTCATATTCTTGACTTCTTTTACAATTTCGTCGATTGTTACTTTTAAAAATACATCACGTTCTACAAAAGTAATTAAACAATCATTCAACCATTGATCGCCCATGATATTCCGTAATTTATTTTTTATGAATGTCATAGCAATTAATCGACTATAGTAAAATAGGAAATCATCTTAGCTGAAAATAAATAGATTGGGGAAAATTAAGAAAAGATTTTTTGGAATTGATTGAAAAATTGTAAACGTTTGGTATGATTTAGGAAAAAGAGGGACTAATTAAGGGAGTAGTAGCAGCAGGTCAGGAGTGACGTACAAATTGAAATTAAGTGGGGAGAGAGTGTGAGATTAATTTAGGGCATTAATTAGGATAGTATAGTAATTATGAGAGAGAGAGAGAGAGAGAGAGATTGATTGAGGGAGGTTAATTAGGGGAATAAATAGTTTAGGAAGATATGAAATACTGCGTAGTTTAGAAAGATATTTGATACGGAGTATATTGAAGGTATAATTTTGTTATTAATACCTTAATTAATGCTCCAACTAACTAAAAAATCACAATTTTTATGGTGTAGCACGTGCTACACCATGGATGTACTTGGATTCGCCCCTGGTTTAGTCTTTTTTTTAATTATTTTTTAAAGTCAATGTAGTTAGTCAAGACGAACTTGCTCTCTGTTTAACTGAACTAAATTAAACTTAACCGATTTGAACTAAATTAATTTTAACTAGTATAGACCCCGTGTCCGGCCCGGTACATATAGAAGTTTAATTTTTAGTTGAATGTTTATATGAAATAAATGTTGATTTAGCAATTGATTTTTTTTCTCTTCATATTTTTCATATTTATAATTTGATTTGAGAAAATAATTTGAAATTAACCTAATTAACATAGATACTTTAACTAATAACAAGATATGTGTATTCTAAAGTAAATATTACTCTGTACTGTTTTTTAATTCATACGGAGTACTTCTCAATATTTATCAAAATATATAACTAATTTTTTGCATATGGGTATATATAAATATCAGTCTAATAGTTGCGTAATAGTATATATAATAATAATAATAATACTACTATTTTGTACAAATTAATAATGGTAGTATTATATAATATACTTACCATGTAACACTCCGTTATTATATAATATTTTTAATGTCGTTATAAATTTTAAGTATTTTGGACCTTCTTATTATAAGTATCGGGTTCTAATTTGATTGAAACGCAATAAAAAAAAGGGGAATACTAAATTATATAAAAACCCACGTAAACCCTGAAACCCCACCCAAATCTTCAATCCCCTATTTCTTTTCCAAAATTCTGCCGCACACCACCCTCTACCCCATTCCCCTTGTTCTTGTTCCGATTTCAACCTTTTCCGTCGTCGTAAAGTCGGTCTTTGATCTTTCCCTCATTCATCTATATTGTAAGTCTTTTATAGACTAATTTCTTCTATCTGTTTTCATAATTAGGGATCCAATATGAAGTATTCTAAATATCAAGTAATATTGTTTTCTTTTCTTTTTGTTTTTTTAAGTTAAAACCGTTTTCTAATCATAAATTAATGATCATTGGAGTATATAACATTGCGGCAAAAATTTGGGTTTCAGTGTCGGGTTTTCTAATTTTCTATCACGGAGTCGTCAATATTGTTGTTATTTTTGGATCGGGATTGCCTGTGGTTCGTATCGTAATAGATGGTGGAGTAGTGGATTGATGATGGTGACAGTTAGCTAGTAAATGAATGAAAATAAAAAAAAAAGGAAGGAAGAAGTGTGTGGTGTACATTAACAGGGGTAGAAATTGGAGATTTGTTTTGGCATAAGCACACCGTGATTTAGGATTTCGTGGGGAATAAGAGGAGTTTATGACAATTTTTAATTTGGAGTTTACTACTTATTTGGGTCAAAATAACTATACATAAGTTAGATGAGTTACTTACGAAACGAAGTTTTCGGACGAGCTAGTCAATTACTCATAGTAACTAGTGAGTCGATATAATGACTTAATAAACTCGTTTAATATTTATTAGTCGGAGGGATGTATGTAGTTACTGAATCATTTATGTTAATTGTAGCTTGTTGGTTCGAGGAGAAATATTTTGAGATTAATATTAGCTTCGATTGACCATCTTGAGAGGTAAGGACGTTTTGACCTTTTCACTTAGTAAAGAGCATGTTCGGTTGAAATTATATTTTTGAAACGATTTTATAATTATTTTGTCAACAATGAATTTTTATGATACTCTTGTGATATTTTGGATATTGGAACCTTGTGACACAATTTGGTCTATTTTGGATATTGGAACCTTTGAAACGATCTGGTATTATTTTGGTACAATTTTTTGTGGTTATAACAAACTCTGGGAGCTCTGTTGGTCTATGAGGTTAAGGTGCGTCTGAGACGTCCCTGGGATTTCGTCCCAAAACTGAACTCCTGGCCCGAGTTGTGTTAAGTGGGGTTTTCCGGCCCCCACTTGCTAGGTAGTTAGACTTTCTCCTTTGGCAGCCTCATCCTAATGACTGCCCAAATGTGAGTAGTGCGCATTATAATAAGTCCAGCTAAGCATAGGTGGTACCTCTAGATCGATCGTGCAAAAAAGGTAGGACCTTGGCACACAGGTGGTGACAATATTTTGTGGTTGGTTTTGGTTTTGACAACTGTTTTCACAGTACTTTTGGTTTGGTATCGAGAGAGTGATATTTAACGCTGATTTCAGTTTACTATAAATTATAATTATTGTGTTACGTTTTCAATATAATATGTTTTACTCAGCTTTGCTGACGTCCTTTTGTTTTGGGTCGTTCCCCCACTGAAACCTGTACCTATTTGTGTTTTGGGTACAGTTGATAGGTACACTTATATATGCTGCATGGGTGCATTTGGTTCGGGATGCTGAGTGAGGAATGATTTTATTATTTAACATTTACCTCCGAACTATTTATATTTATGTCGAATTTTGGTTTGAAGTTGTTTTAAACCGTTTTGAATTTTGTGGGACTTAAGTCTTCCGCTGCAACGTTTTCGTTTAATTATTTATCGGATTTATATTTCTTTTAATTTATAATGTTCTTTTGCCTTGCATTTGGCTTTGTGAGCTAAGTGCGGAGTAACGGCTTTAAATTTTCCTATTTTATTCTTCTATTTTGGTCGCGAAAATTTAGGGTTGTTACAGTTGGTATCAGAGCAATAGGTCTTTCCGAAAGGTTTTGCAAAATTTGAAATGGTTTAAAAGGGAAAAAAAATTACTACTTTATATATATAAAAAAACAAATCTTTCATTTTAAAACCGAGAGTGTTGGGTGGATTGGGTGCATTGCATACGCATGAATTATGTTATTTATATATATTTTTATATTTGTCATGGTTTAGTACTATTAATATCCTTGCCTAATTGAACTGTGATAGTGATGAATGCTACTTACATTAATATTGTGATTAAACCTTCTTGTGCTTGGACTTAATAGAATATTGTTTACATCTATAGTAACAATGTCTCGAGAAATGAAAACAATGATATGGCCGCTATGATGGCACAACTATTAGCTCAGAATGCAGCGCTTGTCCAAGCTGTGCAACAAATGACCGCTGTTACCCAGAATATGAATGATAGGGTTGAGAATGAGAATGATCCTACCCCCACTGTTGCTGGAATGTTTGAAGCGGTACAAAAGAAGAAACCGCCAACCTTTACTGGGAAAGGGGATCCAATTGAACTAAATAATTGGGTTAGGGAGATGGAGAAAATTTTTCTGGCAGTAGGTTGTCCACATGAATTTCAGGCTATGATCATTGTCTTCTATCTGAAAGAAGAGGCGGACATTTGGTGGCAGACTGTTAAAGAGGACTTTATGAAACCAATTAGAATAAGAAACCCTAATGGCACACACACACTATATGATAAAGACTGGGATACTCTTAAGGAAATATTAGAAGCCGAATTTTTCCCAGAACATGTGAAACATCAAAAATTAGCTGAATTTGGCGACCTAAAGCAAACCGATGAGATGAGTATGAAAGACTTTTATAATAAATTTATTGAGCTTAGTCGTTTTGCTAAGGAGCTAGTGCCAACTGAAGGGATTAAAGCATCTAGGTTTGAGGATAAGTTACATTGGAAGATTAAGGGTAGGTTTGCTGGAGAGACATTTACTTCATTAAGAGATGTCTATGCTAGGGCTGTTAATATTGAGAGGAGTAACCAGAAGATGAAGGCTGAGATGGTAAGTACTGGGACTAAGAAGAGAGAGTTTCAGGGGAGTCAATCTGACACCCCATCAAAGAGAGGGAATTTCAATACTAACAATAACACCCAACACAAGTCCCGATCTTTTGGAGGGAATGAGAAGAAAGAAGGTAATAGCTGGAGAGGTAAAAACCAGGGAACAACTAATGACTTTACCCCACATTAGTACTGTAAGTTATGCAAGGGAGACCACCCAGGCGTTGACTGTCTGGGAAATAAGGTGACATGCTACTGGTGCGGGAAGTTAGGACATCGAGAATTCGAGTGTAGGACCAAGAAGGCAGGGAAACCTCGTGCTACGCAATATGCTAGTTGTAACACTCCGTTATTTTCTAAGTCAATTATAAGGCGTTACTGGTCTATTTTATTTAAATCGGGTTATTAAGTCGGGAAAAGTATTTTCGTTGTCTTTATAAAATTTAAAGTATTTTGGGCTTTTCTATGCTAATAAAGTTATTTTGGACTATCTTTTTAAAAAAATGGAACATTAATTTATCAACGTCTTCGTTTTGCCTTTGAGTCGGACTCAAATACCAGTACAAAGAAAATTATATAAAACCTAACTATCCTTTAAAATCCCACGTATTCCCCTATTCCATCCACCCTTCTTTTATCTTCATTTCTTCATCCTTGCCGTGCTACCGTCCGTCTATTTGGTTTCCTCCGTTCTAAGCTTTTCAATCACCGTCGATAAATCGGGTCTTGTTCCCTTCTCACACCAGAAAGTTTGACATCGTTTTCATCAAATATTGTAAGTGTTTCACTTATCTAATGTTTTCTTTTATAATTTGTCTGAGTATTTTAAAATCTGATTCTTAAAGTGTTGTCCCGACATGAATTAGTAATTGTGTGAGTAATTAGTATTGGACAATCCGTCAGGTGCGATTTCTTTTACGTTGAGTCTATTTAACCGTCTTTTTGTTGATTAATGGAAAATCGATGTGTAGTTGGGTTGGAGTAACCATGTTGTTTAGTCGAGAAGTTGTGGTATGTCGTTTGTAAATTGTAAGTATATATTGATGGAGTGATACGGGTAGCTTATAATAAATAATACGGAGTAATAGTGAGGATGCCGTGTTGGGCAGGACAAAATTAATTGGGTTTTGATTTGTCAAATATCAAAGGCAAATGTTTTGCGTATTAAGGATAAAAGTCTACATCCCTTGTTGTGAATTGCTATCAGTTTTGTGAGTTGGGTCTCATTGTTTTAAGCGGTCACCAATTTGACTTAATAGTTCAGGTTTATTAAGTACTTAGTTAACTTAAGAACACATAGTGACATAGGTATATATATTAATAGGTGGAATTATTTTCAGACTGAGATTTGGGACAAATATTTACTATAATGTATTTATATCGTCTCGATATTAATTAGTTGAAGGGTTAAGTTATTGAACCATCTATATTATTTGTAGTTTGTGGGTTCGAGGAGAAAGAATTTTTGGATTAATATTAGCTTGGATTGACCGTCTTGAGAGGTAAGGACGTTTTACCCTTTTCACTTTTAAGTAAAGAGCATGTTCGGATCAAAATATATTTTTATAACGGTTTTGTAAATTATTTCGTCGATCGTTAATATTTTTATAATACTCGTAATGTTTGGATATTGAATTTTGTGACACGACTCACATATTGGTACTATTTTGGTAAAATTTTTAGTAACTTATAACAGACTCTGGGAGTTCTGTTGGTCTAGACGGTTTTAAGGTGCGTCTAAGACGTTCCTGGGACTTTGTCCCGAAACTATTTTTGAGTGAGGATTGTCCGGCCCTCACTTGCTAGGGAGTTAGACTTTCTCCTTTGGCAGTTTCATCCTACTGGCTGTCCAAATGTGGGAGGTGCGCACTATTATGAGTCTAGCTAAGCACAGGTGGTTACCTCTAGACCGTGCAAGGGTAGGACCTTGGCACACAGGTTGCGAAAAATACATATATTTTGGTTGACTTGGTTTTGACTACTCTTTTATGGTATTTTGGTATTTAAATGGTAATTTTAACTCCGATTTCAGTTTACTATAAATTATTATTATTATTGTTAGTATTATTATTTCACGATGTATTATATTATTATATTTTTACTCACCTTTGCTGACGTCCTTTTTGTTTTGGGTCGTTCCCCCGCTGGAACCTGTACCTATTTGTGTTTTGGGTACAGCTGATAGGTACACGTGATTGCTGCATGGGTGCATTCTGGTATCGGGTTGTGCTGAGCGAGGAATGACTTTTTGTTATTTACCAAACTATTTACATTATTATTGGATTTATTGGTTACTATTGTTTTAAACCGTTTTGGATTTTGTAAGACTTAAAGACTTCCGCTGCAACGTTTCTATTTTTATTAGCTATCAAATTTCTATTTTTATTCATTTATTATTTATCCTTTTCCTTGCACTTGGCTCGGTAAGCTAAGTGTGGAGTAACAGTTTTGAGTTTTTGGTTTTTGGTTTATTATTTTGGTTGCGAAAATTTAGGGCTGTTACAGTTGGTATCAGAGCAATAGGTTTTCCAAAATGCTTTGCAAAAATTTGAAATGGTTTAAAAAAAAAAAAAAAAAACTTTACCTTTATATATATATATATAAAAATAGAGTGTTGGGTGGTTTGGGTGCATTGCATACGCATGATTTATATATTCATATTTGTATATATGATAATATTTTGTGCTATTACCCTTACCTGAACTGTGAATGTTACTTATGTTATTATTTGTGATAGAACGGTCTTATGCTTATACTTAATAAAACCTTGTTTATATATATAGTAACCATGCCTCCACGAAGGGAAAACGAAAACAACAATACTGATATGGCTGCTATGGTGACGCAACTTATAGCTCAAAACACAGTTCTTGTCGAAGCTGTGCAACAAATGACTACGGTTGCGCGGAATATGAATGAGAGGGTTGAGAATGAAAACGATCCTACACCTACTGTTGTTGGGATGTCTGAAGCGGTACAGAAGAAGAGGCCGCCGTCTTTTACTGGGAAAGGGGATCCTACTGAGCTAGATAACTGGATTAGGGAGATAGAGAAAATATTCTTGGTTGTTGGGTGCCCACATGAATTCCAGGCTAGGATCGCTGTCTTTTATTTGAAGGAGGAAGCAGATATCTGGTGGCAGACTGTGAAAGATGATTTCATGAAACCTAAGAGGGTGAGAAATGCTAACGGTACCGTTATACTTCAGGATAAGGACTGGGATGACCTTAAAGATTTACTTGAGGAAGAATTTTTCCCCGACCATGTGAAGAACCAGAAACTGGCTGAATTTGGGGATCTAAAGCAAACAGATGAGATGAGTGTGAAGGATTTTTATAACAAATTCATTGAACTCAGCAGATTTGCTACGGAGTTGGTGCCGACTGAGCGAATTAAAGCGGCAAGATTTGAGGATAAGTTAAATTGGAAGATTAAGGGTAGGTTTGCTGGGGAGACCTTCACTTCATTGAGGGATATTTATGCTAGAGCTGTGAACATTGAGAGGAGTAATCAGAAAATGGAGGCTGAGTTGGGATCTAGTGTGACCAAAAAGAGGGAGTATCAAGGGAGTCAATCTGACACCGCAGCTAAAAGAGGAAATTTCCATAATAACAACAACCCTCAGAATAAGTCCCGATCTTTTGGCGGGAATGTGAAAGAAGAAGGGAATAACTGGAATGGTAAGAGTCAGGGGACAGGCCAAGTCTTTACCAGATATTATTACTGCAAGATATGCAAGGGAGATCACCCAGGAGTTGACTGTCAGGGAAATAGGGTGACATGCCACTGGTGTGGAAAATTGGGACACCGTGAGTTTGAGTGTAATAATAAGAAGGCGGGAAGACCCCGTAGTGCACCATCTGCTAGTGTGAGTGTGAATCAGGGTAACCGATTTCAGGGTCAGGGAAGAACACAGAGTTATGGTGGATCTGCATCTAACAACACTTATAAGAACCCAGCTCCGACTCAGGGCAACACTACCGCAGCTAGTAAGCCCGCAGGACAAGTGAATGGGGCACAGAGTACCAAGAAGCCCACTGGGAAGCTCTATGTCATGAATAGAGAAGAAGCAGAAAACACTGACATCGTTTCGGGTAACTTTCTTGTGAACTCCATTTCAGCTCATGTTCTGTTTGATTCTGGTGCGTCTCACTCCTTTATTTCAACTAAGTTTGTGGATAAAATGAATGTTGAACCTAGTGAAATTGTGGATTATAATTTTGCTATGCCATCTGGGGACTTAGTGAACTGTAAAAGAATTTTTAAGGATGTGTCTGTGTATATTGGTGATCATGATTTTAAGGCAAACCTGATAGAATTTCCGTTACCTCACTTTGATGTGATTTTGGGGATGGATTGGCTCGGGTCTCACCGGGCTAATATTGATTGTGCACAGAGTAAAGTTTCCTTGAGGGGGCCTAAGAATGTGAGGGTATCTTATAGGGGTCATGTAAAGGGTCCTAGAGTGAAACTTATTTCTGCTATGAAAGTGAAAAAGCATTTATCTAGGGGAGCTGAGTTGATTTTGTGTCATGTAAAAGATTTGAGGGTGGAATATCCTGACTTGAGTGAAGTTCCAGTAGTGAGTGAGTTTGTTGATGTGTTTCCTGAGGAAATACCGGGAATGCCTCCTGCTAGAGAAGTTGAGTTTAAAATCGACCTAGTGCCAGGAACAGGTCCAATTGCTAAATCACCATATCGAATGGCACCGTTAGAAATGCAAGAACTTAAGAAACAATTAGATGAATTGATGGAGAAAGGGTATATTAGGCCTAGTGTGTCGCCTTGGGGTGCCCCTGTTTTATTTGTGAAGAAGAAGGACGGAACTTTGAGGTTGTGTATTGATTATCGGGAATTGAACCAAGTTACTATCAAGAATAGGTATCCTTTACCTAGGATTGATGATTTGTTTGATCAGTTGAAGGGAGCTTCTGTTTTCTCTAAAATAGACTTGCGATCTGGGTACCATCAGTTGAAGATAGCACCTGAGGATGTCCCTAAGACTGCATTTTCCACTAGATATGGTCATTATGAGTTTACTGTGATGCCTTTTGGGTTGACTAATGCACCTGCTGTGTTTATGGACTTGATGAACCGAACTTTTAGGACTTACCTGGATAAATTTGTTGTGGTGTTCATTGATGACATACTGATTTATTCGAGGAGTGAGGATGAGCATGAGGAACATTTACGCATTGTTTTGGGTATCTTGAGAGAGAAACAGTTGTATGCCAAATTTTCGAAATGTGAGTTCTGGTTGGATCAAGTAGCTTTTCTGGGGCATATTATATCTAAGGATGGGGTATCAGTAGATCCTGCTAAGATTAAAGCTGTTAAGGAGTGGCCTAGACCGAAATCTGTGACTGAAATTCGTAGCTTTTTGGGTTTAGCTGGTTACTATAGGAGATTTGTGAAGGATTTTTCTAAAATAGCTAGACCAATGACCACACTGATGAGGAAAGCAACAAAATTTCATTGGGATGAGGGATGTGAGGAGTCGTTTCAGATTTTGAAGGAGAAGTTGACCACTGCTCCGGTGTTAGCTTTACCGGATGGGAATGAAGCTTATGAAGTCTATACTGATGCATCTAAGAATGGGTTAGGTTGTGTTCTTATGCAGAATAGGAGAGTGATTGCCTATGCTTCTAGGCAGCTGAAACCTTATGAAGAAAATTATCACACTCATGATTTAGAATTAGCAGCCGTAGTCTTTGCCTTGAAGATTTGGAGACATTATTTATTTGGTGTACCCTTTAAGGTTTTCTCTGATCACAAAAGCTTAAAATATATATTCACTCAGAAGGAGCTTAATATGAGACAGAGGAGGTGGTTAGAGTTGATTAAGGACTACGAGGTCGAGATCCAGTATCATGAAGGAAAGGCTAATGTGGTGGCCGATGCCTTAAGTAGGAAATCTCTCCATACGGTACAGTTAGTGATGAACCGTGATAAGTTGAGGGAAGAGTTTGTGAACTTTGCGATCCAAATGGCGAAGCCAGGAACCCCATCTAATATGTTATCTGTTGAGAGCGATTTGATAGGGGAGATTAGAGATTTGCAGGTTGGGGATAAGTATTTGCAGGATAAGTTAGTGAATGAGCCTACTTTGTTCAGACGCGATGAGAGTGGATTGATTAAGGTTCATGATAGGGTTTGTGTGCCTAACAACTGGGAGATAAAGGAAAGAATCATGACTGAGGCACATGCAACACCGTATTCTGTTCACCCCGGGGGTGATAAAATGTATGCGGACTTGAAATTAACATTTTGGTGGTCCGGTATGAAGAAACATATTGCAGATTTTGTGTCTCGATGCTTGATATGTCAGAAGGTTAAAAGTGAACACAGGAGACCTCAAGGGAAGTTGCAACCTTTAGAAGTTCCCGAGTGGAAGTGGAGTTCAATCTCCATGGATTTTGTAGCTGGTTTGCCGAGGTCACAGAAAGGTAATAATATGATTTGGGTGATAATTGATAGGCTGACTAAGAGTGCACATTTTATTCCGATGAAAGATACTTGGAAGAAGAAGCAGCTTGCTGATGCTTATGTACATCATGTGGTAAGACTTCATGGAGTTCTTAAGGATATTGTGTCAGATAGGGATGCCAGATTTGTTTCAATATTTTGGGAGAAACTTCAGACAGCTTTGGGAACCAAACTTAATATGAGCACAGCATTTCACCCAGCTACCGATGGACAGACTGAAAGAACAAACCAAATACTTGAGGATATGTTGCGAGCTTGTATCTTACAATTTCAGGGAGGCTGGGAGGATAAGTTAGATCTGATTGAGTTCTCTTATAATAACAGTTATCAGGCTACGATTCAGATGGCACCGTTTGAGGCATTGTACGGACGCAAGTGTAGGAGTCCGATATGTTGGGGTGATATTAGTGAGCATGTGATTCTAGGGCCTGAGATGATCACTGAAATGGTTGAGAGTGTCAGGATTATACAGGACAGGATGAAGGCAGCTCAAGACCGTCAGAAGAGCTATGCTGATAAAACTCGTAGGCACGTGGAATTTGAGGTTGGTGACAAAGTTCTTTTGCGTGTCTCGCCTACTAAAGGAGTAATGCGGTTCGGTAAGAAGGGCAAATTGAGCCCGAAGTTTATTGGTCCGTATGAAATTTTGGAGCGTATTGGCGAGGTGGCTTATCGACTTGATTTACCAGCTGATCTAGAACGAGTGCATAATGTATTCCATGTTTCCCAGCTAAGGAAATACATCAGTGATCCATCACATGTGTTAGATCCGGAGACTATTGAGCTTGATGAGACTATGACTTACGAGGAGACTCCTGTTCAGATTTTGGATAGTAAGGTGCGTAAAACCCGTAGAACTGAGACAAGAATGGTCAAAGTTTTGTGGAATAATAACAATGTGGAGGAGGCTACTTGGGAAGTTGAGTCAGCCATGAAGGAAAAATACCCTCATCTTTTTGCTTAAGGTAAATTTTCTTGCTTCGTGGACGAAGCTTTATTTTAAGGGGGATAGAAAATATGCATGACTACCTTATTTAGTACTTGATTTTTGTGTTGGATTAACCTTGTTGTGTGGTTTCATGTTATTATTGCTTATTGATTACAGATATGAATCTATTGGTTATTATTGGTTATTGTTGAATATTGGTTTTTCGTTAATTCTTGAAATACGTGTTTATTTATATTGGTGGTTTACTTGTGAAATTTCAAAACTTTGAAAATACTTAACCATTATTTAACCGGCATGCTCTTAGCTTCTTAAGTGACACTTTTACCATAAAGGATTGTGAGAATTTTGTGGGTTCGAACTCTAGTATTATTTTGTGGAAATAGGTGATCGTACCTTGTGGAATTAGGGGTGGTGAAGTTGTGTTATTTTGGATTTGAGGAATTAGATCCTTTTGGATTTTTGGAGAATTTAGAAATGTATTTTTGGAGAATTTAGAAATGTAAGTTATCTTGAGGTTGTGCTTGTTTTGGTGGAATTTGGAGATAGGGAGTAAACATTTTATTTTGGATATATATGAGGAACTTTGGCGAGTGTTGAATATATGGAGTGAATGGTCATTTTGGAACACATATGAGTAATGTGAGACTTTATTTTGAGGACGAGTTTAAACTTCGAGGACAAAGTTTTGTTTTAAGGAGGGAAGTCTGTAACACTCCGTTATTTTCTAAGTCAATTATAAGGCGTTACTGGTCTATTTTATTTAAATCGGGTTATTAAGTCGGGAAAAGTATTTTCGTTGTCTTTATAAAATTTAAAGTATTTTGGGCTTTTCTATGCTAATAAAGTTATTTTGGACTATCTTTTTAAAAAAATGGAACATTAATTTATCAACGTCTTCGTTTTGCCTTTGAGTCGGACTCAAATACCAGTACAAAGAAAATTATATAAAACCTAACTATCCTTTAAAATCCCACGTATTCCCCTATTCCATCCACCCTTCTTTTATCTTCATTTCTTCATCCTTGCCGTGCTACCGTCCGTCTATTTGGTTTCCTCCGTTCTAAGCTTTTCAATCACCGTCGATAAATCGGGTCTTGTTCCCTTCTCACACCAGAAAGTTTGACATCGTTTTCATCAAATATTGTAAGTGTTTCACTTATCTAATGTTTTCTTTTATAATTTGTCTGAGTATTTTAAAATCTGATTCTTAAAGTGTTGTCCCGACATGAATTAGTAATTGTGTGAGTAATTAGTATTGGACAATCCGTCAGGTGCGATTTCTTTTACGTTGAGTCTATTTAACCGTCTTTTTGTTGATTAACGGAAAATCGATGTGTAGTTGGGTTGGAGTAACCATGTTGTTTAGTCGAGAAGTTGTGGTATGTCGTTTGTAAATTGTAAGTATATATTGATGGAGTGATACGGGTAGCTTATAATAAATAATACGGAGTAATAGTGAGGATGCCGTGTTGGGCAGGACAAAATTAATTGGGTTTTGATTTGTCAAATATCAAAGGCAAATGTTTTGCGTATTAAGGATAAAAGTCTACATCCCTTGTTGTGAATTGCTATCAGTTTTGTGAGTTGGGTCTCATTGTTTTAAGCGGTCACCAATTTGACTTAATAGTTCAGGTTTATTAAGTACTTAGTTAACTTAAGAACACATAGTGACATAGGTATATATATTAATAGGTGGAATTATTTTCAGACTGAGATTTGGGACAAATATTTACTATAATGTATTTATATCGTCTCGATATTAATTAGTTGAAGGGTTAAGTTATTGAACCATCTATATTATTTGTAGTTTGTGGGTTCGAGGAGAAAGAATTTTTGGATTAATATTAGCTTGGATTGACCGTCTTGAGAGGTAAGGACGTTTTACCCTTTTCACTTTTAAGTAAAGAGCATGTTCGGATCAAAATATATTTTTATAACGGTTTTGTAAATTATTTCGTCGATCGTTAATATTTTTATAATACTCGTAATGTTTGGATATTGAATTTTGTGACACGACTCACATATTGGTACTATTTTGGTAAAATTTTTAGTAACTTATAACAGACTCTGGGAGTTCTGTTGGTCTAGACGGTTTTAAGGTGCGTCTAAGACGTTCCTGGGACTTTGTCCCGAAACTATTTTTGAGTGAGGATTGTCCGGCCCTCACTTGCTAGGGAGTTAGACTTTCTCCTTTGGCAGTTTCATCCTACTGGCTGTCCAAATGTGGGAGGTGCGCACTATTATGAGTCTAGCTAAGCACAGGTGGTTACCTCTAGACCGTGCAAGGGTAGGACCTTGGCACACAGGTTGCGAAAAATACATATATTTTGGTTGACTTGGTTTTGACTACTCTTTTATTGTATTTTGGTATTTAAATGGTAATTTTAACTCCGATTTCAGTTTACTATAAATTATTATTATTATTGTTAGTATTATTATTTCACGATGTATTATATTATTATATTTTTACTCACCTTTGCTGACGTCCTTTTTGTTTTGGGTCGTTCCCCCGCTGGAACCTGTACCTATTTGTGTTTTGGGTACAGCTGATAGGTACACGTGATTGCTGCATGGGTGCATTCTGGTATCGGGTTGTGCTGAGCGAGGAATGACTTTTTGTTATTTACCAAACTATTTACATTATTATTGGATTTATTGGTTACTATTGTTTTAAACCGTTTTGGATTTTGTAAGACTTAAAGACTTCCGCTGCAACGTTTCTATTTTTATTAGCTATCAAATTTCTATTTTTATTCATTTATTATTTATCCTTTTCCTTGCACTTGGCTCGGTAAGCTAAGTGTGGAGTAACAGTTTTGAGTTTTCGGTTTTTGGTTTATTATTTTGGTTGCGAAAATTTAGGGCTGTTACACTAGTGCTAGTGTGAATCAGAGTAACCGATTTGAGGGACAGGGGAACACACAGAATTTTGGTAGGTCCGCAACTAACAATAATTTTAGGAATCCAGCTCCGACTCAGACCAACATTACCGCAGCTAGTAAACCCCCGGGCCAGGTAAATGTCGCACAGAATAGCAAGAAGCTTACTGGGAAGCTCTATGTCATGAATAGAGAGGAAGTCGAAAACACAGAAATCGTTTCGGGTAATTTTCTAATGAATTCTATTTTAGCTCATGTTCTATTTGATTCTGGTGCATCTCACTCTTTTTTTTAAAACTAAGTTTGTGGATAAAATAAATGTTGAACCTATTGAAATCGTGGATTATGAGTTTGCCATGCCATCTAGGTTACATCAATTAATGATAGCACTTAAGGATTTACCTAAGACTGTATATTTTACTAAATAATGCCACTGTGAGTTTACTGTGATACCTTTTGGGTTGACTAGTGCAGTTGATGAGTTTATGGATTTGATAAACCGAACTTTGAGGACTTACCTAGATAAATTTGTTGCGATACTCATTGATGACATAGTGATTTATTCAAGAATGAAGAAGAGGATGAGGAATATTTACGGATTGTCTTAGGTATCTTGAGAGAAAAAAAATAGTATTTTCTAAATTTTTGAGGTGTGATTTTTGTCTGGCTCGAGTAATTTTTGGGGCATATTATATGTAAGGATGTAGTGTCAGTAGATCCTGCTAAGGTTAAAGTTGTTAAGGAGTGACCTAAAACGAAATATGTGGCTGAAATTCAGTCTCTTGGGTTTAGTTGGTTACTATAGTAGATTTGTGAAGGATTTTTCCAAAATAGATAGATCAATGATCACACTAATGTAGAAAGCCATAAAATTTCATTGGGATGAGGGGTGTGAGGAATCGTTTCGAATTTTAAAGGAAAAATTGACCACTGCTTTAGGATTGGCCTTACCGGATGGAAATGAAGTTTCTGAAGTTTATACCTATGCATTTTAATAATGGATTAAGTTGTGTTTTCAGCAGAATAAGAGAGTGATTGCTTATGCATTAAGGCAGTTGAACCTTTATGGAGAAAATTACCCTACTTATGATCTAGACTAAGCAGCCGTAGTAGTTGCCTTAGAAATTTGGAGACATACTGTTTGGGGACCTCCGGTTGTCGCACCCCTCGACTGCTCGCAAGGGTTGGGCTTGGCCTTCTGCCAAAGGGCTGATTTCCGAGAACGACGGATCGCCTTCGGAAGACGAGCCGAGCCAGAGGGAAAATCTGAGTTCTGCGCCCAAAGAAGAGACTTTTCAGAATCCGACGTATGGCAGGGGGGTATCTGAACTTCAAGCGACGGCCAAAGAACTTCCTAGCCTTCACTACTGCACCCCTCATGATGACTGTATCAATCCTCCAAGTCATTTTTTGAAGAAAAGAAGTGATGGAATTGAGAGGTTGAAATTCATAAGGTCCCCTTTTATACTCCAAGGGGGGGACGGTTAAGGAGTTATTACCTCAACTGCCCCCAAGATGCGTGACAAGTGTCGAAGAAGAGCGCAACCCAAAAGATTTCCTCTGCCTCCGTGATGATTACTGAAGCAGACAATCGAGTTCCTTGAGCACACCAGAAGGCTGTAGAAAAGAAAACCTAACAAGACATCACAAGTCTTGGGAAAAGACGAAAAGCACTTAGAACAAGGACGAGGCTCACCCCCTCGGACCGGGCGCAGGATCACGCATGATGGCGCCCCCTGCCGTGTCACGAGCAGGACGCCTTCGATCCCAGAGCGTCTCTTCGGTAGCCGACAGGAAACCTGTACCTTCCGGCTACCAAGGGGCAATTGATGGGGCCGGTATCGCTGCCACCCCTCGGCCCAGATCATATCTTGTTCAAGTCGAGTCTGGGTAATCCCGCCAGGAGCTCATCCAGACCCTCGACCAAGGGTCTCGGACAGCAAGAGCCGAGACCGCCAGTGTCGTCATCAAAGATGTCGAGCTTAGCCTCAGCCGAGCTTCGAGGTCCTCAAACTGAAGGACTCGGAAGACCTGCGGGCCTCGGTGCCTCGCCACCCGAAGCAGGAAGACATGCCAGCCATATGTCCTCCACACTTCTGGACGTGACTAAGGGGACGCCCCTCTCTAGCTACAACCTAAAACGAGAAGAGGAGAAGGGGGCTGTCCATCCCGCTTAATGTTCCTCAGTAAGGGGGTAATTAAGTCTCTCTCTCTAAATAAATTCCTTGCAATTAAGCTAATTAACCCCCTCTGAGTAACGGCTGATAACGTCTTCAAGGGACTGACTTAGGCATCGGAAAAGGTCCCCTCGGAAACCTCTGAGGCCCTGTTTGTTCCTTGTGCAGAGAAGAAACTCTTACGTTGATCAAGGATATTTGCCAAGTCAAAGAAAGAAATTAGAGATACAGAGGCCCAAGTTCAAGACAAACCGAAGCTTCATAATCTGTTTTTGGTGTTGATTGTTTCAGATCGAATTGATTTTAAATATAATACTAATATAAATATTAATATTGTACGAGTAATAAAAATTTTAATTACACGTCAAAACGTCATCGAACCATTGTGTCGACCCGTTTGGGTCAGGTTTTCATCCTAAACTAACAAATAATTTTGGTTTTGAGCCAAACTGGTCGCAGGTCGAAATTTTAGGGTGTTTGAACCAAAAAATTTGGACGGGTTTACAAAACGAGACAAAATTTGACAAGTCTATTTTCTAATTTAACAATCCTTTGCCTAGTCATATCCCTTAAAATTTTGTCAAATCGCTAAACTTTTTTTTAAAAAAAATAATTAAAAATCCGTACGTAGGTACGAGTTTTGCACTACTAATTCACTAATTCTCAAATGCGATGATCTCACAGTAAGTTTACATTGTGAGACCTCTCATATGATACGGTTACAATTTTGAGTTTTAATGAGTTATAGAGTATATGTGTACAATCAGCGTACGTGAGACGGTCTACGACGCAAGATGGGAGGGCATTGAAAAACGGGTGGCAGGAAGCTGTGGAGTTGCATAGATTGTTGCATCCTCTCTGTTGGGGCATCGGTAGCACAATGTGTGCCACAGAAAAGCAGCACCTCCAGTCCTGCCACCATCATCATATCATATTATCTCTAAACCAATTTAACCCTTCTTTTGTCTTATTTTTCTTCTGGCTCTCCTTAACTCAACAAATCACCTCACCTCACCTCTGTGCCTACTACAGAAAAACTCCTACATAACCACGCACATTCTCAGGTCAAGGATAACACACAGAAAACCCGTTTTCTGCTTCATTGATTCAGCTGACCTTTTCTATGCATTTCAGGAGTTTGAGGATTTCCTGAGTGAAATTCCAAGTAACCATTTGAATACCCTTTGTTATCTACAATGGAGTTATCCACTAAAGTTCACAATTTGGAGCTTCTTTCATCATCTTTTCTGACTGGTTCATCCTCAACTTTGTTAGACGCTAGAAAATCTTCTCTTTTACCATTTTGTCATCATTTTCATGCAATTAAAGCCTGTTCCTTTAATAGCAAACCCACAAACCCTAGGCTTAAGTTGTCTCAAATTTCATCAAAGTTATCAGCTTTGGCTGTGGAGACAACTGACTCAGATACCCAAAGCAGGGAAGAGATCGAAGCTTTGTTTTCTAGGGATTCTAGTAAGGATTATGAACATAGAAGGGGGAATAATAAGCAGCACTCTAATTCTGGGGCATCAAGTGTCTCATCCGGGATTCGGTTAGAGAACATTAGCAAGGCTTATAAGGGTGTCACTGTGCTCAAAAATGTGAGTTGGGAGGTGAAAAAGGGTGAAAAGGTGGGATTAGTTGGGGTAAATGGGGCAGGGAAAACCACCCAATTGAGGATTATATCAGGGTTAGAGGAGCCTGATTCAGGGAATGTGATCAAGGCCAGGAACAATATGAAAATTGCCTTCCTCAGCCAGGAATTTGAGGTATCATTGAGTCGGACAGTGAAGGAGGAGTTTATGAGTGCGTTTAAGGAGGAAATGGAGGTTGCAGGGAAGATTGAGAAGGTGCAGAAGGCAATTGAGGGTTCAGTTGATGATTTGGAATTGATGGGGAGGCTGTTGGATGAGTTTGATTCACTTCAGCAGAGGGCTCAGGCTGTCGACGTGGATTTGGTGGATTCTAAGATTAATAAGCTCATTCCTGAACTCGGGTTTTTGCCTGAGGATACTGATAGGCTCGTAGCTTCTTTTAGTGGTGGATGGCAGATGAGGATGTCTCTTGGCAAGATTTTGCTTCAGGTATTCATATTGATACAGAGTATGTGCTTATGCTTAATTTTAACTGTAAATTAACCATTCTCAATGTAAATACCAATATGGGTCTTTGTGATTAAGATAGAGGTAATGCACTCCCCTTGTGCTGCTGTTTATGGTTTAGCACAACCTAGGTGAGTGGGTAAGTGCTTTCTCTTTGGATGAACTGAAAATTCAGAGGAAATTGTGGTTCTCATTATTTGACTAATGTGCAAACACAACTTGGTCATGCTTATTCTTAAAGTGTCTGATTGAACAAAACTTACAATATTTATGCTGTAGTCAAGCTCATAATGTGTAAGTAGCGAAGATGAATTCTCTTGGAATTGGCGAGCATTATAATAACTAATGAGTAGTCGTTTTGTGCTTTATAATGGTAGAATGTGATGGACTTTGGAATATCAGCAGTTGATACATACGTTAACGACTTTGCTTGTGTCCTTGCAGGATCCCGATTTATTGCTTTTGGATGAGCCCACTAATCACCTTGATCTTGACACCATTGAGTGGCTGGAACAATATCTTAACCAGGTGGATGTTCCAATGGTCATCATATCTCACGACAGGGCTTTCCTCGATCAGCTTTGTACCAAAATCGTGGAAACAGAAATGGGAGTATCGAGGACATTTATGGGAAATTATTCTGACTATATTATATCAAAGGCAACTTGGATTGAAACTCAGTTTGCTGCCTGGGAAAAGCAACAGAAAGAAATTGAACAAACGAAGGACTTAATCAATCGAGTTGGTTCCGGTGTAAGTACCAGCCGAGCATCTACGGCAGGGAAGGTACTCTATTCTTGCCCCCATTGATTTTAATACTTCTTTTGTTTCACATAATATTTTATGACCTTATCGGTAGTTGTCGCTTCGAGGTAAGCCTTTAATTTTTTATGGGATATTCTACCTAGTGCCCTGTACTTTTTCATTTTCTACGGCGTACCCTTCTTTTAGTCAAAATAACTTTCACTTGCGATAGCTTATGGAGTTATGGACATCGGTGTCCAAAAATGATGATATTTTTCATGAACTCATTGTCTTTCCAAGATCTTCAAGTTAAGATTTTTTTTTTTGTAATTTCAAAACTTGTGGTAAGAGTAACTCGGTCAAACGTTTTTAACCGAATAAACTCCTTTTTAACCGAATAAACTTTAACCAATCATAACTCTTAGTCCCAAGTTCCGAATGTGATGATTCAAACTGATCGTTTGTAGGAGATATTCGCTTTGAAATTAAAGTGTCTTTTTCGGAATTCATAGGTAAGAGTTATCGTAAGTCACAGATATTTTGACCAAAATGAAGGGGACAACATGGAATATGAAAAAAAAAACACAGGGTACCATGTAGAATATCCCATTTTTTATTTATAAATGGGTACTTGGAAAGATCCATGAAGCTTACCATCAAATTCGGAATAGAAAAGATCTTCATAAGAGTATATATTTGCTATTTGGTTATTGCTTATATATTTTGAGATAAGTGCAAGAGAGAAGTGAGCGTCACGAAATTCGTGAAAGATGTGTACATTGTATTATTAAAATATGTAATATATGACCTTCACAAATTCTGAGAAGGAGATTTGACTCTCAGTTTTGCAAAGATGTATTATGAAGAGAAGTTATAAATTTTGTATCATTAGATTTTGACCGAAAAATGTGTTAACATTTCACGATATTCCATGACATTCACTCGTGTTTTTTTGAGAAATATTGTGTTTCAAGATGAGAGAATGACATATCTGTAAACAAATAGGGATAAAATATTCCATCTTTTTATGCTGCGATGACGTTATTATCTTTTATTACAAGTATTGAGAAGGTCATTTCTCTTTCTACTTCCATTTGAGTTTTCTCATACTACTTAAGGCTCATCTTGAGTCTTGAGTCTTTGACTCGATCAGTCCTTGTTTCTATATCTTATCTTATCACTGGACACTGGCTGTGGGGATATGCTACTAATGTTAATCCTTATTCGGTGTAAATAAGTTAAATCTAGTCTCATTAATCTTAGTATGACTTAATCTCAACGTCATTAATATTAAGTAAAGTTACATTAAACCCATTTCATTTAAATTCAATTTAGCCTCTAGAATAGGGCCCAATTGTCTCCTACTTACAAGACCCGTGAGTCCGTGGCACTCGTGGTTTTGCAGATATTCCCCTGTGGACCATCTCACATATACAAATTGCACGAGGCATGATTTATAAGTGTATATTTCCTAACATATGGCTACTTATATGGTTCTTGTTTACAGAAATTGGAAAAGCTTCAAGATGAGGAGCATGTTGAGAAACCTTTCATAAGGAAACAAATGAAGATCAGGTTCCCTGAGCGTGGGAGAAGCGGGAAGTCAGTTGTAACTATCAACAATCTGAACTTCGGCTACGGTGATAATGTTAGTTAAACAATCAGCTTCTTTCGCTCTTGTACTTATACCGAACTGTATTTAGTTGATAATACAATGACTGAGCATACATCCTTTCTGAGCCAGGTGTTGTTTCGGAAGGCAAATCTCACAATTCAACGAGGGGAAAAAATTGCTATCATTGGCCCTAATGGATGTGGGAAAAGCACCTTATTAAAGCTGATAATGGGTTTGGAGAAGCCTACTGCTGGTGAAGTTATTCTTGGGGAGCACAATGTTCTCCCTAATTATTTTGAACAGAATCAGGTATGTGGCGATTAAGTACTCAATTGCCAAGGCAACTCCTTTTATATGTATAATGCTCCCTTCATTGTAAGGGTCATTCAAGTTGAGTTAGGGTTGGGTTATCACGGGTTCAGGTCATTTTGGATACGTGTTGATTCAATCTCAGTTTTCAAATGAATCATTTTAGGTTGGGTCATTTTTGGGGCAGCATGTTCCTGATTGGGTCTACTTAGTATTGTTCTTTTCTCGTTCCTGGTGGGTGTTCAATTTGACCCGGGTCAGTTTTGCTAGGTCAGGTCTAATTGCTTGTCCTGTGGGTCTAGAATTATCATATAAGTATCTGGTTAGCACGGATCAGTGTAAATGTAAATCTATCAATATCACCCAGACACCCAATGTATTGTTCTGTTTCCAGGCTGAAGCGCTGGATTTGAATAAAACGGTGCTGGAGACGGTAGAAGAAGCTGCCGAGGATTGGAGAAGTGATGACATTAAAGGTCTTTTAGGACGATGCAATTTTAAGTCTGACATGCTCGATAGGAAGGTCTCCTTTTTAAGTGGTGGAGAGAAGGTACGAGATATTTTATTAGATGACCCAGTATCTTCTTTCCTGTAGACTCTTGATGTACATAATCCTATAATCTTTATTATTATTATTATTATTCAGGCACGTCTGGCTTTCTGCAAATTCATGGTCAAACCGTCAAGTTTACTGGTTCTAGATGAACCCACCAATCATCTAGACATACCTTCAAAAGAGATGCTGGAGGTCAGTTCTCAGTCGTGGCCGCACTGGCTTTCGTGTGAAAAATTGTCATGTTAATTTATCTATTTCCATGTTTAATTTCCTCAGGAAGCAATACAAGAATACGAGGGTACGGTGATTACTGTTTCGCATGATAGGTATTTCATACGTCAAATAGTTAACAGAGTCATCGAAGTCAATAACGGAGTTCTACAAGACTATGTTGGTGACTACAATGTAAGTCGGATCTTTAAATAATGGGGTTTTAGCTAGCGTATATTCTGGAAGATTCAATTCAAAAATCTGTCTGAATTGCATGCATGCAGTATTACCTGGAGAAGAACCTGGATGCAAGAGAAAGGGAACTGGAACGTGAGGCGGAGCTCGAGGAGAAGAACAGTAAAGTAAAAGCCAAATCGAAGATGTCCAAGGTTAGGTTTGATTGTGGCCGATCATCATCGTCATTATTATTATTATGCTTTTTAATGCAATCCATTTATGAGGTTAACTAAAAAAAATGCTGCTATCTAATCTAACTAACAGGCTGAGAAGGAGGCTAGGAAAAAACAGAAAATGCAGGCATTTCAGCAGGCAAAATCAAAATCCAAGGGGTTAAAGAATGCAAAGAGATGGAACTAAAGGGGTTTTGGGGTGCCTTTCGCTGATTTTGGTCGTCAAGGTTCTCTTGTTCTACTCGGAATGTATACAGTCAGTTCGTTGTATATGTCCCAGGGAGTAAGTCCTAATAATCATGATTAGGGCTAAGCAAAATATCTGAATATGCAATCGATTGTGCAATTTGGAAATTTGTACTTTGGATAAGTGATGCAACATTTTGCACTCTGTAAATAGCAATTGGGTATAGAGGACATACTTTGTGAACTCAACAACTGTTGGGTGCTTCGTTTAAGTACGATATTCTATCCTTATTTTCGACTCAATTCAGAGTACGAGTATTAATCTCTGACATATATAGTTTAGATATATTTTTTTTACGTAGTTGTTAAATCTTACCCAATTTTTACTACTTTATATCCAATTTTTTCATTATTTTTCCCTACCTAGCTCTCTTCTTAAAAAACTCTGTTTCATTCTTCTTGACTCTAAGAGCATAATCCTTCAGGGAGGATGAAGCAAAATTGATAATCCAGAAATAATGAAGCAAACTTATCCTTTACCAAGCAAAATTGATGGTTTGATTAGATATGGGAAGTTGGGAACATTTATACTTCCTCCATTCTTCTCCTTTGATCAAAATACTCACATATATTAAACAAAATTTTAAAAAATCATTTTTTTTTATATTTTCACAACTCCTCGATATATGTGTGGGGTATATTATACTCTCTCCGAGTTTGAATGATCTTTCCCTTTATTTAATATATGTGAGGTATATTTTAATCAAATAGAAAAAAATCATTTAGACTCGGAGGGAGCCGTATTTTGTAATAGTCCTGTAACATATTTTAATTGAGGTGTGGTCTTATATTTATTGTTTATGTAATCTCTAATTTTTGATTAAATGTCTAATTTATAAAAATCTTCATGTCTTTTAGTTCCGAATTGTATTCGAAATCTAAATAACCTCGTAATTGTCCGTTATTTAAAATATACTGTACTTCGTATTAAATTAAATTTACAAAAATAATTAAATATACACAATACAAAAATAATAATAATAAAATAAGTAAAAAAAATATTCGTAAATTGACGCTTATATGGAAAAAAAATGTTAAAAATTTATGAAATATATAATACAATCGTAATTTATAAAATAAAATAAAAGTTGATTAAAAATTAAATGGTTATGATATGATAATTAAAGTAGATAAAGAGACTTCCCTGGAGAGAAAAATAAATCCATGGATGTAAGAGTATTTTATAAGAGAGAGAAAATGATGTAGAAAAAGTGAGGTGAATTAAGTGAGGTTCTCTATGAGAAATTCTATCCATAGATAACGATGGTCCAACAAATTCCTTCTTTTCTATCCTCAAAACTCTGCCAAATTCTTCAAGAACTTACGATTATGGATTATTGTTCGCATGTGGGATATGTAAGTTTGTTTTTTATTAATAATTTCATTTTGTAATACACAAAATATAAGTTATCTTATTGATTGTTTTTTTTTGTTATTTGATATCTAATAAGCCCTAATTAGATTTTCAATAACTTTTGAATAACGAATATAATTACCATTTGAAACAATTAGCCTTGTTGATTTCATTAATGATTTTACTTTTTTAATATAATCGTTAGAGGTTATATTATTGATTAATTATTTTTCTCAATTAAACCCTAATTCGGCACTCATCTTTTGTTTACATAGAATACCTTTTTTAATTAAGAATTATTAATTAATTTTAAAAAATCAATTAGTTGTTTTCATCTTTATTTGTAATTACATTTTTGAATTTATTCTTTTTGATAATTGATGGACTGATGAATTTATGTAGAAAAAAATGATGGTAAATTGATTGGGAAAAGAGATAAAGAGGGATAAGACATTGATGAAGTGAATGAAAAAATGAGAAAGTGATTTTAGAAATGTGAGTATGAAATATTCCGTCAATTCCATTTGATTGTTTGTATTTGTTTTTTCACACTTGTCAATTGTCAATGCACGTTTTATTTTGTCTATATCTTTTGTTATGTTGTGGACGCTGCCTACACCACTACCCGCGCGCACCCGTGCGGGGACCAGTCGCGGCGGCCACCCACACGGCCCGTCGTGAACGCTCGTCACGTCCGGGCCGATCCGATCTCGCGTTCAGGGTGAAGTGTTGGATCTCGATTTGGTTGACAATTTGATTTGTACTAGATAGATGTGGGGACATCTATGTTTCCATTAGAATCGATCGAGACGTGGTTGTAAATGGTTAAAGGCCGATATGTTTTATCTGACGACCTTTTTAGTGAATCGAATTCGTTGCCGATTTGTGGAGTTGTCACCGAGTAATTTTGGGATACTCGGAAACCGTTCAAGTCAATTTTAATCCTTAGCCGGCTCAAAGCTGAGTGACATGGGGACCTAAAGATAGAGACTTGTACCATTAAGCATTTCATGTCTATAATGATTCTCACTGCCAATGGTTTCGGCCATCTGAAAACCGTAGATTCTGAGTAAGGGATGAGGGTACGTATTGGGAAGCAAACATCCGATAGACATCAACACTCAATCCCGTCCGCACGTAGCGGTCTCTACTGATCAATCGGTGGGCTGATAACTTCGTTCCTTAATTGTGACGGAAATGTGATAACATCCGTTGTTTTAACTTTATACTCATACGTTATACAGAGTAACACACTTGGCATTGTTTTAAAATACACATCCCCTATTAACTAAGAGAATAACAACTTACTAAAATGTTCCCTCCAAAATGCATCATGCCTAATATAGTAATTAATAATTTTTTTTTTTTTTTTTTTTTTGGTTCAACGAAGAGCGCACTTAGTCGCATTCATTACAATATAGGGGAGGGGGGATTCGAACCTGAGACCTACTGTCCCAGAGCACCTAGTCCTAGCCACTAGGCCAAGACATCTTCGGTATATAGTAATTAATAATGACACTTCATGTAATCCTCTTACTACTAAAAGGATAGGAGATGATGAGGTGTCAAAACCTCATTAAAATTTTTCCCTCCAAATACTATCATTCAAATAAGAAAACAAATAAAACATTAAACTCAAATAGTTATAAACTTATAATATCTAAATTCAAGACAAAATAAATATTGATGTAAAAATCATAAGGAAAAAAAAATCAATAAGACAATAAATAATATTATTATGTATAGGTTATTAAAAAAAAGACATTTATGAGACATTTTTTTAAAACCAAATACAAGTGTTACAAACTATCGAGATCATATATTGACGTAAACAAATACTATAAAATATTTGATGATGAAAAAATATATGGAGTATAAAATACTTTCAATTTTTGATTTTAATATATAAATAAAAATTTTTGATCTGATAATATTGAGAGTATTATGTTATCTTTTAATTTGTTGGAAAAAGTTCTAACTAATCTAAATATATATATATATATATATATATATATATATATATATATATATATATATATATATATATATATATATTATTCGAGAAGCTTTCTTTCAGGATAAGAAACTAAACTTTTAATTAATTGATCAGGTTAAAAATTATAAAATATTATCATTAGTTTTGTAACGAAAAAATACTCTATATTAAAAGGTAAAACTTAAAAATGTGAAAAGTTAATATGTTGCCAATTAAATACAGAGTACTAAATAAGTGATAAAATAACTAAATAAAAAAATTTAGATATTTCGCGCATTAGTGCGCGGGATCTACACTAGTAAATAGAACAATTCAATTAAATTTCATAGAAGAAAAAAAAAAGTCAAAATAACTTGAACAAACTTATAATAAAAAAATCATCAAAGTAAAAGCAAGTATAATCACTTCATTTTCTAAATAACATTTTTGCTTTTCGAGGTTAATCTCTCTTCAATTTTTTTTTAAAAAAATATAGAATTAGTCTAATTATTTTTTTAAAAAAATGTTCTATTAAACAATTTAAGATTATATTACTCATATTAGTAATCAATTGTTAATATTAATTCATATGTATGATTTAAGAAGAAGTGAAAGTATAATAATAACATATACTCCATGTAATAATAAAAAATATATATAATACTTGTATTGGCTTACTAATTTATCTTGATTGCTTAACAATTTCTAATTATTCTCTTAAATCTAAATTACAAAGTTGTGTAATGTAAAAATTATTATGTAAATTTTAGAATATCTATAAAATAAATAAGCATATGTACCGTGCATATGCACGGGGTCTATACTAGTTCTTCATTAGGTTTATACAATCTGATCGAGACCTATATTGGTGTTTTGTCATCTGCACATCTCTCATTCTACTCAGAAAGCTTTATATTTTAAAATATTTTTAACTCGTTCAATTATGTTCTACCAAATTCATTATTTGGAGTTTTCTATAGTCATGTGTTGTTAAAGGCCCTCTTTTTCGGTTCCTTTTTTTATTCAGGTATCACTCTCAATCTTATTAATTTTATCTTACTTTAGATCTTCTTATTTTAGTTTCAAGGGTATTTTTTAGTCCACAATGTTTACCTAATCATAATTCTTATGGTATTTTCTTGCCTTTTCTTTTATTTTTATTTTTTCTACTTTTAGTACATCTCTTCAATTCAATTTGGTAGAGTAGGTGGCAATGTGATTTTTTTTGTTAAATAGTACATTGCACCTCTCTCACTTTGTATTATATTTCTTATCACTCTTATTTTTCTTATTTCTGGTCTCACAATACATCTCTTCTTTGACCTAGTACAGTTGATACCTCTCTCACAGTACAGTTGATTGGGTAGTTCTACCTAGTACCTTACTTGGTTTTTGGTTTTCGGTTTTTGGTAATGGTGAGCCTCAAAAAGGTTGGGTGGATGGGTGGATACTTAACATCTTTCTAATTAAGATAAATATGTCAATATCGTGGGAATTATATAGTATAGAGGAAAAAAGGGGTTTGCGACGAAAGCCAACTTATAAGTCGAAAGCTAGGTGTACGACTGTGGACATGACATAGGTCCACCCCGACGCGGCAAAACGCGGGTTTTGGGGAGGCGATAGAATTTCCATATGAGATGGATCGAATAGAATTTTAAATCGAAGTAGGAGTCGCCACCGAATTTTATGGTTATTCGGAACCATTCGAACCCACTCTATGTCATAGTGGGCCATACTTAAAGCCTGGCCCATTTCCGATGTCAGAGTTTATTGGGTTCGTCCCTTAGCATATCGATACCGATGCCGACTGGGCGGTTAATCGTATATTGAATGACTCTCGTTGCCAATGGTTTCGGACATCCGGAAACCACGGTTCTGAGTAAGGGGTGAGGGTACGTGTTGGGAAGTTCAGCGAGAACACCCAACCCCGCCCGCACTTAGCGGCCTTTACTAAGATATCGTTCGGTTTTGTGTACACGCGTTAGTTCGACGATGAAATGATATGCAGAGATTATTTTCCTAAGATATGTGAGGAAAAATAAATAAATGGGTTGCTAAGTCGTTTAATGCATGTTAAACTAATAACGTCAAAGTTATTTTAGCATGTGAGTTCGTTTTAGTCTAATAAAACGATAAAAATAAAACATGAGAATAATTTGCTACAAACACGAGAAAATGATTTGGTAACGATTGAAATAATAATATATGAAATCGAGAAAATAAAAATCAATCGAAATCTGAAAAATATTACTAAAATGTTGTTTTGTATAAAAAACGAAGTTCGAAAAAATAAAAAAAACGAAAAAGACACGTCTAGGCCGAGAGCCGCGCGACTCGCCCGAGACTCATGCGGGTCGCGTGGCGGTCTGATTTTGACAACGGTTTTCGGAAAATTTTGATTAAATCGCGTACGAATATCGCATAATTCGTACTCGACTTAATATTCTCAATATTCGTTATATTCGATAGTTGATTATCAAATATTTAGAATAGTTTTGGAAAAGATGTAAATTTAGAAATCGTTTCGTAAAATAATAAAAATAAACGAACGAAAAACTAAAAAAAATAGAACCGGATCAGACTCGTGCGCGAGTCGCCTGGACCGGGCGCGACTCGCGTGCGGGTCTGATTTTTTATATATTTTTTGTGTTCGAAAATCGTTAATCGCGTACAAACATGAATTAATTTATACTCGGTCTATATTTTCGATATTCGTCGTATTCGATATTCGATTATGAAATCGATATCGAATATTCGGAATGACTTTAGAAAAGGTTTTGAAAAAGTTTATTTTTGAACGAAAAGATGTAAAAAAGATTTTGAACGAAAAGTTGTAAAAAGATGTAACGATTTCGTCGAAAACTTAATATAATTCTTTTCGATACGATATTCGATTATATAGAATCGATATCGTATTTTAAGAATATTTGATATATGAAAATAGTTTTTGGTAGTATCGATATTAGAAAGTAAAAAAGAGACCGACGAGACCCATAAAAACGAGAAGAAGAGGAGAGAAAAGAGAAGAGTCGGGTTTGATTTACACCCTCAACCTACATGCTTTGTTTTCTCGGGATAAGGCTCGTCAGGAAGTGGCTTAGACTTGGGAGCGTCGAGATGATGAGGATGAGTTAAGGTGTATCGGTTTAGGTGGTTTGGGACGTCGGGTTTGGCCGGCTTCGTCGGTATTTCGAGACTTCGGAAAGGTGTCGGGATTTGCTAACTATCAGATTGTATGTAAACCGGGTGATGGGTGTGTAAAAACCGTGTATATTGGCTGAAAAATTGTTGTAATTGATGTCTCTTTTGTGTTGGACGGGAGGTCCTATTTATAGGGAGTTTCTGACCTTGGTTTAGGAGAGTTTGAATACCGCTTAGGATAGGAAACGTAGGAGTTCGAGGGAAATAAGAATTCCGCTTTCTTGGCCAAGAAGAAAGAGGAAAACCGGCTGTTTTGAGGGTGCATTGGCCGGGTGTTTTACACTCGGTCAATGTCTGAATCGGTCTCCGGATAGAATTCCTACTTGAGATCGAATTCTACCTTAAACGGAATTGTTTATTATTTTGCATGGCTGATTTTTGTAGTATCCGAGTTCAATCCGGATTGGTGGGGGTGACACGGCAGATTTTATGCCTCGGAAAATGTCTTTGACCGGGTTTTGACTCGGTCGCTAAAAGACGGTTTTACCCCTGGTGACGGTTTCGACCCAAATTAGTGTCATTTGACTCGAAACGACCCACTGGGCCTGGATTTGAGGTTGGTTTTGTGAGATTCGTACTCCTTAAAAGTCTAAACCAAATGTCCATAATTACAAGCCCATATCCGAGTCTATCAAAGCACGTTTACGTCCTATCATCATCGGGTGTTTGGCGGGAACTACTATAGACACTTGGCGGTCAAAATGTAGGTGTCTACAACGACCAAGGATACATTATTCGAAGTTCGATACGGTTCAAATTCGAAATTCGGATTCAAAATTCACTACCCCAAGTGAACTCGGTTGGGTCCTATACTTTAACGAATTAATTTAGACAATACTACTCCCTCCGGACACTATTTTTTGCTCCATTACCTCAATATTTGTGAGGAGTATTTTAATGAAATGGGGTAAAAAATAGTGTCTGGAGGGAGTATAACTTAATACGAATTAATAAAAGTTACGAAATACTAATTAGGTTTATTTAATACAAAAAGTTAATTAATACAAAAAGTTAATTAATAAGGAGTATTATAATAAATAATCTCAGGTAAAACACTAATATGAGACGTAATTTCTAATACACTGAAAAGTGGAGTGAAATAAATTACTCCCTCCGTTTAAATCCAAAGGATACGCTTCCCTTTTGAACACCACAAAATCTTGGAAGAGACGGTAACTTATTGAGAGACCACTCTTCAGTACCACTCTATGTCATATTCGTATCCTTAAATGAAAATTTTGTTTTGTACCTGTTTTTATAACATGCGTACCATCTTTATATTTGTATACTCTTTTATATTAATCGTACCTACTTCTATTAGGTTTGGTACCACTGTTACTTCTTTGGACACTATTCACAACTCAAGATAATCGTTAATATTAACGACAATCTATAAAATAAAATATAGTTATGTAAGATCTTGTTTGATTCGTCTTTATGAGTAGATTAAGAATATCAAATTTTTATAATTTTTGTTAATGTAAAACGAAAGATATTGACGGTGTAAAACGTGTCTCGGCAAGTGTGAAAAAGCAAACGTACCCCTTGGATTCGAACGGAGGGAGTAATACGGAGTACTGTACTTAGAGGTGGCATTTTGGGTGTGCCAGGCCGGGCTTCGTTCAACCCGCTCGGGCTACGTGTCTGGCCCCGGTTTCGTGTTGTGTCCGGCACGAGGTCTCCCCCCGAGGCACGGGCCCTGGCCGGGTCCCGTGCCTGGTCGTGCCCGGCCCGTCGTGCCCGTTTCCGTTCGTGTCCCTACTTCGGTTTTCATGTCGGTTTTCGGGTTTCGGGTCGTGCCTCAATCTATTTTTTTAAATTTTTCCGGAAAATACGATGTGCGGTTTGTATGCGATCCGAATATTTTGTGTTGCGATTCCAATTTTAATTATGATTTAGGTGTTTATAAATAATATAACATTTATAAGTTATAGTGTTATAAGTTAAAATTAATATAAGTTATAGTGTTATAAGTTAATAATATAATATTTAAATATAATTATAATTTAATATTTAAATATATTAAGAAGTTACTCCCTCCGTTCATTATCTTTTGCCCCGTTTCATTAAAATACCTCTCACAAATAATGATGAAATGAGGCAAAAAATTATGAACGGAGGGAGTATATAACAATTATGAAAGTTAAAATTGATTATAATAACAATTAAATAATATAAGTACTAAGAAGTAAGAAACGTAAATATGAGGAAAGAAATATTATTTTTATTATTGAATAATCATCATATAAACTAAAAGTTACAAATACACAACGTTGGAGTATGTATAAGAAACTAATATAATTAAAGTAGACTTGTAAAATTGTAATAGAAAAAATAATTACATCCATGATTCGGTACAAGAGTTCCAAAAATTAGTTAGCGGATCCTTATAATCTAAACAAGCCTCGATGCGGATCTCTCGTCTCATTTTGTGTTCCACTCTGTGTGTCACACCATACAATGGATGACATATCGCCTATTGAATAAATAAATATGCAACAAATATCATAACTAGTTGATGTGTCATCTAGTGTATGATGTGGCACACAGAGTGGGATACAAAAATGAGACAGGGAGATCCGCTCTGAGCGAATATGTAACAATTTACCATCTAAAATAACATTATGTAAACTAGTCTTTAACATGTTAGCGCAAGAAGTCATAGACGTTGCATTATCAAAAGTAACAGTCAAAATTCAATCTCTAATTTCATACTCGCATATCGCTCTCACAATAATCTCGTGGATGTTATTAGCGGTATACGGACTTTCTAATCTAACAAATTCAATTATTCTTTTTTGTAAAACTCGATCCTTATTTAGCCAGTGAGCTGTTAAACATAGGTAATTAGAGTAATCGTAACCAGAGTCCCAGTCATCGGACATTAACGATATTCTAGACTTCATTTTTTTGAAGATTTCTATAAGCTCCATTTTAGCCTCCATATATTGTTTCATTGCTTTAGTTTTAACACTTTTACAACTCGTTTCTCTATGAGCCGGTTGGTTTGCTCTTAAGTATTTGTTAAACGCTGTGTGTTCAACTAGAGCAAAAGATTTTTCCGTTTAAATTATCATTTTGGATAATTCGTCAGCACATGTGTTATAATCATAGTTATAGTCTTGTTGTGAGAGGGGTCGGGTCACAAATTGGTCAATGGATGTTTGAGCGACGTCTTTGGGAACGCATTTTATTAGCGTGTCGTCCTAGGTGACCGGTACCCGATGCACTTTTAGCACTTAACACAGTCTTACCGTTATTACACCTAATTTTTATCTGCACTCTTAGTGAAACTTTGCCATACTTTACTTGTGCTACCCCTTGAATTTAATTTTGCCATTTCTGCTTCCGTCTGCCAAATTATCTCATTACCGGGCGGTTGAACCGTTTCGATTTGTGAGGTAACATTTGTGAATTGTGACACGCTTTGTGTTGATGTGTCGTGTGCAGACACTGCAGATGATTGTAGTCCAAATTGTGTAAACGATGTTTGACCCGTTTGACCAAATTGATCCGTTTGATCGAATTGACACATTTGTGTAAAAGGATACGGTGGTAACGGTGGTCTCCCCGACATTGTGGACGTATGAAGAATAAATTGGTTGGGTGTCATGTTAAAAGGTTGTTGGGACCCTTGTCCTGTTTGTGCCTTAGTTAAATCGTAACCGTAACGGGTCGACCCGCTTGGGGTGCCAAAGTGTGGACATGACATAGGTCCACCCCGACGCGGCCACGCGCGGGTTTAGGGAGGCGAATGAATCTCCATGAGATGGTCAAATGGAAATTTAAATCGAAGTCGGAGTCGCCACCGAATTTTATGGTTATTCGGAACCGTTCGAGCCCACTCTATGTCGTAGTGGGCCGTGTACAAAATACGGCCCATTTCCGATGTCAGAGTTTATTGGGCTCGTCCCTTTTGCATATCGATATAGATGCCGACTGGAGCGGTTAATCGTATATTGAATGACTCTCATTGCCAATGGTTTCGGACATCCAGAAACCACGGTTCTGAGTAAGGGATGAGGGTACGTGTTGGGAAGTTCACTAAGAACACCCAACCCCGCCCGCACATTAGCGGCCTCTACTAGGATATCGAATGATGTTTTAATGCGCGCGTTAGTTGAACGATGAATGATATGCAAACATTGTTTTCCTAAACATGTGAGGAATTGAATGGATTGCTAAGTGGTTTAATGCATGCAAAATTAATTGATGTCAAAGTCAAATTTAACATGTGAGATTCGTTTTAGTATAATAAAACAAATGAAATAAAAAAGATGAATTTGCTACAAAAGATGAACAAACGAGTTAGTATCGATTTGTAAATAATAATATAGCAAAATAAAATAAACGAGATCGAGAAAATATCGAAATCAAAATCTGAAAAATATTGTTGAAAAGAACGTTGTTTTTGTATAAAAAACGAAGTTCGAAAAATAATAAAAAAGACGGAAAAAAGCCGCGGCATAACAGCCGGCCGCGCGACTCGCCCGGGACACTGGCGGGTCGCGTGGCGGCCTGTTTCGGTGCCGGTTTTTGAAGACTCGATATTATTATTAAATCGCGTAATAATATTTTCGATATTCGTTATATTCGATAGTTGACTACGAAATCAATATCAAATACTTGGAATAGTTTTGGAAAAGATGTAAATTTTTAGAAATCGTTTCGAAAAATAAATAATAAAACGAACGAAAAAGTTGAAAAGGGGAGCGCGGGTTTCAGACTCGTACGCGAGTCGCCTGTGAGAGGCGCGACTCGCGTGCGGTCCTGTCCCGTTTCGCTCGTTGTTCGAAAATTGTTATTTTGATGAATCGCGTACAAATTATGAATTAATTTGTATTCGATTCACGTTTTCGATATTCGTCGTATCTGATGTTCGATTATGAAATCGATATCGAATATTCGGAATGAGTTTAAAAAAGGTTTTGTAAAATAATTTGTTTTGAACGAAAAGTAAAAGAAAAGAATTTTGAACGAAAAAAAGATGTAACGATTTTTAATATCGTCGAGATCTTAATATAATTCCTTTCGATACAATATTCGATTATAGAGAATCGATATCGTATTTTTCAGAATGTTTGTTATGAAAATAGTTTTTCGTTAATAACGATATTAGGAAAATAAAAAATCGACTCTAGACCCGTAACAAAACAAAACGGACGAAGAGGAGAAAAGGAGAGAAAAGAAGAGATCGGGTTTGGTTACACCCTCAACCTACATGCTCTTGTTGACTCGGATCGGAGCTCGTCGGAATGTGGCTAGGCACGGGAGCGTCGAGGCAACGTCGGTTGGGTTAGGGTGGTACGGTTAAGACGGGTGAAGGCTTCGGGTATTGGGGCCGGTTTTCCTTCGGGTTTTGGATGTAATATCGGTTTCTCGATGCTAGGGAATTGTGTGTGTCGGGATGAAAGAAAGTTGATATGTGTTATTGCTGAAAATAAATCGTGTGTGTGTGTAATTAATTGTGTCCGTAAAATCGTGTTTTTTGTGTTGGATGCAAGGGGCTATTTATAGGGAATTCCCGACCTTGGCTTGGGAGAGTTTGACTACCGTTTAGGATAGGAAACGTAGGAATTTGAGGGAAATAAGAATTCCGCTTTCTTGTGAAGGAAGAAAGAGGAAACCGGCTGATTTGGGCTAATTTGGCCGAGTGTTTTACACTCGGTCGGGTGCTCGAATCGGTTTTTGAATAGGATTCCCGTTTGAGCTAGAATTACCGCTTGAGTAAGAAGCTGAGGAGAACGAGAATTCCGTTTTCTTGTGAGGGAAGAAAAGAAGAAAAACCGGCTGGTCCATGCTACTTGGCCGAGTGTTTTACACTCGGTTGGGTTTTTGAATCGGTTCTCGGATAGGATTCCTACTCGAGATCGAATTCTACCTTAAACGGAATTGTTTATTGCTTTGTGTAGCTGATTTTTGTAGAATTGGAGTCCGAATAGGACGTGTGAGACCTCACGGTCAGCCTACAAGTTTCGAGAAATATCTTTGACCGGGTTTCGACTCGGTCGCTAAAAGACGGTTTTACCCCTAGTGTCGGATTCGACCCAAATTAGTGTTATTTGACTCGAAACGACCCACTGGGCCTGAATTTGAGGTTGGTTTTGTGAAATTTGTACTCCGTAAAATGCCTAAGCCAAATGCCATTGATTTCGAGCCCATTTCCGAGTACGTTAAAGCACGTTAGCGTCCGATCATCATCGGGTGTTTGTCGGAAACTGCTATAGACACCTGGCGGTCAAAATGTGGGTGTCTATAGAGCCCCCACTCTGACTGAGGCTTGGACAGGGCGAAAGTCAGAGTAGCTACCAGGTCAATCAAGGATTAAAACCCGGTAGCTTCCGGTCGGGTCGTTTAAGGTCCATTAGACCTGCGTGAAGGGCCCGCCGGCCAAGGATTAGAAATGTACCTGAACTGATGATAACTCCGTGGGGAATTTGAACTCGTCGCATAAGACTTAAAATGGGCCTGTATGTGGGCTCATCTTGTTAAATGCCGTTGGGGAGTTATGCAAATTGCGCTGTCGTGATTTGTACCTGTATAAGTTACATAAAGTTTTGCATGCAACACGTAGGCGAAACAAATATGACTCGCGCTGGGGAATAAAAATGATTTTTGCTGCATTTTGAAATCGAAGTCCTAAAAGCAACTCACGTGCTAGGAAATAGGTTTTCAAAATTGAAAGAGGTGGAAAAGAAATTTGCAGTTTAAATAGATTGAAATTTGACCTTGTCGAAAAGATTTTTTTTTTCAAATGGCTAAGTTTTTGCAAATTTTAAAATGAGAATTTGAAAAGAGAGGCCTACCGGCAGACTCAACTCTGGACGCGACAGGACGAGTTGACAGACACGACTTGGACTCTCTAAGGGTTGGACCGTGACTTGGTAAGGAGGTGGGCCACCTAAGATGACAAGACTCTTAAGTTGCGCTATTCCATAGCCTAGGCGAGTGACAACACGGTCGAATCCTCGGAATAGGAAGGATGTGCTATGGGGGGATTGCAATAGTCTGTAATGAGACTGTTTTGGCATGACAGGACTTTTAGCAGTAGCAATGCCGTAGTCTAGTGCTCTTGTAGATTTTTGATTTTTGGGTACATTTCCAAAGTGGGTATTGCCTCGAGTCCTGACAGATTCTTGTCTTCGACTGAGCCGAGTACTAGGACACACTACAGAAAGGAGGCTAGATTTTTTGAATTTATCTGGATTTTGTGAGTGGATGAAGGTCTTCTGGCTAAAAGAAGCCCCCAGGACGACAAAGCTAGTTGTTGAGAACATGACGGTGTCGTGACCGGAATGATGGTGCTTTTTGAATGTGTGTCAATGTGGGTGGTTGTGCCTCTGTTGAAAGGCTGCCTACATATTCACATGTGGTGAAATCAAACCAAGCCGTAGTTCGGTGGATTATGGTGCCTAGTTTATTAGGGCTTTGTGTGTAACTAGCCATAGCGATGGTGTAGGCTAGGTGCATTCCCAGTGATGTCTTGATCAAAGGGCTAGAATGGTTAGGATATTGATCCTGTGACTGTGAGCGTTCTCCGGGATAGCCCCCAGAGGTGGTGTGCACTATTTGGGCATGTTCTTTGCCGACCGCAAGTTGAGTTCCCGTGTTTGGGGTTGGTAACTGGTTTGAATGAGAAGAATTGGGATGGGATTTTAATGAGTTCTGCTCTCGGGGATTCTAACGAGTTCTGTTCTCGGGGATTTGATGAGTTTTGCTCTCGAGGATTTTAACGAGTTTTGCTCTCGGGGATTTTAACGAGTTTTGCTCTCGGGGATTTTAACGAGTTTTGCTCTCGGGGGATTTGAAGAGTTTTGCTCTCTGGGGATTTGAAGAGTTTTGCTCTCGGGGGGATTTGACGAGTTTTGCTCTCGGGGGGATTTGACGAGTTTTGCTCTCGGGGGATTCAACGAGTTTTGCTCTCGAGGGGATTTGACGAGTTTTGCTCTCGGGGGATTTGACGAGTTTTGCTCTCGGGTCTTTGTATGGTGATTGTGAATTTTGTTATGTAAAGGGGAAGTCGAGTAAAATGGCTCGAACTTTGATCGGGATAAGTTTTGATAATGCGAGATCTGATTTCCATGTCTGGCCCTAATGGTTAGGGGTATCCTATGGAGCTTGAATCCTCAAAATTCTGGGCCGTCTCTAGCCTGGGTCTCGGAAAGGTCTTGAGGGTTGTAATGTGGGAAGGCTAAATGTGGTGTTAGCTGACCAGCTTGATTATCTCTCCCTTATTGGATGGTATGAGTATTGATAATTTTGAATTGATCGTTTTCACTACGGTCATGGTTTGTTTGAATATTTTTTGGTTGACCTCTTAGCCCCGGTCTCGGAATTCTTCATTTGGATTGACCGCTTAACCTCGGTCATGGGTGCCTCTTTTTTTTTTGATAATGGCCTGCTTTTTTGTTTTGGCCTTTTGCTTTTTCTTGTATTGGACTTTTGATTTTTTTTTTGTCCAGTTTTTTCCTTTTTTTTGTTGGTCAGACTAACACCTAAGGTAGGGATCGGTTAGTCTTATTGGATGGGTGTTTTATTGTGGGAAATGGGCTTGCCTCCCGTCTTTAACCCAAACTAGGAGATTACCTAGATTTGTCATAGGATTCGATACCGCTCCTGCTAAGGGTAGTTATGTGGCTTTCTATACCAGACATGGAATAGGTAAAAGGAAAACACGGGCTCGGTTTCCTGCAGTCATTATAGATGTGCCTATAATAGTCACGTGCATATGCTCACAGTGTACGATGGTGCTCATCATGTTCTCGGAAACATATAAGGGAAGCATATAGTGGAGATAGAATATTGAAAGCTGATTTTATTGAATTTTGAAAAAGAGGACAGAATACAATTGACTCTGACTCTGACTTTGAAGTTGAAATAAATAGTATATCCTAGACTCGGACTCAGACTTGGACTTAAATCAAATCCGGACTCTTGGATGCATAAGAGGTAGATTGGATGCTTTGGTCATCGGGCCCTGTATAGTCCATGAGGGGCTTTGCAAGTGACAAAGTTTCCAAAACGGGAGTCTTCCCAGCATCGAGGAAGTCTTGAATGAGGTGTTTCAGTTTCCAGCACTGTTCTGTATCGTGTCCCCTCCCTCTGTGGAATTTGCAGTAATGCTCGTCGTTCCATGCTTTGGAGCGTTTTTCCAAAGGTGGGTCGACTGTTGGGCCTATAGGTAGTATTAGGCCCTTCGGAACCAACCTCTGGAAAGCGACGGTGTAGGACATATCCAAGTGGGTAAATGTCCTTTCCTTTGACTGGTTCTTGATTTTTGGAGAGGTGACTTGAGGGTTACCTCTCTCGGTCTTGCCATCTTGAAGGTATCGGACAGTTTCGTAAGAGTGTTCACCTTTCAAATGGCTCAGTTGGGTGATAGGTTGTCTTACCCGCTCTAGTTGTGTTAGACGGGCTCTGGTTCTTATAAGGTCTTCTTCGATGATGGTTACCCTGGAACTTAGGTTATCTAGGGCACTATTGATTTTCGAAAAGATATTGTTAATGGAGCAAGATAGCATAAGTATACTCCCTTGGATATCTTCATTCTCGACGGCGCGAGATTTGTTATGGTTTGGTAGTGTCTCGTTCATAGGGTCCCTGATCGGAAGAAACGACAGGTGTTAGAACTCGCCTAAACTCGGTTTTGCGCAAATGCAAGAGAGAGAGTCAAACTAGGTACGACCCGGGGGCGAGAATGACTAAGATTCTATGACCCGGCTACTTAAATGTTAATCCAGACAAAGTAACGACTGTGACCTAGACTCGACCACGAGACTCGAGTTGTACAAGGATAAGTCCGAAAATGGGGCGACCGTATTTGACAGTGCCGCGTGCTTGGACCAACCGTGGTGACCTAACCCTAGGTGACCCAAGTATTCGTAGCGTGGGTACGACTCGAAGAAGGCATCATAAGGACGCCGGTGTAGGATGAATGTAGGGTACTCTCTAGGGTAATCGTGGTTGACTGCTCGGGTGGAGGACAGCCCCCTGAGTAAGGCTAGAGACTCAGATGGTGTGACATCTAAGTGACTCGAAAGTGGGATACGTGAGACAACACGTGCAAGACATGACCCTTAGAGCAACCGTGATTGATCGCTCTGCTGAAGGGTAGCCCCCGAGTGGGGAAAGGCCTGAAAAGGAAATGACTCGGATAGGACACCTAGACGGGTGACTCGTGAAAGGTGGGTCTCCTTTAGGATCCAGCTGTGTGGGCTGAGCCCTGTTTGAAAGGAGGTTTACGTGAGACATTCCCCAGACTTTGGACTCGATAATTGTGTAGATGGGCCAACCTTCGTAGGAGTATGTCCTACGTAGGTGGGCTTTGCCTGAGTCAAATAAGGTGGACTGGGATAGGGAGGAAACTCGTGATATAAGATCGACGGAGTTTCGACGCTAAAGACTTTAACGACTTATGACACGACCCGACACTGCTAAATACGGGAAGTCCTAAGAAGAGGAAGGTTTTGAAAAAGGGATTCTTTTGGAAAATCCGAGAAGTCTCGGTGGACGGCCCAATTTTTCGAAAAAACGGAAAAGTGCATCGGGCCATAATTTTGGAAGTTCGAAAAAAAAAATCGAGTTTTGAAATGGGCAGTATACCGGCTGGAAAATAGGCTACTTTGAGTCAAATCGTAAATCCTAATTTCGGTAGCATTCCGGGGTTTTGAAAAGTTGAATATTTGGAATTTTGAAACTTGAGTATCGAAAAAAGGAATTTCCGACAATTTGAAAATTGAAGATGAGATCCCGAAGATTTGAAAATCAAAAAAACGGCATCTCGAAGATTTGAAAATTAAAAATGGCATCTCGAAGATTTTAAAATCGAAATTGAATTTTGAAAACTCGAAAATCGAATGGTGGATCGGAAATTCGAATTTTGAAATGGGCAGCATGCCGGCTAGAAAATAAGCTTGTTTTGAGTCAAATCTTAAGTCTAAATTTCGGCAGCTTTCCGATTTTTTTTTTTTTAAAATTGAATATTTTCGAAAAGATGCATTTTTGGAATTTTGAATATCGAAGATGAATTTCCAAGAATTTGAAAATCGAAAATAGGATCCCGACTTTTAAAATTGGCGAAAATGTCATCGGGCTTGAATTTTTTGAAAAGTCAGAATTTTTGAATTTTTGGAATGGATTTTTGAAAGCCCGAAGAGAAATTTGGGGGATGGCCCGGTTTTTTTCGAAAGAAAAAAAACGGAAATCGAACCGGGCGACGGTTTTGCAAGTTCGAAAATAGTTTCGAGTTTTAAATTGGGCATAATACCGGCTAGAAAAAGGGCTATTTTGAGTAAAATCGTAAGTCCTAAATTCGGTATATGTCCGGGTTTTTTAAATTGGATATTTTGAAAAGGATGCAAATTTTTGAAAATGTCGGTTTTTTTGAAAAAGATGTGGATCAAGTAGCACGTAGTCATGGAAACAGTATAACGACGCCATGTATGCTCTTAAGCTAAGTCTCGGTCAGTCTGTAAGGGTCTATACCAGTGTACATAGCCTATCGAGAATCGGGGCGGACTCCCTAACTCGAGTTGAGATTAGGACATGCCGTAAAACCCATACGAATCGGCTAATGGACACCTTTGACATAACCAATTTGGACTATATCAATGGTATAGTGGGACGTCGGTCACGAGTACCGGCCCGGGAAAATGGGATTTATGCATGAACCGTAAAACTAAAACGCGCATTGTACTAGTCAAACGATTTCTATTCGAGTCTCACCCTGAGGATACCGAAGGTTATTAACTCATCAGTAAATCCCCAGCGGAGTCGCCAAATTGTGGACATGACATAGGTCCACCCCGACGCGGCCACGCGCGGGTTTGGGGAGGCGAATGAATCTCCATGAGATGGTCAAATGGAAATTTAAATCGAAGTCGGAGTCGCCACCGAGTTTTATGGTTATTCGGAACCGTTCGAGCCCACTCTATGTCGTAGTGGGCCGTGTACAAAATACGGCCCATTTCCAATGTCAGAGTTTATTGGGCTCGTCCCTTTTGCATATCGATATAGATGCCGACTGGAGCGGTTAATCGTATATTGAATGACTCTCGTTGCCAATGGTTTCGGACATCCGGAAACCACGGTTCTGAGTAAGGGGTGAGGGTACGTGTTGGGAAGTTCACTAAGAACACTCAACCCCGCCCGCACATTAGCGGCCTCTACTAGGATATCGAATGATGTTTTAATGCGCGCGTTAGTTGAACGATGAATGATATGCAAACATTGTTTTCCTAAACATGTGAGGAATTGAATGGGTTGCTAAGTGGTTTAATGCATGCAAAATTAATTGATGTCAAAGTCAAATTTAACATGTGAGATTCGTTTTAGTATAATAAAACAAATGAAATAAAAAAGATGAATTTGCTACAAAAAGATGAACAAACGAGTTAGTATCGATTTGTAAATAATAATATAGCAAAATAAAATAAACGAGATCGAGAAAATATCGAAATCAAAATCTGAAAAATATTGTTGAAAAGAACGTTGTTTTTGTATAAAAAAACGAAGTTCGAAAAATAATAAAAAAGACGGAAAAAAGCCGCGGCATAACAGCCGGCCGCGCGACTCGCCCGGGACGCCGGCGGGTCGCGTGGCGGCCTGTTTCGGTGCCGGTTTTTGAAGACTCGATATTATTATTAAATCGCGTAATAATATTTTCGATATTCGTTATATTCGATAGTTGACTACGAAATCAATATCAAATACTTGGAATAGTTTTGGAAAAGATGTAAATTTTTAGAAATCGTTTCGAAAAATAAATAATAAAACGAACGAAAAAGTTGAAAAGGGGAGCGCGGTTTTCAGACTCGTACGCGAGTCGCCTGTGAGAGGCGCGACTCGCGTGCGGTCCTGTTCCGTTTCGCTCGTTGTTCGAAAATTGTTATTTTGATGAATCGCGTACAAATTATGAATTAATTTGTATTCGATTCACGTTTTCGATATTCGTCGTATCTGATGTTCGATTATGAAATCGATATCGAATATTCGGAATGAGTTTAAAAAAGGTTTTGTAAAATAATTTGTTTTGAACGAAAAGTAAAAGAAAAGAATTTTGAACGAAAAAAAGATGTAACGATTTTTAATATCGTCGAGATCTTAATATAATTCCTTTCGATACAATATTCGATTATAGAGAATCGATATCGTATTTTTCAGAATGTTTGTTATGAAAATAGTTTTTCGTTAATAACGATATTAGGAAAATAAAAAATCGACTCTAGACCCGTAACAAAACAAAACGGACGAAGAGGAGAAAAGAAGAGAAAAGAAGAGATCGGGTTTGGTTACACCCTCAACCTACATGCTCTTGTTGACTCGGATCGGAGCTCGTCGGAATGTGGCTAGGCACGGGAGCGTCGAGGCAACGTCGGTTGGGTTAGGGTGGTACGGTTAAGACGGGTGAAGGCTTCGGGTATTGGGGCCGGTTTTCCTTCGGGTTTTGGATGTAATATCGGTTTCTCGATGCTAGGGAATTGTGTGTGTCGGGATGATAGAAAGTTGATATGTGTTATTGCTGAAAATAAATCGTGTGTGTGTGTAATTAATTGTGTCCGTAAAATCGTGTTTTTTGTGTTGGATGCAAGGGGCTATTTATAGGGAATTCCCGACCTTGGCTTGGGAGAGTTTGACTACCGTTTAGGATAGGAAACGTAGGAATTTGAGGGAAATAAGAATTCCGCTTTCTTGTGAAGGAAGAAAGAGGAAACCGGCCGATTTGGGCTGTTTTGACAGAGTGTTTTACACTCGGTCGGGTGCTCGAATCGGTTTTTGAATAGGATTCCCGTTTGAGCTAGAATTACCGCTTGAGTAAGAAGGTGAGGAGAACGAGAATTCCGTTTTCTTGTGAGGGAAGAAAAGAAGAAAAACCGGCTGGTCCATGCTACTTGGCCGAGTGTTTTACACTCGGTTGGGTGTTTGAATCGGTTCTCGGATAGGATTCCTACTCGAGATCGAATTCTACCTTAAACGGAATTGTTTATTGCTTTGTGTAGCTGATTTTTGTAGAATTGGAGTCCGAATAGGACGTGTGAGACCTCACGGTCAGCCTACAAGTTTCGAGAAATATCTTTGACCGGGTTTCGACTCGGTTGCTAAAAGACGGTTTTACCCCTGGTGTCGGATTCGACCCAAATTAGTGTTATTTGACTCGAAATGACCCACTGGGCCTGAATTTGAGGTTGGTTTTGTGAAATTTGTACTCCGTAAAATGCCTAAGCCAAATGCCATTGATTTCGAGCCCATTTCCGAGTACGTTAAAGCACGTTAGCGTCCGATCATCATCGGGTGTTTGTCGGAAACTGCTATAGACACCTGGCGGTCAAAACGTGGGTGTCTACACAAAGTTCATGAATGAAGGCGTGATACAGGACCATTGGTTAAATTGTGGGGTCATAAATTGACCCGTGCTTCCGATTGTGGTGTTTGTGAACCGGAGGGTTCTATGCTACCTTGATGTTGTTGTGATCGACTCATTTTTTACGATGACTCGGTATTGTGTGATTCCGACATGATTTTAATATTTTAACGGGTTAACAATTTAATTATCAAATTAGTTATCAAATTAATTACCAAATTAATTAACAATTTAAATAACAAATTAATAACAAATACCAATTTAGTTAAATTGACAAATTAATACATAACAAATTATTTACGACTTAACTTAATTATAATAAGTGAAGAGTGAAGACTATAATTAAGTAATAAACAACAATAATTAACAAAATTAAAGTAAGGAGATTAAGTTAGATTATGCAAACAAAGCTTGTAGAAATCTGAAGAAGTGGTCGAATATCGAGATTTGACAGATAATAATAAAAAAACGTAAACCCGATACGATCAATTCTTCAATATAGCAAATTGGTACCAAAAACGCATCCAAAACTTTCAATTCTTCAAACTTCAAGATTAATAGTTATTATATTAAAATTATTATATTTTGTATAAGATTAATAATAATTTTTATAACTAATACTTTTTATATATAATACTCCCTCCGAGTTCTTATGATTGTCCCATTTGGTTTTGGGATGAAAAATAAGGAAGGAAAAATGAGTGGTTCAAAAAGGAGGAAGAGAGAGAAATAGGTGGTTGAATGTGAACCACACATTTATGACCTAAAGTGGAAAATGAGTAAAAGATCAAACTCAGCTCAAAAAGGAAAATGGAGCAATGTTACAAACTCGGAGGGAGTAGTTTTTTTACGAGATCAGGAATAATTTTTTTATAAGATTAGAATATTAGAAATTTAGAATAGTAGAAATGTAGAGGATTGAGATTTGAGAGAATTAGTAAGAATGATTAGAAGATTAGAAGTACATTAGAATGATTTGTGTGAAATGGAGTTGGATGAAATGAGGATTTATTGGAAAAAAAAAAGAGACGTTATACTCCAACAGCCAAAAACGACAATTTTTACCGGGCTCGGGCCATGCTCGGGTCGTGCCGGACCGGGCCGTGCCTGTGCCCGTGCCAGACACGAGCTTCTCACTCAATTCGCCACTGAACCCCAACCCGAGACACGACGGGCCGTGCCCGTGCCAGGCATGATTTTCCACTAGGACCGTGCTGGCCCAGCCCGGATTGCCTGGTCTAATTGTACTCATCACTATCAATACCTACGGTCGTTTATAACCCTAGCCCTATGACCCTATGGGCAGAGTTAGTGACAGCCTGCAGTGCTCTACATCTTTCAAAAATTGAAATCAACTTATTCCTCCTCCTAATATATCATCTTTATTTCCTCTCTCGCTTATCATCCTCCTCGAAAAAATTGAAAAAATTGGTGGTGTTCGAAAGTCGAAACTCTGAAGATTTTTCTCCTACTTCTGGTTCATTTCATGGGGTCGTCAGTTTAAACTCTTTGGCTTTTAGGGAGTCTAGGTAATAGTATTTGTTTCGGATTGATTGTTGTTGTTTTCATGCTTGATTGAGCAATTTCTATTTCAAAATTCAGTTCGAACGAACTAATTCGTAAATCGGGCGACCTAGTTTGGAAATCGTGCCGGCGAACTGGTAACACTGGTTTACCCTTTGTTGTCGAGAGATTCAGTTTAAGGTGAGGATAGATTGATAGATACGGTTGCTTGATTTCAGCAAACTCATCACCTGAACTTTTTTTCCCTCCACTCTGACTTTCGATTCCAGACAGATCCTGCAGTGACCTTGACCCCTTATGTTGGTGCAAGGATACATTGTCCGAAGTTCGATGCGGTTCGAGTTCGAAGTTTGGGTTCGAAATTCGCTACCCCAGGTGAACTCGGTTCGGTCCTATATTTAAACGAATTAATTTAGACAATACTATAATTTAAACGAATTATAAAAGCTACGTAATATTAATAAACAATTTTATTTAAAAAATATCAACAATACTTTCACAATTTAGTTGTGACAAATAATTGTGACAATTTTGCCCATATTGTCACCCCTATTTGTCACAATTAATTTTAAAAATAAAATTGTGACAATTATTTTGAAATATATCCGTGATTTTCATGTTTAAAATTAAAAATTTAGAACACACAAAATGAAACTTATAACCAGAAAACACAAAACATACATGTCGACCCGAAGAAATACACTAAACACGGAGAACCCTAAATTTGACGACGTGAAGAAGACGACTCACGAAGAAGAAGACGCGCCGGTAACACACATGTCATTAGTCTGTCGTTCCACCTCCTCTCACAGACGCAACCAGGCAATCGCTTACAAGTGATTTTTTTTCAATTTGTTGAATTTCATTATTTATTTTTGATTCAAATACAATTACCAGTCCTATGTAGGCTTCAATTGAAACTTTTTGTTACTAATTCTGATCTATTTCGAGTGTAGCATTTTTTTTTACTAATTTATACTCCGTAGTTTTTTTGGTTAGAGTTTTTCTGCAGAGTACGAGTTTTTGCTTTTTGTTGATGTCTCTAGCTACTGCGTTGTTTCCAAATTTTTAGGTAAGTTTCATCCTCATTCTGACTTCGTCACTGATGTTTCGTAGTTCAGATCGATTGAGTTGAGATTGTTTGAATTTTGTGCAGTTAAGTCTCTAATTACGTTGTATTATTGGAATTTGTGCTATGATTAAAGGAATTGCTTGCTATTCAAAGTGCGTGTATCGTATTTTCATGTGTAAATTAATGAAGAGTCTGTCTGTTCAAGGGAGTATCAATTTTTGTGTCGAAATCGAGTTTTAGGTGTTTTGATTAAGTTTGAAAGTGTCATCATTTTGTTGAATTGTTAAGGTGTGTAGTTTGTTGATTGTAATTTAGATGTCTAAATGTATATAAAAAAATGGGAATTTCATTTCAGTTTTTCGGTAATATCGTGGTTTTGATTGTTATTCTAATTGTATCCCTACATTGAGAAATGGCTAGTTGACACCAAAAGTTTTCACCCCTGATTTTACTGTCATTGCAGAGGTTAGTGTTGCCTTTGTCCACTTATCTTCCTTTTAACGACCAATTATGCTAGCGAGTTACAAGTACACATGTAATACTGAGCCAACGTAGATCAGAACTGCCCTATTGATTGCATTTGCACCAAATACAAATTTCATATGCATAGTTACGATAAAGTCATTGACTAGTGTTATTGATAGCTTAGGTTAAACTTTCATGTGACTCTCTTTACATCAGGAAAAAAACATATGCACAGAGTCCAAGTCTTGCTCAACTTTTCCATTTATCATAAGACACATAGGCCATAGGTTATTCTACTGATGGATCTGCCAGAACAGTACTCCATATGAGATATCCGCTTCAGTTTCATATCCACATATGGTATTTTATTTGGAATGTAGTTTCACTTTATACTCATACGTTATACGGAGTAACACACTTGGCATTGTTTTAAAATAAACATTCTTCATTAGGTTTATACAATCTACACACTTGACACATCTCTCATCCTACTCAGAAGACTTTATGTTTTAAAATATTTTTAACTCATTCAATTATGTTCTACCAAATTCATTGTTTGAAGTTTTCTCTAGTCATGTGTTGTTAAAAGCCCTCTTTTTCCGTTTTCTTTTTTATTCATGTATCACTCTCAATCTTATTGATTTTATCTTTAGATCTTCTTATTTTAGTTTCTAGGAGTATTTTTTAGCCCACAATGTTTACCTAATCATCATTGTTCTGGTATTTTCTTGCCTTTTCTACTTTTAATATATCTCTTGAATTCAATTTGATAGTGTAGGTGGCAATGTGGTTTTTTTATTTATTTTTTGCTAAATAGTACCGTACACCCCTCTCATTTTGTACTATAATTCTTATCACTCTCTTATTTTTCATATTTTTGGTCTCACAGTACATCTTCTCTTCGACTATTAGTTGATTGGGTAGTTCTACCTAGTGCCTTACTTGCTTTTTGATAATGGTAAGCCTCAAAGAAAGTTGGGTGGATGGATGGATCCTAACATCTTTCTAATTAAGATAAATGTCAATATCGTGTGAATTATATAATATAGAGGAAAAAAAGAGGTTTGAGACGAAAGTCAACTTATAAGTAGAAAGCTAGGTGTATTCGAAGTTCGATGTGGTTCGAATTCAAAGTTCTAGTTCGAAATTCACTCCGAAATTCGATACCCCAAGTGAACTCGGTTGAGTCCTATACTTTAACGAATTAATTTAGACAATAATATAACTTAATACGAATTAATAAAAGTTACGAAATATTAATTGTGTCTATTTAATACTCGTACTAGTGAACTAATACAAAAAGTTAATTAATACGGAGTATTATAATTAATAATCTCTGGTAAAACCGTCTCACACTAATATGAGACGTAATTTCTAATACACTAAAAAGTGGAGTGAAATAAATTACTCCCTCCGTTCAAATCCAAAGGGTACGCTTCCCTTTTGGACACTATTCATAACTCAAGAGAATCGTTAATATTAACGACAATCTATAAGAGAAAATATAGTCAGGTTGGATCTTGTTTGATTCGTCTTTATGAGCAGATCAAGAATATCGAATTTTTATAAAAAAAATTTAATGTAAAACAAAAGATATTAACGGTGTAAAACGTGTATCGGTAAGTGTGAAAAAGCAAACGTACCCTTTGGATTCGAACTAAGTAATACAGAGTACTGTACTTGGAGGTGACATTTTGGGCGTGCCGAGCCGAATTTCGTGCCTGGCCCGGGCAGGGTCCCGTGCCTGATCCTACCCGTTTCCGTTCGTGCCCCTGCTTCGGTTTTCATGTCGATTCTCGGGTTGTGCTTTGATTTATTTTTAAAAAAATTTCCGAAAAAAATGACATGCGTTTTATATGCGATCTGTATATTTTGTGTTGGAGTACAATATATTAATTATGACCCTAACTCTATGACTCTATGGGCCGAGCTGGGGACAGCCTGCAGTGCTACATCTTTCATCTTCCTCCTAATCAACCCAAAAAAAAATTGGAAAAATTGAAATCGACCTATTCCTCCTCCTAATATATCATCTTTATTTCCTCCTCGCTTATCATCCTCCTCCTCATCTCTCATCTTCGTCGAAAAAATTGAAAGTCGAAAGTCAAAAGTCGAAACTCTGAAGATTTTTCTCCTACTTCTGGTTCATTTCACGGGCTCATCAGGTAATAGTATTTGTTCCGGATTGATTTTTGTTGTTTTCATGCTTGATTGATTGAGCAATTTCTATTTCAAAATTCAGTTCGTTGGTGATGGTGAATTAGTTCGCGAACGAACTAATTCGTAAATCGGGCGAACTAGTTCGGAAATCGTGCCGGCGAACTGCGAATCTGGTAACACTGTGTTGGTGTTTTATGCGGCTCAATGACACACTGGTTCTGATTTCTCAGAATTGATTGGCTGCAAAATTATGGACAAGAGAAAAGATAAGAGAAGCGTTACGAAGCCTTTGTCATCAGTAGATAAACCACCTAATGTTGATGAGAATCACCACAAATGCAGGCCTATTTTGACCTCATCCACAGAACGAGAAGTTGAACGCCAGATTGCTGCAGTCAAGGCAATCTCGGATATGGAGGTTGACCACCTACTTGCAGGACTGCGCTTGATTCGTTCCTACTTTAGTGAAGACCAACTACAGATCCCCGTCCTAGAGTTTGTTAAGGAGAATCTGCCGAACGTAGAAGTAGTTAGAAACAGTGATGGCAAGCATTTTGATTTACGTTGGAAAAATGACGCTGGTAATGTGTATACAAGTAATACTGATGAAAGGGATATCCATGCCTCCCTTTTCCGTCATATGAGTATGGCTTATCCTTCCTTCTCTGCTGCAGAGCAGTCTTTTGATGGGATTCAATTTTCAGCTAAGACAGTGAAAAGCAATGTGGCTGCTGCTGCTGACCTACAATTTGGGGACTACTTGTCTCAGGGGTCATTTAATACTGCAATGGTTGGGATGCTAGAAGGTTTTCAGACTCCTGGAGCGTGTAGCCAGAGATTGTCGGTAGGTATGACACCTAAAACACTGAGAATTCCTAAACATGGGGAGATGCTTCTTTCAGTACATGGGTCTCCTCTTGGTGTTTATAAAGAAGATGACATGGAAGCCATACACGAGGTGGAAGAAGGTTGATAGGGATTTATTCCTATTCCAAGAGGAACCTCTGAATGCTCTGAAAGTGGTACAGAGTACATTTTAGTGTTAACATAATTAAGCTTTGTCCCCCTTTTAAGGCTGATTTCACTACGGAAGTTTCATTGAACCCATTGTAATGATTTTTATTAAGATGTGTTCATTGTGTTGTAAGAACGCATGTTTTGAATGGCTGTAGTTGTGTAGTCAGTCTAAACTATTGTATTACGGAGTAGCATGCAATCTAATCCACCTACTCAAGTTTGATCTTTGGAACTAGCGTGAAACCCGTGATTAAATCACGGGTTGTGTGATAGAGACGTTAACGGAGAAATGTTATACACGATTAAACAAAATGTTGGTGATTTGAGGTAATCACCGTTTCATTTGGTGCAGTCGGGGTTTAGTTACAAAGAAGGGTGAACTCGATTTAGCTATATGACGAGTCGGGAGTGTGGAGTGCACGCTTGTCTAAGTCTAAAACGAGCTTGCGGTTTGTATATATATATGATCAAGTGAATATGTTTTACCCGTGTGGAATCTCGTTCGAGGTACGGAACACGTTTAAACGAGGTATACGTTACGCTATATGCATGCGGATATACGTGATTAGTGGATCATCATCTTTATCAACCGTCATTTTGACGTGTAAAGTTGCATGTATTCAACTTGGAAAGTTGGTTAATCCTTGCTATTAACCGTACTTTCACGTGGCATGAGGATAATTTTCAAGGGCCATGCATTCACGTGGCATGGATTAAATTTTACTACACTTGATCTTATGTATATAGCAGAGAGAAGAAATGATAAAAAAAAAAGAAGACAAGAAACTCCATCTCCTCTTCTGATTTCTCTCGGGTTTTCTTTGTAATAGATAAACATTCAATCTCCATTGGTTCTTGCTCAAAAATTCTAGTGTCGGAATAAGAGTGTACTCTTATAGTCTTATCCCACAAGAAAATCGTGTAACCCGGGACACGTTAGGGTCGATTATTCTTGAAGGAAAGTGATTCCATTCATGATTCTACAAGATATCCAAGCAATTGTACTTTTTCGTTGTTGTAATTTTAATAGTTTAGCATTTGTAACTATTGTAATATTCGATATTGTTGTATCCCGGTGCATTTAACAACAATCTTCAAGAATAATCCCACAATGTCGAATGTGAAAGAGATGACAACGAAAATCGGGAAACTGGACAAGTTTGAGGGTATAGATTTCCGTCGATGGCAAAAGAAGATGCATTTTCTCTTGACTGCTTTGGAGGTGGTATATGTTCTTAGCACACCGATACCGGAAGTGTTGGATGATGGTCCAATCGATCAACTTCGGAAGAGGAACAAATGGGAGAATGATGACTACATTTGTCGAGGGCACATTCTAAATGGTATGTCGGATTCTCTATTTGATATCTATCAAAATGTTGCGTCGGCCAAAGATTTATGGGATCAACTAGAATCTAAATATATGGAGGAGGATGCTTCAAGTAAAAAGTTTTTGGTTAGTAATTTTATGAATTACAAAATGGTAGATTCTAGGCCGGTAATGGAACAATATAACGAGTTATTGCGTTTATTGGGTCAATTTGCTCAACATAAGATGGAAATGGATGAGTCAATTTCGGTGTCAAGTATTATTGATAAATTACCACCTTTATGGAAAGATTGCAAACGGATGCTTAAGCATAAAAAGGAAGAGTTGAGTCTTGTTCAACTCGGTAGTCACTTGCGTATAGAGGAATCTCTAAGGGCGCAAGAGGATACTAAGGCCAAGGGTAAAATGGCTACGGATCCGTCTTCCATCAATGTGGTGGAGGGTGGTGAGGGTTCTTCTAATAAGAATAAGGGTAAAAAGAGGCCACACTCTAGTGTTAGCGATGATACCAATGTAGTACCTAAGGGTGCTTGTTGGATTTGCGGTAAATATGGTCACTTCAAAGCGGATTGTACCGTGAAAAGGAACGAAAAAGGAACACCGAAAGGGCCTTCTGGGCAGCGGTCTAAGGACAAAGGGCAAGGGTCTAAGGACCAAGGGCCACCTAAACATCAAGGTCAGAATCTATCTTGTGGTTTTAATTCGGTTGAGAATTATGTATCATTGATTTCTGAGGCATTTTATATGCAGGATGACGATGTTGCATGGTGGATTGACTCGGGTGCTACCAAGCATGTTTGTAGAGACCGTCGATGGTTTGAAGATTACAAACCGGTGAAAGATGGGTCCCTCTTATTTATGGGAAACGAGTCAAAGGCTGCCATTGTCGGTGTAGGAACCGTGGTGTTGAAGTTTAGTTCCGGAAAATTTATTACCTTAAAGCATGTATTACATGTGCCTTGTATTAGAAAGAATTTGGTATCTGGTAGTTTGCTTTCAAATGATGGATTTAAATTAGTATTTGAATGTGATAAATTTGTATTAAGTAAGCATGGATTGTTTATTGGATTTGGTTATTTATGTAATGGCATGTTCATGTTGAATTTGAATCATGATGATGTTGATCGTGCTATGGTTTGTAGTGATGTTAATACATCGGTTTTGTGGCATGCTAGATTAGGTCATGTTCATTTCAAAAGAATGATGTTAATGTCTAAAAATGAGTTGATTCCATCTTTTGACATAAATAATATGAATAAGTGTAACACTTGCATGTTGACTAAAATTGTTAGGCAACCTTTTCCTAGTGTTGAAAGATCGACTTCGGTTTTGGAACTTATTCATAGTGACCTATGTGATTTGTATGCTACACCGTCTTTGGGTAATAAAAGATATGTAGTAACTTTCATAGATGATTGTACTCGTTTTTGTTATGTATTTTTGTTGCACACTAAAGATGAGGCAATGGACATGTTTAATATCTATAAAACTGAAGTTGAGCTTCAATTGTCTTCTAAGATTAAGAAGATGCGTACTGATAGAGGTGGTGAATTTTATGATCCATCCTTTTTCGAATCATGTGGTATAATACATGAGGTAACGGCACCGTATACGCCTCAGCAAAATGGCATTGTGGAGAGAAAAAACCGTACTCTTAAAGAGATGGTAAATTCCATGTTATCTTACTCGGGTTTGAGTGAGGGTTTTTGGGGGGAAGCAATGTTGACGGCTTGTTACTTGCTTAATAGGATTCCAAGTAAACGGAATACTATAACTCCATATGAGCTTTGGAATCAAAGAAAACCAAACTTAAATTATTTACGAGTTTGGGGTTGTAGAGCGGTAGTAAGACTACCGGCACCTAAGATTAAAACCTTAGGTGAAAGAGGCATTGATTGTATATTCATTGGATATGCTATGCATTCCAAGGCATATCGGTTCTACGTCATTGAGCCGAATGATTCGGTGTCAGTTCATACCGTCATTGAGTCGAGAGACGCCATCTTTGATGAGTCTCGGTTTACATCAATGCAAAGGACAAAAGATATTACTCCTAGAAATATTGGAGTAGAGGTGACGGATAATGTGTCATCTCAAGATGAGCCTATTGTGCTTCGGAGAAGTAAAAGGGCTAGGAAAATCTTTTGGACCCGACTTCCAAATTTATTTGGTGGAAGGGACGAGAGACGAGGTGGGATTCCAATATTCATATTGCTACAATGTGGATGAGGATCCTAGGACATATAAGGAGGCTATGAAGTCTCAAGATGTCTCATTTTGGAAAGAAGTCATCAATGATGAGATGGATTCCATTATGGGGAATAACACGTGGATCCTCACGGATCTTCCACGTGGTTGCAAACCTCTGGGTTGCAAGTGGCTCTTCAAAAGAAAGATGAGAGTCGATGGGACAATCGACAGGTTTAAAGCCCGGTTGGTCATCCAAGGGTTCAGACAAAAGGAAGGTATTGATTATTTTGATACCTATGCTCCAGTTGCCAGAATCTCCACTATTAGGTTGTTGATTGCTCTGGCGGCAATTAATGATCTAGTTATCCATCAAATGGATGTCAAGACAGCGTTCTTGAATGGAGATTTGGAAGAGGAAATTTATATGAGGCAACCGGAGGGTTTTATTATGCCGGGTAATGAGCATAAAGTTTGTAAGCTTGTTAAATCCTTGTACGGACTCAAACAAGCTCCTAAGCAATGGCATCAAAAATTTGATGAAGTTATCTTGTCAAATGGTTTTAAGCTTAACCAATGTGACAAGTGTGTATATAGCAAGTTTGATAAAACCGGTAATGGTGTAATCATTTGCTTGTATGTAGACGACATGTTGATTTTTGGTACTAACCAAAATCAAGTTGACCTCTGTAAAGAGTTTTTGTCGTCTAGTTTTTCCATGAAAGACATGGGGGAGGCGGATGTGATCCTTGGGATCAAGATAATTCGGAATAACGATGAGATTTCATTAACACAATCACATTATATTGAGAATGTGTTGAAGAAATTTCATTGTGAGAATGGTACTCCAGCAAACACTCCCATGGAACCGGGTGAGAAACTCGAACCTAATTCGGGTGAACCGGTATCACAACTTGAGTATGCTCGGGTCATAGGCTGCTTGATGTATGCTATGACTAGTATTAGACCGGACATTGCGTTCGCGGTTGGAAAGCTTAGTAGATACACGAGTAACCCAAGTAGTCATCATTGGCGTGCGGTAAATCGTGTTCTAAGGTATCTTAAGTCCACTAAGGATTTTGGATTGACTTATGTGGGATATCCTTCGGTCTTAGAAGGGTACTCCGATGCAAGTTGGATAAACAATGTGGAGGATCACTCCTCTACTAGTGGTTGGGTGTTCTTGCTTGGAGGAGGTGCCGTATCATGGGCCTCCAAAAAGCAAACATGTATATCTGGCTCGACCATGGAGTCGGAATTTATAGCCTTGGCTGCAGCTGGAAAAGAGGCGGAATGGCTTAGGAATTCGGTATACGAAATTCTGTCATGGCCAAAACCGATGTCACCCATTTCTATCAATTGTGATAATTCAAATACATTGGCTAAGGCATATAGTCAAGTGTATAATGGCAAGTCGCGACATCTAGGCGTTAGACATAGCGCGGTACGTGAGTTGATCACTGATGGGGTGATCTCGGTGCTGTTTGTGAGATCTCAATATAATTTAGCCGATCATTTGACGAAAGGATTGGCTAGGGACTTGGTGAACAAGTCGGTTATCGGGATGGGTCTTAAACCCCTATGAGTCTTTGGTGGTAGGATACCCAATTCCCCTCTAATATGTCGTTGGAGGCAGAATTCAATGTGGAAGGCCTACTATCATTGACTTGAGCACGTAAAAATGTCCCGAAGGTATGTGCTATTAATCTGCATGATTAGGTTGAAGTGATATCTTCTTAATGGATCTTTGACAAAGTGCAAATGCAGGTGCACGATTAAATATTCACCTATGTGAGACATGAAGTTAGCCGCTTCAAAGAGGTTCGGGGTTGACTTCTCATATGTATTCATGAACGGATATGGACACGAGGCTGTTAATTAGTGTCGGTTTTACTTATGGAGATTTCAGCTTATGTGTATGATTATCTTCACGTATTCAATATGGGTAAAGGGGTTCAATGCTTAGACACACCCCGATACACCGAATATCTGGAATGTGTAATTATACTAAGTGGTAATTCAATCTTCGTGATATTGCCATAATGCATCAGTTGGTTGTTTTCGGTTTTGCTAAACCAAGGATTACACTCAAATGGGGGAGGAATGTTGGTGATTTGAGGTAATCACCGTTTCATTTGGTGCAATCGGGGTTTAGTTACAAAGAAGGGTGAACTCGATTTAGCTATATGACGAGTCGGGAGTGTGGAGTGCACGCTTGTCTAAGTCTAAAACGAGCTTGCGGTTTGTATATATATATATGATCAAGTGAATATGTTTTACCCGTGTGGAATCTCGTTCGAGGTACGGAACATGTTTAAACGAGGTATACGTTACGCTATATGCATGCGGATATACGTGATTAGTGGATCATCATCTTTATCAACCGTCATTTTGACGTGTAAAGTTGCATGTATTCAACTTGGAAAGTTGGTTAATCCTTGCTATTACCCATACTTTCACGTGGCATGAGGATAATTTTCAAGGGCCATGCATTCACGTGGCATGGATTAAATTTTACTACACTTGATCTTATGTATATAGCAGAGAGAAGAAATGATAAAAAAACAAAAGACAAGAAACTCCATCTCCTCTTCTGATTTCTCTCGGGTTTTCTTTGTAATAGATAAACATTCAATCTCCATTGGTTCTTGCTCAAAAATTCTAGTGTCGGAATAAGAGTGTACTCTTGTAGTCTTATCCCACAAGAAAATCGTGTAACCCGGGACACGTTAGGGTCGATTATTCTTGAAGGAAAGTGATTCCATTCACGATTCTACAAGATATCCAAGCAATTGTACTTTTTCGTTGTTGTAATTTTAATAGTTTAGCATTTGTAACTATTGTAATATTCGATATTGTTGTATCCCGGTGCATTTAACAACACAAAAAAATCGAGTAGGAACAAAAATTAGTAAGACAATTACTTGTTATTTCAATATTACAATATTAATGTACACATAAATGTATAAGTGACACTCCGTACAATATGGTGGAATGTGCAAATGTGCAACGAATGTGGAACATTTAAGAAAATAATCTGCTAAATGATATTATCACTTACTAAGTCACATAAAAAAAAGTAACATTGTGTAATCATAAACAAAGTTATTTTGGTCATAACAATTTGTAAGTTTATACAGTATCTATGTGTCATAAAGATAACGGGTGTAATAGATATTTATATAATACAGGTCGTTTTACTGGTATGCCGTAACTATATAAACAAAAGTCGTGATATTTATAAAACGTGTCGGAAAAAAATTAGAACATTTAAGATGTAACGGAAGCAATAATATCATTATGAATATTGATAAAATAAAAAAAAACACTTACATGAAGGTAACGCAATACCCATGTTTTTTTATCATACAGACGCATACAACAGGAATACGTAAGTGGCACCTGAAGACTAATTTTTTTTAGCATTAAAAAGAAAGATGAAATATGTGTCGACATACGAACGTAAATATATTTGATAGGATTTCTATACCGTTGTAGACACCCGCATTTTGACTGCTTGTGTCTATAGTAGTCTCCAACAAAACACCCGATGATGATCAGACGTAAACATGCTTTAATGCGCTCGAATACGAACTCGGAACCAATAGTATCCGACGTGGGCACTTAGGGAGTACAAATCACTCAAAACCGACCTCAAATTCAGACTCAGTGGGTCGTATCCAATAAAATAAAGCTATTTTGAGCTGAAACCGTCACTGGTAATAAAATCGTCTTTTACGACCGAGTCAAAACTCGGTCAAAGTCGAAACCCGAGATGAAACCAGCCTCACGCTATGTCTAAGTGCAAAGTCAAAGCAAATAAAACAAACAAAGTCAATTCAAATCAAAGTCAATCAACACAAAAATCTCAACCTTTCCTATTTTGTCTCACCCGACTAGACACACTCGATCGAGTACCTTTTTTCGAGCCACTCGAACGAGTACATCCCTCAAAACCAACCAGGCGCCTTTTTTCGAGCCACTCGATCGAGTGCACTCAGGGCCACTCGATCGAGTGACCTCTAGCCGGGGGTAAAACCCTCATTTTTCCATCATCCTTGAGCACTCTACACTCACACACACATTCAAAGCCATCCCGAGATCAAAACTCGTCAAAGACCGAGAGCATCCTCTCCCTAATCATACACACCCTAACTCACCCCACATATCTCGACGCTCCCGCGCCTATGCCGCCACTAGATGAGCCCGTGTTCCGAGACTAAAGCATGTAGGTTGAGGGTGTAAAGCAACTCCATCTTTTCTATTCTCTTCTTCGTTTTTCTTAATACTAACTATTACTAATCGTTACTAACTATGACTAACATTTCAATTTTCGTCACTAATTTTTATTTATCGTAACGTTAACTACTAACTTGACTATAAAATACTTGTCTTTTAAGTATCGAATACAAAGGATGACGGGATAAGGAAACATGAATACAAGAGTATCGCACTCGCGTTGCCGGTCGCTAATCCCGTCACCCCGCGTATTTGGTTGTTTAAGACGAGTCAGCCCTTTAAAACGCTTTTACATTTTGTCCATTTTAATATCGCATCTAATTAACTTTTATTTATCATATACTAACATCGTGATGGTGGGATTTGTCGTGGATCCCGACACCAAATAAACCAACTAATCCTAACTAGTAGTTAGGGTAAGTCGGGTCGAACCATGGAGACGGTAGAGATTAAACTAGAGTTCGCCTAGAGACAAGACTAAGTCACAAGATGACAAGGGAGGAGAAATGTAGAGAAATGAATGACTACAATGATTACTAGACTAGAAGGTAGACTACAACTAAGACAATGAAAGGGGAGAAAACTATGATTATGAATGAACTAAGGATGACATAAACTAAGCGATTCAACTAAAGCTAAATTGAAACAATAAACAAGAAGAACAATGGCAAAGATGAAGAAGAAATCAATAAGGAAAAAGGTAAGGTTAGGTCGGGTTCATGGATGCCAAGGAGATCAAGGGGAAACGGGGTGCTGGAACGGTTTCGTAGTCTAGGTTACATTCGGGCTCTCGCTACTTAAACGGCCTAGGGGTCTCCTCACCACGCTCTCGCTCTGATAACTCGGGGTTTTACCGATATTTATCCCACATTTGTTCTCTTATTTAGTCGATTTTATAAGTCGAATTGTTAATATGTAACCGTTTTATGTTTATTTAGCTTATTAGTCGAGTTTAGTTTAGTTATTGTCGTTTTATGTTATTTCTCGAGAATTTGGTACTGCGCGTCCATGTTTGTATTTGTAGGTACCGACCCGGAAGAACCGAGATGATAAAGACGGAATAAAATGGATCAAATCAAACAACTTTTGAGGATTGGGCCCAAACACAAAAGAACACCCGGCCCACTATGGAAAAATGAGGATGAAGCAGTAGAGTAGTTCAGTAGAGAAATAGCAAAAAGAGGGCAGTAGGAATTAGAAGCAGCAGAGTAGCGTAGGAGTAGCAGTAAGAGAACACACCAGCACCTCCTCTTTGTTTTCTTTTAGTTTAATTAACTCTTTTAATTAGTTTTAATTAAGTTAATCCTTTCTTCTCCAACTTCCAAGTTCTTCTTCTTTCTAGTAATCTTATGGTACAATTCTCCTTTCTCTCTTTATTTATTATTCATTTTTATATTTTGGGTTTATGTTTAATCTATTGTCAATTAGCTTAAATTTGTTATCTTTATTGTTAATTGTGTTTAGTAATAAGATTGTAGGTTTGTATTTTATATTTATCTTGAGTAATTAGTAGTATATGTTAGGTTAGATTAGTTATATTTATTTCATTATCCAAAGTTCTTATCTTTATTATTTCTTTAGGCTTATTATTATGTTTAGGGTAATTATTTGTGTTTTGATTAATATAAATATGAGTAGTGAGTAGTTTTTCCACTAGGGGACGATTAATTCCCGATTTGTTTGAATTGCGCGATTGTATGCCTTGTATCGGTTTGATAGGGTGGTTGGATGAGGCCGTGTTGGAGATTTATGGATAGCCTTGGTATTCGGAGTTTGAGTCGAATCTAATCCCTTGGTCATCGACGGGAGTCGATTAGGATAGAATGTCGACTTTACCCTTTTATCTTGCCTTACTCTACTTAGTTGAACACGGGAGTGGGAATTGAGCGGGGTATCCCTAACACTAGTTTCGATTAGCGTGCTTTTCATTGACTTGGGTTAGTTTGGGGATTATCACGGGAGTGAGTCTCCGGTCTAGACCTTAGGATTCCGTCTTACGAACCCGGGAGGGAGGTAAACGGGGTAATTAGTCGTTTCACGAGCCCGGGAGGGAGGTGACCGACCTAGAATGTGCCTTGACCTTGTCCGAGAACCCAACTTCCTCGATACTTGGCATTTGTTAGCGTGATTTGAATAAGTCGCGGGTGACATCGTCCCTTAGTACCTTTTCTTATTTGATTACATCATTTCATATCTCTTTGTTTCTTTAGATTTCTAGTTTTAGATTTTTAGTTTCTTTATGTATTTATTAGTTAGTCTATCTAGTTCAATCACTCTTATCAGTCGATTCGCGTAGCTAATTTGTAATCCGAGACCGAACTAGTACTCATTCCCGATCTCCTTGAGGATTCGACCCGACTTACCCTTACTATTTTAGTTTAGGTTAGTTGGTTTTATTTGGTAGTAAGATTGACGACAAATCCGACTATCACGCTCCTAGTAGAGGAACCAAACCTATCACCAAACAAAGACATGCAAGAGAAGAAGCAAGAAAAACAAGGAGTGATCGTCTCAAGTCTCACAAGCATTTCATCGAACATGTTGAGTGCAAGGCATTATGAAACAACAAAAACAACAACTAGCATCACCCATCTCACCCTAATCATCCTTAAACACGTATTTCGCATGCGTAGCTAAAAACGTTGTTTGCATATCATTTAACCGTCTTACTAACGCGCGTACACAAAAATCGATCGATATCCTAGTAGAGGCCGCTAAGTGCGGGCGGGGTTGGGTGTTCTTTGTGGGCTTCCCAACACGTACCCTCACCCCTTGCTTAGAACCTTTGATTTCCGGATGCCCGTAACCGTTGGCAAACGAGAGTCATTCGATATATGATATCCGGTAACCCGATGTCGATATCTTTATGCAAAGGGACGAACGCCTATAAGCTCTAGTACTAACGCGGGCCGTGCTTTGTGCACGATACGCCTAAGTATAGATTGGGTTTGAACGGGTCCGAACTTCTACAAAGTTCGGTGGCGACTCCTATTTCGATTTAAATTTTGACCCGAGATCAATCTTACCACGAGATTCATTCGCCTACCCAAACCCGCACGTGGCCGCGTCGGGGTGGACTTATGTCTTGTCCACACTAGTATAAAAGGCTATAAGGGGAAAGAGTTGAAAAAAAAATGAAAGACCCATAAAAAAATTGTGTTTACGCATACCCTTTCCTTAGCGTGAAATATAGATGAATAGATTTTTGTTAAGGTTGTAAACTTGTAGTGTAGCGGGGGATGTGATTATTACCATCATGAAATGTGATACGATGTATTTCTCCAATCTCATTCAAACAGTATATTTTGTAAGATGAAAATTTGAAAAGGAGATATCTTTATTTCATTTCATGCTAATGGTTTTTTTTGTGAGCTACTCCAAATAACATCGGATTATATAACTTTGGGACTCTCCGATTCATGCTACATCCTTTATTTAACTAAATAATAATGAAATAGAGTATAAAAATTACATTCAATACAAAATCATAGGATAATGTGTCGAGTAACCAAAGCAAGTTTCTAGCTGAAGATTGGACACACATGTCTTGATCCACATCATCACACTAACCCACCAATTCTTGAAAAACTTATGTCCAAGGGAGATGCAAAGTGACAAGAATAAGTGCATTTATGTTCTTACGAAAAGAGCGTGGAAATAAATGATACTCCGTATAATGTAGATAGACAAGGCCTACTTCCGATGGAAAAATATATCATCAACCTTGGTGATAGAACCCTACAGTCATAAAACCAATAGACCAAGAACACCCGCGAATAGATGACATATTGGCATTCACATCTCCCAACCATGTCCATGGCTACAATAACCATAGGAGACCATCTTAATTACGTAAAGCCAACATGCACCGTATTATTAATGAAGTTATATACTCCGTATATGATCCACCAATTAAGTGTCTATGTTTCACTTTTGGAGTCGATTTTTTTTAGTCCTCCATTTTCATCAACATTAATCATCTTTAAGATCACCGGATTATAAGTTCTGAAAATTGAAAATCCGTCATTGAAAAAATAATACTTGTATCTGCATATCTTTACGCCGAAATGACGGATAACTAAATCACAAATAATTAATTGTGATCTTTAAGAAATAGAAAGAGATAAAAATAGTCTTTATTTATTTATTTTTCATTATAATTGATTCATTACTAGAAACAACATAGGCCATCAAATTAAGGTGTGACTTAAGCGGGAGGTTCGGAAATTTTATTTTTTTACTTTTGACAACAATTCATCGCTCACATAATAAATAAATAAATAAATAAATAATGTAAAATAATTAATTAAACAAACCTTTGAGAGGGAAAATTTAGAAGTGTTCAACGATGGCAAACTCTCGCATTCAACATTATGAAAATATTCCACACACAACAATCTAATGCAAATTTGAATATCAATGAATCATTCTTTTGATTAATATACTCAAATTGATCTCTTTAATTAATCCCATTTCACCTTCTTCGTCCCCTCTTTCATGTCGATCATTTTCCTGCATTTCTCATTATAAAAAACAAACAAAATTATTAGTTTCATATATATATATATATATATATATATATATAGCGTTGTGTGAAAAGGGTTTATTCAATTTGCCAAGTTTTCATCTGGGTTTGTCTTAGTTTTGGATGATTCAATCATTAACGTAGGAATTTTGGTGGGAAATTTCTTGGTTTCAAAAACAAGAAAGAAAAAAAGCGTATCTTTCTCTCCTCAACGTAAGGGTCAAATTTCGTACTGATGGTATCAATGGCGGACGTAACCTTTTCGGTGTTGTCAGTGGTTGAAGATGTTCTAAGACAACACGGGACTCGATTGCGCGACATTGATTTTGCATCAAGAAAAGCAGAGGAGGCTTGTATGCTTTCATTTCCCTCCCATCCCTCCCATTCCTATTTGATTTTATGTAGTATCATGATTGTTGAGTTTTATGATCACATTAATGCCTTTTGTTTATTACTTGTATTTGAGATTGTGTTTAAAGGTGTATTATTATACCAAGATCGATGAACATTAATTATGAGATACATACTTCGTACTTTGAGGGAGTCAATGGTTGGTTTATAATATGATCAATAAGGTATTATGTATGTGAGCAATGCAGATCATCTGTCCCATTGTGTGTCCCATTGTTTTGACACATAATTATTTTCACCTAAATTATCACCATTTTTATTAATTAATAAAGGGTGATGTGTCATTTAATCAAGCAATGGGACAAGTGGTCTCAACCCGTACCCGTATGTGTTGGAAGACTAATTTTAGGGGTTTGTGAATGATGTAGCAACGAGGCGATACGAAGCAACTAGTTGGCTTAGGAAGATAGTTGGGGTGGTGTGCTCAAAAGATCTGCCTGCTGAGCCTTCTGAAGAACATTTCAGACTTGGCTTGAGGAGTGGCATTATCCTTTGTAATGCAATCAACAAGGTCCAACCTGGAGCCGTTCCAAAGGTATTATTTACATTACATGCTAGCATTACCTTAGCTTCCCATGCCATAGCCCATAGATATGTAGGAAGCGCAACGGTCACACATGTGTCTTGTCCAGGTTGTGGAAGCTCCAAATGACACTGTCATCATCCCGGATGGGGCTGCGTTAATGGCCTATCAATACTTTGAAAATGTAAGGAATTTCCTGGTAGCTGTTGAAGAAATGGGGCTGCCAACATTTGAGGCCTCTGATTTGGAGCAGGTTGGTCCACGGTCCACTTCATATATATGCTTGCTTCAACTTGGTTCTATTTATGGTTTTTTGTGTGGATAAATATGGAAATTTGATGGAGTGATCAGGGTGGAAAGACAGCAAGAATTGTTAACTGTGTTCTGGCACTGAAAACGTTTAACGAGTGGAAGGCAGCAGGATGCAGTGGGGTATTTAAGTACAGTGGGAATATCAAAACACCAAGTACAGGAAAGGGTGTTGCTAGGAAAAATTCGGAACCCTTCATGAACTCAATTTCTAGGACGTCGTCTGTGAGTGAGAAATCTTTTGACCCATCTGCCAATGAGCAATTCACTGATCTTGGGCTTGAATTTAGTGACATGGTTTGAAACTACTTCTCTTTTACACTTTGTGGAGTTTAAAATTCAGCATTTCCAGTGATCGCAATGACGACTAAAGACTATGTTTTTTGGGGGTTTCTTACAGAGTAACTCTCATTCCTTGAACGTGATGATTCGTGCACTTCTTATGGACAAGAAGCAAGAAGAGATCCCTAATGTATGTATTGATATTTTTAATTCTAAATGTATGTGCGCATTAACTTCTTGTGGGTAACCAAGATGAAATTTCAAAATGTGTGTTATAAACTTGTTGGTTGGTTTCTAATGAATTACAGATCGTTGAAGACATGCTTAGTAGAGTCATGGAGGAATTTGAACGTCGCTTAGCAAGTCAACCTGAATCAGTAAGTTGCTGCTAGAATTTTGTATGGATCACATCACACTATCCCTCAATGTTCCTAGAACTGACCCATCATATATTAAAAAGAAGAAAATCGTCAAAGTTGATGTAATGTGTACTTATCAAAGTCAAGTTGTTAAGATCATTATATGCTTGTGTCATTTTATCAGGTGAAGTATACTCCAGAAACTATGTCGGTCTCTGGCCAAAACACATCGCCTACAGAATCTCCCAAGGCAGAAACTCAGGTAAATCTTTTTTTTTTTGTATGAGGCTTATTGATGACATTATGATGAGTTCTGACAACTTCGTCATCTGATGACATCGTGAAGATTGATGATGACACTGTAGCTGACAAGGCCAGTGAAAGTGAGAGCGAGATTGAGACAGAGATTGATACAGAGATTGAGACAGAGATTGGGACAGAGATTGGGACAGAGATTAAGAGTAAGCAAGTCCCTGATGAAGATAAGACTCAGCAGGTTCCTGCCCCCAGTGCAGAATCATCAGAAAGTCATAAGAGTAAGCAAGTCCCGGATGAAGATAAGACTAAGACTCGGCAGGTTCCTGCCCCCAGTGCAGAATCATCAGAAAGTCATAAGAGTAAGCAAGTCCCGGATGAAGATAAGACTAAGACTCGGCAGGTTCCTGCCCCCAGTGCAGAATCATCAGAAAGCCATAAGAGTAAGCAAGTCCCTGATGAAGATAAAACTAAGACTCAGCAGGTTCATGCCCCCAGAGCAGAATCATCAGAAAGCCGTAAGAGTAAGCAAGTCCCTGATGAAGATAAGACTAAGACTCAGCAGGTTCATGCCCCCAGAGCAGAATCATCAGAAAGCCGCCTTAAAAAGCATATTATATTGTTTAAGAAACGGATGAATAATGATATCCAGGTTATTGGAAGCAACTTTGTGCATTATATTGTTGACAGACATTCAACCTCTTTCACTTCAGAATTTTTTTTAACCAACATTAATGATTTTTTCAGGGACTGAAGCATACTGTAGAAACTACCAAGATAAGTATGCAGTCTATGCAAATGAAGTATCATGAGGAATTTGAGACTTTAGGTATAACAACTTCTTATGATCATGACCTTATTTCCATTCCGATGTAGCCAAAGAGTCACCTTTCTTCACTTTGATGATAGTATGGTTGTGAACATTATACCCTTTGCCAGTTTACCTTGCCATTTTCCGGATACCTTAAGGCACTAGGTTGTGTTGTTAAGGAAGATTTCTCATGTACCCTTTGTACCTTAGGAAAGCACTTAAAGACTCTTGCTCATGCTGCCGCGGGATACAAGAAAGTTCTTGAAGAAAATCGAAAGTTGTACAATCAAATACAAGATCTTAAAGGTAAGAAAGGGAACTTCTAAATTATTTGATTGAACCAACTTTCTATTTCTGTTACATCAGTTTTCAGAAAAATTAAATGTTCTTTAAAACACAGGTAACATTAGGGTTTACTGTAGAATTCGTCCATTCTTGCCTGGACAAGCGAGTGGACTTACCACAGTGGAGAACATTGATGGTGGAAACATTACAATTATGAACCCAGGAAAACATAGCAAGGAAGGAAAGAAAACCTTTACTTTCAACAAAGTGTTTGGACCAACTGCAACACAAGGTCAGCATCCGACATCAAATAATAGTTTTTACACCAAAAAAAAAAAAAAAATACTACAGACCTGATTATTAGGCAAGAAAAAAAAAAGTGTTGCATTGTATCACCATAATAAGAAAAATGATTTAATTACAGTTGATTTTTTACATCACACACATCATATTCTTTATGATGATCGAGAAGCTTAGTAACTTATTATGAGTTATGTCTTGTGACAGCTGAGGTATATACAGACATGCAGCCTCTTGTTCGTTCATGTCTTGATGGTTACAATGTGTGTATCTTCGCTTATGGGCAAACAGGAGCCGGGAAAACTTACACCATGGTAATTGTAGTTGGTTTATTCGGATTAGTGAGTTTTGCATGAGACGGTCATACTTGTGAATATATAACTCATGATTTATCTCACACGTAAGACCGTCCCATACCAGTGTTAGTTTGTGATATGAGATTCAATAGTCATGAATGTCAATTGTGTTATCCTTTTTGTTTGTTGTTCAGACTGGACCAAATGATGTCACAGAAGAAACATATGGTGTTAACTACAGGGCATTAAATGATTTGTTTCAATTAACACAACAAAGACAAGCCACATTTATCTATGAAGTCTCTGTTCAGATGATGGAGATTTATAATGAGCAAGTTAGAGATCTCCTTGCTACCGATGGTTCTAATAAAAGATATCCTTAGTTTGTCTCTGCATCATTTTTTCAATATTTCATTCATATTAATTTGTTATAAAGGTGTTACACGTGAACAAGGGCGATAACTCTGCTGAATTCTTAGACATTGTGTTCCTTTAACTCTTACACACACTAGAAATTCGGAACAGCAGTCAGACAGGAATCAATGTGCCAGATGCAAATAGATTGCCTGTCTCAACGACATCCGATGTCATCAATTTAATGAATCTCGGATTTAAAAATCGTACTGTGAGTTCTACTGCCATGAATGATCGTAGTAGTCGTTCTCACAGGTATTTTAACTTTACAGCAACTGAATATAAAACCCACCATTTTCCTAGAAGTCTTAATTGCATTAACGGGGGTAAATGTTTTGTTTCAGTTGCATGACAGTTCATGTGCAAGGAAAAGACGTCACATCAGGAGCAATGTTACGGGGAAGCATGCATCTAGTTGACTTGGCCGGCAGTGAAAGAGTTGATAAGTCAGAGGTGACGGGAGATAGACTGAAGGAAGCACAACACATTAACAAATCACTTGCAGCACTAGGAGATGTGATTGCTTCTTTGGCAACAAAGAATGCGCATGTTCCCTATAGGAACAGTAAACTAACTCAGTTGCTTCAAGATTCTCTTGGTTAGTTAATCAATTATATCGGTTCCTGCTTTAGCTTGCTCTCTTTACCAAGTATGACTGACTTATGCCAAGTCTGTAAATTCTAGGAGGACAAGCAAAGACATTGATGTTTGTTCATATTAGCCCTGAGCCCGATGCCACTGGAGAGACGATTAGCACCCTTAAATTTGCAGAGCGTGTATCCACCGTAGAGCTTGGGGCTGCCCGGACTAACAAGGACGCCTCTTCAGATGTTAAAGAGTTAAAAGAACAGGTATGTTTATGTTTTTTTTTTACTGATCTTGGACAATATTTGGAAATGGAATACATACAGTTTCAGTTTATCTTACAATGTCATGTGCACCAAAGTATTCATCTGTCTTTGTCATGTGAACCTTGTTTATGTGTCTATTAGTTTTAGGAAAAAGGTGAGGGGGCCAATCTGGTTTGACTTTAACAATAACATTCTGTTTCTCTGTTGTACCAGATATCTAGCTTAAAGGCAGCCTTAGCCAGGAAGGATGAAGAACTGGAGCAGGTTTCTCGTTCATTTTCTAGCACCCCAGAAAGTGTAAGCGTGAAATCTGCCGCCTCGTCCCCAATGCATCCTTCTTATCGCCCATCTAAAGATATTCCCAGTGGTCGTAAGAGTCCAGATGTCAATAACAGCTCCAAGGGAAAAAGCAACACAACATCCAAACCACGTAGAAAAAGCTTAGACCCTGATGATATTTTGGCAAATGATGCTCATTGGCCACCTCTAAGCGTGGTGAAGGCGGACGATAAGATAGTGACGTCAAGTGATTGGGTGGAAAAGGTGATTACGAAGCAAAACTCACTGCCTTCTGAGACTCTTTATCATGAATACGGGATTGACGATACGCTTAAGGATACCCAGGATAGTGAGAGCATTGATGAGGTTGATACGGTCAACAGTGATTCATCTGAGCAGGATTTCCAACTTCATATTCCAAGAGTTTCTAGCTTGCCCACCGTTTTGGGAACCAAGCTCAAGAAACCTCAAGTCAAACCTTCCAAAAGCCCCGAAAAGAAGTACGTATGTTTTATAGTACTACATTATCCTTACCTATTATTATTATTATTATTCAACATTTGCTGCTTTTAATCCCTTGAACTAATAACTTGATTGTGGATTTGGTTGAATTGGTTAAGTGATAGTAGTGTTACTGTTTAATGCACTAGCTAATGTTTAGTTTACTTGCTTGCATGCGTGGATCATATCAGGAGTTTGATCCCAGTACCACCATCGCGGAAAGTATCCAACGGCGTAAGTCCACCAGTAGTGAATAAGAATGGACGACCAGCGGTTAACGTGAAGCGAAAAACAACAAATGTCAAGTGAAGATCGTGACATGTTTCCTACTTAACTGCGTGCGTGCTATGATATGGTGACCCCCTCTCGTCTGTTTTTGTTGTTTATTTTTATTTTTTTTATTTTTTATTTTTTATTTTTTATTTTTTATTTTGGTTGAGTAGATGGATGGAGTTGGAAGAGGAATAGTGCATGCGTGGTCGTCTAGTGTAAAAATGGCAACTCTGATCTTTTAAGTTGGTTGGGATTATTGTATGTGTCTTTATTAGTAGTGTGTTGGTGTTGAAGAAGAAGTTTGGAGTCTGTCATTTTGATGTACCCTTCCTCTAGTCTCCAGTCTCAACAAGAGTTATGGGAAAAATACTTTAGGTATATAGCATACGTATACATACATACATACATATGTGTGATTCAAATTTGTAAGGAGTATCTTCCATTGCAGGAATTGTATTCAAAATATTGTTGCGATGAAAGAATGTGAATTTTTTGTATATTACTATTACCTTACCCTGCACATATATATGTTATTTTTGGGGCGAAATTAAATATGGTTAGTGCTTAGAAAAATGAACATAAAATCTGGAAAGTGTAACCAAACCTTATCACAAACCTACTTAGGATTATTGATTATGTGTTTGTTTAAAGACCCTTCTTCTGTTTATGGAGCAAACCCTTCATGCTGCTTATCTTATTAAGTCTAATGAAGAAGCTATTAAGAAATTCTATAATGGCAACAAAAATGCTAAATGTCAACTATATATGATGAAACAACATGATTAGTACCTTTTTTATTCAATTATGATTCATAAGTCTGGTTGTACCATTTGGGAACGATATATGAGGTTGATGACGAAGGTATAAAGAAATATATTGTGGATAAGTGGTTAGAGTTTCAAACGTCGATGGAAACCTATCATGAGTCAAGTACATGAATATGAAAAGTTGTTTGTTTATGTCATTAACGACAAAATGAAACTCGATGGCCAATGTAGTGTTAGAATGCTTTCCCCCTCCTGGTTTGAATAGAAAACAATTTAAGCATAAGAAAAAAAAAATCCCTCCAAGAACTTGTAGGGAACATGAGAAAAGAGGAGGTAAATCATCTCAAAGACAAACTTGATAGGTGGAGTATTTTGTTAGTAGTAGTTATGTACTTATGTTGGTGTTGCTGAGGGCAATCTGGTTGAGTCTAGTGCTCCATCTAATGTTGATAAAGTAAACGGGTAAGAATAGGGGTAAAACTAGCTCAGGGCTAAGGGTAAAACTAGGTCAGAAAACATATCAAACCCGTCCCTGTCAAGATCCAAAAGTTTCACGATATTCTTGTTTGCTATGTTTGTAGAAAAATTGATCAAAATAAAATTGTTGAAACCAATATTGTTTTCAACGATGACATCATTGTTAAGACTGTGGTTGTTGAGACTAACTTGGTGGAAAATGTCGATAATGTTGATGTTGATGTTGATGTATTTGGGTTTAGGGACTAACTATTTCTTCAAGACACCTAATATTTACATTGGTAACACTTCCTCTGTTGCTATGATCACAGGCAAAGGCAAGATATTTCTCCACTTTCGCTTTTCGTCGTCGACAATTTACTTAAAATCGTCGGTGATTTTGTATGATATACCAAATTTACCTTTAGTAGAATTTTGCCCTTGTCTCAACAAAAATGAAGGGAAGTACATGTCTACATCTCATAAAACTTTCGATAAAAAAAAATTACCAATTCAACACATAAATCAAATAGGACGGAAATGAAAAATTACCGATTCAACATATAAATCAAATAGGACGGAAATGAAAATTTCTGAGTGAAACACATAAATTGAAATTATCAGCAACCTAACATCAAACACAAAAATCAAATCTAGCATCCACTTAATCAGCAAGCTAACATCAACAAGGGGAGCGAAAGTGATCAACAACTATCCAAAATCGAGATAATTAGCTCTCGACCCTGGGCATAGACGTGAAATTTCAAAGCCAACGCCTGGGCATAGCCGTAACAGATTAAAGTCTACGCCTGGGCATAGCCGTAAAAAGTTAAAGTCTACGCCTGGACATAGTCGTGAAAGATTGAAGTCTACGCCTGGGCATAGCCGTGTAGCTTCAACGCCTATTCCCGGGCATAGCCGTGTAGCTTCCATGGTTGTCTTTCTTCTTCCGCGATAGTATGAAGTTACAATCGCGTAATAACAAAGGAAATTAAAACTAACCTCGTCAATGACATCATTTCCGAATTGTTTTCGGTATACAGCAAATTCAAATCAAAAGGGACATTGTTAACCGCGTTCGACATTCCGAACAATTGTCAACGAATATTGGAAAAATCAAATATAAGCGTTTCGATGTTATTCCGATGATGATTAGGTTAAATTCAAATATAGTAGTGTTGTTTTCGAACTTCGTAATTTCCTTAGGTTAAATAGTGGTAGGTTAAATAGTAGTAATTAGGTTAATTTAATTAGTAATTAAACAAGAGGCAATTCGGTCATTTACTATCAAAATTGCCGACGACATTATGTAAATTGCCGACGACGATGAGTAGTCCCCTATTTCTCAAACCCATCTTCGGGAAAACTCTTGCTTTAATAAATGTATTTTGTGTATCCTTGTTGGGTCGAAACCTCATGTCTGATGCTTTATTAAACAAAGTTGGTTTGAAGCTTGTTTTTTAAGGCTGACAAGGTTGTAATGTCGTGTAATGAGAAATTTGTTAGCAAGGGTTATCTTTCTTGAGATTTATTTATCATTTTTTTTTTGCCAGCAAGGACAGAAAACAATTCCTATGACCTCAAACCTAAGGAGGCTTGTTTGTGTGCCTCCTTATTAAGGGCCCTAGGAATAAAGGAAATAGAAATACAATGAAAAAAAGAAAACAAAGAAAAGAACTTGTCGAGGGCTCGCTTAATCATTGGGGAAGGAGCCTCATTCTTGCATAACTGCGTAACTAACTGAAGGCAGTCAGAGTGAAGAGAAATGTGACGGTAATGAGACTTGATAGCCCTAGTGGTGGCCTCAACAAGGGCCATAGCTTCCGCCTGTAGAGGAGTGAAGGTCAAAAGGGAACAAAAGCCTTGTTCAACAATTTGTCCATCAGGAGAAACAAAGATCCATCCAGCCGCCCCGTTACGATTAATCCATGCGGCGTCGACAAAGATATTAACACACTGGCAGCATGTCTTCGATCCCAGAAGAGAAGAAGGCCTACCTTCCCTGACATGATCATTCACATCCATTCGGAGCGAAAGAGGGGAAACAGAGTCAGTCCCTAGGTCTCTTAAAGAGTCGGAGATGATACTTGTTTGATATTTGAGAAGGGACATTGTCGCAAAGCAATTCGGTGAAGAGTCATTGAATTTAGCTGCATTTCTTGTTAGCCATATTACCCAAAGAACAGACACAAAATAAAGAGGTCGGGAATGATCCGCCGGATCCTTTGAAAGAAAGGTAATCCAGTTAATGATCCAATTTCTTAATCCAATGAGAGAATTAACCTGTGTCTTTATACCCAAAATACATGAACTCCAAATTTTGGTGGTGAAGGGGCAGAAACGAAAAAGGTGATCAAGGCTTTCAATACTGCACCCGTCCTGACATAATGGGCATAAGTAATCAGCATTCATACCCCGGCGAAGAAATTCAGAACCCACAGGGAGCGCGTTATTTAGAATTCGCCACAGGAATGTCCTGAATTTTGTCGGACCTCGTAAATTCCATAACCTCTTTTTATAGAAGTTCTTTGAGCTCGAATTTAGCACATTCTCCTGGAGCAAATCATGAAATTTAGACTCAAAAGCCAACTTGTAGCCACTCTTAGCTGTATAAATCCCTGAAGGAGTAAAGAACCAGTAACGATGATCATAGGAGCCCGTTTCCGGGACTGGGAAACATAAAATATTCCTACAACCATCTTCCTCGAAAAAGAGTCGGAGTTTATTAATGTCCCAAAACCCATTCCTATCAAGTAGGTCATCAATACATGGAGTTTGAACTCCAAGCGATGGTGAGGGGGATCCATTTTGACCCAGTTGTCGGTCCTGAGATCAATCTTACTTGGACGTCTCGGAAGCCATGCCAGACCATCGCGGATGAGATTAAGACCCCATTTGATTCCCTTCCAACCCCATGACCCCGACTTATGAGGCGCATTTAAGCATAAGGAAATTTCATAACAATTCAAGTAATATTTGGCCTTAATCAGCTTCCCTAACATATTGGAGGAGGAATTAAGCAGGCGCCATCCCAACTTACCCAACAGTGCCTGATTTTGGCATTGAATATTGCGGATTCCCAGACCTCCATCCACCTTAGGAATGGATAGAAAATTTATGCTCTTCCAGTGAATGGTCCTACCCTTCTTTGTGCTAGCCCGCCAGAAATGAGCAAATAGCTTGTTAATTCTATCTGCTACACTTACCGGTATTTTAAATACCGATAGGAAATGGACGGAGAGGGAGGCTAGCATCGAAGAAATTAAGATAAGGCGACCCGCTGGAGATAGAAGAGTGTCATTCCAAGAGGAGATTCGCTTTGCTACCAAATCATAAATTTCATGATAGAACGATCTACTGTTCCGATTCACATCAAGAGGCACACCGAGGTATTTACCAAGAGTTTGTGTTGGAGAAATACCAAATGAGGCAAAGCATGAACGAGCCAAAGCTAAAGTAGTATTCGGACTAAAGAAAAGGGCAGATTTTCCCTTGTTGAGGCATTGTCCTGAAGCGTCACAGTACTCCACCAGAGAGAGCCTTAAATTCTCGATACTGGTAATGTGTCCCTCCGAAAAGAAGATAGCATCATCAGCAAAAAGAAGATGAGATATGGGTGGCGCTGATCTTGCTATACTTACCCCACGAATAGCATGCATCTCATGGAGTTTAACCAGGTTTGAAGAGAGAACTTCAGTACAAAGGACAAAGAGAAAGGGCGAAAGAGGATCACCATGTCGAAGCCCACGCTCCGGTCTAATGACCACTTTGGGACACCCATTGATGAGCACCTCATAAGTAACCGTAGAGATACAGTTCATGATAAGCTTAATTAAATGCTGTGGGAACCCCATATGATCAAGCATAAGACGGATGAAGTGCCAATTTATTCGGTCAAAAGCCTTACTAAAACCAATCTTTAGAGCAATGAGGCTTTTACTGTTCTTTTGAGTGCGTTTCCTTATGTGATGAATGAGCTCATGGGCCATAAGAATATTGTCTGAGATAGCACGACCTGGAATGAAGGCATTTTGGAAGTCTCCAACAAGCTTCCCTATAACTCTTTTAATTCGATTTGCAATGCATTTAGTAGTCACACGCATAACCACATTGCAAAGGCTAATAGGCCTTAATTGGTCGGCCGTTTCAATATTGGAAACCTTTGGAATAAGAGCTATAAAGGTTCGATTCATCTCCTTCAAAATCTTACCTGAATTGAGGGAGGAGCAGACAGTCGAGGTAAGATCCTTCTTAATAAGGGACCAATATTTTTGGAAAAAGAAAGCTGGAAAGCCATCCGGGCCTGGAGATTTAAGACTACCCATTTGAAACACCGCCACCCGGACCTCCTTAGCCGTGAAGGGCTTATTGAGGTGTTGAAAGTCATCATTCGACAGCCTACCTGTGATATTTTTGAAGATATATCCAAAGTTGTCCTTATAATCCTCATAAGAGAAATCGAAAAGAGAGTCATTCGAATCCAAGGTATATATCGAAGCAAAATGCTTTGTTACGATCTTCTTAATGCCTTCTAGATCCGCGACCCAGTGCCTCTCACTGTCTTTGAGGCCCGATATGAAGTTGCTTGCGGTCCTTCCTTTGACATGGTTGAAGAAGTAATGAGAACACGTGTCTCCACTAACAGCCCACTTGATTTTTGCCCGCTGTTTCCAATATAGAGTCATTGCAGAAGTGAATTCCTTTAAAGCCTGGTGGGCTTGAATATAGTGGTTATCCGAACCACCGTCGAGAATAAGTGAGATACCATCCTCAAGTTGATCATCAAAATCCGTCCATTTTTTCTTTCACTCTGATTTTTTGTCGAGCGTCCATCTTTTGATAACAACTCGAATATTTCCTAATTTCCTCGTAAGATGGAAGGCAGAAGAACCCACCTTATTTGTTGGTCTATTCCAGTGGTCAGTAATCACAGAAGCAAGGTCCATCATACTCAAACTCCAGGCTTCGATTTTATAAGGCCTAGGAGACCTGTCACGAGCAAGATGCAGATTCAGTTCGATCATTGCATGATCAGAGAGATGAATTGGGAAATGAATAAGCCCGGTGTTAGGAAAGAGGCTCATCCAATTAGAAGAAGCGTAGGCCTGATCCAACCTTTCATAGACCCGTTTGTTGCCCCTTCTATTATTACACCAAGTAAAACGCGGTCCCTTAAAAGGAATATCATGAAGTTGAAGTTCGATTTTCCAATCATTGAACTCCTCCAGCCCATCAATGAAAGCCTTATTCATACTATGTTTATCCTCAAACCGGTCGACTTGGTTGAAGTCTCCGATCAGTAAGAAAGGAGAAGGGAGAGTTTTGAGTTTCTGTCCAAGATTATCCCAAACCAAAGCACGAGAATCGACACATGGATGCCCATACACACAGCACAAAAACCAATCCGAGCCACCATTGGTGACTTTAACTATTAGAAAGTTGGAACAGGAGTACATAGGGTGAAAAATTGCTTTGGCCTTCCAACATAACCAAAGTCCTCCACTACTACCATTTGCATCGACTCCTACACCATAGGTGTACCCTAAAGATCGACAAAACCTAGACGCAACTACAACACTACACTTCGTCTCCATTAGAAAGACGAAATCATATTTATTATTATTGTTACCTACTACCGCTCTTAGTTTTCCCATTGTAGGGGCGAGCGGATCATTCATACCCCTACAATTCCACGAAAGGCCGATCATGTCTCCCGTGGAGGTTTCTGGCCAACCTCCGTAGCCTCATCATTACTGTCCGAACCCTCATCAAGAATCTCCAGAGAAAAGTCATCAACTTTCATATGAAACCCAGCTGAAGTCGGTGGTGATGAACATATCAAATTGTTGCAAGCTTTTTTCTCCGGTGATTGAACATGAGACAGGTCATTGATGTAAATGATAGCCGTTTCCCTTGAGGAAATAGCCTCACCCGGTACCTTGGCTTGCAAAGGATCAGATAGAGCCTTCCTTTTTTTGTAGGGCCTGTTCGAGTCATTGCAAGAAGAGTCAAATTGCTGGACATCTTGTTGGGTCGGGTTAGAGAGTGCCAAATTCACCCTCTCAGTACACCGATTTGGAGCAATAACCAGAGCTGTACTGACATTATTATTGGACTCAAACCAATCATTTGCATCCGAGAGGGAGAGAGCAGCTGGTGGCGCAAAAACCTGAGCACGATCCGTCATTTTCCTTTGGGAGAAAGCCCTAAAGGCCTTAGCCAGATCAACATCTTCAAGATTGACAAACAATGGTTCTTTTCCTTTAGCTGTGGGTGGATTCTGAGAATTAATTGCCAATTCAAGCCTTGTGTTGAGATCACATTCATTATCATATGGAGACGTATCCTTGGAAACATGAGCCAGGTTACCTGCAATACTATCAGAGAGGAGAATATTATTATTAGATAAAGGTTCACCAATAATCCCAGGGAGTGAGTGCTTTTCTTCTCCATTATCTTTAAGCGCCTTCTCCACATTTAACATATTAACACAAACGTCAATGTCATCAATCACCACGTCTGTAACCTCCATAGAAGAATCTGTTTCCTTTTCGCTGCTTTGCTCCAGAATATCCACCGCATCATCATAATCCTTCGAGTCATCGGACTCGTCCTGATCAAGCGGCCCCGAAGAAGGCCAGATTGGTGGGGAGAGAGGGGCCTCGCTCGAGTCAGAGCTAATATTAATTATCCAACCTCCAGCCCTCGCATTCGAATTTGGGACATTAGAATCTCCCCCTGGATTGATATGGGTTTGCATGTTAAAATTCATTGGAGCAGCCTTATCGTGTACCGGGGATTGTTGTGGTGGAATGTTCTGATTGGGGGTAGGGATATGGTGATAGTTGAGCTGCTCACTGATATTGAAAGGGTAGAAGCCATGTTCCGAGGGAGGGGAATGAAACTCACTAGGAGTGATGTCAGGGTGGATAAAGGTCTGGTTAAGGCCTCTAGCTTCATCAACCCTCCTAGCAAACCAGAAATCATTCTCAACCCTATAACGTGTCGCCTCCTGTTGGACGATGTCCATATTATTAAGGAATTCATTTTCCCCTCCTGCATGACCCACATTATAAGGGTCCCCACCAAGATTGAGAAAGTTTTCGAACATGTGACCGTAAGGCCCCTGTTGACGTTGATGGCCCCTAGATTCAGCCGCCCTAGAGGATTCCGGTATGTCTAGTCCCCCCTAGCATTATCATTTTGATAAGAATGGTGCTGAGTTTGGATACCACTAGGGTAAAGAATTGGAGCCCCAAAAGGTTGTGAAGTGACCAGGAAACGCATCCCCGGTTCCACCCGACCCCCCGATAGGATCCCTAAACCGAAGTCAACTATGCGATCAGCAAAGTAATCAGCCGACACATTTCTATTAGCATGGTTACCCATGCGAATGTCAGAGGTTAGATATCTAGTGGAAGAAGGGGTGGCACGCAAATCAAGATTAAACATAGTGTGTGTGCTAGTTGCTTCATAAATAACAAAACCTTTTTCTGCCGCTCGATCAAGGGTAGCATTGATGCCCTTAATAATGCTTGATTGAAGCTCCTTACATTGCGTAGATTTATGTCCCACTTTACCACATCGAGTACAGTATTTAAAGATACCTTCATATTTAAATTGTATCCACAAGAGATACTTACCATCACAGGAGAGGAAAAAGCCAGGGATTAAAGACTCACTAAGGAACATCCTGGCCTTGATCCTCAAGAAATCGCGATCAGGGATAGTATCGAAATCCTCCACCTCGTACACATCACTGAGAAGTTGACCTATCACGTTTGCAATCCCAACAGAAAGGTATACTGAACACTACTTATGATAAATAAATCTAATGCACCGGATCTCATCAGATTTATTTATCATGAACACTACTTCTAACCTTCATAATAATGTTTCTACTTATACTTATATTGTGGCATTGTAGACTAGATCACATGAATATTGAATCCGTTAAAAAAACACCTTTAATTCCAAGTTTGACGAGTAAAGAATTATCAAAATATGCTAGCTGTGTTGAGACTTAGTTTACAAAAAAAAAACAATAAACCTGTTAAAACTAGGGAAATAAATCTTCTTGAATTGATTCACACCAATATAGTTGACTTCGGCAGTAATATGAGTCAAACATTACTGCATCACCTTTGTTGACGATTGTTTGAGGTACACTAAAGTATACACTCATTTTGCAATTGGATGAGATCCATACTAGTCAACCAACGAGCAAACCATAAACAAAATAAAAATCGCGAAAGTAATAATTAACCCCTAAGTTTTGGCAATTGTGAGATTAAACTCATGGGTTTCAAATGTTGTAATTAGGCCCCATAACTTTGACTACAAGTGAAATTCGATTCAATTTTTATTCTCAATATAAATTATATCATTAAATCATGTTATATATAAACTCAATGTACAGTGAATAATATTATATTATAAAAGAAATTAAATAATTTGTTAACATAATTTTTTTGAATTTTTTAATAATTTTAATATACTCCGTAATTTGTACTCCCTCTGTATCTACATGTTCATCCATTTTGTTTCATATATGGGTAGAGTATTATATTGAGAGTGGACGAACATATAGATACGGAGGGAGTATAATCTATGAGATTACTTTTACAAATTTTTGATTTTATGTAAGTCATTCAAATAATTTTTTTTTTCCAAAATAGGTAAAAATTGTATACATTTTATAAATATATAATTATTTTTATCGTATGCTGAGAAAATGTAAAAATAAATTGAGGTTTTGTTTTTAAGGTGCAATTTTAATTAAAAAAAATTGGATTGAATTTCACTTCTAACCAAAATTATGGGGGATTAATCGAATTTTTTTTCAAAATAATGCTCTTAAATAAACTTATTGTCGTTTCGAGTCGGATTGAAAACTAATTAACAAAATGGGGCTCTAGGAGGTTCGGAGTGAGGGTCGTGTTTAGGCGGAGCGAACCCGCCATTAGAAATGGCGGGTTTTTGAAATAATAAAATCCCGAAAAAAAAAAATTAACCCTAGACCCGCCATTGGGAATGGCGGGTCTAGGGTTAGTTTTTTTTAAAACAAGCAATATTAAGATGATATAAATGTGATAGATTATCAGGTGATCAAGTGTAGTCTAGTGGTACAAAGTTCCTCTGCTATCTAGAGGTTTGACCTTGTGATCAAGGTGCAATAGACAAAGGTTTTAACACTGAACCAATATCAATTAATTGAAGCTTTACATCATTAAAATTTTCTTATCTTGATTCCGTAAGGAAATAAAAGTAATACCAATTTTTGTACTTATCTGATGGTAATGTTTTACCATTGGGAGTGACGGATTTAAGAGTAATACGAATAATTTTTATATTTTTTTTCCCGAATTTCACATACCCGCCATTTGCTAATGGCATGTTTATTTCGTACACCGATCCTCAATCCGAACCTCTCAGAGCCGCATTTTGATAATTAATTTTCATCCTAGAGCCCCGTTTTTTATTTACTCAAGAAGTCAAGATAAGAAAATTTTAATGATGTGAAGTTTCAAGTAATTGGTATTGGTTCAGTAGTAAAATCTTTGTCTATTCCATAAGTGGTCATAGGGTCGAATCCCTCTAGATAACAATTAAACCCTTCTACCACTAGATTACACTTGATAATATATCACATTTATATCATCGGTAATTTTTTTCCAGGAATTTATTATTTCAAAAACCCGCCATTTCTAATGGCGGGTTCGCTCCGCCTAAACACGACCCTCACTCCGAACCTCCTAGAGCCTCATTTTGTTAATTAGTTTTCAATCCGACCCGAAACGATAATAAGTTTATTTAATAGCATTATTTTGAAAAAAATTTCGGATTAATCTCACAATTGATGACTAATCACCACTCTCGCGAATTAAAAATCATAAACCAATATAGCAAAAACAAACCTCAAAACACTTACCCAGATCCTTTATTGAACCGATCAAACCTACAAAAGAATTGGATTAAAGGAACCGGATTGAAATTTAAACTCTTAATTACTCAGATATTAAACCGATGATCGGGAATAGATTTCACTAACAGATACTAATCTAAACTTTTCATCTACTTTATTCAGTGTTGGGTAACTGATTATGTGAAACTTACAACAACGACGACAACAATAACAACTAACAACAAAATTGTACAGAATATAGGAAATGAGAGGATGAAAAGATACAAAACTTTGGACGGTGAAAGCAACGATAATAATATGGGTTTGCCTACACCACCCTAACATTCTCCGCCTCCCTCATCCTTCGACAATACACCATTGTCGTCCACCAAAATTGTAAAACAAACCGAAAGAAAGCGTTATAGAGATATAAGGGCCCAAAATTAAAACATTGATATAAAAAAAAAAATTGGAAAAAAAAAAAAATTCCCCAAGTCATAATCCCTAGTCCCTACCAAAACACAATATTCTTACTAAATACTAAAGTATATAGAGTAAATAATTAGGGAACCCTAATAACATTTTCATTACAAAATATCAAATTTTAAAAAAAATTGTGACAAAAATCATAGCAATGAATATTTTATATTTGAAATTTAATCGTGATAAAAATTATATGAATGGAGTAAAATATTTTATCTACTCAAGATAATTTTTTCGGAAACATATTCTCATCTAATATAAAATAATAATTTATTCATGATCATTTTTGTACAAAAAAAATACAATATTGTTTTTAAACAAGCTGTATAGAACAAACTTTATATATTTACAGATATGGTCTCAATTATTATTTTTAGAACAATGACACTCAAATATATTGACCAGTCCTATTCGTTTTCGTGTTATTCCATTGTCATTCACAGTTTTGATATATGCTCATTAATTTTCGTGGATTAACTGGATTTTTGTTTAATGATATATATTGTTCTAATTAGTTGATGATCCAAAGTTCTGATTTTAATTTGATAATATATATATATATATATATTATATATATATATATATATATATATATACATATATATATAGTAGAGATCAAATAAGGTCACCATGTGTCAATAAGTCTATATTAAAGTTACAGATGACATACGATAAAGTTGCATTTGTTTAAAATTGATATGTAACTATAACATTCAGCTCTTTTATCACTTCAAGTGATAAAGTGCAACTTTATCAGTCATCTCGTGTAACTTTAAGTACTTTTTGTGTAACTTTAACACTGGAACTTATGAACTTAAAATAGTTGTTGACCTTATTTGAACCTACCTCTCTCTCTCTATATATATATATAGAGAGAGAGTTAAGATCGGGTGAGAACTCATACTATGGTGAGAACTGTGAGAACCCTTTAAAGCCTTTGGATCTCAGGTCAATTTCACGGGAAAAAAGTTTGCAGAGTTAACACTCAATTGATTTTCAACGCTCATTCCTCTCTCTCTTCTTTCCCTCTACTCCGCTCCCTCCTTCATCATTCTACCAAAAATTGAAGAATAATTTCAACAAAATTCACCAAAAATCAAGAAAACGCAAATTGATCAAAAATCAAGAAAACGCAGACTAAGGCTTCATTCATAAATTCAAATTCACGAGGTTTGTTATCTAATCTGAATAAATTAGTGTTAGGGTTTTGATTTCAGTTTCAAATGATTCGATTTCAGTTTTGATTTGATGATTGATTTTAGTTTTTTCTTTGTTTAATTCTACCGATTCCAGCTTAAAATCGTTAAAAGTTTGTCTGATTTGATTAACTTGTGCAATTTGAGCTTTAAAGATCCTACCTTTTTCAATTTTTACTTTCTTTTTATTTGTATCACCAGTTCATTAATTATTAATTGTCTTGATGTTGAATTTCGAACTTTGATTTTTTTTGTTTTGTTTTTTTGTTTGATTGCTGGGTAGAATTCTGAAAAAAGTACACTAAAGTAGATTATGGAGTATATTTTTGATCGATTGATTGAACTTAACGAGGCTTGACAAATTAATTTTTCTGCTTCTTATTATTGCAACACTATAATGGATTCAGAAATTGTTGCGACTGATACAAGTGTTCCTCAAGTTAATTCAATAGTATCCTACGTTTCTTCAAATGTGCTTGTGACGGAACAATTCACGGAAGAAAATGCTATTATATCAGACACAAGCATTGAACCGATAGAATAAGTGAAAAAGGGTACGCTAAAACAGAAAAAGGGTACTTGAACCGATAGAATAAGTGAAAAAGGGTACGCTAAAATAGAAAAAGGGTACGCTAAAAGTGAAAAAGGGTAAGCTAAAATTGAAATTGAAAAAGGGTACGCTAAAATAGAAAAATGGTACACTAAAATGGAAAAAAGGTACGCTAAAATTGAAAAGGGATACGCTAAAATTGAAATTGAAAAAAGGTACGCTAAAATAGAAAAAAGGGTACACTAAAAGTGAAAAGGGTACGCTAAAATTGAAATTGAAAAATGGTACGCTAAAACAGGAAAAAGAGTACGCTCAAATAAAAAAAAGGGTACGCTAAAATTGAAAAAGTTACGCTAAAATTGAAATTGAAAAGGGGTACGCTAAAATAGAAAAATGGGCATGCTAAAATAAAAAAAATGGTACGCTAAAATTGAAATTGAAAAATGATACGTTAAAAGTGAAAAAGAGTATGCTAAAATTGAATGAAATTGAAATCCAAGTTATTAATTAAAATGATTGAGGATAAAATTGAAATGTATTTTCAGAATTAAACCCTTTTAAAAAGATTGAGAATGAAAACGGAATGTTAACTTAATTAAAACATATAAAAAAATGAGAATAAAATTGAAATTTGTTTCCAAAATTAAAATCTAGGAAATATTGTATTTATTAGACTGCTACAAGAAAGAAAAAAGCGTAAAAACTTAAAAGCAAGCGTTGGTAATCGAACCCGTAACCTCCTAACCATTAGGATGGTTCACTCCCAACAAACTGGGACACAACATGAAACTGAATATTTCACATCGAAAATAATAATTAAGGCAATGTTACGGACCTGGGCTGTGGCCGCATCCCACAATGATTTCTTATGAACGAACCCTAAATTCACGAAATCCCCAAATTCATAAACTAAAAACATTAATTCACTATTTTAATTCCAATTAAACGTAAAAAAGACAATAATTTTGATGTTTATAAGGAAACTTAATGAATGTCGATAGTGATTCGACCAACATCATTACGGAGTACATAAACTATGCACTAAACATCGATAGGAAATTTGATTGATAGGTGATGCTAGATTGATGGAAATCAGATCTTGATTATGTTAGTAAAACTGATGGTGGTGCACTAGTGCGTATAAGATGGAGGAATTTGGCCATGATTGTCTTATTTTGAATGAAAGTGCATAAGATCAAATTAGATCAAAGGGTTACAATTGGTTCTCACGGTTCTCATTATGTAAAGGGTTCTCACATGAGAGAGAGAGAGGGGGGATCATATAAGTCCCTTCTTCTCTTATAAGTCCATAAGACTTATTATCAGCCATTGAATGAATTCAAGATGGAGGGCTGAGATTTAAGTAAGATTTAATTTGAAAAAAAAAATCAGTTTACTACTCCCCTCAATAAATCAGTCATCTTTTTCTTCTCTCTCAATATTCTCACCTTCATTATACCTCACCTTGTTCCCAACGCTCACTCCATTCTCGCTCACTCTATTCCCACTCCATTACTCCATCAGCAATATTCCCACCTTCATTATATTTCACCTTGTTCCCAATAGGGATGGCAACGGGTCCAGGACCCGGTCCAGACCCGGCGGGTCGGACCCATATGGGTCGGGTCTGGGTCTCATTTTTTCAGATCCGGCGGATCCGGGTCGGGTTTGGATCTTATTTTTAAAACCCGGGTCCGGGTCTGAAATACTGGACCCGGACCCGACCCGTTGACCCGGCACTTTAATTAAAAAAAAATCTACCAAAATACGTACGCAGACATGTAGTTAAAATAAGAGTAGTTTGTTGTAGTTAATTTACCAACATACGCAGAGATGTAGTTAATTTAGTTTGTTGTAGTTAAAAAAAAATCTACCAACATATACCAACGTGTAGTTATAACTTGTGGACTTGTGGTGGTGAATTTAGTTTGTTGTCGGACATTTATGTAAGTCTCCTAAGACCGTTATGAATGAGTTTGTAAGAGTGTTTAATTTCTTAGTATAATATATGTCGTAGATAATTTTGTACGTGATAAAAAATACCGGCGAAATTTGAAATTTGGAAGAAATGAGGAATGTAGTACAAAATAAAATAAAATAGTGAGACCCGCGGGTAGACCCGGACCCGAACCGGATCCGGCGGGTCTGGATCCGGATCTTAAAACTTTGGACCCGGCCGGGTCCGGGTCGGGTCCGGGTCTAGGGTAATTTTGACAGGTCCGGGTCCGGATCCTAGTGGACCCGGTCCAGATCAGGTCCATTTCCATCTCTAGTTCCCAACGCTCACCCTATTCCCGCTCACTCTATTCCCACTCCATTACCCTATCAGCTCACTGTAATCGATTTTCTTTGTTGGTTCAAGTACCCTGTTCTCGATCAATTTGTCCTCTTTTCGCAGGTAAAAGTCTGTTCTCTAATCAAAGTTTCGTAGTATCATTTTCTTCTTATATTTAGTATAATCTGGGGATTCGTTTTTTAATTTGACGAGTTTTGGTGGTTTTAGCAAAATTAGAGTTTAATTGCGAGTTTAATTGCGAAATTAGGGTTTAATTGTTCACAATTTGGGTTTAATTGTTGCGAAATTAGGGAAATTAGGGTTTAATTGTTGCGAGTTTAGTTAGCAAAATTAGGGTTTAATTGCGAGTTTAATTGCGAAATTAGGGTTTTATTGTTCACAATTTGGGGGTTTTTGCGTTGAGTCATGATTTTTGCTAATTAATCTTTTTGGGTCTAAGTCATGATATTTTTGGGTCTATTTTCGTACGGTTAATCTTAATGTTTACTGATTTCTTTTTGGGTTTGTTTTCATATTGTTAATTTTACTGATTTCTATCCTTTTCCTGACTGCATTTGTGATTTTGTACTGTTAATAATGCTACAATAATGCATTTGTGATTGCTTGTTAGTAATTTTCTATGGTTATGGTTTGTTATTAGATTTTTGTTTCATTGGTTTGTTAATAGTTTAGTTTTTAGATTATACCATGCTTCTCAATTTGTATGCATTTTTGTTCATAGTATGTGATAGATTATATGGCATCAGAAGATGAAATTGTCGAGGTCGACGCATAAGAGGAGGAAGAAGTTGGTAACATTCCTGTGAAGTGTAGGGGGCGTAGGCTTGCGAAGCTGGTATCGAGCCTTAATGAGAGACAGAAACAGGCGGTTCGCAGAATTGGTTTTGGCGGGTTGTTGGATTTCAAACTCTACAAGTACCCGATCTCATACGTTCCGATTTTTATTGGAGCCTTTAACGATGGATCTCACGTTTTTAGGGCGTCACAGTTCAAGGAGTTTAGTGTCACCAAGCACAATGTTCACGACTGTTTTCTATTACCTCGTGGCCCGTACGAGGTAGATTTGGTTCCCACAGGTCAACACAAAGACTCCGATAGTGACGAAGTAAAAATGTTGAAGGATTTTTGGAGGAACCGATATCACGTCAAAAAAAACCTCAAGTCAAGTGAATTTGGGAGGCCTTGTGAAGGACATGATGGCGGACAAACTAGGCAGTGACCTGTTCTGCAAGATGTTCGTCCTATTTGCGATGTCGTCTTTCTTATGCCCAACATCCAACAATGGAATTGACTTCAAGCTTGTGAAGGCCGTAGATAACGTTGACGATATCAACAAGTACGATTGGTGTACGTACGTTCTGAATGGTATCGTTCAGGCAGGGGTCCAGTCAAGGGGTGATCCGAAGTTTATTACAGGTTGTATTCCGTTTTTGATGATCACATACCTTCACAGGTTTGTTTCTCATACCTTCCGTTTGGTGTACGTACGTTTGGCCTTCACATACCTTATGTTATTTGGTGTCGTCCTTTACTATCTACTGTTGTTTCTGCGTGTACCTTCACAGGTTTGATTTTCGTGGTGAATCGTGCCCCCACGAGCTACCCTTAATTAAGCACTGCGACGACGCCAAACTCGCGAGAAGGCTTGATGCGGAAATGCTCGGAGGGTCGTTGGGTAGGAAAGTTTGGTCCAATATTTATTATCCGCGCTCGTTTCGTAACGGTGCTGAAGTGATAACCGTGCCCAGAATTACGGACAATGCCACTGCTGAGCGTACGGTGTACAACCTCCCCGACCCGAATGTTGTGAAAAAATACATCCAACTGGAGTTGCCTCTTAGTCTAGAGGACGATAGCGAACCGGCGGCTCGGGCAGAGGACGTAAGTACATTTCCTTAATATCTACATTTGCTTCTGCGTAAAAGTAACCGAATGTTAATACATAAACAGTTAAAGTGACATACCGTTAATGTCAAAGTGACATTTACATGGTGCTGGCGTTTCAGTTTTAAAATAATTACTTCAATTGTTCCCAAGAACCTCTAGTCTGTTAACTGAACTCTTATACTTGTAGGAACTACATGACCTATATCTCATGATGGAGAGGAACGCGGTTGCTTTTAAAGATACAATCCGTGAAATAGCGGAAGGAATCAAGGTGTTGTCAACAACCCGTGTTAGCGTACCGCAGCCAGGTCCATCGCAGTCGTCACAGTCGTTCTGGGCGAACGAGGAATCCAGCGTTACGTGGACGAAGTATGTGACTTAGCGACGCGTTTCCCAAAGGCTCCAGGCAGTGTACCGTTCGTCGGTGAAACATCTACAAAAACAACTGAAACTCCTGCAGGGAATTACGAAGGGTCAGACGCGGTGTTGAGGGAGGTACTGCGTGACATTGCCGACGATACAAATATGGACCGAACTCCGGGTACTGAGGCAGGAAAAAACACTACAGGCGATACTGCAGGTGGTACGTCCGAAAACGTCAACACTGGTATGTAAAATAAATCACCATAACCTGACTCACCAAATCGCAACACCATGTCCTCCTTACGTAGCCGCAAAATTGGGGGTGGGGATGGTCTAGGCTGCAGCTTGGATTTCGGAGATGTGGACGTAAAGGCCGTCGTTGTGTCAAAGTTCTTCCGGGACAACCAGCAACTACTCCGCACCCTGCCCAATTTACGGAAGCATGCAGCAGATTTCAGCTTACTCCACGACTACAAATACAAATTCGAGTACTTTTTTCACTTACCCTCATATTTCTATGCTTTCACTGTACTTGTTTACCACAGCCGACGACTACATCACCACGCATTTTCTCAATTACAGTGACCTACTAGCATATTACGGGAAGGACGCTCTGCTAACTCGGAGGGATATATTGACAATACTCCCCGACACCGACATGTCTTTCTCTGTGGTGGAATGCTGGTCAATACTACTCAGTCGCTTATCCGCTTCTGACGAAGTCGACGAAACTCTCCCAAAGATGACATACCTGGGGATACGACACTCGGTAAGCTTACTCTGAAGACCTTACATACTTCAACTTACAGAATGCAATCTTATATATACCTCAGTACTGCTAGAGCAATACTTCAACTCTTAACCATGAAATTTATAACTTCAAACCTTTGAACAGAACTTCAAATGTCATCTATACCTTGTAACATAATCAGCTGTCTAAATTTAACACTTCTAAAGTAAACTTCTAATGACAACATTCTCAACTTCAACTCCATTAAATCAATACTTCAGTTCTGAGCCCATGAATATAGACTTCAGCACTACACACACGTCACTTCAACTACGTACGTTATAAACTTCGGCATTAGTTGCACTTCATGTCTATAAACACACATGTCACTAAGAAAGCTCCGTCTCTGGAATATGTAACTTCAAAACTGTGAGAACATAACTTCAAAACTTTTTTCAACATAACTTCAAACGTCATTTCTAAAAGTTGTCTCACATATCTGAAATATATAACTTCAAATCTGCAACAATGTAACTTCAAATCCACGAAAGCAACACTTGAACAATAGGTTACGCCACCTAGTTCCAACTATCAAATTCAGAACTTCAATGATATAACAACGTAACTTCAGCACTTAAATTATAAAAGTTTGAAAAAAATTTGTTTCAGGCTACTTTCAATAATTTACATCTATGAAATATAAAACTTCAGAGTTGTACGAACGTAACTTCAGCACAACTAAAACAACTTTTTTATAACATTAACTTATGACACAACTCCTACCGACGACATTCACAACTTCAAATCTTCTTTAACATAACTTCAATAATCACTTCTATAACTTCAACTTGTCACACATTAACAATATGGAAGGAAACTTCAGTACACAATAATTTCAACTTTAACATCAATACATCAGCACTTCAGTTGTAGGTCTATGTTTATGGGCTTCAGTACTACACACACGTCACTTCAACTACATAGGTTATAAACTTTAGTTAACTGTACACCTCAACTCTGTAAACTCTATACTTGAAACAAACCTTTTTTATTTTCTTTTTTTTTGTTTGCATCATCATTAATAGCATATTTCATCGATTTCAAATACTATTTTCGAAACAAACCTTTTTTATTATTAGAGTCAAAACCCGTTGATGCGGATCCGACATCACACAATCCGTAAGGATTTATCGTGATGTCGGGATGCGGAGGAAATCAAACTTTTAACAAATACAATGCGTCAATCTATTAGATTCGATACCAACTCAATAGTTGGGTATCGAATTTAATTAGTCTAGTCAAATAATCCCACTAACACGATGTTCGTTGATGCTAAAGTAGTAGTCACCTAACTCAATCGAGTTAATACGACACTATAAACGCGGAGATCATTCATATCGTGTTAGTTCGATTTAATTCGACTTACAAAATCTTATTTTCAGAAAACACTCTAAATATCCGGTATTGGTCCTATAACCAAGCATCGGGTACAACGAGTAACGCAAAATCGGGACCAAGAACAGTCCGCCACGCGAGTCGCACGTGCCTTGTGCGAGTCGCGTGGTGGCGCGAGTCGCGCCCTCCTCGCGCGGGTCGCATGGATCCCTGAAAAATCGTGACATAAAATCGATTATTTTGCCTTAACTCGTTTAGCAATAATTTTTTTTCAAACCTTTTTCTTATTCCGAATATTTGATATCGATTCCATAATCGAACATCGAATATAACGAATATCGCTTTTTTTATGTCGAGTATAAATTATGTCATATTTGTACGCGATTTAGTAAAAGTGTCGATTTTCTAAAAATGCCTCGAGAACAGTCCGCCATGCGAGTCGCATGACCACGCGAGTCGCGCACCCTTCGCGCGGGTCGCGTGATACCCTGAAAACCGCAACATAAAAAGCTATTTTTGCCATATTCAACATCTTTTCTTTAACGAAACAGCGGTTTTTTCAGCGTATTCTAAATCTCGATAAATATTTTCTTGACCTCGATCAACGCGTGCTTAATCCATCACGCGTCATACTACTTTTCGAAATCATGCATCATATTTCATCCCATCATTCTATATTTTCGCAAACCGTTATTATCGTTATACCGTTACTAACATGTTTGTTTCTATTTTTGTCGATTTATTTTCGTTATTCGTTTTATTATACCAAAATGAACCCGCATGCTAAATACAACTTTGACGTTAATATTAGATGCATTAAATCGACTTAGCAACCCATTCAATTCTCGCATGTTTATGGAAAACAACGTTTGCATATCATTTTTTTCATCGTTCTACTAACGCGCGTATTAGAGAGTCAAACGATATCTTAGTAGAGGCCGCTAATGTGCGGGCGGGGTTGGGTGTTCTTTGTGAACTTCCCAAAACGTACCCTCATCCCTTACTCAGAACCTCGGTTTCTGGATGCCCGAAACCGTTGGCGCACGAGAGTCATTCAATACACGGTATCCGATAATGTCGGTATCGGTATCAAATGCAAAGGGACGAGCCCAATAAACTCTGACATCCGAATGGGCCATACTTTGTGCATGGCCCACTAAGATATAGAGTGGGTTCGAACGGGCCCGAACTCCCACAAAGTTCGGTGGCGACTCCAACTTCGATTTAAATTTCAATTCGACCCATCTCATATGGAGATTCATTCGCCTCCCCAAACCCGCGCGTGGCCGCGTCGGAGTGGACCTATGTCATGTCCACACTACTACATCTCTTCCCAGACCTACTTATAATTTTTTGCGGAATTGGATAAACTTTTCGGAGTTGGGAAAATTTTGTGATATTTTGCGGAGGTGGATAAAAAACTATATGCGGAGATTGATAAATTTTGCGGAAACATGTAATATTTATATTTTCATGAACTAGTTGTCCTGTTTTCCTGTAGATATGCAAGAACTAGTTCTCCTGTTCACGGCCAATATTTTGATCGGCAATGTGTTCACTTACGTATTATTTCTCATGCAGCTGTCCGAGCTGAAATTTGAACCAACGACAATTAAAACTATAATTTCGATGTCCGTACTTACTCGTACTTTCGACTCAACGAAAATGTAAATACGCGTACATTAATTGACTCAACGAGTATGGTACAACTACAGAAAAAAAACTTCAGTCCACTACATTCTCAACTTCAATATAATCAAACCAACAATTCAGTTTCAGGTCCACACTACGGACTTCCATATTGCACACAGGTCACTTAAACTACACAGTAAGAAACCTTTGTCTGTGAAATATACAGCTTCAGAGATCTAACAAGGTCACTACACCAACCCAACAATTCAACAATTGTTAAATTCACCTGAATGTCACCCTCAAATTTAGAACTTTAAAGACAGAACAACGTAACTTCATCAGTTCAAGTTTAAAACTTCTAACAAAATTGATTCAGCCTACTACCAAGAATCTAATGTGAAAATTAACGACACTGAAATGAAGAACTGTCATAGTTGAAGTAACACTGTCATGTCATTAAATTCTCAACCATACAACGAAGACGTTACTCAGATAACACACGTACAGTGACGAACAAGAAACAGGAAAGCAATGGGAGAATCGGAGACGCAGTACATAACGGGAGAGGTCGACACCACCTGCCTACGTCATGACTGAAAACAAAATGAGGGGGTACCCAACACATAGAAGAATTATGCTAACATCAAACACAATGCGTCAATCGAGAAATTACAAAATGTCATCCGATCCATCATCGTCGCTGCCACAAACGGAATCCTCCTCCGACGGTGGATTCTTTGAGAAGGGGTGGGGGTAGTTTCTCTTGTCGTGGTGGGCCATTCTCTTGCAGTTTTTACACATTTGTTTCGGCCTCTTCGCCAGATCCGCTGCCTTGGTCTTCGTTGACAGTATCCTCTTCCCACAACCTTTGTTCGTCGACATTTTCGGAGCCAATATCGTCACTTCCGACGTGGACGCACAACCAAGGAATTTCTCCAACTCCTGTCGTTTTGTCAAAGGCTCCGAACTTCCACCTACATTCTCTCTAAAAGCGCGTATCGCTTCCCGTAATTTTTCAACTTCGTCTTTACCCTTATCGCGAACAAATCCCACTGCTTCGTGAATCTCCGACCACAACTTCGTCATCTCCAACTGCTTTTCATGAATCAAGTCTACAGTACCTTGCACAAGAAAACCATCATCCAACGACATTCCTCCGACAGCCTCAACCAATCACCGCCTGCATACATACGCTGCCGGTATAGTCTTATGTCCACAAGACGTTAAAATCCAGATTAAATGTCTACACAAAAGGCCTCGGCTTTCGAACAACTTACAGCTGCACCTAGCGTCCTTCAATTTCGAGGAGGATAATTCAACTTCAGTCAACACATAACGTAACTCCGATATATTGAAATAGCAACTTCTAAATAAAGGTTAACTTCAAACAAATGCACCTGGATTTACGTGCACTTCATAGATTCTATCTCTACTTTGATCCTTCACCTTCGTTATCTCAACCCCGTCAACCACCTCGAAGCCACGGACCGTGCAAGTGTCGATTGAGAACTTCACGTCATCTTGGAATTCACTGAATATTTCATGGGTATACAACTTAGCACCATCGTACTCCATTGCTACATGCGTCTCTGTCTTAGGCCTTGAGTGCCTGTTTTCACTGTCGAGTTTCTTTTGAGTATGCCTTTGGTGGTCCATGGCGCTTTCAAAGCGCATCCAAAACTCCGCCAACGTACCCGATTTCTGTTCAAACCTCTTAAAAAACCTATTCTCACTCTTCGATCTTTGAGTGGTCCTCATAACGGTTCCCATTGGAATGTCACGGCAGTGAGCCATTACCCACTGACTTCTTATGGCAAATGTGCTCTTAAATCACTCAACGTCTACCAGTCCATGTTCTTCCATTATTTCCATCCATCTCTCATCAAACTCCGATGCTTCAATATCATCGTCCCACACAATTTCATTCAGCTTCCGTATGAATTCAAGATAATCGCTTCTCGTCGAACCATATTTAACAGGGACTTTGTTCATTATGTGCCACATACAAAACCGATGTTTTGCCTTCTTGAAAACAGATTCAACAGATGAAATAATTCCCGAGTGTTGATCCGTTATTATGTACTCTGGTTCCTTTCCACCCATAGCATCTAAAAACCGCTTGAAAACCCAATCGAAAGACTCACTGTTCTCACGCGCAATTAGTGCACCACCAAACGTCACTGACTTCTTATGATTATCAACACCTGTGAACGGAGTAAATATCATGGAGTACATGTTCGTCCCATACGTAGGATCAAAAGACATAGCATCCCCGAACTTTGCATAGTTTCTCTTCGCGGTAGCGTCTACCCATATCGCTTTATTTAAGCTCCCGTCTCCCGCCAACTCGTAGTCAAAAAAAATCCTTCCCTGTTCGTCACCATTTCCTTAAAATTATCTACGAACAGCTACCCATCCCTTTCATGAAGAAAACACCTCACATCCCTCCCATAATTCTTGAAATCGGTCAAGGTCGCCCCAAGATTCTCAAATCCATTGACATGCTCCTTACACATATTGTACGTTCTTGTCGGTCCAATTTTCAACTGCAATCAGAGCAAACACTAATTTCACGAGAAGACAAAAGAGTACACGCACCACATAATATTTAACAAAATTGAACACAAACTTCAACAACGTTACAGCAGAAGAAATGCCTTACTCTTGAGTTAGCAATTATCATCTGCTTGTGGAAGTCTGATAACTTCCGAGATTGTTTCTGGAACTCTCTCTCCGCTACTGAAAACAGCTCGTGATTGTGGCCACAAGTAAACTCCTTAACAACCACGACACCATCGACTACGGCCAACAAGATTCTTGCGTTGCAACCAACTCTTGTCACTTTGGTCCGGCGTCTCGTCTTAGTTTCACCGCAGCGCTTCCCCGAAACAATCTTCTTCAACTTCTTAGCGATCCTACTAGTAGAACCGACTTCCTTAGAATTAGATTTACGAAACTTTCCACCTACCTTACGTCCACAACCTCCCCCTCCTGCTGCACCGTCACCTGCCTTCGGGACGTACGTAAAACCCTCTCTGCTGCAAACTACAAGTTGAGATTTCAGCGTACCATCACGGAACCTCTTTGTTGACCACCTACGGACATCAAACCCGCAAGCAAGGCCATACGCTTCATAGAATTCAACAGCTTTATCGACGTCGGAGAATTTCTGTCCAACATAAGGTGTCTTCTTCTTATAAACTTCCCTACAGTAAAGAACAGGAGGCACAACCTCCGCAACTTCTTCACCCTCCGTAGCATCTGCAACTGCACAGTCAAATTCACGAAATAAACTTCAACTTCAACTAATTCACTACTACACTTCAACAAGTAACATTCAACACTTTAACAAACTAAAACATCCACTTCATCTGATTATAAACTGAACGACAACGAACTACATAAATCTAAACTCCAACAAATCACCGCCCCCATCCCTATTTTAATCTTCGCAACTTCGATGACAATTAGAAACCCCAACTTCAACGAGAATAAAAACTTTGGCCAAAACCCCATCTTCCCCATAACAATTAGCCCTTGAACAACAACGACTCATATACCAAAAGAACAACTCATCCACTACAAAAGTAAATAAATTAAAACAAACATACCAGGCGGAACAACAACAATATGCATATCCTCCATCCAGACGACAAATTTAGAGATAACAACTTCAATTAAATTATAAATCACCACGGCTAGAACAATTGCCATCACCATCATGCTACAATCTTTAAATACCTTTAACTCCAAGCAGAAACGAAGAAGTCGAGGAACCATGGCCATGAATTTTGGTCCGTGTGATTTATTTTTGGTGGAGAAATCAAGCTTGAGAGTGTGTTTACTTGTGTAGGACAGAGAGGGTAAATTAATATCATCCTTGGTATTTGCTAAGCTCACAAACGTGGGTCTTCACATTAATGAGGGTATTAGGCTAATTAATCAATCTTCCTTAAATCTCAGCCCTCCATCTTGAATTCATCCAGTGGCTGAAAAGAGCACTTATGGACTTATAGGGAGGGGTGTCCTTATGTGAACCGTTATGAGGACCACTCAAAGATCGGAGAGTGAGAATAGGTTTTTTAAGAGGTTTGAACAGAAATTGGGTACGTTGGTGGAGTTTTGGATGCGCTTTGAAAGCGCCATGGACCACCAAAGGCATAGCCAAAAGAAACTCGACAGTGAAAACAGGCACTCAAGGCCTAAGACGGAGACGCATGTAGCAATGGAGTACGATGGTGCTAAGTTGTATACCCATGAAATATTCAGTGAATTCCAAAATGCGGTGAAGTTCTCAATCGACACTTGCACGGTCCGTGTCTTCGAGGTGGTTGACGGGGTTGAGCTAACGAAGGTAAAGAATCAAAGTAGAGATATAGTCTATGAAGTGCGCGTAAATCCAGGTGCGTTTGTTTGAAGTTAACCTTTATTTAGAAGTTGCTATTTCAATATATCGGAGTTACGTTATGTGTTGACTGAAGTTGAATTATCCTCCTCAGAATTGGAGGACGCTAGGTGCAGCTGTAAGTTGTTCGAAAGGCGAGGCCTTTTGTGTAGACATTCAATCTGGATTTTAACGTCCTGTGGACATAAGACTATACCGACAGCGTACGTATGCAGGCGGTGGTTGGTTGAGGCTGTCGGAGGAATGTTGTTGGATGATGGTTTTCTTGTGCAGGGTACTGTAGACTTGATTGATGAGAAGTAGTTGGAGATGACGAAGTTGTGGTCGGAGATTCACGAAGCAGTGGGATTTGTTCGCGATAAAGGTAAAGACGAAGTTGAAAAATTACGGGAAGCGATACGCGCTTTTAGAGAGAGTGTAGGTGGAAGTTCGGAGCCTTTGACAAAACGACAGGAGTTGGAGAAATTCCTTGGTTGTGCGTCCACGTCGGACGTGACGATATTGGCTCCGGAAATGTCGAAGAACAAAGGTAGTGGGAAGAGGATGCTCTCAACGAAGACCAAGGCAGCGGATCTGGCGAAGAGGCCGAAACGAATGTGTAAAAACTACAAGAGAATGGCCCACCACGACAAGAGAAACTGCCCCCACCCCTTCTCAAAGAATCCACCGTCGGAGGAAGATTCCGTTTGTGGCAGCGACGATGATGGATCGGATGACATTTTGTGATTTCTCGATTGACGCATTGTGTTCGATGTTAGCGTAATTCTTCTATGTGTTGGGTACCCCCTCATTTTGTTTTCAGTCATGACGTAGGCAGGTGGTGTCGACCTCTCCCGTTATGTATTGCGTCTCCGATTCTCCCATTGCTTTCCTGTTTCTTGTTCGTCACTGTACGTGTGTTATCTGAGTAACGTCTTCGTTGTATGGTTGAGAATTTAATGACATGACAGTGTTACTTCAACTATGATAGTTCTTCACTTCAGTGTCGTTGTTAATTTGCACATTAGATTCTTGGTAGTAGGCTGAATCAATTTTGTTAGAAGTTTTAAACTTGAACTGATGAAGTTACGTTATTCTATCCTTGAAGTTCTAAATTTGAGGGTGACATTAAGGTGAATTTAACAATTGTTGAATTGTTGGGTTGGTGTAGTGACCTTGTTAGATCTCTGAAGCTGTATATTTCACAGACAAAGGTTTCTTACTGTGTAGTTGAAGTGACCTGTGTGCAATATGGAAGTCCTTAGTGTGGACCTGAAACTGAATTGTTGGTTTGATTATATTGAAGTTGAGAATGTTGTGGACTGAAGTTTTTTCTGTAGTTGTACCATACGTTGAGTCAATTAATGTACGCGTATTTACATTTTCGTTGAGTCAAAAGTACGAGTAAGTACGGTACATCGAAATTATAGTTTTAATTGTCGTTGGTTCAAATTTCACCTCGGACAGCTGCATGAGAAATAATACGTAAGTGAACACATTGTCGATCAAAATATTGGCCGTGAACAGGAGAACTAGTTCTTGCATATCTACAAGAAAAAAGGACAACTAGTTCATGAAAATATAAATATTACATGTTTCCGCAAAAGTTATCAATCTCCGCATATAGTTTTTTATCCACCTCCGTAATATATCACAAAATTTTCCCAACTCCGAAAAGTTTATCGAATTCTGCAAAAAATTATAAGTAGGTCTGGGAAGAGATGTAGTAGGTTTTTATTAGAACATCATATTGTTTTCAATGAAAAGACTAATAACACTTTACTTTTTTGTGCGATTTTTTGTCTTCGGGCCATCACGGATCTTCGCCATTGCACGTTTCACCTTAACATTGGTTAGAATGTTGTCCTTGTTTGCGTTGAATTCATCAATCAGCCTAATGAGTCGTTTACGTTGTTTGTTGAAGTTTGAGAGAAGGAGAGTAGCAATGACCTCCGAGACAAGGAATCTCCTAGCGACCTTGGACGGCATATCCTCGTGTGACGGCATTTCTCCGTCATACAAAAGCATGTGCATCAATGTGAAGAGACCAGACTCCTCTCTGTTCACCACGTTTTTCTTCCATTCCATTTTAACTTCTTTGATTAGGAAGGTGGAAACGAGGTCCCCCCCCCATCAACCTTCTTCTATTCTAAGTAGTCGCTCATCCCGAAAGCCTACAAAAAAGATACTCCCTCCTATTCAGAGTATTCCTCCCCAAATTTTTTTGAGGGGAAACCAAGGAGGGGAGTAAAATAATAATAAGGGTGGAGATAAAGTAAGAGAGATGAATAGAAATTGGGGTATGAAGTGTAAAAGGTGGGGTATAAAGTGAAAAGGTGTTGGGTTTAGGTGTGGAGGAAAAGAATAAAGAATTGAAGAAAGAATAAAGAATGATTAAAATTATTTCCAAAAAAAAGTGGGAAGAAAACCAAACTAAGCTCAAAAAGGAAAGTGTGAGGAATACTCTAAATAGGAGGGAGTATTAGATATCCGGAATATGTAATGATTGAGAGACCTATACATTAGAGAGTATTGTAGAAATATTGTACTTACAATTATGTGAGCAGCCTTGTATATGTCAGATTTTTGAAAGTCGTTGTGTAGGTGATGGTCCAGCACATCGATTGTTCTGCTCTGTAAGTTGACACATATGCAGGCAAAGTAGCCATAGAGGTTGACCGGAACGAAGATTAGGTCAGCTTCCAAATTCACAACTCTGCCACAATCATTAATGAATATGTCCCAGAACTTGAAGAGCTTGTCTCGTAGGCCGTCTAGTGGTGTCGCCTGGTCATAAGTCTCGATGAGGTTGGTGATGACATCCTGTGGTAAAAATCGACATTTCAGTAATCCGGCCCATGATAATTTTTGTTCACATGTAAGTTTAAAATATCGTAGATGGAAGTTACGTTTTTATATCGATGAAGTTTTGAAGTTTGTAGTTGCAAGTAGGTGAGGTTACCCATTTTTGAAGTGCTAGTATTGTGGATTTGAAGTTACAGGCATTAGGTGTACATTTAACTGAAGTATATAACCTATGTAGTTGAAGTGACGTGTTTGTAGTACAGAAGTCCATAACCATAGACCTGAAATTGATGTGCTCATATAACAGCGTTAAAGTTGAAAAAATTGTGTACTGGAGTTTTCTTCTGTAGTGGTAATCTGTCACAAGTTGAAGTTATAGACATGACAGTTGAAGTTACGTTGTGGGACTTTTGGAGTTGTGAATTTAGTGGTTAAGAGTTGAAATGTTGGTTTACTTGGGTTGAAGTTACGTTCTTAGTAGTTTGAAGTTTTATATTTCATAGAGGAATATTTGTTAGTGGAGTATAGAGTTTACAGACTTGAGGTGTACAGTTAACTAAAGTTTATAACCTATGTAGTTTAAGTGACGTGTGTGTAGTACTGAAGTCCATAAACATAGACCTACAACTGAAGTGTTGATGTATTGATGTTAAAGTTGAAAATATTGTGTACTGAAGTTTCCTTCTATATTGTTAATGTGTGACAAGTTGAAGTTATAGAAGTGGTTGTTGAAGTTATGTTAAAGAAGATTTGAAGTTGTGAATGTCGTGGTTAAGAGTTGTGTCAGAAGTTGAAGAATTAGAGATGTTGTTTTAGTTGTGCTGAAGTTACGTTCTTACAACTCTGAAGTTTCATATGTCGTGGATGAAGAATATTGAAAGTAGTCTGAGACATTATTGTTAGAAGTTTTATAATTTGACTTCTGAAGTTACGTTGTTGTGTCATTGGAGTTCTGAATTTGATAGTTGCCACTATGTGACATAACCTATTGTTGAAGTGTTGGTTTCGTGGATTTGAAGTTGCATAATTGCAGCTTTGAAGTTGTATATATATTTCACAGACGAAGAATTCTCACTGAAGTAGTAGAGTTTACAGACATGAGGTGTACGTTTAACTGAAGTTTATAACCTATGTAGTTGAAGTGACGTGTGTGTAGTACAGAAGTCCGTAACCATAGACACAAAATTTATGTGCTCATATAATTAACAGCGTTAAAGTTGAAAAAATTGTGTACTGGAGTTTTCTTCTGTAGTGGTAATCTGTCACAAGTTGAAGTTATAGAAATGATAGTTGAAGTTACGTTGTAGGACTTTTGGAGTTGTGAATTTAGTGGTTAAGAGTTGAAATGTTGGTTTACTTGGGTTGAAGTTACGTTCTTAGAAGTTCGGAGTTTTATATTTCATAGAGGAATATTTGTTAGTGGAGTATAGAGTTTACAGAGTTGAGGTGTACAGTTAACTAAAGTTTATAACCTATGTATTTGAAGTGACGTGTGTGTAGTACTGAAGCCCATAAACATAGACCTACAACTGAAGTGCTGATGTATTGATGTTAAAGTTGAAATTATTGTGTACTGAAGTTTCCTTCTATATTGTTAATGTGTGACAAGTTGAAGTTATAGAAGTGATTATTGAAGTTATGTTAAAGAAGATTTGAAGTTGTGAATGTCGTCGGTAGGAGTTGTGTCATAAGTTAATGTTATAAAAAAGTTGTTTTAGTTATGCTGAAGTTACGTTCGTACAACTCTGAAGATTTATATTTCATAGATGTAAATTATTGAAAGTAGCCTGAAACAATTTTTTTTTCAAACTTTTATAATTTAAGTGCTGAAGTTACGTTGTTATATCATTGAAGTTCTGAATTTGATAGTTGGAACTAGGTGGCGTAACCTATTGTTCAAGTGTTAGTTTCGTGGATTTGAAGTTGCATTGTTGCAGATTTGAAGTTATATATTTCAGATATGTGAGACAACTTTTAAAAATGACGTTTGAAGTTATGTTGAAAAAAGTTTTGAAGTTATGTTCTCACAGTTTTGAAGTTACATATTCCAGAGACGAAGCTTTCTTAGTGACATGTGTGTTTATAGACATGAAGTGCAACTAATGCCGAAGTTTATAACGTACGTAGTTGAAGTGACGTGTGTGTAGTGCTGAAGTCTATATTCATGGGCTCAGAACTGAAGTATTGATTTAATGGAGTTGAAGTTGAGAATGTTGTCATTAGAAGTTTACTTTAGAAGTGTTAAATTTAGACAGCTGATTATGTTACAAGGTATAGATGACATTTGAAGTTCTGTTCAAAGGTTTGAAGTTATAAATTTCATGGTTAAGAGTTGAAGTATTGCTCTAGCAGTACTGAGGTATATATAAGATTGCATTCTGTAAGTTGAAGTATGTAAGGTCTTCAGAGTAAGCTTACCGAGTGTCGTATCCCCAGGTATGTCATCTTTGGGAGAGTTTCGTCGACTTCGTCAGAAGCGGATAAGCGACTGAGTAGTATTGACTAGCATTCCACCACAGAGAAAGACATGTCGGTGTCGGGGAGTATTGTCAATATATCCCTCCGAGTTAGCAGAGCGTCCTTCCCGTAATATGCTAGTAGGTCATTGTAATTGAGAAAATGCGTGGTGATGTAGTCGTCGGCTGTGGTAAACAAGTACAGTGAAAGCATAGAAATATGAGGGTAAGTGAAAAAAGTACTCGAATTTGTATTTGTAGTCGTGGAGTAAGCTGAAATCTGCTGCATGCTTCCGTAAATTGGGCAGGGTGCGGAGTAGTTGCTGGTTGTCCCGGAAGAACTTTGACACAACGACGGCCTTTACGTCCACATCTCCGAAATCCAAGCTGCAGCCTAGACCATCCCCACCCCCAATTTTGCGGCTACGTAAGGAGGACATGGTGTTGCGATTTGGTGAGTCAGGTTGTGGTGATACGGGGGTCGTCGGCTCCTCGATGCGCGGTCGTTTTGATGACGTCTCCGGACGTTCAGGCACTCTCTTCGACGACAATACCGTCTTCGGATTTGCGTTGGCAGCACACTGATCTTCATCTGGAATGTCCTCTCCTACATCAGGAAAATTGAATTATTTGTCGTCATTTATTTTACATACGAGTGATGTCGTTTTGGGACGTACCACCTGCAGTATCACCTGTAGCCTCAGGACCCGGAGTTCTGTCGTCCACAATGTCACCTGCATCACGTAAAGGGTTTCTAAGTTAAGGACTAATTGTAATGGGGAAGTTGGGGTTTTGGGCAAGGTTTTTATTCTCGTTGAAGTTGGGGTTCCTAATTATCGTCGAAGTTGCGAAGATTAAAATAGGGGTGGGGGCAGTGATTTGTTAGAATTTAGATTTATGTAGTTCGTTGTCGTTCTGTTCATAGTCATATGAAGTGGATGTAGTAGTTTGTTAAAGTGTTGAATGTTACCTATTGAAGTGAAGTAGTGAAGTAGTTGAAGTTGAAGTTTGACTGGTAATTGAATTATTAGTTGTAATTTATTTTACATACCAGTGTTAACGTTTTCGGACGTACCACCTGCAGTATCGCCTGTAGTGTTTTTTCCCGCCTCAGGACCCGGAGTTCGGTCCATATTTGTACCGTCGGCAATGTCACGCAGTACCTCCCTCAACACCGCGTCTGACCCTTCGTAATTCCCTGCAGGAGTTTCAGTTGTTTTTGTAGATGTTTCACCGACGAACGGTACACTGCCTGGAGCCTTCGAGAAACGCGTCGCTAAGTCACATACTTCGTCCACGTAACGCTGGAGTTCCTCGTTCGCCCAGAACGACTGTGACGACTGCGATGGACCTGGCTGCGGTACGCTAACACGGGTCGTTGACAACACCTTGATTCTTTCCGCTATTTCACGGATTGTATCTTTAAAAGCAACCGCGTTCCTTTCCATCATGAGATATAGGTCATGTAGTTCCTACAAGTATAAGAGTTCAGTTAACAGACTAGGGGTTCTTGGGAACAATTGAAGTAATTATTTTAAAACTGAAACGCCAGCACCATGTAAATGTCACTTTGACATTAACGGTATGTCACTTTAACTGTTTATGTATTAACATTCGGTTACTTTTACGCAGAAGCAAACGTAGATATTAAGGAAATGTACTTACGTCCTCTGCCCGAGCCGCCGGTTCGCTATCGTCCTCTAGACTAAGAGGCAACTCCAGTTGGATGTATTTTTTCACAACATTCAGGGGAGGTTGTACACCGTACGCTCAGCAGTGGCATTGTCCGTAATTCTGGGCACGGTTATCACTTCAGCACCGTTACGAAACGAGCGCGGATAATAAATATTGGACCAAACTTTCCTACCCAACGACCCTCCGAGCATTTCCGCATCAAGCCTTCTCGCGAGTTTGGCGTCGTCGCAGTGCTTAATTAAGGGTAGCTCGTGGGGGCACGATTCACCACGAAAATCAAACCTGTGAAGGTATACGCAGAAACAACAGTAGATAGTAAAGGACGACACCAAATAACATAAGGTATGTGAAGGCCAAACGTACGTACACCAAACGGAAGGTATGAGAAACAAACCTGTGAAGGTATGTGATCATCAAAAACGGAATACAACCTGTAATAAACTTCGGATCACCCCTTGACTGGACCCCTGCCTGAACGATACCATTCAGAACGTACGTACACCAATCATACTTGTTGATATCGTCAACGTTATCTACGGCCTTCACAAGCTTGAAGTCAATTCCATTGTTGGAAGTTGGGCATAGGAAAGACGACATCGCAAATAGGACGAACATCTTGCAGAACAGGTCACTGCCTAGTTTGTCACTGCATAGGAAAGACGACATCGCAAAAAACGAATCCCCAGATTATACTAAATATAAGAAGAAAATGGTACTACGAAACTTTGATTAGAGAACAGACCTTTACATGCGAAAAGAGGAGAAATTGATCGAGAACAGGGTACTTGAACCAACAAAGAAAATCGATTAGAGTGAGCTGATGGGGTAATGGAGTGGGAATAGAGTGAGCGGGAATAGGGTGAGCGTTGGGAACAAGGTGAAGTATAATGAAGGTGGGAATATTGCTGATGGAGTAATGGAGTGGGAATAGAGTGAGCGGGAATGAAGTGAGCGTTGGGAACAGGGTGAGTTATAATGAAGGTGGGAATATTGAGGGGAAGAAAAAGAGGACTGATTTATTGAGAGGAGTAGTAAACTACTAAACTGATTTTTTTTTCAAATTAAATCTTACTTAAATCTCAGCCCTCCATCTTGAATTCATCCAATGACTGATAATAAGCCTTATGGACTTATAATAGGAGAAGGAACTTATATGATTCCTTCTCTATTATATATATATAGAGAGAGAGAGAGAGGATACTTTGAGGCAGCTCAACTCGCCGTACCTATTGAGGCACAATCTCAACCATTAGATTAAAATCAAATTAAAGACTAAGGTTAAAACAAAAACTCATACAGAAAATTTGTTTCCCCAATTTTTTTTCCCTGGAAAAAAAAAATTTCGGATTTTTTTTTTCAAAAAAAAAATATATCCGAAAAAATGAACACATTTTTTTCCCAAAAAAAAACATTTTTTGCCGGACATTTTTTGTCCCAAAAAAAATCCTAAATTTTTTTTTTTAATATTAAAATAAAATTGGTGTATATAAAAACAATTTCAGTGTACATAATAACTGTTTTAGGGTATATAACAATTCTACTATATCAAATAATTAAGTACATATGACAATTATTTCAGTGTATATATGTTTACTAATTGGTGTACATAGTAAACATTTGAGTGTATATAACAATGACTTACTGTATATATTGAGTTCTTAAGAGTATATATATATATATATATATATATATATATATATATAGAGTGAGGATCCGGTGAGTCTTCCTCATTAAATGAGTCCGTCCCGTAATTTAGGGCCATTAGATCTAATGAGATCAACGGCTCTCGTTAGAGAAGAGAATGGAAGACATAGATGATCTACCCAGGAACCCAGCCAACTACACGGCTCTCACACCGCTTCACTTCCTCGAACAAGCCGCCACCGTTCACCCCACCCGCGCCTCCCTCATCCACGGCCGCCTTACCTACACTTGGCTCCACACCTACCACCGCTGTCGCCGCCTTGCTTCCGCCCTCTCTCGCCGCAACATCCTCGCCGCTTCTACGGTTACGCCTCCCTCTCCCTCTCCCTCTCCTTCTCCCTCTCTTTTCCTTTTCTTTTCAACCGCCAATCCAAGGTGTTGATTGTTGATCGAATCTTAGCTTCCGACCTCCAAAAGTCTGATCATGTCTGCCTCTAATTATTTTGATCGTTTACTCAACTAGTTACTAGTTACTAGTAGCTCATCGATATCCTACTCATATCTTCAATATTACTCCCCTCCCTTTCGCCCTTTCCCTCACTATTTCTTTGCAATAATATGTCTATTTCTTTGCAGTAATATCAAATAATATCAAATGAATATTCAGTAATATGTCTCATTCAGTTTCTGGTTTTTGGAAGTCTATACCTCTCATTCGTCAGGCATTCTGATAATCGGCGAGGTAGTGAAAGGGAAAGTATCTGCTGCCCATCACTATGCTGAATCCATGATGTTACAGTAATATGATTACTGTATTAGTATTATATAATTATACTTGTGTTACTGTAATAGTGTGACAGTAAGATATTTGTGTTACTGTAATAGTGTTCTCTTACTGTAACATTATTACTGTGACATTATTATTGTAATTTCTTATTACTGTGATAGTGTCACAGTAAGATAGTTGTGTTACTGTAATAGTGTTATGTTACTGTAACAGTAAGATTATATACGATGAAGATGACGCTGAATCTCAGTCATTCATGTGATTTGATCATGTGGCTGTGATTCGCGGGACGGACTCATTTAAGATAGAGAGACTCACGAGATGCAATTCCTATATATATATATATATATATATATATATATATATATATATAGAGTGAGGATCCGGTGAGTCTCCCTCTTTAGATGAGTCCGTCCTTTCAATCTGGACCACACAATCAAACAAGATTGAATGGCTGAGATTGGACCACGTCATTAAGGAAGAGTAACAAGACTACCTTTGCATACACAAACATCATATATATTTGTGTTACTGTAATAGTGCTTTGTTACTGTAACAGTGTTACTGTTAATCTCATGTTGATGTTACTTTGTAGTGTCAATTGATAAATGAATTTGACATTATTACTGTGACATTATAATGTAATTCCTTATTACTGTGACACTAAGATATTTATAACTCTTTAATTTCATATTACTGTGACATTATTACTGTGACATTATTATTGTAATTCCTTATAACTGTGACACTGTCACAGTAAGATTTTTGTGTTGCTGTAATAGTGTTCTGTTACTGTAACAGTATTACTCTGACATTATTATTGTAATTCTTTATTACTGTGACAGTGTCACAGTAAGATATTTGTGTTACTGTAATAGTTTTTTTTTTTTAAAAAAAAATAGTGTTCTGTTACTGTAACAGTAAGATTATATACGATGAAGATGACGCTGAGATTGAATCTCAGCCATTCATGTGATTTGATCATGTGGCTGTGATTTGCGGGACGGACTCATTTAAAGAAGACCAACTCACCGGATGCAATTTCTATATATATATATATATATATATAGAGAGAGAGAGAGAGAGAGAGAGAGTAAAGCTCAAATGAGTCCCTTACTCTTTGTGAGTCCCTAAGTCCTCATCCCATCCATTGGATGGGATGAGGATGGATGGACAAGATGCTTCCAATTAAAAAAAAAAAAAAAAAAAAAAGAAGATTCATTTTCCTAAAATAACTCACAAGAATTTAGGAAACAAATAACTTCCTATCATTCACGTTCATTTTCATTCACGTTCATTTCAATCGCACGTTCATTCACACCTAAAAACCAGAAAAACCCTTTCTTCATTCACGCTAATTCATCGTTTTTGATCTCGAAAATCTGCTACAATGGATTCAATGACCGCATCATCGTCTTCAACGGTTGATAAGCAACTAATCGATTATAACAATGGTGAGTTTCTGTGATTCATTCACGTTTTTATTCGTTTTTTCTTCACGGATTTCAATAGTAATATTGCTTTCAATCTCCGTTTTCATATCAATGTTTTATCGCGTCAAATTGCGTTTTTTTTACGTCTATCTTCATGTTTATAGTTCTTTCAATGATATTTCGTATCAATTTGCGTCTTTTTGATGTCATTGCGTTTTGATTCATAGTTTCGTATCAATGGTATTTTGATATCTAGATCTCCATAGATTACAGGTCTCTATGGGATTTTTTCAAGATTTTCCCTGATATCCATTGACACACATTTTTTTGATATCAAATAACGCAGATTCGTCGCTGAAATAACATGCCTTCTGAATTAAAGTAACACTTACTTGCAATTACAGTAACACAAATGAACGTTCAGAAAAAGGGTTTTGATGATGATGTTAGAGTAACGTATTGTACACGTTAGAGTAACACCACTTAGGAATTGTAGTAACACATTATTTGCATGGGTGTAACGCTGTTTGATTTTGTGCAGGTGGTTTTGCCAAAGATGCGAACGCACATGACAACACTGGAAAAGGTAGAATTTGATTCATTTGATCAATCATGGATTAATAACAATGGTTCATTGATATTATTGTTTCACTGATATTATTGTTTTGCTTTATGTTGAAGCAGTCATGGCGTTGAAGTAACACAAGTTATGAATTACAGTAATATCTAATTCTAATTAGAGTAACACAAACACGTAACACTGAAAAGAGTTTTTGGCGTTGACGTTGGAGTAACATCCTTTAAGGGTTAAAGTAACACAACTTATGAGTTGAAGTAACACTTATGTTCATGGGCGTGACATTTTTTAATTTCTTGCAGGAAGCATTGACAAAGAACCGAATGCACAGGAATGGTGCAGAGATGTGGGTGAGGTTTTCACTCCGTACATGGAGCAAGTATTCGGAACAATTGATCAGGCAGTGGAATTTTACAAAATCTACGCGCTGGCTTGCGGATTTGATGTGAGAAAGTATACTAAGCCAACCAAACAAAACTGTCCAAATCCGTACGCAGCACGACCGCCTAAACAGCCTACTAAGCCAACCAATGATGAGGATGACGAGGATGAAGTAGATGAAAACATCGAAGGAGAGGAAACTGAAGAAGACACCGAGGAAGACGAGGAGAATGAACAAGTGTTTTGAGAATACTCGTGTTTTTTTGTCATTATAAGAATTTCTTCTTCTTTTCTGGTTTACACGAAAAACTAATTTTGTACAATTTTTTTTACACATAGCGCTGTGTTACGGTGCATTTAACACTATATTTATTTAATACATGTGTTTTTGATTAGAGTAACATCTCATGTGTGTCAGAGTAACACTATTCGTCTGTTACAGTAACAGAAACAATGCATTGAAGTAACTGAAGACAACAACGTTGTTTAGACAAAATCATTGCCAAAGTAACTGGGATAACTTGGATTGGTTCCATTCATTGACAAAGTACCAACATTTGTTCTTCAAAAAACAATATATAATGGGTCAGAGGAATTGATTGCAATATCATTGTACAAACACCATTAATAACTTAAAGTAACATAAATTGTTCATTAAAGTAACATTTACAGTGCTTCGGTGTAACACACAGATTGTGAGACCAAAGAAAATTGGGTTAACTTCAGTAATCCTCATAGTAACACCAGCAGTAAATTAGAATAACAGGTACAGCGGATTGGGTTAACGAAAAACTATATCGTCTGTTGACCTTCCTCTTGAGGTCTATGTGGTGGAATGTACAGCCCTCGTACATCAACATGTGCACGTCTTCTGCATTACAGTAACACGTCTTCTGCATTACAGTAACACATCTTCTGCATTACAGTAATACATGGTCGTACATTACAGTAACACGTCTTCTGCATTACAGTAACATCAAGTTTATTACAGTAACACATCTTCTGCATCAAGTTAGAGTAACACGTCTTCTGCATTACAGTAACACATGGTCGTCTTTGAAATAACACCTGATTGGGGGTGGGTCGCCTGACAATCAACTGCCTGCTATGCAGGCCCCGGGACGATTCCTGTCGGAGAGTCGAGAGACCAACCCCCGGCAAGGACCGAGAACAGAACATGAAAACGCTAAAGGTTGGCCGTCAGCCGCCGAGAGCGCAGGCCGATGCAGCCTGTCAGAGCTTGGCAGTCCCCTACTTGGAGACTGCCTGCCCTGGGAAAATCCCTGGCCGACAGGGCCAGGATCCCCAGGGGCCCTCTCGTCATTTCGCCTAAGGTAATTGGGAATGGATGGATGGGAAGCCGCCACTTGTCACTTTCCCCTCCAACCATTCCTCTTTCTCTTCTCTCTCTTGTGGGAAGGTATAAATACCTCCCCATTTCCCACATGAGGGGGGTCGGATTTTTCTCTCTCTAGACTCTTACTCCAAAAAACGCCGCCTAGTTCCTCACGAGCTAGGTTCGTTAAGGCATTTCACGGACTGACTTAGGCATCGGAGAGGGTTTCCTCGGACAACCTCCGAGGCCCTGTGCGTTCATTGTGCAGGGAGCAGGCCGTTTTCCGCCGGGAAAGTCCGATTTCAGGAGTGAGAGGAAGGGGAGATCAAGGGAATCAAGCGACTAGTTATCCGTTACCGATTCAATTACATTACCCGGATTCTAAGCCAGGAGAACCGTTTCCGTAACCGGAACAATTTGGCGCCGTCTGTGGGGAACTTACGGTTGTGCTCACGAGTTACCCACTAAAATCAACCACTCATAACCACAAAATTAAACACAATCATGCCAGAAATTGTCGATGACAGTGTAGGAGCGGGTCCGACGGTCCCTCCGGTGACCCCCTGTACGGAATGCCGCTGTCGGAGAGGGTCCCTCCTGCCACAATCCTTGGGGTAGAGGGAACCAATCCTCTCGGTAGATCTAACGCTGCTGCGACACCCGAGCTGGGGGCACGCCCTGGACGTGCTCTCAACCTGACCCCAGCTCAGATGGCGCAGGCAGCCGCGTTCTTCTCTGCGATGCTAGATCAGGAATTCACACCTGAGGACTTGGTAGGCAGGGTCGCATCGGCTCCTAGGCAATCGTCCCCAGTCAGCAGGGACGAGGCCGGGGGCACGAGGCGGACCGCCGCCAGAAACGCTCAGAGAAAAGCGAGAAGAACAGCCCAAGTGTATACGCATGTGCAGAGGCGCATTACCACTGACAAACCAGAACCACCTGTCCAGCAGGCGTTCTCTATTCACACGACAGAATCAGCGTCTGGAGGGCAGGGAGGCTTATCTCAAGGATTACAGGAGCGCATGAGGCCCAGGGAGCCCATGTCAAAACGCTTAGGGGAAAGGCCAGGCGGAGTTTTCTCCAGGCTAACACCTGCAGCCAAGGAACAGTCAGCCCCTGGCTTATCCCAAAGCTTGCAATCCAGACTCAACCGAGGGCAACCGCTCGAGTCCAGGTACCATCAGGGTGAAAACCTCTGCCACTCCCAGAGGAAGAGGCCCAGACAGACCTCCTCGGGAACAGAGGATGAAGCAGCTAGCAGGCCGCCGCCGAGGCACCGCTCCCCCAGTACGAGGAAACCAACCCATAAACAATGGGAATCTCATGGTAACCAGTCTGGGGAAAGCAGGTCACGACTGGTAGGCAGGCCTACGAAAACCCCGTTGCATCCTGAGGTACAAGAGTACCCCATTCCAAAAATCAAAATGCCCACCATCAAATTTGACGGGACGACGGACCCTGAGGACCACCTGGCAGCCTTTGAGAGCCACATGGGCATGTATGATGTAGATGATGCCATCTGGTGCAAAGTTTTCCCTACCACCCTGGTGGGACTTGCGCAGGGGTGGTTCAGAGATCTCCGCCAGGGGTCAATCAGATTCTTCATAGAGCTGGCTGAAATTTTCCTTGAACAGTATGCCGGAAATAAGAGAAGACGACTTACTCGTTTCGATCTCATGACCCTGAAACAAAAGAAGGGTGAGAGTGTGAGAGAATACATGAGAAGATTCGATCTATCCTACCAGCAGGTTAGGGAGATCGACGATTCCACCGCCGCCTACGCCCTGACAATCTCCCTACTTCCAGGGGAAATGAAAAACCAGATGATCAGGGCCCAGCCCGAAACCTTGGCCATGGCCAGGAAGATTGCTGAGGGGTTCATTCTGCAGGAGGAGTTCCACGGCCTGGCGGACACCCCTGCAGGCCAAACAAAGCCTCAAGGGGGACCGCAGGGTGGAAGGGGCAGAGGTGAACCAGGAAAGCAGAAAGAAGAAGGAGACACTCCCAAGAAAGAACGCCCAGTCTACCAACCCAGATTCGATAGTTACACCGCTCTGAACAAATCCAGGGCGGAAATCTTCGAACTAGAAAAAGAAACTGCCAAATGGAACCGTCCAAGCAAACCTCGCAGCCCAAAAGGCGACCCAAAGAAATTCTGCACTTTCCACGACTGCATTGGCCACACCACCGAAGAGTGCCGTCACCTGAAAGATGAAATTGAGAAATTAATCAGGAACGGATGGTTGGCCAACTACGCAGCTAAAAACAAGTCTCAGAAAGAAGTGCCTGAAAAACCCGAAGGGTCAGTGCAGAACCGGATGGTAATCCACGTGATTTCAGGGGGCACTGAGGGCCAGCTCAGTCGAAGAAGTCAAAAAAGGCAAATGCGCGAGCTGAGAAACCAGATCTGCTACGCTGAGAGAGAGGGGAGCCCAAAGGGAGTGACACTAAGTATCACCCCTGATGATGCAGGACGGGTGATATATCCGCACAGTGATCCTCTGGTGCTGTCCCTAGAAATCAGCAACCACATTGTGCGAAGATGTATGGTAGATACAGGCGCATATACAAATCTTTTATACAAGGATGCTTTCGAAAAAATGGGCCTGGAAAAAAGGCATCTACGGCCTGCTCCCGGATCCCTGTACGGATTCAGTGGGGCCGGCGTACTGCCCATGGGCGTCATCGACTTGCCTGTAACCTTCGGGGAAGGTTCCGCAGCCCGGAATGTCAGGGCAACCTTTGTTGTTGTGGATGCAAGGTCTGCCTATAATGCCCTGATCGGCAGGGCCACGCTGGATGAAATCGAGGCCGCAATCTCCATCAGAGCCCTCACCATTGCGTATGTCACGGACTTCGGGCTGGAAGGAAAGATACGTGGGGACCAGGAGTCAGCCAGACAATGCTACTCCGTGGCCCTACAAGAGCACGAGAGGGACAGAAAAGGAAAAAGAAAAGCTGACAGTTCCCCCTGCAGGGAAGGCGAAGTCCCAGTCGAGCACCCGACGCCCGACCGCCTGGAACCAGGAGGCGAAAGCATGCTGGTAGACTTAGAACCAGGAAGACAGGTCCTGGTAGGAACAGGTTTGGAGGAATCCTATCAGGCCGAACTGGTCAAACTTCTGAGAAAAAACAAAGACGTGTTTGCCTATTCTGCAGACGAGATGCCCGGCGTTGATCCCTCATGCATCGTTCACAAGCTGAACGTAAGCATGGATGCTCGCCCTGTAAAGCAAAAGAAACGAAACATGTCTGCAGAAAAAGACGCAGCAATCAAGGAAGAAATCGACAAACTCTTGAAAGCAGACTTCATTGAAGTCTGCGACTACCCAGAATGGCTGGCAAATGTTGTCATGGTCAAAAAGTCGTCTGGAGCATGGAGAATGTGCGTCGACTTTACGAACCTCAACAAAGCCTGCCCGAAAGACTGCTACCCGCTCCCTCGGATCGATCAATTGGTAGACGCCACCAGTGGCTACACCATGCTAAGCTTCTTAGACGCCTTTTCAGGCTACCACCAAGTGTACTTGTGGCAGCCAGACAGGGTGAAGTGTGCGTTCATCACTAGTTCGGGCACTTACATGTATAAGATGATGCCCTTCGGGCTCAAAAATGCGGGAGCTACGTACCAGCGTCTGGTTGACAAAGTGTTTGAAAAACAAAAAGGCAGAAACATTGAGGCTTACGTTGATGATGCCATCGTAAAAAGCAGGGAAGACAGGGAGCACCTGACAGACTTGCAGGAAACCTTCAATTCCCTGCGCGCTTACAAAATGAAACTAAATCCGAAAAAATGCACGTTTGGAGTACGCTCCGGAAAATTCCTAGGATTCTTGGTCAGTTCTCGGGGTATAGATGCCAACCCTGAAAAAATTCAGGCAGTTCTAAACCTCCCTGAGCCCAAGACCATCAGGGACATCCAGCGCCTGACGGGACGAATGGCCGCCTTGGCACGATTCATAGCCCGATCAGCAGACAGAGCCACTCCTTTTTTCAAAATTCTGAAAGGAAACAAACAGTTCAAATGGGAAAGCGAGCAGAAAGAGGCCTTCGAGCAACTGAAGGACCATCTTAAGAGGCTCCCTACCCTGGCAAGACCAGTAGCAGGAGAGAAACTCTTCCTCTACATTGCAGTAACTAATATAACTGTCAGCGCGGTCATCCTACGGGAAGAGGCAGGCACCCAGCAACCTATATACTTTGTGAGTCATGCGCTGGGGGCAGCTGAGAAGAATTATCCGATGGTTGAAAAAGCCGCCTACGCGGTCATAATTGCAGCCAGGAAGCTCAGACCTTATTTTGACGCGCATCCAGTCATAGTCCTCACCGACCAACCCCTGGAAAAGGTGTTGGAAAAATTCGAAAAATCGGGAAGACTGTTGAAATGGGCAATTGAGCTGAGTGGGCTAGGTATCTCTTACCAGCCGAGAACAGCCATCAAAGCCCAAGCTCTGGCAGACTTTTTGGCTGAGTGCTCCCACTCAGGGGAAGAGGAAGCCCCCGCCCAAGAATGGGTCGTATACACTGATGGGTCCTCAACGGCCAACGGCGCAGGCGCAGGCGTCGTATTAACCAGCCCAGAAGGGACCGACTTTGAGCATGCTCTCAGATTCGTTTTCCCAGCATCAAACAATGAAGCAGAGTATGAAGCAGTACTCGCAGGCGTCAGGCTGGCTAAAGCCACAGGGGCGGAACGAATTGTTTTAGCAACAGACTCCCAGCTCATCGCCAACCAAATCAATGGAGAATACGAGGCAAGAGACCAAGCAATGGCCGCATACCTAGAGATGGTAAAGGGAGAATTGTCCAGCCTAAAATCATATGAGGTCAAACAAATTCCCCGATCCCAGAACAACAGAGCAGATGCCCTGTCAAAACTGGCAAGCTCCAGTCTGCAGGACATCCGGAGATCCGTATGGGTCGACGTTTTACACGAGAAGTCTACTGAACCCTGTCAAACGATTAGTGCCGTGGAAGAAGAGCTGGAAAGCTGGATGACCCCTCTCGTCCAGTACAAGAGGCACGGTATCTTACCGTCAGACTCGCTACAAAAAAGGAAGATACAGGCTAAAGCAGCCTGGTTCATATTCATTAATGGAGAACTCTACAAAAAATCTTTTACTTACCCCTTGCTTAAATGCCTACGTGCGGATCAGGCCGTTGAAGTATTGGATGATATCCACTCAGGGATTTGTGGGCATCACATTGGCGGGAGGTCGCTGGCCCACAAGGCCCTCAGGGCAGGCTATTACTGGCCTACCATGCTGGCAGATGCCAAGAGCCTGACCCAGAAATGCAGAAAATGCCAACTTTTTGCCCCATCGATCCATGCCCCAGCTCAGGAACTCAGGCCAATCCTATCTCCCATCCCTTTTGCTCAATGGGGGATGGACATCCTAGGACCCTTCACGGTGGCCACAGGGGGCAGAAAATTCTTAATTGTCGCCATAGACTACTTCACCAAATGGGTGGAGGCTGAAGCAGTACCTAACATCACTGAGCCGGCAGTCAGGAAGGTGATCTGGCGAAATGTCATCACCCGGTTCGGTGTACCAAAAATGCTGGTATTTGACCACGGAAGGCAGTTCGATAATGACCCACTAAGAAACTGGCTGGAAGGCCACAACATCTTGGTCGCCTACTCGGCCGTCTGCCATCCTCAAACCAATGGACAGGCGGAAGCAGCCAACAAACAAATTCTGAACGGCCTGAAGAAAATGGTGGATGACTGCAAAGGCAGGTGGGCTGATGAACTCCCCAGTATACTCTGGTCCATCAGAACGACCAGAAAGGAGTCTACAGGCCAGACCCCATTTGGCCTAGTATATGGAGCGGAGGCTTTATTGCCAATTGAGACAAGGATTCCCTCTCTACGTTCCCTGCAGTACAACCAGGCTGAGAATGAAGCCGCAATGGTTGAGGCCCTAGACCTGGTAAATGAGCTAAGAGAGGAAGCCAGTACCAATATCGCTGCCTACCAGCAGCGAATGAGGAAAGTTTTCAATAGCAAAGTCCGACAGAGGAGCTTCCAGGTGGGCGAATTAGTTCTGAGAAAAACACAGGCGATCGGAAAATCAAGAGAGCATGGGAAGCTAAGCGCCAACTGGGAGGGCCCATACCAAATAACTCAGGTTTTGGGTCCAGGCACGTACAGGATAGCCAATCTGGAGGGACAAGAGCTGGGCGCTCATTGGAATGCAGATACACTAAAGAAATATTACGTCTAAGCAAGAGTGTAGGCAATTTTCACTTTTACTAGAGTAAAAAGGCGGAGGACGATCAGAAATGTCGACGGCTCCGACCACCCCTATGTCAAGAAAAAATTTTAAGAGATGAGAAAATGCAGATTTATACTCGTTGCCTGTTCACACTCGCGTCTTTCACACACAAACGAGCAGGGGGCAATAGGGGGAGGCCCCCCTGTTGCCAAAATTGGGAAAAGTGAACCCCCCAACGCAAACCAAAGAAAGCTACCCTGCCTACCTCTGGGCAGGCAGGGGGCAGGCCATACCAACAAGGACTGGGGGGCAGGCCCTCCAACCTTGTATAAAAAACGCAAAAAGCTACCCTGCTTACCTCTGGGCAGGCAGGGGGCAGGCCTCCTGGACTTTGAACGAAAAGCCAGGAGCAGGCCATACCAACAAGGACTGGGGGCAGGCCCCCCAACCTTGTATAAAAAACACAAAAAGCTACCCTGCTTGCCTCTGGGCAGGCAGGGGGCAGGCCCCCTGGACTTTGAACGAAAAGCCAGGAGCAGGCCATACCAACAAGGACTGGGGGCAGGCCCCCCAACCTTGTATAAAAAGCACAAAAAGCTACCCTGCTTACCTCTGGGCAGGCAGGGGGCAGGCCCCCTGGACTTTGAACGAAAAGCCAGGAGCAGGCCATACCTACAGGAACTGGGGGCAGGCCCCCCAACCTTGTATAAAAAAAAACGCAAAAGCTACCCTGCTTACCTCTGGGCAGGCAGGGGGCAGGCCCCCTGGACTTTGAACGAAAAGCCAGGAGCAGGCCATACCAACAAGGACTGAGGGCAGGCCCCCCAACCTTGTATAAAAAGCACAAAAAGCTACCCTGCTTACCTCTGGGCAGGCAGGGGGCAGGCCCCCTGGACTTTGAACGAAAAGCCAGGAGCAGGCCATACCTACAAGAACTGGGGGCAGGCCCCCCAACCTTGTATAAAAAACGCTGAGGAATCTCCCTTCCTACCCCTAGGCAGGCAGGGGGCAGGCTCCCTAGATTTTAAACAAAAACCAGGGACAGGCCAAGCAAACAAAAACCCTCCTACCTACAGGCGGGCGGGTTGCAAATCAAACTCATGAAGAATCAAAATACACAAAAGCAAACAGAAAATTCACATATAAAAGAAAAAGTAGCGTCGAGGAAATACAAGACAAGTTTTCAAAGTTTCCAAGACAAATAGTTACAACCAGGGGTATGGCAGCCGGCCACCAAAGGGCTCGGCGCGCAAAAAGGCAAAGAAGTTAAAGCGTTAGCACAGGCGCAGCAGGAGACGAGCAAGAGCCCTCTGAGGAAGACTGCCCTCCATGTTAAGCAGGGGGAGCGTCTGGACCGGAAGCGTCTCCCTCAGACAGCCTACGCATTTGAGCTTCATCCTTAGCTGTGTAAAGGGCCCGGAAAGCATCTTCGTCAAAACCCGGGAACATCTCCCTGACAGCTTCCATCACAACCTTCAGGCAGGAGTTAGCACCATTAACAAAGCCCGCCGACACCGCCACTTCCACCTCCTGGAGAATCTCACCCTTCTCTTTCTCTCAGCCCTCGGTCTTCGTCGCCAGATCCTCGGTCTTCGCCGCCAAATCGCCAAGGGCCGTCTGCAGATCAGAGTTTGCCTTAGAAAGGCGCTCACCAAGGTCAACAACGCTCTTCTTAGCATGGTCCAGTTCAGCCAAAGCCTTTCTGGCCCGCTCCAGTTCAGCAAAGGCCTGCTGTGCTTTCTTGGACTCCTCTCCCAGGCGAGACACCTCCCGTGTAGCCTTCTCGCTTTCAGACTTCCAGTGGATAGCCCGACCCCTGGCCTCTTCTAGCTCAATCTCCTTTTTCGCCAGCTGATCCTTCAGGCTGGCAATAAGAGCAACGTCCCTTTCAACTGCAGAAAGGCGGTCTGGGTTGGCTAGTTCCTCGTCACTCAGGCGACCAAGGGCAGCCAGCTCCGCGGAAGCCTGCATAATTCGGGAGGTGCGCTTAATATACTGGGTCACTTGACTGGCAGCGGACTTGACAGTCTTGAGAAGATGGTCAGTTAAAACCGCCCCTGAGTCGGAGAGTAGGGCAGAAATATCCTGGCTGTCACCCGCATTGTAGTGGAACTCAACGTTCTCCTCAGATAAAAGGGTGGCGGGGATCTCCGGAGCAAAACGCTTGGGTTCAGGCGTGGCAGTCTCCAAATCCACCACCTGGTCAACGTTAGGGGCCTCCCGACTCCTCTTTCTGATCAGTGACCGAGGGGTACTCTCCCCGGTCTCCTCGGAGCCTGCAGCCCGCGGCTGCGAGGGAATCTGAATCCCTGCTGAAGGGCCCTCTTGTCTGCCAATAGGCGAAGGGGTAGCCTCAAAAGCAATCGCCCTCGCAGCTGGCGAGGGGGTAGCCTCAGAAACCGCCGTCTTGGCGGGCGTAACTCGAGGAGGAGGGGGAAGCCTTGGCCTACTGAATGACAGGCCCTTCAAATGCTTCATCAGATTCTTTTCGCCTCTCTTGAAACCAGGGGGAAGAGAAGGGCGGCTTTGGATAACAGTGAGGTGCTCGTCCAGGCCCAGGCGCCTCACCTCCCCCTTTTTCCAGATAAAAGTGGCAAGAGCTGCAAGACAAACAAACAGGCTGTCAAGGCATTTTCAAAATAATAAAGAGTAAGAAGGAATCACCAGCGCTCCTGAACTACCTTTGTCTAGACCCGGATTCATGCCCAACCGGGTCAAATAATTATCAGTCGCTATAAGCTCCGCATGAGGGAGCCATAAGGTGGGGCCATACACCCCTGTACTTGTTAGTATGGCCTGCAAAGTAGGCCGTCAACTCTTTCTCCTTCTCACTTAACTTAACCTCCAAGGCCTTTCCACCCACGCCAGGGTGATACTCCTCAGGGGTCTCCATCCTGGTGTGGACATGATTCCTGAAGTGACGAGGAATCTTCCACCCATGGGTGCTGTGTATGTAAAGGAAGTTGTTCTTCCAATCCCTCAAGCTGTCCATACCAGGCCACACCAAACAATGTCCCTTCTGCCTCAAGAGGGACCAATAACCAGGGGAGCCCGTACTCCCAGAAGAAACCATCTGTAATCCCACCATAAATCGCAGGGCGTCGATAGAAGGCTCCATGCGGTGAAAGAGACAGGTCCAGACATATGAGATCAGCGCCCTGACAGCTGTGGCTGTCAGCTGGGCAACGGCGACGTTCATGCGCCTGAAGATCTCCTCTAAAGCAGGATGGAGGGGAAAGCGAAGGCCGAACTCTAAACATTTATGGTAAACCGCTATGCACCCATCCGGAGGGTTGCATACAATATCCTTTTCATTGGGGATAACAACTGTATACCCCTCCCCGAAGTTATAGAGCCGCTCAATCACGACGGCGGCGTTCTTGGCGAGGATCACCCCCCGACTTTTTGGGTCAGGGAAAGTACTCAGAGGGATGCGGTATTTAGTCCTGTCTAAATTATAAACCCTACCCTTTTCCCGACGAACGAGGGGACCGGAAGTTCGGGAAGGGTTAATTTCCAACGCCTCATCATCCGAATCGACAGCATCGAACGAAGGGGGATCAGGGGAATTACCGCCCCCACTGTCCGCCGAGTATTCCTCCTCAAAATCAACCTCCTTAGAGGAGGAGGCAAAATCCATCCCTTCTCCCCTCTTTGATGGGTCGATAAAGGGCAAAATCCTTTCGCGGGTTCCAGACATGGTTACTCTAAAAAGATACGGAATAAAGGAAATCGAAGAGAGAAAAAAGAGTGGAGGATGAAAATCTGACCTAAGATCGCCTGACAGCACGCCGCAAGCCCGAAGAAAGAGGTCTCAGGGAAATGAGGGTGCAAGGTAGGATACGATTCGTCAGTACTCCAGGGTTTTTGACAAGAGAGAGAATGAAAGAAGGATTGAAAAGGAAAAAAATGAAAGAATGAATAGCCGAGCGCTTTTATAGAGAGGAAGGCATGCCAAGAGTCGCCCAACCCTCAGAGGCTCACCCAAGGGCTACGGCCCACGTGTCGCCCCTAGGGGGGATGTGCTCTAGACAGCTTCCCAAGAAGAACCTCGGGAAGACCAAAGGATGTCAGGAGGTTGGTCACCCTGTGACGTCCCCCTAAAAAAAAAAAAAAAAAAAAAAAAAAAAATCGCAACACATAAACGCACCGCCTGATCTTCATTTCATTAAAACCTTACAAAATAGAGTTACATCCTAAGACAGATACGGGAGGAAAAATACATGAGGCCCAAGAGTTTCGGCCTGACAGAAAAACAAAATGCCCTGCCACGCGGGCCTAGTGTCCCCCAAATCTGGGGAATGATCTTCAGGACTGCCTGGACTCCCGAGATCCGAACCCCAGTCCCAACTTGGGGAACCCTGAAAAGGGTCAGTGGAAGCCCCGTCTTCGTCCCCATCGCTCAGGCAGCCGAGACCTCCGCTGTCGTCAGAATCACGGCTGCTGTCTTCCCAATCCCTTCCAAAAGGGACAGCTCGGGACTCGTCGCAAGTGCGACAGCCTGTTTTCTTTACAGGCGAAGAAGGGCCCGATTCCAGGGAGGAATCGGTGTCAGAATTAGGGCCGAATTGTTCAGGGTGCAACCACGGAAAACACTCATGGCACCCCCTATCATAGCAGCCCCCTCCCTGGGGGCAACGCCTAAATCTAGGCGCAGCAGGAGAGGACCTCCTAGGGCGTTTGCCCATCCTGATAGAGGCCTTCTGACCCCTCCGGCGAAGGCGGAGTCGTGAACGGCGGCTTCGGCAAACAGCTAAATAAGCGGCTCGTGCATACCTAAGTCGCCAAAACCCTCTGAAGATAAAGGAAACATGTTTGACTCCACGGCGAACTACACTTTTCTTGATCCAAGCCATGTTTAAAATGAAGAAAATGAAGAGATTGAAAGTGAAATGAAGCACAAATGATCAAGGAAGCTGCAGACTTTATACCAAGGAGAACTCCGCATTAATGAGCGCTCCAACCACCCTGGGAGGAGAGCCACCAATCAGGAACTCCTCACGGTTCCCCAAAATCCGCCCAGAAGAAAAGAGCAATCATTACGGAAGTATTCTTGCCTCTTGGCATTCCTGACAGGAACAGTACAAAGTTCCATTGGGAAGGCGCGGAGCATTAAATGCTGCGACAGACATGGAAGTCAACCCCCCTCCAAGCAAGAATCGCCAGCAGAGGAGAAGTCTCACTTCCCTCCTACTGACGAGGGCCAATTGATTGGGGGTGGGTCGCCTGACAATCAACTGCCTGCTATGCAGGCCCCGGGACGATTCCTGTCGGAGAGTCGAGAGACCAACCCCCGGCAAGGACCGAGAACAGAACATGAAAACGCTAAAGGTTGGCCGTCAGCCGCCGAGAGCGCAGGCCGATGCAGCCTGTCAGAGCTTGGCAGTCCCCTACTTGGAGACTGCCTGCCCTGGGAAAATCCCTGGCCGACAGGGCCAGGATCCCCAGGGGCCCTCTCGTCATTTCGCCTAAGGTAATTGGGAATGGATGGATGGGAAGCCGCCACTTGTCACTTTCCCCTCCAACCATTCCTCTTTCTCTTCTCTCTCTTGTGGGAAGGTATAAATACCTCCCCATTTCCCACATGAGGGGGGTCGGATTTTTCTCTCTCTAGACTCTTACTCCAAAAAACGCCGCCTAGTTCCTCACGAGCTAGGTTCGTTAAGGCATTTCACGGACTGACTTAGGCATCGGAGAGGGTTTCCTCGGACAACCTCCGAGGCCCTGTGCGTTCATTGTGCAGGGAGCAGGCCGTTTTCCGCCGGGAAAGTCCGATTTCAGGAGTGAGAGGAAGGGGAGATCAAGGGAATCAAGCGACTAGTTATCCGTTACCGATTCAATTACATTACCCGGAATCTAAGCCGGGAGAACCGTTTCCGTAACCGGAACAACACCATACATGTGACACAGTAACAAATCGACTTCTTACAGTAACACATCAAGTTTATTACAGTAACAGCGTATGAGCATTAAAGTAACATCAAGTTTATTACACGAAACAGATGAAAACCCAGATACCACAACAGTCTTTGGTGAAAATAATTAATTATAGGGCACAAACACAGCAAAGTTAATCCATCAATAATTAGCGAAAAAATAAATGAAATCAACCAAAGATGTAAACTAAACCTAGTTCTTCAGCAAAATAAACGAATATTAGCGAGTTACCTTGATGATAATGTTGGCTAAAGTTAGAAAGCTGCTTGAATGTAACCTTGCTCGCGTTGAAGGTGAGCGATTGAGTTGAGTTGAGTTGAGCGATTGAGTTGAGTTGAGCGACTGAGTGTTAGGGTGTGCTTGAGTTGAGCGAAAAAATTGAATAAAATGAGAGATGATGAAGGTGAAGGGTTTTTGTTAGACGTTTGAATGAGAAATAATGAATGAGATGAGAGAGAAGAAGTTGGCATTAATTTAGGAAGGAGAGAGGATTTTTTTTATTTTTTTCCAAAATTTGGTAGTTACTACCTTAATTACTACACACAATCTCAACCATTCATCCCCTTTAGATCAATGGCTCTAAAGAGGACTCATGGACTCAAAAAAGATAAAAGGACTCACTTGATCCTTCCTCTATATATATATATATATAATGAGTTTAATATCGTATATAATGAGTTTTTTAGTGTATATATAACAGATATTTTGATGTTTGTTCCATTGTTGATTAACTGATGTACATATTAATTATTTGGGTGTATATAACAATTATTTTACTGTGTGTATTGAGTTCTTAAGTGTATATATGCAGTGAGTTTAATAACGTATATAATGAGTTTTTTTAGTGTATATAACAGTTATTTTGATGTATGTTCCATTGTTGATTAATTGGTGTACATAATAACTATTTGAGTGTATATATCAATTATTTTACTTTATATATTGAGTTCTTAAGTGTGTGTATATATAATGAGTTTAATAACGTATATAATGAGTTTTTTTAGTGTATATAACACTTATTTGGAGGTATGTTCCATCTTAATCTAATGGTCTAGATTGTGCCTCAATGGGTTTAAGGAGTTAGTCTGCCTCACCGGAACCCGCCTCTATAGAAGAGGGATCAGGTGAGTCCAACTATCAAATTTGAGTCCGTGGGTTCTCACCTTCAACCCTTAGATTATAAATTGATTAATGGGTAAGATTTGTTTTGTTAATTAAGGAAATAATTAACAAATCTTGGTAAATATATCAATTCTCTCTAACCTCCTTAATTATCTCAATACAAATTTTCTCTCTCTTATCAGATTTTTAAATGACTTTTTCTCTCACACAACAAGTTTATTTAAAATTAAGTTTTTTTTTCATCTTTCAGCAAAAAAATCATTCATTCCCTAATAATGTAGAGCACTTCTTTAACCAATTGACGGATCTACTTACATTACATTACCTAGTAATGTTGTTATGCTAACATTCTACTGCATACAGGAAACACAGGAGCACTTAACTAACAGTCATATGACTTTGTAAACGACTCCCCAGAGTTGTGCAGATATTCATAATCAACACGAGCACTAACTAGTAACTACGACTTCCACCAGTTACCTACCTCACTTCTACGACACACTGTCACTCTTGAAACGTAAGACAAATTGAATATTATATAGACAATTGAATATTGTAAGACCCGATGAATGGTTGGTTAGACAGACAATGTGGCCTGGATGTGCCGCTTCCCTTCCATGGCGTCTTTCTTTCTTCTGCACTTGGCACAAAGGAAGGGTCCCTCCCAAGGTTTTGATGAGGGCGAGAAAAACGGTCCTGAGTTTACAGATAGACCTTCATTCGATGGCTGATCTATCTGGCAAATTGCACATCTGAATAGCCCAGAATTAGGGTTCATAGGGAAATCTTTTCCAAGCCTGCAGATTTGCAACAACACAGTAATGCAAATCAAAATTAGAGTACTACGTAATATCATATATTACTCCGTAGAACTCAAGAATTTTTAGCTTCCGCTGGAATGGGAAAGAGAATGCAAAAACATAACAGGGGGTTGAATGAACAAAATATTTTTGTTGCACTTCCTAATCTATCGCATTAATCCCATATTTGGCCTCAGGAGTGAACCTCAACAACAAAAACAACAATTTAACCCAGTACCACAAAAGCTGCCCCCGCAAAGTTATAGGGCTTTGATACTTGGATGTCTCATTTATTATACCTTAGGTGTTAAAAAATACTGTAGATCGTTTGACCACGCAAGAAATTGCATCGATTGACCAATAAATCAGAATAAAAGAAGCAGAGAGTAAAATTTAAGAGCACGTCCCATAAAAGAATTTGTGATAATTTAATGAGCCATTTTATGCTGAAATGTAAAGCAGAAGCTGTGAACTAGTTTCACACTTTCACCAATCATCCCGTGATATCTAAACTTGGGAAGGTGGCGATCCTTTGTCCATCGCACCCATCACAAACATAAGTAAGAACAAACAAATATAGTAGTGTAAAATATGTAAACCACTAGCTCTTGTCTTTACATGGAAATAGAGTGATGATTGCAACATCTACTAACCTAACATTTGACCAAATAGCAGAATCAAATTCCCCTAATAATTGAAATAGGTGAGCTGTGGGTAGGTCATTTTGTCTGAAAATGCAAATCAGATCATGGATGGTTGACAGCATCATAATCAGCTAATGTCAAGGCAACATACCAAGCTTTCGGATGTTCACGGGTCAAATTCACACTCTCTTTCCTTCTCCCATAAACCTAATACTTAAAAGTGGCCTTTGCTTTCCAACTTCAAACCTAAATCCCAGGATTCACAGTCGTTACTCCGTCCGTTTATTTAGATTCATTGCATCTTCAATATATAATTTAGCTCTCAAATACCAAAGGCTCCCGCAAATTGCAGGGTAATAGGGATCGGATGTACACTGCCTTATCCCTTTCTTTTGCAACACAGAGAAGTTATATCCGATGACCACAAAAAAAATGTGCATCGAAAATTGTATCAAATAATTTTAGAGTAAAAATAAGTGAAGCTACCCATAGCTCTCCTGAGAAATGGTCTCTCATTAAATTTATTGTGAAACCAATTACAAACCGATGTAACAATGGTACCAAAAAAAGTAAAATAGGTATGTAAAACTTATTATTAACGCTTTCAACTTAATTTTTGCGTCCGAAACTGTATTTTTATCATTATTTTACTGTACGGTTCGCCTTTTTTTTAATATATTTAATTAATTTAACTTTTTTATATTTTTTTTATGGATGATGACTTCAGATATTTATTCTCATCGTTTTGGGACTAAGACTCTGACGTTGTTGTGTAGCCTTTTAGGCACGTATACTATAAAAAGGCATACTAATAAAAATGTTCACAATCTTACAAAATGAAAGGGTCATTTTAAGGGACATCCAATAATAAAATTGGTTACCAATAAAAACATAATGGGGTACAGGTAAGTGATCCTCTCGATAAGTTAATGAGGGACTGTCTCTCTAAAGTTTTTGTTGATGAAAAAACTCATTATAAAGTTCTAAGTTGCAAAAGGACAAAAAAATGCAGTTCTTTTATCGATCAAGTGGTGCTACCCCAAACAAAAATCTCATCTCATGAGAATTGGTGCAAAAAAAGTCAGGACACTAATCCTGGTCTTTGATAGCTTACGGATTGCACCATGGTAAACAGAGAAGAATATATAATCAATAAGTTTCATTTTGGAAACCAAGTGTGCAAATGAAACTCTGAAGCTTCAAGGCCCTCAACTATTGCAAAATTAGATTTCTCACATCAGAAAATACAGATGTTAAATAAATCAGATCTGAATACTCTTCTACAAACACAGCATTTATTAAGGAAATGATTAACAGAAAACACAATGCTTAAGTCAAAAAGACAGTCTGAGTGTCGTCACCTAAATACCTAGTTGTTATTATGACGTTACTAGAAAATTGCTTGCATTAAGCAGTTATAGTGAACTTGGCGAATGAACAGAGCAAAAAGATGCACAAGGAAGAGCTGAATGCGAAACAAACCTTTCCGCAAGCATAGCAGAACCCTCTTCAAACAACTCCTCTACAGCTCCCACGGCAGAGAGCTTCGATGATTTACTTGTCAAGTTCAGCGATTTCTTCCTAAATAGCAGTGATGTCAGTCCATTACTCTTCTTATAAGCTGTTGGAGGTAGTACAGGGTGAACAGAGGGAATCATGTCAACAACTAAGCAGGTTGTATCATCCTTAAGACCCCTTGACCTCAAAGCTTCCTGATCCATGCCAAGTGAAACCCACTTTAGAATAAGTCCTCGTCATAATGTTAATAAGCCAAGAAGAAAGAAGAGTAAACAAAAAGTTCGTTATAAATGTCAGTATTGACCTTTACAACAAGCTTGGCAGCAAGATCAGCTGGTAGACCTCGACAGGCTTTTGCTGCAGCCTCTGATGATAATGCATCCCAGATACCATCAGAAGCAATAACAAGTCTCCCACCAGCATCCGAGAGCTACAAGCAATTCAAGTCACTTTCCACACATGTAAATGTCTGTCTAAAACAGCTACAAGGACACACCACCTATGACTCACCTTCACTTGTTTGACGTGTGGTACCGGAACAATAAACTCCCCGACGTCTGTATCACCGATGGACCGAGAAAGACATAGTCCTCCTGGCCAACAGCGGAGAGGGCCAACCTGGAGGATAACAATAAACACATTGTCATTGGTGTAATTAGTTGTAATATACTTCTATTTTTAGCTGAAAGTCTCCAATTCATATTTACAATGAGTAAAGGGGCATCAATTTACCTCATTTCCACCATAAATATTGAGCCTTCCAACTTCACCACCGCTATCTTTAACACGCTGCCTCTCTTCTTCGTTTTCCTCTAATCGGTGATCCACTGTCAAGAGAGAAACAGCTCCACCTTGTGTGTCCAATATGCATCTAGAATCGCCAACTGATGCAACAGTCACAGTCCAACCATCGATCACAACAAAGGTGACTGTTGTACCAGAGGTTTCACCTGTTCATTAAATAAATAAAAACAGACAATTTATTAAATACAGAAAATCACATAAATGTGGGGACGCCAGCCGTGATCAGAAATTCAGAACCAACCTTTCTGCTGGAACTCGATATCAGTTTTCACAAACCCTGAAACCAGTGCTCGAGGAAGAGCATGAAGCCACTCATCCCTACTAGCACCTTCTGGAATGGCACTTAAGACATTACTCAACAAGTTCTCCTTAGCAAATATAGCAGCCGATATTCCATTATGACCATCAAATATCTATACAGAACACTTAACATTTCAGATAACTACTCAAACCCAAATTAATCAATGATACTCACAAACAGCCCAAGTAGAGACGACAAGTTACCGCGAAAACAGAAAAAGATGTGGTGGGATTCCCAGGAATTCTCTGACAAACAGGCTTTATAAGAAAATAATCTTCCCCTTTCTTGGCCAAAGCTGCCTGTCCAAACTTAATTATCGGTTTCTCTACCTTCTCAGACCTAAGTTCACGGCCAATGAGCGTCCCAAGCGGAATAAGGGATGACTTAACTTGCGATATTTCTGTATGGCTCATTTTGATTTACCTTTCAACATTTCTCAACTATCTCCCCTTTCTATAACCCTAATTACAAGAGAGAGGGAAAAAACGACATTTGAATTAGATCAAACAGCAGCATTATCCTCTCTTCTCCTGCTATCTTCAACAAAATCCAGACAACACAGCACAAAAACCTGATTTCTGATAAATATTTTAAGTTCAAGTGCATGATTCTAATCTTTGAACCATGAATTCACACAACTCTTCACATTATTGCCGAAAAATAACTCAGTCAAGTTACAGTTTAGCCTCATTGCATTATCCAGTAGTTTCAGCAAAGATGATGAACAATAAACTAAAATAAAGCAATAAACAGCTAGAAATGAGCATCGAAATTGGAGCATAAAACGGAAGAAGAGGACATGAAAGTAGTTAATTGGAGCAAAATGTGTGAAACGACACAGAAATCGACAAACACATACTCCGTATAAGATGGAGAAGAAGAAATTCATGAAAAAAAATGCAGAAAATAAGAGAAAAGAGAATAAGGATAAGCATGGAGAAAAGAGATAAACAATGCGGAAATGAGAAATGGAAGAGAGGGAATATTGAAAGTAGTGCGGGGTGAGGCAGAGGCAGAGGCAAAGGCAGTACAATAGGTTGGGAGTTGAACTTAAAATCCACCATAACCAAAGAGTAGAGTAAGAACTGTTGGGTAGGGAAGAGAAATAAGAGGGAGTAGAAAGCGACATTACCAGAGTAGATAGACAGAGAAGGAAAGAGGGAGGGAGAGAGAAGAAGGGTGTGCGAAGGTTTGCTACTCTGCTGTGCTGTGATTTGATATACAATGTCCTCTATTTAGCGGAGTGTACATGATTATTAGACCGGTCAAGCGGGTCGGGTCAGAATATGAGTCGGTTAGTGTTGGAATAAGGTATCCAACAACCCCAACTCCGATCAGTCATAATGACATTCGGTATCTTACTTTCACGGTTTCGCCAAGGAGCCTGTGTAACTTGAGCAAGTCTCTCTTGTGATGGATATATCCGTCACAAATCGATCACGGGTCAAATAATATCACTTGGTTAGAATAGACAAGGCTTTGAAGTATCACGTGAGTTTGTCTTTATCTACACAAATGGATATTATTTGATCTGTCACATGTTTGTGACAGTTACTCTCAGGCTGATATTCTCATCACAAACAAGAATTTGTCGTGCAACTTATCGAACACCCATGTATAGGAAATTGTATCACCATGTCGAACCAGCGCATAGGCAATGAGAAAATTGTTCTCAGCAGGTGTGAATCCAACTATCTCAACTAATTTAAGATCATACATGTTGGTTTTGTAGGTTGAATCAATTACTCGTAGAAAAACATGATGGTAGGTGCGGAACATTTTCATCGCCTCAGGGTGCGCCATGAATATAAGGTAGACCTCCAACATCAATTGATTCTGAGAGAGAAAGTGAACGTAATCCGCTCTACATCCAACTAGTGTATTGGCCCGTGAAAATTCACGGGTTGTTACGTTTTTTTGTGTTTGTGTAATTCTCTCTACGGTATTTGAAAATTTTATTTCACTTTTATTCCGTGCTGTTGTTTTCATTTTCACGATGAGTACAAAGTTACTATCGTCCTAATTCATTGATCAGCTATATGTGATATCAATCAATTTTTAAATATTATTACCCGACTATAAAAGCTTACCGTGTGTGATGTTGCACTTTTTTTTTTAGTGGACGACATTTTTACGGATGTTGATGTGAGATTGTATTAGCTTAAACTTTTAGAGATAACTTTATATTGGAGTTGGTATAATAAAACATTCTTGCTTCGTAAATCTAACACATTACGTGAGATATATTAAATATATTAGTGAGACTAACAATTACTAATTTCTTTCAATAAACCCAAAATTAGTACTCATATATATATTGATATTCAATCTTTTATAACATAATCGAGTTTATATTGTTAAATAAAAACCCGTAACGACAACAAACGTTTAAATCGAGTTTATATCGTTAAATAAACCGTAACAAACAAAATTTATAAAGATAATAACTTGAATGGTTGTATGACATAATGACACAGGACAAACATCTTTTTAGACTACACGGCAGTAGATTTCATTTGAAGTATAAAGGTCATATTAAATTGACAGGTATTCTCATGAATTCTAATTTTCTGTGCAGATAGTTATTCAATTTTGTTAAAAGCATTCATTATCTTGATTAATTTGATTATAAGTTGACAGTTCTCAGTCTTATATATTAATTTTCTGTGATTTTGATTACAGTTCTCAGCCTTTAATATTGAGTATAGACCAGTGATATTTTTAATTAACAATAAGAATTTAATACTATGAATGATGATTTTTTTTATTTATTCTCCCCTACATATATAATTTTTCATAAATTTTATTAATCACAAACAATCACAATATTACTACTTTTTTATACTATTTTTTGGATATAAATAATATACTAATAATAGAAACTTGCTTTGATATTGTATTACGGTTTTTTAATAGTTTAGGTTATTGTATTAAATTGGGATTATAAGATTGTATTAGGTTTTTAGGTGATTGATTTGGTGATATGTGTATTAGCGTAAAATATATTGTTGTCGAAATTAATTGATTCGTTATTTGCTAATTATGTGCAGGATTGTGCGTAAATTGATTGAGACCCGTATTTTTAAAGGCCCGTTTTTTGATTCAAATGAATGAGTTGCCAAAATAAGCCTGAACTCACCACATGTGAGTATTTCAGAATGGTGAATTCTTAGCTGTGCCACGTCATTGGCAGCGGTGTCTGTTTTAATATATAAAAGATTACAATCATCCGCTCAACTACGTTCCTCTCTTCTCTTGATTGAGCCATAAATCTAACCCTCAAATTGTAGATCGTTACCCTAGAAGAACGTGTCTTCTTCAGGTTCCTGATGAAGGTCCTCGATAATTTGAGCCAGTTGAACATGCACCCTAAGATATGTAATAACATACTCCTCATCGACTCATTGTCATCCAAAACAGCTCGACGAATGTGTCCATCATGATAAACTTCAAGCTTACGATTATGTTTACCAACTGGAGCAACGGTCAAAATTCATTTTTTTCCCACAATCGGTCTACTCGCTTTAACCCATACCTTACAACCACGCTCCATAGAAGAAGAAACATCCTGGAAAGTATTGTTTGGATGCCTGGATCAATCACATTTGAAGTAATTCCCATGTGCACCAAGATGCGGAAATCTACGGTTTTTTCCTTTGTTGCTGCTTTTAACCAAGTTAAAGTCGATGGCTAATGCAATTTTGTTTGCATAGACAAATGCTTCATATGAGGTAGAAAAAGGAGGCGCCATGATGAAGCAACAATGATAATCAAGACCATTGCTCCCAAAATCCTCCTCATACACCTAATAAATTAAACACATCGTACAACTAATATATCCGAAAATAAATTGAAACAATATAAAAACATGTTTTTTAATACCATTTTTTTTAGAGTGCAAAAGAGTGAAATGGTGGAAGTGAAATGGTGGAAATGAAATGGTGAGTTGTAATCCCAATTTTTTTTATCTATACTAGTTTGTCCGTACGCGGTAATTTATGTGTAGATATTGTTTCGATCCGTATCAAGTAAAAATTTCTTTCAATTGACTAAATATTGCTGACAAGTTACTAATTTTTATAGAAATAAATTTTCGCGTATCTTTTGCTAAATCTATGTCCATTTTTTGTACAATTGAATTGTTCAATCCAATGGCGGATATGGGGGTGGGCCTAGGGAGGCACGTGCCCACCCTGCATATTTAGTATAAAGTTTGAGATTTTCTACGTGGTACCCCTATATTTTTCACTTTTCTACATGATACCCCTACGTTTTCTATGTTTATACATGTTACCCATGAAGTTTACTATTAATTTAACTAGCGTCCCGAAAGTGTTTTTCCATCAAGTTTTGTCGTTAGATTATGTTTTTAGCTTAGGATTAAGACTTCAAAATCATTTAACTTAGATAATTAACAAGTAATTGAACTTAATTTAAGTGTTATCATTTGATTTGGCAATATAACGTCAAAAATATAATCCGTCTAGATTCAGAGTATAACTGCAACACGTACAAAATTGTTAGTTTAAGTTCAATTATCGGTTAATTAGGTATGTTAAATGACGTTTAACTTTTAATCTTGAACATAAAAAGGTAATTTGTTGCCAAAACTTAACGGGAAAAAAAGTTTAGGGGTGCCAATAAAGATAATAATAAAGTTTAGGGGTACCAAAGAAACTTTTAGTAAAGTACAAGGGTACCATATATACATGTAAAAATTGTAGAGGTACAAGGTAGAAAAGTAAAAAGTTCAGGGGTACCACGTAGAAAATCCCATAAAGTTTTATAAGGCCATCATTTTATGCATCATATATGAGTTGTACAGTTGGTAAGGGCTTGATGGTGTTGCTTTGACAACCCAAATTCGATCCTTGTATACTGCATATTTACCCTTACTTTTTTTATTTTGTTTTAACTTATTATTACTACCACCGACCCATTCAATCCATCGGTTTGACTCTTAATTGCGGAGTATATTCATTCTTATATTTCATATTTTTGAGTATTTCACTCCATACATTAAGGTGCTAAATTAAGGGTACGACTTAGGAGCACCAATGTCATTTCACGAACAACACTTAGTACTCATGTTTCGTACAGTACATTTTTCATTATTCAATGATGAAAAAATTCATAAAAAGTACTTCCTTCGGTCACTATTTTTTGCTCCATTTCAATAAAATACTCCTCATAAATATTGAGGTAATGCAACAAAAAATAGTGATCAGAGGGAGTAATTTCTTTTGCATTTTTTTTATCATTATTAGATAAATTCTAATATGGTGGATAATTTATCGGGCAAAAAAAAATCGGTGCCTACCCTAGACCAAAATCTTGCATCCGTCCCTGGTTCAATCTCGGAATCGAGTGGACTAATTAACATTTAGCCAAGATCAACTCATCTATTAATTGGATTGTGTAGATGTCCCTGTTTGATTGTCGCGAAACGGGACATGGACTATAGAACCGAGAGGGACAAGCAACAATAAGAACGGGCAGCAGCAGTGCAAGAAGACCGAAGGCAACATAGAACCGCTGAAGAACAGCAGAACAGCGGACAACCAAAAAGGCAACAGGGACCGAAAGGCGACAGCGGACAGAAACCGAGTAATACAATTCGGGACAGAAACAGAAGACGAAACCAGAAGCAGGAAGAACAGTGTCGTGGTATGGAGACCACTGACTTGAAAACTATATCGGCGCGACTCCGGTGGTTATCGCCTACAGTGCCGGTAGTTCCCCAAGGTGAACACTGCAGTTCAGAATCTCGACCACTCGAGGTTCAGAACTCTGGAACGACAGACTACAATACCCAGGAACGGAATGTAAGAAGATAGAACAAGAGGGAGAAGAGAAGATGTAATTGCTATGTTTGTTCTGTGTATGAAGTGACCAGCAAAGTCGGTATTTATAGGTGCAAGAGGAGCCTACCAGCTCCAAAAAATCAACCGCAGTAAAGGCCATTAAAGACGTAATCAAGGCCTTAAAAACACCATTAAAACTGTAACAGCTCTCTTTGACTGGAATAAATCACACATACAAATGAATCTGGACAAGGCCCAATGAACATAGACAAATAAAACGTAAGGAAGCCCAAAAGGGTAAAAGTCGGGCACAGCCCGCACCGCAGGTGCTCCACCCAAACCCAAACTCGAGCCCGAGACCGAGTCGGGTCGGGCCGCACGCGCGCGTGCGTGTTGTCCAAAGCAGCCCAACATCACCCTTCACCATAAAAGGCCCACTCCACTTCACACTTGATAGCCCAAGAGAGGAGTAGACTTATAAGGACCTCCTAAGTTTAGTATTCTTCCTATGTGGGATGGAATAAGAGAAGTAAAAACAACTACTCCTCTTGCCATCTACCAACAATCCCCCACAGATGGCAAAAGGAAAGAGAAAAGAAAAGAAAACATAAGTTCCTGGGTAAGGAAGGGTTGGATACTTAGACGTTCAATGTCTTTCGACTTGAATTGACGTTTTAGTGAGGTGAGACAACAACTTACTTACAACCAGTGAATATCTTTCGATTTGAATTCCTAATTGAGCTTCGGTTGAGACCCCCACAACACATATCATACCTTCAAAAGTTTGTTGTTCCGCAATTTCAAAGTGCAACGCTTTCAAAACCATGCTTTTACCTTGGTTTTAGTGAGTGTTCTAGTGAAATTCACACTCTCCACTAGATGGTGAAAGGACCATTACACACACGTAGGTGGCTTAGTGCTTCTCAATAGCACATCTCATGTAAGCCATTAAGGACATAAGTCCAACCTTTATTCACTCACACAATCCATCAAGTGCGTCTCAAAGCACCACCAAAATTGGCTATAGATCATGTATCGTCATAGGAATGTAAGTTTTGAGCCCATCAAGATTCATACTCTAATCTTGACTCAAGGATCTCAGCCCCATTCCCCTCGACGAGTCGAGAACTACTCTTCTCGGTAATCCTTTTGTGAAAGGATCTGCAAGATTGCGTTCAGACCTCACATAGTCTATTGCAATCACTCCATTTTTCAGGAATTATTTCACCATAGCATGCCTGATTCGGACTTGTCTTTTCTTACCATTGTAGACATCATTCTTAGCAATGCTGATGGCTGCTTGGCAGTCACAGTATAAGGAGACTGGTGCAACCTGTCCCCATGTTGTGTGTCAAATTTGGACCATTTTTCCTCCCATTTAAGCCCGTTTTTCCTCTGTTTTGCGAGAATAGAGTGCGATTATCGCCATATTTTGAGTAATTCTCGCATTAGAGTCTCTCTTTTACATTTTACGTGTTTTTGGTAGTTTTCTATCTATTTTGATAGGAATTTTGACCAAAAACGTGTCCGAGCTTCTATGAGCATGAAAGAGAGGGATACCGTCTGAAAAGCAAAGCACACAACTTAAAATCCAAAGTCCAAACCCAAGAGGTGAAACCTTGAGCGAAAAGAAAAAACTATAGTTCAAATGAATATATCTAGAGTTCTAGACCTCGGATCGAAGCATTTCCAGTTGGAGGTGAAAGCTTATCCTCTTAGCTTTCCAACGACATATCACACGCCCCAATCGGAGTTCAAACGAGAGAGTTATGGCCCTCTGAAGTCACAGGGTGAAATTTCACCCGATAAGAATTTGACCGGGCGAAATTTCGCCAGACGGTGTTCCTCCCTAGATTGCCATTTCGGACAAAAAAGTTCACCGGGCGAAATTTTACCCTACGAGATTTTGACTAGGCGGAATTTCACTCTACGAGATTTTGACCGGGCGAAACTTCGCCCGACGGTATTTCGGCTATATTGGAGAGAATCCGCAGGGCAAAACTTCACCCTATGAAGACTCAAAGGACAAAGTCTCACCCAAAGGGTAGAAGTCGCACTAATGGGCAAGGATTGAATTATGGGCTTTAAGATTGTGTGACCCACCCATTAAGGGCTTAGTATATATATTAACCCTAGGTTTTCATTTTCAATTTCTGCCTTAAGTGTGCCTCCCTCTTTAGGGTAGGGTAATTAGTAGATCTCCTTAGTAGTAGTAGTAGTAGTAGTAGTAGTAGTAGTAGTAGTAGTAGTAGTAGTAGTAGTAGTAGTAGTAGTAGTAGTAGTAGTAGTAGTAGTAGTAGTAGTAGTAGTTCACATAGTAGAAAAACTTCATTGATCTAGAAAACTTTCTTAGTTTAGATTAAATCTACTCTATAATTTGCAATCAAGTTATGATCTTTGTTGAAGATTTGGGTTTTATTTTGAAGATTGAAAAGTATTGCAAGGATTGGTGACGAGTTCTTGTATTATCCCTTTCAAGATTCAATTTTTACGTAATCTTCATCTTCCCCTTTAGTTCTCTCCATAATTGGTAGTCTCTTTCTTCTCTCTCTCTCCATTAATTAGTTTATGTTTATCTTTCTCCTTTGTTAGTTTTTCTATAGTTTGTGTGGTAGTTTATTTCTCCTCCTTAGTGTTTTGATGTTCTCCATTATGAATAGTGAGTAGATTTCTTGTTGGGGAATTTAGGGATGAGGACTCGGATTATTTGAATTGAGAGATGTTGGTGGGTTGTTTGCTTGTTGATTTATCAATTTTGAGGTTTTTGTGTCTTTGTTGACTTAGAGCGTACGGCTAGGTCGACCTCGACTCACTCTTACCAATATGGGGAAACTCGGGGTAGGAGTTACCTTGACTTGAGACTTACTCTTTCGCCATGAAAGCGGGTATAGGTGGGTTGGGTGAAGAAACCGGAAGGTGACATTCTCCCTTATCAACGTTGTGACTAAAACTCGATTCTGAGATTCTTAGACCCCAATTTCCAAATCCCGACTCTCCCCAACGCCTTCCCCGTTATCGTTTCTAGCCGGCCGTCTAACTCGCTAGCATTAGTTCAACTCCTTCTTGTCTCAAAACCCCTATCTCAACCCCAATCACAACCAAACATTAGACTTGACGGACATCACTTAAACGCCTCCCTGTGGTTCGACCTCGACTTGCCGCTACTAAACAGTAGTAAGTTGGGACTAAAAATATTGTTTGCATGCGTGTCAGCGACAGCGCACATCAAAATGGCGCCGTTGCCGGGGAGGCGGCAATTAGTTAATTGATTAAGTCTCTGTTTTGATTGTGTTTGGTTAATTGTTTTTTTTCCTTCCTCCTACCCTAGTGCCATTAGGTGCTAGGAGGCTCATCGTTTGTTAAGTTTTTGCTAGGTATACTTTTGATTTAGGTTGCTTGATCCCCATTCGGAGAACAAGTCGCTTGGAAATATTGTGGACCGAAGCAACAACTTGATATTGTGATCTTCCACCCATTTCTGCATTCCTCCACACCCCATCTTTGTTCAACCAACATCCATGGATTCAAGTATGGCTACACTTGGGTCCCATTCTCAACAATCCATTAAAGAAATTTTGGTTGTAAATCAATTCAACCAAAGTTATTCTTATTCTCAAGGACCACCTCAAACTAGCTATGGTCCTCCTTTTGGAATCTATCCTCCACATAATCAAGGTCATCCAAGGCATTCTCAAGGACTCTTTCAACCTTTTTATAACATTCAACAAACGATCAAGTATCTATTGGAAGAAAATGCATCAAATCGAGCCAGACTTGAAGCTGTAGAGGCACGTGCCGCCTCGCAAGCTCGATTTTCTTATAAACCGACCAATTCTTCCAATCAAGCATCCGTGAATGTTATTAAGGTATTGAGCATAAAGGGACCGGTGGAACCCTTTGATCCACAAACTTTTACGTCTCATCCCTTAGTCAATGAATTCGGTGAGAATGTGGTCAAGGGTGTAACCGAAAGACGGAAAAGAGATCCATTCAAATACCTTGTAGGAGACCTTACCTACATCATTGAAAAGTTTCCAATAGAAGACATGAGCTTAATCTCCAGAACGGAAGTACCACCCTTGAATGATAAGCCTCAAAACCCCTCAAATGGTCAAGCTATGGAGCAAATAACCTTCACCAATTTGATAGAGAATTTAGAAACTAGTCCCTCCATGCCAACTCCGACCGAGTATATGAGGGACATGATCTTGAATTTTACCATGAAGAAGGAAATTCCAACACTACCTAGGGTAACCCCGAAAATTACCATTCCTACTAAACTTGGTGACCCCGGTAGCTTCTCCATACCTTGTTCGATCAACGATGGCATTTTCCTTGTACTTGGTCAAGCTCTCGAAGAAGAAGTTATTAATGAGTGGGGGATGCTACCGGAGGTAGCTCGCCTTATGGGTTTGCCAAGGCCAAAGAAAGAGTGTATGATGATTGGTGGCGTTATCTTCAAGAGTAAGAAACATGGTACTCCAGGTTGCTTCCCAAGCAACCCCGACTAAGCCCAAACGATTTGATTTGGTTTGGTGGTGTCCATAATAACCACCTTGTAAATATTTATATATTCTTATCTCCTTTTATTTTCCTCGAACAATAGCTTTTGGTTTTTCCTTTGGAGCCTATTTCTTATGGCACTTGCAGGAATTATGAAGATTTCTTTTGGAGTTTTTGGGATGTTCTACAATGATTATGAGAGTTTATTTCCATGTATTTAATACATGGATTGAGAAGATTGGTATTATCGAAGAGTTGAGGTTGGTTTGGACCAAGTCAAGGAGAATTTTCGCAGCAAAAGGCTAATATTTAGTGGAGAATCTCACCGGGTGAAATTTCACTCGGTGGAATTGTGGCCCGAGATCCGTCGGGTGAAACTTCACTCGATGGCAATTTTGCTAGAATTACTGGAATTGATGGAAAACCCGTCGGGTGAAATTTCACCCGGTGGAATCTCACCGGGCAAAATTTCGCCCGACGGTAAATTTATTTTGCGACTTAGGAATTGACGGAATTCCGCCGGGTAAAATTTCACCCGGTGGAATCTCACCGGGCGAAATTTCGCTCGACGGTGAAATTGTGCGCGATTAACGAGAAACGGTCCGAAGACCGTCGGGTGAAATTTCACCCGATGGTGACCACCGGGTGAAACTTCACCCCGCGTCACCCTTGTACCCCAAACACCCTTCTTCTTCCTCATATCACCATTTTCCCTATCTCTCTCCTCAAATAAACCCCAAAAACCCCCAAATCCTATCACCCTAAATCCATTCTAATCACCCAATTTCTTCACTAAAAATTAATCCAACCCCATATTCTTCATCCTTATCGAATTCCTATCATCTTTTAGGAATTCTTTTTGAGAAATCTTCACAATTTTTGACAACCGCATACCCTAAACCTCCATCACCATAATCACCCACCTCAATCATCAAATATGAAGAGAATAAAGCAAACTGCAAGGAAGAGGTTATCAGCTATGCTCAACCGCCATTCGGGTTTGACGTCCTCTTCTCGCTCCGACGAGCCGACCGAGGCCCGGGACGAATCTGTTCCGAGGTCCGTTCAAGCACAAGGCTCCGTCTTGCGCGATCAACCTGTTGTGCTAGAGATACGTTACCCTCCTATTCGTCGTAATTTCTTGCATCCTGGCTCTGGTGTTTGTTTCACTAAGTAAGCTCAGCTTGAAAAATATGAGAAATTCTAGAATTTTAAAATTGAGCCAACTCGTTGGGCTGCTGGAGATGTTCTTCAGCGAATGGGTATTGAACCGCAGGTCCGAGTAATGTGCCAAAATCTCGGACTGATTAGATTTTATATGTCAAAAGAGGAAACTTTTCAAAAACTCACTTGTGAATTTTTCGCAACTTTTGAGTTTGGTGGTGGTGACGACCCCATCGTTACTTTTTAGTTGCGAGAAATTCAGTATGTTTTCTCGAGAGATTTTGGTACATTGCTTGGTTTACCCACTTCAGTTTTAGGAGGGCCTCGGGCGGGGCAAACTAGGGATGAAAAAATTGCCCGTGATCGGTTTAGGTTTAAAATTGCCCGCCAAAGGACCTTCAAAGGGGGTAAGATGCGTTCATTCTCCATCAGGAACCCCATCCTCAAATATTTGGCACGTATCATAGCCAATTCTTTTCTGTCGACCTATGATACACACCATAACTGTAGTGCCATTGCTGTGAAATTGTTAGAGAATGCAGTTCTGAATAGAGACCCTTCTATTGACATGTCTGAGGCCCTAGCTACGCATTTTGCCCAGGTTGCAAAGGGCAACCGCAAGAATATTTCTTGTGGTGGGGTAGTCACGATGATAGCTAGAGCCTTGAACGTGGACTTTAGTGACTTAGCACCAGTAATCGGAGTTGGGATTTACTTAGATGAAACCTATTGCTCTTTTCTTGTTTGGCCCCAAAAAGGAGATTATAATAGTTTGTTTCTGTATAAGATTACTGAGTTTTGAGTTATTGAAATGCCTAACCCCGATTGGGTGAGGCTTGATGTTGAGGAGAACTTCGACATGCCGAAAAGGTCAGGGGAGTACATTCGGGATAGCACCCGTGGTAAGTTCTATCAAGTTAATTACCCTGATGGACCTCTTGACTTTGGTGATGATGATGTCGAGGTAGTAGATGTGTCAGAGGAGGAACCGGGAGACGAAACCTTCCGGGATGAGGGTCAGAGAACATTACCGTCTTCAACCCATGGATCATATTCCTCCCGTTAGACCGAACCGCAGACCTCACAGTTCTTCACCCCCGACTTTTCTGACTTCACCCCTGCACCGACAGTCCGCTTTCACCCAGTCTACCCCTGGTTTCTAGGAGGACGTTAATATGAGTCCTCCGAGACACTCTTCGTTCTTCGGATCGGAGGGGTTTTATAACCAATGGGGAGAAGTCTATGATCGTACACGTCAGACTTGGGAGAACTCGACCGCTTCCCTCAACTTGGCCAAAAGTGCTTATAACGTAGCTCGGGATGCGCGCGATACTGCGCATGACTCTTACACCTACTCTAGAGATAGTTTTGAGTACGCCTGGAACAGCTTCGAGATGGCCAGGGACGCCGCTAGGGATACCCAAGCAGCGAGGTTGACAGCGGAGGAGAACCAGAGGATGTTGTAACAGCAACAACACTATTTTGATCAATTTTTTGGTATGCCTCCGCCTAGGTCTTACTACCCACCACCTCGTCCCCCGGGTCCTGCATGAGTGGTTGAGTGTTGACAGTGTTAGTGTGGGGGGGTGTCGGGTGTCGGTCGTCGGTAGTCATATTTCTCCTGTTCTCAGTCATTTTTGCCAGTTTCTGCTGCGCCAGTTTTGGCATTTGGTGATTATTGATTGGTTATTGTTGTGATAGTACTTTTGTTGGTTTGAGGAAGTTGTCAGACCCTCCGTGGCCCTACTTGGGTCGTTACAAACGTGAGGTTTTATGCAGGTGGCCTTGATGAGAGAAGGACCTGATTCTTGCTCCCGGTCTTAGGTGAATTGATCACACCAAGACCATTTCAAAAATCCAAATTTTTCTTTTGATTTTTCCGATTCGCGTGGAATCGGAGCAAGGTGATGTGATTACACCTAGACCCGCCACCTTCTTTTCTTTCTTTTATTTTAACTTACTTAATTTTGAAAAACACAAAAAAATTCGAAAAACCATAAAAATTCAAAAAGATTTTCCAATTTTCCTCCTTTTCTTCTTTTTCGATTCTTCCTCTATTCGTGAATTGAGGACAATGCACAGTTTTAGTGTGGGAGAGGGATCTACTATCCCTTTCTTCCTTTTCTTTTTCATTTTTCCTTTAAAAAATCAAAAAACCCAAAAAAATTTCCTTTTCCTCTTTATTTTAGTTTTCTTTTCTTTATTTTATTTTTTGTGTCACTTGTATTGCCTTGCATTCTCCTTCTTGTAGGTACACCACCAACCATTTAGCATGAGTACGTAAGGTAGCGAAAATGAAGACCGCTTGGTAATATCTTCTACCTTCGTTTTATCCCTTTCTCTTAATGTTTGGGAGTGTGGGCATATATGTTAATTGGAGGTTCACTTGGTGAACATTTTGGAATTGGTGGTTGTGGATTGTGTTGACTTGATGGAGTTTGGAGTGTTTGGCTATATTTGTGTGTTTATTCTGTTTTTCTCGTGTTTTGTTCTTTTCGTGTTTTTTTCACTTTTGTATAGTTTGTCTAGGTGAAGTTTTTGAAGACCCGATTTTGAGTTTAGGCCGAGTGTTTATTACTCCCTTGTTAGGAACCCTGGCCTTTTTTTATTTTTGGACATGACTCTAGTAGAATGACCTTGAACCAATTTTTGCATTGAATTTTTACCATGAGTCCATCTTTTCTACTAGGAGTCTACATCAGGATTTGCATTTGACCACTTGACCACCCATGGAGTGATAAGGCCTTGGTTACCGTTTCCCGTTCTCTTAGGTGACCTTACTTGAGAAGTCATTTTTTTAGTCCAAATTTTCATCTTTTTGTGGGTTTGGAGGGGGTGCACACCCGACTAGCCTATTTCTCTACCATTCATCCACTTCCACAAATAAGTTTGCAAAAACATGCTTCACCTAGAATCTCAAATGTACCATCTAGCCAAATATGGGCTACTCAAAAGAAAAAGGGAAAAATGAAGAAGAAGGGCATTAACAAAAAAAAAGCCCTTAATCGAAATAATGGGGAAAGAAAGAAAATCGAAAAGAAATTCAAAATCTCAAAAATCGTTCCTAAACCCCAAATAATCCCTTGGTCGATTATTTGTCGTAAAATGCCTACTAGAGAACCGAGTCCCGAGGAGGGAAAATAGCAGTGATTAGTCGATCCTTACCATTTTGCAAACACTTGTCCACTTTTTGTTTGGTCTAATTGGCTTTCTCGAGTTTGGGACGACCCTCTAGGCTTAGTTTAGGAGACGGGATAACACTTACCTACAGTGCTTACTAACTCCATGGTTCTCACTTATCCACTTCATTTATCGTTTTATTGTAGGCATCTTTAGTGGAATTAGAAGGGCCTTGGTAAATTTTCAATGTTTTTATTGTTTGATTGTCATCCTATTAGGATTTTGTCCATGACAATTTGGGTGACTAACTTGGTAATGTTCTCGCTTGGCTTGAGTTTAAAAATCGGTGCTTTCTCCGCCGCTTCGATGAGGGACTCGGCGATTTATTTTCTCTTTGGTTGCGACTATCTTTTTGTGTGTCTTCTTTGTTTTATGTGTTTGTGTGTGTTAGTCGCATGCCCAATTTTGAGCAAGCCCCAACTTGCCTTGCATGGGAGTACTCTACCTCATGGGTATTTCGATGTGAGTTGAAGGGACGGAGTGGGCCCAATTTTGAGCAAGCCCCAACTTGCCTTGCATGGGAGTACTCTACCTCATGGGTATTTCGATGTGAGTTGAAGGGACGGAGCGGGCCCATTAATTGCCCCGTATCGGCTTAGCATAGTCTAGCTTAGTAGTAGTAGCTAATTTCTTTTTGGGTCTTTGCTCGAGGACGAGCAACGGTTTAGTGTGGGAGAATTGTTGTGTGTCAAATTTGGACCGTTTTCCCTCCCATTTAAGCCCGTTTTTCCTCTGCTTTGCGAGAATAGAGTGCGATTATCGCCATATTTTGAGTAATTCTCGCATTAGAGTCTCTCTTTTACATTTTACGTGTTTTTGGTAGTTTTCTGTCTATTTTGATAGGATTTTTGACCAAAAACGTGTCCGAGCTTCTATGAGCATGAAAGAGAGGGATACCGTCCGAAAAGCAAAGCACACAACTTAAAATCCAAAGTCCAAACCCAAGAGGTGAAACCTTGAGCGAAAAGGAAAAACTATAGTCCATTGGGCATCTTCACCGGAGAGGTCGAACTTCAAATGAATATATCTAGAGTTCTAGACATCGGATCGAAGCAATTCCAGTTGGAGGTGAAAGCTTATCTTCTTAGCTTTCCAACGATATATCACACGCGCCAATCGGAATTCAAACGAGAGAGCTATGACCCTCTGAAGTCAAAGGGTGAAATTTCACCCGATGAGAATTTGACCGGGCGAAATTTCGCCAGACGGTGTTCCTCCCTAGATTGCCATTTCGGACAAAAAAGTCCACCGGGCGAAATTTCACCCTACGAGAATTTGACCGGGCGAAATTTCACTCTACGAGATTTTGACCGGGCGAAACTTCACCCGACAGTATTTCGGCCATATTGGAGAGAATCCGTAGGGCAAAACTTCACCCTATGAAGACTCAAAGGACAAAGTCTCACCCAAAGGGTAGAAGTCTCACTAATGGGCAAGGATTGAATTATGAGCTTTAAGATTGTGTGACCCACCCATTAAGGGCTTAGTATATATATTAATCCTAGGTTTTCATTTTCAATTTCTGCCTTAAGTGTGCCTCCCTCTTTAGGGTAGGGTAGTTAGTAGATCTTCTTAGCAGTAGTAGTAGTAGTAGTAGTAGTAGTAGTAGTAGTAGTAGTAGTAGTTCACAAAGTAGAAAAACTCCATAGATCTAGAAAACTTTCTTAGTTTAGATTAAATTTACTCTATAATTTGCAATCAAGTTATCATCTTTGTTGAAGATTTGGGCTTTATTTTGAAGATTGAAAAGTATTGCAAGGATTGGTGACAAGTTCTTGTATTATCCCTTTCAAGATTCAATTTTTATGTAATCTTCATCTTCCTCTTTAGTTCTCTCCATAATTGGTAGTCTCTTTCTTCTCTCTCTCTCTCTCTCCATTAATTAGTTTATGTTTATCTTTCTCCTTTGTTAGTTTTTCTATAGTTTGTAGGTTTTTGTGTCTTTGTTGACTTAGAGCGTACGGCTAGGTCGACTTCGACTCACTCTTACCAATATGGGGAAACTCAGGGTAGGAGTTACCTTGACTTGAGACTTGCTCTTTCGCCGCGAAAGCGGGTATAGGTGGGCTGGGTGAAGAAATCGAAAGGTGGCATTCTCCCTTATCAACGTTGTGACTAAAACTCGATTCCGAGATTCTTAGACCCCAATTTCCAAATCCCGACTCTCCCCAACGCCTTCCCCGTTATCGTTTCTAGCCTTAACCGTCTAACTCGCTAGCATTAGTTCAACTCATTCTCGTCCCAAAACCCCCATCTCAACCCCAATCACAACCAAACACTAGACTTGACCGACAACACTTAACCGCCGGAAATGTTAACTGCGGTAGCCCGCCAGGCTTTGTACTGGTCCACAGACCAACACGAGTCCTTTCCAGCACATTTTGTGCTCACTCATGAGCATCCCGAAAACCTTCCCAGGAGGTCACCCATCCTAAGATTGCTCCCAGTCAAACACGCTTAACTGTAGAGTTCTTATCATGGGCAAACCAGAAAAGAAAGTGCACTTTGTTGATATGAGTAGTACTTCAAATCCCTTTAAGCAAAGCTTCTAAATAGGACATCTTCAATCAATGTGGGGTGTTTCAATATTGTAACACCCGCTAATTTTCTATGTGTTATTATCTATTCCGTTATGACTCCGTCATAACTCTGTTATTTTTCTGCCTTCAGTTTCCTTCATTTTCAAGCTTCATAATATTTTTGAGTCTAATATTATTTATTTCATTAAAAGATTTTAAATATTTTATTTTTCTATGATAAATCTATTTATTAAATTTTCATCGCAAACTATTTGCTTATTTCGCGAAGAATCCCATTTTTGTACGAACTATCATTTTAAGCTTGGATATGGGTTATTTATTTGTCTAAAACGGTCCAAACACGTTTATATGATATTTTCAACTAAGAAATATTTTTATTTATGAAAATTTAGCCATTAATGATTTTATTACGAAGTTTCGTAAATAATTATTTTCCAACGCGAGGTTTACTCTAATTGCTTTGAAATACCTTTAATAATTTTACGATCATTTTTTTTATCAACCTAAAATTATTTTTGGACCCCTTCCCACCATTTTGGACCGTGACCCCCCATGTTACACTACTACTACATATTTTTACAACTTATTATTTTTATGTTTTTAAGAGAACAATTATTTCACAAGATATTTTTACCATGTTTTAATGTGATGGTTCATGCAAAAACTTTTCAACATCCACATACATCATTTTGGCCAAGTTGTGTAGTATACATGTACCTTGTTTTCATCAATTTTAAGAGCTTCATTTATGCTTAATCCTTTCACCTTTTTTTTTTCTCATTCAATTTACATCAATTTTAATCAAGGCAAATACCTCCTCTTTTTCTCTCTTTTGATTCATGAAATCTTAATTTTTCAGCAGCCATTTCTGGCCAGAAAACTGTCTTCAAGCATCGCCTTCCGTCTCCTATTTTTCTCTTATTTCGATCCTCTTTTCGTCTCATTCGTTAAGGTATTAATCGATTTCATTTTCAATCGTTATACACCTTGTTTTTCCAGCGATCTTATGGTATTTTCATACCATGGATTTCATGTTTTTGTAGTATTTTTTGGAGGATCCGGAAGCGGACGAATACATCGTCGACTCGAACTTAGATTAGAGGTAACATCGACGTTACTCGGTATTGCATGATTTTAATTGTGTAATTGCATGTATATTTTTTATATTTCATTTTTGATAATATATGTATGTCATATAATCTGGAAAAATTTTAAAAGTTGAAAATTTGTATGTTTCGGTATTTTTATCGCTTTTACGAGATTAACGATTAAATCGTCATATTAATTTGTAAAATCGTAATATTCGGCCTAAACATGTAATATATGTTTATATTCTGGAAAAATGTTGTTTTTGATGATTTTTAATAATTTAGTATTTTTCTGATATTTTAGTTATCGATTATTGAATTATTACCGTTTACGGACAAAAACAATTAAAAGCCGATTTTTAGTTCTAGTACTTAAACATTTTATTTTAATCTGATTTTTGACGTGGTGAAACTTTCTGATGAAATAGAATTTTCTGAATTGTTTCATAATTTTTTGGAATTGTTAAGTGGATGAATTAATTAATCACTTTAAATCATCGTTTATCGTTAAAACCATGTTTGTCGTTTAAATTCTCGATTTCTGGTCTTTGGTTTAAATCTGGAAAATTTTTGATTCTGATGATTTCATATTAAAATGTAATTTTATGATTTTTAGTGCTTTAATAAAATATTAGGAACGATAAGTGTTATTAATGGTATCGCTAATTGTGAAAATGGGTTTAAAAGACGGTTTTAACGAGATTTATTAAATCTGGAATTTTTGGAAATCTGGAAAAATAGTATTTTCTGGAAAATCATGATTTTTAAGCTTAATAATAATTTCTGGATATTAATACTTAAATCGTTTTGTAATTACTATTTTTATTAATCGTTATTGTCGAGGTTAGACGATTAACGAGAAAACGCTTTAAAAACCGAGATTTAGGATTCTGGAAAATTTTCTTTTCTGAACAGAGTGTCCATAAATATATTTTAACTATTTTACGTAATTTTTGTACTATTTATTAAAGTCTTTAATTAATAAGTATTGATTTTCGGACAAATTGTGATTTATCGTTAAAATGCTTCGTCTTACCTAAAAGAATTATTTTTCCAGCAATTTTGAAAGTATTTAAATCTGAAACTTTAAGAGTTAAATCATCCCTTAACATACTCTAAATATATTTGTTGGTTTAATTAAATAAAGACGTCCAAATATTTAATTTGATGTTTGCCGTAAAATCCTATTTATAATTTTATTGTCGAAACTAATAATAATTAGGGAATTTTAGCTTTATAACTTTTGAAAACACCTTAATTAGTAATATTAAAATGTTTAAGACATTTTTAATCATTTTATAACGCTTATACGATATTTTAATAATTTCATAAAATTAAATGTTCACTTTGGTAATTAATATCATTAAGGCCGAAAGTATTAGTTTTATAAATCTATATCGTTTACTAAAAATGTGATGTTAGTATAAACTAATATTTTCGCTAATTTGATATGATGCTATTTTTGGTAAAGTTTCTAAAAATAGAAGTTTCCTAAAATAGAAAGTTTCCTCTTTTGGAAAGTGATTTCTTTTTCTTTTGTTCTCTTATTATTTATAATGATTATATCTTTTGAATATCGATAATGGCTTTGTTTTGGAGTTATGAAATAAGGATAAGTGTGGGGTTAGAGTAATACAGTCTAGGATGTACTGTTTTGCCATCAACTATAAGGCTGGTGTATCCATTTGGGATGCATTGGTTGTTGAACTGGATACATTTGGTGTCCAGGAGTATATGTGCATTGTGCCCTTAAGCTAGATATCGCATCGTGTTAGTCGCCGTCAGTTGAACTGGATACATTTGGTATCCAGGAGGGGTGTATATTACTTAAGCTAGGACCTCGCATGATAAGTCGACGTCCTATTATGGTTGAGTTGCCTAGTTAGAGACCTTGGATCTTCGCTGCGTGTGAAGTTGGTGTCTGAGTTCTTGAAGCTAGTTTTTAGTATATCCCTAGTGAAAGTCTAGCCTTGTGCACACTAACCGAATATCCATAACGCCATTTTGAATATTTTTATTGTTATCGATATAAATTGGTTTGCAGGTTGACAAATATTTTTATGTTTCTTCGGAAATCCTTTTGATTATTTTGTTTTACGCTAAAGCTTATTTTAATATGACGTTTTACTGTTTTCCTTTTTACTATTTTTTCTATAATAGTAATTACAGTTTTAAATCCTGTTATACGGCTGGGAGAACGTTGGCGTTGCTCCCCACTGATTGTGGCTGTTATGTTTTAACATGGCAGGTATACGTGTTCCGGGTGTGGGCTAGCGAGCAGTGTGGATCCTGCTTATTTATTTTTATAATTATGTCCTATGGATTATTCAAACCCTTTTTGTGGATTGTTTTAAATTTTGGCCATTTTATTTAAGGCCTATTGTTTGACTTTACCATTTTAATTTTACTAAGACATAATTACAGTGTGTTTTAATCCCGACTCTACAGTGTTGCCGCCACTGTATCGCGTTAGATTTTCTAGGGGATTACACATCACCCCTCCCCCCCCCTCCCCCACACTGGTATGTCGGCTAGTAAGTTTCTCAACCAATCTGCTTCTTGACTTGTCAGCTCAAGAGCAATGAACTCGGACTCCATGGTGGAGGTGGCTATACAAGTCTGTTTCGCAGACTTGCACGATATAGCTCCTCCTCCCAAGGTGAACACATAACCACTTTTAGAACTTGTTTCATCATTAGCTTTAATCCAGTTCGCATCAGTAAATCCCTCTAACACAGCAGGATATTTACCAAAATGTAGACATGAATTAACTGTCCCTTTCAAGTATCTTAGTAAACAATGAAGAGCATTCCAATGTTCATTATCAGGGTTATGTGTATATCGACTTAGCCTACCAACAACTTAAGCAATGTCAGGTCGAGCACAGTTCATGAGAAACATCACACTTCCTATAACTTTACCATACTCTTTTTGGGATACACTCTCACCCAAGTTTTTACACAGATGTATATATACTAGCATCATAAGGAGTTCTAGCGGGTGTAACATCAAAACTATCAAATTTCTTCAACACTTTCTCAACATAATGAGATTGACTTAAGGATATTCCAGATGAGTTTCTGATCAATTTGACTCCAAGAATAACATCAACTTCTCCTAGGTCTTTCATCTCAAAGCGTGACGACAGAAATTGTTTGGTTTTATTTACAACAAATAAATTACTACCAAGAATTAACATGTCATCAACATATAGGCAGATAATCACACAGTCTGATCCAAACATCTTGGAGCACACACATGAATCAGAATTATTAGTTATGTAGCTATCCTCAATCAAAGTGTTGTGAAATTTCTCATACCACTGTTTAGGTGCTTGTTTTAGACCATATAGTGACTTTCTCAATTTACACACCTTACTCTCTTGACCCTTTACCACAAACCCCTCGGGTTGTGTCATATAGATCTCTTCTTTTAGGTCACCATTCAAGAAAGCAGTTTTAACATCAATTTGATGAACAACAAGATCATGAATAGCAGCCAAAGCAATAAGAGTTCTAATGGTGGAAATCTTAGTCACAGGTGTGTAAGTATCAAAATAGTCAATATCTTTCTTTTGTGTAAATCTTCTCACCACAAGTCTAGCTTTGAATCTTTTTATTGTACCATCAGGTCTCAGTTTCCTTTTGAAAATCCATTTACTACTAATGGGTTTACTACCCTTAGGTAAATCTGTCAATTCCCAGGTCTGATTAAATGCAATAGAATCTAACTCATTTTTAATAGTTTCTTCCCAAAAAAAATAGCATCTATGGATCTCATAGCTTCATCATACGTTTTTGGGCCATCTTCTATTAAATAAGCAGAAACGAATTCAAAGCAAGCACAATCACCACAAGCATTTTCAGTTAAGAACGTTGTGATAAAATCATCTCCGAAATTCTTTTCAATTCTAGGCCTCTTACTCCTTCTAGGTTCACTAGCATGATCATCAACAGTACTACTACTAGCATGCATAGAATTATCAACAGGATAAATAGGCATATCAGGCAATTCAGGAGGTGAATCTACAACTTTCTTTAAAGGAAAAACAAGCTCAAAAAATTCGGTATCTCTTGCCTCATAAATAGAACGATCATTCAATGACATGAATCTATAAGCAGCACTGTTTTGAGCATAACCAATGAAAATGCAATCATACGTCTTAGATCCTATAGTAGGCCTCTTAAAACTCAGTAAACCAACTTTAGCCAAACACCCCCACACTTTAAGAAAGCTTAAGTTAGGGGCATAACCCTTCCAAAATTCATAGAGTGTCTTGTCTAATTTCTTATGAGGTACCCTATTAAGAATGTGACAAGCTGAAAGCACTGCTTCCCCCCACATATCGTCAGAAAGGCCATAACTTAAAAGCATAGCATTCATCATTTTTTTTAAGTTCTGTTTTTACGTTCAGCTACTCCATTGGACTGAGGTTGGTAAGGTGGGCCAGACTCATGAATTAATCCATTTTTCTCGCAATAGTCTACTAAGTAATTAGAGCTATATTCACCACCTCTATCAGACCTGACTCTTTTAATCTTTCTGTCAAGTTGATTTTCTACCTCAGCTTTGTATTTGATAAACATCTCTTTAGCTTCACTTTTATTCTTAAGTAAATACACTTTAGTGTACCTTGAGTAATCATCAATAAAAGTGACAAAATAAAATTTACCTCCTCTACTGATGGTAGGGAATTGTCGTGGATCCCTACCAACAAGTAAAACCAACTAATCCTAACTGGGTAGATAGGGCAAGTCGGGTCGAGTCCACGGGGACGGTAAAGAGGGTTTTGACTAAGTTTCTCCTAAGGACTTGACTAGGTCTCAAGGCTAAACTAAGCTAGAACGATAAGAAGGGAATAAACTATGACTAGGGACGAACTAGGTACGACAGCTAAGGCTAAAGGATTCAACTAACTAAAGGAATAATAGCAAAGAAGAAGAGGAAAACAAATAGGAAAAGAACTAGGATTAGGTCGGGTTCAAGGGTGATGGGATGATCAATGGAAAGCAAGAATGAAGGGGTAGTCGAGCTATCTAGGCATAGTCCGGGCTCTCGCTACTTAAACCGACCTAGAGGCTCCTTGCTCTCGCGCAAGAACTCATCCTAGCGACATACAAGACCACAAGGAGAAGGCAAGAAAACATGCATTTTCAACTAAAAGTCATTCAAGCAATTCATCAAACATGTTCTATGCATATAACTAGGAAGCAACAAAAACTTCCACCAACATCTTAAACAAACCCTTAATCACCCATTAAACCACCAAATCCTCCTACTAATCCTAGTAAGAGTACTACTCATACATAACTAAACTAAAACAAACATAAACAAGAGAAATCAACACAAGAACAAGAACATACATAATGGAAAACAAGGATGAACAATGAACAAGATATAAAGAATGAAACTTGAATGATAAAACAAAGATTAAGAGAAGGGAAAAGAGAGATTGTATCAAACTAGTGAAGAGGAAATACTGAAACTTGTAATAATAAGAACACCCAAATACATCAACCAAGGTTGTCAATCTTGGTGGAGATCTTCAAGAATTCCCATAATACAAGAGTTAAACTAAGATTAAGGACTAATTAACGACTAATCTAAGCTAATCTAGGCTAAATAATGTCTAGGGTTTCCTAAGATAGTGTATGGTGCTTAAACAATACAAGGGGAGGGTATTTATAAAGGTTCACGAGCAAAGGAGAAGAAAAGAAGTGACACGGGTCTGCAGGTGGCCAATCTCGGGCGAGAAGAGATGGTCTCGGTCGAGATGGGACCCATCTCGGCCGAGAAGAGATGATCTCGGGCGAGATTGAGCATCATTGGCCCGTCTTTGCTTGTACTCTTCATCTCGGCGAGATGGCCCTTATCTCGGCCAGGATGGGTCTTGTAGGCCTCAAATATGATCTCAAGGGTCCCTACTTGCTTCTCATAGGCTTCTCATCGATTATCGGTGCTCGAGAATGGGTCTTGGGGGCTCGGGAATGGGTCTTGGGGGCTCGGGAATGGGTCCCAATGGCTCGGGATCGAGTCTAAGCCACCGGGTGATCGTCGCTTCTCCTAGTTGGCTCCAAATGTGTCTGAAACGACTCGGAATCGTTCCACCTCTCCAAGAATGGTCTTAGGAACCTAAAATGAACTAGAAGAAGCGTAAGTAGCCAAGAAACCGCTCCAAAGAGCGATTTCACAAGAGAAATCGGAACCAAAACACAAGGAATAAGCACTACAAAACACACTTACCAACTCCCCCACACTTAACCCTTACTCGCCCTCGAGTAAGCACAAACTAACTAAAAACTAAAAGAAACTAGACTACTAATCCGAGCGAGTATTAGCGCACCCTACGCCCTTTTAACTCACGCGAGAACACTTAGAGGAAAAGTGATCTCTGCAAGACAAGTGAGGTCTTTCGACAAAACTGTGGATGCAACCAAAGACAAAAACACACAAACAAACACACAAACAAACACACAAACAAAAAAACAAACACCAAACGGTTGCATCCTAGAAGAAATAAATACTGCTTCCCTCTACAAAGCGGTGAAAAGACACCGGTTAAGGATTCAAGGCAAGTGACAACGTTCCCAAGCTAGCAATACAAACCGAAATGGACAAAACCCTAATAGTATGACGACAAAGCAACAAAAACGTTGGTAACTTACCTAGGTTCCTCCTAACCTTCTAAGAACGTACTACGGGACGATAGGCGGGATGGAAAAAGGATGAACCACGGAGTTAGTCGACACTGTAGGTAAGTGAAGCCCCGCCCCCTTTAGCGATAAGCCAAGAGGGTCGTCCCATGTCCAAAATCGCCCAACTAGTCCAAGTAAAAAGGTGGATAAGGTTGCAAAGTGAGGGAAGACCGACTATTTACCGCTATGACTCGGTCCTTTGGTTGGCTCTTCACAGTAATAGTCGGTAAAAGGCTTACTTTGAGGGGTGAGAATTCTTTTTGTGAGATGATTTTCTTTGGCATTTTTCTTTTGCATTTGGCTTTTGAGTTGCTATGCCATTTCTTTTTCTTCTTTTGTATTGTTGTTTTTCATTTGTTCTGCCTTTTCTTTTTCTTCTTTCTTTTCTTTCTTTCTTTCTTTCTTTTTCTTTTCTTTCTTTTTGACTTGGTTTGCCTTTTGGATAAATTTTGTTTTGTAGGCATTTCTTGCAACCAAGTAAGAAACTTAGACAATTTGCAACGTATTTGTGGAAGTGTGTAGGAGGTAGGGAAATTGGTAAGTCGGGGGCGCAATTTCCCTTCAAACCCACAAAAAGGGAGAAAACTTGGACTAATCAAAGCAATATCGAACAAGGTCACCTAAGAGACAGGACTCGGCAACCAAGGCCTATTCACTCCGTGGGTGGTCATAGTGGTCAAAATGCAAATCCCGTAGTAAATCCATAGTAGACTAGGTGGACTCAAGGTAAAGGACCAACGAAACTATTTATTTAAGGTCATTCTACTAGACTAAAGTCCAAGACTCGATTTATACCACTAGAAAGGGAAAGTAAACACTTGCGCACTAGCCTCAAAACCGGGTTTTCGAAAATCTTTTCTACACTAGACACAAACTACACAACACAAAACAAAGACGCAACAAAAGCGAAAGAAAAAGAGACAAAGACAACAAAGACAAAACAAAACGAAAGAAAGGAAAGCAAACACACAAGAAAAACAAACACCACCCCGAAACATCCAAATAAGCAACCAATCAACCACAAATCTCCAAAAGGCTCCACCCGAGCACACACCATCACACAACATCCTCCAAACTCCACATGAGACAAAGAGGAAAAGGGATAGAATAAAGTTACCGAATGTCTTGAGCTTTCTGAAAATTACGGAAATCAAGGAACCTACAAGGAAATGGGGAGGCAAAACACACAATACAACAAAAATACGACACAACGACAAAAAAAGAAAAGACACAAAAGAAAGTCTTTTTGATTTTTTTATGAAAATTTTCAAATTTTTAGGGTTTTGTAAGATTTTTTGAAAAAAACTACGAAAATAAAACTAAACTACACTAAGATACCGCTCCCTCACACTTAAACCGAGGAATGTCCTCATGCTCGATCTGTAGTGTGTGCGGAGACACTAAAAAGAAAAGAAAAGGGAAAATAAAGCTAAAAAAGAAAAAAAAAATGAAAGTGAAGAAAGGGTAGAATGTGTCCGGCCGGGGTGTAGTCAAGTCACCAAGGGCCGAGACAAGAAAAGATATGGATGGGGGAAGAAATAAAAAGAAGAAAAATAAAAGGAAATGGGAGGGGAGGGCTAGATGTAATCAAGTCACCTAGCCCGGATTCCGCCCGAATCCGACTAACTCCTACCAAAAGATAAAATAAAAGCAAAGAAAAAGTGAAAAGACTTGTAAATTTGGATTTTCGAATGATTCTCGATGTAATCACGTCATCGAAAATCGGGAGCAATAACTACCAAGGCCCCGAGGGCCACCATGCCACAAAAATGGATAAACGGAAGGGGATAAACAAAGAAAGACTAGCAATAAAATACGGAAAAGAAAGTAGAGTCGCCTACCAAATAGTTAGCAACCCAAAAATCTCCATCGTCTCAATGTTCGATATCGGCACTTTGCTTGTCTTCATCATTGTTATTCCTCTTCTTTCTCGATGTGGTCGCATGGTTGAAGTACTAGGCTTGCATTGGTGTAAATGAGGTGAGATTTGAGGTGGAACTCGGCACGTAGTGAAGAGAAGATGAGATGAAGGTGTATAAATGAAGTGTAGTGGTCATATGATAGTTGCAAGGGTAGGTAGGGAGGTTGGGAGGGGGTATAAAGTGGTTGGGTGGGCTCAAATGATGAAGAAGAGGCAAAAAGGGCTGCAGGACACCATCTCGGTCGGGATGGAGCTCTTCTCGGTTGGGATGGTCTCATCTCGGTCGGGATGGTGCTCATCTCGGTCGGGATCGCACGTCAGTATCTCCTGCTTCCATGTCCACTTCATCCCGGTCGTGATGACACCCCTCTCGGTCGGGATGGCCCCTTTCCCGAGCCTTGAAGCCTTCATTCGATACTAGTTCCACCCACAAGACAAATACAACATCGGGATCCAAAATCCCGTCCCCAAAAGCTTACGAAAAGCTCAAAAATCGACTTCCTCTACCAAGCTTCAAGCTTCTATCATCAACAACTCCTCTCAAAACTTCATCTTCACTATCAACCTAACAAGTGAACTCAATAAACACCGTCAAAATCTCTCCCTCACATCGCTCATCAAAATACCAAATGACAAGAATTCCACAATACACACAAATCCTAGAAAAAAAATTCAAAAATAACACAATTACAATCACAAAAACTCAAAAGAAGAGGGAAAGGGGAATATACAACATGACGGTTCTTGAGGAACTCCGTCAAACCTAGGATGGTGGACTTCTCGTTCCTAGCCATAGCCATCAAGGGCTTGGAGGAGCAAGTCAAATGCACGAGCCACATCGTAATGAAGGCTCAAAGAGTGCCCGAGCCAAGCTATCCTCCAAAGCCTCCAAGTCGGAAGCAAGAAGTAGTCACCTAAAGACCCATTGTCATGTCTCATGTGGTCTCCGGGGTCTTTCCATCCAACAAGCTCTATCGACCTCTTCCTCCCTAAGCACCGTCTCCAAACACAAGCAAGCTTCATATACTTCACATGAGGCATAAAAAGCGGTTTTGGCTCCACTTCCTTGTTGCACATCCTCATATCTTCCTCAAGTTGTGGTTCCCCATCTTCAAGTCCCGGAACAATACTTGTCCCCACATCATCTTGGAGGAGAGAATGAAACTTCTACCGGCGGTTTCAATCTCTTCCAAATCATTGCTTTGCTTACTTGCAAGGGGCTCTTGATGTTCTTCCACATTCTCGCACAAGGGCAACTTGGGGTTGTCATTTTCACCCAATGACTTCACAACTCCTACCTCCTCATTCAACTCACTAACCTCCTCCAATTCTTCACCAACAATGCCTTCACCATGGCTCATTTCCTCATTCGTCTCTTCTTGGGTAGACAATTGAGGTTCTTCAAAGCAAGTTTCACTTCCAAAAGGAACTTCTTCGGGGGCTTCATGATTAGGTTGATCCCCTTGCTCAAGTGAGCACCCTTCATCTAGTTGCGACGTTCGGGTTAAAACCATTACGGTTTTAACCGCTAATGCATTTAATCGAGCATCCATCGCCTCGTTTTCCCTTTGATATTGGGCCATGAATTCATCTTGTACCTTTTGCATTTGGATGGCCATTTCTTGTTGGCTCTTTTGTAATTGAAGAATCGATTGATATAACTCCAAGTTGGGCAATTGGTGGTCATTGGGGTCTTGTAAAGCTCCTTGAAAATCTTGATGATGCCCAAGGGGTGGGGCATCATATTGTTGGTAGTGAGGTTGAGATGATTGGTAGTATTGTGGGTTTTGGGGCTCATATTGTGGTTGAGGTGAAGGGTAATATGGTGGGTTTTGGGGAAATTGGCTTCCATGTGAAGAAACATGATGAAACATGGTGGGTTCACAATGATTGCTTGAGTAATAACCACCATGATCATAGGATTGATAAGCATTCACTTGTTGGTAGCCGTTTCCATGTCCTTGAAGCTCATACCCACGGGTTTCTTGATTACCCCATGAAGCTTGATAGTAGTAGGGAGACGTCATGGCATATTCTTGATTCATAGAGTAAGAGGAGTAGCTCATGGTGGCTTCCATGGGTGGGGAGTTTAGATCAAACCTCAGGTTTTGCTCGAAATCTTGGCTTGTACCCGGTTGGAAACCTCTTAATCTAGCAACCGTCCGTTAAAGCGGCTCTGAGTTGTAAGGAAGAGGATGGTGTGGACATGACATAGGTCCACCCCGACGCGGCCACGCGCGGGTTTGGGAAGGCGAATGAATCTCCATGAGATGGTCAAATGGAAATTTAAATCGAAGTCGGAGTCGCCACCGAATTTTATGGTTATTCGGAACCGTTCGAGCCCACTCTATGTCGTAGTGGGCCGTGTACAAAATACGGCCCATTTCCGATGTCAGAGTTTATTGGGCTCGTCCCTCTTGCATATCGATATAGATGCCGACTGAAGCGGTTAATCGTATATTGAATGACTCTCGTTGCCAATGGTTTCGGACATCCGGAAACCACGGTTCTGAGTAAGGGGTGAGGGTACGTGTTGGGAAGTTCACTAAGAACACCCAACCCCGCCCGCACATTAGCGGCCTCTACTAGGATATCGAATGACGTTTTAATGCGCGCGTTAGTAATACGATGAATGATTATGCAAACATTGTTTTCCTAAGCATGTGAGGAATTGAACGGGTTGCTAAGTCGGTTTAATGCATGAAAATTGATTAATGTCAAAGTCAAATTTAACATGTGAGATTCGTTTTAGTATAATAAAACAAATGAAATAAAAAGATGAATTTGCTACAAGATGAACAAACGAGTTAGTATCGATTTGTAAATAATAATAGCAAGAAATAAATATGCGAAATCGAGAAAATAAATATTAATCGAAATCTGAAAAATATTGTTGAAAAGAACGTTGTTTTGCATAAAAAACGAAGTTCGAAAATAATAAAAGAGACGGAAAAGGGCTCGGCATAACAGCCGGCCGCGCGACTCACCCGGGACGCCGGCGGGTCGCGTGGTGGCCTGTTTCGGGTCCGGTTTTCGAAATCTCGAAGTTCGTATTAAATCGCGTACGAACATTGCATGATTCGTACTCGACTCAATATTTTCGATATCCTTTATATTCGACAGTTAACTACGAAATTAATATCGAATATTTAGAATAGTTTTGCAAAGATGTAAATTTTAGAAATCGATCGAAGAATAAATAATAAAACGAACGAAAACGTAAAAAAAGAAGTCCCGGATTCCAGGCCTGCGCGCGAGTCGCCTGGGCATGGCGCGACTCGCGTGCGGGTCTGTCCGTCTTTATATTTTTGTTCGAAAATTGTTATTTTGATGAATCGCGTACAAATTATGAATTAATTCGTATTCGATCCATGTTTTCGATATTCGTCGTATCCAATGTTCGATTATGAAACCGATATTGGATACTTAGAATGAGTTTAAAAAAGGTTTTGTAAAATTGTTTGTTTTGAACGAAAAGTAAAAGAAAAGAATTTTAAATGAAAACGATGTAACGATTTTTGAAATCGTCGAAGTTTTAATGTAATTCTTTTCGATACAATATTTGATTATGGAAAAATCGATATCGTATGTTTAAGAATATTCGTTATGAAAATAGTTTTTCGTTAATAACGATATTAGAAAAATAAAAAAAATGACTCTAGACCCGTAATATAAAACGGACGAAGAGGAGAGAAGGAGAGAAAGGAAGAAATCGGGTTTTGTTGCACCCTCAACCTACATGCTCTTGTCGACTCGGATCGGGGCTCGTCGGAATGTGGCTAGGCACGGGAGCGTCGAGTTTTGGTTCAGCTAGAGGCTTGGTTCGAACGGGTGAAGGTTCGGGTATGGGAACCGGTTTCCTTCGGGTTTGTAACGTGATATTGGTTTCTCGATGCTAAGTATTTATATGTGTCGGGATGCTAGATAACTATTGCTGAAAAATCGTGTGTGTATGTGTGAACTTTATGATTTGATTGCTAATAATCGTTCTTTTTTTGTGTTGGATGCAAGGGGCTATTTATAGGAAATTCCCGACCTTGGCTTGGGAGAGTTTGACTACCGCTTAGGATAGGAAACGAGAGAATTTGAGGGAAATAAGAATTCCGCTTTCTTGTGGAGGAAGAAAGGCAAACCGGTGGATTTGCTCTTGTTTTGGGCTGTTTCGGCCGAGTGTTTTACACTCGGTCGGATGCTCGAATCGGTTTTTGAATAGGACTCCTGTTTGAGCTAGAATTACCGCTTGAGTAAGAAGCTGAGGAGAACGAGAATTCCGTTTTCTTGTGTAGGAAGAAAAGAGAGAAAAAAAACCGGCTGGTTTGGGTACTTGGCCGAGTGTTTCAACTCGGTTGGGTGTTTGAGTCGGTTCTCGGATAGGATTCCTACTCGGGATCGAATTCTACCTTAAACGGAATTGTTTATTATTTTTGTGAATGGCTGATTTTTGTAGAGTTGGAGTGTGAACCAACCGTGTGAGATGTCACGGTGGACTCACGGGTTTCGAGAAATATCTTTGACCGGGTTTTGACTCGGTCGCTAAAAGACGGTTTTACCCCTGGTGTCGGATTCGACCCAAATTAGCGTTATTTGACTCGAAACGACCCACTGGGCCTGAATTTGAGGTTGGTTCTGTGAGATTTGTACTCCTAAAAATGCCTAGGCCCAATATCCATCATTTCGAGCCCATTTCCGAGTACGTTAGAGCATGTTAGCGTCCGATCATCATCGGGTGTTTGTCGGAAACTGCTATAGACACCTGGCGGTCAAATGTGGGTGTCTACAGATGGTCACCACCTCTAGGCAAAAACTGTGGACTAGGAGCAAACGTGAGAAGTCTAACGCTTTTTGGGCACTAGACAAGAAGGACATAAACTTCGCACCCACAAGAAGCAAAGAAAAACAAAGAAAAACTACAAAAACAAAGACAAAGTCAAGTAAATAGGCAAACAAAGGCTAAACTAGCACCGTTCCCGGCAACGGCGCCAAATTAATGGTAGGGAATTGTCGTGGATCCCTACCAACAAGTAAAACCAGCTAATCCTAACTGGGTAGATAGGGCAAGTCGGGTCGAGTCCACGGGGACGGTAAAGAGGGTTTTGACTAAGTTTCTCCTAAGGACTTGACTAGATCTCAAGGCTAAACTAAGCTAGAACGATAAGAAGGGAATAAACTATGACTAGGGACGAACTAGGTACGACAACTAAGGGTAAAGGATTCAACTAACTAAAGGAATAATAGCTAAGAAGAAGAGGAAAACAAATAGGAAAAGAACTAGGATTAGGTCGGGTTCAAGGGTGATGGGATGATCAATGGAAAGCAAGAATGAAGGGGTAGTCGAGCTATCTAGGCATAGTCCGGGCTCTCGCTACTTAAACCGACCTAGAGGCTCCTCGCTCTCGCGCAAGAACCCATCCTAGCGACATAAAAGACCACAAGGAGAAGGCAAGAAAACATGCATTTGCAACTACAAGTCATTCAAGCAATTCATCAAACATGTTCTATGCATATAACTAGGAAGCAACAAAAACTTCCACCAACATCTTAAACAAACCCTTAATCACCCATTAAACCACCAAATCCCCCTATTAATCCTAGCCAGAGTACTACTCACACATAACTAAACGAAAACAAATATAAACAAGAGAAATCAACACAAGAACAAGAACATACATAATGGAAAACAAGGATGAACAATGAACAAGATATAAAGAATGAAACTTGAATGATAAAACAAAGATTAAGTGAAGGGAAAAAAGAGATTGTACCAAACTAGTGAAGAGGAAAGATTGAAACTTGTAATAATAAGAAAACCCAAATACATCAACCAAGGTTGTCAATCTTGGTGGAGATCTTCAAGAATTCTCATAATACAAGAGTTAAACTAAGATTAAGGACTAGTTAAAGACTAATCTACACTAATCTAAGCTAATCTAGGCCAAAGAATGTCTAGGGTTTCCTAAGATAGTGTATGGTGCTTAAACAATACAAAGGGAGGGTATTTATAAGGGTTCACGAGCAAAGGAGAAGAAAAGAAGTGACGCGGGTCTGCAGATGGCCAATCTCGGGTGAGAAGAGATGGTCTCGGTCGAGATGGGACCCATCTCGGCCGAGAAGAGATGATCTCGGGCGAGATTGAGCATCAGTGGCCCGTCTTTGCTTGTACTCTTCATCTCGGGCGAGATGGCCCTTATCTCGGCCGGGATAGGTCTTGTAGGCCTCAAATATGATCTCAAGGGTCCCTACTTGCTTCTCATAGGCTTCTCATCGATTCTCGGTGCTCGGGAATGGGTCTTGGGGGCTCGGTAATGGGTCCCAATGGCTCGGGATCGAGTCTAAGCCACCAGGTGATCGCCGCTTCTCCTAGTTGGCTCCAAATGTGTCTGAAACGACTCGGAATTGTTCCACCTCTCCAAGAATGGTCTTAGGAACCTAAAATGAACTAGAAGAAGCGTAAGTAGCCAAGAAACCGCTCCAAAGAGCGATTTCACAAGAGAAACCGGGACCAAAACACAAGGAATAAGCACTACAAAACACACTTATCATCTACTCATAGTACTCTTGAAGTCAGCTAGGTCGGTGTGAATTAACTCGAGAAGACTCGTATGTCTAGTTTTAACTGGTTTACTAGGTTTCTTAGTAAACTTAGCTTCTACACAACTAGGACATTTAGTGAAGACTTTGGTGGTTAAAGATGGAATAAGCGACATTGCTTTCAATTTTTTAACCGATTCATAATTCACGTGATCTAATCTAGCATGCCAAACATCAATAGACTCAGCGATGTAAGCAGAAGCAGAAGAATTATTATTAATAGCAGAAGAGTTAATGTTCAAAATAAATAAGCCCCCACTGAGATAACCCTTGCCCACAAAATCCCCGTTGCGAGACATTAACACCTTGTCAGCCTCAAAAACAAGTTTCACACCAACTTTGTTTAGCAAGGCACCAGACACTAGGTTTCTACGCAAAGTAGGGACATACAAAACATTATGAAGGGCAAGAGTTTTCCCAGAGGTTAGTTTAAGAAAGACCTTGCCTTTTCCTGTGATCAGCGCAGAGGAAGAATTACCCATGTAGACCTTTTCACCGTCAGCCACATCTTCAACTTCAGCGAACAGCTTCTTGTTGGCACAGAGATGTCTTGACGCTCCTGTGTCCAGCACCCAGTCACTCGCGTTCGCCACAAGATTGGCCTCAACCACCACCGCAGCAATAATATCATCATTTGATTCAGCAATGTTGGCTTGAGCGGCTTGACCACCTTTCTTTTGAGGACACTGGAATGCTTTGTGACCCGTCTGCCCACACACATAGCACACCAGGTTTGGATTCGGCTTAAAGATCTTGGGAACTGGTTTGGTGGAGTTTCCTTGATTTTTTCCCTTGGCACCTCGACCTTTCCCTTTTTGACCCTTGCCCTGACTCTGACTCTGACCCATTTTATTCTTACCCTTATTATTGCCATGAGATGGACCCCCAGCTTCAATAAGGTTAGCTTTGGTAGAGACAGGCGACAAAAGGACGGACCTATCTTTGAGACGATTAGCTTCCTCAGTCCTCATGTGACTTACGAGCTCTTGAAGTGATAGATCTTTTTTCTTATGTTTCAAGTGGTTCCTATAATCACTCCACGATGCAGGAAGTTTCTCTAACAATACATTAGCTAAAAAAACCTCGTCAAGTTTCATACCCTCGTTGACAACATCAGCACACAAGTTTTCATAAACATGAACTTGCTCCATAATGGGTTTATCATCTACCATATGGAACCCAAACCACTGACCCACTACATACTTCTTTTTGCCCACATCATCGGCCCCATATTTTTTCTCTAAAGCTTCCCAAATAGTTTTAGTAGATTTATGGACCATGAACAAGTCGAAGAGGGTGTTAGTCATGTGATTAAGAAGATGATATCTAACTGCCTTATTGTCTTTATCATGCTTCTTAACCTTTTCTTCATTAGACTTAACGGTGGCAGCAGAAGGAGGTGTGGCCTCGGCCGCGAGAGACGCAGTAACTAACTCAGGTGCATCATTAAACAATACATAGTCAATTTCCAACTGCTCAAAGAACATTAAAAGTTTCTATGACCACCTTTTGTAGTTTAGCCCGTCTAGGGGTTCTAGCTTTGACAAGTCGGCGGCAAATTTAGTGTACACAACAGCCAAATTATGATTTTTTTTTTTCCGGTTTTGCGACACACGAAAATAATAAAGTTTTCAAATTGTTGGATTGTCGCGAAACAGAACAGGGACTATAGAACCGAGAGGGACAGGCAACAATAAGAACGGGGCAGCAGCAGTGCAAGAAGAACGAAGGCAACAGAGAACCGCTGAAGAACAACAGAACAGCGGACAACCGAAAAGGCAACAGGGACCAAAAGGCGACAGTGGACAGAAACCGAGTAATACAATTCGGGACAGAAACAAAAGACGAAACCAGAAGCGGGAAGAACAGTGTCGTGGTATGGAAACCACTGACTTGAAAACTATATCGGAGCGACCCCGGTGGTTATCGCCTACAGTGCCGGTAGTTCCCCAAGATGAACACTGAAGTTCAGAATCTCGACCACTCGAGGTTCAGAACTCTGGAACGACAGACTACAATACCCAGGAACGGAATGTAAGAAGATAGAACAAGAGGGAGAAGAGAAGATGTAATTTGATATGTTTGTTCTGTGTATGAAGTGACCAGCAAAGTCGGTATTTATAGGTGCAAGAGGAGCCTACCAGCTCCAAAAAATCAACCGCAGTAAAGGCCATTAAAGACGTAATCAAGGCCTTAAAAACACCATTAAAACCGTAACAGCTCTCTTTGACTGGAATAAATCACACATACAAATGAATCTGGACAAGGCCCAATGAACATAGACAAACAAAACATAAGGAAGCCCAAAAGGGTAAAAGTCGGGCACAGCCCGCACCGCAGGTGCTCCACCCAAACCCAAACCCGAGCCCGAGACCGAGCCGGGTCAGGCCGCACGCGCGCGTGCGTGTTGTCCAAAGCAGCTGATAAGTGTGTTTTGTAGTGCTTATTTGTTGTGTTTGGTCCCGGTTTCTCTTGTGAAATCGCTCTTTAGAGCGGTTTCTAGGCTACTTATGCTTCTTCTAGTTTGTTTTAGGTTCCTAGGGATTATCTTGAAGTAACGGAACAATTCCGACTCGTTTCCAACACATTTGGAGCCAACGAAGAGAAGCAACGATCACTCGGTAGCTTAGACTCGATCCCGAGCCCTTGGGACCCATTCCCGAGCCCCTTAGGCTCGATACCGAGCACCGAGAATCGATGAGAAGCCCATGAGAAGCAACTAGGGACCCTTGAGATCATATTTGAGGCCTACAAGACCCATCCCGGTCGAGATGAGGGCCATCTCGGTCGGGATGAAGAGTACAAGCGAAGACAGACCACTGACCAGTGATCTCGACTGAGACCATCTCATCTCGACCAAGGTGGATCCCATCTCGACCGAGATCATCTCTTCTCGCCCGAGATTGGCCACCTGTAGCCCCGCGTCACTTCTTTCCTTCTCCTTTAATTTGCATTGTAACCCTATAAATACCCCCCCCCCTCTTATATTGTTAGACTATCTTATGTTATGTTAGACATTATCCACTAAACCCTAGACTACTTTAGGTTAGATTAGCTTAGATTAGTGTAGATTAGTCCTTAATTAGTCCTTAATCTTGTATTAAGGGATCTCTTGAAGAATCCATTCAATCTTGACAACATTTTGGTGGATGTTTTGGGTATTCTTTATATACAAGTTCTCATCTTTTCATCCTTTGTAATTTGGTATAATCCTTCTCTACTCTTTTCTCTTAATCTTTATTGTTATTCAAGTTTTCATCTTTGTTTATGTTTGTTGTTCATACTTATTCTTCAAGATGAATGTTTCTTTTGTTCTTGTGATTGTTGAAATGCTTGTGAGACTAGAGACGATCAATCCTTGTTTTTCTTGCCTCTTCTCTTGTATGTGTTTGTTTGGTTGGTTGGTTTGGTTTCCTCACTAGTAGCGAGAGCGTGGTGAGGATGACCCCTAGGCCGTTTAAGTAGCGAGAGCCCGATCGAAACCTAGGCTACGAAAGCACGCTAGTAAGCCCGTTTTTCCTCTTTTTATCTCCTTGACATCCATGAACCCGGCCTAGCCCTAGTTTCTTCTTGTTGATTTATTTGCTTCCATTAGTCATTAGTTGCTTGTTTAGCCTTGTTAGTTCATGTTTTAGACTTTAGCTTAGTCCTTAGTCTACCTTAGACATCGCCTAGTTTAGTTTATCTCGAACTTAGTCTTGGACCGTAGCACACCCTAGTCCGACACCCCGTCCCTGTGGATCGACCCGACTTGCCCTAGCTACCTAGCTTAGGTTAGTTGGTTTTATTTGATCGGCGGGATCCACGGCAAATCCTCCCATCAGCAGCCCAACATCACCCTTCACCATAAAAGGCTCACTCCACTTCACACTTGATAGCCCAAGAGAGGAGTAGCCTTATAAGGACCTCCTAAGTTTAGTATTCTTCCTATGTGGGATGGAATAAGAGAAGTAAAAACAACTACTCCTCTTGCCATCTACCAACAGTCCCTACTTAGAGACACCTTTGAGAAATGCAATGTCAACTTTTCAAAGTTTCAACCATACATATGACAAATAAAATTAAAAAGTATCAACGATAAAGGACACGATATATGGAGCATAGGATATCTCATCTGATAGATAACTTATTGAATATGATTTTAATCACTACTCCGTAGTTGTTAAATTCAGACAAGTATATAACTACGATTGATTGAATATGAGAATTTGGGATATGAAAATTGTTTGTGAGGGAAAATGAATTGAGGTTGAGGAAATGAGCAAAATGAGAAAGCGAAGGGGTAAAAAACTATTCATAAGGGACTTACTATTCATAAGAGGTATTTTTTGGCAAAATTTTCTTTTTAATATGTAATAGATACTCGTAGTAACTTGGTTATATAACAAATTAAATGACAGTTTTAGGATAATCGAAAAAGACGGTTTTATTATCGAGTTTTAATAACACAAAAGTATTTAAAATATAATTTGTAATATTAGTAATTTTTAAAAGGGGGGGAGGGCAAAGTTGTTATTTTCCAATTAAATGCCGACGATATGAAGCAATTGCACCGACGATGAAGAATAGCCTCGTGGCTAGGGTAGGATCTGACTTTTGAGTCTTACATTTGGAACTCAAACAAAGACTTGTGATTTTGTGGGAGAGAAGGGACATCTATATGTTCTATTAAATAGAAAATAAACCATCCTTCATGCTCTATCTACCCAATGCTCAATTCTAAAGTAACCCACATGGCATGATATGATTGGGTGGAAGATGAAAAGGAGGGAGTTTTTCTTCCTCATTGATCATGTGGAATCCAATGTCAATCAACTTAAGCCTTCATTGCGTAGTCCGTTAATTGTTTGGCATAAATTAGTTTAAATGTCCTCATTAATCATGTATAATCTAATGTTAAGCAATCAAATTCGGCCTTCATTGCGTCATTAATTCAGCTCTCACCTCCCATCCTCTTCATTTTCCTCCCTTATAATCCACCACCTACAAAAATGGGTGCTTGCCTTTCCCATTACACTACCCAAGTGTACAACGAAACCGGGCTGATTCCCGCCACCAAACGTCATCTTAATTACTGTTGCCGTTGGATGCAGGCGATCTCGATTTTTCCCACTGCCCAGACTAACTCGGTATGTGCGTGGCTATCAACTTTAACGGCTCTGTTTTTCAGGCAAATTGAAAGAACGCAACAACAAAAATGATTATTTGATAGGCAAGTACACCGACAAATGCACTATAAAATCCAACAATTTTACTATTTAAACACTCTATTTGCCTATTCACTCTTTTTAACATGGTGCAGACGTTGTCGACTTCCTAACTACGATCGAGGAGAAAAGGAAAGTGCTAACAAAAAGTGGTCAGACACATTTACGTCATATACAAATACAAGATGAAAGGTAACTTGAGCAACTTCACCATGCATATAGTTACGTGTAAAGTAATTAACTTACTACAATATAATGACTACATACAGGGAAAAAATAGTGAACGTGACTTTATGGGGTGATGCGTCTGACTACATTACAGAAGAAATTAGCTGGTAAAATGGACATGACATGGTCGTAGTCATCACATCTACAAGGGTCATAAATTATGAAGGTAATAAACTTTTGTTTATCAACTTTTATCGTTTATCTCTTTGAATATATGTAAATTTACATGCTCAAGTTTGTTGCATATGATTATCAAAACCATGATTTTCAAAAAATTTGTTCACTACTCTGTATCGTGTAATATGAGAAAATAAGGCAACATAAACCTACGCCACTTCAAAGTCGAGGAAAATGTGCATGGAACATGTAACATGTGGATGTGGATGCACATATTTTGACACAGCATAGTACTACCAGTACTTCTCTTTTGTCCTCTTTCAACCTCACTCCTACTCAGCTACTACTACTACTTCTGATTTCTCCGCATTTCGTCTTAACACTAAACACTACTTTTCCATTCGTCTCGATGGTTTATAAACCCGTGTTTAGTACGACTATACAAAGTCGAAGGGACAATAAAAAGGGGATGTAGGCAGTATAAGCCTATGCCACTTTACGTGAAGTACATTTTATCACGTTGATGCGTTTGAAATTGTTAATTTACATTGCATTAGCCTCTCATATACAATGAGGACAAGCAAAAAGGGGAAGAGGTGTGAGGGTGGTTTACACTGTCATTCGTGGTAGACTTTAAGGCATTTTCATGTTATTAACTTAGTTAAAGTGTATAATAAAGCCAAATATTATAATGTCACTTAATATTATGTAAGTATTATGTTAACGGTTTTTCTAACATGTGTCTAATGGACACGTGTTAATATGTTATTAACATAAATATTAGGTACCCGTCGAATCTTGATTTGCAGGCGTATAGGAACCATTTTAAACTAATGGGTTTTAAGTTTTTTATTGTTACAAATCATATTAGTTAAATTGCTTTGATTTAATTATGGTTAGACTAATTTCATTTGACTAATCTTTTTACCTATAATAATGTTGTACATATCATACTTATTAACAAATATTACAACACCGGTGCAGAAGATTACCAATTATAATCCACATATGGGACTAAGGTCTTCTTCGACTTGGACATGCTGGAGACTAGAATGTTATTGCAAAGGTAACCGTTTGCCCCCACAATAAAAATACTGCACATGGACCATGTCCCCGATCTTACATATACTAGATTAGCCACATATTATTATTTGCGTTGTCATACCACTCTACAGGGACCAGGAACCCGTTCAAATAAGGGTTCTCGATGCTGAGGTGGCAGAAGATATGATCACTTCAACCATTGCAGAGCTTCTACAAGCAGATGTCGACGATCAGGTAATGTCGACAGACATCGCATGCCTACTGATATGATATACCATTGAACATTTCCGATTAAATGAAACAATTGGAACAGAATGAGGTATACAAATGCCACAGAACAATAACAGAAGTAAGAACAGATGTTGACTAACGGTATCTGTCTTGCACATCATGCCCCGCTAGAATCGACGAGGACGGAAAGTGTCGCCAATGTAACGAACCAATACCCTACCCCAAACAAAGGTAAGAAAAAACCCAAAAATTATAACTCACCGTACGGTATGTTAAACCTATCTACTGCTCCTAGACAATTTCACAAATATGTTAACACCCACAACACAGGTACAGATTAATCACTACAATAGCGGACGAAACAGCATACACAACTTTGGTGATTTTTGGGAGAGAAGCTGAGAAGATAATCGGGAGACCAATCGAAGCATTACTAACCCAATATGAAAAGGTACGCATAACAAATAACATACCAACTACGCGAAGAAGTTTTAACCGTTTTGTCCTAACAAGAGAGCAAAAAACAGGACGGGGAAAAGGAGAAAGTGTTTGACATACTCCAACAATGTGTCGGGAGAGAATACACCATGAAAGTCAAGATTGGGATTACTAAATACAACTCCGAACGGGAAATAAAGTGTCAAAAGGTATTACCGACGCCAAAGGACCCTCCAACTCCAACCACAGTGGAAATGGAGGACAAAAAAACAGAGGTAACAACAACAATTCTTACCCAAGAACATCATCTTTTTACACACGAGGCCATATACCCAAACAAGTCCAATGTTTTTGGAGGAGCAACCAAAACAAGACAACTTAGAAAGGCAACCTAGAACAGAGTCCGGCCCTCCGGTGAACACCTCAGCTAAAAATAAGAAGAGAAAGATAGACAAGGAGTAAGTTAATTATTATTACGTACAATTAGCTGCAAGCAATTTTTTACTTATGTTTTAGTAACAAAACTCACACACCAAAAATGACTTACAGCTTTGAAGCGACGGCAAAAGAAGCATCCGTAGCGAAGGAAACAATAGAGAAAAAGAGGCAAAAAGTTGAAAAGACAAAATAGACACCGACAGAGAAAAACACAGAAGAACCAAGACATAATTTAAGAAGATTACATACTGCAATTATTCTTTATTATACGAATTTTTTAATGTCTGTTTCGGCCTTAGACTGGATCATATCAACTTCTGTCGTTCTTTATACGTACATGCCATATGTCTTTTAGTAGCTTTGATGATTCGATCTTCACAACCTCTGCCCTATTCACGATTACGACACCCTGTACAAGTAGACGCCGTCACAACCACATGAAATTTTGACAAGTAAATCAGTAATCCCGTGTGGTGCACGGGCATGGCGACTAGTTAGGATTAAAATCGGCAAATCTAAGCAGGTCCTAGCCCATTGTCATTCCTAAGCACGACACGACTCACCCAAACACGACACACCACACACGTTGGGCGTTGGCATGTCTAAAATGCAAAAGAAGTAAGAGTGGAGTAGAGTTGATCATGGGTCGTACCGTCTGGCCTAAAATTTTAGCGGGCTTGGACACAATATTTTCAAAAATATACAAAGGTTCGGTTCGCGAACCCGTTTCAAACCCGTTTGTTCGTGGACCAAAATTTCACACTTAGTCCGCCCCATGTCCGGCCCAAATACGCATGTGATCACCTATAATGTGGAGTGTGGATGACTTAGCTACGTCTAAACATGACATGACACGATACGCCATGCGTCCATGCCTAGGCTACATTTTTCCTTTACCGACATGACACAACATAACACTTGCCATTTTCTCTAGGCACGATGGTCGGCTATAGGCACGATCTGACACGATTTATTTCCATCTTTATTTTAAGATGGGTATTTCTGTTTTATGGTGAAATAATTTATTTTTATTTTTAATTAATAATTTATTTATTGGAAATTAGGGTTTTAGACAAAAAAAAAAATAAGACCCTTTAATACACACAAGGACACAAGCTCTAGTTGCCTTGCTCGCATCTGCCGCCGCTGCATTTTCCAGAAAGGTTCCCATCTCCTGTCTCTCTTTCTCTTTTACCCGATTTCTCCCATCAATTTTGGATGCACTATAATATCTACTAACTTGCTGAATGCAGGATTAATTGTAATACTTTGAAGAAGAAAAATGGTGGAGAAAACCAAGGGAAGGAAGGAAGAGGTTGTCACTAGAGAGTACACCATCAACCTCCACAAGCGCCTCCATGGATGGTATGTTTTTTCACTGTTCTGGGTTTATTTTGGGGTTTCATTGTGCTTCATAATCGGAACCAACCTTATAATTCATACATTGTGATGAATTTGTGCTTTTAATTGATTGATTCAAAACAGAGTTTATGTTTATTTCAGTACGAGTGTTTTCGCTAAGATTTGTTACTATATTGTGTGTAATGTTATACAGTATGTTTTGAGTTCAATGTTTGATTCACTGATATTTGATGATTGGAATTCTTATCCCAATAGTTGTAATTGTAATTGTAATTGATGTACTAGGTATACAAGCCAAAATTAATTTTGTTGTGACTAATTGTTTTCTGATACCATGTTGATCATAATAGTAGGAGAGTAGTATTATGATGAGCTGTTTTTATTGATGCAAAAATGAAAGACTATCATTTTATTCTCTCCATCACCTTTTTTCTTCAGCTTGGCAGCTAAAACTTACTGAGCTCAGTTTTTCATGTTATTTTGGGGTTTTTTTTATGTTCGTTGCCCGTATTATAATCTGCCCAAATAGCTGATTGGTTGACTCGAACTTAATCTATACTGTGTTTGTTTTATTAGTTTGGTATCGATGATGAACAAGGTCTCCTATTGCGACTTGTGATATAGTTGAGTAAAGCAAAATACTCTGAAACTTTTGCCGCTTCCGAACTTCCTATGTATGGATAAATATTTTTTTCTATCCTAGCCCTTACATTGCCATAGATGTTGGATGTTTTATTTTACCCTATGTTTTGCCTGATTTGCCTCTAGGTAGAGCTTAGTTTGCATGGAAAGATTTGGAGGGAAAGGGAGGGGAGGGATTTGATGTCCTTGGTATGGATAGTTAATATTAAGTTGAAAGGAAATGGAGCTGGAGGAGGGATTTTGATGGGATTCTTTTCCCTACTCCAGGCCAAATCAAAATCCCTCCATCTTAGAAAAGATGCGGAGGGAAGCTATATCCAAACAAGGCCTTTGTGGGAGTTCTGAGGCACTGGAAAATGCTGTATGATGGAAAATTCTTAAAAGCAAGAGTTAGTGAGTTACAGTGTGGTTAAATTATTGGGTTGTGATTTGACTTGATGCGTTTTATGATCTTAATAACTGTGACCTGTCTTGTGGACAAATCCTTACTAAACCCAGTTCTTCTCCGGAAGTATGTTACTAAATGCTCTCTTAAGCTCATCAGGTTCTTTGTCTGGGAAACCCTTTATTGTCAAGGACGGGAATCTCATATTGCTGTCAAAATTTGACCTCTTTTATCGTCAATTTAACCTTGATGACTAATATGAGCTGCAACACGTGCATTGATACAGCACATTCAAAAAGAAGGCTCCGAATGCCATCAAGGAGATCCGGAAGTTTGCTGAAAAAGCAATGGGCACCAAGGATGTCAGAGTGGATGTGAAGCTGAACAAGCAAATATGGAGCAGAGGTATCCGAAGTGTACCCAGGAGAATCAGAGTGCGTATTGCACGCAAGAGGAACGATGATGAAGATGCCAAGGAGGAACTTTACTCTCTTGTTACTGTCACCGAGATTCCAGCAGAAGGTTTGAAGGGTTTGGGCACCAAGGTCATTGATGATGATGAATGACTGCTCAGACTGCTCACTGTTTAGATAGTTGAGTCTTTCCTTTATGTTTTTGGATATCAAGTTACTTAATATTCGGAACTATGTTTTGTTTTCTCCTCGATTTAATCTCACTATTACGGAGTATCATTCTCAGAAGTGCGTGGCTTGCATATTTTGCTGCTGCCTTTTTGTTACTGCCCTTTTTGCTGTTACACTACTGTTGATGACATCTAGTTTTATTATAGTATTGTCTTAACATCCAATTAGACATACTGATACAGTCAAAATTAACAAGTGCCTAAGATTTCTAGGGATAGCCAGAATAGCAATGGTTGAGCTAGGGCGCCTAAGATTCCTAAGAACAATTATAAGTTGGTGAAGACCATACCAAAGTTATAGCCATCGCCGAATGAGACAGAACTGAGCTTGAGTTGGCAGGCCTGTGGGCGTGATGGTGTTGATTATCAGCAGCATCTAATTACCTAATTACTGGAACTGGAAGATATCATGGCAAATTGGCATTGTAAATTAGTAGTACTCCGTAAGAAATTACATTCAAAATGGCATTCCTCTAGTGTGAACTTCAATAAACTGTTTCAGATATACACAACACAAGAGTGCAAAAACGAAGGGAGTTACTTGAACTAGTTCAGCCCAGATGGTTTCCTACATCAAAATCAACATTGTTAAAGCAAAAACACTTGAAAACGATTAATGTTGGCATTACAATCGCCTCATTGCTAAACAACGGAGAGATGGCGGAGAAAAAAAGGCTTGACGATGCTCACGACTTTCGAGATATGTAACCACAAATGTTTCGCATGCTAACCATATTTGCATCACATATGGCATACGTAACCAGAATAGCTTTCACGCACAAATCCTGTCAAAAGGTTTCGCCGTCTCTCAAAAGCTGCAACCTTTGAAGACAGATACGAGCTCTAGTCATAGAGAATGACGTGTAGTGCAATCACATAGCCTTATAGGCGTACATGTAGCTCCTAAGCTTTCGGACTTCTGATGAAGATTCATTTAGTAGATGATCCACATAAAGACATAGTCCTGCACCACTGCAGCAGGCAACAATTCGACATTTGGATATACATTCTTAGCATATTCAAGAGTAAATAATAGGAGTGAGAAACAAACAATTTTTTTTGGTACCTTATAGGACCAAATGGAAGCCATATAACATCCCATCGGAACTTTGGCAATCTACATCAAAAAAGAACAATGAGATATCAATTATCACACACCAGTAGAAACATGTACATAACTAGTTCAAAGTTCAGATTTCAGAGGACGTCTACTAACAGCTAGAGAGCTACTATCATGTTCAATACCTAAGCATGTAGTACAGCCAGAAGGTGGCAAGTATAACCCCACCAGCGAAAGAGTACCAAATCAACTGCCTATGACGTGCTGAACTCTGAACCAATCCCAGAATGGCCGTTGAGCATGCTAGAACAGCTAACCAATCTGTCATGTGCTATGTTAGCTACATCCATGATTTTCACAACACTTGAGATGTAAAAAATGAAAAAAGCAGTAGAATATTGGCCATGACACCACACTGTGATCGAGTAATCAAGGATTTAAGGTTCGTGAACCAATTCCAAAATTAAGTTCAAAACCAAGATTTAACATCATGGCCTTGCCCTACATAGATTTAACTTATAGACATTGTGAGGAACACTAGCTAAATGTCAAAAAACAGGCAACTACTTTGAAGAGGGCAAGATATTGGGAGAGAATATTGGTTGATAATAGTGCAATGTGTTAAACGAGATGAGAAATGGCATAAGGTTGACATGACCAGCCCTCTTATGGACCAAAGGTGTGCATCAATACGTCAGCATTGAAGTAGGGGGAAAACATGCAAATGTAATTAATTTTTGGCAGCTCTAACACAGTACAGCACTGCAGGTGTGGGAAAAATACACTGCCGGATCTTGGGTGTAACGTATAGGAAGTGCCAATACTAATAAGTCAAATGTCAGAAAAAACCATTGTTCATTGACATAATGCACCTATGAGTGGTTAATAATATGGCAACTGCCACGTTTGGAAACGAAAGATCATGTAGGAATAGAACCTGAGAGTATGAGTAGCCATGAATCGATTTCCTCCATGAAATACGCATGGTAACGCTGTCCATCAAGTGTAAAGTAGAACAATTTAAGAAATGGTTCGATACATCAGCACAGTTAACTACTGAAGGCAATCTAGTTTTGCGAATTAATTAAGCTAAACCCGATCCGTAAGAACACTATATGCTGCTATTACTGGAGTACTACCCAACAACTAATTCAATTGTCAGCATTGGCAAACTTCCAACAAGATTTTCATCCAACATTAGGTAGTAGTATAACGGTTTTGCGATCAATTTTTCATGCAGTTGGCGATTCATTAGTTCTGTATGGATGTGATAGAATAAACCCAACTGATCCGCCTGATTTGTTTAAATGATGTTTAAAGGCAAACAAATTAATGAAATGGGGTTAGCTTAAACCTTATTATTAGAAATGGGTTCATGTAGGCTTGGTTTGCTTCTTTAGCTTCAGTTTAAGTCACTACAGGAATCTAGGAAAGTCGCTGAAGGGTTCAGCGTCATCAGCGACCTTGATAATTTGTAAATAAATAGAAATATATTAAAATCACTGAGTGATTCAAAACTTTACTCTATTCCATACATAGCTTTCCTTTGGAAAAGAAAATGGCGGTTTTGTAACATAGCCGCCAAATGACTCAAACGACTTAGCTCAGGCACTATTTATTTTTATTTTTTGCTATTATTATATAAAACCCGACCCATGGGTTTTGCCTATGTTTATATACTAGCATGGGTACTAGTCGATGAATGGTTGAGAGACTTACAATAAAATGCTCGTACATAATAAAAAAAATACACATAGTTTCAAGGTCAAAATAAAGTTAAAAAAAGCGTTATAATTTTTTTAAAGAGTTGAAGTTCCAAGTGAAAAAAGAAAAGTTTAGCAAAGAAAAAAAAATACTCCGTAGTAGTAAGAATACTAACAAAAATATAATATAATATAATATAAATAAATAAAAAGATAAGCAATGGTCCTTAAATATCATCAAGGACCAGAATTTTTGTCCCGGCCAGGCCTCTACATCGACCTATCCAACGTCATAGTTTCTCCAATCTCAATAAACCGCATATCAATCTCAACCACTCTTATCTATATCTATGTGTTTAGGTCTTCCTCTATCCTCTCCAACCTATGCGCTCTCCATTCTTGAAGCCTCTCTAATACTGCATCCCCTGACCTCTGTCTCACATGCCCAAATTATCTTAACCGATGCTCCAGCATCTTATCCTCCATTGGGTCACTCGCACTTTTTCCCTGCTCATATCATTTCTAAGTCAATCTTTTCTTATAAGGGCACACATCCATCTTAGCATGCCTAAAACAGGCCCTTAGCATACCATCTTATTGTACTTTTTCATTGAGTTACTTACGATCATTTATGCCATATTCATCTTTTGCACACGACTATGCTTTACCGGTAAGACGATCCTTGGACTCTTTACAGTCCAACATCCTAATTGGTACTCTGTAAAATTTGCCCTCTAATCTTTGAGGTATGCCTTGATCACATGTTGCGCTCTTCCATATCAACCCTCCTGCCTTAATCTCATGGGTCATATCATCATCCATTTCTCCATCCTATTGGAGAATAAATCCTAAGATAACGAAAAAACTTGAATCCTGGTGTAAGATTCTCATCAAAAGTGACCTCTCTACGACCATTTCCGCTAGATTTAAGCGAGCCCCATTCCATTAATTTCTTTGCCTCTAAACTTGAATTTTTTTTTTTAAAAAAAAAAAAAAAAAAATCCACCCTGCCACTATTAGTTAAGGCTTAAGGCCTCATCTCTAGTGAATCAATCCACGTTGCTTGCTTGTTTGCAAGGCAATAACTTGAGTGGTTAGAAAATGCAAGCATGAAGCAGTATTGTGCAAGGTTGATTTCCAGAATACGAAAGGGAGGAAGGATAGAATTGAAAAAAAGGAAAGGAGGAGAGTGAGTTTACCAAGTCCCAGGGATGAGCTGCCTGATGGTAGATGGAAAAGATGAGAAATAGAATGTAAGACGATATCAACCCCGCGAAAACAGTCTGCAGAAGAAGAAGAAGAAGAAATAAACAGCGTTCCAAATTCCAGATTCATTGAGTGAAGAAGGAAAAGCAGAAGGGGGGGAAGTAGTAAAATTAATTACCCTCCATAAACGACTGTGATGGGCATGCAATTTCTCAAGGGATCGAACCAACTCTTCTTGTTCTGGACAATCGCAGTACAATCAAAATCAATAATAGTCTGAAAATAGAGAATACAACAGAAATCCAAGGAAACCTTGAGTGTCGATGGGGCGGGAGTCGTCGACGGTTGGAAGTGATAATTCATCATCTTGGGTTTGATTCCATTTTCTTGCTAATTTCTTCATCCTAATTCCTAATCCAATCTATGCAAATCCTCCCTTCTTCTTTCTTTTCTTTTCTCTTCTCTTCTCTTCTCTATTTAACTACTACTGCGGACAACGGACTATGGTTCTTCTTCTTAGTTAGACCATCTCCAATAATGGTTTACCACTACTCATCATCCTTCCATCTTTCCTATTTCTCACTCCTCTACCTCACAATCAAAAAATCACTCCTCCATCCATAATCATCTCGTCCTCATCATTTTACTCTCTCTCATCATTTATCTCTCTTACTTTTTAATACCCACCATTCCACACTTTTTTAAAATAATTTGTTAACTAATGTAATTAACAAAATCGAGTACGTATAATTTAATTTGATTGTTGGACTCGGTTTTCATATTTCGTACTCGGCTGTTGTCTCGGAATTTTGTACTCGGTTTTCAAACACAACAATTTATTTAAAAATATAAGTACGAAAGACAATATTACATTACCTTTAAAAATAAAAATACGAAGCATGCGTAGAAATACGAAGCACACATGAAAATACGAAGTACATATAAAAATACTAAGCACGCATAAAAATACGAAGCACACATAAAAATACTAAGCACGCATAAAAATACGAAGCACACATAAAAATACTTGATTGAGGACCCATAAAACTTTCGGTTCTCATTTTTCGAAAAACTTCGAACATTTGTTGTTCGAAATTATTACTACGACTATTATCATTATTACTCGGATTATTGTAATTATTATAGTTATCCATAACTAATATTAAAAAGAAATAGGTTTAATTTTGTTTTGTATTAAATGTGATTAACAAAATAAAATAGAGAGAGAAAGAAGTAGTGTGATAATACTACCCAATATTATACTCTATTTATAGAGAAAAAAATTTCAAACTTAGATATGTTTTTTTTTTTGAAAAATAAAATAAAATAAGATTTTTCATAAAAAACCGTACAGTTCAAAAGAAATAAGAAATAAATATATTGAATATGGACTTGACAAGTGTCAAGTCCCTATTGGATACTAATTTTTTTTTTTTAAAAAAAAAGGGCCAAACAACAACTTCACGCTTCTCATGCTCTTCCTCACAAACATGAGGCTCCTCATGAAGCTCATGGGGATGAATGACCATATTCATGCAAAATCATGGTTGGAGCACCATCACCATCCTCATGAGCAACCTCCAACTCATGGTTGGAGGTGCTCTTAGATTCTTCTTCTTTGTTACGGAGTATTTTGCATTAATAAAGAAGTACCGGCTCCTGAGAGCAAGTCCAATAGCAACTCGTAGTTTGCCTTCCCACATCAATTTTGTAGCTACTTCATTTTTCACCTACATATCGCTCCAACAGTGAATAGTAACCTCTTGTAGCTGGATTGGTCCCACATTATTAATTTCATCCAATAAGAATTTTTATTTTTTATTTTTTAAATGCAAGCCAATGTAGCTTGGGAGAGCTACAATGACTTTTAAGCTACAAACAAAAATTTCCCTCCAATAGTTAGCTACATGTTCATGAACTTACAAATATTGCAAGCAAGTCCCTCAGAAACACTATTGGACTTGCTCTAATATACTAGTACAAATGTGAAATACAAAAGAAACACTCAGTATGGAGTACAAGGTAGATATTCAATAATCTACTTTGGATCCCCTTAATTTGTGTATTTTAAGTTGGAGTACTACTAGGTTGGAACCCGTGCAAATTACACGGTGGCATAAAAAAACGCGTGACAAAGTTAATGACAAAATAACGAATAGGTTACATCAATCCAAACCGCAATCGTTGAGATCAAAATAAGTAATTCAAAAAAATAGAAAGATTTTCTAAACTAAGAATGATATGTACTTGAAAATGTAACACTATAGTAAGAAACGACAAAAGAAATTATTTGCGCGAACATACAAATATGAAACTACAAATATTGAAAAATTCTTCATGTACGACATTAGTAGTGTCCGAAGTGCGTTTATTGCTATCGTAAATATGAATCTTCAATCCACGTTTGTTGATAACCCTTGATATTGCAACGTATAGTTGTCCATGGGTGAACACGGTTTTGGGGAGATAAAGACCCACGTGTGACAACGATTGACTTGACTCTTGTTAATGATCATGGCGAAGCATATGAAAATGGGGAATTGTCATCGGTTAAACTGAACAGAGAATTTGCTTGACTCTGATCTGGTGGAGATAGGGGTAAACCCAGGATGTAGACTTTATCACCTTTATGGTTACTTGTTAACACAGTATATAGAATGACTCGTTATTGGCAAAACGTATTCTCCTTCAAAATAAAAATTGTACGAATTTTCATGTGAGACGATTATTGTGAGACCGCCTCACATGAGACATTCTCTAAAAATTGTGTTATTCTACATAATTCTTACTCGTACAAAGTTTGAGAAAATGTGAAATGGAAAAAAATTGAACGTAAAATTCATTATAATACTCTTATAACCAAACATTATAAAAAAATTGTAGTAACTGATTAATACGAAGTAGTTATTGCAAGTAAATTTATTAAGTTAGTTCAACAATATTTTTCCCAAATAATGTTTTGGTGGTTATCTACCTTCATAAAATATTTGACTCCTCCTATTAGATTACTATGTTTAAACTCGTGAATTTCACGGGTATGTTCTAATATGTGTTATAAGGTAGAAATTATGACAAAATGTATGAACTGAACCCAATAGTTTGTATCATATGAATGTATTACAATTAGTAGCATAATTTTAAAGTAATGAAATAAGTTATTAATAACTACCAAATAATATGAAAATATATGAAGTGAACCCTATCTTATTCATATATAGTGGTGTATTGTACTCGTCAATAATTATACTCTAATTTATATAGTGTGTTGTATTAATCTTTTCTTGAGGTAACATCAACAATTGTATTGACTATATTGCCAGCATCTTCAACTGCTTCTCCTCTCAAGTTGTCTGCGAAATTTCCAACAATTAAAGATTGAATTATTACTCTAAACGCACCAAATCACAGATCGAAGAGGTAAACTGAACACAACACAACACACTGTCTTAGACTACCAGCTTAATGACAAATATGCTTAGGGTGTGTTTGTTTACCAAAATATGAGGGGAGGGAAGGGAAGGAAGGGGGAAGAGCCAAATATGCTTAGGGTGTGTTCGGTTCACCAAAATATGTTTGACCCAAGTTGACAATTATTTTCAAAACGCGATCCGAAAATACACAGACACACCGAACCATGCATGAAAGACCCAAAACTGAACCGAGTAGGTCCGGCAAAGCTAATCAACCCGATATAACTCCACAGTTAAATAATCAACGCCGGAACCCCAACCGGCCTATTAAGATTGTTAACCCGAGTCAACTAAGTCCCGTAAGTGTCACGACTGGAACCCTACTCGACCCATTTAAATATGCCGACCTGTTCAGGCGTTCAAGCCCAAACCCAAAATAACTTGATCTGTATTCACCCGACCCATAACCGACTTGAGTGATCCAATTAATAGCTTTATTCGCGGAGTATAATATGTTAATATGTACACTTATAAATAGTCTGAACCCTTTTAATGAACTAAGAACATTTTCTCATCCTCCTTTGATTTTCTGAAAAATGGGTTCAAGATAAAATCGTGTCACTCGTCTAATTTTTTCTCTACTGTTTCATCATCTGAAAAATGGACAACATAATATTGCTGTCTCAGTAAGACACTAAGTTCTACAATAATTTAAAGCAAAGATATTGAAATTTTACGATACCGGTATCTCATAAGCATGAAAAAAAACTCACCACAGTGAATACTAAGTTTTTCTTCTTATTTCTGAAAATAGCTACTTTCAATGAGTTTCATATACTATATATCTTCTTTCTTTGCTACGTTATAGTTGATTTTTTTTAATCTAAAGATAGGCTAGCTTTGGAAATATCAAAGTTTTTATATATTTTTCTATGTTTACCTTTGAGCTATTAACCGACAAACCTTTTAATCAAGTAAGCAAATCAATAATTAGTAATTTGTTAGCCTCCTCTTAGCACACTCTCTCCTCTAAGAGGAGGTCCTCTCTATTGTAGGATGTTCATGATTCATCCCTTTAGTAAGAGGAATATGGGTACTTCCTCTAATTTTAGAGGAAAATTGACCTTGGCCCTTGCGCAAAAATATACTTAAAATATTTGTATTTTTTATATTTTATAATAATTTGAAATGATTTTATTTTTTATGTTTTCATTTTCATTTTTCTTATCTTTTACAGTAGTATATAATCTTGTTTCATTGTTGTACTTATTTTGGCATGTATTATTATGCACAACATGATTGTGGAAGATGAACAAGATGAATATCTAAATTATACAGACCCACGAGAATATGTTCAAGAACTACTTGAAAATGACGTTGACGCATCTATCTCTTTTTCGGAGTCAGTTGTTGTTACTCCTGGAATGTACACAACTTTATGGTTAGGAGGGAAGAATTACATGACAAACAAATACACATGTCTTTAAAGAACAATTTAGTCGAGCATATGTGGACTATGTTCCAAGGCACGAACATAAATTAAAAATAAGTATCACAGTTTAATGTTATGTTTCATATATTTTCATTTAAAGTGTTTTATTATGATTGTTATGTTACTAGATTTAATTTAATTAGTAATTTTTAAAAAATTAGTTTTAGTAAATTATGAATGAAAAACAAATATAAAGTAAGTCAACATTAGTTATACAATAATTAAGTAATGTAAGAGGATCCTCTCTATTGTGGGAGAAAATTTGAAGAAGAGAAGAGGATGAAGATGTAGATAATGGAAAATGTAATAGAGAAAAGAGGGTATGAGGTGTCAAACAAATAGAGGGTGAAAGAAGAAATAAGAGGATAAAAGTATCATTTCTATTGTACATGGTCTTAGACGGTATTGACCCTAGAAAACATAAACTACTTTATTATACGGTAAACTTATAGACATATCGGAAGAGGTTAACTCGGTTTTTTTTTAAATCAAGGCAAATGAAACAATGTGACACACTGTAATGAGATCAGATGTATTGTTTTGTTCAATGAGTTGGATGAGATTAGTACCTTGAGATGTATCGGAAGAGGACGTTCAACTGAAGGAGATGTATCATAGACAATGTTGATTCCAGAACTCATGTTCCGAAGGTAGGCATGAGATATGAACTCAATGTTATGCCCAAAGCCATTACTTCCAACAATATATAATCTTAACTTAGAATAAACACACAGTTAAAACCGATATACCAAAAAAAATATTGGTCGGTAACTTCTTTTTTAATACATGTTTTAAGATCGGTCCAATAACCATAAATCTGACTAAAATATAAGACAAAATCGAAGAAGAACGACATAAAGCCGAGGAACATGATGTAAAAATAGGTCGTAATAATGTTGTATATGTAATACAATGTGTATGTAGTGGGTGGAGTACTGGAGTAGTACAGTATTGTAGCATGCATGTTTGAGTAGTATGCATGTATGTTTAATTAACATAATAACTTAGTTAAGTATTATTAGTGCGAGATGAATAACTTCTATTTAGAAATATATTACTAATAGCAATACTAACTCAGTTAAATAAAGAGATGAATAAAGAAATCACTTCCATTCACTAAGCAAATATAACATTTTGGTTGATTCAAGTCAACTAAATTGATAACTACTCCGTGTTACTTACCTTCATCATAGTTCCCAACTTCCCACATGGTGGCATCTGTGCGTAGCTAATACATATTGCATAAATAAGATTTATACTATCCCCTTGAATTTCGAGCATCTTTTCAAGTTGAAGATACTATACGAAAACTAAAATGATTAAAATTGTTGGTGTAACCACAAATTTTGTATCGCAGAAAACTGAAATACAAAACAAGGAAACAAATAAATTTTATTAATTATTAATCAAAAGTTCGTGTACAACCTCTAATGTATCCTCTGATTCTAACGCCGTTTAGGGAACACGTGTACACGGTACACGTGAGGGACGCGTGCGTAGCTGACTTGTACTGCCTTGCGCGCGTTGTGATTTGATATTCTCGAGAGGGTCGCTTGGACTTGAATCTCCCTTGAATGTTTGAATTTGTCTTGGATCTTCTGACGGCTTGCGACGAATTTGATGAAGAGTTTGTAGCGACTTCTTGTCTTTTTCTCTCTGGATCCTTTGCTTCAGAATTTTCCAATCCCCTCAAATGAATGGGAAGGGCTCTATTTATAGAGTTTTAATTCTCCTTAGTGGACTTTTGTTACTAAAACAAATTGACACTTGCGCCACGAATTATGCCACGGGAATTTGTTATTTGTGGCTAAATTTTACCTAGCTACGGGAAAAATTTGATTCACTACAAGGGAAAAAAATATGCCACGGGAACATTTTTTCCCGTGGCAAAAATTCACTTGCGCCACGAATTTTATTTAAGTCGTGGCCAATAATCACTCTTGCCACGAAAGATGCCACACCCGTGGCAAAAATATATTTAGCCATGAATTTGTTCAGTGGCAAATATTATTTAGCCACGACATAGTTACCTTGCGTGGCGAAATTAATTTTTTGCCACAGATTTAATAAACGCGTGTGGCTAATGGTTCTCCAAACTTTAATCAAATTACTTTCAAGTTAAGCCAAGTGTCAAATATTGATCTTAAAAAATTCTTTCAAATTCAAAGTTAAATATAATATGAAAAAAAAATATTAAATTTGAAAATAGTTTATTAATAAAAAAAATTGGTATTATTTTATTTAGTTTTAAGAAAAAAAATTGATTTTTATTAAAATTAAATACAAGAAAACATTGATTGTCTAATTTGTGGATTTTTTTACTATTCATCATTTTTAAAGTAATTGATTTCTCTTAATTTGACAATATGTTTTATTAAATCTATAATCTTAAGTAAGACTTTTGAACAAAAACTAACATTTACATAGTGAAATATATGCTAGCTAAAATGCGGCGTACATAGCATATCAAGTAAAATAAGTATGTGATTGATCATCCATCATTGAGACGTCTAATATTATTTAAGACTTTTTCATTTTTACCGCTTAATTAATGAATTTTTTTCACATGTAATACACTTCTTTTTAAGACAAAAAAACTTAAAAAGAAAGTGACTGAGCACAATTTTTTTCCCAAATTATTGATTTTCTTATAATATTTGCAGTGTTAAAAAAACGCTTTATCAAACTCGTATTTAAGAATTCTAATCGGTCTATATTTTTTTATGGAATTAACTTTGACTGCGAAAACAATATTTATTTTTGTAAATTATTTGTCTTTCAAGTTGTTTGATTAAGAAAGATTAATATATTAGAAAGTCGTGCCTAAGTTCAATAACCATCCAAAATATTTTTTCAAAAAAAAAGAGGTATAACGCGAAATTCAAATAATTAACAAATACAGGTAAGAAAATATAATAATTAAGGAATAATAGTGAGAAAATCCAAAACTAATTTATCGTCAACCGTTTAATTCAATAACTGTTCTGTAATATTATTTGGAAGATAATTTAAAAAATGAATTTTAAAAAAAAATTACTTAATGAAAAATAAAATTCGGGTAAAACTTGAAGTAGGCAAGCGGAAACTCAATGAGGATAAAAAACTGATGAAATAAAATAACGACCGATAACGAAAAGAAAAAAACATATCAAAAGAACTAGCAATGAAAGAACGTGGAAAATAGAAACTAAAATAAAAATATCGATAAATTAATGAAATCATGAGTCCGAAAATCAACTTCGAAACTATTTTTTTTTCCGGAGTAATACTTTTTTATTAATAATATGTAAATCATTGGAGAACAAAAATTAATTACTCAAAGTAAATGTAGTTTGTGAAAAAAAAACATCACTTTAAAAGAATTCAAACCAATGATTATGTCAATAAAGTTCAATTTCATTTCTGGTAGCTGGCCATAAGAACTCCACACTTAAGCGTGCTTGAGAGTGACTCAGCTGTAAAAGCTAGTAACCGTTTCAGATGTGACTACTATAAGGGTAGAGAATTCTTACGGTTATTAATTTATTTAATTTATTATATATTTTGTCACCGGAATAAATGTTTCGTCACCAACATAATTAGCCACGGGATAATCCGTGGCAAAAAATTAATTCTAGCCACGGGAGACTTCGTGGCAATAAAATCAATACTTGCCACGCTTTTTTTTTTCCCGTGGCTATTTGTTTGCCACGGCCACTTGCGCCACGGATGGTCTTTCCGTGGCAAAGTACTTTAGCCACGAAAATTTAGCACTTTTGCCACGAATTCAGCCGTGGCCCAAGTGCTCATTTGTAGTAGTGTGTAGTCACAGACCCATTTATGGGCTTATGAGTGACATTGGCCCAATCTGTCTTCTTTTCGGGTTTAATGATCCAAATAAATCAATCTGTAATTCGGATCGACCCATATTTTCTTTACTCGGGACAAAATAATTAAATTGAGTTAAAATTTCGTATTAACTCAAAATAATTAATTAATTTAATTTATTCGGCACTTTAATAAATTTTTAGTGCCTACAAATTGCCCCCTCGGGACCTTGTCACGTGCACCGTCTGGGTGTCTTGGAGTGGCGAGGTTTCGAATATTTTTTTTTTGTGTTTGACTTTGACTTGGAAGTCGATGAGCACCGAACTTGTCGTATAGGCAACTCTCTATTTTTTTAACGTCACCCTGTCATTATCTGACTTGACGAACAACCCGGGATCCCGCAAATTTCCTTGACTTGGAAGTCAGTAAGCCTCGAACCTGTCGTACAGGTAGCTTTGTATTTATTATTTTTTTTTTTACGTCACCCTTTCATTATCTGACTTAACGGATGACCCAGATATCTTCACTTTGAGTCCACGTTCATGTATTGGGGAGACGTTATGGAATTTCCTAATTTGGAGAATGAATGTAAAATTAGGCAATTTGACTCTCCTATACTCGGTAAGAGTTAAAGCCAACTCGGTTTCCTTAATTCTTCACCCTAGGGTTAGGAAAACAACCAAAACCTATATAAAGAGACCCAACTTTGCCTCATGTCAATAATTCTTTGACGAGTCCCCTCCTTAAGCATATGTGTCTTCTTTGTGTTTCATACTAGTCTCGAGCCTGATCGAGGAACCGGCAGCCGGCAGGAGAAACGAGGTATCAGGCCTTCTCCCTCCTTCCTCCTTAATAGCCAACATATATAGGACATAATTCTCTTTTCAGCTTGTTTACTCGAGAATATTGAACTTTCATGATATTAAATCAGTAATTAACTGTCATACTAAATATTGAATGTCATGAATTTGCCTTGTCTTTAATATAATGCCTTGCTTTTGTGAGTGATCCTTGTCCCCATGCGTGGTTGCTTCTCCCACCTGTTAATATGCAGTATTCTTCTTCATACTCCTTTTCCTTTTCTTGAGCTTTAATGGCGGAAGATATCGAACCGTGCTACTGAACTTCATGAATTTGACTCCGCTTTGATGCGATTTCGTCTCAATCGTGATTTGTGAGTGAGTTCCTTCCCTAACCTTGCCGCTGCTTGGTCTTACTTTTCTCATAAAACAGGGCAGCACCCGCCTTCGATATCGAATATCTCGGTTAAACGAAGATCGAACATCCGGGTATGATTTTTTTATTTTTATTTTTTTTCTTCATGTTTGTCAGCTTCGATTTCTGACTCGAGATCACTTCATTGCTGTCACCATGGTCTCCTAGCAACGTGTTGATATATAGCTTAAAAATTTTTGAGTAAAGATGAAAAATTTGTATTCTATTTCACTCCATAGCTTTGCTTCTTTATGAATTAACCTTTCATCCTGACCACTTGTTAGCACGATCGTAGCATCATGTTCGACATGAGTTGATATTTTTGGGTTAAATCCGCCATAGTATGGCTGAATTTGTTTCAAGCCTTCAATTCCTCTGTTTTGTTTTAATAGTAGTAAGCCTGCCCTTTTTTTTTTTTATTCTCTCTACTTCATCATAGATGAAGTAATGATAGTATTGACGTGGCTTCTCTATGTATGCCTCCTCCCTTTTCTTTTCTTTTATTGTACAATTGACATGTACTCCTCTTATGCATGTCATGCATGTTTTACGTGGATTTTTTTTTGACATATGAGAAACACGTACACGTTTGGCTGTCGTTGATCTTCGCAGGTCCGAATTGTTTGGCTGATTTGCTCGGCACGTTTCGGAGCTTTGTCTTTGATAATCAAGGTAGTACTTCAAATTGTAAATTCTTCTCGTACTTTTCTTTCAATATGTATATATATGTATATATATATATGTACACACACATATATATGTCGACCGAGTTGTCACAGAATGAACCCGTCCGAGTCACTGCGACCTCTTCGTAATGAGCCATAGCGGGAGCACACCGAGTTAAGGAGCCACGGAGGGAGCACTCGGAGTTGTCATGAGGTGAACCCGTTCGGGTCATCACGGCGCTCCGACGGAGGAAGCACCCGAGCTGTTATGAGGTGAACCCGTTTAGGTCATCACGACGCTCGCATGGAGGAGAAGCACCCGAGTTGTTACGAGGTGAACCCGTTCGGGTCATCACGACGCTCGCATGAAGGAGAAGCCCCCGAGTTGTTACGAGGTGAACCCGTTCGGGTCATCACGACGCTCGCATGGAGAAGAAGCGCCCGAGTTGTCACGAGGTGAATCCGTTTGGGTCATCACGACGCTCGACGGAGGAGAAGCGCCCGAGTTGTTACGAGGTGAACCCGTTAGGGTCATCACGACGCTCACGTGGAGGAGGCACCCGAGTTGTTACGAGGTGAACCCGTTTGGGTCATCACGACGCTCGTATGGAGGAGAAGCGCCCGAGTTGTCACGAGGTGAACCCGTTCGGGTCATCACGACGCTCACGTGGAGAAGGCACCCGATGATTCTCCTTTTATTTGAAGCATGCTAACGATCGCTTTGCTTGACCTTACTTATCTCAGGTGTACCTTCTAGCCATTTCTTACCCTCTTCGTGTTTTTTTTTGCAGGATTATCATGGTGTTTCTAAAAAGTTGGAGGGAAGGTTGTGATGAATATTTATCCATCGTCGGTCGTAAGGAGGATGACGCTGCATCTGGACTTTGTTTTCCCGCTCGTCTGTCCCTGCGTTCGTTAGTAGGTGGGGCAACTGACATCACCAAAAAGGATTTTCCGGAGAAAATGTCGATGAAGATAGATCCTAAACAACCTGATGTTAAATCGCGTTACATTTTGCAGAGTGTTGTGAAGGTGAAGGATGAGCTGCATTCTACTTATCCGCTTCTTGGGCGCAGGATTATTGACGGGGACGTAAGATGGGGATCCTACAACTTCAGAATCCAAGGCGAACCAATTTTCATTCCAAGATATTTAGAGTGGACTGAAGATGTACTTGCCCGGTTCAAGGGTATTCTTTCGTCAGCTTCTCTCCACTCGACGATATATGCTTCTTTGTATTCTTATGACAAGAACCTTCACGTGATGCGTGCCTTTTGCGAAGGATGGTGCCCCACTACTAACACGCTCCATACCAAGGCGGGTGAATTTTCTATTTCATTATATGATTTACGCAAGCTTGGAGGCCTGACTGTCGTGGGAGAAATATATGATGAAACGGTATCACCACTGAGCACTTTAAGAGCAAAGGATGCGAACAACAAGAATATACTTCCTAGCACGTGTGAGATCTTGCTTGAGGTGTTTTACCATCTTGACAGGAGATCGACAGTCCGAGGTGAAGTTCCTGCTGAACAGTGGATCAATTTCTGGTGCAAGAAAGAAAAGGTATACTCGTCACGAGAAAAGAGGCGGGAGACGAAGAATGCACCTAAAACTCCACAAAATCCCAATGATGAGATCAAGTCTCGTCCTCCTGATGAGTGGACAGAGGAAGAGCTTGCGATGTTCAAAAAACTGAGGATTAACGACTCTCGACGTACCAAGGTTTACTTGGCCGCGTATTTGTCATGTTGGTTATGTGCATTTGTTTTACCGGAGCATACTGACCGACTAATCAGACCTACCACCTTTGAGATCGCGAGCTTGATGGCAGAGGGTAGAGTCTTTAGTTTGGCGATTCCAGTCTTGGCTAGCATTTACCGGGGGCTAAACGATATAGCTACATATTCCAATCCTGGGTATGCCAAGTCATTTTTTTCCAGCCCATTACCTTTATGCGTGGACCGCTCACTTATTCAGCACACATCATGCTATGGAACCTGCTCCTTATGGCCCTACCATGGCAAGGTATTCCCTTGGAGTAAAAAGGACTGACGCTGCTGGGGCTCGAAAGCTAATTCATGAGGGAGCTAATGCCAACCCGAGGCGCTTCATACGAAACAGAAAGGATTGTAATGTTCTGTTGGACAACGGGAGCCTCAAAAATTTTGAACTCGATTACTTTGCCTCGATGCGTTCTTCGTACTTGTGTTTAAGTTTAGGTGATGCTTTTCATGTTCAACCTTATAACCCTCATCGATTTAGCAGACAATTCGGCTTTTGTCAGGATATTTCTGGTCTGCTAGATTGTGGCTCCAGCAAAAGAAACTCTACGCGCATTGAGGCGTTGAGGTATTGGAGATTAATCTTGTTTACAGGAAGCATGGTCCAAGTTCATCTCCCTAGTCCAGTACTCGATTGGCAAGAATGTGTCACTCCTGGCTTCACCAAATGGTGGGAAGTGAAATGTCCGAACGATTTGAGGGATAATGCAAACATTCTCATTCGTAGCACTGATAGTGATCCCCAAAAACCAAGGAAACGACATCTGCAAAGAGATACTGCCGATCAACCTCAGGAGCAAAAAAGAAAATTACAATCTGAAGTTGTCATTGTAAGATTGGATGAACATGCTGAAGAGGATGATCGACATAGTGATGGAGATTCCGAGGTCGATCCTAAACATGATCGTCAAGGAAGAAAGGAGATCCGTGCCCCCGTTACGAGTAACCTCAGGCTGGATACCCAGATATTTGATGGGGTCCGTAGTGGTTCGTGTATGCCGTCACAGACACTGGTAACTTCTTCTTCTTCTTTTTTTTTTTTTTTTTTAATGTGTTTCTCACTTTCTTACCCACTTTCAGGAGGGTGACTTGGAGTTGGAGTTGGCTGGGATCCCTGAGGAAGACCATTTGATGCAACCAAACACGCGACCGAGGAAAGGAAAACAGCTTGTCATGCTTGATAAATCTGCGCCCTTGGAAGGTTGCCCTACTCCATCTTCTCATGGTAGCCAGACTGGGAGTTCTTTTGCTGCCGTAGATGGACCACCCTCAGTGGAGAGGTTTCCCCAGTGTAGGCAGGAGGAGCAAAAAACTTTGCATGTCCCGACCAAGCCCATTGCTCTGCCTTCTTGCTCTATGACCTCGTTTCGGCCAGCCTCCCCGTATGGGGGAGTATTTGAAAAAGCAGTGCGAGAAGTTCGTTCGACATTTCTTACGGAGTTGAAGAACGCCAGTTGGTCTAAAGTAGGCGAGGTGTCGATGCGGGCCAAAGATTGTTATGCAAGCATGCGACGACTTCAAGGCGACCCTTCTTCGTTGCGGGCTGAAGTTGACTTTTATGTGAGTGCAGTTAATGCCTATCTTGCGCTTGAGAGGCAAACATCGAAATGTCACCAACTCGAGGATAGAAAACTTGCATTACATAAGAAAATGGAGCAAACCAAATCACTTGAAGATAAAGTAAAAGAGGAGCATCAGGCGGACACCGTGAAGCTTTCTGTTACTCGTGAGAAGATTGTGCATCTTGAGGCCCAGCTTAAACTGGCGTGGGATGAGGAAAGTTTACTGCAAACTAGCGTGACAGCAAAAAATGGAACTCTGAATTCATTGCGGACAGAATTTCAGGGTGCAATGAGATCACTAGAGGAGCTTGAAGACATTCCTGTTCCGACTGCCGAAGAACAGGCTATGATTGAAGAGCAGCAAAGGGAACTGGAGGCGCTGCGTGCCTCCTTTGATACTGACTAGTAATAACTTAGAATGTTTAATCATTTCCTCTCTTTGTAGTTCCATAGAATATAGTCTTACTGCTTCATTAGTGACTGTCGTCATGTTTGTTTGTTTCTTTGCATTGCCTCCTTTGTTTGGATTTACAACCTCAAATCTTATAACAAAGTTTATTTAGCCGTTCACAGTTTAGGCTCTTGCGGGCCAGGAGCATTGCTTTATTTTATTATATATATTTTTTTTGGAGGGGCGGCTGCACTTGAGCTATATGTTCACCCAAGCTGCCTACGTACTTGCAAAACAAAATAATGCTTTACAAGATCAAGCCAACGTAGTTCAGTAAGGGAATGGGTGATTTGTTTGGTGGTGTGGCTGCACTCAAGCTACATGTTCACTCGAGCTGCCTACGTACTTGCAAAACACAGATGATGTTTTACAAGATCAAGCCAACGTAGTTCATGTTTTTTTTAGGTGGCTCACAACTCGATTTTTCATTTTACCCGGAGCGCCCTTTCGGGTTTTCACTCCGTCCTCGGCTCACCATTTTTTTTTTGTGTGCAGTTTAACCTCTTGCTTAGGAGTGTTCAGCGTGGAGATTTAAGAATAGTAGCGTTTCAGAAATTTCCCATTGATCGGGCCTACGCGCACACCATCTTCATCTACAACTTTGTATGCACCGTTTGTGTAGACTTCTCGCACCACATATGGACCATCCCATTTGACGGTGAATTTTCCTACCGGCTTGTGAGAAGTAATGATCGGTCTTCGTACTGCAAGGACCAAATCTCCTACTTGGAAGGAACGAGGGCGCACCTTTTTATTGAACGCTCGTGACAACCGTGCCTAGTAACATTGAAGTTTTTGTTGGGCTTGGAGCCTCTTTTCATCGAGAGCCTCTAACTCTTCTAGTCGCAACTTATCGTTTTCATCTTCTGTAAGCCCTTCTTGAATGGCTATGCACAACGATGGGATCTGCAACTCCTGGGGCAACACAGCTTCTACTCCATATACCAATGCATACGGGGTCGCTTGAGTTGGTGTTTTGTATATGGTGCGATATGCCCATAAAGCTTCACCGACTCTTTCATGCCAGTCTCGTTTTGACTTTGTCACCACTTTTCTTAGCAGGTTACAAAGCGTCTTATTAAAGGCTTCGGCTAGACCATTTGCAGGAGCATTGTACATTGAAGACTTGTGTTGTTTGAACTTGAACTTTTCTGCTAGGCTTGTCACCAATTGGTTGACAAATGGCTTTCCATTATCGGTTATGATGCGTTGTGGTACACCATACCTGTAGATGATTTGAGTCCGGATGAAGTCCACAACATTTTCTTTCTTCACTTCTCGTAATGTGACTAGGTCTGCCCACTTTGAGAAGTAGTCAGTACCGGCGAGAATGTACTCATGTCCATTGGAAGCCTTGGGAGTGAGTGGTCCAACAACGTCGAGTCCCCAGGCTTCGAAAGGCCATGAAGAGACGGTAGGATGCAATGGCTCCGGCGGCTGATGTATGAAGTTTGCGTTGAATTGGCATGCGCCACATTTTCTTGCGAAGTCTATGCAATCTTGCACCATGGAAGGCCAGTAGTATCCCATTCTTTTGACGCGATCATAAAGTTTTGGACCTGACTGGTGAGCTCCGCATATGCCAGAGTGAGCTTCATGCATGGCTTCGGTGGATTCATCCTTCCCTAAACATCTTAACCATTGTCCAAGAAAAGAGCGCCTGTAAAGTGTTCCTTTAAAGTGGATGAACTTTGGGGAACGTCGGCGTATCTCTACTTTGTGCCTAGGATTGTCTGGCAACTTCTGATGGTCCAAGAAGTCGATAATGGGTTGACGCCAATTATCTTCGTCAATTGAGTAGACGTTGATCATGTTCGTCTCGTTCCCATTTTCTTCCTCCTCAAGCAATGGCATTGCCCAACAATTACAGACTGGAACTTGCATTGATTCTTCTGCCCCCAGTGCCAATGTGGCTGCAAGATTAGCAAGCGCGTCAGCCAACTTATTGGCACTTCTCGGTACATGACCAATGTTGACGGTGTCAAGTTGATTTAACAGTCGGAGTGCTTGTTGATGATATGGGACCAGATCCTCTTTTCGCACTTCATATTCATCGAGGACTTGACTGATAACGAGCTGCGAGTCTCCGTAGATATCCATGTCCTGAATGCCTATCTCGAGCGCCATTTGGAGACCAAGTATGAGGGCCTGGTATTCTGCTACATTATTTGAACATAGCTGAGTTAATGAAAAGGAGTATGGCAAAACATGGCTTTGTGGAGACACAAACACCACTCCAGCTCCAGCTCCGTCTCGTCTTGCAGCACCGTCGAAGTACATTTGCCACGCCGGTAGAACGTCCACATAGAAGATCTCTTCTCCAGGCAAGTCGTCGGAAAGTTCCCATTCGGCTGAGACTGGATGATCGGCGAAGAAGTCGGCGATGGCTTGTCCTTTCACAGCTTTTTGAGGCACAAAAACCAAATCATACTGTTTTAGCAACACTGCCCATTTTGCGAGCCTTCCTGATAATACCGGTCTTGAGAGTATGTATTTGATTGGGTCTGCCTTGGATACCACGTGTATAGTGTGTGCTTGCATGTAGTGCCTCAGCTTTTGGATTGCAAACACCAGTCCAAGACATATTTTCTCGATTGGAGAGTAATTCACTTCAGCTCCAACCAAAGTACGACTCAAGTAGTAGAGCGCTCTCTCTTTGCGGTCTTCAATTTCTTGAGCACACATTGCCCCCAGGGACCGTTCTTGTGCCGCGATGTATAAGATGAGTGGCTTCCCAGGAATAGGTGCCCCTAGCACAGGTGCACTGGCCAAGTATTTCTTTATGCTTTCAAAAGCATGTTGACATTTATCGTCCCATTCATACGGAGCATTCTTCTTCATCAAATGGTTGAACGGTTGACAACGCCCTGCGAGGTTGGATATGAACCTTCTAATGTATGCGAGGCGTCCCTGCAATCCGCGTAATTCTTTCAACGTCTTAGGCACCGGCATTTCTCGGATTGCTTTGATTTTGGTCTGGTCGATCTCGATGCCTCGATGTCTGACAACGAATCCTAAGAATTTTCCTGAAGTGACACCAAATGCACACTTAAGTGGATTCATTTTCAGCTGACATTTTCTGAGCCTTTCGAAGACAGTCTGGAGGTCTTTAATGTGGTCTTGTCTTTTCTTTGATTTGACAACCACATCATCGACGTAGCATTCAATTGTTTTATGCAACATGTCATCGAATATCTTCTGCATTGCTCGTTGGTAAGTCGTGCCGGCGTTCTTCAATCCGAAGGGCATGACTGTGTAACAGAATATCCCTTTTGGCGTGCGGAAGGCTGTGGCTTCTTGATCTTCCGGCGCCATGTGTATCTGGTTATACCCTGCAGTACAATCCATGAATGAGAGTGCTTCGTGCCCATTAGTTGCATCAATCATTAATTCTGTAACTGGCACAAGGAAGTCATCCTTCGGGCATGCGTCATTGAGATCTCTGAAGTCGACGCATATTCGCAATTGTCCATTCTTCTTTCTGACTAGGACAACATTGGCTATCCATGTAGGGTACTTTACTTCACGGATGAAACCAGCTTCGATGAGTTTGTTGACTTCCTTTTCAATTTCAGGCACAAGCTCAGGCCGGAAGCGATGCTGAGGCTGCTTCTTAGGATTAACTCCCTTTTTGATTGCTAAGCGATGTACTGCAACCCTTGGACTGATTCCTGGCATTTCCTTGTAGCTCCAAGCAAAGACATCTTTGTATTCGAGCAACAATTTGTAGTACTCGTCTTCTTCCTCCTTAGTCAGTAGAGCACTTGATAAGCTAGTTGTATACCTATCAAAGATAACCAACTTAGGTCTAACTAAAAATATAGCTAGGGAAGTCAGGTCGAATCCACAGGGAGACAAATAAATTCTACTTGCAATTGAAGTCTATCTAAGTAACTAAATTGGGGGTTTTGTTTGTTTGTTTTAACTAATCTAAAAGTAGTGAAGGAAAGAGAATTAAAAGAGAAGAAATAACTAAAATAAAATAAGACGAATGAAGATGAATAAATATATGGAGAGAAAACTAGGATTGTCGGTTCACTACGAATCTCATATGGTCACGATCTAAATTACAGATCTGTCGCAGATATTGGTCTAAGGGGTATTGAAAAGGTCCTTCCGGTCCGCTATTCACCCTAGCATGCGTCTAAAGGCTTCCGATCTTATTAGGGCAAACTAATGTGTTGTAGCAGGTCTAACTTTTACCAGGCTTCCGATCTTAGGTTCAAGTTTACCAGATTCAATTAATCAATCATGCGCATTAACTGACTAACCGCGATTATATGCTACAAGTGACAACTCAGACACAATATCATTGACAGATCTATAAATTATTTAGCGACCACATTCAATTCGCAGATCCCCTAAATCCTAGCGAGGGAAATTAGCTACTCATAATTAATTCAAGAACGACAAGATTAATAAAAGAATTTACTAGATTAAACATCACGAACAATAATAAATTTACGACAAGTATAAAACAATAATTAAGAATAATTAAATATGAAGAAGAAAACAATCAAGAACGAGGAAGAAGGAAGGAAGATTAATAAAATTACCGAAAGGAATGAAGGCGATTCGAATCCAAAAGTTCTTACAATAACCGAGTTTTGAGAAGAAATTAAACTAGAGAGAATAAAAGTAGAGAAGAAGTCTAAAAGAAATCTAAAGAGAAGTAAAAGAGAATAAGGGAGAAGTTGTGAGATGTTAGGAGATGATTTCTAATGTGGCTCCCAAAGCCCTATTTATACAAATTGAATGGGTTAAAAACTGTTTAGGAAATTCTTTTGCGTTTAGGAAATTCCTTGCTGATCACGAAATCTGCCCGCAGTCCAGGAAATAGTCGGCCGACTATTGTAATAGTCGGTCGACTAATCACTCATCAACTTGATCTCAAAAGCTCCAGAATAGTCGGCCGACTATTGTAATAGTCGGTCGACTATCGTCATGGTCGGCCGACTATTTTAATAGTCGGTCGACTATTGCCCGTTTCAGCGAACAACAATTTTCCAACTTCGTTTTGGCACGGTTTTGGTTCGTTTTAGCTCCTTTGTCTGCCGTTCCTGCAAAAGGACAATACACACCACAAAGTAGCCAATTCGGGGCAAAATAATAGTTTTCACTATTCAATAAACACGAGAATGCGCGTAATAAGAGCATAAAAAGTGTATATAAAATACGCGCATCAAATCTCCCCAAACCAAACCCTTGCTTGTCCCCAAGCAAGCACAAAACTTTAACCCAATCCTAATGGAATGTATATAACTCATAGCGGAATATGCTTCAAAGTTACCAAAACCAATGTGCAACGACTAAAATCAATGTAAACAACCACATACAACAAGCTTGATCAATGACAACAATACTGAACCTTCAACCTTGCAAGACTCGTCTATGTCGGACTCTCACGGATCGCTCATCACACAAAAGGGTGATATTGTGAGTTTATGTAAAAATGGAAAGACAAAACACTCACCTAAACTGCGACCTACAAGAACATGCATGCAATCTAACATGAAATCAATCTCTAATAACCGTACATACGCATTCTATCGGGAAAAGACACGTGCCAAGGACTTACATATGGTATAAAGTGAGTCTAATCGGGTAAGAAGGGGCAAAACGATATGGATATGAGGAGTTAAAAGCCAAGCTAGTATTCCTTACACCCATCAATCAATAATAAACATCCCGTTCTCACCGAACTCCAGTTGAAGAAATTAGGCATAGCAACAAGCGCCTTATCAAAACCGCTTCCCACTAATAACTATGAAATTAGAGAGATCAATTCTTTTCTCATAGCAAAAACACATTCTTCTTCTAGTTTCACTTCATTTTTTTCTTTTCTTTTTTCTTTTCTTTCTTTTCTTTTTTTCATTCAATTTTTTTCTTTCATTGATTTTTTTTCTTTTTATTTTTTTTCTCAATTCCCTTTTTTTCTTTTCCAATCATCATGGTACCAAAGTTAACCCGAAAAAAAACAATTCCGTTCAACTAATCTACTAGCTTGACTAGGGTAGGCAAATTATGGCATGTAGTTAATAAACGGGTCAAACAGCTCAATTTGGCTATGTGTGGCTCATGGGAATTAATTAAAAGAAAGGATTTGCCTTTTTCGCACATGTCAAAACCACGAGTCGAAAACGTACAGGTACCTAAGAGACGAATGTCATGCTTATGCAATTTGATGTTACATGTCTCATAAGGAGTACTACTCTCAACCTAAATGAAACTGATCATGGATGTCATCAGTTTAAGGCTCTAATTCCTTACAAATCTAAGTAGTTTGCCAACAATGAGTCAAGTTTATTCGTTCAGTACCGTTAACCAAAGATGCAAGAATACCACATGTGATTATATACAAAAACTCTAACGGCGCACTAGCATAGACAACTAACGAAGACACAAAAGCAATATCATCATCGCTACATAGCATTCCGACTCAACTAAGACTCGACTAAATGCAAAAACATATTTTTGATTTTTTTTGATTTTTTTTATGCATGCGAAAATGCAAGAAATATGCAAATGGATGAAAACAGACAGATGCATACCCTCCCCAAACCAAATCACACAATGCCCTCATTGTGTACAGCATACAATAAGAGGCAACAATAAATACGGGGAAGGAATGCTAAACGATGGAAGTGCAAAAAAAAAAAAAAAAAAAAAAAGAAAAAGAAAAAGAAGAACTACTTACAAGATGTATATACAAATGGAGACCTCCCCAAACCGTCCTAATCGGAGCTCTCGTCACCGCTCTCCTCCTGACTGCCACCATTGCCAGCTCCATCGTCGTCATCTCCCTCCTCGTCATCTCCCTCTCCATCATTTCTCTCCGCATTCCCTGCATTGTTACCATAGCCTCCCTCGGGATAGGTGTAGTAAGTCAGGTGCCAAGCTGTAGGAGAGATTAGGCCGACCTGCACTCCATTGTTGTAACAATGAAAATCGGAAAGTGCCTGATTTAGTTGCACCGTGGCCATCCGGTGGCACAACTCATTAAGCATTCCCGGGACCGCCGCTTGGTCGAGCACCGCCGGTGTAACATACGGTGGAGGAGGCACAAAGTGAGCAGGAAAAGCAGGCACATTAGAATAATCAGTATGTGGAAATGCATAAGGAGGCCGTGGTGGGCCCGAAGGTCCAGCCGCAAAAGATGGTGTATGTGAAGCACGGCTGGTCGATCGGCTACCACCTCCTCGAGATTGTCGAGAAGGTCGAGATGGTTCACCCGTCTCGGGTGCGAAGTGTCTGGGGGTCTGAAGAGCCCTCCTAAGTGGTAGCAAATAGGAGGGATACGGTGGTGGGTTCCGTTCAGGACCAAAGGGGAGATATAGGAAGGGGGAAAGGGGTGGTAGATTGTAAGGGAGGATAACCGATTCATCCTTTGCTATGCGCCAACGCAAATCGGGACCTAGCCAATGAAGACCCCTAAGGACAGAAAAGTTCAAAAGGCGACTATTGAGTCGCTCGGCAGATGGAAGCTCGTGTCCTAAAGGTTCCTCCCCGTACGGGAAGTCCGGAAATAGCCTACGACCGATGTGGGAAACGAGGTCCCCACAATGAATGACAGAAATAAGCCCATTCCCGATATGTTGGAAATGGTGGGCAACAAGGGCGGCCACATTCATGACATATGGCCGCTCGCTATCGATGTTTAGATAGCCCGCTAGACTCTCTAACTCATCCGCATTAATATTATTCGGCTCAGTACGTCCATAAATAGTGCACCCTATCAGACGAAGCCAGTATCGGATGACCGGGTGGTGGACTTCGTTGCCCCGCTTACGACCCGTGTTACGATCAGTAATGCAAGACCAGATTTCATTGGCTAGACGGCGAGGGGGATGAATTGAATCCCCTTCGCTAGTAACACCCAAAAGCTGACCGAACTCGCGAACGGTCCTAGAAAAACTCGTGTTAAAGAGTCTAAAAAAAATGCAAGGTGTGTCCCAGTTCAAGTCACTAAAAAAATTGAAACTACTAAAAAACTCAAGAGTAAGACCCTTATATGTGAATTCTAGCATATAAATTAGCCCACTCATACCGGTACCATTAAGTAAGTCAACAACAGGCTGATAAATGCGTAACCTGCCCAAGAGCTCACGATCTAGAAACCGTGTCGGTGTTACCTTAAGAGCTGCCAACTGGACAAAACGCTCCCTCTGATCAGCTGAGGCAAACTGAACGTTTGGATATTCCGGTATGCTCTCCTCGGGAAATGGAACGAGGTCTTGACTCGGCATTGACTCCCGGCTAATGTCGACCCGACGTCTTGTGCTTTCCTGGTGTTGTCTTTTTCTTGCATCCATATTGACCTGAAATAGCTAAAATCAGACTTGGTGTATTACTCACACAAAAAACCCCCAAATCAATTGAAATCAAAACCCTAATTTCAAGACTGAAATTTGGGTAAAAACATTCTTATGTGGATGAAATCAACAGATTTGGGTAAATAAATGAAGTAGTAGCAGAAATCCACAAAAAACCCCAAATCAATTGAACTCAAAACCCTAATTTCAAAACTGAAATTTGGGTAAAAACATATAATGTGGATGAAATCAACAAACTTGGGAAGTAAAAGCAGGAATCTGACGTAAAACCAAGCCAAAGACTGAAATTTGATGATGAAATCGACCCTTGAGACTCGCGACAGAACCCAGGAAGCAGCGAAAAATCGCCCGACAGAGACGATAGTCGTCCGACTATCAGAATAGTCGCCCGACTATTCCGATAGTCGGCGACTCCCGACGGACAATAGAGAACGTCGGCGGCGATAGGTACGACAATATCAAGACGGAAAACAGAAAATGAAGCACAAGAAAACTTACTTGAATGGTTGGAAGGTAGTTGCAACTTCAATTAAGACAAGAACTTAGCAAAGGATGAAAAGATTATAAGAGAAAAAGGAATGGAGAGAAGAAGATGGGTAGGGATTTGAGGATGAAGATGGAGATTTGAAGAAGATGAAGGTAGGGATAGAAGTAGGTGGGAAAGTAAAAGAGAAAATAGGGTTTAGGAGTTATTTCAAAATAAAAGTAACTGAAGTAGAGTAAAGAAAGAAAAACTTATTTGACGGAATTTGTCAGCCAAGGTGCGCGATGTCGGAATTGTCGACCGACTATAGGAATAGTCGACCGACAAAAAATAATAGTCGGCCGACTATAAAAATAGTCGATCGACTATTGTTGACTCATTCCAGTTTTCCGTCAGCAGCCTGTTCTCTGCAAAACTCAATTCAAACTTTTAGACCCTCGTTCTCACCCTCACAAAATCTATAATGCAGAAAATTAAATATGCTCTAACTAACTAAATGCAGGTACAAATGTTTTACAACCCGGGTTGCCTCCCGGTTAGCGCTGGTTTAAGGTCCCGCACGACCGTAGTCACCTGGTTCAGTTAGTGACTGTTTCGAGGTACAAAACCTCGACTTCTCCTCCTGTCTCACCTTTCTCGTGGTAGTGCTTTATTTGGTGACCATTGACCTTAAAGCGATTTCCCGTGGAAGAGTTTTCAAGCTCGACCGACCCAAACTTAGAAACTGAAATTACCGTATAGGGGCCGGACCATCTGGATTTTAATTTTCCAGGAAAAAGACGAAGACGAGAATTAAACAATAATACTTTTTCGCCCGCTTTAAACTCTCTCGGAATGATACGCTTATCGTGCCACCTTTTTGTCTTTTCTTTGTAGATACGGGCACTATTGTAGGCATTCATCCTGAACTCCTCGAGCTCCTCGAGTTGTAAAAGTCGATTTTCGCCACACAATTTTCGGTCAAAATTCAGCTCTTTAACGGCCCACCAAGCTTTATGCTCCAACTCTACGGGTAAGTGACAGGACTTCCCATAAACCAACCGATAAGGTGATGTACCAATCGGTGTCTTATAGGCGGTCCTATACGCCCATAGAGTGTCATCTAGTTTCAGGCTCCAATCTTTTCTTGACTTCGAGACAACTTTTGCCAAAATATCCTTAAGCTCCCGGTTGGAAACTTCAACCTGTCCACTAGTTTGGGGGTGATACCCCAAACCTCTACGATGCATAACACCATATTTAGATAATAAGGCAATAAGTTGTTTTTCCTTAAAGTGCATACCTCCATCACTAATGACGACTCGGGGAATGCCAAAACGTGGAAATATAATCTTCTTGAAAAGTTGGATGACGGTCTTAGCGTCACATTGGACCGAGGCAACGGCTTCTACCCACTTAGATACGTAGTCCACAGCTACTAAAATGTACCTATTACCTCGACTTGTCGGGAAGGGACCTTGATAGTCGATGCCCCAAACATCGAAAATTTCTACCTCCAAAATACCGACCTGAGGCATCTCATGCCTCCGGGAGATATTTCCCGTCCTTTGACAAGCATCACATCCTGAAACAAATGACTTGGCATCAGAAAACAAAGATGGCCAATAAAAACCTGACTGAAGTACCTTAGCCACGGTCCTAGCGGGACCGTGGTGACCACCATAAGACGAGGAATGACAGGCTTCCAAGATGGCATTGGTTTCCCATTGCGGTATGCATCGCCTAAAAAGTCCATCAGCACACTCCTTGAAAAGATATGGATCGTCCCAAAAATATTGCCGAACATCATGTAGGAACCGCTTCTTTTGTTGATATGACAAATCAGGCGGCATTATTTTACCTACAAGAAAATTAGCATAGTCAGCGTACCATGGAGTATCCATTATACCAATAGCCATCAAAATATCATCAGGAAAAGAATCATCTATCGGTAAAGTATCGCCTCCGTCCTGCAATGGAAATCTAGAAAGGTGATCCGCCACAGAATTTTCAGCGCCCTTCTTGTCCTTAATCTCCAGGTCGAATTCCTGAAGTAGAAGGATCCATCGTAGTAATCTCGGTTTGGCTTCCTGCTTCGCGAGGAGGTACTTCAAAGCCGCATGGTCCGTATAAATTGTGACTTTCGATCCTATTAAATAAGATCGAAACTTCTCCAATGCATAAACCACAGCTAGAAGCTCCTTCTCCGTCGTAGTATACTTCACCTGAGCCTCATCCAGAGTTCGGCTTGCATAATAGATGGCATTTACTGCCTTTTCCTTCCTTTGACCCAGCACCGCTCCGACCGCATAATCACTAACATCGCACATAACTTCAAACGGTAACTCCCAATCCGGAGCCTGAATAATAGGTGTTGTGACCAAAGCCTGCTTCAACCTGTTAAAAGCAGATAAACATTCATCAGAAAAAATGAATGGGGCATCCTTAAGAAGCAATTGTGTAAGTGGTTTCGCAATTTTAGAGAAATCTTTTATAAACCGGCGATAAAATCCGGCGTGTCCAAGAAAACTCCTAATCCCCTTCACGTTAACGGGAGGAGGTAATTGCTCGACCACTTGCACCTTTGCTTTGTCTACTTGGATGCCTCGGTCTGAAACTAAGTGCCCAAGGACAACTCCCTCGTTGACCATAAAATGGCACTTCTCCCAATTCAGCACTAGATTGACCTCAATACATCGCTGCATCACTTTATCAAGGTTAGTTAAGCAATCAGTGAAACTACTACCGTAGACACTGAAATCATCCATAAATACCTCCATAATAGACTCGATATACTCGGAAAATATCCCCATCATACACCTTTGAAAGGTGGCAGGGGCATTACACAACCCGAAGGGCATCCTGCGATAAGCAAAAACACCATGGGGACAAGTAAAGGTAGTCTTTTCCTGATCATCAGGATGGATCGGGATCTGAAAGAACCCTGAATAGCCATCTAAATAACAGAAAAACTTATGTGAGGCTAACCTTTCTACCATTTGATCGATAAACGGAAGAGGGAAGTGATCTTTTTTTGTGGCGGCATTTAATTGTCTATAATCAATACACATCCGCCATCCCGTTACAATTCTAGTAGGTATTAATTCATTTTTATCGTTTTTTACCACGGTCGTCCCGCCTTTCTTCGGGACGACCTGAACAGGACTCACCCATTTAGAGTGACCGACAGAATAATTTATACCTGCGTCTAATAACTTCATCACTTCTTTCATTACTACTTCCTGCATTTTCGGGTTCAACTTACGTTGACCCTGTCTAACAGGTCGGTGATCCTCTTCTAGTTCAATTCGATGCATGCAAATATCGGGACTAATTCCCTTAAGGTCATCTAGACTGTAACCTAATGCATTCTTGTTCTTTTTAAGAACGACCAACAAAGCAGAAAGTTGGTTCTCATCTAATTTATTACTTACGATGACGGGATAAGACTCAGAATCGTTTAGAAATACGTACTTAAGATGAGACGGAAGAGGTTTCAGGTCGGGTTTGGTTACCTCTACAGCATAAGAAGTATCTACCAACCTATTTACCACTTTTCCGTCGATGCTCGTCAGTTTCTGTGTATCTCCTAAAATATCCCACACAGCATCATCGTTAGTCTTATCACCTGCACAAGTGTCTAAACATGTCAAAGCCTCGAGCGGGTCCCTACTCAGGGAACCCGTACAAACATCAAGAATAACTTCATCGATAATATCTAATGAATAACAAGTATCCTCGATCATAGGCTTAGCTAATGTGTTGGCCAAATTAAAGGTCACTTTATCATCCCCCACCTCTAAAGTCAAGCGTCCGTGCTTGACAACTATAATAGCCCCTGCAGTATGTAGAAACGGCCTACCCAGAATTATAGGAATTTGAGTATCCTCAGCCATATCTAAAACAATGAAATCAACAGGTATAAAGAATTTACCTATCCTAACAGGGACATCTTCTAGAACTCCTAGGGGACGTTTGACTGACCTATCAGCCATCTGAAGAGTCACACTTGTGACTTTAAGCTGACCCATATTCAGTTTCTCGCAAAGTGAATAGGGCATGACACTGACACTTGCACCCAAATCACATAAAGCTTTATCGATTACATGGGTGCCTATGGTGCATGGTATGGAAAAACTACCCGGGTCTTTCAGTTTGGGTGGAGACTTACTCTGAATTAGAGCACTACACTCAGCAGTAAAAGCAATAGTCTCATGTTCATTGAAGTTCCTCTTACGGGTCAGAATATCTTTCATAAATTTTGCGTAAGAGGGTACCTGGGTAATTAATTCCGTGAAGGGAACGGTTACCTGGAGATTTTTGACGACCTCCATAAACTTACTGAACTGGTTCTCGATCTTCTTGTTCTTCAACCGGCTAGGAAAAGGAACTTGAATTTTGATCTGTTCAGTAGCTTTATCTTGTAGAACACCCGTTTCCACTTCAGCATCAGACGGCTTATCAGCAGCGACCGTCTCGGATCTGGATCCTGTCTCTGGAATAGTCGGCCGACTATCAGGTATAGTCGGTCGACTATTAGCAATAGTCGGTCGACTATCAGGGATAGTCGGTCGACTATTTTCCTCCTCACCTGCAGTTTCTGTTAATCTGTCAATGATAGTCGGTCGACTATTATTAATAGTCGGTCGACTATTATTGACCAGTTCGTCATTCACAGCAGTTTCAGCAGTTTTTAACGATACATCATCAACTATTACATCTTCCACATTAACAGAATTATCATAACTAGGCATCTTGGGCTCGTCATAAGTAAGGCCGCTTCGAAGCTGAATCGCGTTGGCCGTATCATGCTGTTTTTCTGGCTGTGACGGTAGTGTGCCTGGTTGCCTAGCAGACTGATTTGTGGCAAGCTGCGCCACCTGCGTCTCCAACATCTTGATCTTTGCATCTTTAGATTGGTCACTTTTCTGCATCTGGATCATGAGAGATTGCATCATACTCTTCAATTCCTGATATTCACTAGGAACTGGAGCCGGAGTCACAGGTGGTGGAGGAAGAATAGCAAGAGGTTGAGTTGGCGGTGGAAGAGCTAGAGGCTTTTGGAAGCCTTGTTGTTGTCCGCGATGAGGCAGAACATAAGCTTGTTGCTTCGGCTGAGGAACTGGGTTCAACACATTCTGACTCGTCCAACTGAAGTTTGGATGCTCCCTAGTCCTCTCATTGTAGTAATTAGAATAGGGATTACCTTGCTTGAAGTGTTGAAAAGCTAGAACTTGTTCCATCCCTGTCATACATTCCCCCGCGCTATGGCCTTCTATACCACATCGCTCACACATTGCCTCCTGTTTGATCATGGCATGGACAGTTTGCTGATTCGACTCGTTTCTATGAGGCGGATTCTGAATTTTGTCGAGACGGGCATGAAGATGATCAAATTGAGCCATAATCTCACTAGTTTCCGCCGCGGCTACCCGAACACTACCCCTTGGATTTCCATATTCGGCTCGATGCGTGGCCATCTCCTCGATCAATTTCCAACCCTTGTCATCATCAACGTTGTTTTGGAAACGTCCGTTAGCTGCACCATCAAGAATAGCACGATTATCATCAAATAAACCGTTATAAAATTGATTACATAAAAACCATGGTTCAAATCCGTGGTGAGGAATAGAGCGGACTAGATCCTTAAATCTAGTCCATGTTTCATGTAGATCTTCCAAGGGTCCTTGCTTAAAACTGGTTATTTGACTCCGTATCTGATTAGTGCGCTGAGGAGGGTAGTAATGCTTATAAAAAGCGAGCGCCAATGAATTCCAGTCATTGATGTTGGCTGCATCTTTGTCCAAATCTCGATACCATCTACGGGCTGGACCTGCAAGAGAAAATGGAAATAAGGCCTCCATTACTTGTTCTTGCGTTACCCCGGGAGCAACTGAAATCGAACAACAATAATCAGTGAATATTTCCATATGCTGTCCGGGGTCTTCGTTTTTATTGCCCGAGAAGGTATTTCGCTCCACTAAATTGATATAAGCGGGACGAATCTTGAAAGAGCCGGTGGTAGGAGTCGGTAGCTTCCATCCTTTTGGGATGTTAGCCTGAGTCAGCATACACAGAACTAAGAAGGAAAATATGAGAACCGTTTCAAGGAACGTAAGTTCCCTGAGACAAAAGATAAACTAAAAAGACAAGTAAAATTAACCGTCCCCCGGGATAAGCTAGTCGTATACCTATCAAAGATAACCAACTTAAGTCTAACTAAAAATATAGCTAGGGAAGTCAGGTCGAATCCACAGGGAGACAAATAAATTCTACTTGCAATTGAAGTCTATCTAAGTAACTAAATTGGGGGTTTTGTTTGTTTGTTTTAACTAATCTAAAAGTAGTGAAGGAAAGAGAATTAAAAGAGAAGAAATAACTAAAATAAAATAAGACGAATGAAGATGAATAAATATATGGAGAGAAAACTAGGATTGTCGGTTCACTACGAATCTCATATGGTCACGGTCTAAATTACAGGTCTGTCGCAGATATTGGTCTAAGGGGTATTGAAAAGGTCCTTCCGGTCCGCTATTCACCCTAGCATGCGTCTAAAGGCTTCCGATCTTATTAGGGCAAACTAATGTGTTGTAGCAGGTCTAACTTTTACCAGGCTTCCGATCTTAGCTTCAAGTTTACCAGATTCAATTAATCAATCATGCGCATTAACTGACTAACCGCGATTATATGCTACAAGTGACAACTCAGACACAATATCATTGACAGATCTATAAATTATTTAGCGACCACATTCAATTCGCAGATCCCCTAAATCCTAGCGAGGGAAATTAGCTACTCATAATTAATTCAAGAACGACAAGATTAATAAAAGAATTTACTAGATTAAACATCACGAACAATAATAAATTTACGACAAGTATAAAACAATAATTAAGAATAATTAAATATGAAGAAGAAAACAATCAAGAACGAGGAAGAAGGAAGGAAGATTAATAAAATTACCGAAAGGAATGAAGGCGATTCGAATCCAAAAGTTCTTACAATAACCGAGTTTTGAGAAGAAATTAAACTAGAGAGAATAAAAGTAGAGAAGAAGTCTAAAAGAAATCTAAAGAGAAGTAAAAGAGAATAAGGGAGAAGTTGTGAGATGTTAGGAGATGATTTCTAATGTGGCTCCCAAAGCCCTATTTATACAAATTGAATGGGTTAAAAACTGTTTAGGAAATTCTTTTGCGTTTAGGAAATTCCTTGCTGATCACGAAATCTGCCCGCAGTCCAGGAAATAGTCGGCCGACTATTGTAATAGTCGGTCGACTAATCACTCATCAACTTGATCTCAAAAGCTCCAGAATAGTCGGCCGACTATTGTAATAGTCGGTCGACTATCGTCATGGTCGGCCGACTATTTTAATAGTCGGTCGACTATTGCCCGTTTCAGCGAACAACAATTTTCCAACTTCGTTTTGGCACAGTTTTGGTTCGTTTTAGCTCCTTTGTCTTCCGTTCCTGCAAAAGGACAATACACACCACAAAGTAGCCAATTCGGGGCAAAATAATAGTTTTCACTATTCAATAAACACGAGAATGCGCGTAATAAGAGCATAAAAAGTGTATATAAAATACGCGCATCAGCACTCACATATATGGGGCGGGGGTCTTCAGAAGTCCCAAGGTTGAGTTCTTTCAACTCATCTACCGTTAATTGCCCCCGTCTTCTAATGGTTCGGGTGCTTCATCTGCATCCACTTCTTGATTATCGTCAAGGATCTCCTCTACCGTTATATGATAAGAGGTTGCCACTTCTGAAGTCTTCGCCTTCTTGATGCTGTTTCCGTTTGATGATGACGAGTCGACATGCTCGCCATTTTTTGAGTGACCAGTGAGAATCAAGACGCGACTCCGTATTTTGAGTGGTGTATGTTGTATGATGTCCACTGCTTGCAAGCGCTTCATGTGGGAGGGTATTGCGCTTCTTAAATCATCGTCTAGTTTCACTTCTTCTTCTTTTGGTTTTGCAGGAGTTGAGGGATGACGACTTTCACCTTTATTCTTCTTGGGGACCCCTAGCCGATTGAAAACTGTTTTTGTCTGGGCGCTTAGGCGACGATGTGCTGATTCTCGATAGATGCTTTGTGGTATATGGTTTAGAAACGTTGCTTCACTTCCCTCTTGGTTGCCCAATCTGTTAAACACAGAACGACGATTTGTTGAAGAATTTGTCATTCCTATCCTGTCAAACACAGAAGTTCGGGTCGTCTCCACGGGCGTACTTGTCCTATCGAAGATCGATGTGGGTGATGACTCCATCGTGCCCCCTGCTTCATCATCCTCGACCTCTTCCGCCGTGATATGTTGCGATGATGTAGTAGCACTTTCCTTGCGGCTTCCTATCTTTACTGGTGGAGGAGGTTGATAGCTTATCCCAGGTTTGGCAACTCTGCACACGCCTTCTTTTTCGTACTGGTCTTGTTGTGCTTTACTGAGGCCATACGGTTTTGGAATTTCATCGACAGCTGTCCCGATGGGATTTGGTTTTGAATAATCGTAACCTGCTTTCTCTAACAATTTATGGGCATTGGGGTTACAAAATTTGTCGAACTCTTTCAGCCTTTGGGTATCTTCAACTGCACTGTCGAATCCATCTAAAGGTGGTCCGATGATCTTGGTTTCTGATGAACTTGGCAGAGGTGTGGTGACCTTGGCTACCCATTCTTGCTTAAATGTTTGACTTGGTTTGTTTTTCTCCTTAGATTCCGTCTTTGTTGGAGTACATTCTACAAAAGGACTCTCCCCTTCTTTGCGACGAGACTTCGGGATGTATCGAAGGACAGGCGGTGCAGGCGTCAGTGGCACTTCTTGCTTCTTGGGAATTACCACTGGACTGGTGAATTTGATAACGTTGTTTTCTTTTAGTTCGTCTTTTTCCTCAGCACGAACTGCAGCTGCATCTTTTCTGATGACGTTCTTTTCCAGCTTGCCTCCAGCCCCAGTTGAGAAGATGGTGGTTGGCATAAACTCGTTAGGCGTTGCATCTTCATCGAAAAACTTTGCATCCGCGAAGAAGGTATCGGCCTTGGAAAATGGTTTGGTATCTCCATTTATTTTTCTTTCACCCCCTCGGTAGTACTTCAAACATTGATGAAGGGTTGAAGCCACGACGCCATTCTCATGCTTCCAGGGTCGTCCCCGTAGTAATCCATAGGATGTCTTGGCTTCGATCACATGGAACAACACGTCAGAAGAAAGGTCATCCATGGTAAGGTTTACGCGGATCATCCTAATTGCACGCTCTCTTGTCAAGTTGAAACCGTGGATAACCGTCCGACTACTGGTAAGTTCCCCAACGGTGATGCCCAACTCCTTCATTGTAGCTTTTGGCATTATGTTGACTCCCGAGCCTCCATCTATCAAGATTCGCTTAACCTTTTTCCCTTTAATATAGCCGGACACGTAGAGCGGCCTATTATGGGGCTTAGATTCGAGGAGTAAGTCTTCATCCGAGAAAGTCAAAGCAGCGTTGCAGGAGAGGCATTGACTTGATTGCTCTGGGGGTTCCGCCACATCCTTCATCTTGCCGGCGTATAGCTCTGGCTTCTCGAGTCCTTGGAGGATCAACTCGCGACTCTCTCTAGGAAGATGGAATATTTGTCTCCATCCCATGTTTGCAGGAAGTCTATCCAGTGCCCTAACAACCTTCATCTCCTTTTGAGGCTGCGCCTGCTGTGAAGGTTCAGGTTCGTTTACATCACTTTCATCCACTTCTTCACCGTGATCAGCAGGTGAGGCAGAGACGGTGTAAACAGCCACTTCATCCAGGTAGTCTTCTGGAAAGAATTCTTCAAGAGTAATCGGAATAAGTGGCTCCTGTTCCAACAGATCCTCGGGTAGGACATGCGACTTGACAATCGTTTTAGACTTCTTATTTCCGTTGGATTTGCGAGGCCGCGGCTTTCTCGCTTGTTTCCGACGGCGGTGAACAGGCGTGATTGTTTGTTTAACTTGTTTCCTTGGCTTATTGCGTGTCACCAAGGTCCATCCTTCATCATCATGCATATCTTCTTCATCCTGAAGACTTGCTTTCTTGACTTGTGACTCTGAAGGCGGTGGCGATGCTAGCCTCGGGATCCACAGCGTCACAGGCTCGAGGGTCCCAATCTGTGATAACGACAATATTTAGGATCATTTGTCTTGTCAGCTTGTTCGGGCCGCTTGGGCTTTGGTAGCTGTATGATGTTCTTCTCCAGCAGATCGTCGAGCATCCCTGAAAAGTCCGAATCAGGAAACGGGTACTTCTTAGCCTGCAGTTCTTTCAATGTAGGCCTATTCTTCCGGTAGTCATAAGAGAATGACTCATTCCGTTTTTCATCTTTGACCTACCTGAGATCTTGACTGGTCCACTACCTGCGTCGACAGTCATTGTCTCCTTTGTTTTTGACCCCTTTTCGGTTTTCTTGAATTCCTTCTTTTCACCAGGTGCTTTAGAGGAATACGCTCGGTTCTTGCCGCGCCCTTGTTTGATGGTGATTTCCATGTCATGTGCCCGAGTTGCCAAATCTTGAAAGCTTCTTGGCTTAATCCCATGTAGAATGTACAGGAGATCCCAGTTCATGCCATTGATGCACATTTCGACCGCGGAAGCTTCACTCAGATGGTCTTTGCATTCCAGACTTAGCACACGCCAGCGGTTGATGTAGTCAATGACCGGTTCCTCATCCCACTGGGCAGTGTTTGTCAGCTCGCTCATGCTAACAATGCGTCTGGTACTGTAGAATCGGTTCAGGAATTCGTCTTCCATCCGAGTCCAGCTGTCGATCGATTCAGCTTCCAAATCTGTGTACCAGTCGAAAGCTATTCCCTTGAGAGAGCGTACGAACTGCTTGACAAGGCGATCACCCTCAGTTCCAGCGTTGTTGCATGTCTCCACGAAGTGTGCAACATGTTGCTTCGGATTACCCTTCCCATCAAACAGCTGAAACTTCGGGGGTTGATATCCAGCAGGCATGCGCAGGTCATCAATCCTTTTGGTGTAGGGCTTGATGTACCGTCCAGTGGGATTATTTTCTCCGAGTTGGGTCTTGATTGCGTTGGCTATCAGACTCTGCAACTGCTCTGAGGTGTAAGCTCCAGGCCCTTTCTTTGAAGGCTTTCCACCTTGAACTCCATCATCCCTTTCACTGTCGCTCCCGCGGATGCTGCTCTTCTCACTGCCACTGTCATCGTGCACACTAGGAGTAGGCTTTTCGCGGAGCTCAATCACCTCCTTTTGAAGATCTTCAATCTTCTGGTTCTTCTCTTCATTCTCCCTTTGCATTTTTTCAACGAGTTTGGCCAGCTCCGCGACTTGATCTACGATGCTGGAACCACTAGCCATCATCACCGAAGCGCTGATGGGAGTGGCGGCTTCCTTCTTCATTGGCGACACCTTGGGCTTGCGCGGGGAGGCGGTGTTGCTCTTGGAGACTTCATCCTTGCGGGAAGGAGAAGAGGTTGCAATCATGGCTTTGGCGGCGGCAGCAATTGAGGCAGCAAAGATCTTGCGCGGCCTGGTAGGAACGTAGGCAGCGCGTAGGTTGGCGGCAGCGGCGTCGAGGGCAACCTTCTTCGCCTTCGCCCTGGTGACCATGCCAGCAGATTGTTGGAGAGCGTCAGCGTAGGTCTTCCTGGGGGTGTTGAAAGTGTTATTTTGATTTGTAGACATCTTCTTGCAAAGTTGCCTTGGTTGCTTCAACGGTAGAGATGAGAGGTAGAGATTTTCACGTCGGGTTCACCAAAATTTGTAACCACAAATTTTGTATCGCAGAAAACTGAAATACAAAACAAGGAAACAAATAAATTTTATTAATTATTAATCAAAAGTTCGTGTACAATCTAATGTATCCTCTGATTCTAACGCCGTTTAGGGAACACGTGTACACGGTACACGTGAGGGACGCGTGCGTAGCTGACTTGTACTGCCTTGCGCGCGTTGTGATTTGATATTCTCGAGAGGATCGCTTGGACTTGAATCTCTCTTGAATGTTTGAATTTGTCTTGGATCTTCTGACGGCTTGCGACGGATTTGATGGAAAGTTTGTAGCGACTTCTTGTCTTTTTCTCTCTGGATCCTTTGCTTCAGAATTTTCCAATCCCCTCAAATGAATGGGAAGAGCTCTATTTATAGAGTTTTAATTCTCCTTGGTGGACTTTTGTAGTCACAGGCCTATTTATGGGCTTATGAGTGACATTGGCCCAATCTGTCTTCTTTTCGGGTTTAATGATCCAAATAAATCAATCTGTAATTCGGATCGACCCATATTTTCTTTACTCGGGACAAAATAATTAAATTGAGTTAAAATTTCGTATTAACTCAAAATAATTAATTAATTTAATTTATTCGGCACTTTGATAAATTTTTAGTGCCTACAGTTGGTATTTCTCTTTTTGGGTGCTAGTGCGTTTAGTCCTTTACCCATCGTTTTTCTTGAGGACGGAATGATAGTGATCCAAATAGTAGAAAATAAATGATAGATAACTGATCTGAAATTAGATGAATGCATAATTTCATCGAATAAATTTATGAATGGGGTTTGGGTTCTTAATTTGGATTAAAGTTGAACTGCCAGGGAAAGAAATAACGGGGGCAAAGAAACAAACCCGATGAATCGATGATCTACGCTCCACCTGTGATAAATGCGACAACAGGTTTCCACCCTTAGGTATTCTTAGGCGAGTAGAGATCAAGGCTGTCAAAATCGAGTATTAGCTCTAATACAGAAATCCAAGATGAAGATAATTATTCGATTACTATTTTTATAATTCAATTAGCAAGAAGGGAGTGGGTTTTTTACTATTACCTATTTCTAGGTTGATCACCATATAGACTATACTCCTTCGGATTTGACTTGAACAGAAATAATAATATCCAACTGCCAGATGAAAGCACACAGTGTTGTACGTATAGCAATTTCCGGATGCAAGGAAAATGAGAAATATGGAGTAAGTACAAACCTTGAAGAAAGCCAGGGATCAGCAAAATGGCGTAACAACCTAGAGCGAGAAATCTTGTGATCCATTTGTAACCTACCCATAATAAAATACAATATAAGACATGCAATTGTTGCAAATCATCACCTTGAAGGTTGTTTCCTGATTTCTAATATGGAGGTTGGAGGATTGGAAAACGTGAGAGAATAAAGAGGAGGTTATATTAGCATTTAGCAACATTGAGGGATGATGGAGTAATTGGGGGTGGTTTTCCACTGGATATAACTATAACTATATACTGCAAGTTTGAGTAGAGGGTAAGCGGTTTAGGCAAATTAGGAGGAAGTTATTTACTCCATCGGGTAAACTGCTGCCCTTTTTCTTTTTTTAAATGTTTTTTCAATTAAGCCAACTCATTGTCATGTCACTGCCATGTAATCGTGTAAGTGGATGCTTAGGTGGGTGAATGAGAGACTTCTAAATGTTTCTGCTTTAAAAGATAATGATTGTCTGTATATATGGATAGCAAATTAGGTTAAAACTCGTGCAAATTGCACGGTGTCATTATAAAAGACGTGACGAAATCAATGGCAAAATAATGAATAGTTTACATGGATCCAAAAACGCAATCGTTGGGTTCACAATAAAAAATTTAGAAAATCGTCTGAGCTTCTAAACTGACAACGACATGTACTTGAAAATGAAAAGTTATAGAAAGAATGGAAAAAAATTGCACTAATATACAAATCAATATATAGAGTTATTTAACAACAATAATACCAATTATAGGGCGTCTTCCCAAAATAATATCAATTTTAATAAATCTGATAATATTACGTATTATTGGAGTAGTTAAACAAGAGTAGTATAGGTGACCGGTTACCTGTACAACCCTTCCACCTTCCCTTTTCATCTTTAATTTTATTTAACGGCAATAATACCAACTATAGAATGTCTTCCTAAAATAATTCCAATTTTAATAAATCCGATAATAATACGTATTTTTGAAATAGTTAAACCAGAATAGTATAGATGATCAGTTAACGGTAAAACCCGTTCACCTTCCTTTTTCGCCTTTAATTTATTTCATATTACTTCACTCCTTTTCACTTAGTGTACGGGGCTTTAAATGTCATTCATGCCCTTCATCTTTCTCTTTCTTCGAGTTTTCAACCTCACCAAATCAAGCTAAGAACACAATCCTACACCAAAATCAACACGTTAATTTAAACGAAACATATAGGGAAAAAAACTAAAGAAGGATGAAGGGTATGTAATGGAGAGAGAGAATGGATGAGAGAACTAAGGAGAGGTAAACCTAACAAAATTGACCCGACCCGAATAAGCCAAACTGAACCCGACCCGACACCTGAATTGAAGACTTGATTTTGACCCGTAATCTGAATTAACCCAAGCTAACTCGAAACTGACCCGACTATTATTATAGAAAACAAGTTGATATCCCTAAAAAAATTGAAAACAACTAACAAACTCGAGAATGAGTCGAACCCGAAATTATCCGACCCGACCCAAAGTTAATAACCCGATTATTATAACACAAAAATGGTTCGACCCGAAGCTGACCCGACACGGTTCATCCGTTATCCAGGTCTAAGTAGGAGGATGAAAGATAAGTAGCAGGTTAAATAATAATTAGGTGACCTGATGTAGCAGGTTATAAAGTCACTTATACTACTCTTATTTAACTACTCCAATAATACGTATTATTCTCAGATTTATTGAAATTGATATTATTTTGGGAAGACGCCCTATAGTTGGTATTATTGTCGTTAAATAACCCATATATATATATATATATATATATATATATATATATATATATATAGAGAGAGAGAGAGAGAGAGAGAGAGAGAGAGATGGAGGATCAAGTGAGTCCTTGTATATACATTGAGTCCATGAGTCCAATCTTGGACCATTGATCAAGTGAAAGATGAATGGTTGGGATTGTTTGAGGTGAAATAAGGAAATAACTAACAAATCTTGGTAAATATATCAATTCTCTCTCTTCCTTAATTATCTCAATGCAAATTTTCTCTCTCCTATCAATCTTTTAACTGCTTCTTTCTCTCACACAACATGTTTCTTTAAAATTAAGTTTTCTTCATCTTCACCAAAAAATCATCATTTTTCTACTGTCATTGTACGTATGTTACTATGTTACTGTCATAACCCGTAAACTATGTTACTTTAACTCATACAATGTGTTACTTCAATTCATGAATTGTGTTACTTTAACTCATACAATGTGTTACCTTGTATAATAATCTTTTGCAAAAACTGTTACTTTAACTCATACAATGTGTTACTTTAATTCATGAACTGTGTTACTTTAACTCATAAAACCTGTTACGTTGTATAGTCTCTTGCAAAAACTGTTACTTTAACTCATACAATGTGTTACTTTAATTCATGAATTGTTGTATAGTCTCTTGCAAAAACTGTTACTTTAACTCATACAATGTGTTACTTTAATTCATGAACTGTGTTACTTTATAAAAAAAAAATGTGTTACTCTAACGCAGTGTAGCTGTTACTTTGACGAACAAATCATGTTACTATAAGAAATGGTTGTGGTTAATCTAAGAATGAATGGTAAACAACGCTAATATCCTCAGTTACTTTTATGCATTATATTTGTTACTTTAAGGAACGAATGATGTTACTACAATACATCTGAGATGTTACTCTAACCAAAAACACATGTATTAAATAAATATAGAGTTAACTGCAACGTTGTACATCATTGTGTGTAAAAAATATGTAAAAAATCAGTTATTCTTGTAAACCCACAAAAAAACAACTTCGAATCCGCAAGCCAGCGCGTAGATTTTATAAAATTCCACCGCCTCATCGATTTCTCCGAATACTTGCCCCATGTACGGAGTGAATGCCTCACCCACATCTCTGCACCATTCTTGTGCATTCGCTTCTTTGCCAATGCTACCTACAAAAAAACAACGTTACGCCGATGGGACATATGTGTTACTTTAACTCATAAGTTGTGTTACTCTAACTCGTAAAGCAAGTTACTTCAACATCAGCGCCAAAAATCTTTTTTAATGTTCAGTGTGTGTCACTCTAATTAAAATAAGGTGTTACTGTAACTTAGAACGTATGTTACTTCAACGTCGTGTCTGCTTAATCTATGATTAATCAAATCCAAAAATCATTGATATGAATCTATGATTAATCAAATGAATAAAATTTTATCTTTTCCGGTGTTGTTCTGTGCATTCGCATCTTTGCCAATTCCACCTGCACAAAATTAAACAACGTTGCGTCAATGCAACCAATGTGTTACTTCAACTCATAAGTTGAGTTACTCTAACTCGTACAACATGTTACTCTAACATCATCGTCAAAAACCTTTCTCAACGTTCAGTGTGTGTTACTCTAATTAAAATTACGTGTTACTGTAACTTAGAACGTATGTTACTTCAACGCCGTGTCTGCTTCAATAGACAACAAAACAATAATATCAGTGGAGATTACGGAAAACATAAATAACAAACATAAAACTCTGGAATCTATACTAACAAGAGACCAATTAACCATTGATATGAATCTATGATGAATGAAACGACCATGAAAGCAATATCAACATGAAAATTGACGCAAAAAACATGAACGCAAATTAATCAAGATGATGAATAAAAATTAACGCAAAACATGAAAGCAATATCGAAACTCACTATTGTTATACTCGATGAATTGTTTATGATCAATAGTTGATGAAGATGTCGCGATCATTAAATTCATAGTAATAGAATTTCGAGCACAGATTTGACTGAATGAATGAATGAACGTGATGGTGGAAGCGTTTTATTTTTAGGTTTTGATGAACGTATAATGTGAATGAATGAATGAGAAATGAAATGATTATGGGAGTTATTGTTTTCTAAAATCAAGGAAGTTATTTTAGGATACTAAATCTTTTTTTTTTTTAAATACAAATATTAGGATGCATCTTGTCCATCCATTCTCATCCCATCCTATGGATGTGATGAGGAATTATGGATTCATATATAGAGAAGGACTCATAAGAGCTTTACTATATATATATATATACACACACACATATACATATACATATATACATACATACATGTTAGTAAATGAGGAATGTCTCATGATATTCCCGTCATTAGTATTACTTCGTATATGTCTAGATTCGTTGTATCTAATTGTAAGCCTTCGGTATTTATACCGAACTAATTCAATAACATAATCAACGCATTATATTACTTAAATGGTATCAGAGTAACCAATCCTCTAAAAATTTCTTCCGCTTGCTACAACATCGTGATTTAACCGCCGGCCGGAGATGGCTATCTTATTTTCCATCTCCGGCGGGTACTTCACGTCGTCAATATGTTTACCTTCATTCAATAATATTATGATTCTAATTATTCCATAAGAAATATTAATAACCCCCGTATCGATTTTCATATTATGTTGTCGCCGATGTGTTCTCCGTTGATTCGATCCTTGCCAATACCGCTCCTACCCTTGTCGTTGTTTCTGTCATGTTGTTTCGACAACCCCCGCCGCACAAAGCCTCCACCCCGTCCCATAATCGCCTTCTCCGTGTCCGTCTCAGGTTCGCCCCAGCAACCACCCCTGCCCCACGGGCCGGGTGATCTGACTCTGCCGGCTACGACCCGCACGGCCAACCAGCCGACACTGGATCGAAGAGCCCAGTTGGGTGTTTTATGTTTCGGTTTAGTCCTTTTTTTTTTCTTTTTTTTTATACTGTTGAGTTTTGCTCCAGTTTGTGGTGCTTTACAAGCTGTCACGTTCCCGTACACCTTTTTTTTCTTTTTAATTTATACTGTTGAGCTTTGCTCCAGTTTGTGGTGCCTTACGGGTTGCCACGCGCCCGTACACCGTTTTCTTTTTATTTGTGTCACGACCTGCCGTTTCGGCCTCGTGCACCTTTAGATTTGTTAGCATTTTTATTTTATTTTCGGCATGCGCGAGAGTTCGAGACATAGGTTCAAGGCACATAGTTGCGGTTCTGGCGTCGAAAGGTCGACTTGGTTCATCTTCAGCGACATCTACAATTATCTTTTGGTCCAGTCAAAGTGTCCGCAAACTACCGTTTTGACTGAGGGGGTGTGTTAGTAAATGAGAAATGTCTCATGATATTCCCGTCATTAGTATTACTCCGTATATGTCTAGATTCGTTGTATCTAGTTGTAAGTCTTCGGTATCTATACCGAACTAATTCAATAACATAATCAACGCATTATATTACTTACAATACACACAGGTAGGATTTGGTGTAAACATCCTAACAATCTGAACCGTTGATCTTAATCTTGATCAACGGTTGAGATTAATCATCAGAAGATAACAAAACCCCCAAAAAAAACCTCACAACCTACCTCTCTTTCTCTCTCATCTCTTTCTCTCTCTTCTGTTTTAGGGTTACATCAATTCTTCTCCCAAAAACCCCCAAATTTTCTCTCAAAAATTCGTCATCCTAATTCGTTCTACCTCGAAAATTTGATCAATTGTATACGAAATTCGTTCAATTCGTATACAATTCGTTCAATTCATATACAATTCGTTCAATTCAATTTCATAAATTCAAATCAATTTTCAGAAATTCAATTCAATTCGTTCAATTGTCAGAAATTCGTTTTTGATGAGCATGGATTCCACCGAGCATGAACCTTTTGTTGATGAACATGAAGGTAATGTCGTTATAATTCAATACCTATTCGTTTTTGAATAAGTATTTGTTTTTTAAGTAAATTTATCCGGTTTTTGAGCATGAATTCGTTTTTAACTATTGGTTTTTGATTTCCTCCAGAATTATTTATGATGAATATCGATTTCAACACTGAAAACATGAATCAACTTGAAGGTAATCTCAGAATTTTATAGAGTATATGAATATATATATGTTGGAATAGTTGAATATATGTGTTGGAGTAACTGAATATATATGTTGGAGTAACTGAGTATACACTACAAGAGTTAAAGTCTTGGGCGACTAAGCTTAGCTACTGTCATCTATCGCTAAAAAGAGAGGCGCGACTGTTAATAGTCGCTAAGCAACTGTCGCTACAGTTAGTCGCTTCTAGCGACTGATTTCAGTCGCTAAAACAGACGCGCGACTGATTTCAGTCGCTAAATTTAGCGACCGAAATCTGTCGCTAAGACGTCCCTTTAGCGACTGATTTCAGTCGCTAAGAGCGTCAGTTAGCGACTGAAATCAGTCGCTAACTGGTGTGACGTGGCGTCCTACAACGACTGATTTCAGTCACTAAATAGAAAATTTAGCTACTGATATCAGTCGCTACCGTGACAGAAATAGGCCGGTTATATTTATTATTTTTCTAGCCAAAATCTGCACAATAAAACAAACCAACAACAACAATACATCCCAAACATCATTCCAAACGTTGTTCCAAACGTTACGCAAGCTTCACACTCCAAAATTGGCAACCAAGTACGCAAACGTCGTGAATACATTAAATTAAAAGTGTTGTTACAAACTATTTTTTCAACAAGCATTCAGAAATTACAAATTGTTTTCATTCAATCTACTCAGCTAACAGGGAAACTAGCTGACACACCACTATCACCATCACCGAAGGGGTCTCTAGGATCCGGGAATCGGGGAGTGGGGCCGGAGTTGCAGTTATACTGCTGCATGTTCCTAAGACGCCGTAGCTCTTCCAGAATTTGCAGGTTAATGGACTCCTGCGTCTTCAGCCTCTCATTTTGCTCCTTCAGCTGCTCAGCCATAGCCGCCCGTTGCGCCCTCTCCTCTCGAAGTTCTGACCTCATCTCAGCCATTTCGGATGGTACACACTCCGTCGAGGTCGCATGGGCCCTCCAAACATTGGGTGGTGTCCAGTACAGGGAATGAGCGTTCCCCATACCGTACACCGCTCCCTTGCGGTACCCATCCGCGTCTCTGAACCAAATTGTGCTCGGGTCCACACCTACATTCTCGGGCGCTCTGGTGGCCTCCATATACGAATCCTACAAGAAATTGGAGTCATGATTAGGTGAGTTCTAAAGAAAAAAAAAAGTAAAGAAGCCGTATGCTTGAAACTTACCCAAATTTCGGCGTCCTTCTCCGTAGCGAACGATCGACCGGTGGCGTCGTCCCCCTTGGTCTCCGTGGCGAGAAATAGCTGCGCAGGCGGAAGGAATTCTCCGGTTTTCTTCTTCAACTGTTGGCAGTACATGTAGATTTCTCATTTATATTTATAATGAAAACATTAAATAAGAATCTAAAATAAAAATCAAAGGTAAGGAAATACTAACATTCACAGCCCGTTGGTGCATCGACTGCAACCCACCGTAGTGGGTGCGCTCCGCCTCCACCTCGGGGTCCCCTCCCCACCTCTTATTCTTCTTTGCCTGGACGGATCTTTTAAGGAACTTCGGGTCGGAGCGGGCTGTTTCGAACTGTTGGATGGCGTCACCTACAATTTATACACTTTGAGATCAATAAGTGTTTTGAAGATATATACAATTTTCTATTCAAGTACTAACACTAATTGAGTAATCGAACCTTTAAGGAATTTCTGTGCCCTTTCATCGTTCGCCAACTTATACATCATGTCTTTGTGTCTTTCCTTCGCGACATCCATGTATCGGTCTCTCACAGCCACCTCAAGACCCTCGTGTAAAAGTGTTTAAACTGCAAGATCGTTTGTTGTCATTGTATTAGTAATCTGTAAATAGTAACAGATAATTAATAAAATTCAAAAATTGGTGTACCTTGAAGTTGGCAAACACTTCTCCCGTTGCCACAGAAGCAACTTTGTCCAACTCGTGCAGTAAGTAGTCAAGTCATTCATGAAACTGTCCTTCACACCAGTCACCACCGCACGAGTACGAAACCTATACCAAAGAGTGAAATAAGATGATGTCTCACAATAAAAAGGAAATAAAATGTCTCACCATGTGGACTCGGGGCCAATAATTAGGCGCCCGTCGTCTGTATATCGAAGCCCTTCATCCTGTTGTGGTTGCTCGTTGTTCACCTCCTCCTCATTATCATCATGTTGGACCTCGTTCTGGTCCTCCAGTCGGGTCTCCTCCTGGTCCTCCTGCTGCTGCCGGCCCCTGCTGCTGCTCCCACTACCATACCGCAGTCTGCTGCCCAACGTCATATCTGCAGACATAGTAGAAAGTTAGAAATTGACATCATAATATTGAAATAATTTGCCCAAAATATATAATGCAGATTACTATGTTGAAATAATATAACTTACTAAAACTATACCCTACTAGAAATCATCGTCACTGTCGTTGTCATCTTCCAATAATATAATTTGGGCTAAACCCATCTGAGATAATATGTTCTTTAATCAAAATACTATCCAAGAATTTGATGTTCTTACATTTCACACAAGGACACCTAAATCTACCCTCTGACGCGTATTCGGGATGGGTTTTAGCGAACTCAAGAAAGCGATTAACACCCTCTAAAAATTTCTTTGTGGGACGTCGTCTCTTATCGAATCTTTCCCCATACATCTATTTCCGTTCCTGTCTCTTCATTTTTTTATCTAAAAAAATTGAGACAATAACCACATACAAATTATTTCCTCTAAAGTAATTTACTAATATATATACACTAGTCAAATATTCTGTAAAATTCTCAATTCACCTAAACATAGTACTATTTCCACTCAATCCGTCCATAATTACATCACTAAATCGGCATAATTGTATTTCACTTCCAATTTCCTAACACATCAAAACAACCCAATTCATTCAACTACTTAACCACAAACCCTAATTTTATACTAACAATCTACCTATTTCAAATTGGGAAACCTATTGGGCGATTAACATTCTAACTACACTAAATATTCCAACAACTAGGAAACTATCCAACCCAATAACTAATTTATTTAAATCGATAAAAACAGAAATTAACAAATAATTGAAACTAAATAAAGATAGATAAACATACCTTAATGAAAATTGGATAATTGAAGAAGGAATGAAGAGAAAAGGAGGAGGGGCGAGTTTTAGAGAGAGGGGGGGAGGGTTTTTAGAGAGATAGAGTGAAATGGGTGAATGAGCCGGGGGAGGGGGGGTGTTCGTTAATTTAAAAAAAATTAACACCTTTAGCGACCAAAATCGATCGCGCACCACTTTTTTTTTATAGAGTACATGAATATATATGTTGGAATAGTTGAATATATGTGTTGGAATAGTTGAATATATATGTTGGAGTAACTGATTATATGTGTTGGAGTAATTGAATATATGTGTTGGAGTAACTGAGTATATATGTTGGAGTAACTGAGTATATGTGTTGGAGTAACTGAGTATATATGTTGGAGTAACTGAGTATATGTGTTGGAGTAATTGAATATATGCGTTGGAGTAACTGAGTATACACTAGTAGAGAAATGACATTTGGCAAATAGATAAGACAACGGTTGTTGTAAATAACCGTAGCGTATTGTAAAAGGCGACGGTTATTGGGAAACGACCGATGCGAAATGTTTCTTGAAAACATAATCGCATCAGTCAAGATGTACGACCGATGCGAAATGTATACATAAAAGATAATCGCATCCGTCAGAATTTACGACTGATGCGAAATGTATATACTACAAAATATAACTGCATCAGTCAGGATTTGTGACTGATGCGAAATATATATAGAACATAATCGCATCAGTCAGAATTTACGAATGATGCGAAAGATTTTTGCATAATATCTGGTTAACACAACCAACATTATAATTGTTGCATAATAATACTTGTATAACATAATGAGCATCACTCTTAATTAAGAAACCCCTAATCCCATGTGTTTGCAAAAATTTAATACCTACCTAAGCCAAAATTAAATCAAGGACAAGTATATCCACTATTTCCCCAAACTAAATGGAACTTCTTAAAAAACATCCCCAAACAAAAAAACACAAATATAAAAATACAATTCTTTCCATGTGCCTCCAAAACAAAATACTCAAATAAAAAAAATGAAAATTGCATTGAGAAACCCAGATTCCTCCATTTCTCAGTCACGCTCAAATAAAAAACCCAGATTTATCATCCTCAACTCCTCAAGTACCTCAACCCATCACCCTGTCTATCTATCGCGCTGGCCAGCTACCCACATTCAATTAATCACAGTCACTACTTGATATGCTACTCTAACTTCGTCTAATTAACCCCAAATTTTGAAGCAATCAAAATCGAAACGATGCGGATGAATTTTGAGAGGCGGAGAAAACTAGGATTTTATGTACTGTGAGGCCGAGAATGGCAGTTGGAGGTTGCCAGGAGGTATGAAATTGCTCGGCTACTTGTTTTGGTTGTCGATTAGGTATTTTCGCTCTCTCTTTATTCTATACGTATTGCATATTTGTATGTAATTTAGGAATTAGGGATTCATTAATTTCAAAATTCTTGAGTATGATTCCCCATTTATAGAAGACTTACAGTGATGGTTCGAATTTTTTGGGATTATCATTTTAGAGTTTCAGTTCCTTCTAATCGTCTTCATCCTCGTGTTCTACTCTATCTCGTCACATCATCTGTAATTTTGGTTCCTTTGATTCTTTCTGTTTCTGTCTATCTTTTGCTCTATAATAATTTTGATTTTAGAGTTCACATCTTCTTTAATTTGCATGATTCAAATTCAAATTCAAATATTACGATTTGACTGGGAATGTAAACTTGAGTATCAAGTGGAAGAAAAGCGGGTTTTTGGTTACTAAATTTGGTACCAAGGTGGGGAAGGTGATGGCTGCTGCTGCTAGTGTGAAAGGTCAATTGATGGCGGGCTAGCTTATATTGATTTGGATTCATACATTATACGAAGTATTATTCATAGTGGAATAATCATTAATCTTTTAGTTTGTTTTAATTTGATGTCATAACGTTACTTCATTGCTCACTGTGATTTATAAAGGTATCGATAGTATATTATTGTGCAGTGCTATGTTCTCCAGTTACATATTCTCTAGTTACGTATTTGTGTGCAAGGTAAAGTATTTTGTAGTATCATTACACTATATATGTTCAGTTTATAAATATTACTAAGTAGTTTTTGCAATACAAGATGCCAAAAATCCTGGGACTATAGTTTGATTCACTTGGCTATACTTTGATAAATTGTTGATTTAGAAGAAATGGGGCCTAAAACATGTACACAGACTCCATATCTTCTATTTTCAGATATGGAAAAGATAATAAGTTAAGTAAATGGTGCAGGAATTTACTAACAAGGTGCAGGGATCAAAAGCTGATATTAAGTACTAGACAAACAGTTTCGATTTAATAATGGATTTGGAGCTTTTAACTCTCTCGTTATCAGATTTTGATTTTCAGCAAAGGTGAAAACTTTTGTTTCTCTTCCGTTTTTACTGCTCTGGATGGGCCACCAAGCAGGTCCTCTGTCCAACTATTGAAATTCAAATTTTAGAGTTTCATGGATTCTTTACTACTTAAAGTACATGTGATATTACGATTTGGCTGCCTGGATTCCTTGCATCTTCTACTCATAGAGTCATAGCTTATAGTTTATACTTTATATATCCTCAACCATTTCATCATTTATTTGCAGGTTGAGACTTAACATATACAAATAGAATGATCTCATCCTCAGGTGGTTGATAGTTTGGTGTTACAATTCGTTTCTTAAATGCATTGTATTATAAATGCATTCATTTCTTAAATTAGTAGTGGCGACAGGGAGAATCGAACCGGAGATGTGGAGCAAGCGTAACAACTGCGCTTCACTTACTCAAGAACACAATTCAACTTCTGCTCTCTTTCTTTTTCCTTTTCCCTTTGTCTTATATTTCTGCTCTCTCTAAATAAAAAAAAGCTTGTAATATCACTGTTTGTTTACTGTACCTTTCTCCTCTAGATTTGCTCTTGTTTTTCCTTAAAAACACTTTTGAATAATTTTTTGTGCTTAGTTGGAACACTTTGATGTTGGGTTGTTCCTAAAATTCTTTATTGAACTTGGCTCATCCACTTGATTAGTTTAACATAATCCAAATTTTAATCCTGAGTTTTTTATGACTTGCTTCAGCTAACTAAGGTACTTAATTTTTTAATTATATTTTGTTCCTTTATCATTTGACGTCTCAGTGCTAAAATAGGTGGTTTCTTTTTCCTTTATTATTTTTTTCAATTAGGGTTTGCTTTATTGCGATTCGATTTATTTATTAACATCTTACTTTTATGTGATTTGATGTTTGTTGAATATTTGCAGTGTATGCTAGATTTACTTGGTGTCGTATTTTGAGTGTACTCCATTTTTTGTAATTATGTTTTGATGTTTCATCTGGTGAGTTTTAGTGTTTTTTGCTGACTTTTTTTTTACGGAGGCAATATTTTCCTGATTTCCTAGATCAAGAGCCGTAGAAATTTTTGTGTAATACCACTTTTTTCTTAACTGTCTTCCTCTAATCTTTTCTCCTATTCATTCTAGGACAAGTATGAGTAATTACTTTTGTCGTATACTTGACCATTAATTACATTGGATTGATGCTCCATTAGAAGTGCTTTACTTATACTTGGAGATTCGGGTTCTCTTTTTCAAGTATGAGTGTTTACTTTACGCTTTCTTTTTCCATCGTATCGGGTATTGTCACATTCGGGTTCCTGCTATTCGAGAGAGGGTAAGCTATTTTTTTGTCTATAGGTGTAGTCGTGTAGAAAAGAGAAGTATCTCGAGATACAGGAAATAACATAAAAGAATTCAATCTCTTGATGTTTTAGTTTACTGATTTTTAATTCTCTTTCGTCAGCTGTTTGTTTTTCCCTTCATAATAAAAGTTGTTATGTTCAGTTTAGTTGTCTATACTGATATATTTTGGACTTAGGTGTTATTTTGACTTGTGAATGTACTTCATGATTTCAGGACTTTTACAAACAGTCTAAGAAAAGGTTCGATATGATGTTATTTTCAAGGAAAGAGCACAAAAGGCCATGGTCACCCTTCAGGGTAACGGATATGATCCTTTTTAAAGGCTTTTCTTATTTTTATGTTATCTTACAGTCATTTAATGATGTTTTGAGTAAAGTTTAGTTGTCTTTTTTGTTTGTTATACACAAAAGTATGGATATTATGACTTGGTGTTCTATGCACTTTTGATTGTACATAGCTTGGAGAACTTAACTTACCTAAGTATCGAAAGGCATTGGGCTCAAATTTGTGAAATTAGTCGTATGTAATTTCAAAAAATTTATATCATCTCAAGGTTCACACATAGAAAGAAGTGATACTTTTGAGGTATGTGCATGCTATTACATACTCCATTTTATTCATTAGCTTTGTAGTGTATTAATAATTTATTATAGTTTTAGTTTTTATACTCACCCTTGGCTATCATTGTCTGTAAGACTGTAACCACTGGAATTTTCTTCCTTATTTTTCTTATAATTCTAAATTACTTCTTCTCATCAAACAAAACTTTACATGGTCCCACTTTTCTTCGGAATGTAATGGTATTATATTATTCGGAAGTATTTGAACTGATCCAAGTAACATCTGTGAAGTATTTCATGACTTATGAGGATTTATTTGTCAATGTTAGTGATTTCATTGTAGCAATAACCCTCTAACACTCTCATGATCAACTTTTTACATTTCTAGTCAATACCTTTATTTAAATTTTAAGGTGATATTTGACTAAAGTATTCTATTTTTGAATTTCTTTTACAGAGTTTTGTTTTAATCGGTATCAGAGTAAAGCAAGTAGAGTACGATGAGTTCAGTTGATATGCTAATGCACCATTGTCGAAAAACTTAGTGAGTAATGTAATTTCTTTTGTTGGAGAGTAGTCACAGAAAATCTCTCAAATGTTACTTTATGAGAATTATGCTATGTATTGTAAGTTTAGCTATTTCCACTTTCATTGGAGTGATGCTTGAGAGTTATAATCCATGTAATTGTGTAGTATTTGTATTATTATTCAGATTAATGCTAAATGTTTGTGTTGGGATGGAGACACTTGATTGGTAATGAATTGTCTTTGAGCTGGCAAGGATAACACGTTTTTGATTTTTTTTTTTAAAACCAGGGATAAGGCAACGGTTGTGAAAAAAGACCGTCGCCTAAAATCTGCTTTTAGTGACGGTTTAAAAAATGACCGTAGCCTAAAACCCACTTTTCACAATGGTTATATAATAGGCCGTCGTCTAAAATCAACTTTTCGCAACGGTTATAAAAAAGACCGTCGTCTAAAATCTACTTTTGGCAACGGTTAAAAAAAAGCCGTCATCTAAAATCTACTTTTCGCAGCGGTTACATGTTTTAACCGATGCAAAATGTCTTTGAGGCTACGGTCACTCGACCGTTGCGAAAAGTAGTGGATCTATAGCAACGCCCAGGAATACAACGGTCAAAGACCGTTGCGATATGTGGTTTTTAACCGTTGCGATATGCAATTATTGTACTAGTGATATATGTTGGAGTAACTGAGTATATGTGTTGGAATAGTTGAATATATGTGTTGGAGTAACTGAGTATATGTGTTGGAGTAATTGAATATATGTGTTGGAGTAACTGAGTATATGTGTTGGAGTAACTGAGTATATATGTTGGAGTAACTGAGTATATGTGTTGGAGTAATTGAGTATATGTGTTGGAGTAATTGAATATATGTGTTGGAGTAACTGAGTATATATGTTGGAATAACTGAGTATATGTGTTGGAGTAGTTGAATATATGTGTTGGAGTAACTGAGTATATATGTTGGAGTAACTGAGTATATGTGTTGGAGTAGTTGAATATATGTGTTGGAGCAACTGAGTATATGTGTTGGTGTAATTGAATATATGTGTTGGAGTAACTGAGTATATGTGCTGGAGTAACTGAGTATATATGTTGGAGTAACTGAATATATGTGTTGGAGTAACTGAGTATATATGTTGGAGTAACTGAGTATATGTGTTGGAATAGTTGAATATATGTGTTGGAGTAACTGAGTATATATGTTGGAGTAACTGAGTATATGTGTTGGAGTAACTGAATATATATGTTGGAGTAACTGAGTATATATGTTGGAGTAACTGAGTATATGTGTTGGAGTAACTGAGTATATATGTTGGAGTAACTGAGTATATATGTTGGAGTAACTGAGTATATGTGTTGGAGTAACTGAGTATATGTGTTGAAATAGTTGAATATATGTGTTGGAGTAACTGAGTATATGTGTTGAAGTAATTGAATATATGTGTTGGAGTAACTGAGTATATATGTTGGAGTAACTGAGTATATGTGTTGGAGTAGTTGAATATATGTGTTGGAGTAATTGAATATATGTGTTGGAGTAATTGAATATATGTGTTGGAGTAACTGAGTATATATGTTGGAGTAATTGGAATACTTGAGTATATGTTGGAATAACTAAACATGAACATAGAGTAACTGATGTTTAATATTGGAATAGCTGAATATGAGCATTAGAGTAACTGTGATTCTGGAATGGAATAGCTGAACATGTATAACTCAAACATTGAATATATGTGTTGGAATAGTTGAATATATGTGTTGGAGGAATTGAATTTGAATATTGGAGTACTTGAATATGTTTGCAGAAGACACTCAATCTATTGATAGCAATCATACTCAAGTTAGCAACAATGCTCCCATAACAACACCAACTATTGAAAATAGCACCAATTCTCTACACTCTGAGTGGTAGCGATAGATGGACAAGGACGGTAGAAAATGAGCTCATACATAAGATAGGGAGATGCAATACAAGTAGCATTATTCTACATAACAGATGTTGTTTCATCTGTTCGTTTAAGGCCGATATTTGCATAGGGAGGTCTATCATTTATATATGATCATTGATATATCGCAGCTTGCTAGCTTAGTTTAGTCGGTGTAAGCTTAGCTTTTTTGTGTTTGCCAGTTGATGTAATTAGATCACATTTTTTGTGCCAACAACATTACTACTGTCTAATCTTTTTTCTCGCTTTCCCACTTAGTAGTGCAACATCAGGCCCTTAATTACGTTTGTTGTTATCTTCTGTACGTGCAGGGGAAACTGGCAGTAAGTCTGTGGAAGCATTGGTATGTTTCAAACTGATGCCTCCTACATTCCATTTCTCTTCTCGCCCTTTGATTTAATCTGATGCAGACCTACATAATAGCCACTCTTTTTTAATCATGTACAACAACTACCAATTTTGTTTCTATGACTAACTAGTACGGAGTAATAGTTTTTACATCGAGATTGGTTAGCGAGCATAGGGGAAAAAAGTGACTGAATCTCGTCTTTTGTGTTAACAGGTGAAGAACTCGGGTAAAGAATCAATGGTAAGAATGAAATTGTCATCTCATCTGTAAAGGTCATCTGATTTTTGAGCACTAACACCAGCAAAATGATGCTCTACAGACCGGGTTGCCTGCCGGAGTGTATTCCGGTCTGACCTATGGTCTCAAGGAGGCTCACGGTCATCATGATTGGGTAATTATCCCCTGTTTTTTTCTTCTAATTATAAGAATAGTACTATGCTGTATGAAACAGGCAGCTGATTAGGTCTGATAAAGGACAGACAGAGACCTAGGTGAATTGATTTGAACCTAACTTGTTCCATTTGTGTGGTTACATTATTATATATACAGAAGAACAGTGTTGTGGCAAGAGCAGTAACAGGGATGGCAGTAGCACTTACATCAGACAATACTACCCACGAGCAAGTTGTGCAATCAGTTATCACCGGAGCTGCTGTCGCTGCTGCTGCTAATATGCTTAAGACTGTTTTCTAGTTCTTCTCCCTTCGAATGTCGTTTCCTTGTTATCCTGTTCAAGGTGTAATGTGAATGTTGTTTACAGAGTACTTGTTATCTACTCTAGCTGTTATCATAGTCATAACTCATAACGTACAGTTGCTTCCAACTAAGGGTTATTCAAAATCTATCATCGACGTTTCTACAGGCACGCCTAACACCTAAACGTAGGTCGCAAGACACAAATTAGGTCCATGGGCATGATATTAATTCCCACTCCCTAAACTCGTGTTTCTTATTAAACGATCTTGATCATGGATGTTAAAAATGTAGGTAGTAAATACGGAATATGAGTCATGTAACCAGAGTAGAACGAACAAAGGTGATTTTTATTCCTTTCGATCTTGGTAAACTTCCATCTCAATATGTACATAGTTCTGTGCCAGATATAAGGAGCCATCTCTCTATTCCTTGTTCTAAATTTCTAGCCTAGGGAAAAAAAATTGCACAGCCAAGACGGTGGTTCAGCCGTGGCAGAGTCAGTGTCATTAACTAATAACAAATGATTAATATAATAAGAACAAAAAAAATAGCCTAATTGCTCTACAAAATTGAATTAGAAAATGCCTAAAACTCCAACCGCGACAAAGTCCGAGTAAACCAGTCAGACAACCGCGTTATCTTCTTGTAGACCTCTGCATTCTTTGCGAAAAAAGATTCTGCATTCGACAACACAACATTTATATCGTGCTGCAATGCCTCCAATCTCCGATAATACTTGTTTTCAAGCCTCGACTGTATTACATCCAGAGATAGCGACACAGGAAATCTGCACGTTTTCAGATTCCAGTCATTAATTAGGCCAAAACTAAACTGATACAGGTAAGGCAACAATATAGGAGTAATTCTTCTATCCATGTACCTATTCAAAAAACTGGACTTCTCAGAAACCAGCCTCAATTTTTGAACTCCATACATATCCTGAAGGTTAAATGAAGAAAGTGGTCGGTCAGCCAGAAATAGGAAAAGCCTCATCGTGTATTAACTATTCGTTTAATCAAATGAGAAATCAGGCTAATCTCATAGTGAGACAAACGAATGCATGCAAGGGTTTGGGTTTGTGAAACTAGATTTGATACCACACAGAGGAACGGTACACTTAGCAGGCTACCTCCACAGCCTCATCTTCTGAGAATACTTTCCGCTTTCAACACTAAGCCAAAACCCTGATAACTTTCTCCTCCATTCTGTAATACCTGCCTTGTGACTCGATATTAACACCCGAGTTGGTGGTGGCAACCCGAACCCATTCAGTTATGACTTTATAGAGGAATAAACCAGCAAAACAGATTGAAATTGGCAAATCCAGGTTTTTAACCCACTTTTAATCAAATACTCCTAATCTTACTTAGACCCACGAATACCCACCCTAATCATAATGGAGGAAACCCTAAACTACCTTCACTCACAATGCACGCTTGTAGACACCCGCATTTTGCCTGCTAGTGTCTATAGCAGTTCCCGACAAAACACCCGATGATGATCGGACGTAAACGTGACTTAATACGCTCGAATACGGACTCGGAATCAATAGTATCCGATGTGGGCATTTAGCGGAGTGCAAATCTCTCAAAACCGACCTCAAATCCAGGCCCAGTGGGTCGTTCCGAGCAAAATGAGACTAATTTGGGCCAAAACCGACACCAAAAATAAATCCCGTCTTTTGGCGACCGGGTCAAAACCCGGTCAAAGACGAACCCGTCACAAAAACCAGCCTAAGTGCATCTTCTAGAAGCTGGCGCCAAGTCTAAATTCAAATAAAATCAATCCAAACAACAATATCAATTCCTTCCTAAAATAGCTCGATTTGCTTGATCCACTCGATCGAGTGGATTGACCCACTCGGTCGAGTGGAGCGTCAAAAACCGGACCAGATTCATTTCTGAAGGCACTCGACCGAGTGCACTAGGGCACTCGATCGAGTGACCCTAGGTCGTGGGGTTTCTCCTATAAATACCCCCTTAACCCCATTCATTTCACAAGCTTTTCCCCATGCATTCTTAGTCTACACTTTCTACCCTAATCCTACCATACTACATTTCTACTATATTCAATCTTCCACATTCATACACATTCATATATACAAAATCAACACATACACATTCAAAACCCGAGATCAAAACTCGTCAAAGACCCGAGAGCATCCTCTCCCTAACCAAACACACCCTAACTCACCCTACATATCTCGACACTCCCGCGCACACGCCGCTACTACGAGTTCGTTTCCGAGGCCATTTAAGCATGTAGGTTGAGGGTGTCATCAAACCCCGTTTCTTTTTCTCCCTTCTCTTTTACTGTTTTTTATGTATATATTATTATTATTATTATTATTATTATTATTATTACTATTATTACTACTACTAACCGCTAACACTAACCTTTAATTTTGTGCATACTAACATTTTATTTATGTATTCTAACACTAACTTTCATTTTTGTATACTAACACTTTAATCCCGTATTCTAACATCTAACATTATTATACCGTGTATATATACATACTAGTATTTAAATCTCGGTTTCGGATGCGTTTGACTATAATTGTCGCCTAAAGTCCGTCTAATCCCTTTGCGAGCAACGACGGAGGTGGAGCCCTTTCGAGGAGCCCCGCCCCAATGTACTCAAGGGCGTGACGTGATCGCGACTAATCGTAGTTGAATGTATTCAATCCCATTTTAATTAGTGCGGAACCCATTGACACGAAAACCGACGTCACATAACCCGAAAGGGTTAGTTTCGATGTCGTGACGTAGAGGGAAGCATTTCGTTACTAATTCAAATTTTCTAACACAAACATTTCATAAAGTCCCGACAACGGTATTATAATCGTACATGTACACGATTATAGTACCGGAAGTTGAGTTAAATTCGAATCAAGCGATATTTGTATTTAACTCGACTGACCGTCGTTTTCAAACCCGAAAACCAAACGAGTTAACGCTCGTACAGGGACTACTCGACCGAGTGCATAGGTCACTCGATCGAGTAGTGTCCATAAAACTGGGCAGATTACTTTTTGAGGGCGCACTCGACCGAGTCAGACCATGACTCGACCGAGTGGGTCCTGTAACCCAGAAAACCGAGAGTTTAAATGCAACATTTAAGCCTCGTCTTGTTTTTACGACTCTTAGTCGACACGTGTAAAGCCGATCACGTGAATCCATTTTCCAAAACCCGCGTTTGTCGTGGCAACTCCTTTTCCAAAAATCCGATAACGGTATTACAATCATATAAGACATGATTATATTATCGGCAAACCGAATTAAATTTAAATTCGTCCATATTTTAATTTAATTCGGCCAACTCTCGATTTAAAACACATAAAAACACGAGTCATAGCTCGTACAGGTGCTACTCGGCCGAGTACACCTACCACTCGACCGAGTAACACCCCAAACCGTGGGCAGAAGCTTCTTTTAGGACGCACTCGACCGAGTCCGACCATGACTCGACCGAGTGAGTCCTGTAGCCCCGTGACCGAGGGCCTTGACACACCTTTCAAGCCTCATCTCTTTTATCGACATTAGTCATCACGTGTAAAGACTATCACGTGACTCTCCTATTTTCAAAACCATGCATATCACGACACCTAAAACGATTTTGATCGACGGTCTCGCGCTATTAATTTTATGTCGACGACTCTTTAGTCGTATCTGTCATATAATTAATTTAGACTCCATTTTTCGAGATGATAAGTCGGGACAAGGCATCGAGATTCGAGATCGGGTTAGCACCACACCTAGGTCTCGAACCTCCGTCCTTTGATTAATATGCAATATAATGCGTAATTAATTAAAGTTCGTCCATTTGCACAACTTACGGTCTAGTTTATATTTATTATATACGGGTCCGTTTCTAGTTAACATTTGCTGTTTATAATTCAATTATTCTATTTTATTGCTCGTTGTATTGTGAATTCCGGGTTGTATTCCGCCCGTGTAATTTGTAATTTATTTACGAGTTTTCTATTCTTGATGTTTGCCATTTATTGCCTTAAATGAACATCACATGCTAAATCACTTTGACGTGAATCAAGATGCATTAAATGACGTAGTTAACCAATAACTCACATGCTTAGCCCGAAAACGTTGTTTGCATATCATTTAATCGTTTTACTAGCGCGCTCACACGAACACGAACGATGTCTTAGTAGAGGCCGCCATGTGCGGGCGGGGTTGGGTGTCCTTAGTGGGCTTCCCAACACGTACCCTCACCCCTTACTCAGAACCTTGGTTTCCGGATGCCCGAAACCATTGGCGCACGAGAGTCATTCTATATACGAAAGCCGGTTTAAACGGTATCGATATTGCAATGCAAAGGGACGAGCCCAATGAACTCTGAAATCGAAGTGGGCTTACTTTGTGTATAGCCCATGACGACATAGAGTGGGCTCGTATGGTTCCGAATAACCACAAAATTCAGTGGCGACTCCATTTTGACTTAAATTTCGAACCCGAGAACAATCTCACCACGAGATTCATTCGCCTACCCAAACTCGCGCGTGGCCGCGTCGGGGTGGACCTACGTCATGTCCACAATTTGGCGACTCTGCTGGGGATACCTGATGTACCACATGTCATCGGGGTTCCTAGGGTGAGACTCGAAGAGAAATCGTTCGAATATTAGTGTGCGCGCATTAGTTTAATGATTCATGCATAACCCAATTTTGCCCGGGCCGGTTACTTGTGACCGACGTCCCACTATACCACGGTGCATTCCTACATGGGTGCGCTAAAGACTTCGATGGCGGAACTCACCGGGGTTTTACGGCAGGTCCTAGTTCCAAATCGGCTAGGGAGTCCGTCCCGTTTCGTGAGAATGCTATCGTTGTTGGTATAGACCCTATTTTGACCGACCGAGACTTAGTGTAAAGCATACATAAGCGTCGTTATAATGCTTATTTGACTACGTGCTATTTGGTTTCCGTGTCATTTTTTCAAAAACCGTCATTTCAAAAAATGCATCTTTCCAAAAATACCAAATTTTGAAAAACCCGAAATACTGTCCGTTTCGGGACCCGTCTTTTCAAAATATCCAATTTCAAAAACTCGGAATGCCGCCGAAATTTAGGATCAACGATTTGACTCAAAGTAGCCTATTTTCTAGCCGGCATGCTGTCCATTTCAAAATTCGAATTTTCGATCCACCATTCGATTTTCGAATTTTCAAAATTCATTTCGATTTTCAAATTTCAAAATTCCATTTCGATTTTTTTCAGATCCTCGAGATGTGATTTTCGATTTTCAAATCTTCGGGATCTTATTTTCGATTTTCAAAATTTCGGAATTTTATTTTCGATATTCAAATTTTCAAAATTCCAAATATTCAACTTATCAAAAAAAACTCGGCCCTGTCGGCATGCTGCCAATTTCAAAGGACGGGATCGCCTCCTCAATTTTCAAAACGCGAATTTACTCGCAACCATTCTAACCTTTCAAAATGCCCGGTCCTATTGGCCCACTACCAATTTCAGGACCGTCCTCTCAATTTTCAAAATTCAATCATTTTTCAAAAACCTTCCTTATTATAGGACCTACCGTAATTCGTGTGTCGGGTCTTTTCGTAATACGTCGAAGGTCATTAGCGTCGAAAATCCGTCGATCCTACATCACGGGTTTCTTCCCCATCCTAGTCCGCCTTTTCCTAAAGGCATAACCGACCAACACGAGTCATACACTCGTAAATGGAAGGTTCGTCTGAACACTCGAGTCCTAACTAGAAAGTCACACGCGATCTTTCCCTCCGACAGGACGGTCCCCACGACCTTTCCTAGGGGAATCTTGCCCGTCTTTCAATCCGTTAGTCGAGTCATCCCAATTCAAGTCCTTTCACTTAAGGGTCTACCCTAATCACAGGGTCTATCCTTATTCAAGTAAAGTCAAGGGTCTCTAGCGTCGAAACTCTGCCGATCTTACATCGCGAGTTTCTTCCCCTACCCCGTCTGCCTTTCCTCGAGGCCGACTCAACCTTTTACAAGGCATAACCCTATAACAAAAGGTTTGTGGTCCTTACATCTAAGGGTCACTCGTCCGACACTCGAGTCTTAGCAAAACCTTCAATCTCACTCGGGGGCTACCCTTCAGCAGAGCGATCAGTGACGGTTGCTCTAAGGGTCATGTCTTACACGTGTTGTCTCACGTACCCCGCTTTTGAGTCACTTAGATATCACACCATCTGAGTCCTACAAGAGTCCTTGGTCTCACTTGGGGGCTATTCTCCGACGAGGCGATTAATCACAATCACTCCGAGAATCGTACCCTACATATTTGTCTTAGGAGAGTCTAACCCGAGTCAAACCAGAGTTGTCTCTCCTCCCGCGCTATTTCCTATGCCTTGGTGTATTCAAGTTCCGAAGCAACATTTCTGATTACGTGGGTATTCTCGCAGAGGATGGCATCCACAACCGGGAATAGGGAGATGGAAAGCACCATTAATAAACTGGAGGCTTTTCTAGAAACCATGGCTAGTAAGCAGGCCATGTTTGAAACCCAACTAGGGTTCATAAGAGCCGACCAAGAGGCCTTGGATGCTCGTCTAACTGTCGTTGAAAAACAAGACTTCAATTACGGGTCGGTAAATACTGGGCCAATTGCTAAACTGATCAGCACGGTGCGTGAGCTCGAACAACAATTCCATGCCTCCCAAGAGAACAACATCCGAGTTGAAAACTCCCGAGACTATACACCCATTAGTGAGAAACTACCAACAGATCTCAATCTAGAAGGGTTACCCATATTCGAAGGGACGGAGGATCCATTACTACACCTCCGAGCTTTCAAGGCGTTTATGGCGATCAAGGGGGTCAAAGCCGACATGTTCATCAATCTGTTCGGCACGTCCCTCGGGAAATATCCAAAAGCCTGGTTCTATAGGCTTAATACAAAAATATTCCCCACTTGGGAAGATGTGGCTACCGAGTTCGCTAAAAACTATTCTGATAATACTGAACTTCAGACTACCATGCGGACTTTAGAAGTCATGGCCCAAGATGCAACAGAAGGTTTCACCAAATACCTTCAACGTTGGCGGGCTGAGAGTGTTAAGCTGGTAGACAAGCCCAGCGAGAAGACACTAGTGGAGGCATTCATCAACAACCTTCTACCCTCCTACCGCGTCCATCTTAGGTATGTCGGCATTTCAAACTTTGCAGTGCTTACCGAAATGGGCACTAGGATTGAAGACGATCTTCGACATAATGAAGATCTGGGTAAAGCTTCTACCGAAGGCTATACTGGACATCCATTTGAGTCCTTAGAAGCCGAAGATTACTGACAACCTCATCCCGGAGTCCAGATTTGATTTAAGTCCGAGTCTGAGTCCGAGTCTAGGATGTTCTATTTCTTTCAATTCCGATGTCAGAGTCAGAGTCAACTGTATTCTGTCCTCTTTCCAAAATTCAATAAAATTAGCTTTTCTATCTCTCATATATGCTTTCCTTACGTGTTTCCGAGAACATGATGAACACCATCATACACTGTGAGCACATGCACGTGACTATTATAGGCACATCTATAATGACTGCAGGAACTGAGACCCATGTTTTCCCTTACCTGTTCCATGTCTGGTATAGAAAGCCACAAAACTACCCTTAGCAGGAGCATATCGAATCCTATGACAAATTCGGGTAGTCTCCTAGTTTGGGTTCAAGACGGAAGGCAAGCCCATTTCCCACAATAAACACCCCTCCAATAAGACTGATCAATCCCTACCTTAGGCGTTAGTCTGACCAGAAGCAAAAAAAAGAAGCATCGTGACTCTATACCCAACTCGGGACGATGCTCCCACTAAGCCTGCTCGGAATTATGATGACAATACCGAGATCCAAATCACCATGCTTACCGTAGAGTACTCCACCGCGAGTTGCACTCACCAACTAGGCTTACACCTTACAAAGGTTTAGCTCCACAAGCCTAATCCAACCGATGGGCCCACCCCCATATCCACCCACAACATCAAAGGGAGGGATAGCAAAAAAAAAAACTGGACAAAAAAAATCAAAAGTCCAAGGAAAAAGCAAAAGGCCAAAACAAAAGAGCTGGTCATGACCAAAAAAGAACTCTCAACATCCCTCGACCAGATACGATCAATCCCTTGACCAGGACACAGTCAACTCGAGTGAAGGATCCCACGACCGGGGCTAAGAGGTCAACCCAAAAAAAATAAATCAAATACCCATGACCATGGTCAACGTTCAACTCAAGTGAAAATCCCTTGACCGGGGTACGGTCAATTCAAAAATTATCAATGCCTATATCGTCCAATAGGGAAGAGACAATCAAGCTGGTCAGCTAACACCACACTTAGCCTTCCCACATTGCAACCCTCAAGACCTTCTCGAGACCTAGGCTAAGAGACAGCCCGGAATTTTGAGGATTCTAGCTCCATAGGATACACCCTAACCTTTAGGGCCAGACATGGAAATCAGATCCCGCATTATCGAACCTACCCCGATTGAAGTTCGAGTCATTCTTACTCGACTTCCTCCTTTCCTACCACATTACAATACCTTACCCTCGAAGCCTTAGCTCCACAAAATCGAGCTCCAGATTTCGAAACATCAAAGCCACTTTCTACCTGGCACCACATTTCCAAAAACATCCAAACCAGTTACCAACCCCAAACACGGGAACTCAACCTGCGGTCGGCATAGAACATGCCCAAATAGTTCACACCACCTCTGGGGGCTACCCCGGAGAACGCTCACAGTCACGGGATCAACATCCTAACTGTTCTAGCCCTTTGATTAAGACATCATTGGGAATTCACCTAGCCTACACCATCGTTATGGCTAGTTACACACAAAGCCCTAATAAACTAGGCACCATAAAATATCTTCATTCCAATCCACTGAACTACGGCTTGGTTTGATTTCACTACACGTGAATACGTAGGCAGCCTTTCAACAAGGGCACAACCACCCATATTGACACAAATTCAGAAAGCACCATCATTCCTATCACAACACTGTCATGTTCTCAACAGTTAGCTTTGTCGTCCAGGAGGCTTCTCTTAGACAGAAGATCTCCATCCACTCACAAAATCCAAAGACTTTCAAAATCTAGCCTCCTTTCTATAGAGTGTCCTAGTACTCGACTCAGTCGAAGACGAGAATCCGTCAGGGACTCGAACCAACACCCATTTTGGGACTATACCCCAAAACCAAAGATCCAAAAGGGCACCGGACTATAACATTGCTACTGCTGAGTCCTGCAAAAACAGTCTCGTTACAGACTACTGCAGCCACCCTATAGCACATCCTTCCCATTTCGATGTTCGACCGTGTTGCCACTCGCCTAGGCTACGGAATAGCGCAGCTTAAGAGTCTTGTCATCTTAGGTGACCCACCCCCCTACCGAGTCACAATCCAACCCCTCGAGAGTCCAAGTCGTGTCTGTCAACTCGTCATCCTGTCACGTCCAGAGTCGAGTCTGTCGATACCTCCCTCCTCAAATTTTCACTTCAAAGTTTGCAAAAATTAGCCATTTGATAAAATCCTTTTCGACAAGGTCAAATTTCGGTCTATTTAAGCTGCAAATTTCTTTTCTACCCCTTTCAATTTTGAAAACCTATCTCCTAGCACGTGAGTTGCTTTCAGGATTTCGATTTCAAAACTAAGCAAAAATCATTTCCCCCAGCGCAAACTAGTCTATAGATGCTAACTGCATTTCCTATGTGCTATTTTGCTATATACTATGCCTGCTATTTCTGCCTATGTATCTAACATTTCAGGTGCCAGCTAGTGCTTCCCAACGGAACATCAAAGGCGGTGTTTCTCCTGAAATGCTACATGCAAGTTGTCATGTGTCAGCATACGGGTGCACCCAAGACTTCAGAAGCAAGTCCCCGCGCAGCTACTTTACTCCCCAACATGAGTCAGTGTTTTGCCTATATGTTACATACAAGTTGTTATGTGTCAGCATACAGGTACACTCCAGACTTCAGAAGCAAGTCCCCGCGAAACTATGTACATTCCCCAACGGAGTCAACTTTTACCCGGTATGCTACATCAAGACGTGATGTGTCGGCATACGGGAACACCTACACCCCGAAAGGCAAGTTTTACTCCCCACGAAGCATCATCATCAGGTCAGGTACGACTCAAGGCTTCAAAAGCAAGCCCGTACAGCTCACATATTTCCCCAGCGGAACGCCCGAGGCGGCATTTTCCCCGAAATGGTACAGGATGGGCCCACATATAGGCACGCCTAGGACTTATGCAACAAGTCTGACTCCCCGCAGAGCTATCATCATCAGGACAGGTATGACCCTCTGCTTATGGCTGGCGAGCCCTTCACGCAAGTCTACTGGACTATAAACGACCCGACCGGAAGGCTGCCAGGTCGTAATCCTCGATTGGCCTGGTAGCTACTCTGACTTTCGCCTTGTCCAAGCCTCAGTCAGAGTGGGGGCTCTGTAGACACCCGCATTTTGCCTGCTAGTGTCTATAGCAGTTCCCGACAAAACACCCGATGATGATCGGACGTAAACGTGACTTAATACGCTCGAATACGGACTCGGAATCAATAGTATCCGATGTGGGCATTTAGCGGAGTGCAAATCTCTCAAAACCGACCTCAAATCCAGGCCCAGTGGGTCGTTCCGAGCAAAATGAGACTAATTTGGGCCAAAACCGACACCAAAAATAAATCCCGTCTTTTGGCGACCGGGTCAAAACCCGGTCAAAGACGAACCCGTCACAAAAACCAGCCTAAGTGCATCTTCTAGAAGCTGGCGCCAAGTCTAAATTCAAATAAAATCAATCCAAACAACAATATCAATTCCTTCCTAAAATAGCTCGATTTGCTTGATCCACTCGATCGAGTGGATTGACCCACTCGGTCGAGTGGAGCGTCAAAAACCGGACCAGATTCATTTCTGAAGGCACTCGACCGAGTGCACTAGGGCACTCGATCGAGTGACCCTAGGTCGTGGGGTTTCTCCTATAAATACCCCCTTAACCCCATTCATTTCACAAGCTTTTCCCCATGCATTCTTAGTCTACACTTTCTACCCTAATCCTACCATACTACATTTCTACTATATTCAATCTTCCACATTCATACACATTCATATATACAAAATCAACACATACACATTCAAAACCCGAGATCAAAACTCGTCAAAGACCCGAGAGCATCCTCTCCCTAACCAAACACACCCTAACTCACCCTACATATCTCGACACTCCCGCGCACACGCCGCTACTACGAGTTCGTTTCCGAGGCCATTTAAGCATGTAGGTTGAGGGTGTCATCAAACCCCGTTTCTTTTTCTCCCTTCTCTTTTACTGTTTTTTATGTATATATTATTATTATTATTATTATTATTATTATTATTATTATTACTATTATTACTACTACTAACCGCTAACACTAACCTTTAATTTTGTGCATACTAACATTTTATTTATGTATTCTAACACTAACTTTCATTTTTGTATACTAACACTTTAATCCCGTATTCTAACATCTAACATTATTATACCGTGTATATATACATACTAGTATTTAAATCTCGGTTTCGGATGCGTTTGACTATAATTGTCGCCTAAAGTCCGTCTAATCCCTTTGCGAGCAACGACGGAGGTGGAGCCCTTTCGAGGAGCCCCGCCCCAATGTACTCAAGGGCGTGACGTGATCGCGACTAATCGTAGTTGAATGTATTCAATCCCATTTTAATTAGTGCGGAACCCATTGACACGAAAACCGACGTCACATAACCCGAAAGGGTTAGTTTCGATGTCGTGACGTAGAGGGAAGCATTTCGTTACTAATTCAAATTTTCTAACACAAACATTTCATAAAGTCCCGACAACGGTATTATAATCGTACATGTACACGATTATAGTACCGGAAGTTGAGTTAAATTCGAATCAAGCGATATTTGTATTTAACTCGACTGACCGTCGTTTTCAAACCCGAAAACCAAACGAGTTAACGCTCGTACAGGGACTACTCGACCGAGTGCATAGGTCACTCGATCGAGTAGTGTCCATAAAACTGGGCAGATTACTTTTTGAGGGCGCACTCGACCGAGTCAGACCATGACTCGACCGAGTGGGTCCTGTAACCCAGAAAACCGAGAGTTTAAATGCAACATTTAAGCCTCGTCTTGTTTTTACGACTCTTAGTCGACACGTGTAAAGCCGATCACGTGAATCCATTTTCCAAAACCCGCGTTTGTCGTGGCAACTCCTTTTCCAAAAATCCGATAACGGTATTACAATCATATAAGACATGATTATATTATCGGCAAACCGAATTAAATTTAAATTCGTCCATATTTTAATTTAATTCGGCCAACTCTCGATTTAAAACACATAAAAACACGAATCATAGCTCGTACAGGTGCTACTCGGCCGAGTACACCTACCACTCGACCGAGTAACACCCCAAACCGTGGGCAGAAGCTTCTTTTAGGACGCACTCGACCGAGTCCGACCATGACTCGACCGAGTGAGTCCTGTAGCCCCGTGACCGAGGGCCTTGACACACCTTTCAAGCCTCATCTCTTTTATCGACATTAGTCATCACGTGTAAAGACTATCACGTGACTCTCCTATTTTCAAAACCATGCATATCACGACACCTAAAACGATTTTGATCGACGGTCTCGCGCTATTAATTTTATGTCGACGACTCTTTAGTCGTATCCGTCATATAATTAATTTAGACTCCATTTTTCGAGATGATAAGTCGGGACAAGGCATCGAGATTCGAGATCGGGTTAGCACCACACCTAGGTCTCGAACCTCCGTCCTTTGATTAATATGCAATATAATGCGTAATTAATTAAAGTTCGTCCATTTGCACAACTTACGGTCTAGTTTATATTTATTATATACGGGTCCGTTTCTAGTTAACATTTGCTGTTTATAATTCAATTATTCTATTTTATTGCTCGTTGTATTGTGAATTCCGGGTTGTATTCCGCCCGTGTAATTTGTAATTTATTTACGAGTTTTCTATTCTTGATGTTTGCCATTTATTGCCTTAAATGAACATCACATGCTAAATCACTTTGACGTGAATCAAGATGCATTAAATGACGTAGTTAACCAATAACTCACATGCTTAGCCCGAAAACGTTGTTTGCATATCATTTAATCGTTTTACTAGCGCGCTCACACGAACACGAACGATGTCTTAGTAGAGGCCGCCATGTGCGGGCGGGGTTGGGTGTCCTTAGTGGGCTTCCCAACACGTACCCTCACCCCTTACTCAGAACCTTGGTTTCCGGATGCCCGAAACCATTGGCGCACGAGAGTCATTCTATATACGAAAGCCGGTTTAAACGGTATCGATATTGCAATGCAAAGGGACGAGCCCAATGAACTCTGAAATCGAAGTGGGCTTACTTTATGTATAGCCCATGACGACATAGAGTGGGCTCGTATGGTTCCGAATAACCACAAAATTTGGTGGCGACTCCATTTTGACTTAAATTTCGAACCCGAGAACAATCTCACCACGAGATTCATTCGCCTACCCAAACTCGCGCGTGGCCGCGTCGGGGTGGACCTACGTCATGTCCACAACGCTCAAGAAGAAAGAAAGGAGAAGAGAGAAATTGGAAGAGAGAGGATTCGATCCCAAATCGTATCCTAGCAATTCATTTATATGATTGAGTCATGTAAGTTCCTTAATTTTATTTTACCGTTGTTTAAGAGTATAATTAGGGTTTAGTCGTGCTTACCATTCCCAATATGAATTAGGAGGAAGATTAGATTAAGGACATTAATTAGGGAATAGTTATTGAAATTCTCAGATTCGTAGTACTGTCTTGTATTCATTGATAGACGTGTTTATCATTCGAACTTAGAAAAGGTCAAAGAACAAACCCTAGTTTATTTCAAGTCTAGTTTATGCCTGTCAAATTTCGTAATCAGGTTAAAACTCGTTTCGTCAAGATAATTTATTTGTGAACCGTCGTTTATAAATCACATATTCAGTAATGCTATATAATAATGGAAGTAAAAACGAATTTATATATCATAATTGAGTTTGGATTTCAGGCAACATTAAATATATTGAGTCTAGTTGATAATAGAAGTTGGAATGAAGTTAAAAGGATTAGTATAGTATTAGTAATTCATCTATAGGTTTTGTGCGACGAATTCTGTCAGTCTATAGAGATCAGGTAGTAAGTCAATGTTAAGATGATATTTAGATAAAGGTCATAAAAGATAAATGGTAGACAGGACAATCACGGTTCTAACACAGTTGGTCACGTGTTAATTGAAGTAGTAGTTATTTAATTATGAATTATATAACAAGATAGTACAATGCTATAAAATCGAAAGTTAAGATTAAGTCTTTAATGTTAGTATCGGCTTAGAGCGTGATCAATCTAAGTAGTACTTATATGTTAATATCAATTGATTGTAGGTGATGAATGTTTTAGAGGAGGTATTTTAACCCGCTTGATTGTGGTTGTGACACGCTTGTAGAGGTAAGGTTTTCCTTACTTAGAATACGTTAATGTTATGATGCATGTATGAGTTACGAGTACGATGTGATATCTTGCTAATGATCTTGAATAATGATGGGAGAATGATTGATGGATATTTATATATTGGAGTTGGTGAGGCTAGCTTTAGACCTAGCCGGGGCCCTTGATCACGGTCCCCTCCCTGATTTCTCCTCGCGGGTTGTTGAACCTGCGGGGGGTGTGCACACTCAGAATGAAAGGGCCTGTCAGAAGAGTTGAGATGAGATTATTGATTGGTACTGATGTTGGTGCTGAGAATATTGAGATGGGGATATTGATTGGTACCGTGATGGTATTGAGAATGTGGAGATGATATTGATGATTGGTACCGATGATGGTACCAAGACTATTGAGACTGAATGTTTTATCTTATGTACTTGTGTTACGATGTTAGCATATTCTAACCGTATTCTCTATTTAAATTGTCACCCTATTTTATTGGGGACCTGCGACGATCTAATTGACATTTCTGGTCTTTTGGGGAGCAGTGCTAGTGTGCAGGTTGATGATATGTGATGATTTTATTCTGGTTGACTGTACGGGATGGGTCTGCGCTGTCACTGACCACGTTTATAGGTTGTAGTCATATTATTTGTGCTTCCGTTGTGGTAACTGTGTAACTGTGTTTCGTAGATACAAAATTTTAATAATTCATTATTTAGTTTTCAATGGTTGATTTCAGAATTGTATTGTAATGGACTACTACCTCGGGTAATACCGAGATGGTAACACCTTTATTTACTTGGAAATGTCTTGACAAGGCTTCTCGTTAAATGGGGGTGTTACAAAGTGGTATCAGAGCGATCGATCCTGGAGCCTGAATAATTGAACCTAGGAAAATAAAATGAACCCCGGTGATGGACCATCAGGAGCCCCTCTAAAATTCGGTTGAGGAGACGTCCTTATACCAACCTCGGCCCTCCTGGTCTTGACTCGGTAACAGCAGGTGAGAAATGAGATGGGGTACAATTAGGTGGGATACGTTGTGATGCTATAAATGTGGTGATAATTTCTTGTGATAATTAGCTGTGTTGTTTGACGCATATGATGTAGTGGACTGCATGAGATGATGTGTGATAGTACGTAGTTACAGTATTATCACGGTACAGTATTTAGTACACGATGCCATATGAGTAATAGGTTAAAGTACGTAAGGTCGCGGTAGGAGTCGATCATCCTTGGGTGGGAGACAGGTCATAGCCAGGGTTGATAGTAAAATTAGATACAATGTCAAGTTGTTTGTACGGGGTAGTGTCGTACGCGATAGATGGGTTATGATTTGTTGATTTTATTATACCCGGTGTTGGTCTTGATGATGTAGTAAAGTAGTACTACCTTCGTGTTATGTGAACGGGGTGTCGATAGGGTACTTTGGATATTGTCTCGTTTATGTAGTGTACTAGTACGGTTAAATGCTATTTGAAGGGTTCGATGACAATGTATGGGTATCGTCAAATGTCAAGAAGGTTGATAACTTTTGTGGTTTAAGTGTGCAGTAATGTGAATGTTATTCAAAAGTACCTGGATAATCGCATTTTGGTTCGAGTATCATATGTTTCCTTGCAAATATAATGTACAATCTGCCTTCATGTTAACTAGGACCGGTATCTACAAGTTTAATAGTGTCGTGACGTGACGTGTTAATGGAGCTTTGTCGCATGTTAATCAAATACAAGTTAACGAGACTAAGAGTCGAACATTGTAAGAATATTTGAGGTCCATTTTGAGTTAATGTGAGTTACTTGCTTTATATCAATTTGAGTACTTCTTATTGGTCCTAATCCTTCTCTTGTAATGACATAAATGAACTTGTCTATTAATCGATTCTTGAAAGCATATGTGGTATCTGGAATTATGTCGAGATGTTTGTATTATAGGGAGAAACAATGTATAGATAAATACGTCATTTCTATTTCACCCTAATTAATACAATGTGATTGACAAGATAATGTGTGAAACCGAATTTTGTTTATTAACTTAATTTTAGTACAACGTGTTATTAAAATGATATATGTGTGGTGTCGTATATTCATTAATGTGAATGTCTGTTAAAGACATGCACTTGAACATTGGTGTTCCGTTTCGAGTTTATGTGCTTCTCTGTCAATTTTATAGGTTCTGAATCATAACTTGTTATTGATTTCTATTCTTGATGGTTTAAATGAGTATTTATAAAAAGTCATAGTAAGTTAATGACATGCACATTTACAACACTTCATCTATTCAGAATAATGTGTTTATTGAGTTCTGTTTTGATGACCTAAGCTAACATTTTGCTAATCCTGTCGTTAGAACAACTTAAAACACCTTCGCTATCATGAATAATATGGTACTGAATTGTTCCACCAATTTACAATGCATATTTCACAAAATTTTGAAAAGAGATTCACGTTTATTTCATGTCTAGTTTTTCAGTGTAAAATTTAAGGATCTAAATCTAAGTATGTACTTCAACCTATTTGCTGGTGGTCAATTTTTCTATTATAAAACATACTTAGAGATTAAATTATCATTGGAAACTTTTACCAAGGTCATCATTTTGAAGAGTTTGGATAATATTGAAACTTGATTTGCTCAAAAATATAATTTGAAACTCGTTTTACCAATCGAAACTTTTTCAAGGTCAAAATCTGCCAGCTCATGAGAACGATTTCGCAAATCACCGTTACATTTGGAATTTAATAATAATTTTAACTAGAAAGTTGTAGAGGGCTATCTTCTGAATCTAACCCCACTGGTTTTACACTATTTTGAGTACGATGATTTAATTGTGATTTTTTTCTATCATGACTGCAATGTTACGAAAATATCTGATTCTACATAATGATAATTGTTTCGCCTTGTTCAAGTGAATGCACTAATGTGAAAGTGTCTAACTTATTATATGGTGTAATAGAGTTAAACTTATATGTTAATGATGAATTCGGAGTAAATTCGCATCATGAGAGGTTATACTGGTTCATGTTGCATAATTGCCTAAACGTGGATCTTATGGATCAAATGTGTTATTGTCTGAAAAATTTGTCATGGTCATGAGTCGCTTATGTATGTGATAAAGAACATTAGTGCACGTATCCAATAAGTGTAAGTCGTCCTAATGAGAAGTCAAGAAAGGTCGAGTCATCAGACAATGAACCGAATACTCAACTTATGTACAGTTAAACATGATATCAATTTTCAGATTTTGGTCTAATAATGCATAGATTTTGGACACGTCTAGTGAACAAGTCAAATGCTGGTTTTAATTAATCTCATACATCTCTGATGAGTTTCCCGTCCTTACTTGTTGGTCGATGAGAACCTATGCATATAGGAATGAATGTTTATAATGTCTACATGTTGATTGTTGGTCTTAAGTCGTTTGTTAGGGTTGCAATTAGAAGGAATAAATGAGCTATCTGGTTGGTTGTTGCAATTACGAGGAATGAATGTCACCTGCTAATCATCTCAAGGTTTGAAGTTGTTAACGTGGTTATCTAAGAGTGTCCAGTTGTGTTGTTGTCTTGCCATGATGATTATATTGACTGCTCAAGCTTTCTCTCAATATATATATATATATATATATATATGTCTATTTGTGATTTCAAACCTGTTAAAGATACAATTGTGTCCACGAGTTATCATAATATATAGATTGAGAGTATGTGTCTTAATGATAAGATCTAGTCGTGAAATATAGTGAGGGGATGTCATGAGAATACGGAGTTGTTTAAATCACTTGTTAGAATGTCGTAGTAATGGTTGTTAATGAGTCTAACTGTATAAATAAGAGTAACAAAAGGATAACAGATATAATGATGGTACAATGATCTAGATTAATGAACAGTGAAGGATCAAATAATTATGATAAAGTAGTAGTAGCAAAACTGAAGGGAGACATACGTACTTCCATATCTCGAAGGTCCGAGCCATTAAATCCGCTCAGACTAACTATGTTATGTGAATTGAGCCCTGTGTCACCAAGTTTTAGGGCCAAGGATAGCGTCAACCGAAATAGTTGGGGGTTCAAGGTATATCCGTCGATTCGTTAAGTCATCACTTATGTTTCGAGGTCAGCATGTTAGGTTATAGATAAAGATAGTAACATCATGATCAGGAGTCCATGAAGCAAAGTATAATGTCACGCACTGAGAATTTCAATACTGAACGAGAGCAAACTGTCTTAATGTGAACTAGCTGTCTTATATGCTTGATAATCTCAGTGTCCAAATATTTAAGAGTGTCGCGGAGTAAAGGTTCATGCAATTATGTAAAGACACAGGTGTATTGTATGTGGTATACCGACATGCGAATTGAGTCATGACATGAATAATGAGGATAAACACAATAGTACTAATGAGTGGTCTTCTTAAATTATGTGAAATATGATATATGAAAATGAGTATGCAAGAATCTTTTGGTACTTATGTTGAATCATGAGAACAATCTAAGTATGATTCCTGTAGTTATTAGTAAAAGAGGAGAAATTATGTTGTTAATCGTTAATAAATGCGAGAATTTATGTTGATAAGTGAGTAAGTTGCGAAATCTAGATGAAACATGAATGAGTTGCTGTGTTAGTCTTGATGTCAAAAGAGTTGGATGTCATGAAATGACGGAGTGATGCTATATATATGAGAAATATGTTGAAAATCGTATGATAGATCGCATGAGTTGATTACAGATATTACTAAGCTACTCACATCTTTAGCGAAGGCCTACACATTTATTTGTATGAAAAGTTTACAGTGGTGTCTTATGATGATTGAATAGCGCATTATATAATAAGATTGAGGAGTGTAGTCATTAGTGTCAAGATGGTGTCGTAATATACTAGATGAGTTGGGTAGAGTAAGACTAAGATCAGTGAACTTCGGGGCGAAGTTTCTTATAAGGAGGGTAGGATGTCATACTCGTTGCTTCTTATGATATGTGTACTCAATGATCGTGTCAGTCGTCGTGTAGTAAGTATAAATGGTGGTCGTTAATCATAAGTGTGTGAGTAGTTAGTTAATAATATGTGATGCAGATACAACACTTAGTTATACGAGGAGTCATGTGATGTATTCCATTAAGTTTAAATGGTGGGCGGCACCGTTAGTCGAGAGGTGTCATGAATGGTTAGATCCTGAGCTTCGGGACGAAGCTCCCTGCAAGGTGGGTAGATTGTAATAACTCGTCCTTCTTACAACTGTTACGTCACTTATGTTAGTGTGGTAATTGATTGATCGGTCAATTAGATAGTGATCAATTGGTCCGTCTGGTTGATATAGTTAGTCGCTCCGTAGCGAGAGGTGAACTTCAGGGACGAAGTTTCTTTTAAGGAGGGTAGATTGTAATACCTGCCTTGTGACTCGATATTAACACCCGAGTTGGTGGTGGCAACCCGAACCCATTGAGTTATGACTTTATAGAGGAATAAACCAGCAAAACAAATTGAAATTGGCAAATCCAGGTTTTTAACCCACTTTTAATCAAATACTACTAATCTTACTTAGACCCACGTATACCCACCCTAATCATAATGGAGCAAACCCTAAACTACCTTCACTCACAATGCACGCTCAAGAAGAAAGAAAGGAGAAGAGAGAAATTGGAAGAGAGAGGATTCGATCCCAAATCGTATCCTAGCAATTCATTTATATGATTGAGTCATGTAAGTTCCTTAATTTTATTTTAACGTTGTTTAAGAGTATAATTAGGGTTTAGTCATGCTTACCATTCCCAATATGAATTAGGAGGAAGATTAGATTAAAGACATTAATTAGGGAATAGTTACTGAAATTCTCAGATTCGTAGTACTGTCTTGTATTCATTGATAGACGTGTTTATCATTCGAACTTAGAAAAGGTCAAAGAACAAACCCTAGTTTATTTCAAGTCCAGTTTATGCCTGTCAAATTTCGTAATCAGATTCAAATTCGTTTCGTCAAGATAATTTATTTGTGAACCATCGTTTATAAATCACATATTCAGTAATGATATATAATAATGGATGTAAAAACGAATTTATATATCACAATTGAGTTTGGATTTCAGGCAACATTAAATATATTGAGTCTAGTTGATAATAGAAGTTGGAATGAAGTTAAAAGGATTAGTATAGTATTAGTAATTCATCTATAGGTTTTGTGCGACGAATTATGTCAGTCTATAGAGATCAGGTAGTAAGTCAATGTTAAGATGATATTTAGATAAAGGTCATAAAAGATAAATGGTAGACAGGACAATCACGATTCTAACACAGTTGGTCACGTGTTAATTGAAGTAGTAGTTATTTAATTATGAATTATATAACAAGATAGTAAAATGCTATAAAATCGAAAGTTAAGATTAAGTCTTTAATGTTAGTATCGGCTTAGAGCGTGATCAATCTAAGTAGTACTTATATGTTAATATCAATTGATTGTAGGTGATGAATGTTTTAGAGGAGGTATTTTAACCCGCTTGATTGTGGTTGTGACACGCTTGTAGAGGTAAGGTTTTCCTTACTTAGAATACGTTAATGTTATGATGCATGTATGAGTTACGAGTACGATGTGATATCTTGCTAATGATCTTGAATAATGATGGGAGAATGATTGATGGATATTTATATATTGGAGTTGGTGAGGCTAGCTTTAGACCTAGCCGGGGCCCTTGATCACGGTCCTCTCCCTGATTTCTCCTCGCGGGTTGTTGAACCTGCGGGGGGTGTGCACACTCAGAATGAAAGGGCATGTCAGAAGAGTTGAGATGAGATTATTGATTGGTACTGATGTTGGTGCTGAGAATATTGAGATGGGGATATTGATTGGTACCGTGATGGTATTGAGAATGTGGAGATGATATTGATGATTGGTACCGATGATGGTACCAAGACTATTGAGACTGAATGTTTTATCTTATGTACTTGTGTTATGATGTTAGCATATTCTAACCGTATTCTCTATTTAAATTGTCACCCTATTTTATTGGGGACCTGCGACGATCCAATTGACATTTCTGGTCTTTTGGGGAGCAGTGCTAGTGTGCAGGTTGATGATATGTGATGATTTTATTCTGGTTGACTGTACGGGATGGGTTTGCGCTGTCACTGACCACGTTTATAGGTTGTAGTCATATTATTTGTGCTTCCGTTGTGGTAACTGTGTAACTGTGTTTCGTAGATACAAAATTTTAATAATTCATTATTTAGTTTTAAATGGTTGATTTCAGAATTGTATTGTAATGGACTACTACCTCGGGTAATACCGAGATGGTAACACCTTTATTTACTTGAAAATGTCTTGATAAGGCTTCTCGGTAAATGGGGGTGTTACACATTCAAAGTTCAAACTTCTTCACTAATGAAGATTATTGCAAATAATTTTTGTTTGAGCAAGCCTACTAGAAATCCCAGAAATGCACATCATATCTTATGACATTATTTCCCCTTTCCTCAAGTTCGATACCCAAAAAGTTGATATATGTACTAAAAACAAATGATCTGGTGACAGATAAAACCAAGAAGCATCCGCCATATCCCAAGATAGATTAGCACGTTTCAGGAAACCTAATACGTTGAGAAAGCCCGACAACTGAGAAACCGACTATCATTTTTCCAACTAAATTCATAAGAGTTTGTAGAATATCCATGAATTCTTCTCATTCCAGTTTGCCAGGAAACATAAAACTAACAAATTTCCGAGCAACTTCCTATGCTTAACAGAACTAAAGGCCACAAATTCAGTTAGAGAGAGTTAACTAAGGAGATGAGTATTTTGTCATTCATAAATTAAACTTGTCATTCATCAATAACAGCAATTAAGAACAAAATTAGAAAATTAGAAACAAAATAAACATAATGTAGTACATTTTGAACGAAATAAAGATATAACTGGTTGAAGATACCAAAATTGGGCAAAAAACAGAGTGAAGAAATTGAAGCAGAGTGAAGAAATTAGGGCGGAATGATGAAGATGATGATGACTGTTATCAAATCCTAACAGATAAGCGAAATATAACAGATACACAGTAATAGAAACAAATCCACAAAAATCAAGCAGAAATAATGATGAAACGTGATTTAGAACAAACAAAACACAAACGAAAAGTCGGAAATTAAACTCGTCATTCGTCAAGTCTGAAATGCAGTGCGAAGTTTTATACCAGAATCAGCGAGAACTCCTACTCAGGAATTGTTGAGGTAAAGCTTGAAGCAACTGAAATGGATGAAATTAGAGCATACACAATGGAGGGGAAACACCTCCCTCTTAAGAGTTAAGAGGGAACCCCTCCATTGTAGGAACCTCTTAATTTTCCTAAGGGGAAGGGGTGGCCTCTTGTTTGGGGATTTCCTAGCATCGGCCCATGTGCCAATATATTCCCTTTTTTTTTTTTTTTTTTTTCAATTTTTGTTTGGTATTAATTAAGTAAATAAATGGTCTTTGGTTACTTTATGACTACTTATTAAAATGTACAAAATTTTTTTAAAAAAAATAATTTCACAAAAAATCTTCATTTCATCCCCTCTATAAATAGAGTCTAATATCAACACATTTTTTCAAAATAAATCTCCTAACTATTTTCTCCCTCTAATTAGTTGAGTATCGTTATGGATGATAATAATCGAAATTATGGAAATAACCCATATTCTCAAGAAAATTCAAACAATCAGTTCAACCCAACTAATTTTCAGTTTAATCCGAATTTTATAAACTCCCCTGAAGGTCAAATTTATTTACAAATGTTAAGCAATCCAATAAGGCCAAATTACCCAAACTACAACCCATATACAAATTTTAATAATCCACTAATGTTTTAGTTTTATGAAATAATTATGTTTTATGATGTTTATTAAAAATGATGGATGTTTTAATATGGTGGGGTCAAATTAAAGGAAGAGGTTTGCCCCTCCATTGTAGAGAAATTTGGGTAAAAATTAAGAGGTAATGGAAAAATGAGTTGGATGAAAGAGAAGATGAGGTGTAAGAAATATAGGAGGAGAGAGGAAAATTGGAGGGGAAGAGGTTGCCCCTCCATTGAACATGGCCTTAGGGCTGAAATTGACGAAAATCACCTGAAAAATTAGCAAAAAGATCAGCAAACTGAAACTGATGAAATTAGGACGGAACTATGATGATGAAAGGATTAGAAGGAATCGCGGTAGAATGACCTGAAGAAATTGAACGACGATGATGGCGGAGATGAAAGGTTTGTTGCTTGAAGAAGACGAAAAGAAAAACACAGTAGAGAGAGAAAGAGACGAAAATTGAAAATGAAGAGAGCGAAAGAGACGCAAGAGTGAGAAATGAGGGTTTTCTTGGGCTGTGAGATCTAATCTGAGTCGTTGATCAAAATTAAGATTAACGGTTCAGATTATTAGGGTGTTTACACCAAATTGATGTGTTTACTCCCGATCCTATTTATATTTATATATATATAAAAGATAAAAGATATTACTCCGTATTAGATATTATTTGACCCGTCATTTTGTAATAGATATATATGGTGTCGTCGTATACACGAAATTGCCATTTACCTTGGTTTTATGCATTTCTCGTTCACCGGCTCCTTTCTGTCTCATCGCTCTACCCTATCAGTCCGCCATTGCCGTCAAATCCCTAACCTTTCATAAACCCTAATCATTCTACCCCTCTCTCCTCAAATAAATTCCTTCTCACCAGTTTCTCATCGAAATCCCCCTTTATCACGATCAGATTAAACACCAAAATTTAATCGATTTGGGGTTCCATTAAACGTATACCAAAATGAGGATAATGATAAAGGGAGGTGTTTGGAAGAACACCGAGGATGAAATCTTGAAGGCCGCAGTTATGAAATACGGGAAGAATCAATGGGCCCGTATCTCTTCGCTGTTAGTTCGTAAATCTGCTAAACAATGTAAAGCTCGCTGGTATGAATGGCTTGATCCTTCAATTAAGAAGGTATTTTTTCACTTTTAATTACCGTTTTCTGCTGCCTTGCTAAAATTTAATACGAGTACTATGTTTCTGCTAATTTTGAGCTTTAAGCGAACAAATTAGTATACTTGTATATGTAGTTAGTGATGAAATTGGTACTTCTTTGAAATTCAGTTTAGGGCTTTTAGTGATTGTTTGTGTTGAGTAGTATGTTCTACTCCCTCCGTCTCCTCCCCGTCATTTGGTGATGAAATTGGTATTTCTTTGAAATTCAGTTTAGGGCTTTTAGTGATTGTTTGTGTTGAGTAGTGTGTTCTACTCCCTCCGTCCCCTCCCCGTCATTTGGCAATGAAATTGGTACTTCTTTGAAATTCAGTTTAGGGCTTTTAGTGATTGTTTGTGTTGAGTAGTGTGTTCTACTCCCTCCGTCCCCTCCCCGTCATTTGGCGATGAAATTGGTACTTCTTTGAAATTCAGTTTAGGGCTTTTATTGATTGTTTGTGTTGAGTAGTGTGTTCTACTCCCTCTGTCCCCTCCCCGTCATTTGGTGATGAAATTGGTACTTCTTTGAAATTCAGTTTAGGGCTTTTAGTGATTGTTTGTGTTGAGTAGTGTGTTCTACTCCCTCCGCCCCCTCCCCGTCATTTGGTTTGTTTAGCTTTATTAAAATATTGTTCACAAATAACTAAGGAAGTGAACAAATGATAAAGCCGACGGAATAGTTATCATGTTTCTAAGCTTTCAAATTATCACGTTTGGTGAGACTTGAGAGGGCCGAGTTGGGGTGCAACCGGAACTCAGTGTGGTTTTCGATCCTTGTGTAGCTGTAAGGGTTTTAAACTAGGGATTATTTCTTGTTGTTAGACATGGGATAGTTCAATATTTTGGTGATACAATTGCTTTCATGTTTTGTACAAGATTTCAAGATCCCAATTGTGGATGTGGTTTGGAAAGTTGAAGAATTTGAAGTAAGCTTAGGTGTTAGGACATATGACGGACCTATGCCTGGTTTACCTTTTCCTATCGAGGATTTCATGGTCCTTTGTTCACCTTCAATTTAACGGATCCTTGGTTTAGATTACGTTGAAATTCATACCCCATCTCTGAATCAATCCCATATCTTCTCTTAAGCAAGAATTTGATTTCCCTAGTCCCATACTGCCATAGGTGGCAGCATTAACTTGGTCGCCTCCCCCATTTCCCGTTTGACTGCACGGTCCTCGCTCTTCGGTGTGGAACTTTGACCTCATTTTTTAGTGCATTTGTTTGTTATTTTTTTTGGAGCATTTTTTTAAGAATTCTGAATGGTAAATATAAATATATCAGCATCATGACGATTCATTGTGGTGGGCAGAAAAGAAAAAAACACCGGTAGTACACTACCGAATTATAAGAATTTGCTCAGATTATTACTGAGTACAACATTTGCAGGCACTTTGTACATATTAGATTGAAGTAGGTTTATTCCTTCATTGCCCTGCATCTTATGGTTCTTTTGGTGTTCTTTGTGTTCATGAATTTTGGTATTTCTTGAGAGTTGCACGTGTGTAACTAGCTGTTGATTTCATGTTAAGTTTTGATCTTCATTCACTGATCGGATGGTCAATTTATTTTCTTTGCTGCGTTTTTAGACAGAGTGGACAAGAGAAGAAGATGAAAAGCTACTTCATCTTGCTAAGCTCATGCCGACCCAGTGGAGAACCATAGCACCAATTGTTGGGCGTACTCCATCACAGTGCCTTGAGCGATATGAGAAACTTCTTGATTCTGCTGTTAATGATGCTGCGTATGAACAAGGAGATGATCCTCGTAAACTGCGTCCTGGAGAGATTGATCCCAATCCTGAATCTAAGCCTGCACGACCAGATCCAGTTGATATGGATGAAGATGAAAAAGAAATGCTATCTGAAGCTCGTGCTCGATTGGCTAATACAAGGGGTAAAAAAGCTAAACGAAAAGCTAGAGAAAAACAACTTGAGGAGGCAAGAAGGCTTGCTTCTTTGCAGAAAAGGAGGGAATTAAAGGCTGCTGGTATAGACCCTAGGCAGAGGAAGAGGAAAAGAAAAGGGATTGACTACAATGCTGAGATCCCTTTTGAGAAAAGGCCTCCACCTGGGTTTTATGACATCGTTGATGAAGATAGACCTGTAGAACAGCCTAAATTTCCTACAACAATTGATGAACTTGAAGGAGAAAGAAGGGTTGATAAGGAGGCCCGATTAAGGAAGCAAGACATTGCTAAAAATAAAATTGCACAAAGACAAGACGCTCCTGCTGCAATAATGCAAGCCAACAAGCTCAATGATCCTGAAAGTGTTAGGAAGAGATCGAAGCTGATGCTTCCTCCTCCCCAGATTTCTGATCAAGACCTGGAGGAAATTGCGAGAATGGGGTATGCAACTGATATTTTAGCTGGAAATCAGGAGCATATGGAAGGGAGTGGTGCTACTCGTGCTCTTCTTGCAGATTACTCACAGACTCCGCGACCAGGAATGACTCCCATGCGCACTCCTCAGAGAACACCAGCTGGTAAAGGAGATGCTATTATGATGGAAGCTGAAAATCTAGCTAGACTTAGGGAATCACAGACACCATTGCTTGGAGGAAGCAACCCTGAATTGCATCCATCAGATTTTTCTGGTGTAACACCAAAGAAGAGGGAGGTTCAGACTCCAAACCCCATGCTTACCCCCTTAACAACTCCTGGGGGAGCAGGTCTTACACCTAGACTTGGAATGACTCCCTCCAGGGACAGTAATTCCTTTGGTTTGACGCCAAAAGGGACTCCGATTAGGGATGGGCTTCATATAAATGAAGGATCCGACATCCATGATAGTGGTAGACTTGAAATCAGAAGGCAAGCTGAGCTTAAGAGGAACCTTCGCATGGGTCTAGGCAATCTGCCTGAGCCAAAGAATGACTATGAAGTGGTTGTTCGTCCTGCTCCGGACGACGCCGAAGAACAAGAAGAAAAAATTGAAGAAGACATGTCAGATAGGTTAGCACGTGAAAAGGCTGAAGAAGAGGCAAGGTTGCAGGCGTTACTGAGAAAGAGGTCAAAAGTGCTGCAGAGAGAGCTCCCTCGCCCTCCAACTGCTTCCATTGAGCTCATTAGAGATTCGTTGATGAGAGCTGATGAAGACAAGAGCTCTTTTGTCCCACCGACTGATATTGAGCAGGCAGATGAGATAATAAGGAAGGAATTGCTGTCCTTGCTTGAGCATGATAATGCGAAGTACCCATTAAGCGACAAAGAGAAAAAGAAGGGAACTAAGCGTGCGGCCAATGGAATCCCTCCTATTGAAGATTTCGAAGAAGCGGTACTTAAAGAGGTATCACTTTCACTTAATAGACGGAGTATCTAATAAACAAATATAGCTGTTTAGCATCAAGTATGTTGAATGGGCTCTATCATTGCGGTTAAGACTTGTTTGCTAGTACTTGTTACTTGTTAGTATGATTTATACTGCAGTATATTGCGTTCTTTTGGCTAGTGCTTTACATTGACATGATAAAATTTGTGCCCTAGATCATCAGAGGCTTATAGAGAGCGTATCACATTTTTTTATCGGGTATATAGTATATAGTGAATCCTGATACAATAGTTTCTTTTTGGATAGTGTTAGGCGAAGTATAATTCAATCAGATTTATTTGCTGATACTTCTAAACCTTCTGCAGGATTGCTGGTCGTGTAATTTTGAATGTAACATGGACACTTTTATGAATGTATTCTCACTTTTAAATCACTAAACACATTGTAGGCTAGCTCATTTATCGTTGAGGAGGCTGACTATATACGTCGAGCGATGGGACATGAAGAGGATTCACTTGATGAATTTGTTGAGGCGCACAGGACTTGCTTAAATGATCTGATGTATTTCCCAAGTCGTAATGCTTATGGTCTCTCGAGTGTGGCTGGGACTGCTGAGAAACTTGCAGCCCTACAGAATGAGTACGAACACGTCAAGAGAAAAATGGATGATGATAATAAAAAGGCACAACGGAGTGAGAGGAAGGTTGATATTCGTACTAATGGTTACAAGGTGAGTGGTGAAACTATTATGTTATCAGAATAATCGTGCTTTTGAATATCATCTATCTTCATTTATCTCTTTATGCTATTTTTTTCGTCGACCTGAGTGGAATGGATCCATAAAAACTACTGAAAATTCCAGGGTGTCCTATGAGAAAATTAACCGTCCGTTTGCATATTTTGTTGGAAAGTAACCGAGAAACAGTTTGTTGTTAGGAAGCTTTTTAAAACGTAATACTAACTTCTTAGAAAAACTTGTAAAAACGTTGTACTATAACAGGGCGGGTTATTAAAGGTAATACTCCTATATGTTAATTTTTTTTCTGAGCTAGGAAAGGACAGTTGAATGTATCCATTCCATACGCTATTTGAGTGCCAAATCGAGCAAGTGAAGTAGAGTTTTATGTTGGTGTTGCCTACTAGTAAAGGACAGAGGAAGGGAAATGATGTGTGGATATAAAAATGTGTAGTTGTATTCTCAATTTGATATGTCAAGGGCTTGCTTGAATACCAAAATAGGTGGGTGGGAAAAGGAGGGAAGGGGAATAGGGGGTGAGTGTTTGGATACAGTTTCTCTCCAAATCCTTGCAAATTGCAATGGAGGGATTTTGATTTGTGTGGTGGATGGAAAATAGATCCCTCCCCCTTCATGTCCCTCCACAGTCCACTCTTATTAGGTTTCCAAATAAGGGATTTTGAATCCCTTTCTTTTTCTCTCCTTCCTTTCCCTCGAAATCTCTCCATCCAAACGAAGGTTTAAATGGTCATTGCTAGATGGCTTACGTCTAGACCTGTCGAACGGGTTGGGTTTCGGGTTCGGGTAAAATACTGGTCGGGTGTATTTCGGGTTTGAAAAATATGTGTTTTATATGGGTCGGGTTTATACGGGTTTCGGGTCGGGTTTCCGGTCAAATACGGGTTATTAACGCACTTTAAAAACATTAATTTTCTTTACTTTTTTTTATCATAAATACAATTTTATTCTTAATTTTCTTAATAATTTCATTTATATAAGATATCAGTGAGAATAAACATGTTTTATTTAATATATTTTTTAGTATACATTGATATTTTATTTCTATAGGAGGTACCTATATATATGACGAACGTTGACTCAATTTATTGATTTTTTCTCATTATAATAATCATGTGATAAAACTATGATTTTAAAGATATATATATAAATATTATTTCTTAAAATTTTGAAAATAAAAAAATGTTTCTTAGTGTTTTTGAGAAATTTTAGTGTATGATAACAATATTTTTTTAATTTATCTATTTTCGAGCGGGTAACGGGTTCAGGCGGGTTTTGACCTAATATATTCGGGTTATTATCGGGTTGGGTCACTTTCGGGTTTCGGTCACTTTCGGATTTTTTTCCAGGATTTTTTTTTTCAGGCGGTTTCGGGTCGGGTCTGTTTTTGACAGGTCTACTTACATCCTAACCCCTCCCTTACCTTCCCTCTATTATCGTTGGTCAAGTAATAGAGTATCTTAGGCATATCTTGCTCTAGGTGGTCTAGAGTCAAGACATAAGGACTCCAAAAAGTTTATTATGGAAACTAACTTGGAATAGGAATTGTACTAGACTCAGGAACATATCTCTGATTTTTTTTGGTTTTGTTTGGTTTACAATTATATACTCCGTATTTTTTTCATTATTAACTGAAATCTTACATCTACCAAAAAAAAGGAGCTAACGTGGAATTTCCTTCTTTCCCTGCTAATTCCAGGCACGAGAGGCAAAACTCAGGGAACAAATCGAGCTTACATTCAAACAGATGAATACTGCCGAGACAGAATTAAGTTGCTTCCTAGCCTTACAAAGGCAGGAAAAAGCTGCAGCTTCATTAAGGATCAAGGGTCTTTGGGAGGAAGTTCAGAAGCAGAAAGAGCTAGAGACTAGTTTACAGAAACGTTACGGGGACGTTGTCGGTGAACTGGAGAGGATTCAGGTATTGATGAAGCAGTACAAGTTACAAGCTCAACAACTCGAAGAATTGGAAGCAAAGAAGCAAGCGGAAGAATTGGAAGCAAAGAAGCAAGCGGAAGAATTGGAAGCAAAGAAGCAAGCTGAAGAATTGGAAGCAAAGAAGCAAGCTGAAGAATTGGAAGCAAAGAAGCAAGCTGAAGAAGTGGCTTCTGAAGAGCTTAACAAGTCTGAAGTTCCTGAGGAGCTTAACAAGTCTGAAGTTTCTGAAGAGCTTAACAAGTCCGAAATTCCCGAGACTGTAAGTGTCATGATGGACGTAGATTTATCTGATGATGGAAAGCTGGGTGACGGTGCGACTAAAGTGAATACAGAGAGCACGGAAAATGACACCCGTATCGATCCAGAAGTTTCTAGTGATAAGAATGTTGGGGATACTATCACTTCTGATGCCATTGCTGGGGAATCGGTTCAAAGTGACAGTATGGAGGCTATTACTGAGAGTGAAAAGGAGTCAGTGGGAGGGGAGGGTGACGGTACAACATTGATCAAGGGAGAGAAAGCTATGTTGGAGGGAGATGGTGAAACTGATGGGCTTTTAGTAGAAAACAGTGGTAGTGAAGTTCAAGTGTGAGAGAACCTCAACTTTAAAAGGTTGTACTGGACTCTACCGAGTCTTGTTCTTCAGAAGGCTGCTTGTTGGTATAGCCAACAAAGGACACATCGATTGAAAGCAGGGAGAGTTGTCTGTCTACGATGGTGTTTTACTGCAGAATCCTAGTTCTGTCTTGCTATTGACTTGTTCTTTTCATCGGAAGTTGAGACCCAAAACTCAACTCTTGACTTCCTCTCCCGTCACTTGTTAGTCCCGTCACTTGTTAGTCGTTACATGCTTTTTTGGGGAATACCTCTGCTCGTGCCCTTATATGTTTTGTCCGGCTTGGTCTCTATAGTCTGTTTAACTTGAGACTTCCCTGTTGTACTGAATTTTTTGCAAATATCTTGTTATCTCGTGGCAATGTATTCTTCATTGGTTTCGATTTTGTGATGTCATTGGTTGCGTATTTTGGTTCATTGCAAATCCAGAAAGTCCAAGTCCCGTAAACATTTGCAACGGACTGGACATGTGTTTGTGATGGAATTCCGCCCCAGCTGTTGACCGGGTTTTGACTTTCTAGATAAAAAATTGACTTGGTCAACATGTGATTGAGTTCCATCGCAAACACGCAGAAAATGTAGACGGTTATCTATTGTCTGTTTTCAGCTCCTCCTAAATGGCACCCTATATACTCTGGGTCTCAAGTTCAAATCCTCCTTCCCGGACTAAATGTGTTTTGTTGAACCAAAAAAAGTACTTCCTTCGTATTTTTTTATTGAGATATTTTCCACCGTACCCTCGAACTTTTGACACATTACACATGTTTTAATTTTTTTGGTGAAATTAGTTAGAAAATTAATGAAATTTAAATTAAAATAGTTGAAAATTGAGGAAATGCCCATGGTACCCATATTTTAACCATGTTACATTGGTACCATTGTATTTTCAATCTTTTGTCCATGGTACCCCTTGTGGTTTCAATTATTTGTCCATGATACCCTTGAATGAATTGTAACCACAAGGGTACCATGGACAAAGAATTTAAAATTTAAGGGTACCATGGCTAAAACATTGAAAACACAAGGGTACCATGGACATGCCCTTAAGTTTCAATTATTTTAATTAGAAATTCGTTAATTGTCCTAACTAATTTTTCCTCTGAAACAAATTAATCACTCTAACTAAACTAACTTTAACGCCAAGGTTACCATAGGAGCAAACTTAAAATAAGGGTACCATGTGTAATGGGTCAAAGTTCGAGGGTACCTTGGGACAATATCCGTTTTTTATATGACGTTTCGTTTTTTTGAGGCGAGACTTTGACTTTAATTTTTAGGGTTATTTAACAGGAATAATACCAACTTTGGGTGGTATTCCATCAATAAAACCAACTTTAATTAATACGGGAATAAAACCAAGTATGAGTCATATTACACAAAAATGAAATTGCCTTACCTGCTACCGCCTACACCTGTTAATATTACCACTAATTCAAATTTTACTGAAACTCCCAAACTTTTAACCTCACTTTTAACCTCATTGACTCCCAAACTTTAAACTTCATCTTCTCGCTTCATCAATCATCAATTGTCATCAATTCAAAACGTCTTCTTCATCCATTCATCACTTCATCCCTTCGTCGAAGGTAATTTTTACGGAACTTTTATTTGTTTACCTTTCTCAAACTTTTGTCAAACTTGATCGAAGGTAATTATCATTAATTATGTCGAAAATCAATTTTCAGGGATATTGTCAATTTCATTCCTCAATCTTGTGGTTCGGCAATGTCAACGGTGAGTGTTTTTTTTTCATTTCCCCTAAATCGATTTTTTCTGGGTTAAAATTAGGGTTTTCAATTTTTTTTGATTTTTTTGGGTTGAAATTAGGGTTTTCAATTTTTTTCAATTTTTCTGGGTTTAACTTAGGTTTTTGATTTTTCTGGGTTTAATTTGGCGGTTTAGTGTCCACTTACTGTTCTTTTATAATTGGTTTAATTGAAAACGTAGGTTGATTTGAGTTTGGATTTGAAGAAAGGATGGTTTAGGAGAGAGAATTAGATTTGGGGCAATAAAGAAGATGAAGATGGGTGTTAATTAATAGCATGGGACCAACAAAATCGACTCCATCCGGTCATTTAAGAGGCAATTTCATTCTCGTGTAATATGACTCATACTTGGTTTTATTCCCGTATTAATTAAAGTTGGTTTTATTGACGGAATATCACCGAAAGTTGGTATAATTCCTGTTAAATAACTATAATTTTTATGTAAATATATTCTAAATTTTATTAAAATTGCACCATAAAATTCCTTATGAAAAGAGCTTTTAAATGAGTATACATTTCATATTATTCAGAGGGAGTAATAAAATAAATACTTGTAACAAGTACTCAGATTAATTCAGAGTTCATCAATTAGTTGAAGTACAAATGCACCCACTGAGATAAGTTTTGTTTTATCACTCTGCTAGTCATGTTACATAATTTCCACCATAAGCAGAAAAAGGTACTGCATTTTCTATTTTTTTCCTCATTACTTTTGTCTTCCAAATGACTCGTTCAAATTCCATGAGAAGTAGAGTAGCCATGACCACCATTAAGCTTCGTGAAGATGATGGAGGAGAATCATTCCTTGTAATTCCATTCTCGGCGGCACATAGGACAGTGGGCTTGGGAGGTTTGTGAATTCACCCACTTCAAGATGCAGTGCAGATGGAATGCATGGTTGCATTGCCCCCATACTGCAACAAACACATCATCAAACTTGATATTACTTTACCCAAACTAGAAGTATAGAACACTTGATTAAATTCTTTGAGATAAGTTGGAAGGCTGTTAATGTTGCTACTTGCAAATTACATACATACAGTACAAAAGAGGGGAGACTGGAATAACTTTGCAACTCAGGAAAAAAGTCTAGTTACTGCTACTGCTAACTTCATTCACTGCTCAGTATTCAGTCCACAACATTAAAACATCAGATAAGGCGCAAAGCTAGGATTTATCCAATCAGAGGGAGGGAGGAAGAGTTACAAAGTCGCAACCACAAATCTCAAAAAATTAAGGGAATTAAAGTTGACGATTTTCATTTCATTTCAGGCTCCTGTCGCCGCTACAACAGGCCATGATAGTTTAACACACAACCAAGGAAACCTAACCGTCTATGACAGTGATATTCACAGAAGTACGGGGCATGTAAATAACTTGATGATGAAATACAAGTAAAATAGAGAGAGAAGAGAAGATGAGTAACGCACTCAAGGGGCAGTCGTCACCAGGAAGTTTGCAATCAGGACAACAACCGTCGAAGGCCATTCTACAGATGCCACAGGTTTCATCTTGGGCGTCCCACGTCCATGAAGCTACAGCATGCCATTGTACTATCTTCACCTTCATCCCTTTCTTCTTTTAATATGGAAAATGGACAATTCAGTTTGTCAATTGATGAAATTCTAAGCAAAAAATCATAAAAACATGCGATTGATGAAAGAACTAGTGAATCATATGTAATGTACTGTAACAAACTTTGTACCCGAAATCGATAAGCAAATGATTGAATGAATGATGAAAATGTGATGGACCGCTTAGAGTGAACTCAGTCGAGACAATGGCGATGGCTAGAATGTTGAGATGGGAGGGGTGGAATTTGCGGGTTCCACAGAAATCGAATAACAAGGGATTTTAGGGTTTTTGAATTTGGGAGACAAATTTCAATCAATTAGAATGGGTCTACCTCTGCACTTAGGAAAAAAAAGGTATTTCCATGTTTCCAGGTAGTACGGAGAATGATATAGCCTACTTTTTCGCAAATTTTTTTGGCCATGAGTAACTCATGAATATTTTCATACAGCAAATTCTTTTCATTTTCACGAATCTAGTTTTAGATATTGAATTTTTGACATTTAATCTTATTTCCAATTTCAAAATGTTATTTGGGTATCCATAAAAAAGATATTCCGACTAGATTTACGCGAAAAAAAAAGAATAGTGACGGAATTGAAATGATTATCTTGGGGTAAAAGTCAAATTTAAACAAGGTTGAAATTGGTATGGAATTATCTCAAATCCAATTCCAAATTCTCGGTTTTCCCAAACACTTGGATCATCTCAAATCCGGAATTTAATTCCAATTCCTAGTTCCCAAACAAGTCATTAATAGAAATGAATTGCTAAATCATACCCGAATTTTACTACGTTGTACACATTTACCATTTATTTTCGGAATTGCTAAATCATACACGGATTTTACTACTTTGTACACATTTTGTCATTTCTTTTTCCGTATTTGCCCTTCTTCTAAAATAAAATTCTCTAGGTTTTCTCTTCCTCTTAACCTAGATAATTTACACAAAATCGATAGCGTTATTGAAAGAGTCTGACAATTATCGAAAGCAAATCGTACATGGAACAAGTAATTTGACTTTGAGTGTCGTTAATTAACTCGTTAATTTCTGATTAATACTGTGATTATTTTTTTAATTTTGTTGTAAGTTAGGGTTTAACAATGAGTATGATTTTTTGGTTAGCGGTGATTGTGGTAGGTGGTTGTCAATTTTAGAGGGGTGGCAGTCGATGGTTGTCGACGGTAACGGTGGTGGGATGGTTATTCATGTCCGTCGACGGTTACGAGGGGCATTTATGTGGTTCAGCGTGCACCACTTATGGTTGTTGTGGTGATGGTGTTAGTGGTGGGCAGTGGTGGACGGTGGCTGCAATCATGGTGATGGGCAGGGAGGTTTATCGACGCCTGGAGTGGTGGTGGTGAGCAGGGTAGGTGGTGGGGGTAAGGCCGTAGGAAGTGGCGGCAGTTGCTAGGTTGTTTTATTTTGGGGAGATTTTTTCCTTAGGGGAAAATGAGAAGGGTAAAGACGAAAATTGCGTGTACAAAGTAGTAAAATCCGTGTATGAAATAGCACGTCCCTTTATTTTTCCTTGTTTGCCATTCTCTTTCAAAAAAACCTCTCTAGTTTTCTTCTTCCATTAATCCTAAAACAAATTAATCAACCTCTTTACGATTATCGAAAACAATTCAACATGATTTCGTTAATTATTTTGTTATGTAACTTGGTAATTTGTCATTAATAGTTTAATTACATTTTTAATTACATCGTTGATTAGGGGTTAGTAAAAAAACAATTTGGCCATTAAACAATGAATTAGAAACAACATTGAATTAAATAAAAACAATTGGGATTAAGTTGAAATCTCGCCGTTAGAAATAATAATTGAATCGGATTGAATTGATTAAAAATGATGAAATTGAAATTATTGTAAAATCAGCCTTTGACTATACCAAACAATGTAATTTCAAAGATGAAATTGAAATTATTTTGACAGTTTTTTTCGCCATTCTCAAAATTGAATGTCATTCGATGGAGTAACTTATCTTCTTTTCTTTAATTTACATATAGACATGAATGGTGGGAAGCATGACAACAGAACGACAAGTCTCCGGGAGCGAGGCCGACGCCCCTATTGATGGGGAGGGAAGCGGTCGATCGGCGAGGAGGTTAATAAGGGAGTGGCGATGAGATGGGTTAGTGGGTCGAGGTGGTGTAGGGGGTAAGGGTGGCAGCAGGGCCGGTCCTGACTATTTAGGGGCCCTAGGCGAAATAATAGAACGAGGCCCCTTTAAAAATAATCGTAATCGTTGTTTTCACTATTTTCGTTAATATCATCCTCACACTTTCATTTAGACCGTGATTTTCATTAACTACGTTTCTAACAACAAATATTTCAATAATTTCTTGTTATTATGATTTTATTACATCTACGGCATTGCAATGCAATTCTAGCTAGCATGGTTCGCACTTTAACAAATGATTCAGGTTGTCAAATGATATTGTGAGTATGACGACTCATAGATAGTGTATAAGTTTACATTTCTTGAAATTAATGACTCATAAATAATTCACTATTCGATATTGTTTTTTTTAAATAGTTTTAATACGATCATTGATATATTGGTATAAATAAAATGATAGCAACACGAATCCTTAGTTTAGAATTAAAAAAATCATTACTTTAAAGTACTCCTATATAGCAAAAAATCATTACAATAAAAAAAAATCGAGATAATAAAGACTCATTAAATAAGGAGAAATAAAGAGTCATAAAAAAAATGATTGGAAACCTAATTAAATAAGGAAAAATAAAGAGTAATAAGAAAAATGATAGCAAGAAGAATCCTTATTTTAGAATTTCAAAAAAAAAAATACTCAGTAGTTACTTTAAATCATACTACTTTTTATAAGGCAAACAAATTATCACAATAAAAAGAAACTAAGATGATAAAGATCCATTAAATAAAGAAAAATAAAGAGTCATAAAAAATGAAACTAATTAAAATAATTGCATCAAACAAGGAAAGATAAGAATCATAAAAAAAACCTACTCCATAAATAAGATAATTGATTGGGGACCCATTAAATAAGAAAAAATAAACAAAAAAAAACTATTAATGGCTTGGGGTATGCCTCGAACCTGTGACCTCCTCGCCCTATTAAACTTCAGATATGTTGATTCACCAACTACACCAAAGCAGATCCATTGCTATTTTCAATAGCTAAATTGTTACTATAGTTTTATTAAACAGACTTTTCTCTCTCTTTGGGCCCCTTCCAAGCATGGGCCCTGGGCCGCCGCCCCACTAAACAGGGCTCAGGGCCGGCCCTGGGTGGCAGAAGATCGGAGGGGTGGGCTGAGGTAAAGGAGTGTAGTGTGAATTTTGTGATTTTAACGTGTATTCTCTATGGAATGAGATGGGAAAGAGGGGAAATTAGAAGGATAAAAACGGAAATCGGGTGTACAACTTAATAAAATTCGTGTATGAAATAGCACGTCCCTTTTAAAAAAATATTAAAAAATTTCAAATTTCAATATTCTCGACTAACAGTTCGGAAAACGGGATTTTTTTTTCTTCCCAAATTCATCGTCTTTAAGAGATCTTTAACTTATGAAAAAAAGGATATACTACAGAAAACAAAAGAAGGTGAAAGGGTTCACCAATCACCATAGAATCCCAATAAAATAAATGGAAAATTGAAAATTTATGACATTCATTTCAAATCTTTTATCTTGAATAAATTGCCTTCAAAAGTTATATTCCATTCGTTCATATCTAGATAATACGAGTACGTATTTTTTTTGGCATTCAAATTTTCAAATACAATTGACCATTTTTTTTAGTCCCTTTTTTGACCAAATTATCCTTCTTCCATGAACATATTTACATCAAATGTCACTGTACTACCCTCATTAAGTACATTTTTGGACAATTAAGTGCTAAATTTGTTCCTTATTGTACTTTTAATACAATTATTATTTTAATATTTTCTTAATTCTTGTGCAAAATAGAAACCTACCCTTTGGATATGAGCGGAGGGGTACTTATCTTCTTCTTTTTTTGGTGAAAAATGTAGGAATTGTACTAATATGATCACCAAGTACAAACTAGTATAGCACCCTATACATCATTTTCACTCTAGCAAGCTATCTATGAGCTTATAATGTATAATATTGACAGTTTTACGAATATCTCGTATCCTAGAACATAATTCTCTTTTAATAATTGAAAAGATATAACTTGGCTTGTATATGTAGTGATTTAATCGACATTGACTCCGCATCCTCCATACGTGGTACTAAATCCCAATGATACCCGCTGCTAGCACCTGGCAAAAAAGAGAGATTTATGCCGTTTGATCTTCCACCACACCATGGAATTCAGAGGAGGAATCTGAACAGCAAGCCAATGTGACAGCAAGGAGAAACAATGCTGGGTATACTTGTAGGTTGCAAGCAAATGGTCATGTGTTTCATTCTCTGCACCACGTAGATAACATTCCTGCTGCTGTATCAGATGCATTCTAAGGAGTCTGTCTTTCGTTAGAAGTCGCTGATGACAGACAAGCCAGCCAATATACCCATTCCATACCATCTTATTCCAATGAATCTTCTGACCCTGTACCACTAAGCTGCTGTAACCCATTGCAGGAGTGTATGCCTTGCCTTGAGCTTTCAATAATGGGAAGAGATGGTCGACAAATAAATTGTCCTTAACCCAGCAGATCTTACGCCAAGACCAACTAGAATTAAGGGACGATTTGTAGTGTTCCCAATCCATCCCTTTGATATACACACTATGAACCCATTTCACCCATAAATGTTCAGTCATAGAAGCAATCCACCAGTCATACTTACTTACAGGCTATGTTCCAGCCGTGCAAATTCTTTAGTCCTAGGCCTCCTTCCTCCATAGGGCTACACACTTTGTCCTAAGCCACCAAAGGAAAAGAATTGTAGTGTTTGTTACCTTGCCATAGATAATTCCGACAAAGAGCATTAATCTGGTTAAGAACATTAGAGGGGAGGATGAAAATGCGAGACCAATACAGATGAATAGAGGTTAGGATGGATTGCACTACCACTAGCCTGCCTTTATAGGATAGTTTCTTTGTACCAATACTCCTAATGACAATTTTATCTGTGAGCATATGACATTCCAGAACTGAGATTTTCTTAGGGGACATGGATACTGCAAGGTATTTAAAAGGGAGAATGCCTTGTTTCATGCCAGTCAATTCGAGAATTCTGCCTGATTCCTGTATATTAATACCATTGTGAAATAAACTGGATTTATCTTGATTCATACTTAACCCCAAAGCTGCTGAAAAGGTGGCAAACACCTCAACATCCAGTGAACCGAATTATAGTTACCCTTGCAGAATAACATTAATTCATCCGCAAAGCATAAGTGGCTTAACTTGATATTCTTACACATGGGGGAAACCTGTACTCCTTACTCTCTTGAATAACATTGATGCTTGATGAGTGTCATTTATATACATATTTTCATCCCCTGGTTGTTAGTTTTATCTCGGTTGTTGTGCTTAAGTCGTTGATAATGATGTTATATACTTTGAATGTCGATACTTCCGTATTTGTGTGTATCTTGTAGATTTGGATGCATTTAGAGCTAATCGAAGCATCATGGAATTGACAATTGGAGAATTTACACCTAAGCACGGAATCAAAGGAAGAAGATGCAGAATATATGAAGAAACAAAGATCAAAGAAGAAAAAGGGCGCGAAACGAGAAGAAAGAAGGATCGCTTAAACAAGGGCCAATTTCAAACGTCCATATCTTGAGTTCTACAATTCCAATCAGGATGATTCAAGTGGCTTTGGAAAGCACTTTATCTTAGCTTTCTAGCAGTATATTGAATGTCCAATTTGAACAAGTAACGAAGAAATGACAGCCGTTTGAATTTGTATGCGTGAATTAGTGAAGAACCTCCCGGTAAGTGATTCATCCCCATCTCTTGTGAACATAATTGATGATGAATATGATGATGATGATGGGCATAATGTTCAATATATCTTAGCTCCCCAAACCCTCATTCATGATGCTCTTTTAATTAAGGATAACATTAAGGATTTTTAATTCTTTTGATTTTGAGAAAGTGTCATTTGATGTCAATTATGAGGTTTTGGAGAAGGAATTGGAAAAAATAGAGGATCTTGAGCTTGAGAGAAAAAATCAAAGGGAAGCGTAGAATACACTTTTTGATGATTCCTTGAGTGGAAAAAGTGTGGATACATGGGATAGCGAGAATGATTTCTTTGAAACACCAAAATTAAAGACATTTGAGTTTTTCCTTTATATTGAGGACGAGCCACTTTCACCCATTGATTGTCTTGATTATATTTCTCTTGACCCTTTAGTTGAGCTTATGATTAGTGAGGAGGATTGTGACAATTCTTTCATGAAGATCAGTAAGATTGATCCTTTGAGTGGTCTTGAGAGTTCTAACTCTTCTCTTATGCAATCTATACCTGATGATAAGCCGTGGGGTAAATATGAGATATTTGGTATGTACGTCTTGCCTTACGAGATGCCTATTCACATTCTTCCTCTTCTTATATACTAGTGGAACCTTAAAAAGTGTAAGTGGGGCCTTAAAAAGTGTAACCTACAAGAAAATGAGACAATTACACTTCTATAGTCTCTACTTACACTTCTTTTAGTCTCTATTTACAAAGTGTATTGGAGCCTTAAAAAGTGTAAGTGGAGCCTTAAAAAGTGTAAGTGGAGCCTTAAAAAGTGTAAGTGGAGCCTTAAAAAGTGTAAGTGGAGCCTTAAAAAGTGTAAGTGGAGCCTTAAAAAGTGTAAGTGGAGCCTTAAAAAGTGTCTCTACTTACACTTCTTTTAGTCTCTACTTAAACTTCTTAAAAAGTGTAAGTGGAATCTTTAAAAGTGTAAGTGAAGTCCTTAATAGTGTAACCTACAAGAATGAGATAATTTTATTTTAAAAGATCACATGAAAGATCAATATCCTTGATAAACCAAATGAAAAATTCATACCAGAAGATGAAGAATTAGTTGTAATGGTTACCATCTTCACAAAAAAATAGACCAAGTGTAACCCTAAAACGATTAAAACTAAAATTAATAGTTTATTTAGCAAACAATTATGTAGTATGAGAAAACGCTTAATCAAATGAACAAGACGAAGAGAATCCTAGTGAGGGTACGCGGGTAACATGCACAAATGCAAGATGGCCTAAATTTCTAGACTTCTCATAGAAATCAATCTCCTATCCACTAAAAGAATAACTCCCTATAAAAATTTCCCCTCCAAATGTTCAATCCTATTTATGGAAACAATTAATAATAGTAATTCCTATAAAATTATATATACAAATTAAATGCAAATAATTCAAATACTACAGTATTAACATTTACAATTGTACGACATTGTAAACAACTACGCAGTATAAGTATTATTAGCTTCGTAACGATATAATCATTAAGATTTATAAACTTATACTTCTCCATTCAAGTCCAAGCTACCCATATTCGTTTTTCGAACGTTCAAGTCCGAGCTTACCATTTCCATTTTAGTTATTATTTTAATATTAAACAAATACTTTAAATCTTAAATATTATATTTACAAAATGTCATTATTTACACTACGTTTGATAATAAACAAATAATTAATTTTTACACATTTGTATCTTTAATAATAAACAATCGATTTTTTAAAACTTGTGCTAAAAGCAAATAGGTAACTTCGACTTGAACGGTGGGAGTATTACTATTCGCTTCATGATCATGAAAAAATAAACAAAAAATATACGTACATTTCATTACATTACTAATTTCTCTCAATTAGTTTCAAGTTTCAATTTTATTTCTCAAATTAAATGTTCGGACAAAAATATTAAAATAAGTACGAGTACTACGTAATACATAAAAAAATACTCCCTCCGTTTTTTATGTTTCTTCCCGTATTCCTTTTTGGGCCGTTTTTTTTTGTTTTTTTCCATTTCTAATCTTTCCTTTTTTGTTCATCTTATTTTAGCTTTTTGTTCTCATTGAATTCATCCTATTGGATACAAGTCATTTCATAAGACTCACATTCATTACTTTACAATATTTTAACAACTTTCTTAATCTAAGTGCAAAAAGAAATGAGAAGAAACTTAAAAAATGGAGGGAGTACATCAACAATTGAAATATATCGTGCAAGTATGCACGAGACTATACTAGTATATAATTAACCAAGGTTATTGTCTTGTTCATGATAAATGAGGTAAAAATTAAAATTAAGAAACATAAAGAAGTATGCATGTGCTTTACCGTCGTTCTAAAGTTTTTAGTCTAAATATTTCTATCAAACAAAGATTGTAAAATCGATTTGCCTCAACCTCCAATAAAGAACACAAAATATGCCACTGACTATGTTTATGTCACCCCTCATCGGTCATCCCGCACCATAGGTCTATGTCACAACTCACAAATGCTACTTTGTACAACCTTCACCATTCCCACAACCAGCCACGCCTTCCCCGACAATTACATACTAACAAATTATAATTCAGATTTGACTGGATGCTGGAGTATATATTTTCAGAAGAATTCAGATTTAGTTTAATTTAGCAGCAAGCTAAGCTAAACTAATGCTGATCAACGAAAAAAATCAATGAATGAACGAATCGTATGACATGGTATGACTAACAAAACCAATACTAGAGCAATTCCACTATGGATATTTGACAAATCAATGAATGAACAAATACTGGTGAACAAATACTGGTGAACAAATACAACTAAAATTGAATGAACAAATACTGGAAATAACAAATCATAGAATGAACGATATAAACCCTAATTGAGTAAAATGCTTAGAAATTCACACGAAAATCACACAAAATCAATCAATCAAAGCATAGAAAACATTCACACTATACTTGCAATCAAATTCCAGAAGAACTCAAAGAATTCGACGAAGAAACTCAATAAAAATAAATCAAATTGAAAAATCGAAAATCAAAATTGCAGATGAGAAAATACAAACCGAAAATCGCGGATGAGATATTGAGATGATTGATTGAAATATTAAGCCGCAAATTAATTGACGGAAGGATTTGAGAGGATTGATGGAGGGGAGAATTGTTGAGGAGATCGGGTAATTGGGGAAGAATGAAGATAGAACAGTAAAACGTTTGATTTGAAATTAACGTAGCGCGTGTTGTTTTTTTTTGCTATTTCTCTCGATTCCAAAATATAAGTAATCTAAAGTATTTGTACAGTTATTAAGAAAATATTTCAAATGAATATTAAGCTGCTTTATAAACTCCTTTTTACCAATGAAAGGAGTTTTACTGCATTGAAAAAGGTAAAACAAACTTATAAAAAGTAAAATTTTCAATTCTCTAAAACTACCTATATTATTATGTAACGGAGGGAGTATATAGTTTGGACGATTCGGACCGAACTAAGGTTCGCACCGGATCCCTGGCCCTATATATAATTTAGACCTCAGATATATATAAATATAAAAAAAAATTAAATCTACGGCATGCGACGGAAATGCCCTCACAAATTCCGTCGCTTTAATAATCACCTCACTTTATGTACGGAAAATCCGACGTACGTTAACAATCACCTCGCATTATGTAGTTCGAAATAATTCCATCACAAAAAGCATCTTGCGATGGATTTTGTGACGGTAATTCCGTCGCAAATCACTTTGATTTTTTTTACTTATTAACAAACGTCGGATTTTCCGACGCAATTACCCACTGCGTCGACAGGTCCGACGCACAAAAACCCCCTGCGACGAAATATTGCGGCGGAACCGTTGCATCGGTAAGTCTGACGCAAACGTTAATTTGCATCGGAATTAAGGTATTTGCGGCGAATTTTTCCGCCGCAAATTAACTTGCTTTTTTGCATTGTTCAATGGACATGTAGTACTTATGTTCAAATCTTATATCTTTAGTACTAGAGCTGGTAAAAGCTGGCCAAACCTGAGAAACTGATTCAAACCGTTCGAAACCCGACTTGACCCAAAGGTAAATCGATAGCCTTAGAGGAATCGAAATGATATGACCAAAACCGACTTGATTCGACTCAAGTTGACCCGTAACCCGATTCAACCCAAACTCAAATCGACCCAAACCAACATGAAAATACATAAGATTATTGTAACTCGATTAAACCCAAACTGAATTGAACTACATAAATTTGGAAGTCAATTTACAAAATATTTTATCCGACCCAATTTAACTCGACCCAACTGATTTTAGGATGATTTCAAGCAAGTTAACTTCATTTTTTGGTGGACCATTCTCATGCACTTGCAATTCATTTGGGTCGTCGGCGTTTCAGCTGGATCGTCGGCGCTTTATACGTGATTTTACCGTATTACCCTTCTCTAATAATCATTAATATAATTAATTGGTTTTGTATATAAATTTAATTTTATGTTTCCTAGTATTAATTTGTCACGGTTTTTGTAATTTAACGGTTTTTGTGACACGTTTCCCCGAAAACCCCGGGATCATATTGCTCTTCTCTTAAACTTAGGACAATTTAAACGTAGGACAATTTAAACTAAGTTCGATGTTAATGTGACGTCTTAAATTTTACCGATAATAGTTTGTAGCGTTCATCGTAATACTATTAGATCGTAATAGCATTCATCGACAAAATGTTGGATATCAACATTTACAGATCCGCAAAAAGTGAGTATGTCACATTTTACGGATCCGCAAAAAGTGAGTATCTCACTGTAGACACCCACATTTTGACCGCCAGGTGTCTATAGCAGTTTCCAAAAAACATCCGATGATGATCGAACATAAACATGACTTAATACACTCGATTTTGGACTCGAAATCAATAGTAGTTGGCACGAGCTTTTAGCGGAGTAAAAATCTCAAATTCAGGCCCAGTGGATCATTTCTAGTCAAATGAGACTAATTTGGGTCAAAACCGTCACCAAGGGCAAAATCATCTTTTGGCGACCGGGTCAAACCCTGGTCAAAGATATTTCCGAGACAGAAAATTTGTCATGCGACATTCAAAAATACTATTAGAAGTCGGATTCCTCACAAAAATCAGCTACAAAAAATAATAAACAATTCCGTAAGAGATAGAGTTTTATCTTTTGAAGAGTTGTATCACCCGTCCAGCTCCACTCGATCGAGTCGAGTGGCTCACTCGGTCGAGTGGGCTCACAAAAAATGATCAGATTCGAGTTTAGACCAGGCACTCGATCGAGTGCCATGAACCGCTCGATCGAGTGGCCTTCTTTTTCAGCCAAAACCGGGTGTTTCTTCCCATGCAAGTAAGACTCTCCTATCCATAAGCGGAATCCCACTTCCTCTCAACCGTTGCTTTCTTCCCTGGCAAGAAATCTCTTTCCTATCCAAATACTAGGAATCTTCTATCCCGAGTTGGGGTATCCCATCCTATAAATACCCCACCCTCGCAAGAACAATTACGATATTCCCAACACCAATTATCACATTCAACTACAACTCCATCAACAATTCACAACACAACAATTCCAATCCCGACATACACAAATTACAACTCGGAATTCCAGCAATACTAAGAATATTATATTCCGATCTTTCCTCTAGAAATCCTATAGGATTCCTGACCATTCACAACCCAAAATTCTAGGCAATTTTAGGCAAACCATATACAAACCCGAGAGCAAAACTCGCCAAATCCCCACCCTAACCATACAAAAAATACAACACCATAACTCACCTATATACATCTTAACGCTCCCGCGCCTAGGCCGCTATTACGAGTCCATTTTCGAGATAATTAAGCATGTAGGTTGAGGGTGTTACAAATCCCATTTTCTTCTCTTCTCTCTTTCTCTCGTCCGTCCGTCTTTCTATACGGGTCGTCGTCGCATTTTTTTATTTTTATTTATTTTATTTTCTCGTTCCTAATATCGATATTATCATACTATTTTCAATATAGTGTTGTCCCTAAGGATTCGATATCGACTCTATAGTCGAATATCGGATCTAAAGGAATCAATCAATCAAACCGTTTTCAAAAACTACTCTCGTTGATGCCGAAGTAATTGTCACGTAGTCCTAAAAAGACTAATACGACATTACAACGCGGAGGGATTTATTTCTATTCAAAACGATTTCTAAAAAGAAACATCTTTTTTCTAACGGTCGCTCTAAATATTGGATATTGATTTCGTAGTCGAATATCAAATATTGACGAGTTTTGAAAATCTTAAGTCGGGTATAAATTGCACCATATTTTTACACGACTTAACGAAATTATCAGTTTTCAAAAATCAAAAGCAATCTCGAAAATTGCAAATCGAGTCACCCCTCGAACAGGGGGCACTCGATCGAGTGCCATAGCCACTCGATCGAGTGACATCCCGAAATCCGACCAGGAAGCTTTTTTTGAGGACCACTCGACCAAGTCCCTTCATGACTCGATCGAGTGGCATCTCAAGATCCGAACAGAGAGCTTTTCCCGAGGTTCACTCGGCCGAGACCAGCCATGACTCGATCGAGTGGCCTTTGTCATGACAAACCCGTGAGCCTTCAACATTATTTCGAGCTTCGATAAATCTTTTTTAACGACTTCGGTCAACACGTGTCAAGTCTATCACGTGTCCTAATCTTTTCAAAACCTTGCTTCATATTATTTATGTCATTCTAATCTTTTCTATAAACCGTTACTAACTCGTTTGTTCTATTTTGGCATTTCTTTTGTTTTATTGTGCTAAAACGAATCTCACATGCTAAAACAACTTCGACTTAATTCAACATGCATTAAACGACATAGTTAAACATAATTCACATGTTTAGTCTAAAAAGCCTTGTTTGCATATCATTCAACCGTCGAACTAACGCGCGTACACCAAAATCGAACGATATCTTAGTAAAGGTCGCTAAGTGCGGGCGGGGTTGGGTGTTCTTTGTGAACTTCCCAACACGTACCCTCACCCCTTACTCAGAACCATGGTTTTCGGATGTCCGAATCCATTGGCATACGAGAGTCATTCAATACCCGATTACCGATAATGTCGGTATCGGCATCGCAATGGTAAGGGACGAACCCAATAAACTCTGAAATTGGAATGGGCCGTACTTTGTGCACGGCCCACTACGACATAGAGTGGGTTCGAACGGGCCCGAACTCCCACAAAGTTCGGTGGCGACTCCAACTTCGATTTAAATTTCAATTCGAGATCCATCTCACATGAGATTCATTCGCCTCCCCAACCCGCGCGTGGCCGCATCGGGGTGGACCTATGTCATGTCCACAATTTGGCGACTCTGCTGGGGATTCCTGATGTACCACTTGTCATCGGGGTTCCTAGGTTGAGACTCGAAAAGAAATCGTTCGATTAGTAATGTACGCGTTTTAGTTCAATGGTTCATGCATAACCCAAATTTTTCCCAAGCCGGTTACTTGTGACCGACGTCCCACTATACCGCGGTGCATTCCTAAATGGGTGCACTAAAGACTCCGATGGCGGAACTCGCATGGGTTTTATGGCATGTTCTAAGTCCAATTCGGCTTAGGAAGTCCGTCCTGATTTGCGAGAAAGCTATCGTTGTTGGTATAGACCCTATTCCGACCGACCGAGACTTAGTTTAAGAATCATACATGGTGTCATTATACTGTTTCCGTGACTACGTGCTGCTTGATCTACATGTCATCTTTTTCAAAAACCGTTATTTCAAATAATAAAAACTTACATCTTTTCAAAATTATCCATTTTTCAAAACCCGGGAAGCTACCGAATTTAGGACTTACGATTTTACTCAAAATAGCCTATTTTCTAGCCGGTATGCTACCCGAACATTTTCAAACTTCGAAAATATTGGCCCGATGGCCCTTTGACGATTTTAAAAAAAATCGGGCCGTCCTTTCAATTTTTTCGGATCTTTCTAAGCCCAAATATCCTTTTTTCAAAAACTTTCCTCTTCTTAAGACTTCCCGTATTTAATAGTGTCGGGTCTTGTCATAAGTTGTCAAAGTCTTTAGCCTCCCTATCCCAGTCCGCCTTATTTGTCAAGGCAAGACCCACCTACGTAGGACATACTCCTACGAAGGAAGGTCCGTTTACACATTCGAGTCCAAAGTCTAGGGAATATCTCACGTGGACCTTCCTTCGAACAGGACTCGGCCCACGTAGCCGAATCCTAAGGGAGGCCCACCTTTCACGAGTCACCCGTCTAGGTGTCCTTTCCAAGTCATTTCCTTTTCAGGCTTTTCCTCACTCGGGGGCTACCCTTCAGCAGAGCGATCAACCACAATTGCTTTAAGGGTCATGTCTTACACGTGTCTCACACACCCCACTTTCGAGTCACTTAGATGTCACACCATCTGGGTCCTATCAGAGTCTTTAGTCTCACTCGGGAGTTGTCCTCCACCCGAGTAGTCAACCACGGTTACCCTAGAGAGTACCCTACGGCGTCCTTATGATGCCTTCTTCGAGACGTACCTATGCTACGAATACTCGAGTCACCTAGGTTTAGGCCATCACAGTTGATCCGAGCACGCGACGCGGTCAAACACGGTCGCCCCATTTTCGAACTTATCCTCGTACAACTCGAGTCTAGGTCATTGCCATTACTTTGTCTAGATTAACGTTTAAGTATCCCGGTCAAAGAATCTTAGTCATCTCCGTCACCCTAGGCCATGTCTAGTTTGACTCCCTCTCTTGCACTTGCACAAAACCGAGCTTAGGCGAGTTCTAACACCTGTCGCTTCTTCCTACTAGGGACCTAATGAGCGGGACACTACCTAACCACGACAAAGCCCGCACCATCGAGAAAAGAGATATCCAGGGAATTGAAGCATGCTTATGTTATCTTGCTCCATTAATAATATCTTCTCAAAAATCAATACCGCCCTAGATAACCTAGGTTCCAGGGTAGCTATCATCGAAGAGGATCTTGCAAGAACCCAATCCCGTCTAACACAACTAGAACGGGTAAGGCAGCCAATCATCCAACCAGGCCATTTAAAGGATGAAGACTCTTATGAAACCATCTGATACCCCCAAGATGGCGAGACCGAGAGAGGTAATCCACAAGTCACCTCTCCGAAAATCAAGAACCAGTCAAAAGTAAGAACATTTACCCACTTGGATATGTCCTACACCGTTGCTTTCCAAAGGTTTGTTTCAAAGGGCCTAATATTACCCATAGGCCCAACAGCCGACGTACCTTTGGAAAAACGCTCCAAAGCATGGAACGCCGAGCATTACTGCAAATTCCACAGAAGGAGGGGACACAATACAGAGCAGTGCTGGAAACTGAAACACCTCACCCAAGATTCCCTCGATGCCGGGAGGACACCCGTCACGGAAACATTGTCACTTGCAAGGCCCCTCATGGACTATACAGGGCCCAACGACCAAAGCATCCAATCTACCTCCCATATATCCAAGAGTCCGGATTTGATTTGAGTCCTAGTTTGAGTCCGAATCTAGAATGTACTATTTCTTTCAATTTCAGAGTCAAAACCAGAGTCATTTGTATTCTGTCCTCTTTTCAAAAAAATCAATAAAATCAGTTTTCAATATTCTATCTCCACTATATGCTTTCCCTATGTCATGTCCACAATTTGGCGACTCCGCTGGGGAGTTTTTGCGAGGAGACTTCCTTCTTGAGTCTGGGTGTACCTGTATGATGCCGACACATAGAAATTCGTATGTAACATCTAGGCGAAACACCGACTCACGCCGGGGAAGTAAAAGCTTGATGTTCCTTTGGGAAGCACAAACTGGTACCTGAAATGTTAGATATATAAGCAGAAATAGCAAATATAGCAGATAGCAAGATAGCATACAGGAAATGCATTTAGCATCTATAGACTGACTTGCGCCGGGGAAAATGATTTTTGCTTCATTTTGAAATCGAAGACCTGAAAGCAACCCACGTGCTAGGATATAGGTTTTCAAAATTGAAAGGGGTAGAAAAGAAATTTGCAGTTTAAATAGACTAAAATTTGACCTTGTCGAAAAGGATTTTCTTAAATAGCCAAGTTTTGCAAATTTTAAAATGAGAATTTGAAGAGAGAGGCCTACCGGCAGACTCGACTCTGGACACGACAAGACGAGTTGACAGACACGAACTGGACTTTCTAAGAGTTGGACCGTGACTCGGTAGGGAGGTGGGCCACCTAAGATGACAAGACTCTTAAGTTGCGCTATTCCGTAGCCTAGGCGAGTGGCAACATGGTCGAACGTCGAAATGGGATAGATATGCTACACGAGGTTGCAGTAGTCTGTAATGAGACTGTTCTTGTACGACAGAACTTAGTAGTAGACTTGTGTTCTTTGGGATCTTCTTTGGTTTCGGGGTATATTCCCAAGGTAGGTGCTTATTTGAGTCCCTGACAAGTTCTTGTCTTCGACTGAGCCGAGTACTAGGACACTCTATAGAAAGCAGGCTAGTGTTTGAAAGTCTTTGGATTATGTGAGTGGAAGGAGAACTTCTGCCTAGGAGAAGCCCCCAGGACGACAAAGCTAACTGTTGAGAACATGACGGTGTCGTGATAGGAATGACTGTGCTTTTGAATTTGTGTCAATGTGAGTGGTTGTACCTCTGTTGAAAGGCTGCCTACGTATTCACGTGTAGTGAAATCAAACCGAGTCGTAGTTCAGTGATGAAAGATATATTATGGCGCCTAGTTTATTTGTGTGTAACTAGCCATAGCGACGGTGTAGGCTAGATGCACTCCCAATGATGTCTTGATCAAAGGGCTAGAATAGTTAGGATGTTAATCCTGTGACTGTGAACGTTCTCCGAGGTAGCCCCTAGAGGTGGTGTGAACTATTTGGGCATGTTCTATGCTGACCGCAGGTTGAGTTCCCGTGTTTGGAGTTGGTAACTGGTTTGGATAATTTTGGAAATGTGGTGCTAGGTCGTAAGTGGCTTTGATGTTTTGACATCTGGAGCTTGATTTTGTGGAGCTAAGGCTTCGAGGGTAAGGTATTGTAATGTGGTAGGAAAGGGGGAAGTCGAGTAAAAATGACTCGAACTTCGATCGGGTAGGTTTGATAATGCGGGATATGGTTTCCATGTCTGGCCCTAAAGGTTAGGGTATCCTATGGAGCTTGAATCCTCAAAATTTTGGGTTGTCTCTAGCCTAGGTCTCGAGAGTCTTGAGGGTTGTAATGTGGGAAGGCTAGATGTGGTGTTTGACCAACTTGATTGCTTTTCCCTTTTTTCGATGGTATAATTTTGATAATTTTGAATTGACCGTTTTCACTACGGTCATGGGTTTTTGAATATTTTTTGGTTGACCTCTTAGCCCCGGTCTCGAGATTCTTCACTTGGATTGACCGTTTAACCTTGGTCATGGATGCCTCTTTTTTTTTATGATAGCCTGTTTTTTTGTTTTGGCCTTTTGCTTTTTTCCTCTTTGTTCTGTTGGTCAGACTAACACCTAAGGTAGGAATTGGTCAGTCTTATTGGAAGGGTGTTTATTGTGGGAAATGGGCTTGCCTCCCGTCTTGAACCCAAACTAGGATACTACCTAGATTTGTCATAGGATTCGATACCGCTCCTGCTAAGGGTAGTTATGTGGCTCTCTTTGTCAGACATGGAACATGTAAAGGAAAACACGGGTCCCAGTTTTCTGCAGTCATTATAGATGTGCCTATAATAGTCACGTGCATGTGCTCACAGTGTATGATGTTGTTCATCATGTTCTCGGAAACACATAGGGAAAATGATTTTTGCTTTATTTTGAAAATGATTGTCATGTCCACAATTTGGCGCTATTTGCCTTGGTATATTTGGGTTCTGAAGCAACAATTTTGATTACGCGGTATTCTTACAGACAGGCCACCGGTAACCAGACATCAATACAAGATGTAAGAAGCTTTGGACAGTTTGACAGCCTCACTAGCTAAGATGGAGGCCCAACTGACTGCCATTAGGACCGACCAAACCGCCATTGCCACCCGTTTGAGTGCCATGGAACAAGGGATTCCTAAGGTCGGGAATGAAACTACTGGGCCTTTTGCTGAACTGGTCAGCGCGGTCCGTAAGCTGGAGGAACAGGTCCACTTATCAACAAACAACACTATCCACACAGAAAATGCCCGAGAATATACACCCATTAGTGAGAAACTACCAAAGGATCTCAACTTAGAAGGGTTACCCATATTTGAAGGGACGGAGGATCCATTATTACACCTCTGAGCTTTCAAACAATTCATGGCAGTCAAGGGGGTCAAAGCCAACATGTTCATCAATTTGTTCGGCGCATCCCTCGGGAAATATCCAAAAGCCTGGTTCTATAGGCTTAATGCAAAAAGATTCCCAACTTGGAAAGATGTGGCTACCGAGTTCGCTAAAAACTATTCTGATAATACTGAACTTCAGACTACCATGCGGACCCTAGAAGTCATGGCCCAGGAGCCCAAAGAAGGCTTCACCAAATATCTGCAACGCTGGAGGGCCGAAAGCGTGAAGCTGGTGAAGAAGCCCAATGAAAAAACTTTAGTGGAGGCCTTTGTCAAGAACCTCCTCCCTTCCTACTGGGTCCATCTCCGGTATGCTATCATACCCAACTTCGCCACTTTAACTGAAATAGGCACTAGGATTGAAGATGATCTTCGACATAATGAAGATCTGGGTGAAGCTTCTACTGGAGGCTATACTGGACATCAACTTGAGTCCTTAGAAGCCGACGACTAATGACAACATCATTCGAGAGTCCAGATTTGATTTAAGTCCAAGTCTGAGACCGAGTCTAGGATGTACTATTTCTTTCAATTTCGGAGTCAAAATCAGAGTCATTTGTATTCTGTCCTCTTTTCAAAAAAATCAATAAAATCAGCTTTCAATATTCTATCTCCACTATATGCTTTCCCCATGTGTTTCCGAGAACATGATGAACAACATCATACACTGTGAGCACATGCACGTGACTATTATAGGCACATCTATAATGACTGCAGGAAATTGGGACCCGTGTTTTCCTTTACCTGTTCCATGTCTAACATAGAGAGCCACATAACTACCCTTAGCAGGAGCGGTATCGAATCCTATGACAAATCTAGGTAGTCTCCTAGTTTGGGTTCAAGACGGGAGGCAAGCCCATTTCCCACAATAAACACCCTTCCAATAAGACTGACCAATCCCTACCTTAGTTGTTAGTCTGACCAACAGAACAAACAGGAAAAAGTTGGACAAAAAAAGATCAGAAGTCCAAGAGAAAAAAAATGCAAAAAGCCAAAACAAAAAAGCAGGCCATCATGAAAAAAAGGCATCCATGACCAAGGTTAAACGGTTAATCCAAGTGAAGAATCCCAAGACCGGGGCTAAGAGGTCAACCAAAAAATATTCAAAAACCCATGACCGTAGTGAAAATTGTCAATTCAAAATTATCAATACTCATACCATCCAATAAGGGAGAGACAATCAAGCTGGTCAGATGACACCACATCTAGCCTTTCCACATTACAACCCTCAAGACCTTCTCGAGACCTAGGCTAGAGACAACCCAGAATTTTGAGGATTCAAGCTCCATAGGATACCCTAACCATTAGGGCCGGACATGGAAATCAGATCTCGCGCATTATCAACCTACCCCGATCGAAGTTCGGGTCATTTTTACTCGACTTCCCATTTCCTACCACATTACGGTACCTACCCTCGAAGCCTTAGCTCCACAAAATCAAGCTCCAGATGTCAAAACATCAAAGCCACTTACGACCTAGCACCACATTTCCAGAAACATCCAAACCAGTTACCAACCCCAAACATGGGAATTCAACTTGCAGTCGGCATAGAACATGCCCAAATAGTTCACACCATCTCTGGGGGCTACCCCAGAGAACGCTCACAGTCACAGGATCAACATCCTAACTATTCTAGCCCTTTGATGAAGGCATCATTGGGAATGCACCTAGCCTATACCATCACTATGGCTAGTTACACACAAAGCCCTAATAAACTAGGCCCCATAATATATTTTTCAACCACTGAACTACGGCATGGTTTGATTTCACCACACGTGAATACGTAGGCAGCCTTTCAACAAAGGCACAACCACCCACATTGACACACATTCAAAAAGCACCATCATTCCTGACACGACACTGTCATGTTCTCAGCAGCCAGCTTTGTCGTCCTGGGGGCTTCTCCTAGGCAGAAGTTCTCCATCCAGTCACATAATCCAAATACTGTCAAAACACCAGCCTCCTTTCTATGGAGTGTCCTAATACTCGGCTCAATCGAAGACAAGAATTTGTCAAGGACTCAAATAAGTACCTACCTTGGGAATATACCCCGAAACCAAAGAAGATCCAAAAGAACACAAGTCTACTACTAAGTTCTATCGTACAAGAACAGTCTCATTACAGACTACTGCAACCCCGTATAGCATATCTATCCCATTTCGACGTTCGACCGTGTTGCCACTCGCCTAGGCTACGGAATAGCGCAACTTAAGAGTCTTGTCATAGTAGGCGGCCCACCCCCCTACCGAGTCACGGTCCAACCCCTCGAGAGTTCAGTCGTGTCTGTCAACTCGTCCGGTCGCGTCCAGAGTCGAGTCTGTCGGTAGGCCTCTCTCTTCGAATCCTCATTTTAAAATTTGCAAAACTTTGCCATTTGAGAAAATCCTTTTCGGAAAAGTCAAATTTCAGTCTATTTAAACTGCAAATTTCTTTTCTACCCCTTTCAATTTTGAAAACCTATCTCCTAGCACGTGAGTTGCTTTCAGGACTTCGATTTCAAAATAAAATAAAAATCATTTTCCCCAGCGCAAGTTAGTCTATAGATGCTAAATGCATTTCCTGTATGCTATCTTGCTATCTGCTATATTTGCTATTTCTGCCTATATATCTAATGTTTCAGGTACCAGCTTGTGCTTCCCAAAGGAACATCAAGCTTTTACTTCCCCAACGTGAGTCGGTGTTTGGCCTAAATGTTACATACGAATTGCTATGTGTCGGCATCATACAGGTACACCCAGACTCGAGAAAGAAGTCTCCTCGTAAGAATTCCCCAGGCAACAATTCTACTAAAGAATCGGGATGTGTCCGCGAACGGACACACCCATAGCTTCCTATGCAAGCTCCCGCGTAATTCTGAATCGAGATGTGTCTGCAAACGGACACACCCATAGCCTCCTATGCAAGCTCCCGCGCAGCTCCAAGATGGGATGTGTCTGTAAACGGGCACACCCAAGGCTTCTTAGGCAAGTCCCCACAGAGCTATTAGCATCAACTCAGGTATGATTTTTGTCTTATGGCTGGCGAGCCTTTTTACACGAGTCTAATGGACTATAAACGACCCGATCGGAAGTCTGTCAGGTCTTAATATTTGATTGGCCTGGTAGCTACTCTGACTTTTGCATTGTTCAAGCCTCAGTCAGAGTGGGGGCTCTGTAGACACCCACATTTTGACCGCCAGGTGTCTATAGCAGTTTCCAAAAAACATCCGATGATGATCGGACATAAACATGACTTAATACACTCGATTTTGGACTCGGAATCAATAGTAGTTGGCACGAGCTTTTAGCGGAGTAAAAATCTCACCAAACCGACCTCAAATTCAGGCCCAATGGATCATTTCCAGTCAAATGAGACTAATTTGGGTCAAAACCGTCACCAAGGGCAAAACCGTCTTTTGGCAACTGGGTCAAACCCCGGTCAAAGACATTTCCAAGACAGAAAATCTTTCATGCGACATTCAAAAATCCAATTAGAAGTCGGATTCCTCACAAAAATCAGCTACAAAAAATAATAAACAATTCCGTAAGAGATAGAGTTTTGTCTTTTGAAGAGTTGTATCACCCGTCCAGCTCCACTCGATCGAGTGGAGTGGCTCACTCGGTCGAGTGGGCTCACAAAAAACGATCAGATTCGAGTTTAGACCAGGCACTCGATCGAGTGCCATGAACCGCTTGATCGAGTGCCCTTCTCTTTCAGCCAAAACCGGGTGTTTCTTCCCATGCAAGTAAGACTCTCCTATCCATAAGCGGAATCCCACTTCCTCTCAACCGTTGCTTTCTTCCCTGGCAAGAAATCTCTTTCCTATCCAAATACTAGGAATCTTCTATCCCGAGTTGGGGTATCCCATCCTATAAATACCCCACCCTTGCAAGAACAATTACGATATTCCCAACACCAATTATCACATTGAACTACAACTCCATCAACAATTCGCAACACAACAATTCCAATCCCGACATACACAAATTACAACCCGGAATTCCAGCAATGCTAGGCATATTATATTCCGATCTTTAATCTAGAAATCCTATAGGATTCCCGACCATTCACAACCCGAAATTCTAGGCAATTTTAGGCAAACCATATACAAACCCGAGAGCAAAACTCGCCAAATCCCCTCACTAACCATACAAAAAATACAACACCATAACTCACCTATATACATCTTAACGCTCCCGCGCTTTAGCCGCTATTACGAGTCCGTTTTCGAGATAATTAAGTATGTAGGTTGAGGGTGTTACAAATCCCGTTTTCTTCTCTTCTCTCTTTCTCTCGTCCGTCCGTCTTTCTATACGGGTCGTCGTCGCATTTTTTTATTTTTATTTATTTTATTTTCTCGTTCCTAATATCGATATTATCATACTATTTTCAATATAGTGTTGTCCCTAAGGATTCGATATCGACTCTATAGTCGAATATCGGATCTAAAGGAATCAATTAATCAAACCGTTTTCAAAAACTATTCTCGTTGATGCCGAAGTAATTGTCACGTAGTCCTAAAAAGACTAATACGACATTACTACGCGGAGGGATTTATTTCGATTCAAAACGATTTCTAAAAAGAAACATCTTTTTTCTAACGGTCGCTCTAAATATTGGATATCGATTTCGTAGTCGAATATCAAATATTGACGAGTTTTGAAAATCTTAAGTCGGGTATAAATTGCACCATATTTTTACACGACTTAACGAAATTATCAGTTTTCAAAAATCAAAAGCAATCTTGAAAATTGCAAATCGAGTCACCCCTCGAACAGGAGGCACTCGATCGAGTGACATCCCGAAATCTGACCAGGAAGCTTTTTTTGAGGACCACTCGACCGAGTCCCTTCATGACTCGATCGAGTGGCATCTCAAGATCTGAACAGAGGGCTTTTCCCGAGGTCCACTCGGTCGAGACCAGCCATAACTCGATCGAGTGGCCTTTGTCACGACAAACCCGTGAGCCTTCAACATTATTTCGAGCTTCGATAAAACTTTTTTAACGACTTCGGTCAACACGTGTCAAGTCTATCACGTGTCCTAATCTTTTCAAAACCTTGCTTCATATTATTTATGTCATTCTAATCTTTTCTATAAACCGTTACTAACTCGTTTGTTCTATTTTGGCATTTCTTTTGTTTTATTGTACTAAAACGAATCTCACATGCTAAAACAACTTCGACTTAATTCAACATGCATTAATTGACATAGTTAAACATAATTCACATGTTTAGTTTAAAAAGCCTTGTTTGCATATCATTCAACCGTCGGACTAACGCGCGTACACCAAAATCGAACGATATCTTAGTAAAAGCCGCTAAGTGCGGGCGAGGTTGGGTGTTCTTTGTGAACTTCCCAACACGTACCCTCACCCCTTACTCAGAACCATGGTTTCCGGATGTCCGAATCCATTGACATACGAGAGTCATTCAATACTCGATTACCGATAATGTCGGTATCGGTATCGCAATGCTAAGGGACGAGCCTAATAAACTCTGAAATCGGAATGGGCCGTACTTTGTGCACGGTCCACTACGACATAGAGTGGGTTCGAACGGGCCCAAACTCCCGCAAAGTTCGGTGGCGACTCCTACTTCGATTTAAATTTCAATTCGAGATCCATCTCACATGAGATTCATTCGCCTCCCCAAACCCGCGCGTGGCCGCGTCGGGGTGGACCTATGTGTGGACATGACATAGGTCCACCCCGACGCGGCCACACGCGGGTTTGGGGAGGCGAATGAATTTCCATATGAGATGGATCGAATAGAATTTTAAATCGAAGTAGGAGTCGCCACCGAATTTTGTGGTTATTCGGAACCATTCGAACCCACTCTATGTCGTAGTGGGCCATATTTAAAACATGGCTCATTTCCGATGTCAGAGCTTATCGGGTTCGTCCCTTTGCAGTTCGATACCGATGCCGACTTGAGCGGTTTATCGTATATTGAATGACTCTCGTTGCCAATGGTTTCGGACATCCGGAAACCACGGTTCTGAGTAAGGGGTGAGGGTACGTGTTGGGAAGCTCATTGAGAACACCCAACCCCGCCCGCACTTAGCGGCCTTTACTAAGATATCGTTCTGTTTTGTGTACACGCATTAGTTCGACGGTTGAATGATATGCAGAGATTATTTTCTTAAGACATGTGAGAAAAATAAATAAATGGGTTGCTAAGTCGTTTAATGCATGTTAAACTAATAACGTCAAAGTAATTTTAGCATGTGAATTCGTTTTAGTCTAATAAAACAAAATATGAAAATAACTTGCTACAACCACGAGAAAACGAGTTAGTAACGATTGAATAATAATATAGCAAATAAATACTCGAGATCGAGAAAATAAATATTAATCGAAATCTGAAAAATATTGTTAAAACGCTGTTTTGTATAAAAAACGAAGCTCGAAAAATAATAAAAAGAACGAAAAAAGTCGCGCGAAGGCAGCCGGCCGCGCGACTCGCCCGGGATACCAGCGGGTCGCGTGACAGCCTGTTTTTGGAAGCGGTTTTTAGGAAATTTTCGATAAAATCGCGTACGAATATCGCATAATTCGTACTCGACTTAATATTCTCGATATTCGTTATATTCGATAGTTGACTACGAAATCAATATCAAATATTTGGAATAGTTTTAGAAAAGATATAAATTTTAGAAATCGTTTCGTAGAATAAATAATAAAAATGACCGAAAAAGCAAAAAAACGATCCGGGTCACAGGCCCATGCGCGAGTCGCCTGGGCATGGCGCGACTCGCGTGCGGGTCTGCCCGTTTTTATTATTTTTTGTCGAAAATCGTTAAATTTTATAAATCGCGTACAAATATGGATTAATTTATACCCGATTCATATTTTCGATATTTGTCGTATTCAATATTCGATTATGAAATCGATATCGAAAAGTCGGAAGGATTTTTAGAAAAGGTTTTGAAATAAAAAGCTTGTTTTGAACGAAAAGTTTAAAAAAAAGATTTTGAACGAAAAAAGATGTAACGATTTTTAAAATCGTCGAAATCTTAATATAATTCTTTTCGATACAATATTCGATTATAGAAAATCGATATCATATTTTTAAGAATGTTTGATATACGAAAGTAGTTTTTAATAATATTGATATTAGAAAATAAAAAAAAAGACCGACTAAAGACCCATAAAAAACGAGAAAGAGAGAAGAGAAGAAGGAGAAGCGGGTTTGATTTACACCCTCAACCTACATGCTTTGTTTTCTCGGGATAAGGCTCGTCGGAAAGTGGCTTAGACTTGGGAGCGTCGAGATGATGAGGATGAGTTTAGGGTGTCGGTTTGGACGAGTGGTTGGACGTCGGGTTTGGCCGGACGGTGGGGGGTTTCGTCGGTGTTTCGAGGTTTCTTCGAGAAGGTGTCGAGATTTGCTAGATATCGAGGATGTAGGATGTGTAAACCGTGATATGAGGCTGTTTTTTGGTGTTAATTGTGTGTAAAAACCGTGTCTTTTGTGTTGGACAAGAGGTCCTATTTATAGGAACCGAGGTAGCCTTGCTTGTGTGACAAGAAATACCGGTTTGGATAGGAAACACGAGAGTTCGAAAGGAAATCAAAGTCTCGTTTCTTGGTGAAGAAGTCATGAATCTCGGCTGGTGGAGGAGTATTTCGGCTGACTTGGGATGCCTAAACCGAGTGTTTGGAGCTCGGTTGATGTCTGATTCGGTTTCCGGATAGAATTCCTACTTGAGGTCGAATTCTACCTTTAACGGAATTGTTTAATGTTTTAATGAAGCTGAAATTTTGTAGGAATTTGAGTATGAATCAACCGTGTGGAGTGTCACGGCTGACTCACGTGTCTCGGGAAAATCCCTGACCGGGTTTTGACTCGGTCGCTAAAAGACGGTTTTACCCCTGGTGTCGGATTCGACCCAAATTAGTGTTATTTGACTCGAAACGACCCACTGGGCCTGGATTTGAGGTTGGTTTTGTAAGATTTGTACTCCTTAATAAGTCTAAACCAAATGTCCATGATTACAAGCCCATATCCAAGTCCGTCAAAGCACGTTTACGTCCAATCATCATCGGGTGTTTGGCGGGAACTGCTATAGACACCTGGCGGTCAAATGTGGGTGTCTAAAGAGCCCCCACTCTGACTGAGGCTTGAACAAGGCAAAAGTCAGAGTAGCTACCAGGTCAATCAAGGATTAAAACCTGGCAGACTTCCGATCGGGTCGTTTAGAGTCCATTAGACCTGCGTGAAGGGCTCGCCAGCCATAGGATAGAAATCATACCTGGGTTGATGCTGGTAATGTCGCGGGAGCTGTCTTGGAAGCTATGGGTATACCTGTTTACAGGTACATCCTGTCTTAGAATTGCGCGGGAGCTTGCCTTGGAAGCTATGGGTATATCTGTTTACAGATATAAAATGTCGCCTGGACTTTCCACTGGGGGATCTTTCTTAGAATTTCTCGGGAGTGTTGGGTGTACTTGTATGCTGACATAATTTGTATGTAACATTTAGGTGAAACACCGACTCATGCTGGGGAAGAAATGATGATTTTTTCGAAAATTTTTGAAGAGCAAAGTGCTGATTTTTTTTTGAAAAGCTTGGAAATAAGGATGCTTGGGATGACTTTGATTCCTAATCGGATTCTGACACGGACTCCCGAAACTTCATGGTTAGGCTTGTATGCCTAGGTGAAGTAGAGGAAGTGATATAAAGCCTATTCCTGTGATGACTAGGAAAAGGGATATTCTCTATTATAAATAGAGGGCTTTGGCTTCTTATTTTTCATATTCTAACCCAAATCTTTTCTTTCATCTAGAATCCCTTTAGACCTTTTAGGATAAATAAAAGAAACTATTCTTGCAATGGGTATTGATCATTTGACTGCGATGCTTCAGGCGTGGGCCCAGGATTTTCGAGATGAAGATAAAGTTCAGCTAACTCAAATGGGAATTGTGGCTTTATTCCCGCTTCAGCGGCTTAGGGTAGATTCGCACTTTCTTGATGCTTGCTTATCCTTTTGGGATACTACCCACCATGTTTTTGCATTTTCTCGAGGAGAAATGTGTCCCCTTCCTGAAGAAATTGCAGCTATAGGCGGTTGGTGCCCTAGTGCTCGTCCTGCCATTTCCCCATTTTATCCTGACCCAAGGAGGAGGTTAAGGGATTTTCTAGGCTTGTCACATGCTGAGACAGCCCGTATGGTAAAGGGAGATTCAGTTTCCCTATTTGACCTGGCTGATAAATTCATGGACCCAGTTGGCGCAAGAATTACTTCTACCCATAGGCGTAGGGCTTTCGCCTTTTGTATGCTGCATAGATATGTCTTTGAGGGTCGGATGGATGCTGACTCGTGCTTGGGTGAGATCAGGCTAATTAGCATAGTTGACCAAATGGAGACAGGTCACAGCCCGACTTGGCTGATAACTGGGGAGATTATTATGGGTCTTGACGCTAGGAGACTTGACCCGGATCGACCATTGACAGGAGGCATCCGTCTTTTGCAGGTATTTAACCGTTTTTCGAAAGATTGCTCGATTTTCCGAATTTTTCCCGAATCTTCGAATTTTCCGAAATTTTCGAAATTTCCAATTTTTCGAAATTTTTTGTTTTTTTCCGAAATTTTTCGAAATTTCCAATTTTCGAAGATTTTGTTTTTTTTTTCGAATTTTTTGAATTTTTTTTTTGAATTTTGAATTTTCGACTTTTTTGATTTTTCGAAAGTTTTTGACTTTTCGAAAATTTTGCAGATCTGGTTATCCGAGCATCTGTCAATCATAGAGCCCCCAGTGAATATATCCAGATATCGTAGCTGTCAGATTGGCTCAAGGTCCCGACGAATAAGATCAAGTCATCATATAAATCGAAAGTATTGGGATGAAGAGCTGACATTCCATGGTGGGCCTTTGATTAGATGGAACGTCATCTGGTGGTTCCTTTCAAGGCTGACGGGATTAGCTAGGAGGGACAAGGCCCGTTATCTGGTGATCTTGTCTTTGGACTGGACTGTCCATATATATCCGGACCGTATTCTGAGACAGTTCGGTTCGTTTCAGCAGATCTCCGAGACTGAGGCATTTATTAGCGTTTCGATCCAATTGACGGACGCTATGTGCGACACGTGGTTACAGCGCTGGTTTACCCGTGTCATGTGGACTATACCTCGCCCTTGTCAAACCACTTGGGTTTCTGAATCATATCGAAGATGGACCTCTGAAGAATCGCCAGAGACCCGTAAGACTTTGAAGACTGAAGAGGCCCTTGACTTGGCCCGTCAAGAATCGGTAAAAGATAATAGACGGTTCTTTGATAAAGAGGAGACTCCAACTACCTTTGCTGAGCCGGGGTCGGGTTCTAAGTCAAAAACTAAGACTCAGGCTAATGAGACCGGTGCTAGTGACTTGGAGAGAAGACTTGGACCGAGACTAGCGGTCCGAGACAGGCTAGGCTCGCGTGATAACGAGGTGACCGGGGAGTCAGGTTTGCAGAAACGAGCCCGGGTTAAAGAGGTTCCCTTGGTGATTAGGGAGCGTTCACCTCCACCTCGACGCCGATGGACCGAAAAGGAGGCTAAAGGCAAAGGAAAGGGAAAAATGCCTTCGTTTTTTTTATTATTTAAGTATTATTTATTGTGTGCTGGATTTTTTTTTTGATTCTTGTAATTTTTCCGAATTTGTCGGATTTTTTTTTTGAAATAGATAAAGGTTTATTAAAGAACCGTTCCTGTTTTTTCGATTGCAGTGGTTGTGCCCTTTTGAGGGGCTGCCTACGTATCCATAATAAATGGAATCAAACCAAACGTAGTTCAGACATAATTGGCAATTTCGAAATACATCAAGACTATTGGTTCAAGATGCTTGTAACAGTAGAATAAGTAATTCTAGCTTTTGACTTGTCTTTAAAAGTTTTGAAAAGAGATGTTTTTTAATAAACTTTTGCAAATGACATTGAGAAAGGTGGGTTAAGGGTAATAGCGCTTCAGCTGGTCCAGGTTAGTTGGGTTGACAAACTCATTCCCGTCCAGATCCGTTAGCATTACCGCTCCACCTGATAGAATCTTCTTTACCAGATATGGCCCAGCCCAGTTAGGTTTGAATTTTCCGCTTGGGTCTACTGGTAATAAAGCTCGAACAGACTTGAGAACGAAGTCTCCTTCTTTGATGTTTCTGGGCCTTACCCTCTTGTTGAAAGCGCGCTGGATTCTCTTCTGATAGATTTGTATATTATTGAGGGCACGAGATCGTCGTTCGTCTAAAAGGACTAGCGAGTCATATCGTGCTCGAACCCAATCGGCTTCAGGTACTTGACTTTCGAGTAGGATTCTGAGTGACGGTACCTCTAACTCAACAGGTTGGACTGCTTCCATGCCGTATGTAAGGTAATACGGTGTTGCCCCGGTTGCAGTACGAATCGAGGTTCGGTATCCCCAAAGTGCAAATGGTATTTTGTCGGGCCAGTCTCGGTAATTATCAGCCATCTTTTTGAGTATGGTGACAATTGTTTTATTAGCCGCTTCTACCGCTCCATTGGTTTGGGGTCGGTAGGGAGAAGATGTATGTCTTTAAATTTTGTATTTGGTCAGCAAGGCTGCTGTTTCGGCTTGAAAATGGGTCCCGTGGTCACTAATGAATTCGTGAGGGATCCCATACCGGCATATTATCTTATTTTGAATGAATTTGGCAACATGGCTGGCGTTGAGAATACGATAGGACTCAGCTTCGACCCATTTGGTGAAGTAATCGATAGCCACCAAAATGAAGCAGTGTCCTCCGGTTCCCGAGGGGTTTATCTTCCCAATTATGTCGATTCCCCATGTTGAAAATGGCCAGGGTGACGTCATGGTGTACAGCAGGGATGGTGGCATATGCTGCACATTGGCAAAAATTTGACAATTATGGCAATGTCTAACATATAGCTGACAGTCGGTTTCCATGCTGTTCCAGTAGTATCTGAGCCTCATGATTTTCCGGACTAACATCTGGGCATTCATGTGTGGGCCGCATTCGCCATCATGTACCTCAGCCATGACTTTTTCAGCGTTGGTTTTATCAACACATCGAAGGAGAGCCCCCTGTGCTGTCTTTTTGTAAAGTTGCCCATCGTCGGTGCGGATGAACTGGGTTGCCAGTCTTCGCAGGGCCTTTTTGGCTCGGTTGTCAGCTCCGGGTGGGTATTCCCTGGTTGCTAGGTATGTCAACACAGCTTGATACCATGGCTCGGGATCAGGTATCTCGATTTCTTCGATGTCGTGAATATATGCTGGCTCGGATCGCCTTTCGACACAGATTGGCATACTGGTCATATGATCGGGAATATTTAGCAAAGATGCCAGTTTTGAGAGTGCATCTGCGAATTGATTTTCTTCCCGAGGTAGGTATATATATTCTACCTTGTGGAATTGTTTCTCAAGATCCCTTACTCGCGCCTGGTAGGCCACGAGATTAGCATTTCGAGTTTTCCATTTTTGGAGTGCTTGATTAATGACCAGAGATGAATCACCGTGTACTCGGAGGTTTGTGACCCCTAAGTCGGCGGCGGCTTGTAGCCCGTGGATACATGCTCATATTCAGTGGCGTTGTTGGTGACGTCGAAGTCTAATTTGATGGATACGGGAGTATGTTCCCCTCTTGGCGAGATTAGGAGAATCCCGACTCTAAATCCTCGAAAATTGGATGCCCCGTCAAAGTATAAGTCCCACGCTTCGGTGTCAGTGTGGAAAATGTCTTCATCTGGGAAGGACCAAGTGTCGGTGTGTCCTTCTTCGGTTACGGGACTGTCAGCGAGAAATTCGGCTACTATTCGTACTTTGATGGCTTTCAATGGTACGAACTTTAGATCGAACTCTGCCAACATTAGGGTCCATCTTGATATCCTGCCGTTGAGAATGGGCTTCTCGAAGAGGTATTTGATTGGATCCATTCTGGATAGTACTTGTACCTCATAACTGAGCATGTAATGTCGGAGCTTCTTAGTGGCCCAGACCAGAGCTAAACACGTCTTTTCGGGCATGGTGTATTTACACTCGTACTCTAAAAACTTCTTGCTGATGTAGTATATAGCCTGTTCTTCGGAGTTGACCGTTTGAGCTAGCATAGCCCCCATGGCTGTCTCTATCGTGGTTAGGTATAGTGACAAAGGCAAACCGTGCTGAGGTGGCATCAGGACCGGTGGTGAGGCCAGAATTTCCTTGATTCTATCAAAGGCTGCTTGACATTTGTCGTCCCACAGTAACCGTTCCCCTATTTTCAGCTTTTTGAAGATCGGTTCACACACCATGGTTAGCTTTGAAATGAACCTGCTAATGTATTGGACTTTCCCGAGAAACCCTCTTATCTCCTTTTCGGTCTTAGGGGGCTGCCTCTCGGTGATGGCCTTGATTTTGGCTGGATCGACTTCGATACCACGTTGGCTAACGATATGACCCAGTAATTTGCCAGATGTTACCCCGAAACTGCATTTCTGAGGGTTTAGCCTCATGTTGTATTTGCGTAATCGGGTGAAGAACTTCCTCAGGGCGGTGATGTGACCATCCCTGTTTTTGGATTTGACGATCATGTCGTCTACATAAACTTCCACTTCTTTATGCATCATGTCATGTAATAAAGTTGTGGCGGTTCGTTGATATGTGGCCCCGGGATTGATGAGACCAAATGGCATAACAGTATAGCAATAAGTACCCCAAGGTGTAATAAAGATGGTCTTATCCATATCTTCTTCTGCCATTTTTATTTGGTTATACCCCGCATACCCGTCCATAAATGATAGAAGGGCGTGGTCAGCTATGTTATCCTGCAGTATATCGATGTGTGGTAACGGGAAATCGTCCTTCGGGCTCGCCTTGTTAAGATCCCGAAAGTCTACACAGACACGGACCTTACCGCCTTTCTTAGGGATTGGTACAATGTTTGCAACCCAATCTGGATACTCGGAGACTCGTATGAACCCAGCCTTGAATTGTTTGTCGACTTCCTCCATGACTTTGAGGGACCATTCGGGCCTCATGCGTCGGAGTTTTTGTTTAACCGGCTTGAACCCTTCCTTGATCGGTATATGGTGCTTGGCTATTTCGCGATCGATCCCCGGCATGTCCTTGTAGGACCATGCGAAGACGTCTTTGAATTCTTGAAGAAGAACTATGAATTGTTGTTTCTCCTCGGGATCTAAGGATAATCCTATCTTAAGCATCTGAGGTTCTAAGGTTGTTCCCACGTTGATGGATTCGGTTTCTTCGATTACCGGATTGCGGGATTCCCTTTGCTCTAGTTGCTCGATCAGATGTGGAGGCAAGGATACCTGTTCGTCGGGTTTCTCAATGTCAATGCACATAAAATTTTTGGAATTGAGAAAGTTTTCAAAGTGAGACAAGTCGTAAGCAGAACGGTTGTTATTATTGATCATAAATTGGGAAAAGAGTTTGAAAAGAGCTGCCATCTGATCACTAGTCAGTGGCGGGATAGGTAGGGTGCCTGGAACAGACCCCGAGGCACCAGGAATAGCTAAAGGGAGAGGGGGAGTTACAGGACTGACCCTAGCACCGGACTCACTAGACTCAATCTTAGACTCTGACTCGGACTCCGACTCAGACTCAGATTCTGGCATTTCTCCTTCTCCTGTGATCAGCTTGTAAGTCCTTCCCTGACTGTCAGTCCATTTGACAGTTTTCCTCCAAGCTCTAGTCCCGGACCCGACTCTTGAGATTAGCTTAGATGGATCAAAGGTGCGACTGCGGAGTATGAGGCTGACTAGCTCTTCCTTTGGTGTTGGGACCGCGAGTTCCTCTCCAAAAAGTAGCCCTAGCGCGGGCTCAGCATTCTTAGCATTTTCGGACTGGATAAGAGCGAAGATGTCATCTGGTATGTAGTTGCAGTCCTGGGTCAAGTGGGTCCCAGGGCGCATGGTGACGGGCCGATATAGGCCTGTTTGGACAGTCTCAAACACTGGAGTGACAAAGATAACCTTGCCGGCTCCGGTTTGGCCCATGTTTTCCGGGGTTAGGGTGTAGCCCAAGCCTGTTTGAGTCCTCCCATTGTCCAGAATTTCGAGGATTTTTCCTGCAGGGAGATGGGGCCTTGATGTAACCCTTGGTAGAAAGCCCAGATTTTGCAGCATTCGGTCAAGGCGGACCGTGAAGTAAGGACGGAAGAGATGATCTTCTTCGATGGCCCCTACGAAATCGAACCCCTAGAGATCGGTACGGCCCGAGGTGTTGCAGTTAGCCATAGTCATAGGTGTGGCTTCTAGAGTGATAACGGTGTCATCCAAAGGTAGCTTGATTTTCCGATGCAGGGTGGAGGATACAGCCCTGGTCGCGTGGATCCAAGGTCTTCCCAGAAGAAGGTTGAAGGAGGAAGTTACGTCGATCACTTGAAATTCCAGCTCCTTCTCTATTGGGCCTGTTATGATAGTGAGTTTTGTGGCTCCGGCTACTGACTTTGGGCTTCCGTCAAAAGCCTGAATGGTTTGAGCTGTGGGAATGTAGTCGGCCTCGGTGATGCCGAGGGCTTTGGCGGTCCTTAAGGGAAGGACATTGACTGCGGACCCGTCGTCAATCAGGGTCATGGGTAGGTACTTTCCACGGAAGATGACCGTGATGTAGAGGGCCATGTTGTGGGCCGGCCTGAATGGTGGTAGATCAGCATTAGAGAAGGTAATTAGTGGGCCTTCCTCTATGGATCTCCCCTTTAGGTGGGGTAGAACCGTGGCTACCATTTCAGCTGGAGTAGTCATAGAGTCGATTTTGACTTGATCGAGGGCCTTAGTGAGTGCCTCTCGATGTTCCTGGGAGCTAACTAGGAGCTGCCATATAGAGAGGTCAACTCGAGTCTTGCTCAGTTGTTTTACAAGAGCCTTTTCAGCAGTCGACTCTTCTGGGGCGGGCTTGACCCTAAGTGGCTCGGCGATGATGAGGGCTTGACTAGTGGCTAAGACATTGGACTTAACCTTCTGAATCTCCTCGGGCGTGATGGGGACAGCTTCCCCTTTGGTGAGGTAGACGTCGTCTTCGTCGTCGCACCAGATCCCGTTTATTTGAGGGATAAAAGGAGAAATGAGGTGTGAGCAGTCCATTATTTCCCCGGAGAAGATGGCGTGAGTAGCCAACGGGTTATCTTTGTTGTTGGGTTTACCCCCGGGCAAAGGGATCTTCCCGTTCTCGATGAGATCTTGGATAAGGTGCTTTAGCTTCCAACATTTCTCGGTATCGTGCCCCTTACCACGATGGTAGTGACAGTAGGCCTGGAGGTTGTAGGCCTTGGAGCGGCGTTCGACCGGGAGATCAGGTGTTGGGCCTATCGGGGTGATCAGGCCTTTTGATGAAAGCCTCTGCAGGGCATTCTCATAGGTGGTGCCTATGTCGGTGAATACCCGGGGGGTGGTATTCTTCTGGGACGAGGTATCAAGTGCGTTTACCTCGTCAAAGATGCTACGAGTGGCAGCAGTAGTTGTGGGCTTGCTCGTTGATGAGCTGGCCCCTTGGTATCCCTTGGTGGAGGCCTTAGTGAGGCTTTCCAACCTTAAATCATCTTCGATTCTCGTTCCCATCTCAGTTAGGACCGCGAAGCTAGGTATGATGGCGTACCGGAGATGGACCCGGTAAGCAGGAAGGAGGTTCTTGACGAAGGCTTCAACCAACACTTTTTCACTGGGCTTATCGACCAGTTTGACGCTTTCAGCCCTCCAGCGTTGGAGATATTTCGTGAATCCTTCCTTAGGTTCTTGGGCCATTACTTCCAGGGTGCGCATAGTGGTCTGGATTTCCGTGTTGTCGGCGTAGTTCCGAGCGAATTCCGTTGCCACGTCATCCCAAGTTTTGTATTTCTTGGAATCGAGCCGGTAGTACCAGGCTCTTGGGTGCTTCTCGAGAGAAGAAGCGAACAGGTGTTTGAACATGTTGGACTTGACTCCCTTAAGGGCCATGAACTCCTTGAAAGCCCGGATATGGTGGACCGGGTCTTCAGTACCCTCGAACATTGGCAGACCTGTCAGATTGAGATTGGCGGGTAGTTCATCGGTCAATGGGCTGTAGGTCCGAGCATTCTCCGTATGGATGGAGCTTTGGGTTGTCAGATGGACCTGTTCCTGCAGTTTGTGGACTGCGCTGGCCTATTCAGCTAAAGGCCCAGTAGTGTCGACACTGCCGCTAGGAGTTCCCTGCTCTATGGCACTTACCCGGGTGAGGATGGAGATCTGGTCCCCTTCATCGACGTTATCATGTTTTCCAGCTTGGTCAATGAGGCCTTCAAATCATCGACGGCTTGTTGCGTCATGGCTCGTGTGTGGGGTGGCCTGTCTGTAAGGGCACCACGTAATCAGTAACTGACCCAGATCTTAGAATCAAAAGTACATCCCGAGCAAGGAAAAGACTAAGCTAGAAAAAGACCAAAAACTGACTTCTAGATGGGTGACTCGTGGACGACGGGCTTCCTTTAGGATTTCGGCAAGGTGGGCCTAGTCCTGTGAGTAGAAAGACCTACGTGTGAGCTAATCCCAGACTTTTGACTTGAATGTGTAAACGGGCTTCCCTTCGTAGGAGTTTGTCCTACGAAGGTGGGCCGTGCTTTGACAAATAAAGCGGACTGGGATGGGGTGGAAATCCGTGATGTAAGATCGACGGAGTTTCGACGCTATAGACTCTTACAACCTATGACAAGACCCGACACTGCTAAATACGGGAAGTCCTAAGGAGAAGAGGGTTTTGAAAAGAGAATTGGGTTCGAAAACCGAGCAAAGTCGGGTGGGATGGTCCGATTTTTTTTGAAAACCGGAAAAGGGTCATCGGGCCGAGATTTCGGGCTTTTTTTTGAAAGGTTTGGACAACATACCGGCTAAAAATAGGCTATTTTGAGTCAAAATCATAAGTCCTAAATTCGGTAGCTTTCCGGGTTTTGAAAGAGTAGATGGGTTTGAAAAGATGTAAGCTTTTGAAAATGACGGTTTTTTGAAAAAGACCAAAGGAGATCAAGTAGCATGTAGTCATGGAAACAGTATAACGTCGCCATGTATGCTCTTAGTCTAAGTCTCGGTCGGTCGAATAGGGTTTATACCAACAACGATCGCATTCTCGCAAATCAGGACGGACCTCCTAAGCCGAGTTGGTCTTAGAATCTGCCGTAAAACCCATGCGAGTTCCGCCATCGAAGTCTTTAGTGCACCCAAGTGGGAATGCACCGCGGTATAGTGGGACGTCGGTCACAAGTAACCGGCCCGGGAAAGAACGGGGTTATGCATGAACCATTGAACTAAAACGTGTACATTACTAATCGAACGATTTCTTTTCGAGTCTCACCCTGAGGATGCCGATGGTAAGTGACACATCAGTTAATCCCCAGCGGAGTCGCCAAATTGTGGACATGACATAGGTCCACCCCGACGCGGCCACGCGCGGGTTTGGGGAGGCGAATGAATTTCCATATGAGATGGATCGAATAGAATTTTAAATCGAAGTAGGATTCGCCACCGAATTTTGTGGTTATTCGGAACCATTCGAACCCACTCTATGTCGTAGTGGGCCATATTTAAAACATGGCCCATTTCCGATGTCAGAGCTTATCGGGTTCGTCCCTTTGCAGTTCGATACCGATGCCGACTTGAGCGGTTTATCGTATATTGAATGACTCTCGTTGCCAATGGTTTCGGACATCCGGAAACCACGCTTCTGAGTAAGGGGTGAGGGTACGTGTTGGGAAGCTCATTGAGAACACCCAACCCCGCCCGCACTTAGCGGCCTTTAATAAGATATCGTTCTGTTTTGTGTACACGCGTTAGTTTGACGGTTGAATGATATGCAAAGATTATTTTCCTAAGACATGTGAGAAAAATAAATAAATGGGTTGCTAAGTCGTTTAATGCATGTTAAACTAATAACGTCAAAGTAATTTTAGCATGTGAATTCGTTTTAGTCTAATAAAACAAAATATGAAAATAACTTGCTACAACCACGAGAAAACGAGTTAGTAACGATTGAATAATAATATAGCAAATAAATACTCGAGATCGAGAAAATAAATATTAATCGAAATCTGAAAAATATTGTCAAAACGCTGTTTTGTATAAAAAACGAAGCTCGAAAAATAATAAAAAGAACGAAAAAAGTCGCGCGAAGGCAGCCGGCCGCGCGACTCGCCCGGGATGCCGGCGGGTCGCGTGGCGGCCTGTTTTCGGAAGCGGTTTTTAGGAAATTTTCGATTAAATCGCGTACGAATATCGCATAATTCGTACTCGACTTAATATTCTCGATATTCGTTATATTCGATAGTTGACTACGAAATCAATATCAAATATTTGGAATAGTTTTAGAAAAGATATAAATTTTAGAAATCGTTTCGTAGAACAAATAATAAAAACGACCGAAAAAGCAAAAAAAACTATTCGGGTCACAGGCCCGTGCGCGAGTCGCCTGGGCATGGTGCGACTCACGTGCGGGTCTGCCCGTTTTTATTATTTTTTGTCGAAAATCGTTAAATTTTATAAATCGCGTACAAATATGGATTAATTTATACCCGATTCATATTTTCGATATTCGTCGTATTCAATATTCGATTTTGAAATAGATATCGAATAGTCGGAAGGATTTTTAGAAAAGGTTTTGAAAAAAAAAAGCTTGTTTTGAACGAAAAGTTTTAAAAAAAATTTTGAACGAAAAAAGATGTAACGATTTTTAAAATCGTCGAAATCTTAATATAATTCTTTTCGATACAATATTCGATTATAGAAAATCGATATCATATTTTTAAGAATGTTTGATATACGAAAGTAGTTTTTAATAATATTGATATTAGAAAATAAAAAAAAGACCGACTAAAGACCCATAAAAAAACGAGAAAGAGAGAAGAGAAGAAGGAGAAGCGGGTTTGATTTACACCCTCAACCTACATGCTTTGTTTTCTCGGGATAAGGCTCGTCGGAAAGTGGCTTAGACTTGGGAGCGTCGAGATGATGAGGATGAGTTTAGGGTGTCGGTTTGGACGAGTGGTTGGACGTAGGGTTTGGCCGGACGGTGGGGGGTTTCGTCGGTGTTTCGAGGTTTCTTCGAGAAGGTGTCGGGATTTGCTAGATATCGAGGATGTAGGATGTGTAAACCGTGATATGAGGCTGTTTTTTTGGTGTTAATTGTGTGTAAAAACCGTGTCTTTTGTGTTGGACAAGAGGTCCTATTTATAGGAACCGAGGTAGCCTTGCTTGTGTGACAAGAAATACCGGTTTGGATAGGAAACACGAGAGTTCGAAAGGAAATCAAAGTCTCGTTTCTTGGTGAAGAAGTCATGAATCTCGGCTGGTGGAGGAGTATTTCGGCTGACTTGGGATGCCTAAACCGAGTGTTTGGAGCTCGGTTGATGTCTGATTCGGTTTCCGGATAGAATTCCTACTTGAGGTCGAATTCTACCTTTAACGGAATTGTTTAATGTTTTAATGAAGCTGAAATTTTGTAGGAATTTGAGTATGAATCAACCGTGTGAAGTGTCACGGCTGACTCACGTGTCTCGGGAAAATCCTTGACCGGGTTTTGACTCGGTCGCTAAAAGACGGTTTTACCCCTGGTGTCGGATTTGACCCAAATTAGTGTTATTTGACTCGAAACGACCCACTGGGCCTGGATTTGAGGTTGGTTTTGTAAGATTTGTACTCCTTAATAAGTCTAAACCAAATGTCCATGATTACAAGCCCATATCCAAGTCCGTCAAAGCACGTTTACGTCCAATCATCATCGAGTGTTTGGCGGGAACTGCGTGCTATAGACACCTGGCGGTCAAATGTGGGTGTCTACACTATGTCATGTCCACACTCACGTTTTACGGATCCACAAAAAGTGAGTATCTCACGTTTTACGGATCCGAAAAAAGTGAGTACCTCACGTTTTACAGATCCGCAAAAAGTGAGAGTACCTCACGTTTTACGGATCCGCAAAACGTGAGTATCTCACTTTTTCCGGATCTGTAAAACGTGAGGTACTCACTTTTTTTGGATCTGTAAAACGTGAGGTACTCACTTTTTGCGGATCCATAAAATGTGAGTATGCCACATTTTACAGATCTGTGACGTTTTGCACCTTTTAAAAAAAATAAAAAAATAAACCGTAATATACATCTTTGATTAATTAAACCATACTCACCTAAAAAACATACGTAATCGTAACTAATGAATCTAACATCCTACGTATTTTATTAATAAAAATTAAACAATGCTCGGAAATACGATAGTTATAAATGGAAGAACACAAACGAAAATGCGAATAAAAATAATCCAGTAATAACTAACTCCGAAATGTAAATCTAATTGTCCGGTCGCCATTAATTTAAAGTTAAGAAATACGTAAAGACGTAAGCTCCACCGAAATAACATACAAAAGTGACAAAAAAAGACGGTTTACAAAATAACCCAAACCGTTACATTATCAAGTATATTTCACAAATAACCATATGAACAATAATTAGTAATGGTAATGAAGTAAGTTAAAGGAGAGGCAAAAACGTCAATTCACGTTATAAAGTGCCGACGATCCAACTGAAACGCCGACGACAAGGAATAACTCTTATTAACCGTCTATGGAAGCCAACGGAGCTTCTTAATTCGTGGACAATTGAGAAGACCAAAATCTTGAGCTAGCTATCAAAAAGGTAGAAATAATGATCGGGCAATCATCACCTAAGAAAGGAACGTACAAAGGACACTAAAAAGCGAGTGAAGGATGTACGTACATTCGTTTGGATGGCTCTCCTTGTAGTAGACTAGTAGGAATGGAATGTACAACAAATAATATAGCCTGGACTTTTTTTTACAGAAGTAAAACCATGAATAACTACAATTGTTGTCGTTTTTGATATGCAATGTCATGAGTTCATTGCTTTAGCCTTGGCATCCTGGACGACTAGTTTTTTTTACCAGAAGTAAAACCAATACTAAAGCTTTCTAATTGCTATCTACCAAAGTCCCTTTGCGCAAGCGAGCACAGAATAAGAAGAGGAGATCGAATGACAGCTATAAGACTACAAGAGTGATCGTGTTTCTTGATTGCCTCGGACACTAGAATTTGCCATTTCTATGCACATTTTTGTCTTATGCTCCTACGTTATATACTTGCAATATTCTCCACTTTTTGACAATATTTGAAATGTTTGCATGATGCCTGAGTTGATGCTTCTCAAAAATGGCCAATTTTTTGTTTTAAATGGTTTTTACATTTAATTTAAGGCAAGTACAGTTGATGCTCATCACGTACTTTAGCTTATGTGGAGTAAAACTTAAAATTATAATCCCTTCGTTATAGACTTATAGTTATTTGTTTACCAATTTTTTCTTACTGTGTCTCGACCATTTGTTTATTTTTTTTTAAAATTTTATTCTGGAACAACTCTTGATGAGTAAATAGTATAGATCCCGCGCATTAATGCACGGTACATTTAGCATTTTATATTTAGTACAGAGTACTCCGTATTTACTTTTAAATATCTATTGGTAACCTATTAGCTTTTCACATTTATAATCTTTATCTTTTGATTTAAGAAAATTATTTAAAATTTCCATGATAATTATGATAATGGAGTAATCTTATTTATGTATATTTTAATGAAGTTTTTTTTTACAAAGCTGATAATACTTTCTCCGTTTTATTTGATTCTTTACGTTTGTTTTTGGATATTATTTATAAGTGAAGCAAAATCGTCAATATAACTTTTAATACATAAGATAAAAGATAGTCATGTGAGATCTTGTTTAAATTGTATAATCGAGTGCGTTATAAATATCAATTTTTAATATATATGAATAAAAGAAAATATGCATTGGAAGTGTGAAAAAACAAACATATATAAAGAATCAAACGGAATGTAGAGGGTAATATTTTATAATTTTTACCTAATTAATCAATTAAAAGATTGTTTTATAATCACATAACCAACCGACATGAATCAAATAAATGCATTCCTTTATATTCAGATCAGTTATAAATTTTGTTAACAAATTATTGTAGAAGATAACATAATAATTCAACTATTATTACATAAAAAAATATTTATATATTAAAATCAAAATTTGAAAGTATTTTATATAGTTTTCCCATCATAAGTATTTTATGCTCCGTATTTGTTTACGTCAATCCAGGCCCGTCAAATGGTTACGTGTGGCCCTATTCCAAAGTTTAAAATGCGGCCCCGCTTAAAACGAAAAGTCCTATTAAAAATTATGTATCATGTTCTTATGTATTGAAGTTCAAATAAACAATTTAATTTAAATATACAATACAATATTTATTTTAAAAATTATTTTGTATAGTTTTTTTTCTCGACGCGGGCACATTTTATTCAAACAATCTACCGTATTGCACATATAACGAGACACGATATTTTCAAGTACTAAATGGTATGAACTACGGAGTACTACCCTCTTTCATCATTTTTTGAATAATCTTTCATCATTTTTTGAATATGCGCAAGGGTTCGATCCCAAACCCTCTCGACAGATGATCCAACACCTTGCCACTGAACCAGGAAACAATCATTGCTAACATTTTTGTGGATTTTATATATATGAGGCCCTTATTCATTATGGGCCCCAGTTCTTAGAACCGGGTGAACACCCTATTCAACGGGCCTGCGTCAATCCTTAGACTTCGATAGTTATTGTCACTTACATTTTGTTACAAAGTTGTATCATAAATGTTTATTTTTTTTATTTCTCATAAATAAGGAGTAATCATTTTATTTTTTTAAGAATTTACACAAAAATTTACTTTGACTTGAATTTGAATATTATATTATATGTGTGTAATTATTTATTTGTTTCCATAATTAATTTTTTAGGAAATTAATTTCTTTATTTAGGTAATAATATTTTGGAGGGAAAACAGAGGTGAAGACCCGTCATCATTTTGCTAGTCCTTCATATCCTCTTAGTATATAGGGGATTTGATTATCCAGAATATCTACACGTGCAATTTAATCCAAGTGTCCATATAACAAAACTAACAAATTAAATGATCCCTCCTTCCTACTTAATCTTTGCGCCATAAGTAAAGCTAAACAAATTAAATGACCGGGATGAGGGAAGTATCATAGGAGAAAAAATATATTATACTTCCTCTTAATTTTTTTTATTTTCCTTCTTTTCTTTTTGGCACTAGTTGAATTATCTTTTCTCTTTTCATTTTTAAATTGTACTTTAATCAATTTTTTATTCTTCCTTCAATTTTTTATTCTTCACTTTATTCACGAACCCCACCATATTTCTATTTTATATCTCACATTTTTTTACTTTAATTAATTCTTTATTCTCTTCTTAGTATTTGTGCAAAAAAAAGAGGAAAGATATAAACAATTAGGAGGGAGTATATACGTACCTTCTTGTCTATCCCCTGGCCTTTAGGCTTTTAGCACTAGAATTTACGAGAGAAACGGCCATAATATGCAAATGAGTACAAACGCACGGGAAAGAGATAAGAAAATAACTTTTATTTATTTATTTATTTATTGTACGAGTGGAAATGAATATATCAGAAATGCGTATGCTAATTAAGATGGATGGTTTCCCATAAAAAAAATGACCAGCTTAGAAATGATGTGATAAGGGAAAAGGTTTGAAAGGTAATGGAGGATCGGTAAAGAAGGTTTGGACGTGTGAGAATGTGAGATCACTGAAATGGAGATAGATTGATGCATTTATTGATCCATAGGCTTGAAATTAAAATGGAAAGCTCATAGACCGGTGAGGCTAGAAGATGACTTAATTAAACAGACATGGATCCACATAGAACGATGTAGAGGGAGAGAATTCGGGTGTATGAATATACGATTATATATGTTTGAGGATTTTCTTTTATCTTTTTATTTTCCCACTTTCGCTTGGAACTTACAAAAACCAATTTAGGTAAAGTGATCACCTAAACTAGTTTACCATTAATTAATTAATTAGGGTTAAGTAATACTCGGGCCTCCGATCCCCGCGGCCAAGGAGCGAGTACAAACAATGTATAGTAAACAAATACAAAGATGTACTCCATGGAACATACTGTACATGATATGGGATGGAAAACATTGGGTAGGGTAGGGTACGGTGTTTGGCAAGGATTGTCAAATGGACACTCCGTAGAATATAAATACAGTACACAATAATAATAATAATAATAATAATAATAATAATAATAATAATGACTACGTACATTTGTAAGCACGTACGTAAATGATACTCCGTACGGTACGGTATGGTATGGTATTAGGGATTGTCATACATAGGTTGAGCTTCAAAACGACGAGCTTCATGAAATTTAGCAATGAAATCGGAAGCTTTACGGTCTATTCCCGGCTCCCCCACCCAGTAACCTCGGTCCTCATCGCTTGGGTACACCTTTCTCCTCGGACCCTGCTCATCCTGCTCCCAATACTTATTATTGTTCTTCTTCTTACCCCTCTTCGAACTGAACAACGAAAATATTGAGAAAGTGTTACTACCTGATGATGACGACCACTTTCTTTGCTTCTTGTTGCCGCCGCACATTCTCAAGATCGATTGATTATTCTTCCTTAAATCTAATTTCAGTTAGTTTAAACAGAATGAACTAAAAATAGATAGGTTTTCTAACCAAGTAATAATGATGGATGGATGTTCTTATATGTGTGAAATTGTGAATAATAATAATATGTTGTTAGTGCTGTTTTATTTGTTTGTAGGTTGTACTCCGTATATAATACGAGTAATTTGCATGCATGCATGTCTTATAGGAGTATTTATACAAGAGAATCTCAAGCTCGTGAGCTTTGGATCTCTTATATGCGGCTCATATAATAAATGACGATCATACACACAATGCATATGCATGCATGCATGCTTTTACAAAAAGTATACTATAGTATTGATATATGCCATCATATATGTACACACTCAAAGTAATAAAAATAATATTAGAATATAATGATACTCCCTTCCGTCCCATTCATTCGGGGTATTATTCAATAATTATTAATTTCCGTTTTTGTTATGTGCGTTGTATGAGTGAATTTTGATTCAAATTCACTCATTATTATTTACTTAAACTTTGATCCAAAAACAATATATAGATAATCATAGGATAAGACGAATAGAGTACTATTTTATTATGGTGTACAAAATTTCCATATGGTACAAATTGAAATTTTATGTTTCTTGTTATTGTTTCATATACTAAAGATATTATCATAAAAAAATACTCCGTATATGAGCTAGATAATATCATTAGACACTACTTTCTCTGTTTCATTCATTTGTTTACGTTTGTTTTTTTGACTAATAAGTGAGAAAATTTTTCAACATACTCGTATATAACTTCTGCTCCATATAAACTAAGATAAATTATAGTAATGTAAGACTTTGTTTAAATTGTCTAATCGAGTTCATTATTTGTGAATATCAAATTTCTATAACTATAAATAATAATTCCCGTACTACGTCATTATGAGCATGTAACAAATTAAAAGATATAAACAAAAGAAAACGAGTATTGATATATATAATCTACATGCATAAAGTAAAGGGAGTAAAAATATTCTTACTTTGTTTTTAAGATGGATTTCATCAATAACTTGAAATCTCGTCCTAGGTTTGAGAAGAGGACGAACTAATAAGCCACAAAAATCTAAACTATATATGTCAATGCAGGATTATAAGTTGATAAGATACTTGCATGGTATCCAGTTCGTAAATAAGTCAATCAATAAGATCTACGAATTGCACCAAATACCTGATTTAAAAAAAATCTAGAGTTGAAAATCAAGAGATTTATGAAAATTGTAATCCCCAATCTTACAATTGATGAAAATTCTTGTGACTATTATCTTCTCTTCTTGTTATTTTATCATCGCAGGTATTCTTGTGGCACAAATTAGCTCACTTGGGACAATTTTTGCTCTTCATCTCCAATCTCGAAGGATCGGGATCTGTAGTTGATGTTAAAGTGGAAATTAAACAATATTAATGTTCACCTCACGTCATTTTATCAAGTTTCGAAACAAAGTTGCAATCGACCTCGAAGTCTCTACTGCAAGTCTCGAGGGACATTTTGACACACCGAAATTTAATACTTATGGTGTTTAAGATTTTGTATGATATCTTTGATAGCTAAAGATATATCATCATAGGAAATGGTTTGAGATAATTTCATTAGATACTAAAGAATATTCTTCTCTTATTTTTTAAGACGGATTTCACCATTATTGAAATCTTGTCTTAGCGATTGAGAGAAAGATGAACCATGCAACAAAAAATCATCTCTCGTCCCAACTACCAAATTGTATGAAAAATTATGTCAATACAGGATTGATTATCTGTTTATCGATAAATCAATATAATCTATGAAATACATCAAATACTAAAAATCTCAAAAAAAAAATATTAGAGTTGGAATCAAGATATTTACGAAAACTGTAACCCTAAATCTTTCAAACATCGATGTATGTTGCCTTAGCATTCAAGCTTTCAAGGCATTGTTAAAATAAAGCATCTTTCATGGTTTATTACAGGTTATGCCACTAAGTCCTCATTACTCAACAACTCACGAGGCACGCCAAAATGTTACTCCCTCCCATTCAGGTCAAAAGTAATAGGGCTTGAATTTTCACGATCTCGTTCAAAACATTATTTTGACCTTTAATACAACAAATGGGTAGTGTTATATGGAAAGATAAGAAAGTTTAAATCTATTTTATTAAAATGATAAATTGATACACATTTAGGTACAAGTATTAAAATATAGGACATGTTGGATTAAGGATTGTGTGTTTTATATATGCCGTATGCCTAATTGGGGGGAGCAAGAGCAATTATTAATTTAGGTGAAGAATCCCGGCCCGCCCTCCAAAATATAATGAGTTGGGCGGTTTAAATAGTTGAAGATTCCAAAATGTTAGGCACCTCCTGCTCCTAGTTAATTAGACTTGCTTGCATGAGTGATTTATTAAGTTCTCTAATCAAACAGTTAACTTAGATGCATGAATTAAGGTGTCTTATTTGGTTCACTGCACGTACCTTTGTACTCATCTTCCATGACACGTACTAAAATTGATCAACTTACAACATGACCAACACGTTGTACACGTACCAAGTGTTATTTTAATGGGATATTTTACATACTACCCGTATTTTTTCATATTCGATGTGGTACCCCTTATTTTAGTCTAAATATCTTTGACTTACGATAACTCTTAGCTATGAATTTCAAAAGAGAAGTGTAGACACTCAGATTTGGACCAGGTGGCTGCAGGAGTGCCCAACAAACACCCGATGACGATCATACTGCAACGCGACGCAGGTTCGCGATGTTTTAGATAGTTTTTCTATAGAACGGATCAAATAACTACCCGGAAAAATTAGATTAACATCAAGGTAGCCTTAGTCGTGTCATTACGGTCGCGTCGACACTAATTAGAGTCAATTCCGACATCGAGGCTTCGAATCGGTCCCGAAATATGCAAAGTCAAACCCGAGTCAACGCGTCGGGCCGAGCAAATCTCGGGACGCGCACCCGAAGCCCACCCGGCGCTCGACGCGCTAGGGCTAAAGGGAAGCCTTAACCTCCAAGAAAGACTAAGATATGCATCTTCTCCGTTTTGGAAAGTTTTGATATCGGATCTTCAAAACCTCGACAGCTTGAGCTCTGACGTCTGAAGACTAAACTGCCTCACACCAGGCGTTTGAAGTCTAAGCCGTTGGACACCGGGCGTCCATATGGGTGACGAGGACCGAAAACACCTATAAATACCTCCCTCACCTCATTCATTGGACACACAATTCATACATTTCTCTCTCCCCTCTTCACTCGTAAAGAGTTTCTCGTTAATGGCTTGCACTCCGACACCCAAGGCAAACGATCTCTTCACTCGTAAAGAGTTTCTCGTTAATGGCTTGCACTCCGACACCCGAGGCAAACGATCCACTCGATCGTAGTTCCGATAAAAGCGAAATCGACGCTACTCCTCACCTTCGAGCACTCCACTCGATCCCGAGGTGCCCGTGTTCGACTAGCCGTCCCAAGTCTAAACAGAGTTCTGCCGGATTAGCCGCAGAACTAGCAAATAGTAGCGGAGCTCTGCCGGATTAGCCGCAAGAGGGTCCGACGGTAAGGGAACTCTGCCGAAATCACCAGACAAGCTAGGAGGATTCGCCTTTGAAGTCGAATCGTCACCAGGTTGTCATCTAAACAAAACTTTACATTTTTACACTTTCATTATGCACTACGATAATGTCAAACGTGGACACTAGGTCCACTACACATACTAAAACACGTAATGTCCCAACTTCAACTACAAATACTAAAATACTCTAAATAGACCCGAGTAATTCCGAGATCCGTTCTCAACTATCTATGCATCGTGTCCCGTTTTGTGTATACTCCGAGGGTGCAACTCCTCACTATGTGATTTACTTATATTTGCATTTACAGCTTACGTATGATTTATTGCTTTTATGACCTTATAATCGCATGCTAAATCACCTAACACGAAAATCAAAACGTAAATCAATTAAATTTGAACAAAACGATGGTCGGGTTCCGTATTAGTCCCGGTGCTTGCCATGCATGATTCGACGCATCCCTATTAATACCAAGCCGACGCATCTTAAGCAGAATACCGGGTAAGGTATACCACGAGAACGACTAATATCCGTATTATCGCGTTAAAACTGACTTGCTAATGCCTATAATATTAGTACTCTCTACTCTCCAATGTGCATCTTTTCATGGCCTGCTTGTCACGTGAAATTGCATGCAAAGAATGTAAACACAACTACTTCGACGATAAAACTTACTTGTCCTTAAACAACCGACATAGCAAAAGGTATAGAGTGAAAACAATGGATGTTACAGTACTTCCGCCACAATAAAGAAACAAAGTTATCAGCCCACCGATTGATTAGTAAAGGCCGCTATAGTGCGGGCGGGATTGGGTGTCGATGTCGATCGGATGTTGGCTTCCCAATACGTACCCTCACCCCTTACTCAGAATCGACGGTTTCCGGATGTCCGAAACCATTGACAATGAGAGTCATTCCAGGCATGGAGTGCTTAAGGGTACAAGTCTTTATCTTTAGGTCCTGTGCCCCTCAGCTTTGAGCCGGCTAAGGATCAAAGTTGACTTGAACGGTTTCTGAGTCCCCATAATTGACTCGGTGGCGACTCCACAAATCGGCAACGAATTCAGTTCACTAAAAAGGTCGCCTTACCAAACATATCGGCCTTTAAACATTTACAACCACGACTCGATCGACCCCAAACGGAAAGCACGGGCGCATGCGCCTGTCCAAGTACAAGTCCGGATCGTCATCCGAATCAAGGTCCGAAATATCACCCCGTACGCGAGATCGGACCGGCCCCCGACTGGGAGGGGGCCGCGTGGGTGGCCGCCGCCATTGGAAAACCAGGTCAGTCCCGCGCGGGCGCGCGCGGGGCGCCGAGCGGTACGGACGGACGTCCACAGTTTGGCGACTCCGCTGAGGATTTGGAAAGAAGTTTCCAGCGGTGGTGTAACTTGAAGGAGGTCGGTGAAGCTCATTTCCTAGTCCCTAGTTGTGGTCACTGCCGGTTTTGGCCCTAAAAAGCCCACTCTAACCAATATCAGGACAAATCGACCTCTTTGCAGTAAGATCCTTATGGACACATGGAGAGATCCTCGGTTGGCGCTCCGGTCGCTTAACGCGTACCCCGCGAATATACCAAGCGAATGATCTAAGCCGACTGTACGACACTCATCTCCCCAGATGACCTGTCGACACCTAAGTAAGGGCTATTCGTGGGCGGTAGCCTACCCTAACCTTCCCGTGTCTGCATCCTAGATGAGTGTATGCATTCCTAGTTATGTGTAGCGTGTTTGAACAACCCAAAAAAAACACTAAAATCTGGATTCAACCACGCCAACATATTCAACTGCACCCAATTCTGTTTTCGAAAAATACCTCCTCTTTTCAAAACGACCCTTTAAACACCGATACTCCGGTCAAACCATAATTTCCAAAAAAAGAAAACGTTTTAGATGCCGTCATCATGGCAAATTTTACACTCACTACTTTCTATTTTTTTCCTTTATTTAGCGCCATCGCACTGGCAAAAAGCAAAACTCGTAGTTTTCCAACAACAACGAGAGCCGCTAATAAATTCCAAATTCCCAATCAATGAGACCGAGACACCTTAAGCGGTTACATTTTATTTTTTCGCACATACCGTTAACACGACCGAAGCTTCAATTAATGAAGCCAAGGAATCCGAAACAGTCAAATTCACAAAACATCATTTTTACACACCGTTACCACCATCAAAATACTAAGGATGGACAAATGTGATCGCACATAAAAAAAAGGCTTTCTAAAAAAATTTATCTTTGTTACCTAAGCTTGGTAATAAAACCTGGTCACGTTTTCAAAACACCGTCACCAGACATCACATTCTGTCACAAACACCACCTACACCATAAATGTCGAACTGGCTAATTAATAGTAGTTTCGATAAAAGCACCACGTCATCACTTTCAAAACCGGTTCCCTTAAGAACTGTGCTTCTTTTGAAAAACCACCATTTGCACTTTTGCTGTCATCAAATCTTCGACGCACATTTAGCAACACACTTTCGCGTCACAAACTATGTCACCACACCATCGTCACCCCAATTTTACAATTCGTCTTTTTAAAAAAGGCTTCCTTTGCAAAAGCGCGATTGTTTTAAAAAAAACGTCAAAATTCTTTGATCCTGAGCCGGGATCGCGATCAACTTCTTACGTCGTACAACCGTGTGGTTAACTGTCTGTGTTAGTGAATAGGGTCACCTCTATCCGAGGTCTTACATTTTGGGTCATCTCATCTAGAGAAAGTCCTCTTTTAAATCTCACCCCGAGGTCTGTGTCAAATCGTCTCGCTCTAGAGACATGGCTTCACTAGGCGTTCCGTCGAGTACACCGAGAGTCTAAAGCACCCAAGTCCCTAATCCGATGACCGCAAACACGCACAAATCATGGGTCTCATTTCCATGTCGCTCAGTTATGAGCATCCCTCGAGTCTCTAAGCCGTCTTGAGGGTCCAGTCTCATCTTCAGTTCTGTTTCGCAGATCTAGAAATGTCATCCAGCAGCAACCTCGAACCACTCAACACCATGCTAGGGCTTGTCAAGGAGCTCCAAAACAACATGGCCCAAATAACGGCCGCCCATGACAATATCCTCCTCTAGCTCGGCGAGCTCGAAGGAGCTGCCAACGAAACACGAAACCTCCGAGAGGAGGCGGATGAAAAGCCTTTCATACCTAGGGACAGAATGAGACTCGGGCCTGCTAGGTTCGTCCCTGCCCTTGAAGGACACCCCTTTAGAAGCCTCACTGACTTAGGCATGACCTACGCCGAGGCTCTAAGAGTTGCCAATGAGGACTGGCAGCTGTCGTAACTGGTCCCTACTTCAGACCCACCTCGTGAAGCCTGAGGTGCAGACTGGGACCCCAGTGCCTACTGCCTATATCATCAGGGTAGAGGGCACGATACAGAGGACTGCGACCGCCTTAAACACGACATCTAAGACCCGGTGGATGCTGGAACTTTTCCTCCTGTGAAGGCACAGACGGCGCGACTCGCCATCGGGGAGACCAGTGACAAGGAAAACGCGTCTGTGGTGGTGAGAACGAGCGACACCATCAGGGTGCTCTTCCCTGGAGGGAGCCTCGATGCTTAGAGGCGCAGCCGGTCTTAGATAGAGTCTAGTGCGTCTTAGGGCCTAGACTTGAAATAATAAGCACATTCTCTTTCCGTACGCGTCGAGTCCGGGAGATGCGAGGGAACATGTCCTCCACCTCCCCCCTATGAACAAAATCACGGGTATCTAGCCCGTTTATTATTATATCAATAAAACGACTCTTTTCTTTAACAAACGTGCCTCGGCAGTCGTTCGACCTCTTCTAATAACTTACTTAATCGCTTGAAACTCGACACTATGCCATTTATCAATAAAAATTAAATAAAGCGCGAGGGCCACAACAAACGGTCCCCCACAACTTCACCCTAAAAGGAGACTAGGAACAGCTACCCTAAGTTCAACCCACAACTGGTTCCCCTGACCAAACAACAATAAGACCATATACCCCTATCAGTCAAACTAGATTTCCCCGTTACCAACAACGCAACCGAATACGAAGCCTGCCTAATAGGACTAAAAGCTGCCGTAACCATAGGGGTTAAGAACCTTAGAGTACACGGAGATTCTTCCTTAGTAGTCAACCAAGCCACGGGTACACCTGGAAGGTTTATAGCAAAAGTCTAGCTCCATACCAAACCAAAATAGAAACAATATCCCGGGAATTCACCGAAATCGAGTTCATACACATACCTTGCGAAGAAAACCAATTTGCTGACGTCCTATCCAAACTAGCCTCACTAATAAACATGCCTGACCATCTTTTCGCTATGCCAATCTGCGTAGAGAGAAGCGAACAACCGGCCTACATTCATAACCTCGAAACCGATGATACCTCCGAGGAACCCTGGTACAAAGCAATACTGGACTTTAAAACCGACGGATCATACCCACCCAACACAGACACCAAAAACAAAAGAGTCTTAAGAATACAAGCCGCCCATTACGTCCTAAACCAAGGACTTCTATAAAAACGAACCCCACTAGGAGTCCTCCTTAGATGCATAAATAAAACCCAATCCGAGTGAGTCATGGAAGAAGTACATGATGGGGAATGCGAACCCCACATGAGCGCACACCTATTAGCCCGAAAAATAAAGAGACTAGGTTACTGCTGGATCACCCCAGAGGCAGACTGTCGACATCACGTCCGTCACTGCCACAATTGCCAAATATTCGCCAACATCCAACACCTACCGCCATATCCTTTCCATACCATAACCACACCTTGGCCCTTCTCTACTTGGGGAATTGACATCATAGGAAAGGTACACCCATCCGGGACCGGCGGACACTGTTTTATACTAGTGGCCGTCGATTACTTCACCAAATGGGTAGAAGCCGCCTCTTACACCAAACTAACCTCCAAACAAGTAGCCAAATTCCTACAATATAACATCATCTGCCGCTATGGCATACCTCGTGAAATAATCAGTGATCAGGGGGCTCATTTTCGGCCGACACCCAAAAACTCCTTGACAAATACAAAATCCAAAGACACAAATCCCCATCCTCTAGACCTCAGACAAACGGGGCTGTAGAAGCAGCCAACAAAACCATAACCACGATCCTTAAGAAAATGATAGACAACTACCGGGATTGGCCAAGCAAAATACCCTTCGCATTATGGGGATACCGAACATCCTACCGAACGCCCACCGGAGCCACACCATACTACCTAACCTACGGCTCTGAAGTCGTGCAACTCGTGGAGCTAAAAATACCATCACTAAGGATACTACCCGAAAGCGGCATTCCCGAAGAAGAGTGGAACCAAAAACGTTACGATGAGCTGGTACTCCTAGATGAGCGTAGGATACACGCGCTATCCAACGTGCAAGCTTACCAACAGCGTATGCAACAAGCCTTTAACAAACGAGTGAAATCCCGAAACATACATAAGGGAGACTTAGTAGTCAAATCCATCAGAGCACCCCTTCCCATCGACCCTAGAGGAAAGTTTAAACCAAACTGGGCGGGCCCCTACCTCGTCAAGAAAATACTCTCGGGAGGCGTCGTAATCCTCACCGACCTAGACGACCAAGAATTCTTAACCCCGACCAACATGGACCAACTCAAGCGGTACTACCCATAAACATCCTAACAACCTCATCCTGATCTCCGAATTAGGGTGAAAACCCATGCAAAACAAAAAAAACACGAAAAAAAATTCGCATCGATAAATTGCATAGCGAGTCAAAAGCAAAATCACTCACACTTAAAGAACTACGAACATGGTTTTATTACGTCTAAAAGCGGATACGTAGGCAACCCTCTTTCGGGTACAACCAACCAACCAAAATGACGAAATCGATCACTCGATTCACATGCAAACCGGAACCTGGCCTCTCTCCACGCTCCGGTTAACGAGTGATTCCAATGACGAAGCACAAACGATGAGCCGAGGACGGAGTGAAAACCCGAAAGGGCGCTCCGGGCAAAATGAAGAATCAAGTTGCGAGCTGTCGTTAAAAAAAAAAAAGGTGAGCCGAGGACGGAGTGAAAATCCGAAAGGGCGCTCCGGGCAAAATGAACAATCGAGTTGCGAGCCACCACAGAAAATAATAATAATAATAATAATAATAATAATAATAATAATAATAGTAATAATAATAATAATAATAATAATAATAATAATAATAATAATAATAATAATAATAATAATAATAATAATGTGCTTCTCACTAACAATAAAATTCGGTTAAATCGAGCCTTTGTTGAGGCCTTTACATCAAGCATCTGAAATCCGACTATCCCGGAAGATGACGACACGTCAAAACACCACAAGAAAAAACAACTAGTACTAATACGCCACATAATATCAACTATTAGGACATAACTCCCTATTCCCACCGCCGTCTGGGCAAGCTTGTTCGGGTCCTTCACCATTGACCCCTCATAATACAAGCTTCCACCGCCCTAGCCAAAGGCGAGCTCAGCCAACCGTGTTTCTTCTCATCACTAGCACCTTCAATATGAGTCTCATCTGTCTTGGCCCGTATTGATGAACTGACGGTACTAGGATCGGTAACCCTGTCTTTGGTCAGGCGCTTAGTGATATTCCCTCGAGTCGCCTCCTTGTCCTCTAGTGTCGCTGTCTTCCTAACCTTTGAATTGATCTTTCCTGACGGGTGTTCAACAACCCCCCGCTGGATGGAAGTAATGTCGGTCGGTCGAACGCTCTCTATGACGACGAGACGGGAAAATTTATGTTCCCAAGACACCCTAAACTTCACAAACAAGTTATCCATCCACGAATCGAACTTGAGACCGCCCTTAGTGAAGTCCGAAGTGGTAGGCCTCAAACCCATTTGATTCGACAATTCGCTCGGATAAATATAAACTGGATCCCTTAAGGATAATCAACAAGGCCTGGGTAGAGGACGAGAAAGGAAACTCGGCATGCCTGACAATATCCCACCACGGGACAATCCAATTGATGACCAACCGCCCTTGAGCCAAGTACAATAGTCACTCCTCTTCGGTGTGACCCTCATTCCATGCCCGCACCATTTTCCGACCCGTAAAACCCCTATAGTTATAACCTCTGACGGCCCGGGGAGGGTCGACCAAGCCAAGCCGCTCCTGTAGCCAAACTTGCACAAACCACAACAAAATTGTCACGCCTCTAAAATAGAGCAACCACAAAAAAAATCCTTACATATACCTGCAAAATGATCCTAGAACCCCGAAAAGGAGCCTCATGGATCCGGGCACGAGCATCGAGACCTAGAATAAGCTCACCCAAAATAAGCAAAGAGGGCGATCGTCCGTGTTCCATATTCCATTACGACGTCCAAAACCCAAGGATTACCCCAACCCTCGCGCGCCCTTGCATCCTCGAAAAGATAATAACAAGCCACCGTGATGTTAAAAGCACGCCTACATGCTAGAGCCGAAATGTCGTAGGAACCAACCTGTGAGAATATCCTAAAAAGCAACTATAGATCAATGCCATCGGTCCCAAAGAAAACTTTAGCCTCCTTCAACGAAGAAATGTCTAAAAAATGACGAAACCGCTCCACATAAGCATCATCTCCCGAAGGCACACAAGGTCAAACCGAGTTCCACCCGCCTATAGCGTCTAGCTCTTCGGGGAGAGGACAAATCTTACCCCCGAGAAAAGCAAAAACATGACCTTTTGAGTCCCAAAACTTAGACCATGCCAGTAGGAAGTCTTCTTGCACCTTCACTCAACTCAACGCAACGATCATTGACAAACCGTCATTTGAACAAACCTCGGGGTCACATTTCTTAAAATAACCCGCCCACTCGGTTAGGAGATTCCCGAAACCCGACATGATCACGAGTATGGATATTCAAGATACTGTGGATATTCTACTATGTCTAAAACAAGCACCCACAACCCGTATATATAGCCCTAATCCAACAACAATTATGAAACAATGGAAATTTCCAAAAACGAGACTTAGACCGCCCAGGCCCAGGCGCCCAAATCTCCAACCGCCCAAGCCCAAGCGACCCAGAACCCGACAACCTTAGCCCAAGCGTCTATCCCTAAGTAGACAACCTCTCAAGCGACCCAAAAATAGAGACGTCGATCCTGTGTCGTCACCGCAACTACCACCTGACAACCCCGGACATTGTGAACGACCTCCCGAAGTCACTAAAACCCTCTCCGGTGACCGAAATACCCATGCAGGAGCTGCAAGGACACCTTTCACCCGTCGGACACACCAGACTTAGGTGTTTTTTCATTTTTTATTTTAGGAGGATAAGCTACCCCACCTAGGCGTGTTGTAGCCTTTAACGGTTATTGTAAACCGCATTGTCATGAATACACAAAAGTGGTCCAACTTTTTTGAAGTTTGTTTTTGGCTTCATCCTAAAAATAAATGTCGAGACAACTACACTCGCCTTCTAGCACACTCAGTCGAAACAACTTTTTACGTGTCGCACCATGTCAAGTCAAACATTTTAATCGACGTACTATCCGATTCGATTCTCGGCTCAAACTAACGCATTTCAAAAGTTCGAAAAACCATTTTCGTACTTTCATGCAACCCCAACGCATTTTAAAACGTCCTAAACTACGATTGAATCGCAAATAAAACGAACGCGAAGTGATTACTTGTCAATCTAGGTCAACATTACACCGAACAAAAACACAAGACTAATCCAATTAATTCAAATACTAAAAATCTAAAGAAAATATACAAAACATACAAATTCATGCACAAACCGAGTTCGTAAATTAGGGAGGACCCCTAGAAGCTGCGCCGATGGCTATCACAACTTCACCGATGTAGTCGTCCAAACCTAAGTCCTCTTAAGCGAAGGTAGGAGACTCGCTACCGACCATTCCTGACAACATGTCTAGGGTAACCATCTCGGGAATCCCTCCAACATCCTCAATAGCACCCGTGACATGACCCATAGCCTCAGCCTCGGCCTCTATCTCCATCCTAACCCTTTGCCTAGTTCCACCCTGTGCGAAGGTCTCGCCCTAAGACCGAGCCAGCCGCTCCTTAAGTTGAGCAATCTCGTCGGCCCGAGATTGCAGGAGTTGTTGCGCCTCGGCCGCTTCCGCCTCAAGCTCGGTCAGCCGAGTCTCCAACTACCCCACCATATCAGGAATATCCTGCAAATGCAACCCGCACTTTAGGAAAACATACAAACAACCTAAAAATCAACCCTAGGTACACGCACTCACCGATCGAGGCCCCGAAGTGTCACAGAAGACTCTCGAAGGGTAGGCCCGGAAGTAGTTGGCGGCCTGCCACAACCGCTGATGGCAAGCTGACGAAACCTGAAAGGAGAAACCACACAAGTAAGTCAAACAAAACTTAGCTCTTAGAACCCAAATCTAAAACAAAAACCGATGCTTACCCGGTATACCCGGTCTCGCCACTCTATCCCGGCATCCATCTCCTCGGCGGAACACAGGGGAGAGGCTTTGTGAAAGCGACCCCAACTGCATCTACCCTGAGCAGCGTCAAGAAGAAGTCTGGGGGCTGGATAGCATCAGCCGGGTCGGCCAGCTGAGAGAGAGGCGAGTCGGTCAGAGAACAAGTAAACACTAAACCGTAAAACGAAACGAGCTTTAAAACCAAAGATTGAGCCCTTACCACAAGGCGGTGGCAAGCCAGCCGCTGGCTGACATGAGACAGATAGGAGACACCAGGCACCAGAAGTGCATCGCCTCCTTCTCCATCCCTGCCCTCGAGGACCTCTACGGTGGTCGGTGGCCTAAACATGGTCCGGGGAGGGTCAACCGACACCCTGAAGTCGTCGTACAAGCACTAACGCACCAACCGTTCGCCTAGATACCAAACCGGGTGGAACAGCGCAAGGAGCATCCTCCTATAGCTCCAAGGCCTCAACTCCGCTGCCACATATCCAGGCACACCCTCGACGTTGGCCCAAGGACGGGCCACAAATTACACAAACAAAACTAACATTCTAATGAACCTGAACCTTTGGAGGCTACTAAGTATGACAAGCTATGGGTAGAAGACTTACATCCTCGAGGCGCAGTTGGTTCACCAGCACGTTCTCCGACGGGTAGTGGCTGGTTGTACTCTTAGACTGGGCCAGCCTCCATTCGATCCCCGTCGGGAATCTAGTCGGACGAGCCCGCACCGTTTTAGGTGCCAGGTAGGGGAAGTAAGAGTAAATCTAGGCCTGCAAAACCCCAAAACATCCTTAGTAAAACCAAGCTAAGTTAAACAAAACCCAAGAAACAAGTACAGAAATAATTACTAACCTCCGGCACGAGACCTGGGCCCACGATGGGCAAAGCGGAGGCCGACTCCACATGCAACAATCTCACCATGACTTGCAAGCAGTGAGTCATCTCCGCGAAAGCCGTGGTCACCCAGTCAAAACGTCCCAGCTGATCTAGATCAACTAGGAGAGGCAAAATCCTAGTACTAAACCTCTCGCCCTTATCCGAGAAGTGGGTCGACCCTAGGAAGTACCACAACCACAACCGGGCATCTTGCTCCGGCGTGTTGGGTGCTCGACCCTCTAACACTGCTACCCTCTCAAAGTGATCGGTGATGTACGAACTCACCAAAGCATGAGGTGTACTGTAAGCCTCACACTCCAAACAATCCCTGATGAGGCCCCGGACCTCATCACTATCTAGCCTAGGGCCCTCGGCAGTCCACCTAATTGTCTCAGGACCCCAGGGCAAACCCGTAATAACCCCAAAATCCTCTAAAGTCATCCCGACCTCCCCAAAGGATATGTGGAAGGTCGAGGTAGTGTCATGAAAGCGATCTACCATCGATCTAATCACCATAAGGTCACTTAGTCTTGCAACACACCAACCTAACCCATTGCTCGACCACGAGACCCAGGGCGGTCCTCGCGATAATCCCCTTTGCCGCGTGGGTCAACTTTTGAGAATATATCTCAAGGCATGTCGTAAAATCCGAAAAGGTCCTCATCGAACCTGGAGACTGCAAACCGAAGTAATACAAGTATAAACGAAATAAACCAAACCCAACCTGTGCCAAAATCCAAAACATAAACTACTAAACACGAATAGGATACTCACCAGACCCTGCACTATGCGGTGAGAAACTGATGCGCGCTGTCGCTGACACGCATGCAAACAATATTTTTAGTCCCAACTCACTACTATGTAGTAGCGGCAAGTCGAGGTTGAACCACAAGGAGGCGGTTAAGCGCTATTGGTCAAGTCAAAGGTTTAGTTGCGATTGGGATTAAGATGGGGCGTTTTGGGACGAGAGGAGCTAGAGTAACTAAACGAGCTACGGAACTAAGGCGAGAAACTATTAATGAGAAAGAACTAAAGCTAGAAACAATAATGGGAAAGGTGTAAGGAAGAGTCGGGGAGTCGGAAAACAAGATAAAAGTATAACATCGCAAGAATTATCACAAGGTGTATAAGAGAGGTTTCACCTTTCGGTTTCCCTACCGGCCAAGTCTAAGCCCGCTTTCGCGACGAATAAACTAAGGTCTCTAGACGGAATTACCCAAACCCCGAGTTTCTCCATATTGGTCCGAGTGAATCAAGTCAACCTAGGTGATCAAGCTAAGTCAATCAAAACACAACAATACCATCAAGACAATATCACCCTCAAATGCAATAATCTCACAAGATAAAACATTTTCCTAGAATTCCTCCTCCCCTAGCCCCCTAACTAAAATCTACTCATTAGCCATATTAAAACTAACACTAAGGAGGCTAGAAGAAAAACTAAACATGATTAAACTATAGGAGAAATAACTAATCTAACACAATAAAGGAAACTACACTAACAACACAACACTTAAGGAGGAAAATAAATAAACACACAAACTATGGAGAAACAAACTAAGGAGAGAGATAAACAAACAAACCATGGAAAACTATACTAACATAAAAAAGACAAGACTAACAATGGATTAACAAGAAACTAAAAATAAAACAACTAATGGAGAAAGAGAGAGGAAAGAAACTACCAATAATGGAGAAACTAAAAGAGGAAGATGAAGATTAATATAAAAGATGAAGCTTCAAGAAATAATACAAAGATCTTGTCAATAAACCCTTGCAAAACCCTTGAATCTTCAATTAAAACCCAAGTCTTCAACTAAAGATGGAAACTTGATTACAAATTATAGTAGAATTAATCTAATACTAAGAGAGTTTTACTAAATCTATGGAATTTTTACTGTGTGAACTACTACTACTATGGAGATCTACTATACTACTCTAACCTAAGGAGGCACAAATTAAGACACTTCCCTAAGGCACAAAATCCTAGGGTTAATATATATACTAACCCTTAATAGGTCACACTACTTAATCCCATAATCCAATTCCTCTCATTTAAGCTAGACATTCACCCTTTGCATCTTCGTGGGGCAAAACTTCACCCTGCGGTTGACGATATTGACACCACCGGGTGAAATTTCAGCCGGTGAGATTTTCTTCTCAAATCGCGATTTTTGGCGCTTTTCTCCACCGGGCAAAATTTCACCCGGTGGACGAAATTTTGCCCGGTCGTTTCGCCTGGTGGGATTTGTCCACGAAGATCTTCGGGAGGTGGAAAATGTCGTCGAGCGAAATTTCGCCCGGTGATGACTCATCGTGTGAAATTTCACCCGGTGATACTTCGCCTGTGTTCCGGTCTTTTTCTTTGTCGATTGATTGGATTACTTGAACTTTCAGTTGTGTGCTTTGATCTTTGGACCGCATCTCTCTCATGCTCGTAGAAGCTCAGACACGTTTTTGGTCGAAAATCCTATCAAAATAGACAGAAAACTACCAAAAACACGTAAAATGCAAAAGAGAGACACTAATGCGAGAATTACTCAAAATACGGCGATAATCGCACTTCAATCTCGCAAAACGGAGGAAAAACAGGTCTAAATGGGAGGAAAAATGGTCCAAATTTGGCACACAACAATTCCCCCACACTAAACCATTGCTCGTCCTCGAGCAAAGACCCAAAAAGAAATTAGCTACTATTACTAAGCTAGACTATGCTAAGCCGATTCGGGGCAATTAACGGGCCCGCTCCGTCCCTTCAACTCACATCGAGATACCCATGAGGTAGAGTACCTCCATGCAAGGCAAGTCGGGTCTTGCTCAAAACTGGGGTTGCGACTAACACACACACACATAAAACAAGAAAGACACACAAAAAGATAGTCACAGCCAAAGAGAAAATAAATCGCCGAGTCCCTCATCGAAACGGCGGAGAAGGCACCGATTTGAGCTTAAGACAAGCGAGAACACTACCAAGTTAGTAACACAAATTGCCATGTACAAGATCCTAATAGGATGACAATCAAACAATAAAAACATTGAAAATTAACAAGGTCTGTCTAATTCCACCAGAGATGCCTACAACGGGACGATAAATGGAGTGGATAAGTGAGAACCATGAAGTTAGTAAGCACTGCAGGTAAGTGTTATGCCGTCTCCTAAGCTAAGCCTAGAGGATCGTCCCAAACTCGAGAAAGCCAATTAGACCAAAAAGATGGACAAGTGTTTGCAAAATGGTAAAGATTGCCAAATTACCGCTATTTTCCTTCCTCGGGACTTGGGCCTCTAGTAGGCATTTCACGGCAATAAGTCAATCAAGGGATTATATGGGTTTGAGAACGATTTTTGAGATTTTGATTTTCTTTTCGGTTTTTCTTTTCCCCATTATTTCGATCGAGGGTTTTTTTCCCCCATAATGCCCTTCTTCTTCATTTTCCCTTTTTCTTTTTGAATAGCTCATTTTTGGCTAGATAGTTCATTTGAGATCAAGGTAAAGCGTATTCTTGCAAACTTATTTGTGGAAATGGGTGAATGGTAGAAAAATAGGCTAGTCGGGTGTGCACCCCCTCCGAACCCACAAAAGGATGGAAATTTTGGACTAAAAAATGGCTTCTCAAGTAAGGTCACCTAAGAGAACGGGGAACGGTAACCAAGGTCTTATCACTCCATGGGTGGTCAAGGTGGTCAAATGCAAATCCTGGTGTAGACTCCTAGTAGAAAAGATGACTCATGGTAAAAATCCAATGCAAAAATTGGTTCAAGGTCATTCTACTAGAAATATATCCAAAAAATAAAAAGGGTTACTAACAAGGGAGTAATAAACACTCGGCCTAAACTCAAAATCGGGTTTTCGAAAACTTTACCTAGACGAACTATACACACAATAAAAAAGAACACACAAAAATGACAACAACACAAGAAAAAACAAAACACAATCACAAGTATAGCCAAGCGCTCCAAACTCCATCAAGTCAACACAATCCACAACCACCAATTCCAAAATGTTCACCAAGTGAACCTCCAAATAGCATATATGCCCAAACTCCCATGCATAAGAGAAAGGGATAGAACAAAGGTAGAAAATATTACAGCGTGGTCTTCATTTCATTTCCGCTACCTTACGTATCCATGCTAAATGGTTGGCGGTGTACATATAAGAAGGAGAATGCAAGACAATACAAGTGACACAAAAACGAAAATAAAAGAAAAGAAAACTAAAATGAAGAGAAAAAGGAGGATTTTTTTGGGTTTTTGGTTTTTAAAGGAAAAATGAAAAAGAAAAGGAAGAAAAAGGATAGTAGATCCCTCCCCCAGACTAAAACTGTGCATTGTCCCCAATGCACAAATAGAGGAAGAATCGAAAAGGAATAAAAAGAGAAAAGAACGGAAAATCTTTTTGAATTTTTATGATTTTTCAGATGTTTTTGGATTTTTGATGATTTTTCAAATGTTTTTGGATTTTTGAAAATGAAGAGAATAAAAAAGAAAACAAAGTGAAAATGAAAAATGAAGAAAAAGAAGAGAAAAATAAAAGGAAAAGAAAAAGGAAAAAGAAGAAAAAATGATAAGGGGAGAAAGGGCGTAGGTGTAATCACGTCACCTCGCCCGGATTCCCCACAAATCGGGAAAAATAAAAGAAAAAGAAAAATTTGGATTTTCAAATGATCTTGGTGCGATCAAGTCATCGAAGACCGGGAGCAACAATAAGGTCCTTCTTCTATAAGGTACCTGCAAATAAACATCACGTGTGTAATGATCCAAGTAGGGTCACGGAGGGGCTTACAACTCACCAAACCAACCAAAATTACCAACCAAAAATCAATCAACAACCATAATTACCAATTGCCAAAAATTGGCGCTGCAAGGACTGACAGAGATTACTGAGACCAGAGAACAGATTACTGACGACTGACAACTGACATCTAACACCCCCACACTAACACTGACGACACTCGACCACTCACATCGGACCTGGGGGACGAGGTGGCGGGTAGTAAGACCCTGGCGGAGCCACACTGAAAAGTCGATCAAAATAGCTCTGTTGCTGCTGCAACATCCTTTGGTTCTCCTCTGCCGCCATTCTCGCTGCTTGGGCGTCCCTAGCCATCACAAAACTGTCCCGGGCGTACTCAAAACCTTCCCTAGAGTATTTGTATGAGCTATGCGCAGTATTGCGCGCATCCCGGGCTACGTTATAGGCGTCCTGGGCCAAGTTCAGTGAGGTGGTCGAATTCTCCCAAGTTTGACGTGTTCGGTCATAGACTTCCCCCCACTGGTTATAAAAGTCCTCCGATCCGAAGAACGAGGAGTGTCGTGGAGGACTCATGTTAACGTCCTTCTGAAAACCTGGGGTAGACTGGGTGAACGTGGAGTGTTTGTGTGGTTCAAAGTCTGAGAAGTTGGGGGTGAAAAATTGCGAGGTCTGAGGTTCGGTCTGGTGGGAGGAAGAGGGTGCGTGTGATGATGATGGTAAAGTTCTATGACCCTCATCCCGAGAGGTTTCAACCTCCGGTTCCTCCTCTAACACGTCTACAACCTCAATGTCATCATCGCCATAATCTAAAGGTCCCTCGGGGTATTGAGTCTGTTGAAACTTACCACGGGTGTGACCCCGAATGTACTCCCCGGACCTCTTCGGCATGCCGAAGTTCTCTTCAATATCGAGCCTAACTCATTCGGAGCTAGGCATTGCAATGGCTCTCAGCTCAGTAATCTTATACAAGAACAAACTGTCATAATCCCTTTCTGGGGCCAAACAAGGAAAGGACAATAAACCTCATCTATATAAATTCCCACCCCGTCAACTGGTGTCAAATCGCTAAAATCGATGCCCAAGGCTTTAGCTAACATCGTTACAATACCGCCACAAGAAATTTTCTTGCGGCTGCCCTTCGCAACCTGGGCAAAGTGAGTAGCTAATGCCTCGGACATATCGATCGATGGGCCTCTGTTCAAAACAGCATCCTCCAACAACTGTACAACTGTAGCACTACAGTTGTGGTGCGTATCATAGCTCGACAGGAATGAGTTGGCTATGATACGCGCCAAATACCGAAGGATGGGGTTTCGAATAGAGAAAGAACACATCTTCCCTCCCTTAAAAGTCCTTTGGCGGGCTATTTTAAACCAAAATCGATCTCGGGCGAATTTGTCATCCCGAGTCTACCCCGCCCTAGGCCTTCCAAGGATAGAAGAAGGTAAACCAAGCAATGCACCAAAGTCCCTCAAGTTGAGGACGTATAAAGTTTCTCGCAACTGAAAGGAGACAGTGGTATTATCATCACCACTTAGCTCAAAAGTTGCGAAAAACTCACACGTCAACTTCTGAAAAGTTTCCTCCTCGGAGGCATAAAATTTGATGAGACCAAGGCTTCGGCACATTGCTTGTACCTGCGTTTCTATGCCCATGCGTACAAGCACATCTCAAGCCGACTGGGCGGCTCGAGACGATAGACCCAAAATTTCTTACATTTATCAAGATGAGCTTTTTTAGCGAAATAGATACCAGATTCTGAATGATAGAAATTACGGCGGATTTTAGGGTAACGTACCTCTAGCGGAACAGGTTGTTCGCGCGGGACTGAGCCTTGTGTCTGAACAGGCATCGGGACAGAATCGTCCCGAGCCTCGGTCGGCTCCTCGGACCTTGAGGATGACGTTGAACCCGAATTACGATTTGGCATTGAGGATATCCTTTTCCTTGCCATTTGTTTTACTCTCCTCATCCTTGTTGCTTGAATTTGATGATTATGTTGATGACGGTCTCGGTTTGGGGTTTGTCGGAATTGAGACGATTTCTCAAAACAAACTCCAAGAAGATGATAGGAATTTGATAGGGATGAGGAATATATAATTGGATTGAATTTTGGTGGAGAAATTAAAGGATTAGAGATGGTTTAAGGTGGTGGATTTTGGGTTTGTTTGGATTTTTTTTTGGGTTTGATTGAGGAAAGAGAGAGAAAAAGTGATTATGAAGATGGGTAAGGGGAGTTTTGGCTGGGTATATGTCGTGGGGTGATATTTCGCCCAGTGGTCACCATCAGGCGAAATTTCACCCGACGGTCTTCGGACCAATTCTCGTCATTTGCGCGTGGTATCACCACCGGGCGAAATTTCGCCCGGTGAGATTCCACCGGGTGAAAGTTCACCCGGTCCGATTTCCGTCAATTTCCAAGTCGCGAAATATTTTTACCGTAGGGCTAAATTTCGCCAGGTGAGATTCCACCGGGTGAAATTTTGCCTGGCGGATTTTCCGTCAATTCTTTTAATTCGAGCAAAGTTGCCATCGGGTGAAGTTTCACCCGGTAAAATAATCCACTTCAAAATAGGACTTTGCTACGAAAAATCTCTTTGACTTGGCCCAAACCATCCTTAGCTCTTCGACAAAACCAATCTTCTCGATCCATGCATTAGCTACACGGAGAAAAACACTCACAATTGTTCATAGCGCAACCCAAAAATTCCAAAAGTAATCTTCACAATTCCTGAAGATACCAAACAAGCTCCAAAAGAAAAATCCAAAACTATTGTCCAAATAAAATAAAAAGAGATGAGAATATACAAATATTTACAAGGTGGTTATTATGGATACCACCAAACCGAATTGAATAGTTTGAGCTTAGTCGGGGTTGCTTGAAAAGCAACCCGGTGGGTCTTGGTCATTAACTTCAAATTCAATGTTACCGATCTTGAGCTTTTCTCTAAACTCCGGTAAGACCATAAGTCGTGCTACCTCGGGAAGCATTGCAAATTCTTCGGGAATATCTTCTTCAGAGGTAGAACCGAGTATAAATAGAGCATCGTTGTCTTCTTCGTTATCATAGTCAAGATCTTTGGTAGAGGGTTCTTCATTGGGTGGAAATTCCACCATTTGATTCCAAAATTCGCTTGAGAATTTTCGGGAAGAAACGCGGGAAGCACAAATTGAACCGTATCATTAGCAACATTGAACGATAGTCGCCCTCGCTTCACATCAATAATTACTCCACCGGTAGCTAAGAAAGGCATCCCAAGAGAATAGGATTCCGCTCCTCTATAGGCATGTCAAGAATAACAAAATCGGTGGGGATGTATAGATTCCACACATTAACCATGAGGTTGCGAGCTAGTCCATAAGGTTCCTTGGTAGTTCCATCGGCCATTTGCACATTAACTGGGAAGTGTTCCAAGTCCTTGATATAGATGGTTTGGGCAATGGCTAGGGGCATTAAACTAATGTTGGCACCAAGGTCACACAAGGCTCGGTCTATCAAAACACGGTCTATGGAACAAGGTATAGCAAAGCTACCCGGATCACCTAACTTGATGGGAATTGTAACTTTTGGGGTAGTTCTTGGGGGAAACGAGAGCTCTTTCCCTGTCGGTGGGTTTCAAAATAATGTCTCGAATATATTCGGACAGGGTGGGCATGGAAGGACTTGTATCAATGTTCTCGAAAAGATCGGTGAAGGTTATCATGCCCAAAGCTTGGTTATTGGATGGGATTTGTGGCTTGTCATTCAAAGGTGGTACTTCAATCCTAGAGACTAGGTTCATCTCTTCTATTGGAATTTATTCAATGACGTAGGTGAGGTCTCCTACAAGGTACTTAGATGGATCTCTTCTTGGTCTTTCGGTTACGTCCTTGACCACTTCCTCATCGAATTCATTGATTGGGGGATGAGATGTAGTTTGTGGGTTAAAGGGTTTCACCAGTTGCTTTTTGCTCATTACCTTAATGGCATTCACAAATGCTTGATTGGAAGAATGGGTTGGCTCTTGAGAAGATCGAGCTCGCGCGGCGGAACGTGCCTCTAAAGCTTCAAGTCTAGCTCGATTTGACGCATTTTCTTTCAATAGAAAATTGATTGTTTGTTGAATGTCATAAAGAGGTTGAAAGTTACCTTGAAAATGTCTTGGAGGACCTTGATTATCGGAGGATAGGTTCCAAATGGAGGACCACAGTTTGGTCTAGGTGGTCCTTGAGGATAAAAATAGCCTTGATTAAATTGATTTGTGTGAGGAGGTCTCGGTTGATAGTGGGACCCATATGAATTAGGATAAACCCTTTGATTGGGGGCTCTTGGAAAAGGATATGATCCTTGAGTCGACATGGAATAAAATCTGGTTCCCAAATTAGGATTATTCGTTTGAGACTTTTCATATGTTCCTTGGGTGTTGGCTTGATAAGCACTCTCCTTTCTCATACATAATTCGGAATCGTGGTCATATCTCCCACAATGATCACATGGAATCTCGATGCGATACAATTTAGGTGGTGAAATGGATGATTGTCTTGGTGAACTCACCCTTCTTGGTGGAGTTGATCTTTTCGGAGATGTCCTAGTCTTGGGTGGAGAATTGGCTCTAGCAACATAAACTTCAAATTGCTTGACCAACTCCTCGACTCTAGCTTCAAGATCGATTCTCCTTTCGGTTGACGTTGTTGACTCACCACTTAGCTCTTCATGTTGATCATTTCCGGAGTATTCATCATTCTTGGCTATCCTTTCAATGAGTTTTGTAGATTCGATTTCATTTAACAAAAAGAAATCACCTTTTGCCGCCGCATTGACATTTTCCTTGACGTTGTCCAATAACGAGTGGAAGAAAATATGAAGTAGAAGCCAACTTGGAATGCCGTGGTGCGGACACTTTCTTTGCAATGTTTGAAATCGGCCCCAGGCTTTACCTATGCTTTCATTTTCTTGTTGTTGGAACGTTTGAATTTCCCTTCGGAACTTGTCGGTCTTAGATGGTGGGAAGTATTTTTCGAGGAAGGTGTTGCACAATTGTTCCCAAGTGCGAAAAGTATTGTTGGAGAAACTTTTAATCCATCTCCTTGCTCCACTACGCAAGGTACGAGGAAAAAGGATCCGACGTAGTTGGCACTCGGTGACACCTTCAAGCTTGACACCAATAAGACTTTCCTTGAAAAGGCAAACATGCTCTATCACATCTTCATCCGGCAATCCTCGAAATGTTTGTTGTTGAATTAGATTGATGATGGAAGGTTTAAGCTCGAAACTCTCCGGGATGGCTCTAATGAAGACGGGTGAAGAAATATCTTCAATAGATGGTTGAGAATGGGACCCAAGTGTAGCCATACTTGAATCCTTGGATGTTGTTCAAAGATGGGGTGTTGGGAAATGTTGAAATTGGTGGAAGATCACAATATCAAGTAATTGGTTCGGTCACAATATTTCCAAGCGACTTGTTCTCCGAATGGGGATCAAGCAACCTAAATCAAAATTATACCTATCAAAAACTTAACAAACATTGAGCCTCCTAGCACCTAATGGTACTAGGGTAGGAGGAAAGAAAAACAATTATCCAAACACAATAAAACAAAGACTTAATCAATTAACTAATCGCCGCCTCCCCGGCAACGGCGCCATTTTGATGCGCGCTGTCGCTGACACGCATGCAAACAATATTTTTAGTCCCAACTCACTACTATGTAGTAGCGGCAAGTCGAGGTCGAACCACAAGGATGCGGTTAAGCGATATTGGTCAAGTCAAAGGTTTAGTTGCGATTGGGATTAAGATGGGGGGTTTGGGACGAGAGGAGCTAGAGTAACTAAACGAGCTACGGAACTAAGGTGAGAAACTATTAATAGGAGAGAAATAAATCTAGAAACAATAATGGGAAAGGCGTTAGGAAGAGTCGGGGTATCGGAAAACAAGATAAAAGTATAACATCGCAAGAATTATCACAAGGTGTATAAGGGAGGTTCCACCTTTCGGTTTCCCTACCGGTCAAGTCTAAGCCCGCTTTCGCGACGAATAAACTAAGGTCTCTAGACGGAATTACCCAAACCCCGAGTTTCCCCATATTGGTCTGAGTGAGTCAAGTCAACCTAGGGATCAAGCTAAGTCAATCAAAACATAACAATACCATCAAGACAATATCACCCTCAAATGCAATAATCTCAAAAGATAAAACATTTTCCAAGAATTCCTCCTCCCCTAGCCCCCTAACTAAAATCTACTCACTACCCATAATAAAACTAACACTAAGGAGGCTAGAAGAAAAACTAAACATGATTAAACTAGAGGATAAATAACTAATCTAACACAATAAAGGAAACTACACTAACAAAACAATACTTAAGGAGGAAAATAAATAAACACACAAACTATGGAGAAACAAACTAAGGAGAGAGATAAACAAACAAACAATGGAAAACTATACAAACATAAAAATGACAAGACTAACAATGGATTAACAATAAACTAAAAATAAAACTACTAATGGAGAAAAAGAGAGGAAAGAAACTACCAATAATGGAGAAACTAAAGGAGGAAGATGAAGATTAATATAAAAGATGAAGCTTCGAGAAATAATACAAAGATCTTGTCACTAAACCCTCGCAAAACCCTTGAATCTTCAATAAAAACCCAAGTCTTCAACTAAAGATGGAAACTTGATTACAAATTATAGTAGAATTAATCTAATACTAAGAGAGTTTTACTAAATCTATGGAATTTTTACTGTGTGAACTACTACTACTACTACTATGGAGATCTACTATACTACTCTAACCTAAGGAGGCACAAATTAAGACACTTCCCTAAGGCACAAAACCCTAGGGTTAATATATATACTAACCCTTAATGGGTCACACTACTTAAGCCCATAATCCAATTCCTTTAATTTAAGCTAGACATTCACCCTTTTCATCTTCATGGGGCAAAAATTCACCCTGCGGTTGACGATATTGACACCACCGGGTGAAATTTCAGCCGGTGAGATTTTCTTCTCAAATCGCGATTTTTGGCGCTTTTCTCCATCGGGCGAAATTTCGCCCGGTCGTTTCGCCTGGTGGGATTTGTCCACGAAGATCTTCGGGAGGTGGAAAATGTCGTCGGGCGAAATTTCGCCCGGTGATGACTCATCGGGTGAAATTTCACTCGGTGATACTTCGCCTGTGTTACGGTCTTTTTCTTTGTCGATCGATTGGATTACTTGAACTTTCAGTTGTGTGCTTTGCTCTTTGGACCGTATCTCTCTCATGCTCGTAGAAGCTCAGACACGTTTTTGGTCGAAAATCCTATCAAAATAGACAAAAAAACTATCCAAAACACGTAAAATGCAAAAGAGAGACACTAATGCGAGAATTACTCAAAATACGGCGATAATCGCACTTTAATCTCGCAAAATGGAGGAAAAACAGGTCTAAATGGGAGGAAAAACGGTCCAAATTTGGCACACAACAGAAACGTGTAGGTCGAGACGAAACAACAACTAGTGACCGTCCCAGTCCCGGGCCAACTCAGGATCCTCGTAACCAATCTCCTTGTCCTCTGGTACGGCAATCGGGACGTGAGCCCTCCTAGCAACCGTCTCGGGGAGCCTCCGCTTCCTTACCCTTTCAAAGTCGGCCTCGTTGATGGCCTCTGGATCACGACACTGCGACGGAACGCTTCGTCGTCTTCTACGGATCCCGCGAGGAGTCAGTGAACTCGTCCCGACGGTATCGCCACTAGTACCAACCGTAGAAGCTCCCTCGGGATGCTCGGTATCACCTCTAGCTACAAAACCAAACAAAATACAAAAAAAGCATGCCTCAGGTCAGGCTAAAGCAGCTTAAACAGGTCAAAATAAGGTCAAGATTTCGGATAGAAATATCGAAATTCCGAAAAGCCCGCTAACACCTATTTTCAACCCCAATCACAATGGAAGTGGTTTCGGGAAAATCCGGCATCGTTATGACACTTTTTGGTCTGTCGTAAGTACACAAAACCTCACGGAAGGCCATAGAGGCAATTCTAACTCACAAAAATTGACAAAAGGAGTCACCCACATCATCACAAACACTAATCGAGCAAGATTGTATAAGACAAGTACCAGAAGTACTAAGAAAACGATCCCTAACCCTAAGCATTTTGAGTATATCTCCATAGGAAGCCATGGCCATACCTCAAAGTACCCTGTCAGGCTTCTAACTACCCTAACAAGCTTTATTCAACCCTAATTAACAATGGGATTAAGCACAAACATCGAAGCTTAGCAAGTTTAAAATACCCAAATCGATTTTCTATGGTTTCAACACAAGCGACCCACATTCAATCAAATTAAGCAAAATCCATAATAGACGAATAAAGAACACTTACCTGGAGTCGAGATTCTCACGTATGGCAAGAATCGAGACGGAAATTGGTTAGAAAAATCAAGAAGGCGATATTTGGGCGAAAGGGGCGACGCGTTTGAGTTTTGGGACAAATGAAACGAATCCCCCAACCTTCGCTGACTTAAACAAACCCGACCCACGAAATCCCGGGCGCCTCAGGTCGCGCGTCCAAAACTTGGACCGCTGGGGGCTAGGCGCCTGAGGGTTGGGGCGCTGAGGAATGCACGTCCCACTAGTCCAGCACAAGACTAAAACGAGAACAAACGAGGCTTAATATCCAATATACGCAAAACACGCACCCTTTAAACAAGCAAACAAACAACGACGAAGCAATTACTAACCGATATCACTAAAGCACACCTACAGGCCGACCCCGAAAAAAAAGCAATAATAAAGCAAGCATAAAGGACCACGACCAACGAAATGCTCGCGCTTGACCGTGTGACGAAACAAACAAAACAAATCTACAACCCCAAAGCACTCAAAGCAATCTGTTAGTCTAATGCAAGCCCCAAAGCACTTGAAGCAATCTGTTACCCTAGCAAGTCCCTAATCGCTCAATTTACATCCCAGGGGATTATTATTTTAATACATTCCCGGAAAAATTCACTAAGCAAACACGAGCCCAAGAACTAATGCAAACACCATTATGCACTCGTTAAGAGCTTACACATCAACACTAGTAATTTAAAGGCAAAACAATCACTAAATCCAAACAATCACTCATCAATAGACCAAGATTAGTCAGAAACTTTCCCGAAGAAAGTAATAGACCAGGGATAGTCAGAAACTATCCCGAAGAAAGCAATAGACCAGGGTTAGTCAGAAACTTTCTTGAAAAAAGCAATAGACCAAGGTTAGTCAGAAACTTTCCCGAAGAAAACAATAGACCAGGGTTAGTCAGAAACTTTCCCGAAGAAAGCAATAGACCAAGGTTAGTTAGAAACTTTCCTGAAGAAAGCAATAGACCAGGGTTAGTAAAAAACTTTCCCGAAGAAAGCAATAGACCAAGGTTAGTCAGGAACTTTCCCGAAGAAAGCGATAGACCAGGGTTAGTCAGAAACTTTCCCGAAGAAAGCAATAGACCAGGGTTAGTCAGAAACTTTCCCGAAGAAAGCGATATTCCAGGGATAGTCAGAAACTTTCCCGAAGAAAGCAATAGACCAGGGTTAGTCAAAAACTTTCCCGAAAAAAGCGATAGTCCAGGGATAGTCAGAAATTATCCCGAAGAAAGCAACAGACCAGGGATAGTTAGAAACTTTCCCGAAGAAAGCAATAGACCAGGGTTAGTCAGAAACTTTCCCAAAGAAAGCAATAGACCAGGGTTAGTCCGAAACTTTCCCGAAAGCAATAGTCCAGGGATAGTCAGAAACTATCCCGAAGAAAGCAACAGACCAGGGATAGTCAAAAACTTTCCCGAAGAAACTAACGCAGCCACCCGAGAGGGATAAATATAACACAGCCACCCGAGAGGGATAAATCTAACGCAGCCACCCGAGAGGGATAAATCTAACGCAGCCACCCGAGAGGGATAAATCTAACGCAGTCACCCGAGAGGGATAAATCTAACGCAGCCACCCAGGAGGGATAAATCTAACGCAGCCTCCCGGGAGGGACAAATCTAACTTAACGCAACCACCCACAAGGGATTAAATCAAAACCAAGACACCAATAAATACCTAAGCAAAAGGTCCGAAAATAATAAAACAGCAAACCCGAGACGAGACGACAAGCACGGGCCCGGGCCCCGACAGGCAACCACAGGCGAAGACGTCAAGTATGGTTTCTAAGTCTTGGCTAGCGAGCCTCACCACGTAGTCCAACGGACTTAAAACGACCCGACCGGACAGCCACCAAGTCGTAATCCTCGATTGGCCTGGGTGGCTATACTTTGACTTTCGCCTTGTCCAAGCCTCAGTCAAACTGAGAGCTTCTGTAGACACCCAGATTTGGACCTGGTGGCTGCAAGAGTGCCCAACAAACACCCGATGATGATCGGACTGCAACGCGACGCGGGATTGCAATGTTTTAGATAGTTTTTCTATAGAACAGATCAAATAACTACTCGGAAAAATTAAATTAACATCAAGGTGGCCTTAGTCATGTCATTACGGTCACGTCGACACTAATTAGAGTCAATTCCAACACCGAGGCCCCGAATCGGTCCCGAAATATGCAAAGTCAAACCCGAGTCAACGCGTCAGGCCGAGCGAACCTCGGGACGCGCACTCGAAGCCCACCTGGCGCTCGACGCGCTAGGGCTAAAGGGAAGCCTTAATTTCCAAGGAAGACTAAGATATGCATCTTCTCCGTTTTGGAAAGTTTTGATATCAGATCTTCAAAACCTCGACAGCCTGAGCTCTGGCGTCTGAAGACTGAACTGCCTCAAATCAGGCATCTAAAGTCTGAGCCGCTGGACACCGGGCGTTCATATTGGTGACGAGGACCAAAAACGCCTATAAATACCCCTCCTCACCTCATTCATTGGACACACAATTCATACATTTCTCTCTCCCCTCTTCACTCGTAAAGAGTTTCTCGCTAAGGGCTCGCACTCCGACACCCGAGGCAAATGATCCACTCGATTGTAGTTCCGATAAAAGCGAAACTCCTCACCTTTGAGCACTCCACTCGATCCCGAGGTGCCTGTGTTCGACTAGCCGTCCCGAGTCTATACGGAGTTTTGCCGGATTAGCCGCAGAACTAGCAAATAGTAGCGGAGCTCTGCTGGATTAGCCACAGAAGGGTCCGACGGTAACAGACCTCTGCCAAAATCACCAGAAAAGCTAGGAGGATTCGCCTTTGTAGTCGAATCGTCACCAGGTTGTCATCTAAACAAAAGTTTACATTCTTTTACTTTCATTGTGCACTACAATAATGTCAAACGTGGACACTAGGTCCACTACACATACTAAAACACGTAACGTCCCAACTTCAACCATAAATACTAAAATACTCTAATTAGACCCGAGTAATTCCGAGATCCGTTCTCAAGTATCTATGCATCGTGTCCCGTTTAGTGTATACTCCGAGGATGCAACTCCTCACTATGTGATTTACTTACATTCATATTTACAGCTTTCGTATGATTTATTGCTTTTATGACCTTATAATCGCATGCAAATCACCTAACACGAAAATCAAAACGTAAATCAACTAAAATTGAACAAAACGATGGTCGGTCGGGTTCCGTATTAGTCTCGGTGCTCACCATGCATGATTCGACGCATCCCTATTAATACCGAGCCGACGCATCTTAAGCAGAATATCAGGTAAGGTATACCACGAGAACGACTAATATCCGTATTATCGCGTTAAAACTGACTTGCTAATACCTCTAATAGTAGTACTCTCTACTCTCCAATGTGCATCTTTTCATGGCCAGCTTGTCACGTAAAATCGCATGCAAAGAATGTAAACACAACTTCTTCGACGACAAAACTTACTTGTCCTTAAACAACCGACATAACAAAAGGTATAGGGTGAAAACAATGGATGTTACAGTACTTCCGCCACAACATAGGAGCAAAGTTATCAACCCACCGATTGATTAGTAGAGGCCGCTATAGTGCGGGCGGGATTTGGTGTCGATGCCGATCGGATGTTGGCCTCCCAATACGTACCCTCACTCCTTACTCAGAATCGACGATTTCTGGATGTCCGAAACCATTGGCAATGAGAGTCATTCTAGGCATGGAGTGCTTAAGGGTACAAGTCTTTATCTTTAGGTCCAGTGCCCCTCAGCTTTGAGCCGGCTAAGGATCAAAGTTGACTTGAACGGTTTCTGAGTCCCCATAATTGACTCGGTGGCGACTCCACAAATCGGCAACGAATTAAGTTCACTGAAAAGGTCGTCTTACCAAAAATATCGACCTCAAACGGAAAGCACGGGCGCATGCGCCCGTCCAAGTACAAGTCTGGGTCATCATCCGAATCGAGGTCCGAAACATCGCCCCGTACGCGAGATCGGACCGCCCCTCGACCAGGAGGGGGCCGCCGCCATTGGAAAACCGGGTCGGTCCCGTGCGGGCGCGTGCGGGGTGCCGGGAGGTGCGGACGGACGTCCACAAGAAGATTTTAATTTCACACTGAAAACGATCAGTTTGGACAAAAATCATCACTTTTGGAACTCGGGATAGAAAGTTATGGTTAGTCAAAGTTTATTCGGTTAAAAAGGTTTGACTGAGCATAACTCTCGGTACAAGTTTCAAAATTGCAAAATAAAATTCATCAAATTGAAGATTTTGTAAAGACAATGAGTTCAGAGAAAATATCGTCATTTTTGGAACCTCTGTCCATAAGTTATCGCAAGTCAAAGTTATTTTGGCTGAAAGGATGGGTACCACATAGAATATGAAAAAACACAGTGGTATCATGTAGAATATACCTATTTTAATTTAATTACGTTTTGTACTGGTTTCAGCATTGATAGTTTAATGGAATTTGATAAAAAAAAATTGTATTATCTTCAATTAAAATTAGGGTTATTTAACAACAATAATACCAATTATAGGGCGTCTTCCCAAAATAATATCAATTTTAATAAATCTGAGAATAATACGTATTATTGGAGGAGTTAAACCAGAGTAGTATAGGTGATCGGTTACCTGTAGAACCCATCCACCATCCTTTTTCACCTTTAATTTTATTTAACGAAAATAATACCAACTATAGAGCATCTTCCGAAAATAATTCTATTCTTAATAAATCTAAGAATAATACGTATTTTTGGAATAGTTAAACCGGAGTAGTATATGTGACCAACTAGCAGTAGAACCTGTTCACCTTCTTTTTCGCTTTTAATTTATTCCATATTAATTCACTCATTTTCACTTATTCAGTGTACAGAGCATTAAACGTCATTAATGTCCTTCGCCTTCCTCTTCCTTCCATCTCACCAAATCTAGCTAATAACACAATCCTATACCAAAATCAAGACGTTAACCCAAACGAAACGTATAGAAAAAAACTGAAGAAGGATGAAGGTGATGGAGAGAAAGGATGAAGGACAGAAGTGAGGAGTAGACCTGACAAAACTGACCCGACCCGAATAAGTCAAACTGAACCCACCCGACACCCGAACTGAAGACCTGATTTTGACCCGTAATCCAAACTGACATAAGCTAACTCGAAACTGACCCGACTATTATTATATAAAACGAGTCGATATCTCTAAAAAAAGTTGAAAACAACAAACCCGAGAATGACCCGTACCCGAAGTCAACTTGATTATTATAACACGAAAGTGGCCCGACCTGAAGTTGAGCCGACCCAAATCCGACTCGGTTAATCCATTATCCAGGTCTAAGGAGGAGGATGAGGATAAGTAGCAGGTTAAATATTAAATAGGTGACCTGATGTAGCAAGTTATAAAGTCAGTTATACTACTCTAGTTTAACTACTCCAATAATATGTATTATTCTCAAATTTATTGAAATTTATATTATTTTGGGAAGACATCCTGTAATTGGTATTATTTTCGTTAAATAACCCTTAAAATTATTAAGCAAATTCATTGCTTTGTAAGCAAGGTTACAACACGCTTTCCAAGTCTTGATGAACTCGTGAAGTACTTAATTATTTTAGTTTCTCTGTTTCCTTCTATTTCTTCTTAATTTGAAGCTCTAGGTCTTATTGTGAGATAATCTAACATGCGGCGTACGTCAGTAAGTGAATGATGATGATAGATTATAAATATTCGCCATACCCGTGCACCGCACGGGACTATATTGTTTTATGGCATTTGTAAATCGCAATTTTGTATTTTTGCTTCATTGTCCAATATTTATTTTGATTATTTCGTGGGAATAATACTAATTATGTGTGTGCTTCTTAAAATAATCTAAACTATACGTAATCTCATTTTAATATGTACTACGCATTCATTAATCTCGTTTTGTTATATATGAAACTTTGACTTGCTATTACAGGTCATAGTGACTTGTTGTAACTTTCTAGAATTTTATTACGCGTGAAAGCCAAAATAACAATTTTTTTGTCATAGCTTCTATAAGACTAATGAAAAACAAATGGAAGATGAATTTTCGGTAAATTTAATTTTTTTTAATGGCCGAAAATGAACACGAAAAGTAAATCAGAAGAAGAAGAGTTAGAGAAAGAGTTGAATAAAGGAGGTTCAATAGGTAGTCGGTCACTCATAGCAAAACGAGCTTAATGAAGACATAATTCGTATTAAAATGAGATTATGCATAGTTTGTATTAATTTAAGAAGCACACGCATAGTTGGTATTATTCTCATGAAATAACCCTTTTTTTTAACTTTTATTCGTGAACGTAATCATCTTAAATTATGGTTTTGATCTTTCTTAGTTTTTCTCTCGCGTCTTTAGTTGAGATTTTCAAATCTCGGCTTCTTTTCTTCCATGGTTTTCTATTGTTACGACTGCATCTTTTACTACCACTTCAGACCTATAACATAATTAAGGTGTGTTAGTTTTGTTCTTAAAATATAAGCAATGTATTACGAAGTGCTTGTAGTTGATGCACATAATTGGTGTGTTTACCGCGAGCTCTAATTATGTTTGGTGGTACACTAAAATTCATATTAAGGTTGTAGGTTTAATCGGGTCGCTTTGACTGTACACTTGGGTGACATATTAAGGTTCATGCTCTATAATAATTTTTGTATCCATTGTTGTAGATGATAATCTTCTATATATTAAATGAAAATCAAACACATGTGTCATGGGGTGGCACAATGATGATCCCCCATTTTCCATTTTAAAATAAGTCCCTTTTTTTTATATAATTTTTGTATCCATTGTTGTAGATAATAATCTTCTATATTTAAATGTGGCACAATGATGATCCCCCATTTTCCATTTTGAAATAAGTCCTTTTTTTTAAACAATTTTGTAAAGTGAACGCAATGGTGTATGCATACAAACTAGTACCACCAATTGCTCCAAAAATAACAGCAGCGGGAATCGAACCCACGCCCTATAACATAAATCCCACAAACCCAAACCACTGGGTCAAGACATTAGACACCAAATTAATTGTGGAAAAAACATACACTAACCTTTTCACATACCGAGGATGGTGTATAGATTTATTATCAAAAGAAAAGAAATATACAGTTCACGAAGCATTCCCCTTAATTGTTCTCCATAATTGATCTTCTCAATCTACTAAACAATCTTTTATTGCTCTTCTTCTTCGGTTCACGAAGCAGTAACTTGATGGGTTTCCTTCTCGAAAATGCATTACCACCTTAATTGCTCTTTTTAATTGCTCTTTTTAATTGCTCAAAAACATTCCCCCAACAAAAATTTGTTCCATTTTCCCGTAAATCTACTTCCCCTCTGTGGATATGACATAAGTCCACCCCTACGCGGCCACGCGCGGGTTTGGGTAGGCGAATGAATCTCGTTGTAAGATTGTTCTCGAGTCAAAATTTAAATCGAAATAGGAGTCGCCACCGAACTTTGTGGGAGTTCGGACCCGTTCGAACTCACTCTATACTTAGGCGTATCGTGTACAAAGTACGGCCCGCTTTAGTATAACAGCTTATGGGGGTTCGTCCTTTGCATAACGATACCGATGCCGAGTTATCGGGTATCGTGTATCGAATGACTCTCACTCGCCAACTGTTGTGTGCTAAATTTAGACCGTTTTTCCCCTCATTTAGACCCGTTTTCCCCTCGTTTTGCGAGTATAGAGTGCGATTATCGCCGTATTTTGTGTACTTCTCGCATTAACGTCCCTCTTGTGCGTTTTACGTGTTTTTGGTAGTTTTCCATCGATTTTGATAGGATTTTGCATCGAAATCACGATCGAGCTTCCACGAGCACAAGAGAAGGGAATACCGTCCTAAGAGTAAAGCACACAATTTAAAGTTTAAAGCCATCCAATCAATCAACGAAGAATGAGACAAGAAGCGAGGCCAGTGAAATGACCGGGCGAAATTTCACCCGGTGAGACACCACCGGGCGAAATTTCACCGACGGTAAAAACGCCTCCCCGAAGATTTTCCGAGACTCACCACCGGGCGAAACTGACCGGGCAAAATTTCGCCCCCCGGGTGAAATTTCGCCCGATGGGAAGAAGTGCCAAAAACGCAAAAAAGGAAGAAAATCCGACCGGGTGAAATTTCACCCGGTGGGAATTACTGTCAAGACCGCAGGGCAAAGTTTCACCCTATGAAGATGTTGAGAGAGATTGTCTCACTAATGAAGCAAGAGTTGGATTTGGGCTTTAGATTAAGTACCCATTAAGAGGATTACTATATATATGTAACCCTAGATTGTTGCCCAAGCAAGTAGTAGTAGGCACCACCCATTAGTGTAGCATCCATCATTAGATTAGTATTCATCTAGTATCCTCCATTAGGGTAGTGTAGTATCACCACTATTAGTAATAATCTAGTAGTAATTCTCTAGAAATCTAGTAGTTTACATAGTAATTAGTAGTAGATCTACTTAGTTTCCATCATCAATTCTCTAGATTTCAAGTTTGTAAGGAGATTATTCAAGTTTTATTGAAGATTTGTGGGTTTATTGAAGGATTAGTGACAAGTTCTTCAATCTCTCCATCAAAGCTTCAACCTTTATCCATGCAAACTTCTTATTTCTTGTAGATCTTCATAGTTGGTACATTTCTTTCCACTCTCTTATCTCTAGTTTAGATTTAATTTAGTTTTCTCATCATTATCTAGCTTAGATTCTCTTAGTGTAGTTAGTTTCTTTAGATCTTGTTCATGTTGTTCTAGATTATTCTCTAGATTAATTTGGTAGTTTCATAGTTTAGTGGGTAATTGTTAAATTGTAGTTTTCTCATCATATTGTTGTTAGTTTCCTTAGATCTAGCCAATATGCATGCTTTAGATAGTTTCTCCATATTTAATGTTTTGTTTTCTTTCATCATGATTAGTGAGTAGATTTCTTGTTGGGGGGTTTAGGGATGAAGACTTGGATTATTTGAATTTAGGGGTATTGGTGGGTTGCTTGCATGTTGGTTTACCTTGCTTGTGATTGTTGTGTCATTGTTGTTTTAGTCCGGCCAACTAGACCGACCTTGACTCATTTCTATCAATATGGGGAAACTCGGGGTAGAAATTACCAAAACAAGAGACTTACCCTTCTTCGCCGCGAAAACGGGTTTTTAGGTGGATTGGGTGAAGAAACCGAAAGGTGGCATTCTCCCTTTATCAACTTTGCAACAAAAACTCGATCCCGACCTTCTTACATTCCATGTTCCGAATCCCGACTTCTCCCCAACGCCTTTCCCTAGATTAATTACCCTTAGCTATTCTCGTAGTGATTCCTCTAGCATAGACTCGACCATAGACTTGACCATAGACTCGACCCTTAGAAACCCCCCCCCCCATCTAGACATCAAACACATCGCTTTAAACTCGTCAATTCCTCCGTTCCCTGTGGACCGACCTTGACTTACCACGAATACTTGTTTGGTTTTTTGTGTCATCTCGAGTCTTATAAATATCATTTTTTATCCCCCGTCTTTCGTTAATGACCGATCCGATTGGGAGGCGATCAAAAAGTGCCGCCGTTGCCGGGGAACGGCGAGTAATTGTATTGCTTTTAGTTGTTGTGTTCGATTCTTTTCCCTAGTGCCGCAAGGTGCTAGGAGTCTTATCGTTTAAATTGAGTTTTATACCCAGGAACACGTCATCGCCCTTGTGGTTCGATCCGGAGCCGGAAAGGACTTTTAGAGCATTACGTTTTCGGGGAAATAACTCAACTACTATTATTCCACATCCTTCACTACCACCTTCTAACCTTAATCCCATCCTACCACATTCACCTTCTACACCTCCTATATCACATAATCTCACTCCAAATAACCCTTCCATACCTTCCACTTCACAAAATTCACCACCATCACCACCATCACCGAAAACTCCACCACAAAATCAAAATCCATCCCCTCCAAATCATCCAAATTCAAATCCACTATCACCACCAATACATCAAATGGCAACCCTAGGCTCTCATTCCCAACTCACACATGAAGAAACACCTTCTTCCGTCGATTTCGGAGAGATTCCAAAGAACTATGAATTAAAAGCTTCTTTGACAAATGCGGTTCAACAAGATACTTTTCACGGTTTTTCTCAAGAAGATGCTCAAGAGCACATTGCTTCATTTAAAGAAAAATTAGTAGGAGCCCGTCTCAATAGATTAACTTCATGTCAATTGCATCGTTTATTATTTCCGAAGACCTTGAGAGATGGAGCTCGTAGATGGCTTCAAGGCCATCCCGCTAATACTTTTACAACATGGGCTCAATTATCTAATGCCTTCTTAGAGAAATATTTCCTGCCGTCAAAGACTAACCAATATCGCATGGAGATACAAACATTTAAACAAGATGAATTTGAAAGCCTAAGTGAGGCTTGGGAAAGATTTAGAGATTTGTTGCACAAATGTTCACACCATGGCATACCCGATTGGCTAACCACAAACATTTTACAACACCCTTTCATCGAGAACCAAAGAAAACCTCAATTCGGCCGCCGGAGGAGACTTTTCTTCTCTTACCAATGAGGCATCTAAAAGTCTTATTGAGAATATGGCAAGAAGTGATTCAAGAATGGGTCAATCTAGGGATTCTAGAAAGAAAGTTGAAGTGAACTCATCTACGAGTTCTAATGAATTGAAGCTTCAAGTGGAACTTAAAGAATTAAAAAAGAGAATGGATGCCATGAGTTTAAGGCCTACTCCTAGAGGTATGTACCAAGTTCAAGGGAGTGTTCCACCAAGGCAACCATCTCCTCCAAAGCAATTAACATGGGAAGTTCAATGTTATCATTGTGGCAATTATGACCATGATTCTAGCTCTTGCATTCTTAATGAAGAAGTTTATGTTGAAGAGCCAAATGAAGTCCAAGCTATACAAGCATATGGGCAAAGACCCCAATTTGATCCCTTTTCAAATACTTACAATGCCGGCACAAGATTTCATCCTAATTTTTCTTATGGCAATCAAAATGTCCAAAATCCGATGCCACGTGCCCAAGGGAGTCAATTGAGGTCATTCAATCAAAGTCAACAAAGGCTCTTTAACCAAGGTCCCCCAAGGATGCCCCCATTTATGCCTCCTCATCAAAGGAGTAACTTCAATCAACAAAGTAACAACTTCCATGTTCCTAACAATTACAACAATTACCAAAATCAACATGGTAATCATTTTAATCATGGATACAATCAAGGGTTCCAAGGTAATTTTCAAGGAAACCAAGGTTACAATCAACCACCATTTAATCAACCCTCTCAATCTTATGGCCAACCAAACAATTCTCAAATTGGTCAAGGAGCAGTCCCATGGGGAAATTATAATGAATTGCAAAGAACCGTTGGGCAACTATGGAATGAACATCAAGACACCAAGGCAAGGCTAAAGGTTTGGAAATCTCAAGAAGCAACAAAAGCCTTAGCCGCCTCAATTCATCCACCCCATGGTTTGCCCGGACAACCCCAAAACCCAAGAGACTCTTCGCACCAAGCAAATGCCGTTATTTTGAGAGGTGGCAAAGAACTTGAGGACCCATATAAGAATTTGAACTTGAACACCAAAAGCACTCCATCCAAAGTCAATCAACCAAGTGCACCACAAGAATCATCTCCCACTTCCCCCAAACAAAACCGGGGAATACAAGCGGAGTTCGATATCCTTCAAAATGCGGAGAATGAACAAAGAGAACAAAGAAAGAAGAAAGAGCAAATGGAAGCGGAAGAAGCAAAAAGAAAAGAGGCGGAACGATTAGCCAAAGAAGAAGAAGAGTCCAATGTTCCACCGCCTCCCACCTTTGTCCCTCCATTGCCTTTTCCCGAACGAGCTAAGCCACGCAAGGAGAATGCTCAATTTAGCCGTTTCGTGGATATGTTGAAAAAGGTAGAGGTAACTTTACCTTTCGCCGAGGTAATTTCTCAAATGCCCCTCTATTCTAAGTTTTTGAAAGATGTCTTGACTAAAAAGAGAACGATAGAGGATAAAGAATGTATTTCTCTCACAGAACAATGTAGTGCCATTCTTATGAACCAAATACCAAAGAAACTAGAGGATCCCGATAGTTTTTTCATCCCTTGTCGGGTTGGAAATGTTGTTGTTAATCAAGCTTTATGTGACCTAGGGGCTAGTGTTAGTTTGTTACCTTATTCTATTGCCAAGAGACTTAGTGTGGGGGAGTTGAGACCCACTAGCATGTCAATTCAACTTGCGGATAGGTCCGTCAAGTACCCACTTGGGATACTTGAGGATGTACCCGTTCAAGTTGGTACGTAGATTCTTCATCCCCTCCGACTTTGTTGTCATGGATATGCCCGAAGACACTATTACCCCCATTATTTTAGGTCGACCTTTTATGGCTACCGGAGGTGCTATAGTTGATGTTAAGAATGGAAAGTTATCTTTTAACATAGGGAACAAATCGGTAGAATTTTCCCTTTCTCAAGCTCTTAAACAACCAATGATTGAACAAATGAATTCCATTGAAGTTATTGACAGTTTGGTTGAGTATAGCTTGATAGATGATGATAAGCAAGAAGATGAACCATTTGACTCTCCACCCCTTGAAGATGAATGTTTGCATGATGAAAAGGTAGAACCACTACCGGTGGGTAAGAGTATGGTATCTTCTCCTCCTAATCTTGAACTTAAACCACTCCCCTTTTCCCTCGAATATGCTTTTCTTGAAGGAACTAATTATCCCGTTATCGTCAATGCTACCCTTGATGGACCTCAATTAGAAAAACTTTTGAGCGTTTTGAGAAAGCACAAAAAGACCATCGGGTATAGCATTGCCGACCTCCAAGGCATAAGTCCAAACGTTTGTATGCATAGGATCATCCTTGATGATGACCACCGTCCTTCGGTTGAGGGTCAACGTAGGTTGAACCCCACCATGAAAGAGGTTGTCATGAAGGAAGTCCTCAAGTTGTATGAGGCTAACATTATATACCTAATAACCGGAAGTAAATGGGTTAGCCCCATCCAAGTTGTGCCGAAAAAAGGAGGAATGACGGTTGTAAAAGGAGAAAAGGGTGAGTCAATTTCTACTAGGACTATTACCGGTTGGCGCATGTGTATAGAGTATCGTAAATTGAACACGGCCACCATAAAAGACCATTTCCCCCTTCCTTTTATTGATCAAATGCTTGAAAGATTGGCGCATCATTCTTATTTTTGTTTCCTTGATGGTCATTCCGGATTTCTTCAAATTCTCATTCATCCCGATGACCAAGAGAAAACCACCTTTACATGTCCCTATGGCACCTATGCTTATAGAAGGACGTCATTTGGACTATGCAATGCGCCGGGAACGTTTCAAAGATGTATGATGGCTATTTTTTCCGACTTTATTGAAAAATCCATGGAAGTTTTTATGGATGACTTTAGTGTCCATGGTACATCTTTTGATTCTTGTCTTGAAATTCTTGATCAAGTGTTAGCTCGATGTGAAGAGTATAGACTTGTTTTAAATTGGGAAAAGTGTCATTTTATGGTTGAACAAGGTGTTGTCTTAGGTCATATTGTTTCTAATAGAGGAGTCGAAGTCGATAAAGCGAAAGTCTCCGTGATTGAGAACTTGCCACCACCTACAAATGTCAAAGGGGTGAGGAGTTTTCTAGGTCACGCCGGTTTTTATAGACGATTTATTAAAGACTTTTCCAAAATTGCTAAACCTTTGACTTCTTTGCTTATAAAAGATGCACCTTTTGTTTTCGATGACTCGTGTCTTGAGGCCTTTTGCAGGATAAAGACCGCTCTCACTACCACTCCGATTATCAAAGCTCCCGAATGGAATCTTCCATTTGAGATCATGTGCGATGCTTCCGATTTCGCCGTAGGTGCCGTTCTAGGTCAACGAGTTGATAAGAAGCTACATGTGATATATTACGCAAGCACGACATTAGAAGAAGTCCAATCGAGGTACACCACAACCGAGAAAGAGATGCTTACCGTTGTCTATGCCATGGAGAAATTCCGAAATTATGTTACCGGTTCCAAAGTCATAATTCACACCGATCATGCGGCGATTCGTTACATCATGTCCAAAAAGGAGACCAAGTCCCGACTCTTTCGGTGGGTCCTTCTTTTGCAAGAATTCGATATTGAGATTAAAGACAAAGCCGGATCGGAGAACTTGGTAGCGGATCATCTTAGTAGGCTAACAGTTAGTAAAAAGAACAATGAAGAAGATGGTATCCCCATCAATGAAGCTATGAGAGATGAGGCCTTGATGGCCATTGATACTATTACACCTTGGTATGCCGATATCGTCAATTTCCTAGTATCTCATTTTATTCCGGACGATTATTCCAAGCAAGAGAGGAAGAAACTACGTTATGAAGCCCGACGCTATTATTAGGACGAACCATATTTGTTTCGCCGTTGTGTAGATGGAATTTACCGACGATGTGTCACGGCCGATGAAGGATATAATATAGTGAAGCACCTTCACTCGACATCTTATGGTGGACACTTGGCCAACCAAAAGACAATTGCCAAGGTTCTCCAAAGCGGGTTTTGGTGGCCTTCCATGTTTAAGGACATCCGAGCTTTCATTCTCACGTGCGATGCTTATCAAAGAAGTGGGAATATTACAAGAAGAAATGAGATGCCCCTTCAACCCATCTTAGAGATTGAATTGTTCGATGTTTGGGGAATTGATTTCATGGGTCCGTTCACATCCTCTTTTGGTAACAAGTATATTCTAGTAGCGGTTGATTATGTCTCAAAATGGATCGAGGCCGTAGCTTCCCCCACCAATGACTCCAAGGTTGTAATTAAGCTTTTCAAGAATGTAATTTTCCCGAGATTCGGTATGCCTAGAGCCATAATTAGCGATGGAGGCTCTCAGTTTAGGAAGGATACCTTTGAACACCTACTTAGGAAATATGGTATCACTCACAAGATGTCCCTAGCCTACCACCCTCAATCAAATGGGCAAGCCGAGATCTCCAACCGTCAAATCAAGGGAATTTTAGAGAAACTTGTAAATACACACCGAAAGGATTGGTCATTGAAGTTAAATGACGCCCTTTGGGCATTAAGGACGGCTTACAAAGCGCCGATTGGAACCACTCCTTATCGTTTTGTGTATGGTAAAGCTTGTCATTTACCGGTGGAATTAGAACACAAAGCCGAATGGGCAATCAAAGAGTTAACTTCGGTGAGAGTGTTGTAGGAGATAACCGCCTTCTCCAACTACAAGAATTGGAAGAATTAAGACTAGAAGCCTACGAAAACTCGAAGATTTAAAAGGAACAAACTCGCCAATGGCACGATTCTCGGATACTTCGTAAGGACTTCTCCGTTGGTGATAAGGTATAACTCTTCAACTCTCGCTTTAAGCTTTTCCCTGGTAAATTGAAATCAAAATGGTCGGGTCCATTCGAAGTGACCAAGGTGCAACCATATGGATCAATAGAGATATCAAGCCCGGAGACCGGGAAGTTTATGGTTAATGGACAACGTTTGAATATTTATCACCCCGGTCACGTTCATGAGACCTTTTCTACCATGAAGTTTGGTGAGCTCCCATTGGGAAGCGATGTCTAACCCCCTCTCGAAATTGAAGTAGGTTTGGTGGTATACTCAACAATGTATATTTATCACCTTGTACATATGTATTATATTTCTGTGTTGTTAGTTGATAGCTTGAGAAGAATGGTTGAACTTGGATTACGCCATGGAGCACTTAATTTGGATGAAGACCACGCTTTTTGGAGAAGTTATGGAGCACTTAATTTGGATGAAGACCACGCTTTTTGGAGAAATTATGGAGCTAAATTGAAGACCACAAGCATGTTTGTGGTAGATATTGATTACGTAATGTGAGTCGAGTCATTATTTGAATCTTCAGGTGACTATTGGAATAGCCATGAAATGGCAAGGCGGAAAAACGAAGGATCAAGACCGCCGGGCAAAATTTCGCCCGGTGAGACCTGACCGGGCAAAACTTCGCCCTACGGAAAAATTGCCGAAATCGAAGAAGATACCACCGGGCGAAATTTCGCCCGGTGAGATTTTGACCGGGTGAAATTTCACCCGGTGGGAAAAATGCCAGAAAACAATTTTCACGACGAAAAGTCCGTCGGATAAAATTTCACCCGGTGGTGCTTGACCGGGTGAAATTTCACCCGGCGGCATGGGCTTGGCCATTTCACCTATAACATACCTTCTCACTACAATTTCAATTCCCTCCTCCATATTTACCACATATAACATTCCCTCCAAAAATTTTTACACCAAATTTTTACCACCAACTTTAAAACTTTCACTTTCCCTCCCAACCACCCTTATTTATATCACCCTTTTTACCTCACAATTCACTCCAAATTTTCACCCATCATAAACTCATTAAACCACTTTCCATACCCATTCATATTCAAACCTCTAATCCATTTCCACTTGGTGATTATATTCTTGGGTTTTTGAAGAGGGAAGAAGCTAAAGTTTCGGGATTTTTCTTGCAATTATCATTATTATTATGGAGACAAGAGCCCAACGAGCCACGCGAAAACAAGGTATGGCTTCGACTTCTAAACCTCCTAAATGTTCATCTTCTAGTAAGTCTTCGAAGCCTAAACTAACACCTTGTCCTAATACACCTTTGGCTCAAACCTTCTTGAAAAAGCTTTTCAAAGTACAAGGTGGCCTTGTCCATTCACAACGAAAACTTTAGGAATTAAGAACGATATTAAAGAGTTATCGTCTAGGATTGGTACTAGTAAGCTACTTAATTTTGTGCCTTGCACAAATAAAGACTTGACTTGTGAATTTTTAGGTAACTTTACCATCGATAACCCGACCACACCAAGAGAGTTCAAATTTAAACTCTTCGGTAGAAATCACTGTTTAAATATTTCCGACTTTGACCTAGCTCTAGGTTTACCTCATCGGGTACCGGACTAAGTGAACCCCTAAGTGATTCGCAAAGCAGTGCGATTAGAAGAGACTTGTGGAGGCGCATAGCGCCGGGTCAACGTGATTTCGAACCAAATTCTAGCTTTACCGCAGAAATCCGTAACCCTGCCATCCGTTATTTTGCTGAAATCCTTTCCCACTGTCTTTTGCTATCTACCGATAATATTATTAACCTCAATGTGTGTGTCTTGCAATTAATTTGCGACTCTTTGCTCGGTAAACCTTACCCTCTTGACCTACCTATTGTCGTGGCGTTACACTTTCATCAAATTATAATTGACCAACGCCCTTCTGTCGACTGTGGTGGTCTTGTAACTTTAATAGCAAGAAATTTGGGTTATGCACGCAACCGACCATCTCAAACCACATGACCCCCGTGTCTGGCTTGACGAGGCCTACTTTCCTTCTTGGATTATTCATGTGCCTGACCACCGCCTCGTCTCTCTTGGCCACGGCCGTGCCTTAATTGTCCCCAACAAAAACCTAACCAATATTTACAACCACCGTAATTGGGACCTACCTCCAGGTCCCTGTGAATTCTGACTGACCAAATCGGGGGAAATAGGAGTTTGGGAGTATGCCGGTGAGGGAACTCCGACGGCTTCCTATGCGTCAAATGACTATTCAACCTAGATACCCCTACAAGAGTCGGTAGATAATATGGTTTGTGTTTGTTGTGGGTATTTGTGTGGTTTGTGTCGGTGAGTCTTCAATCTTTTACAATTGTATATCTTTGAAATGATATTGTTTCTTATTCCTTGTCCCATCATTATAATCGTTGTGATTGTTTTATCTCGAACAAAAATTGCAAGTTGTCCCATTATCCCATTGTCCCATTGGTATTTTTACGGCCGTAGTGGCCTTGGTTTTGCTCCCGGTCTTTAGGGGATGTGATTACGCCATTGACCTTTTTGAAAAATCCAAATTTTAATCAAGCTTTCTCAATTTTTCTTAATCCGGGCTAGGTGACGTGACTACACCTATGCCCAATTTTTCACTCTTTCGTTTTTATTTCTTTTCTTCTCTTTTAATTTCTTTTCCAACTTCTTAGCCACTTGGCTAGGGTCTAGGTGATGTGATTGCACCTAGGCCCGCCACTATTTTATCGCTTTCTTCATTTTTCATTTTCTTTTCTTTTCTCAAATTTTTTTTGAAAAACCCAAAAACATTTGAAAAATCTTAAAAATCCAAAAAGATTTTTCTTTTTCGTCTTTTTCGTTCTTCCCCTACTTGTCCATTGAGGACAATGCACGGTTTTAGTGTGGGGGATGATTCTACTATCTTTTATTTTGCAAAAATCTTTTCAAAATCCATAAAAATTTGAAAAATTCGAAAAATCAAAAACATTTTTCTCCTTTCTTTTCCTTTTCCCTTCTCGTTCTCGTTATGTTTTCGTGTCCCGTGTACGGTCTTGTTCTCCACTCTTACAGGTAACCACCACCTTGAAGCGCGAATCGAAGAGATTATGAAAGCATCCGCTTGGTAACTTACTTCCTTCTTTCTTTAATTTTGTAGAGGAGTTAGGTTGTTGCTATTGGAGGCTCTCGAAGTTGAGCATTTTGGGTGTTGTGGTTGATTGTGTGCTTGAATGTTGATGGAGTATGGAGTACATGACCTTACTTGTGTTTTCTTTTAATTTTCCTTTTTCTTTTTCGTGTGTTCTTTTTGCTTTTGCATAGAGTGTCTAGGACTAAATGTTTTCGAAAACCCGATTACAAACTTATTACAAGAGTTTACATTCCATTGTAGATAACCCATTGTAGATTTTGGACCTTAATCTAGTAGAATGACTCTTAATCAATGAATTTGGTGATCCTTTAGCTTGAGTCCACCTTTTCTACTAAAGGTTTACTTCGGGGTTTGCATTTGACCACCTTGACCACCCATGGAGGAGTTAGGCCTTGGTTCCCGCATCCCGTTTTCTAGGTGACCTTGCTCGAACGACCATTGCACCTTTAGTCTAAATTCTTTCCACTTTTTGTGGGTTATCCGGGAATGACGTGTGTTCTCGTTTACCTAATTTCCTCCACCTATACATCTCCACAATAAGTTTACACAAAAATAACCTCCAAGCTTGGTTATGAATCACATCAAAATCAAAAAGCCAAAAAAAAGGGGCAAACCAAAGCAAGAGAAAAGGACACAAAAATATGATAGACAAGGAGAGAAAAGGAGCTTCAAATGAGAAATCATATCATCAAAAATGTCTCCTAAAAAAAAGCCCTTTGATCGATTCGTCGCCGTGAAGTGGCAACTAGAGGACCGAGTCCCGAGGTAGGAAGATAGCGGTGATTAGTCGATCCACCCCAACAATTGTAAACACCCCACCTTTTCTATTTGGGCTAATTTATGAAATTCGAGTTTGGAACGACCCTCTTGGCTCAGCCAAAGAGAGTGGGACTGCACCCACCTACAGTGTCGAACGAATCCATGGTTCACTTTTTCCACTCCGTTATACGCCCCGTCGTACCCGTTTAGAAGACTGGGAGGACCTAGGCTAAGTTATCAACACTTATATTGCTTAGTTGTCATAGTATTAGGCTTTGGTCCTCATTTACATGGGTCATTTATCTTGGAAGTTTATTATTGTTTTAGGTAAGTAATCGGTGTCTTCCCCGCCGTCTCGATGAGGGATTCGGTATTTTAATTTTGCTTTGGATGCGTCTATTCTTTCGTGTTATGTGTGTTTAGTCGCATCCACCATTTTGAGCAAGCCCCAACTTGCCTTGCATGGAAGTATCTTACCTCACGGGTATTTCGATGTGAGTTGAAGGGACGGAGCGGGCTCGTTAATTGCCCCGTATCGGCTTAGCGTAGTCTAGCTAGTAGTAATAGTATGTAATTTCTTTTTGGGTCTTTGCTCGAGGACGAGCAACGGTTTAGTGTGGGGGAATTGTTGTGTGCTAAATTTAGACCGTTTTTCCCCTCATTTAGACCCGTTTTCCCTCGTTTTGCGAGTATAGAATGCGATTATCGCCATATTTTGTGTACTTCTCGCATTAGCGTCCCTCTTGTGCGTTTTACGTTTTTTTGGTAGTTTTCTATCGATTTTGATAGGATTTTGCACCGAAATCACGACCGAGCTTCCACGAGCACAAGAGAAGGGAATATTGTCCTAAGAGTAAAGCACACAACTTAAAGTTTAAAGTCATCCAATCAATCAACGAAGAATGAGACAAGAAGCGAGGCCAGTGAAATGACCGGGCGAAATTTCACCCGGTGAGACACCATCGGGCGAAATTTCACCCGACGGTAAAAACGCCTACCCGAAGATTTTCCGAGATTCACCACCGGGCGAAACTGACCGGGCAAAATTTCGCCCACCGGGTGAAATTTCGCCCGATGGGAAGAAGTGCCAAAAACGCAAAAAAATGAAGAAAATCCGACCGGGTGAAATTTCACCCGGTGGGAATTACTGTCAAGACCGCAGGGCAAAGTTTCACCCTATGAAGATGTTGAGAGAGATTGTCTCACTAATGAAGCAAAAGTTGGATTTGGGCTTTAGATTAAGTACCCATTAAGAGGATTACTATATATATGTAACCCTAGATTGTTGCCCAAGCAAGTAGTAGTAGGCACCACCCATTAGTGTAGCATCCATCATTAGATTAGTATTCATCTAGTATCCTCCATTAGGGTAGTGTAGTATCACCACTATTAGTAGTAATCTAGTAGTAATTCTCTAGAAATCTAGTAGTTTACATAGTAATTAGTAGTAGATCTACTTAGTTTTCATCATCAATTCTCTAGATTTCAAGTTTGTAAGGAGATTATTCAAGTTTTATTGAAGATTTGTGGGTTTATTGAAGGATTAGTGACAAGTTCTTCATTCTCTCCATCAAAGCTTCAACCTTTATCCATGCAAACTTCTTATTTCTTGTAGATCTTCATAGTTGGTACATTTCTTTCCACTCTCTTATCTCTAGTTTAGATTTAATTTAGTTTTCTCATCATTATCTAGCTTAGATTCTCTTAGTGTAGTTAGTTTCTTTAGATCTTGTTCATGTTGTTCTAGATTATTCTCTAGATTAATTTGGTAGTTTCATAGTTTAGTGGGTAATTGTTAAATTGTAGTTTTCTCATCATATTGTTGTTAGTTTCCTTAGATCTAGCCAATATGCATGCTTTAGATAGATTCTCCATAGTTAATGTTTTGTTTTCTTTCATCATGATTAGTGAGTAGATTTCTTGTTGGGGGGTTTAGGGATGAAGACTTGGATTATTTGAATTTAGGGGTATTGGTGGGTTGCTTGCATGTTGGTTTACCTTGCTTGTGATTGTTGTGTCATTGTTGTTTTAGTCCGGCCAACTAGACCGACCTTGACTCATTTCTATCAATATGGGGAAACTCGGGTAGAAATTACCATAACAAGAGACTGACCCTTCTTCGCCGCGAAAGCGGGTTTTTAGGTGGGTTGGGTGAAGAAACCGAAAGGTGGCATTCTCCCTTTATCAACTTTGCAACAAAAACTCGATCCCGACCTTCTTACATTCCATGTTCCGAATCCCGACTTCTCCCTAACGCCTTTCCCTAGATTAATTACCCTTAGCTATTCTCGTAGTGATTCCTCTAGCATAGACTCGACCATAGACTTGACCATAGACTCGACCCTTAGAAACCCCCCCCCCCTCTAGACATCAAACACATCACTTTAAACTCGTCAATTCCTCTGTTCCCTGTGGACCGACCTCGACTTACCACGAATACTTGTTTGTTTTTGTGTGTCATCTCGAGTCTTATAAATATCGTTTTTGATCCCCCGTCCTTCGTTAACGACCGATCCGATTGGGAGGCGATCACCAACGGTTTCGAGAATTCGAAAACCAAAGGTTTCGAGTAAGGGGTTAAGGTAAGTGCTGGGAAGCCCACGAAGGACACCCAACCTCGCCCGCACTTAGTGGCCTCTACTAAGATATCTTAAAAAATTGATCAAATGAGCTATGTGCAAATCGAACCCTTGACCTCATGTGTGTTACCCTTCTCCTCTCCAACTACACTCTAACATCTTACTGAGTAAAATATCACTACATCACACATAAAGCTATATACCACAGAAAGTATGTAATTAAAGAAATTTGATTGATTACATTGATTACGAAAATCACATGTTTTACATAGAAGATATCACATACAATATTTAATATGGAATGTATGATCAATTTTTTTAAAAAAAAGTATAAACATATTGTATTCCGTTTTAACCAAATAGTTGCATTATTTTTGTTATAGGAGATTGCACTATCCCGTACAATATTTTACATAGAATATAAAATAGTTATGATTATTATTCTATATCTTTCTGATCATATTCGAAAATCATATTCTTAACATCGATATAAAATTTAGTAACTATATAAAAATGGAATATATATTCTGATTGCTCTTACAAAGCCTAATACATAGTAAAAACTTACCAAAAATTCTCTATATACTACTCTATGACAATAACAGTTACTAACATTTTTCTCAAAAATACACTAATTTAAATTGAGAAGTAAAAGAACATTTCACTAATAAATTCCAAAACTATTCATTTTCATTAATGTTAAAGAAATTGACAAAAAAAAAACTTCTTTTTATGAAAATACTTAGATAAATTTTAAGATATGATGTCATTAACCTTGAGAAAAAAAATCAGTTATCTAAAAAATTTATTTTTGAAATGAGCTATTTACTTTAACTTTTACAAAGATATACTCCCCGTCCCAATGAATTCTTTGTCTATTCCATATTGAAGCATCTCAATGAATTCTTTGCGTTTCTATTTTAGGAATGTTTATATATATATAGAGAGGGGATCAGGGAAGTTAGCAACTCTTGGAGAGTTGCTTAGTGTTGATCCCCTCCCTCCATTCATCCTAAGATGGATGGTGGATGGATGGGGTTCAATTATAAAAAAAAAAGGACTGACATGCTGCAGCTATCAGTCATCAACCATCAACCATCACTAATCACTTCATTACTTCCCTCCTCTACTCTCTCTCCCGCCTATTACCCTTCCCATCTCCTTTTCAATTCATTTCCCTAATTCAATTCATCTCTCTAACAAAACCCCATCAAATAAGCTCCATTAATAACTCTGGCCATACTCCGTCAACAACTCCGATCATACTTCGTTTTTAACACAACATGACGGATAATTATACCAAGGTATGTTCATGCATAAACTTTGATCATCTTCATTTTTTTTAGCTTCTTCTTCACATCTTCATCTTCATCTTCGATCATCTTCATCTTCTTCAAGCTTCTTTTTATTTTTCATACCTTTTTTTTAATAAAATTATTCATCTTCATTATCAAAAAAAAAGAACAACTTCATCTTTAAGATGAAGTTTGAAGATGAAGTTGTTCTTTTTTTGTGGGATGAATGGAGCTTGAAGATGAAGATGAAGATGAACAAATCATTTAGTGCGTAATGTTCTTGCAGAATTGCAAAGTCACACTCATTATGCTGTATAGTCACACTCATTATGTTGTAGAATCACGCAGATGTACACTCATTGTAGTCACATATTCAGTTGTATAGTCATACTCATTATGCTGTATAGTCACACTCGCCATGTTGTAGAATCACGCAGCTGTAAAACACCTTGGGATTAAGGTATCATTCGTTGAATCATCTTCATCTTCATGCTTGTTTTATTTTTCATACCTTTTTTTTTCTATTTATAAAATTATTCATCTTCATTATCCAAAAAAAAATGAAGGTTGAATATGGATGAATGGATGTTGAATATTTAATTAATGTTTATATATTTTCATTTTTTTAAAGTCATAGTCGTCCATTCATCCATATTCAACCTTCATTTTTTTGTGGATAATGAAGATGAATAATTTTATATATCCAAAAAAAAGGTATAAAAAATAAAACAAGCATGAAGATGAAGATGATTAAACGCATGATACCCTAATCCCAAGGTATTCTACAGTTGCGTGATTCTACAACATAATGAGTGTGACTATGCAACATAATGAGTGTGACTATACAACTTAAAGTGGATGACTTTTTGTATAGTCACAGAGATTATGTTGTATAGTCACACAGTTGAAGTTGTATAGTCATACTCGTTATGTTGTAGGATCACAGTTATTATGTTGTGGGATCACACCGTTTATGTTGTATAGTCACACAGTTAAAGTTGTATAGTCACACTCATTATGTTGTACAATCATGCAGTTGTACAGTCATTGTAGTCACATATTCATTATGTTGTAGGATCACACCGTTTATGTTGTATAGTCACACAGTTAAAGTTGTATAGTCACATTCATTATGCTGTACAATCACACAGCTGTACAGTCATTGTAGTCACATATTCAGTTGTATAGTCATATTTATTGTGTGATTTAGATTGATTGTGTGTTTTGTCGCAGCGAAATGGTTGGTGGAAAAAAGAATGTTGGTAAAAGGGGCGGTGGGAAGAAGAAGGTCGTGGAAGATACAGCGGCCGACCACGTAATTGGACAACGTATTGTTGCACACGTACCGGAGACCATCGTTAAGCTCTTGTGTGTTTATGTGAGATAAAATGTTTGCTTTAGGATAGACGTGTTATATGTAAACGATGTTTGGTTGGTTAGAATATTTTTATGTTTGACTTACTATATGTAAAGGATGAACTTTGTCTAATGTAAATATATTTCCAATGCTATTTTCTAGTTTCATAATTAATCACGTGAGGTCTATAGCAAAATCACTTATCCTTCCACCTTTAAAACCACGCAGTTGTGCACCCATTGGTTTGTAGCCAAAAGTGGTCGTATTTGTATAGTCACATTCGCCTTGTTGTATAGTCACACTAGCTAAGTTGTATAGTCACACTCATAATATTGTATAACCGGGACAGATTTTGGTTTTTCATTTTGTATAGTCACACTTGCCATGCAGTAGAATCACACTCATTATGTTGTAAAATCACACTCATTATGTTGTAGAATCACACATTTTGTGCGTAATGTCGAACGTCAACATAATGAGTGTGACTATACAGCATAAAAAGTGTGACTATACAACTGAAAGTGTGTGACCTTGCAATTTTGCAAGAACATTACGCACAAAATGAGTTGTTATTTTTTTTAATTAAAATGTTTTGAAAGATGATTTTTACAATGAGTAGAACGCTTTTAATGAGTAGAACGTTTCAGTAATTTTCCGAATTTTTAAATGTGTCTTACAAACATGAAATCAACTATAAAAGAAACCAACATGAATGGAGGTTGAATATTTAATGAATGTTTATTTAATTTTGTATGTGATTAATACTTTCATTTTTTTAGAATGTCGTTAATGAGGAAAGTCACATTCGTCCATTCATCCATATTCAACCTTCATTTTGTTTTGGATAATGAAGATGAATAATTTTATAAATAAAAAAAAAGGTATGAAAAATAAAACAAGCATGAAGATGAAGATGATTCAACGAATGATACCTTAATCCCAAGGTATTCTACAGCTGCGTGATTCTACAACATAGTGAGTGTGACTATACAGCATAATGAGTATGACTATACAGCATAATGAGTATTACTATAAAACTGAATATGTGACTCAATGAGTGTACAACTGCGTGATTCTACAACATAATGAGTGTGACTATACAGCATAATGAGTGTGACTTTGCAATTCTGCAAGAACATTACACACTAAATGACTTGTTCATCTTCATCTTCAAGCTCCATTCATCCCACAAAAAAAGAACAACTTCATCTTCAAACTTCATCTTAAAGATGAAGTTGTTCTCTTCATTTTTTTTAGCTTCTTCTTCATCTTTGATCATCTTCATCTTCTTCAAGCTTCTTTTTATTTTTCATACCTTCTTTTTTTTGGTATTTATAATATTATTCATCTTCATTGTCCAAAAAAAAAGAACAACTTCATCTTTAAGATGAAGTTTGAAGATGAAGTTGTTCTCTTTTTTTTCGGATTAACGAACCTTGAAGATAAAGAAATTCTTCTTTTTTGTTGGATGAATGAAGCTTGAAGATGAAGTTTTTTTTTGTGGGATGAATAAAGCTTGAAGATGAAGATGTTGAAGATGAAGATGAAGATAATGAAAGTTGAAAAATTTGGGGTTAAAATTTATGAAGACAAAATATAGAAATTATGAAGCATGTAGAGAGTGAGTGGTTTGATGAGTAGAAAAAAATTGGTGATAGAAATGAATTAATTTGAATTGGGTTGAGAGAGAGTTGGGTGTGATTGATAGTGTGAGAGAGGCAAAGTTGCTGCTGCTACGCTGCTACTGCTGTTGTTAGGCTATGAGTGATTGAACTTGTTTTTTTTAATACAACACACCATCCATCTAAGCCATCCATCCAAACCAAATCAAGGGCCAACAACACAACTTCCCAACTTCCCCACTTTTCACCAAACTCCCTTGATCCCTTTTCTATATATATATATATATATATATATATGTATATATATATATATATATATATGTATATATATATATATATGTATATATATATATATATATATATATATATATATATATATATGTATATGTATATATGTAATTTGACCTCCTAATGAAGTTGGCTTCACATGTCACTTCATCATTGGACCTTTTCCCTTTTGTGCCAAAAGCAAAGGCAAACAATTAATCGGGACAGAGTGAGTATATACTCACTCGATACCACTAAGATCTTCTTATTTATTCAAATGTGAGGATTATAATTATCATATAGAAAGATTATTTTGGTACGGGAGAGTACAAAATACGGAATATATACTATTAAAATCCATATAAAAAAAGTTTCACAAATTACATAATATAAGTCTTACACTGAGAACGTATCACGGTGTGCTAACCATTAAAAAAAGTTCATTATTATACAATTTTTGATAAATATTTATGTATTTTACGGTATGTTAAAGAGAGAAGTGGGTATCTCGAAATGTGAGATGACATAAACCGAGTATATAAAAAATATAGACAATATTTTCATTAATTACACGTTATTTAATACTCCGTACATTTCAAGTCATTACTCAAATATTTTGATTAGTTTTGCGATTTAAAAATTATTTTCCTATTTCTAAAGTACACCGTCGATAAATAGCAAAAATAAAATAATAAATTTTTTATTTTAAATCTTAAATGAAATATTTTATTCGATAAATATTTTATAAATACCGTGCATTGCACGGGGTTTATACTAGTATAAATCAACCGAAAAAGAAGTTTGATAGAAATAATTGAAACAAAGTAGAATTTCGATAATTAATTAAATGAAAACGTTGTAGCGGAAGACTTAAGTTTTACAAAATTCAAAATGATTTAAAACAACCTCAAACCAATATTCCAAAATATAAATATATGTAAATAGTTAGAGACAAAGTTTAAATAATTAAAATCCTTCCTCGCTCAACAAAACCCGAAACTAGAATGCACTCATGCAGCATATCCAGTGTACCTATCATATGTACCCGAAATCATGAATAGGTACAGGTTTCTGTGGGGGAACGACCCAAAACAAAAGGACGTCAGCAAGCTGAGTAAAAGTATAATATAATGAACTCGTGAAATAATAATAATATAATCACTGCTTTGATACCAGAACACAATATTATAAAACTGTAGTCAAAACCGAAAACCAACCAAAATATATTTTCACCACTTGTGTGCCAAGGTCCTACCCTTGCACGGTCTAGAGGTATCACCTGTGCTTAGTTCGACTTATATAGTGCGCACCTTTCGCATTTGGACAGTCAGTAGGATGAGGCTGCCAAAGGAGAAAGTCTAACTACCTATCAAGTAGGGGCCGCATACCCCACTCAAATATAACTCGGGCCAAGAGTTCAGTTTTGGGACAAAGTCCCAGGAACGTCGTAAACACACTTTAAATCAACTAAACCAACAAAGCTCCCAGAGTCTATTATAACCTTCAACAATTTGACCAAAACAATAGTAATGTGTGACTCATGTCACAAAGTTCCATATCCAAATATTATGATCATTATAAAAATTCATCATTGACAAAATAATTTACAAAACTGTTTCCAAAAATATAATTTAAACCGAACATGCTCTTTACTTAAATGTGAAAAGGTAAAACGTCCTTACCTCTCAAGACGGTCAATCCACGCTAAATTAATCCAAAGATTCTTTCTCCTCGAACCTACAAACTACAAATAATATAAAATGTTCAATAACTAATCCAAGTAATTTATAATGTTACCGTCTTAGCCTGTAATGCATTTATACTCCGTATACTGATTGATATCCTTCCTTAACTACAACCTTACACTCGTATTTAGCTTAAACGTAATAAAAGAACCCAAAACACTCGACTTACTAAGTCCATTACGTACAATTTCTCCATTAATACTCTCAAATGAAGGTGGCATCCAACTTACTCCTTCTCCATGTACTTCGCTCACTCCCTGTACTCACTCACTCCAACGCCACCAACAACAAATATGTCGGAACCAACACCGGCCTACTAGTCAACGACGTCTACACATAATAGACCGTAACACTCCAACTATTCGCCATTAATATCAAGCTATACTCCCTATACATACTAAATAAGTCGTGTCCGTCTTGATATAATCGACTCCGACACAATTCAATTACTAATAACCTCCAAAACGAACATAGAACGACTCGGAAATTACTCGAGACTCGTATCGCAAACGAGCTCAATTACTAATACTTACATAATCATTATTTAATGTCCAGAAAACGTTTTTAACTAAAAGACAAATAAGGTAAGAAACTGATTGGAACTTCAAATATTTTGACATACTTCAATTAATTATAAAGATAAAGAGGGCAATTGGTTAAGAACTTAAAATTTAGATGAAGAGTGATGTAAAAAGTGTTGGTATAGATAAATATCAAGAATCGATATTTACGACAATGGTTGATTGATCGAAAACGGAGGAAAAATCGGCAAAACGGAGTAGTAGTAGCGACATGGTAAACAGGAAGAAAAGAATGGATGAATGGTGGGGTGGGGTGGGATTACGTAGGGTTTAAGTAGTTTTTTTTTGTGTGTGTGTGTTTACCCAAATTCCAAACCCAATACGAAGTCTGTGGACATGACGTAGGTCCACCCCGACGCGGCCACGCGCGGGTTTGGGGAGGCGAATGAATCTCCATATGAAACGGATCGAATTGAAATTTAGGTCGAAGTGGAGTCGCCACCGAATTTTGTGGTTATTCGGAACCATTCGAGCCCACTCTATGTCGTAGTGGTCCGTATACAAAATACGGACCATTTCCGATGTCAGAGTTTATTGGGCTCGTCCCTTTGCATTTGATACCAATACCGACATTATCGGATATTGTGTATTGAATGACTCTCGTGCGCCAACGGTTTCGGGCATCCGGAAACCGAGGTTCTGAGTAAGGGGTGAGGGTACGTGTTGGGAAGCCCACAAAGGACACCCAACCCCGCCCGCACATTAGCGGCCTCTACTAAGAATTCGAATGACTTTCCAATACTCGCATTAGTTAAACGGGAAAATGATATGCAAAGATTATTTTCCCTAAACATGTGAATGAAATTGAAAAGAGGGTTTCTATGTCAATTTAATGCAACTAATTCTAACGTCGAAGTTAAATTTAGCATGTGAGTTCATTTTAGTACAATAAAATAAACAAAAATAAATTGACAAGAAAATAACAAACTTGTTAGTAACGGTATAACGATAATAACAGTTTGCGAATAATGTAGTATGATGCATGGTTTTGAAAATAATAGTAGGTCACGTGATGGATTAACACGTGTTGACCGAGGTCAAGGAAAAAAATATATCGAGATCTAAAAAAAATGTTTTGTCTAAAAAAATGATGTTCGAAGAATAATAATAAAAAAGAGCGAAATTGTTTTCTTCGGAAAATTGATGATTTTATTAAATCGCGTACAAATATTGCGTAATTTGCACTCGACTTAATATTTTCGATATTCGTCGTATTCAATATTCGATTATGAAATCAATATTAAATACTTGGAATAATTTATACTCGATTTTAATTGTGATGCTCGTCATATCCCATATTCGATTATGGAATCGATATGGAATACTAAAGTGAAAAAATAAAGAAAATTGATTTGAATCGTTCAAAATAACCAAGACGATATAAATATTCCTCCGCGTTTGTAGTGTCATGATTCGAACGAATTAAATAACATCTACGTTAGCATCAACGAAAAATTGAATTCGCTAAATTGTTTGATTAGATTATTAGACTCGACATCCAATTATGGAATTGGCATCGGATCTAACGTATCGACACTTTGCTTGAATGAAAACTTGATTCCCTCGGCTTTTCCGACATCGAAATAAATCCCTAAGGATTAGGATGTCAGATCCGCGTCAACGGGTTTCGACCCTTATTAAATATAATGCTTATTTTTTGAAAATTAATGTAAATATGCGACTAATGATAATGATGCAAACAAAATAAAAAAAATATTGTTTAAGTTAACTTATCTCAATAATCAAATAATCGGGGTATTGGAACAAGCGACCGTCAACGCTGTGTGCAGTACACGTGTATATTCGTGTTTCCTTATTCCGATACCCCTTTTATTCGACACAAATCGATAAGTATTTTAATGTTTTGTATTAGTTATTATCGATATTATGATGCAATAAAGAAAAAAATAAAAAAAATAAAAAAGTAAAAAAAAGCGAAGAAGATGACGAGAGGAAGAGAAGAAGGAGAGAACGGGGTTTTGACACCCTCATCCTACATGTTCTTGTCTCGGATCGAACTCGTAACCGTGGCTTTAACATAAGAGTCTTCGAGGTTTTATGGAGGTTAAGTTATGGTGGCTCGGGATTGATTCCTAAAACTAGGTTTAGGGTTTTTTTGCTAGTGTAGAATTGCTAGGGTTTGATTAGGGTTGCATGTATAAGATTAGGGTTCTTTTTGAAGTGGTAAAAGTTGTGATTAGGGTTGTAAAGTTGTGTAAAAGATGTGTAATTGTGTGTGCATGGGGTTGCTTATATAGGCATTGCCCATGTACTTTGGTGTCTAGGGTTTTGTGCCCTGACGGACTTGACCTGATGGCCCGTCTGAAGGTGGACTGTTGGTTTTGCTTCTTGAGTTGGACTTTTGATGTTAAGTGGTTGCTTTGATGTGTCTCGGAAACGACTTTGACCAGGGTTGACCCAATCGCTAAAAGTCGGTTTTATTTCCGGTGTCGGTTTTGGCCCAAATTAGCCTTATTTGATTGGAAACGGCCCACTGGACCTGGATTTGAGGTTGATTTGTGAGATTTGTACTCTGTAAGTGTGTTAGCCAGCGATTAATGGATTTGAGCCCGTATCCGAGCGCATAGAAGCATGTTAGCGTCCGATCATCATCGGGTGTTTTTTGGAAACTGCTATAGACACCTGGCAGTCAAAATGCGGGTGTCTACAAAGTCGATTTTTAAATAACGTTTCACTTTTAAAATAGATCAAACCCAATTTAATTTAAGAAAGTCCAAAAAATACTTTAATTTTATAACGATACCGAAAATATTTTTCAACTTAAAACCTGATTAAATAAAATAAACAAGTAATGCCTTATAAATGACTTGAAAAATAACGGGTTGTTACAAATGCATCTTAAATTATGTTGAGGATGAATGTAGCATGCGATGTTCATTTAAAAGCAATAAATGACAAACATCGAAAATAAACAAACTCGGAAATAAATTACAAATTACACGGGCGGAAATACAACCCGGAATTCACAATACTTGTACAAGACAGTAATATAATTTGGTTAGCGATGATAATGGTGATCTAAAAACGAACCCGTATAATCTCTCAAAAAAACCCTAGCCTTCATCTTTCATCTGGGGCTTCCATCGATGATTAATCGATGGTAAGCCCCCAAAAACTGATTAGTTTTCGCTTTCTAGTTTGATAATCAATATGCTATTCAATAAAAGTCTCTCTTTTTATGGGAGTTTCGTCCTTTATTTCAAGGTTTTTGTCCTTTTGTTTAAGGCTTCGGTCCCTTACGTTGTTATGGGGCTTAGTTTTATTCTCATTGACAAGGGTAGTTTGTTGATGGTTCGTCGCACGTCTATTCAATGTCTACAAGTAATTTGTCAACGATCTTTGAGGCCAATAGAAGGTAAGCTTTCTCAAGTTCTGAATCAAACGAAGGATCCCCTCAACATGCTGCAAAAAGATAGCGATACGAGGTCATGCCGAATTGTCAGATCATGTCTTGAGATCCTTAGTTTATAAGAGAAATTACTTTTCTTTGGTTTTTATTGGATTTGCTTGCAATTGTAGGTATACGTTGTCAGTGCCGTTTGGCGTTCTATTAATGAATTATTCTTCTCGCTCAAAAAAAAAAAAAAAAACGAACCCGTAAATAGAAAAACGTAATTAAAACCGTAAACTGACTAAATGGACGAACTACGATCGCTTACACATTGCATTGTGTATTGATTGGAGGACGAAGACTTTAATACGTCTTTAGCGTTAGGGGTGTTCACCGGTCCAACCCGGACCGGACCGGCTTGACCCGCGGACCGGCAACCCAAAAAGTCCAAACCCGTGGACCGGACCGGTTAACAAAGAAACCCGAACCGGACCGGACCGGACCCTCTTAAGACCGGACCGGACCGGACCGGACCGACAAAATACACTAAATCTGATTAATTTTTTTAAGTGTGGACCGGACCGGACCGGACCGCGGACCGGCAACTAAATTTTTGGAGACCCGCGGACCGGACCGTTATGTAGTCGGTCCGGACCGGACCGGACCGTACGGTCCGGGTCGGTCGGGTTTGCCGGTCCGGGTCACTTTTTGAACACCCCTATTTAGCGTACGGGACCGAAGCGTAGTACTAGCTTGATCCCGGGCCTCGGAGTCTTGTCCCGACTTATCATAGCGAAATGAGAATGTCTCGACCCATCCTATATTGGAAACGACTAAAGAGTCGTCAATATAGGACTAGTCTTACGAGACGTTGCTCAGAATCGTAAAGGTAACTTGAAAATAACGGATATAATGTATGGGTTTTGAAAAAGGAAACAAGTGACGACTTAAAGTCATAAAAATGTATTGTCGGGACTTTATGTCACTTTTAGGCTCACGTTGGAGGCCTATGAGGGTCACTCGATCGAGTCATGGAGGGGACTCGAACGAGTGCCCTTTGTGAGGACTCCCTGCCCATTTTTGAGGGGGTCACTCGATCGAGTGCCCTCTGTAACAGGCGAGGGGTTTGCTTCAAAATGACCCATTTCGTAAATTGATGATTCGAATCGAGGAATAATTGAGCTAAATGTAAATATTAAATAATTTACACTTACTTGATTCTTGATAACTCGTTATGCACGACGCTCGGTTATGAAATCGGTATCAAGCATTTTAGAGTACAGTGTTGCTTGTGAAATCGAAGTTAATTGAACTAAGACGAATATCAATTCCCTCCGCGTCATGATGTCATTGTCGGTCCTTACGAACCATATGATGATCGATTCGGCGTCAACAGGTTTCATGCTAATTTAATTGTCGATAATTCTTTAAGGCGTAACATTTGAGTACTAAGTCAACATCGTGCCTTTAGAGCAATATTTTGAAAATGGTATCGATTACGCTCGATAATAAATTACCGCGATCGCATTATACCCTTAAGTGTCTAGGGCGGCTAGCCTCGAAGGGCACCACCTCCAGTACGACTTTTCGGAGGATTATAACGGACTTTGAACGAAATTCGTTATCGAACACACTCGACTTGAAAATTCAATTGTCGTCAGAAACTTAGATCTTTGGCGTTTTGATGTCGTAATTTGGCTTTTAAAGCTTACGACTATCGATTTAGCGTCATTGGATGTCGCTCGAATCAATTTAAAATAGTTTTGTTAAATTAATATACACGGTATTATATATGACGGAATATAAAAAAACGGTAATTAAATGTTAGATTGTTAGTAATGTTAGGAACAATAATTAAAAGTTAGATGCAAAAATGAAATGTTAGTAGTTAGTGAGTGGTACGAGGATTAAATGTTAGTAAACGAGAAATTAAAAGTTAGTGATAGTTAATAATTAGTATGCGAAATTAAAAGAGAATTAGAAATTAGAGAAGATGGGGTTTGTTTACACCCTCAACCAGGGTCGGCCAATGATATTATGATGCCTTGTTCAAAATTTGGATATGAGATCCCCTTTATTTAAAAAAATAAGATAAAACTGAATATGTTTTTTTTAAAACAAAACAAATCATCATTGACACACAAAGTTCTCCGTAGTATTTTTTGATGAATTACAACTAATTGTGCAAGACTAATTCGTGAACTTTGTCCAACTCGCCAAAAACAGAAGTGATAAAATCAGAAATGAAAAATGAATTAGCAGTTGAAGATTGAAGAATCAATTAGGAGTTATATAATGTCAAGAGAAATTATAATGTTTTTTTATTAACAAATAAAATTGAATCAAAGATAGAAAAACACAAATAACGTATACTCATTATTTTTTGGGAAAAGGAATATATTTATGGAATATTAGAATTAATTAGAGATAAAGTCTACAATTTTCAATATTCAATTGATGGTGAATATTGAGAATGAATAGTATGAATATGGAAGGTTTTTTTATATTTTTCATATTTGTTGGGTTAATTGAGTGTCTATGTCCTAAGTATACCGTGTCAGTTAGTTTTTTTTTTCTTCTCAGATCATGTATTATTGGGCCCTCCTTTTCTTGGGCCCCTGTTCCAAGAACTGAATAGTACAACCTACGGGCCGGACCTGCCCTCAACCTACATGTTAATAGTCTCAGAAAATAGGCTCGTAGAGTATCGTCGTAGGCACAGGAACGGTTCGAGCATGTAGGCTGAGTTAGGGTGTGTGTGATTAGGGAGAATATGTTCTCGCTTTTTGGCGAGTTTTGATCCCGGGAATGCTTGTGTGTGTGTGTGTGAAGCTCCTTGTAATGCTAGTGATGTGAAGGAGGATGCAAAATGTGAGGTGAATAAAGTTGTGTAAAAGGTTGTGAAATGATGAGCCAAGGGAGGTATTTATAGATTCTACCTCCCAGCTAGGGGTCACTGGATCGAGTGGCGATATGTGCACTCGATAGAGTGGTCTCAGAAAAAGGTGTCGGGTCGATTTTTGTGGGTGCACTTGATCGAGTGGCCCTTAGGCACTCGGTCGAGTGGGTCTAACCGGGTGGAACTTTTTTAGGAAAGTTAGGATTTTGTTTAACCCACTGATTTTGTTGTTTTGTCTTTGTTCATTTATGTATTTGAACGTAGCGTGAGGCGGGTTACGTCCCGAGTTTTTACTTTGACCGGGTTTTGACTCGGTCACAAAAGACGGTTTAGACTTAAATTAGCTTTATTTTATTGGAAACGACCCACTGTGTAACACCCGCAAATTTCCTAGCTCTGTTATCTGTTCCGTCACGATTATATCGTAACTCTGTAATATTTTGTCTATTACAATTTTTCCATTTCAAGGTCTCTTTCATTATCGAGCCTAAAATTATTTATTTTCGTAAAAGGATTTTAATTATTTCTATTTTTATTCGAAAACTCATTTAATTCTTTTCATCGCAAGAATATTTAATTATTTTTGAAGGATCGTATTTTCTATGAACAATAGTTTTAAAATCGAGTTTGAACTATTTATTTTTCTAAAAATTGCTCGATTATATTTAAAATTGGTTTCTAGCTCAAATTTTTTTTTTTTTTGAAAAATGGCTGTTTAATTATTTTACTACGTGATTTCATAAATAATTATTTTTTTACGCGTTTTAATCCGATTTCTTCGTAAACGCTTATATTATTTTACGAACCACCTTTTATTAACCCTACATATTATTATTATCCTATCTATTTTAAATCTTATCTCGTATTTGTTTTAATCGAAAACTTATCAAATCGATTCGTGCTTGTTCTTTTCATCTCAACCATCTCGTCTCCTAGTTGAGTTAAGAGTCCTTGTAGCTCAATTATTCCTATCTTTTAGCTTTCTAATATCTCTTTATATTCTCTTTCATTCTAGTCTATTTTTATTCACAACACAAGTTTTCTTTTCTCCTCTATTTCACATTGACTTTCTTCTTTTTGTTCATCAATCTGATCCTAATTCGTCTCTAATTCTTTCCGATCTCGAGGGTAATTTTAATTACTCTTATTCGTTTTTCATCTCGTTTTCTCCTTTCTATTCACTTATAATGTGGTTTTAATACCATATGTTTATTTATTTCGTAGGCTATCGTTCTAGATCCGACGAAGACGATTATTTAATTGATTCGGATTTCGGTTAAGGTAACATTGACACGTTACTCGGTATTATGTGATGTTATTGTTGTAGTTGCATGTATAGAAATTAGTTTTTTTGTTAGACAATATATGTATGTCTCATTTTTTAATAACATAAACTTTAAAATCATAAATTTTCACATGTTTCGTTATTTTAAATCGTTTTCACGAGATTTGCGAATAAGTCTTTCTTTTAATTATAAAAAAGTATTATAAGGCCGAGACTAAAACATACCCCAAATAATTTTATTTTATAATTTTCGTGATTTTAAAAGTATGAATTATCAAATTGAAAGTTTTATTGTTTTTGATAAAGTTACAGCATGTTTCATAATCTGATAGCGTTTTTGTGCGATTTAATAATCTATTTTGAAGACTTTATTTACGAAAACTTTGAAAACAGACTACAATTTATTTTAAGTCTAATTTATTCCTATTTAATTTCGTAAAATAATTCCAAGCGGTTTGATCACAATAAATTGTTTATGAACAGGTGTCAAATTAATCCGCGAATCTGTCAGTTATGATAAGATCTGATTTGAAACATATGTTAAACTTTTTATTTAATCTTGTTAATTTACGTACATAAATTATGAAGAGTCTAGATAATGTTTCCAATTGAATTTTATTTAAAATCAATTTTTAAACGTGTTTTATTAAAGAAATATGATCAGGTGTCTAATTCTGACAGTTTGTAGCCATACGAATAAAAACCCATGTTTTATTTGGAATTTAGATTTTCTCCTGAAATAAAATTTGTAACTAAGTTTCTAAAGTTTTCAACCCCACTGATCTTACGTTGTTTTGATTTTTAATGATTTAATTACGAATTTTATAGTAAGACAGTGCAATTCTGGAAAATCGGTCAATTTGTTATTTAAATACTCTTAATTACTTAAACTTCAATCCTTTTTGAAATAATTTGATCTTGACTTTATTTGACTTTACTCATGAATTATACATATATATAATAAATATAATGTTTACGTCTCGAGGCCTAATATTAACTATTTTATATAATTCCTATTTTAATCGATTTCTATTTATTATAATACCTACTTTTGGAAAGTTATTATTTTAAGAAAAGTTTTTATCTATAAAATTTCCTCTTTTGAAAAACGAACTATATTTCTATTGAATAATGATAATGGCTTTGTTTTGAAGTTATGGAATAAGAGAAGTGTACGGGTAGAGTAATACAGTCTAGAGTATACGTTTTGCCATCAGCTATAAGGCTTGTGTATCCGAGCGAGATGCATTGGTTGTTGAACTGGGCATGTTCTTGTCCAGGAGTGTATGTTCATTTTGACCTTAAGCTCGTACCTCGCATGTAAGACGTCGTCGGGTTGAACTGGGCACACTTGGTGTTCCAGGAGGGGCGTGCATATTTAGTTAAGCTAGGACCTCGCACTGATAAGTCGCCGTTCTATTATGAGTAGCCTAGTTAGAGATCGAGGTTTGATTTGTTTGAACTAAATTCTCGAAGTTAGTTTTTTTAGTATTCTCCTAGTGAAAGTCAATTCTGTTGCACTGATTCTATTCCATAACGCCATTATTATTATTGGTTGATGTTGACTTACAGGTTGGAAATCATTTTGAATTATTTTACTATATCGTTTTAAACGTTTTCTATTTTGAACTATTTTGATATAATAGTAATTATGCTTTAATGTCATGTAATATGGCTGGGAGAACGTCGTCGTTACTCCCCACTGAATTGTGGCTGTTATGTTTGTAACATGACAGGTAAATTTGCTGCTGGGTTTTGGGTGTGAGCTAGCGAGTAGCATGGATCCTACTCTACTTCATTTATATTAATTTTTGGATTGTTAAACCCATTTGGAGAATTTTATTTTTAGCCTTTTTGTGAAAAGTGGCATTTGTATTCACTGACCGTTCTTTTTGTAAAATTTAGAACATCAGTGTGTTTTAATCCCAAATCTACAGTGTTTCCGCCACTGTATTGCATTAGAATTTATAGGGGACTACAGTTGGTATCAGAGTATCGTTGCTCCCAACGCTTACACCTGATTTTAGGTAAAACACTAGTAAATGATTTGAACATTACTAAAAGATTAGTGAGAGTCGGGTAGAAACCTAATTAAGGACTAAACTGTTAGGTTTTACCTGTTCTTGTCACTCAATGATTAGCGTTGAATATTTGTTTTATTTGCCCAAGAAGAAGATTAGTGTTTTTTAATTTAGAACATCAGTGTGTTTTAATCCCAAATCTACAGTGTTTCCGCCACTGTATTGCATTAGAATTTATAGGCGACTACAGTTGGTATCAGAGTATCGTTGCTCCCGACGCTTACACCTGATTTTAGGTAAAACACCAGTAAATGATTTGAACATTACTAAAAGATTATTGAGAGTTGGGTAGAAACCTAATTAAGGACTAAACTGTTAGGTTTTACCTGTTCTTGTCACTCAATGATTAGCGTTGAATATTTGTTTTATTTGCCCAAGAAGAAGATTAGTGGACAAGACTTGGATTTGATGTTGCTCTATATCGGGAGAAGACTTACTTAGCACTCTCAACATCAAGTTCTATGATGGTGTAGTAGACTTAGATGCGACTTCACTTCACTTTGGATCCAGATGGAGCAACCAAGACTAGTGTGCTCATATCTCTACGAGAAGATGATGAGATCCAGCGAGTTCCTTTGTAAACTCTGGAGGCCCGAAGATTCTCTTCTAGTTCAAGAACTTGGGATCATTGATTCTTTTCTTCTAGTCTCAGCTTCTTCCCAATTCTTCTTTTACGAATTCTCATCTCCATTCTTGTGGTAAATCTCCGTTATATTCTCCTACTTTACCACTTTCCCTCTTGAGATTCTTTGGTAAGACCGACTCTTGTCTTAGTAAACCTTGTTGGAAGTTAAAGATATTTGAGGATTAGTAACCCTTATTACCTACGATTGAGGATTGTGAGTTGTACCTGTTTCCTAACATGGTAAGAGCTTTTGAGGATTGATATGATGGTATTAGTTAATCGATGAAATTGAGATTGTACCTTAAGTGTTTACCTTGGGTTATAGTTTACCTGATTATATGGAGTACATAGAGTTGAATCAGTTTTGGATGGTAAGATTATATTTTATTTGACGGATACCTAGTACCAAGCTAAGTGTAAATTAATATTATTTTGGGATTCCTACCTAATGCGTACTTAATGGATGTACCGTGGACATTTAAGGTCATAGAATCTCGTTCAGATCGTTAGCCTGAATGTTGTAGTACCGTTTCAGGTCCTCGTTAATGTTTTTAGTAATTTTGGTTGAGATAGACTAAACCTTGGTTTTTATGGATTAGATCGTGGAGTGTGATAAGGTTTTGACTTATGAACTTTTGAGTTGAGTGATTTAAACTTGTTTTGAGGAATACTTTAGTGCAAACTACCTTAATGGAATTTACAACTAAGAACCCTAAGACCAACGGGATTGTGGCTTCGTTTGGATATTAATTTATTGGTTGCAGCCTTGTGATTAGAACTTTATTGGACTTTTAAAAAACTTTATCCCGGTGATGTGTTCGAAAACATGTTGGTAAGATTTATTTGGAGGACTTCGTTTTCGAGCTTGTTAATTGGTGAATTTTGCTTAGTGTACCTTACTCAAAAATCATGGAATATACATCGAGTTCAAACCTAGGGAGCTTTGAATTTAGGAGCCATATCGATTACGGGTTTACGTGTGTTACGATGGGTGAGACTAGATTCTAAATCATTTGTGGATACTTACCGTGTTGATTGAATGATTGAATAAGTATGTAAGACTTTATATTGGAGGTTGTAGTAATTGATAATTTTGGAGGTTGTAGACCGTGTAGGGCCACCTAGTGCCTGATATTAATGGACTTAGTATTGTTTAATGAAAATAGGAACCCGAATTTCGAAGGAGTCGTACTTGGAATCTCGATTTCCTTTCTGCCTTTTCCAGTTTCGAGGACAAAACTTTTTTTTTAGTAGGGAGGATTGTAACACCTGTAAATTTCTTAGCTTTGCTATCTGTTCCGTAACGATTATATTTCGTCTATTACAATTTTTCCATTTCAAGGTCTCTTTCATTATCAAGCCTAAAATTATTTATTTTTGTAAAAGGATTTTAATTATTTCTATTTTTATTCGAAAACTCATTTAATTCTTTTCATCGCAAGAATATTTAATTATTTTTGAAGGAGCGTATTTTCTATGAACAATAGTTTTAAAATTGAGTTTGAACTATTTATTTTTCTAAAAATGCTCGATTATATTTAAAATTGGTTTCTAGCTCAAAAATATTTTATTTTTGAAAAATGGCTGTTTAATTATTTTACTACGTGATTTCATAAATAATTATTTTTTTACGCGTTTTAATCCGATTTCTTCGTAAACGCTTATATTATTTTACGAACCACCTTTTATTAGCCCTACATATTATTATTATCCTATCTATTTTAAATCTTATCTCGTATTTGTTTTAATCGAAAACTTATCAAATCGATTCGTTCTTGTTCTTTCCATCTCAACCATCTCGTCTCCTAGTTGAGTTAAGAGTCCTTGTAGCTCAATTATTCCTATCTTTTAGCTTTCTAATTTCTCTTTATATTCTCTTTCATTCTAGTGTATTTTATTCACAACACAAGTTTTCTTTTCTCCTCTATTTCACATTAAACTTTCTTCTTTTTGTTCATCAATCTGATCCTAATTCGTCTCTAATTCTTTCCGATCTCGAGGGTAATTTTAATTACTCTTATTCGTTTTTCATCTCGTTTTCTCCTTTCTATTCACTTATAATGTGGTTTTAATACCATATGTTTATTTATTTCGTAGGCTATCGTTCTAGATCCGACGAAGACGATTATTTAATTGATTCGGATTTCGGTTAAGGTAACATTGACACGTTACTCGGTATTATGTGATGTTATTGTTGTAGTTGCATGTATAGAAATTAGTTTTTGTTAGACAATATATGTATGTCTCATTTTTTAACAACATAAACTTTAAAATCGTAAATTTTCACATGTTTCGTTATTTTAAATCATTTTCACGAGATTTGCGAATAATTCTTTCTTTTAATTATTAAAAATTATTATAAGGCCGAGACTAAAACATACACCTAATAATTTTATTTTATAATTTTCGTGATTTTAAAATATGAATTATCAAATTGAAAGTTTTATTGTTTTTGATAAAGTTACATCATGTTTCATAATCTGATAGCGTTTTTGTGCGATTTAATAATCTGTTTTAAATACTTTATTTACGAAAAATTTGATAATAGACTACAATTTATTTTAAGTTTAGTTTATTCCTATTTAATTTCGTAAAATAATTCTTAGTGGTTTGGTCACAATAAATTGTTTATGAACAGGTGTCAAATTAATCCGCGAATCTGTCAGTTATGATAAGATCTGATTTGAAACATATGTTAAACTTTTTATTTAATCTTGTTAATTTACATACATAAATTATGAAGAGTCTAAATAATGTTTCCAATTGAATTTTATTTAAAATCAATTTTTAAACGTGTTTTATTAAAAAAATACAATCAGGTGTCTAATTCTGACAGTTTGTAACCATACGAATAAAAACCCATGTTTTATTTGGAATTTAGATTTTCTTCTGAAATAAAAATTGTAACTAAGTTTCTAAAGTTTTCAACCCCACTGATCTTACGTTGTTTTAATTTTTAATGATTTAATTACGAATTTTATAGTAAGACAGTGCAATTCTGGAAAATCGGTCAATTTGTTATTTAAATACTTTTAATTACTTAAACTTCAATCCTTTTTGAAATAATTTGATTTTGACTTTATTTGAATTTACTCATGAATTATACATATATATAATAAATATAATGTTTACGTCTCGAGGCCTAATATTAACTATTTTATATAATTCCTATTTTAATCGATTTCTATTTATTATAATACCTTCTTTTGGAAAGTTATTATTTTAAGAAAAGTTTTTATCTATAAAGTTTCCTCTTTTGAAAAACGAACTATATTTCTATTGAATTATAATAATGGCTTTGTTTTGGAGTTATGGAATAAGAGAAGTGTACGGGTAGAGTAATACAGTCTAGAGTATATGTTTTGCCATCAGCTATAAGGCTAGTGTATCCGAGCGAGATGCATTGGTTGTTGAACAGGGCATGTTCTTGTCCAGGAGTGTATGTTCATTTTGACCTTAAGCTCGTACCTCGCATGTAAGACGTCGTCGGGTTGAACTGGGCACACTTGGTGTTCCAGGAGGGGTGTGCATATTTAGTTAAGCTAGGACCTCGCATTGATAAGTCGCCGTCCTATTATGGTTGAGTAGCCTAGTTAGAAATCGAGGTTTGATTTGTTTGAACTAAATTCTCGAAGCTAGTTTTTTTAGTATTCTCCTAGTGAAAGTCAATTCTGTTGCACTGATTCAAATCCATAACGCCGTTATTATTATTGGTTGATATTGACTTACAGGTTGGAAATCATTTTGAATTATTTTACTATATCGTTTTAAACGTTTTTCATTTTGAACTATTTTGATATAATAGTAATTATGCTTTAATGTCATGTAATATGGCTGGGAGAACGTCGTCGTTACTCCCCACTGAATTGTGGCTGTTATGTTTATAACATGACAGGTAAATTTGCTGCTGGATTTTGGGTGTGCGCTAGCGAGTAGCATGGATCCTACTCTACTTCATTTATATTAATTTTTGGATTGTTAAACCCATTTGGAGAATTTTATTTTTAGCCTTTTTGTGAAAAGTGGCATTTGTATTGACTGACCGTTCTTTTTGTAAAATTTAGAACATCCGTGTATTTTAATCCCAAATCTACATTGTTTCCGCCACTGTATTGCATTAGAATTTATAGGGGATTACACACTGAGTCTGAATTTGAGGTAGGTTTTGAGAGATTTGTACTCCGCTAAGTGCCCACGTCAGATATTATTGATTCCGAGTCCCGTATTCGAGCGTATTAAAGCATGTTTACGTCTGATCATCATCGGGTGTTTTTTTGGAGACTACTATAGACACAAGCTGTCAAAATGCGGGTGTCTACAGAGCCCCCACTCTGACCGAGGCTTGGATAAGGCGAAAGTCAGAGTAGCCACCAGGCCAATCGAGGATTACGACCTGGCAGCCTTCCGGTCGGGTCGCTTATAGTCCATTAGACTCGCGTAAAAGGGTTTGCCAGCCATAAGGTAGAAATCATACCTGTCTTGATGATGATGGCTCCGTGGGGAGTTGCATTTGCCTTCAAAGTCCTGGGTTTACCTATATGCAGACACATCACATCTTGGATGTAGCATTCCAGAAGAAACACCGCCTTGGGTTTTCCATTGGGGGAGTAAGGAGCTGCGCGGGAACTTGCTTCCGAAGTCATGGGTGTACCTGTATGCAGACACATCACATCTTGGTTGTAGCATTCCAGGAGAAACACCGCATTTGATGTTCCGTTGGGAAGCACAGGTTGGTACCTAAAACATTAGATACATAGGCAAAACTAGCGGATATAGCAAATAGCAAGATAGCATATAAGAAATGCAATTAGCATCTATAGGTTGGCTTGCGCTGGGGAAAATGATTTTTGCTTCATTTTGGAATCGAAGTCCTGACAACAGTTGACGTGCTAGGGAATAGTTTTTCAAAATTGAAGGCTTAGAAAATATTCGCAGTTTACTAAACCAAAGTTTGACCTTGTCGAAAAGATTTTTTTTTTCAAATGGCTAAGTTTTGCAAATTTCAAAGTAAGAATTTGAAGAGAGAGGCATACCTACAGACTCGACTTTGGACCTAGGTTGCACGGACACTTCTCCAAATCGTCGTGTCGTGTCGGATACCCGTGTCGGACACACAACAATACGTCTCGGACACCTGAAAAACCGTGTCCGGTTTTTTTAATTTATTTAGAAACGTGTCAGACACGTTTCATGTTATTTCGAGACGTGTCGGCCAAAATTCATACTATTTGGAGACTCATTGGACACACTTGGCGTTGTTTATGAATTTGTGGACTTTGATTAAACAACAACATTATATGTTTATAGGGGTTACTTGATACTTTAAACGTTCTACTTAAGACTAAATAATTAATTAATTACGGAGTATTATATAACAGTAGTAGAACTATTTGAGCTTTTTAAGATTTGATTTTAACTTTGAGTTTATAGGACTTTAATTTTTGTTTTGTTATTTTACGATAACTGCGATAGTTTAAGTAACCAAACCTATATTTTAGGTATAAAAATCTTCAAATTTTCTTTGTTTAAATATGTATATTGATTTTTTTTTCTGTCGTGTCCGTGTCCTATAAATTTTCGAACGCCGTGTCCCGTGTCCGATACGTCTCCGTGTCCGTATCCGTGTCGGTGTCTGTGCAACCTAGCTCTGGACGCGACAGGACGAGTTGACCGATACGACTTGGACTCTCGAAGGGTTGGACCGTGACTCGGTAGGGGATGGGCGACCTAAGATGACAAGACTCTTAAGTTGCACTAATCCGTAGTCTAGGTGAGTGGCAACACGGTCGAACATCGAAATGGGAAAGATCTGTTATACGGGGATTGTAGTAGTCTGTAATGAGACTGTTTCTGTAACACCCCATATTTTTTAAATAGAGTTAATATTTTAATATTTATTTAAACCAAGTTTAACGCTTGAAAAATTATTTTCGTGAATAAAATTTTTATTTTCGTTAAATTAAAACTGATTCCGTTATAAAAACATTTGAATTTATTTATCGAAATATTAAAAAATTTATCTTTCGTTAAATAAAGTTTAAAACTCAAAAATATTTTTAATAATGGACCGTCGTTTTAACATCTTCAAGTCTCGTAAAAATTTAGATTAATTTATCGAATTCTTAAAATAATGATTTTTTATAACTATTGTCCCATAAAACTATTTATCATTTATTTTACTTACCGTCCCACAAATTTCTTTTTTTAAAAATAAATTTTACGGTTTCCATTATTTTAATTCCGTAACCTTATATTTCAAATTTTAAAGAAAGAAAAAGACGTTTGTTCGAAAAACGGACTGAAACTCGGAAGCTTGGGTCTCCTTATATACTCCCACGTATAACACCACATAACACATGCATACTCAACATACTCCCTACATACACACTCATCTACCTACCTTTACCTACACCTAAACCTATGCCTACACCTTCATTTACTACTAACTATTACACACTACTATAAATACTATTGACTACTACGCACCTTAGAAAAACAACAACAACAACAAACGTCCATTCAAGTTCATTTTCCGCCACATCACTGTCACATCACTTATTTACAAACTCAAACTCTAACAAACCAATGTCAACAATATTACAAGTTCATTCAAGTTTATAAATGGGTCCCACACACAATCCACTCACTAATTAAATTTAATTTCTACCAAAACATTTCATTTTTAAATTAACATCATAATTTATTTATTTTAATAAATTAACATTTCATTTTTAAATTAACATCAAAACATTTTTTAATAATATTTTTTTTAAACTCCATATTTTTTTAACATCATTAATTTCGTGTCGGGTACGTATCGAGTTTTCGTGTCATGTCCATATTTGAAAAGTATTCACATATGTATATTAAAAATGGTTAAAAAAATTCGACTAATTTTCTAAACAGGTTATTCGTGTTGGGTTCGTGTTTCGGGACATCAACCCAAACCCGACCAAATTAAATCTCGTGTCGACCCAATTACATAAATGGGTTATGAACCCTCAACCAGAACCCGTTAATTACGTATCGTGTTTTCGGGTCGTGTCATTTTTTGTCCGCTGAAGTTATATTCCATTATTTTTTTTTATCGAAAAGCTAATAAAATTTATCATGCAAACCACTATAAAATAAATAATAAATTTGCTAACAAAAAAACACATACCCATTTTTTGACCAAATTAAGTTTTTTAATTCATTTCCAAACAAAAAAACACATACCCCAACTAAAAATTTCCAAACAATCAAGAAGAAATGGGTGTGCAAAATGTTTGATGAGGTCACACATGATGTCCTACCTGCAGCCTTATTATGTTCATAGGTGTGTTCAAACGCGTCCGAAGTTAAGAACACCAACGAATGAACTGGCCCCAACAATAGCACATTTCTTCCCATGCACGTTCATCCATATGAACTTCATAAACAAACGCATTATTGTTGATGCTCTTACTACTTATTGTTACTACTCCTATATATTACTACTTCTACATTAGTACTCCGTACTTACCATACTACGTGCATACTATACATATTATTACTCCATACTACTTACTAATACTACGTACTCCGTAATATATACTATATTTACTCCCTCCTCATTTTCTATAATTGGAGCATCGGGAATGAGGAGTTACCCGGTATTTGGCGGAATAATTTTTTGGGAATCGTATTAAGGGTCAAATCATTTCGACCGAAAATGTCTTTAAAGGGGGGGGGGGGGAGGAAACGACTTTAACGTAGATAATATTATTGACCTAACGACCTTTAGTTCTTAATAACGTTAATAAATACTCCATAATAGCTTATTAAGGTAACCAAACTTTTCTTCTAACAACATTTGTATGTATAAGTATATTATGTTACTAACTTAACAAATTGCTTACTTAAATATAGACTTATTTGTATGACTAAATTACTTATATATATATATATAAAATGTTACGTGATATTTTATTTATATTATGTATTTATTTATGACTAAATTTAACTTAATTAAATTATCACTTGTTTAATTTATTTATTTATCACCTTTACATTTCTGTCTATATGAAAAATTGAGTAAATGAGTAAAAGAACTTAAATTGATACCTATATCATTCCGTTTTATTTATTTATTGGTATTTACTGTGCGTATTATATATTTATATTATAGACTTTATATATCATTTCCGTGTTTATGATTTTATTCATATTTTTATTCGACTTTAGTATTTTTATGCTTAAATTTGTGTTATATTAATAATAAAAATTAGTATCCTACAAATTAAAATATTTATTTTAATCATATATCATTTTTTTTGGTGAAAAGCGGGATTATATTAAATCAACCTCCGCGAGAGCAAGGATTGCCTCGGGAAAATTCTCCATATACATCATTTCCTCCCCACTTCTCGAGCACATTCTAGCTACGTTATGTGCTACAACGTTTCCTGTTCTCCTAACGTGTGACCATCGACAATCAATAAAGTTTGACCTACAAGCAATAATATCCGATACACATAAACCCATCAAAGAGCGATCCACCCTGCCCGCTTTAACAACATCAATCACGGCCTTCGCGTTGCTTTCAAACACAACACGACATAAATTAAGCTGCACCTATATCATTTAGTTCTTTTTAAATAGACAAAAACTTATAAATTACGTTTTCTATAGTAAATAAATTTATTTTATTTTAAAACTTTTGTAAAACACTTATAAGTATTAAAGTAATTCTACTTCAAATTTTAAGTACGACTTAATTTATATATTCTTTTAGAAACTTTTATATTTTATAGAAACTTTAAGTTTTAAAATAAAACTTTGAATTTTGAAATAATATTTTATTATACTTTTATTTTTGTGGACATGACGTAGGTCCACCCCGACGCGGCCACGCACGGGTTTGGGTAGGCGAATGAATCTCGTGGTAAGATTGATCTCGGGTTGAAATTTAAGTCAAAGTTGGAGTCGCCACCAAATTTTGTGGGAATTCGGACCCATTCGAGCCCACTCTATGTCGTCATGGACCGTACACAAAATACGGCCCATTTCGATTTCAGAGTTTATGGGGCTCGTCCCTTTGCATTGCGATATCGATACCGTTACTATCGGTTATCGTGTATAGAATGACTCTCGTGCGCCAACGGTTTCGGGCATCTGAAAACCGAGGTTCAGAGTAAGGGGTGAGGGTACGTGTTGGGAAGCCCACTAAGGACACCCAACCCCGCCCGCACTTAGCGGCCTCTACTAAGACATCGTTCGTGTTCGTGTACGCGCGCTAGTAAAATGACTAAATGATATGCAAACAGCGTTTTTGGCTAATAAGCATGCTAATTAAATGTGTGCTACGTCATTTAATGCACCTAAATTATTGTCGGAGTAGTTTAACATGCGAGGTTTATTTATAAAGCGATAAACATCAAAATAAACAAAGCTCATAAATACGTACAAAATACACAGGCGAAAATACAACCCGACCAATACAAAATAACGATCAACAAAAAAAGCATAAACGAAAAGTATAGAAAAACGATAAATAATAACTAGAAACGGACCGTACATAATAAATGCAAACTAGACCGTAAGTTAAATAAATAGACGAACTCCGATTAAATATACATTATGTTGTATATTAAACGAAGGACGGAGATATGGGACCTAGACGTGGTCCTAGCCCGATCCCGAATCTCGATGCCTTGTCCCGACTTATCACATCGAAGAAATTGGCGTCTAAATTAGTCATCTGTCGGATACGACTAGAGAGTCGTCGACACAAGACTAATAGTGAAAGACAATCGATCAAAGTCGTTTAAGTGAAGTGATATGCATGAGTTTTGAAATGGTAGATCACGTGATTGACTTTGCACGCTACGACTAAGTCGTAAAAAAAAGACGAGGCTTAGATGATGCTTGAAGCTCTCGGATTTCTCGGGCTAAAGGACCCACTCGATCGAGTCATGGCATGGACTCGATCGAGTGCGCCTTCGAGGTAGCTACTGCCCGGTTTTTGGGATGCTACTCGATCGAGTGACCTATGGCACTCGGTCGAGTGCCCCCTGTACGAGTCATAACTCGTTTCAGAAAAGATGGCTATTCCGATTTGTTTATTTTAAAATCGATGGTTAGCCGAGTTAAATAGAAATATGGCATGATTTAAATTTAACTCGGTTTTCCGGTGCTATAATCGTGTACTATACGATTATAATACCGTCATCGGAATTTTGTGAAAAATGTCATTATGGGATTGTAAGTTTTGATTAGTGACGAAATTGTGTCCCTCCGCGTCACGAAATCGATATTAATCCTAAAGGATTATGTGATGTCGATTTTTCCATCAACGGATTTCATGCTAATCTTAGAAATGGAATCGTACGCGTTCAACTACGAATGACCACGATCACGTTACGCCCTTGAGTACATTGGGGCGGCGCTCCTCGAAAGGGTGCCACCTCCGTCGTGGCTCGTAAAGGGATTAAACAGACTTGAGATGGTCGTCGTAATCAAACGTGTTCGAATCCGAGTTTTAATATTATATACGTATACGCGGTATATGTATTAGGACGAAATGTAAATGACGATAAATAAATGTTAGATTGGTTAGTAACAAAAATTAAAAAAGTTAGTATACGATAATCGAACGTTAGTGTTAGTATACTAATACGATTATAATACAAAGCATAAAAATGTATAATATAAATAGAGATAATAAAGATTGAGACGGGGTTGATGACACCCTCAACATACATGCTTAGAATGGCCTCGACAATGGACTCATAATAGCGACGGGAACGCGGGAGTATCGAGGATGTATTTAAAGTTATGGTGTGTGTATGTGTATGGATGGTTTTGTCGGTTTTTCGAGGGACAAATGACTTGGTTTTTTGTGTAGTGTTGCTTAGGGTTGTAGTGTAGAGAGAATGGGTGGATTAGGGTAGAAATGTAGGGTAAATTGCATGTGTCAAAAAATGAAAAATGAAGAGCACAAGGTGGGGTATTTATAGAGTTTACCCCTCGACCTAGGGTCACTCGATCGAGTGGCCCTAGTGCACTCGATCGAGTGCCCTGAGGATAGAGGTCTGTTGCGGTTTTGTGGCTCCACGTCAATCCACTCGATCGAGTGGATAGGGTTGGCGAGCCATTTTAGGAAATGGTTGACTCTTTGATTTTTTTGAGAATTGTGTTCGGACGCAAGTTTCTAGAAGCGGACTTGGCTGATTTTGAGGACGGATTCGTCTTTGACCGGGTTTTGACCCAAATTAGTCTCATTTTACTCGGGACGACCCACTGGGCCTGAATTTGAGGTTAGTTTTGAGAGATTTGTACTCCGCTAAAAGTCCATGTCGGGTATTATTGATTCCGAGCTCATATTCGAGTATACTAAGTCACGTTTGCATCCGATCATCATCGGGTGTTTTGTCGGGAACTGCTATAGACACTGGCAGGCAAAATGCGGGTGTCTACAATTTTATTTTAGGGTTTTTTGCCAGAAGGCACCTAACATTTGGGCCTTCTGTAAAAAAGGCACCTTAAGTTTTTTTTTTACCCAAAAGCACCTAAAGTTTCCATTTCTTTGTATAAAGGCACCAAAGCTCAAAAAATCAGTTATTCTTGTAAACCCACAAAAAAAACAACTTCGAATCCGCAAGCCTGTGCGTAGATTTTATAAAATTCCACCGCCTCATCGATTTCCTCGAATACTTGCCCCAAGTACGGAGTGAACGCCTCACCCACATCTCTGCACCATTCTTGTGCATTTGCTTCTTTGTCAACGCTACCTGCAAAAAAATAAACAACGTTACGCCCACGGGACATATGTGTTACTTTAACTCATAAGTTGTGTTACTCTAACTCGTAAAGCAAGTTACTTCAACATCAGCGCCAAAAATCTTTTTTAATGTTCAGTGTGTGTTACTCTAATTAAAATTACGTGTTACTGTAACTTAGAACGTATGTTACTTCAACGCCGTGTCTGCTTCAATAGACAACAAAACAATAATATCAGTGGAGATTACGGAAAACCTAAATAACAAGAGACCAATTAACCATTGATATGAATTTATGATGAATGAAACGACCATGAAAGCAATATCAACATGAAAATTGACGCAAAAAACATGAACGCAAATTAATCAAGATGATGAATAAAAATTAACGCAAAACATGAAAGCAATATCAAAACTCACCATTGTTATACTCGATGAATTGCTTATCAATAGTTGATGAAGATGTCGCGATCATTGAATTCATAGTAATGGAATTTCGAGCACAAATTTGATTGAATGAATGAATGAACGTGATGATGGGAGCGTTTTTTTTTTTAGGTTTTGATGAACGTATAACGTGAATGAATGAATGAATGAGGAATGAAATGATTATGGGAGTTATTGTTTCCTAAAATCAAGGGAGTTATTTTAGGATACTAAATCTCCCTTCTTCTTTTTTTCTTCTTTTTTTTAAAATACAAATATTAGGATGCATCTTGTCCATCCATCCTAATCTCATCCAATGGATGGGATGAGGACTTATGGACTCATATATGGAGGACTCATAAGAGCCTTACTCTATATATATATATATACACATACATCCCTCATCATACTTCCATAGATTCTATTCTGCATCTTTTCCTCTTTTCCCTGATTCCGTATATAAAAGTAAGGACAATTGGCAAATAGGATCTGTTTCATATAAATTGACTTGCTTCTCCACAGTATCTATGCATATGATTACTCATTTGAAGACCAATCGACAAGTCTCATTTTGTGGACCACCATACATTTTCAATCTAGCTTTAGTTAGTAATCTATGATTAATACTCCGTATATAGCCATCAAATTGAGTATTATGGAGGAATAAAGAGGATGGATGGATTAATTGAGTTTGATTAAATAAATGAAGATGATTAAGAGAAATAAAAACGAAACAACCGTTAAATCTAACGCTTTTTTAACGGAATTTGGGCTTTGGTGCCTTTATACAAAGAAATGGAAACTTTAGGTGCTTTTGGGCAAAAAAAACTTAAGGTGCCTTTTTATTTACAGAAGGCCTAAATGTTAAGTGTCTTCTGACAAAAAACCTTTTATTTTAATATAAAATATCTTTTAAAGAAGCTTTTATTTTTAAATATATTTGGGATATAATATTTCGGGTGACACTTGAGGATTAAAGTAAAAGGTTGTGTTGTGTGCTAAATTTAGACCATTTTTTCTCCCATTTAGACCCGTTTTCCCCTCGTTTTGTGAGATTAGAGTGCGATTATCGCTTTATTTTGAGTATTTCTCGCATTAGCGTCCCTCTTGTGTGTTCTACGTGTTTTTGGTAGTTTTTCTATCAATTTTGATAGGATTTGGCATCGAAAGCATGTTTGAGCTTCTACGAGCACAAGAGAGGGGAATGTCGTCCGAAAAGCAAAGCACACAACTTAAAGTTCAAAGTCATCCAATCATACGACGAAGAATGAGGCAAGAAAAGAGGCCAGAAAACCATCGGGTGAAGTTTCACCCGATGAGAAACCACCGGGCGAAGTTTCGCCTGACGGTAATTTGCTTCCCTGAAGATTTTCAAAAAGCTTCTCCACGGAGCGAAATGTCCGGGCGAAACTTTCACCCACCTGGTGAAGTTTCACCCGACGATAAAGGTGTCCAAAAATGCAAAACTGGAAGAAGTTCACCGGGTGAAGTTTCACTCTGCGGTATTGGTCCGTGTACGACAGGGTAAAGTACCACCTCATGAAGATTTAAAGAATGATTATCTCACTAATGGAGCAAAAAAGTTGGATTTGGGCTTGGGTTAAGGATCCATTAAGGCTTTACTATATATATGTATACCATAGTTAGTTGCCTAAGTCATCACATTAGACCACCCATTATCTCACCATTAGTAGATCATTCTAGTAGTAATTTTAGTAGTTCTCTACAATTCTAGTAGCTTAGATAGTAAGCTAGTAGTAGATCTTTATAGTTTTCTTCATCAATTCTCTAGATTTACATTCAAGCTTTGTAGAATTCAAGTTTTTATTGAAGATTTTTGGATATTATTAAGGGATTAGTGACAAATCCTTTATCCTCTTCATCAAGCTTCATCTTTCATTTATACAATCTTCTTCTTTATTGTTGATCTTCATAGTTGGTATATTTCTCTTCCACTCTCTAATCTCTAGTCTAGATTTATTATTGCTCTTTCAATATTGTTCATTTTATTGTTCTTTCATTATTGTCTTGTTTTGATCATCTTTATTTATATTGTTTTAGATCGTTTTATGTTTCATTTTGTTAATTGTTATTTGGATCATCTTAGTGTTGTTAATTTCTCTAGATTCCATTTAAGTTGTTAGATTGTTTTCTAATTTATTTTGTTGATTGCAATGTCTTTCATAGTTTTGTGGCTAATTTATTAGATTGCAATTTCCTTATTGTTTTGTTGTTATTTCCTTTTGATTTAGTTATTATGCATGTAGTAGTTATTTTCTCTTTTGTTAATGTTTTGTTGTTTTCCATTATGAGTAGTGAGTAGATTTCTTGTTGAGGGATTTAGAGATGAGGATCTTGTATTATTTGAATTGAGGATTTTTGATTGGTTGCTTGCTTGTTGGTTTATCTTGCTTGAGGTTGTTGTGTCATTGTTGTTTTAGTCCGGCCAACTAGACCGATCTTGACTCATTTCTATCAATATGGGGAAACTCGGGGTAGAAATTACCTTAACTTGTGACTTACCCTTCTTCGCCGCGAAAGCGGGTTTTTAGGTGGGTTGGGTGAAGAAATCGAAAGGTGGCATTCTCCCTTTACCAATGTTGTGACCAACCCGATTCCAATATTCTTAGGCCACAATTTCCGAATCCTGACTTCTCCACACCTTTTCCTAGATTGATCATCTCTTGTTATTTCTATTGTTATTTCTCTTGTTATTTAATTTTCGTCTTTTACCGCATCTCTAGCATAGACTCGGCCCTTAAAACCCCCTCTAGATCCCAAACTCGTTGTTTTTTACTCAATATCGTTCCGTTCCCTGTAGACCGACCTCGACTTACCACGAATACAGTAGTTGTTTTTGTGTTTTTGTGAGTCTATAAATATTGTTTGATCCTCCGTCCTTCGCTAAACGACCGATCCGATCGGGGAGCGATCAAAATGGCGACGTTGCCGGTGAATGGCGAGTAATTGTGTTTGGTTATTTGTCTTAAGTTTATCTTTCTCTCTTTTCCCTAGTACCGTTAGGTGCTAGGAGACTTACCGTTTAATTGAGTTTATGCCCAGGAATACATCATCGCCCTTGTGGTTCGATCCGGAGCCGGAAGGGACATTTAGAGCTTTGCGTTTTCGGGATAATAACTCAACCACTATTATTCCACACCCTTCATTATCACCTCCTAACCTTAATCCCATTCTACCACCTACATCACATACACCCTTTACACCTTCTACACCAAATAATCCCATCCCCAAATAATCCTTCCACATTATCTACTTCACAAAATTCACCACCAACCCTACCATCACCAAGAACTCCACCACCAAATCAAAATCTAACCCCTCCAAATCATCCAAATCCAAATCTATTAACACCACCAATCCAACCAATGGTGACCTTAGGTTCCCATTCCCAACTTACACATGAAGAAACACCTTCACCAGTTGATTTCGGGGTGATACCCGAGAATTATGAATTGAAAGCCTCTTTGACAAATGCGGTATAACAAGATACTTTTAATGGTTTTTCTCAAGAAGATGCCCAAGAGCATATCGCTTCATTTAAAGAAAAATTAGTAGGGGTCCGTCTTAATGGGTTAACTTCATGCCAATTGCACCGATTATTATTTTCAAAGACATTGAGAGATGGAGCTCGTACATGGCTTCAAGGCCATCCCGCTAATACATTCACAACATGGGCTCAATTATCCAATGCCTTCTTGGAGAAATATTTTCCACCGTCAAAGACTAACCAATATCGCATGGAAATACAAACATTCAAACAAGATGAATTTGAAAGCCTAAGTGAGGCTTGGGAAAGATTTAGATATTTATTGCGCAAGTGTCCTCACCATGGAATACCCGATTGGCTAATAACCCAAACATTTTATAACACCCTTTCATTGAGAACCAAGAAAAACCTCAATTCGGCCGCCGGAGGAGACTTCTCTTCCCTAACCGATGAGGCATCTAAAAATCTTATTGAAAAGATGGCAAGGAGTGATTCTAGAGTGCGTCAATCGAGCGATTCTAGGAAGAAAGTTGAAGTGAACTCATCTAAGAGTTCTAATGAATTGAAACTTGAAGCACAAGTTGAAAAATTAACAAGTAGAATGGATGCCATGAGTTTTAAGCCTACTCCTAGAGGTATGTACCAAATTCAAGGGAGTGTTTCAACAAGGCAACCATCACCTCCTAAGCAACAAATAACATTGGAAGTTCAATGTGATCATTGTGGCAGTTATGGCCATGATTCTAGCTCTTGCATTCCTAATGAAGAAACTTATTTTGAAGAGCCAAATGAAGTCCAAGCTATACAAGTGTATGGGCAAAGACCTCAATTTGATCCCTTTTCCAGTACTTACAATGCCAGCACAAGGTTTCATCCCAATTTTTCTTATGGAAATCAAAATGTTTAAAATTCGATGCCACGTGCCCAAGGGAGTCAACCGAGGCCATTTAATCAAAGTCAACAAAGGACCTTTAATCAAGGTTAGAGGTGATCATTTGCGGGTTCGGACCGGACACGGGCCGGGCTAAGTGTAAAATTTTGGCCCACGGACAAGCGGGTTAGCGGGTTTGGGACGGGTTCACGGGCCGGGCCTTTGTATATTTTTGAAAATGTTGTGTCCAAGCCCGCTAAAAATTTGGGCCGGACGGGACGGGCCAATCGGACGGTACATCCCATGAACAGCTATAATCAAGGTTCTCCAAAGATGCCCCCATATTTGCCTGCTCACCAAAGGAGCAACTTCAATCAACAAGGTAGCAACTTCCATGTACCAAAAAATTACAACAATTACCATAATCAACATGGTAATAACTTTAAGAATAAATTAGAAATTACTCCCTTCAAAGATGTGTTTATTAAAATTTACTCCCTTATGATTTTTTTTAATATTTTACACCCAAAAAGATGAAAAACTTCAAAATTTACTTGCAAATCACTATTCCGATGAGTTTATGATTTTACTGACCGAAATGCCCTTCATTAATAGTACGCCTCTCCCCCACCCCACCTCATCCTCATTTCGACTTTCCCAACTCTTTCAGTCCCAATTCCAGGAGAACCCTAAATCCCCAAATCGAAAATCACCAAACCCAAAACTCGAGCTTCCATTCATCAATCAATTGTGAAGATTTTTTTTTTACAAATTTGCAGACTAAATGAGAGCATAAGGGAAGGGGGAAAGAAGGGTAGGAAGAAGAAAGGGGAACTTTCGGTATAAAAAGTAGGAAACAAGCAAAATAATTCAAACTCACCGGATTAACTCGTCGGAGTAGTGATTTGCAAGTAAATTTTGAAGTTTTGCATCTTTTTGGGTGTAAAATATTAAAAAAAATTCATAAGGGAGTAAATTTTAATAAACGTATCTTTGAAGGGAGTAATTTCTAATTTACTCTAACTTTAATCATGGATACAATCAAGGATTTCAAGGTAATTTTCAAGGTAACCAAGGTTACAATCAACAACCATTCAATCAACCTTCTCAATCTTATGACCAATCAAGCAATTTCCAATATGGTCAAGGAGGAGTTCCATGGGATAACACTAGTGATTTGCAAAGAGCCATTGGGCATTTATGGAGTGAAAATCTGGATACAAAAGCAAGGCTAAAGGTTTGGGAATCACAAGAAGCAACAAAAGCCTTAGCCGCCCCAATTCATCCACCCCATGGTTTGCCCGGGCAACCCAAAGACCCAAGAGACCCTCCACACCAAGCAAATGCCGTCATTTTGAGAGGTGGCAAAGTACTTGAGGACCCGTACAAGAACTTGAACTTCAACACTAAAAGCTCCCCAATCAAAGTAAATCGACCAAGTGCACCACAAGCAACATCGCCCACTTCCCCCAAACAAAACCGGGGAATACAAGCGGAGTTTGATATTCTCCAAAATGCGGAGATTGAACAAAGAGAACTCAAAACAAAGAAAAAGGAGCAAATGGAAGCGGAAGAAACAAAAAGGAAAAAGGCGGAGCGTTTAGCCGAAGAAGAAGAAGAAGGAGAATTCAATGTTCCACTGCCTCCCGCTTTTGTCCCACCATTGTCTTTTCCCGAATGAGCTAAGCCATATAAGGAGAATGCCCAATTTAGCCGTTTCGTGGATATGTTGAAGAAAGTGGAGGTAACTTTACCCTTCACCGAGATAATTTCTCAAATGCCTCTTTATTCTAAGGTTTTGAAAGAAGTCTTGACTAAAAAGAGAACAACAGAGGATAAAGAATGTGTTCCTCTCATAGCACAATGTAGTGTCATTCTTATGAATCAAATGCCAAAGAAACTAGAGGATCCCGGTAGCTTTTCCATCCCTTGTTGGGATGGAACTGTTTTTGTTAATCAAGCTTTGTGTGACCTAGAGGCTAGTGTTAGTTTGTTACCTCATTCTATAGCTAAGAGACTTAGTGTGGGGAAGATGAGACCCACTAGTATGTCAATTCAACTTGCGGATAGGTCCGTCAAGTACCCACTTGAGATACTTGAGGATGTACCCGTACAAGTTGGTAAGTTTTTCATCCCCTCCGACTTTGTTGTCATGGATATTCCCGAAGACACTATTACCCCCATTATCTTAGGTCGACCTTTCATGGCTACCGGCGGTACTATAGTTGATGTAAAGAATGAAAATTTGTCATTTAACATAGGGAACGAGTCGGTAGAGTTTTCCCTTTCTCAAGCTTTAAGCAACCAATGATTGAACAAACATATTCCATTGAAGTTATCGATAGTTTGGTTGAGTATAGCTTGATAGATGATGAGAAAGAAGAGGAACCACTTGGTTCCCCACTTCTTGAAGATGAGTTCTTACATGAAGAAAAGGTAGAACCACTACCGATGGGTAAGAGTATGCTATCCTCTCCTCCTAATCTTGAACTTAAGTCACTCCCCTCTTCCCTCAAATATGTTTTTCTTGAAGGAACTAATTATCCCGTTATCGTTAATGCCACACTTGATGCACCTCAATTGAAAAAACTTTTGACTGTTTTGAGAAAACACAAAAAGGCCATCGGGTATAGCATTGCCGAGCTCCAAGGCATAAGCCCAAATGTTTGTATGCATAGGATCATCCTTGATGATGACCACCGCCCTTCGGTTGAGGGTCAACGTAGGTTGAACCCCACCATGAAAGAGGTTGTCATGAAAGAAGTCCTCAAGTTGTATAAGGCTAACATTATATACCCAATAACCGGAAGTAAATGGGTTAGCCATGTACAAGTTGTGCCGAAAAAAAGAGGAATGACGGTTGTGAAAGGAGAAAAGGGAGAGTTAATTTCTACTAGGACCATTAGCGGTTGGCGCATGTGTATAGATTTTCGAAAATTGAACACGGCCACCATCAAAGACCATTTCCCCTTTCCCTTTATCGATCAAATACTTGAACGATTAGCGCATCATTCTTATTTTTGTTGCCTCGATGGTCATTCGGGATTTCTTCAAATTCCCATTCACCTCGATGACCAAGAGAAGACTACTTTCACATGTCCATATGGCACCTATGCCTACCGAAGGATGCCATTTGGATTGTGTAATGCGCCGGGAACGTTTCAAAGATGTATAATGGCCATTTTTTCCGATTTCATTGAAAAGTCTATGGAAGTTTTTATAGATGACTTTAGTGTCCATGGTATATCTTTTAATTCTTGCCTTCATAATCTTGATCAAGTGTTAGCTCGATGTGAAGAATATAGACTTGTTTTAAATTGGGAGAATTGTCATTTTATGGTTGAACAAGGTGTTGTCCTAGGTCATATTGTTTCTAATAGAGGAGTCAAAGTTGATAAGGCTAAAGTCTCCGTGATTGAGAACTTGCCACCTCCAACTAATGTCAAAGGGGTGAGGAGTTTTCTAGGTCACGCCGGCTTTTAGAGACGGTTCATTAAAGATTTTTCTAAGATTGCCAAGCCTTTAACGTCTTTTCTTATAAAAGATGCACCTTTTGTTTTTGATGACTTGTGTCTTGAGGCCTTTTGTAGGATAAAGACCGATCTCACCACCGCTCCAATTATCAAAGCACCCGATTGGAATCTTCCATTTGAAATCATGTGCGATGCCTCCGATTTTGCCGTTGGTGCCGTTCTAGGTCAACGGATTGACAAGAAGCTACATGTGATTTATTATGCAAGCAAGACCCTAGATGAAGCCCAATCAAGATACACCACAACCAAAAAAGAAATGCTTGCTGTTGTCTATGCCATGGAAATTTTTTGAACATTTGTTACCGGTTCCAAAGTCATCATTCATACCGATCAGCGGCGATTCGATATATTATGTCCAAAAAGGAGACCAAGTCCCGAATTTTTCGGTGGGTTCTCCTTTTACAAGAATTTGACATCGAGATTAAAGACAAAGCCATATCGGAGAACTTGGTAGACTAACGGTTAGTAAAGAAAGCAATGAAGATGATGGTATACCCATCAATGAAGCAATGAGAGGTGAGGCCTTGATGGCCATTGAAACTATTACCCCTTGGTATGCCGATATCGTCAATTTCTTAGTGTCTCATTTTATTCCGGACGATTATTGCAAGCAAGAGAGGAAGAAACTACGTTATGAAGCCCGACGCTATTATTGGGATGAGCCTTATTTGTTCCGCCATTGTATAGATAAAATCTATCGACGATGTGTGACGGCCGAAGAAGGATTTGATATTGTGAAGCACCTTCACTCGACACCTTATGGTGGACACTTGGCCAACCAAAAGACAATTGCCAAGGTTCTCCAAAGCGGGTTTTGGTGGCCTTCCATGTTTAAAGATATAAGAGCTTTCATCCTCACATGCGATGCTTGCCAAAGAAGTGGCAACATAACGAGAAGAAATGAGATCCCCCTTCAACCTATATTGGAATTGATGTGTTCGATGTTTGGGGCATTGATTTCATGGGTTCGTTCACATCTTCTTTTGGCAACAAATACATCCTAGTCGCGGTTGATCATGTCTCAAAGTGGACCGAGGCCGTAGCTTCTCCCACTAATGACTCCAAGGTTGTATTCAAGCTTTTCAAGAATGTAATTTTCCCGAGATTCGATATGCCTAGAGCCATAATTAGCGATGGAGGCTCTCATTTTAGGAAAGATACCTTTGAACACCTTCTTAGAAAATATGGTATCACTCACAAGATGTCCTTAGCCTACCACCCTCAATCAAATGGGAAAGCCGAGATCTCCAACCGTCAAATCAAAGGAATTTTGGAAAAAGTTTTGAATACACACTGAAAGGATAGGTCATTGAAATTCAATGACGCCCTTTGGGCATTGAGAACAGCTTACAAAGCGCCGATCGGAACCACTCCCTGTCGTCTTGTGTATGGTAAAGCTTGTCATTTACAGGTGGAATTAGAACACAAAGCCAAATGGGCTATCAAAGAGCAAAACTTTAATGAGAATGTTGTTGGAAATAACCGTCTTTTCCAACTACAAGAATTGGAAGAACTAAGACTTGAAGCCTACAAAAATTCAAAAATTTACAAGGAGCAAACACGCAAATGACACGATTCTCGAATACTTCATAAGGACTTCTCCGTTGGTGATAAGGTATTACTCTTCAAATCTCGTGTTAAGCTTTTCCCCGGTAAGTTAAAATCAAAATGGTCGGGTCCATTCGAAGTGACCAAGGTGCAACCATATGGATCAATAGAGATATCATGCCCGAAAACCGCGAAATTTATGGTCAATGGGCAACGTTTGAAGATTTATCATCCCAGTCACGTTCGTGAGACCTTTGTTACCATGAAACTTGGTGAGCTCCCGTTGGGGAGCGTTGTTTGACCCCTTCTCAAGTTGAAGTAGGTTTGGGGGTATCCTCAACAACCACCTTGTATATATGTATCATATTCCTTGAGTTTGTTAGTTTTGTTAGTTTGAGAAGAATGGATGAACTTGGATTTCACCATGGAGAATTTATTTGGATGAAGATCAAGCTTTTGGAGAAGTTATGGAGCTTAATGTGAAGACCACAAGAATGTTTGTGGGAGAAACTGACTATGTAATGTGAGTCATGTCGTTATTTGAAACTCTAGGTGATTATCGAAAAGCCATGAAATGGCAAGGCGGAAAAACGAAGCTTACAAGACCGTCGGGCGAAACTTCCCCCGGTGAGACTATTGACGGTTTTCCGTCGGGTGAAACTTCACCTGGTGGAATTTTTGCCACGCCAAGGGATTTGCTGAAACTTTTCCGTCAGGTGAAACTTCACCCGATGAGGTCATGACCGGACAAAACTTCGCCCTACGAAAAATATCCCAAAATTGCCAAAATCTGCCAGAATTGACGAGTTACCGTCGGGCGAAACTTTGCCCGATGAGATTTTCACCGGGTTAAACTTCACCCGGTGAAAAATGTTCGCAGAAGTGATTTTCATGACGAAAAACCATCGGGTGAAACTTCACCCGATGGTACTTGACCGGGTGAAACTTCACCCGACGACATGGCCGGGTCACCTTTACCCTATATACTCACTACACTATCAATTCTATCCTTCCCAAATGCCCCACATAACTTTCACTCCAAAACACATACACCAAATTTTTACAATCTACTTTAAAACTTTTATTTCCCTCCTCAACTACCTTTATTTATATCACCTTTTACCTCACTCTTCATTCCACCTTTTCACCCCTCATAAAATCATCAAACCACCACCTTCCATACCCCAACCACATTCATACCTCCATTCAATTCCGTCTTGGGTGATCATTTTTGGGTTCTTGAAGAGGTGAAGCTAAGTTTTTATGGATCATTCTTGCAAGGATATTATTATGGAGACAAGAGCAAGGCAAGCCGCTCGAAAGCAAGGTTTGGCTTCGACTTCTACACCTTCTAAATGTTCTACATCTTATAAGTCTTCTAAGTCTAAATATTTACCTTGTCTTAATACCCCTTTAGCTCGAACCTTCTCTGAAAAGACCTTTCAGAGTACTAGGTGGCCTTGTCCCCACACAATGACCAATTTATGAATAGTTGACGATATTAAAGAGTTATCGTCAAGGACCGAAACTAGTGGACTCCTTAGCTCGCGGCTTCTACATACAAAGACCTTACTTGTGAGTTCCTATGAACTTTTACCATTGACAATCCGACCACACCAAGAGCGGTTAAATTTAGACAATTCGGTAAACCCCATTGTTTGACTATTTTCGAGTTTGGCTTAGCGCTAGGCCTACCCTCATCGGGTACCGGACTTACTGAACCCCCGAGAAATTTACAAGCTTGTGTATCTAGGGGAGACTTTTGGAAGCGCATATCACGCTATCTAAGGAGTTACGAGCCTAATTCATCTTTTGCCTCCGAAATCCGTAACCCCACAATTCGTTACTTCTCTGAGATGCTCTCCCACTGCTTGTTACCCTCGATCGATAATATTCTTAATCTTGATGTGTGTGTATTGCAATTAATTTGTGACTCTTTACTCGGTAACCCTAATCCTTTAGACCTACCACTTGTCGTGGCGTTACACTTTCACCGTATCATTGTCACCCAACGCCCCTTCGTAGATTGTGGAGGTCCTGTGACTATAATTGCGACCAAATTGGGTTATTCGACTGTCCACCTTACCCCACTTGACAATTCCATTTGGCTTGATGAGGCTTATTTTCCGACTTGGATCTTTGATGTACCCCATCAACGCCTCGTCTACATTAGCCATGGAAGAGCTTTACTTGTTCCCAACGCACACCGAACCACTATCTTTGTTCGCCACAATTGGGACCTACCTTTGGGACCCGGCGAATTTCGACTGCCAAGACTGAGTCGGGAGGAAGGGGAGTTTGGGAGTATGCGCACTAGATGTTGCTCGAAGGTCGTACGATCTACGACCTTTGTGAGATAGAACCCGACTATGCCCTTTCGCTTAGCGACGGTCCGGAGGATTTTTCTCGTGCACCATCCTCCGAGGGCATACAATCCTACTCCGGGTCTCCGACGGCTTCTTATGTGTCGAACGATTACTCAATTTAGACCCTCTCCTGGAGTCGGTAGGTAGTGTGGTGTGTGTGTGTGGGATGATTCGGTGAGTCTTTAATCATCTATAATTGCGTGTCCTTAGGTTAATTTTGTTCCTCGTTCCATTATCATCATCATGATCATTGTGATTGTTTTACCTCAAAGCATAAAATTGGAAGCTGTCCCACTGCCCGATTGTTGCGGTCGAAGTGGCCTTGGTACTGCTCCCGGTCTTTAGGCGATGTGATTACGCAATTGACCTTTTGAAAATCCAAATTCTCTTCATTTTTCTTTCAATTTGCTTTTCTTTCTTTTCATTTTTCTTAATCCGGGCTAGGTGACGTGACTACACCTACGCCCAATTTTTCACTATTTTGTTCTTTTAATTTCATTTCTTTTCTTCTATTTCATTTTTGATTTCTTAGCCACTTGGCTAGGGTCTAGGTGTTGTGATTGCACCTAGACCCACCACTCTTTTACGTTTTCTTTTCGTTTATTTTCTTTTTCCCAAAATTTCGAAAAATTCAAAAACATTTGAAAAATCATAAAAATCCAAAAAGATTTTTCTTATTTTTCTTTTCCGTCTTTTTCGATCTTCTCCTACTTGTTCATTGAGGATAATGCACAGTTTTAGTGTGGGGGAGGAATCTACTATCTTTTATTTTCTCAAAAATCTTCCAAAAACCATAAATATTTGAAAAATTCCAAAAACCAAAAATATTTTCCCTTTCTTTTCTGTTTTCTTCTCTCGTTTTGTTATGTTTTCGTGTCTCTTGTATGGTCTTGTTCTCTACTCTTACAGGTAACCACCACCTTGATAGCACGATTTGAAGAGATTATTAAAGCACCCCGCTTGGTAACTTTCTTCCTTCTTTCTTCTTTACTTTCGTAGAGGAGTTAGGTTGTTGCTATTTGAAAGCTCTCGAAGTTGAGCATTTTGGGTGTTGTGGTTGATTTTGTGCTTGAATGTCGATGGGGTATGGAGTACGTGATTTTACTTGTGTTTTATTTTATTTGCCTTTTCTTTTTCGTGTGTTTCTTTCGCTTTTGTATAGCGTGTCTAGGACTAAACGTTTTCGAAAACCCGAATATGAACTTATTACAAGAGTTTACATTCCATGGTAGATAACCCATTGTAGATTTTGGACCTTAGTCTAGTAGAATGACTCTAAATCAATGAGCTTGTTGATCATTTAGCTTGAGTCCACCTTTTCTACGAGAGGTTTACTTCGGGGTTTGCATTTGACCACCTTGACCACCGATGGAGGAGTTAGGCCTTGGTTCTCGCATCCCGTTTTCTAGGTGACCTTGCTCGAGTGACAATAGCACCTTTAGTCCAAATTCCTTCCGCCTTTTTGTGGGTTATCCGGGAATGGTGCGCGTTCTTGACTACCTATTTTTCCTCCACCTATACATCACCACAATAAGTTTACACAAAAATAACCTCCAACCTTGGTTTCGAACCACATCAAAAAGCCAAAAAGGGCAAACCAAAGCAAGAGAAAAGGGCACAAAAATATGAAAAACTGAGGGAAAGAAAAGGAGCTTCAAATGAAAATCATATCATCAAAAACATCTCCAAGAAAAAAAAAACCTTGATTGATTTGTCGCCGTGAAGTGCCTACTAGAGAACCGAGTCCGAGGTAGGAAGATAGCGGTGATTAGTCGATCCACCAAAAAATTGTAAACACTCCACTTTTTGTTTGGGCTAATTTAGGAAATTCGAGTTTGGAACGACCCTTTTGGCTTAGCCAAAGAGAGCGGGACTGCACCTACCTACAGTGTCGAACAAATCTATGGTTCACTTTTTCCACTTCGTTTAACGCCCTGTCATACCTCGTTAGAAGATTAGGAGGACCTAGCTAAGTTATCAACATCTTTATTGCTTTAATGTCATAGTATTAGGCTTTGGTCCTTGTTTACGTGGGTGATTTATCTTGAAAGTTTACGATTATTTTAGGTTAGCAATCGGTGTCTTCCCTGCCGTCTCGATGAGGGATTCGGTGTTTTATTTTTGCTTTGGATGTGTCTACTCTTTCGTGTTATGTGTTCTTGTGTGTTCAGTCCCATCCACCATTTTGAACAAGCCCCAACTTGTCTTGCATGGGAGTACTCCACCTCATGGGTATTTCAATGTGAGTAGAAGGGACGAAGCGGGCCCGTTAATTGCCCCGTATCGGCTTAGCATAGTCTAGCTAGTAGTAATAGTTTGTAATTCCTTTTTGGGTCTTTGCTCGAGGACGAGCAACAGTTTAGTGTGGGGGAATTGTTGTGCGCTAAATTTAGACCGTTTTTCCTCCCATTTAGACCCATTTTTCCCGCGTTTTGCGAGATTAGAGTGCGATTATCGCCTTATTTTGAGTATTTCTCGCATTAGCGTCCCTCTTGTGCGTTTTACGTGTTTTTGGTAGTTTTTCTATCAATTTTGATAGGATTTGGCACTGAAAGCATGATCGAGCTTCTACGAGCACAAGAGAGGGGAAAGTCGTCCGAAAAGCAAAGCACACAACTTAAAGTTTAAAGCCATCCAATAATACAACGAAGAATGAGACAAGAAAAGAGGCCAGAAAACCATCGGGTGAAGTTTCACCCGATGAGAAACCACCGGGCGAAGTTTCGCCCGACGGTAATTTGCCTCCCTGAAGATTTTCGGGAAAGGTTCTTCAACGGGCGAAATGACCGGGCAAAACTTTCACCCACCGGGTGAAGTTTCGCCCGACGGTAAAGGTGTCCAAAAATGCAAAACTGGAAGAAGTTCACCGAGTAAAACCACCGGGTGAAGTTTCACCCGGCGGTATTGGTCCGTGTACGATAGGGTGAAGTTCCACCTCATGAAGATTTAAAGGATGATTGTCTCACTAATGGACCAAAAAATTGGATTTGGGCTTTGGGTTAAGGATCCATTAAGCCTTTACTATATATATGGTATACCCTAGTTTGTTGCCTATGTCATCACATTAGACCACCCACTATCTCACCATTAGTAGATCATTCTAGTAGTAATTTTAGTAGTTCTCTACAATTCTGGTAGCTTAGATAGTAAGCTAGTAGTAGATCTTTATAGTTTTCTTCATCAATTCTCTAGATTTACATTCAAGCTTTGTAGAATTCAAGTTTTTATTGAAGATTTTTGGAGATTATTAAGGGATTAGTGACAAATCTTTTATCCTCTTCATCAAGCTTCATCTTTCATTTATGCAATCTTCTTCTTTATTGTTGATCTTCATAGTTGGTATATTTCTCTTCCACTCTCTAATCTCTAGTCTAGATTTATTATTGTTTTTTCAATATTGTTCTTTCATTATTGTCTTGTTTTGATAATCTTTATTTATATTGTTTTAGATTGTTTTTATGTTTCATTTTGTTAATTGTTATTTTGATCATCTTAGTGTTGTTAATTTCTCTAGATTCCATTTAAGTTGTTTTATAATTTTTTTCTAATTTATTTTGTTGATTGCAATTTCTTTCATAGTTTTGTGGTTAATTTATTAGATTGCAATTTCCTTATTGTCTTGTTGTTATTTCCTTTAGATTTAGTTATTATGCATGTTGTAGTTATTTTCTCTTTTGTTAATGTTTTGTTGTTTTCCATTATGAGTAGTGAGTAGATTTCTTGTTGGGGGGTTTAGGGATGAGGATCTTGGATTATTTGAATTGAGGATTTTTGATTGGTTGCTTGCTTGTTGGTTTATCTTACTGGAGGTTTTTGTGTCATTGTTGTTTTAGTCCGACCAACTAGACTGACCTTGACTCATTTCTATCAATATGGGGAAACTCGGGGTAGAAATTACCTTAACTTGAGACTTACCCTTCTTCGCCGCGAAAGCGGGTTTTTAGGTGGGTTGGGTGAAGAAACCGAAAGGTGGCATTCTCCCTTTACCAATGTTGTGACCGACCCGATTTCAATATTCTTAGACCTCAATTTCCGAATCTCGACTTCTCCCTAAAACATTTTCCTAGATTGATCATCTCTATTTATTTCTATTGGTATTTCTCTTGTTATTTAATTTTCGTCTTTTACCACATCTCTAGCATAGACTCGACCCTTAAAACCCCCTCTAGATCCCAAACACGTTGCTTTTTACTCAATATCGTTCTGTTCCCTGTGGACCGACCTCGACTTACCACGAATACACTAGTTGTTTTTTGTATTTTTGCGAGTCTATAAATATTGTTTGATCCCCATCCTTTGCTAAACGATCGATCCGATCGGGACGCGATCCGGTTGTCAGACTGAAAGTAAGTATTGGAAGATTTGACTGTTTCAAATAAGTCCGACCAACTATTAAAGGTCACCAAATAATGTACTACTTGTTCACGGGCGAGTTTTATATAATGTTTACGATGCAAGTCTGGGACGAATAGATTGTGTTGGATTCTACCATATGTGGTGTTTCGACTGCACTTGTAATGAAAAGCAGGCTCGGAGGCTGCGGTCCGAGAGTCGACCTAGTGTTTAAGGTAGTCGTCCTACGGCAGTGAGAGCTGCGGTTCAAGAGCCTGCGTAGGGTATGTGCGCATGTATAGACAAGTACTTGATCAGTATTACCACCTAGGTAGCGGGAGCAGAACAGGATTCTGAAAACTGCGGGTTCCCTCTTGGTGATGCAGAGAATGTAATCATCGGCTTTCATTTTTCCCAGAGCCCCGTCTGAATAAACGTATAATGTAATTGAAGTTCGGGCTCAATTGAGCCTTATGGGTGAGATGTAAACCTCATAAGATCGGTTCAGTCTACGAGTCGGTAACACGGTTACTTCTATTGGTGTGATGCAACCCAATAGGGTTTAGCGGTGATACTAGGCGCCACAACTCGTGTGTTTTATCGGTTTACGTGAAAAATGATTTAAAATCAAATGACTGCCAATGTCCCACCTTCTAAACTTTATCGTTTTCATTACCTCACATGTAGATTAATTGATTTAAAGGAAACTATTTGTTACTTGATATCCTTTAATATTTTTGTAAGCATATTATTTGTTATTCACATGATTGTCTTATGTGTTTGAGGTGATGTTATTCACATGATTATCTGTTCCGCTCAGCGGCCACTGTTTTATTTTTTGCAGGTCTAAGACGTTGGGGAATCGAGCGAGAAATTTTAATAATATGTTTAGTATAAAAAAATACAATCTATATTCTGTATTGGTGGATCAAGACTATGTAATTAATAGTCGTTTGTTGTAAAGATCCATAGCGATCCATATTTATTTATACTCTGATATAATTTTAATTAAATGACTTAGATATTTTTCCGCATTATCTATTAATTGAAGTCATCGAAAATCCGGATTGTTACAGTTTCTGCATGACAGGGCTTAGCAATAGCAATGCTGTAATCTAGTGCTCTTTTGAGATTTTGGTTTTGGGGGTACATTCCCAAAGTAGGTGTTGCTTCGAGTCCCTGACAGATTCTCGTCTTCGACTGAGCCGAGTACTAGAACACGTACACTATAGAAAGGAGGCTATTTTTGAAAATCTTTTAAATTTTGTGAGTGGATGAGATCTTCTGTCTAAGAGAAGCCCCCATGACGACAAAGCTAACTGTTGAGAAGATGACAGTGTCGTGATAGGAATGATGATGCTTTTGAATTTGTGTCAATGTGGGTGGTTGTGCCCTTGTCGAAAGGATGCCTACGTATTCACGTGTAGTAAAATCAAACCAAGCCGTAATTCAGGAGATTGAAAGATATGTTATGGTGCCTAATTTATTAGGGCTTTGTTTGTAACTAGCCGTATTGACGATGTAGGCTAGGTGCATTCCCAATGATGTCTTGATCAAAGGGCTAGAAGAGTTAGGATATTGATCCTGTGACTGTGAGCGTTCTCCGAGTGTGATCGAAGAGTTTTCTTGAGACTCAAAGAGTTTTCTTGATTGATCGCTCTGCTAAAGGGTAGTCCCCGAGTGTGATCGAAGAGTTTTCTTGAGACTCGAGTGCCGGACGAGTGGCCCTTAGATATAAGGATCACAAACCTTTAGCTACAGGGCTATGCCTTGTAAAATGTTGACTCGGCCTCGAGGAAAGGCAGACGGGGTAAGGGAAGAAACTTGCGATGTGAGATCGACAGAGCTTCGACGCTAGAGAACCTTGACTAGAATAAGGATGGCCCTAGGATTAGGGTAGACCCTTTAGTTAAAGGATCCTAGAACTAGAATGACTCGACTAACGGATTGAAAGACGGACGAGATTCCCTTAGGAAAGGTCGTGGGGGTCGTCCTGTTGGAGGGAAAGATTATCGGGTGAGACTTTCTAGTTAGGACTCGAGTGTTCAGACGAACCTTCCATTTACGAGTGTATGACTCTTTTTGGTTGATTATGCCTTTAGGATAAGGCGGACTAGGATGAGGAAGAAACCCGTGATGTAGGATCGACGGAGTTTCGACGCTACAGACGTTCGACGTATTATGAAAAGACCCGACACACAGATTACGGTAGTTCCTATAATAAGGAGGGTTTTTGAAAAGGGGTTGAATTTTGAAAAATTCGGAGGACGGTCCTGACTTTAAATTGGTAGCATGCCGACAGGTCCGATTTTTGAAAAGTTGAATATTTAGAATTCGAAAATTGGAATATAAAAAAATGAATTTTCGAGAATTTGCAAATTGTAAACGGGATCCCAAACATTTGAAAATCAAAATGGAATCTCGAAGATTTGAAAATCAAAATGGGAAATTGAAAATTCGAAGATCAAAAAGGGATCGGAAATTCGGATTTTGAAATGGGCAGCATGCCGGCTAAAAAAAAGGCTACTTTTGAATCAAATCGTAAGTCTAAATTTCGGCAACATTCCGAGTTTTTTTGAAATTGGATATTTTGAAGAGATGCATTTTTGAAATGACGGTTTTTGAAAAATGACACGGAAACCAAGTAGCACATAGACACAGAAGCATTATGACGACAGCATGTATGCTTTAAATAAAGTCTCGGTCGGTTTGAAGAGGGTCTATACCAACACCGATGGCTCTCTCGTAAATCAGGACGGACTTCCTAAGCCGAATTGGTCTTAGAACATGCCGCAAAACCCATACGAGTTCGGCCATAGATGTCTTTAGCGCACCCATGTAGGAATGCACCGCGATATAGTAGGACGTCGTTACCAGTAACCGGCCCGGGCAAAAATGGGGTTATGCATGAACCATCGAACTAATGCGCGCACGTTAATAACCGAACGATTTCTCTTCGAGTCTCACCTTGATAATCCCAATGATAAGTGGTAAATCAGGTATCCCCAACGGAGTCGCCAAATTGTAGACATAACATAGGTCCACCCCGACGCGGCCACGCGCGGGTTTGGGTAAGCGAATGAATCTCGTGGTAAGATTGTTCTCGGGTCGAAATTTAAATCGATATAGGATCGAGTCGCCACCGAACTTTGTGGGAGTTCAGACCCGTTCGAACCCACTCTATACTTAGGCGTATCGTGCACAAAGCACGGCCCACTTTAGTACAAGAGCTTATGGGGTTCGTCCCTTTGCATAACGATACCAATGTCGAGTTATCGGGTATCGTGTATCGAATGACTCTCGTTCGCCAACGGTTTCGGATATCCGGAAACCAAAGGTTTCAAGTAAGGGATGAGGGCACGTGTTGGGAAGCCCACGAAGGACACCCAACCCCGCCCGCACTTAGCGGCCTCTACTAAGATATCGTTCGGTTTTCGTGTACGCGCGTTAGTAAAGCGGTTAAATGATATATGCAAGCAGTGTTTTTGGCTACGCATGCGAAATACATGTCTAGCTACGTCGTTTAATGCATCTTAAATTATGTCAAGGTTGAATTTAGCATGCGATGTTCATTTAAAAGCAATAAATGGCAAACATCGAAAATAAACAAACTCGAAAATAAATTACACGGGCGGAAATACAACCCGGAATTCACAATACTTCTACAAGGCGATAATATAAATTGGTTAGCGACGGTAATGGTGATCTAAAAACGGACCCTTAAATATAAAAACATAAATGAAACCGTAAACTCGAAACTGATTGGAACTTCAAATATTTTGACATACTTCAATTAATTATAAAGATAAAGAAGGCAATTGGTTAAAAACTTACAATTTAGATGAAGAGTGATGTAAAAAGTATTGGTATAGATAAATATCAAGAATCGATATTTACGACAATGGTTGATTGATCGAAAACGGAGGAAAAGTCGGAAAAACAGAGTAGTAGTGGGGGCATGGTAAACAGGAAGAAAAGAATGGATGAATGGTGGGGTGGGGTGGGGTGGGCTTGTGAAATCAGAGTTAATTGAACTAAGATGAATATCCATTCCCTCCGCGTCATGATGTCAGTGTTGGTCCTTACGAATCATATGACGATCGATTCGGCGTCAACGGATTTCATGCTAATTCAATTGTCGATAATTCTTTTAGGCATAACATTTGACTACGAAGTCAACATCGTGCCTTTAGAGCAATATTTTGAAAATGGTATCGAATACGCTCGATAATAAATTAGCGCGATCGCATTATACCCTTAAGTGTCTAGGGCGGCGCGCCTCGAAGGGCGCCACCTACAGTACGACTTTTCGGAGGATTATAACGGACTTTGAACGGAATTCGTTATCGAACATACTTGACTTGAAAATTTGATTGTCGTCACAAACTTAGATCATTGGCGTTTCGATGTCGTAATTTGGCTTTTAAATCCTACAACTATCGATTTAGCGTCATTGGATGTTGCTCGAATTGATTTAAAATAGTTTTGTTAAATTAATATACACGGTATTATATATGACGGAATATAAAAAAACGGTAATTAAATGTTAGATTGTTAGTATTGTTAGGAACAATAATTAAAAGTTAGATGCAAAATTGAAATGTTAGTAGTCATTGGTACGAGAATTAAATGTTAGTAAACGAGAAATTAAAAGTTAGTAATAGTTAATAATTAGTATGCGAAATTAAAAGAGAATTAGAGATTAGAGAAGATGGGGTTTGTTTACACCCTCAACCTACATGTTAATAGTCTCGGAAAACGAGCTCGTAGAGTGTCGTCGTAGGCACGGGAGCGGTTCGAGTAAATAGAATGAGTTAGGGGGTGTGTGATTAGGGAGAATATGTTCTCGGTTTTTAGCGAGGTTTGATCTCGGGAATGCTTGTGTGTGTGTGAAGCTCCTTGTTATGCTAGTGATGTGAAGGAGGATGCAAAATGTGAGGTGAATAAAGTCGTGTAAAAGGTTGTGAAATGATGAGCCAAAAGGGGGGGTATTTAGAGATTTTACTCCCCGGCTAGGGGTCACTCGATCGAGTGGCCCTATGTGCACTTGATCGAGTGATCTTGGAAAAAGGTGCTAGGTCGATTTGTGTGGGTGCACTCGATCGAGTGGGTCTAACCGGGTGGAACTTTTTTAGGAAACTTGGGATTTTGTTTGACCCACTGATTTTGGTTGTTTTGTCTTTGTTCATTTGTGTATTTGGACGTTGCGTGAGGCGGGTTACGTCCCGGGTTTTGACTCGGTCGCAAAAGATGGTTTTGTCTCCGGTGATGGTTTTGACTCAAATTAGCTTTATTTTATTGGAAACGTCCCACTGAGTCTGAATTTGAGGTCGTTTTTTAGAGATTTGTACTCCGCTAAGTGCCCACATCAGATACTATTGATTCCGAGTCCCATATTCGAGCGTATTAAAGCATGTTTACGTCCGATCATCATCGAGTGTTTTGTTGGAGACTACTATAGATAAAAGCAGTCAATATGCGAGTGTCTACACCCTCCCATAAATCTCTCTTTAATATATTGGACAGATTTACCTAAATCATCATTAAAAAATTCATCTTCCTTCTCTTCGTTATTTCTTTTGTCTTTCCATTTTAATAGCATTAAGCCCAAATGCCTCCATTATTTTTTTAAAATTGTTAATGCTAATTTCATTATTTCATTATTAAACTCAAATGTTGATAAGATCAAGATTACGTGATCAATTATGCTACACAAATTGATTTGATTTATATATCACAATATTCTCCATATCTTTTATTCTTGTACAGCATCATATTTTCTTGTATAATTATTATCTCTTACCTTACTTAGCATAGATTATGATCTCATATATTTTAGGAAAGATTCCTTTGTAAACAATAAAAATGAAGCACTACTGTAACAGCATTATTCATCAATCAATATATAACATTTCGTTCATGGTATCAGAGCTCCAATCCCACTAAAACAAACTCCCTTCATCGATCACTTCCTCACACCTGACATCATGAGTAGCTCAAGTATTCCAATCCTCTGAACCCTCAAAACCTATCATGCACGTCAATCCTAACTTCATTGATAAACTCACACCCACAACTTACTCTCAATAGAAACTTCAAATTACCGCTTTGTTTACTAGTTATTCACTCCTGTCATTTATTGATGGAACTCCACCACCGCCAAAAACTATCACCAATCCCGATACAAAAGCTACCTCCCCAAACCCGGCATACGACACTTGGTACTTGCAAGATCAACTCTTATTCGGAGCTCTAGCCCGCACACTTGACTCCTCCGTGTCACCCCTCATACACAACACCACAACAACTCTGACAGCGTGGACTGCACTCTCCACCACATTTGCACTTCCGTCCCGTGGCCATCCCTATCCCTCGGGTCATCATCAATCTCCGAATTTATGACCAAAGTCAAAACTCTCACAGATGAACTAGCAAGTCTAGGCTCTCCTATGCACGCCGAGGACATCACGGACATTGTTCTTGATGGACTAGACACTAGATACCGCTCTGTTATTGAATCTGTCCAGGCAAAAGACTCACCCATCTCCTTCCCGGAACTTCATGAAAAACTAATTAACCAGGAACTATCTATCCAAATAGAAAATTCCCAAGTCAAAAATGTTCCTGCTGTTACTCTCGCAACACAATCCCGTCCAGCATATCACAACTCCCGTCCAGCTTCCCTCCAACACCAAAACAACAACACCAGTAACACTCACTCAACACCATTCAAGGGTCGGTGTCAATGGTGCAACGTTCGAGGCCACATCTTGTACTATTGCTCCGTGTTCAAAAGCCTACACCCGACCATTGTTGTTCCCCGTCCCACCCGACAAAACAACAATCTTATTCAAGCCAATGTTGTCGTCGTCAACCCGGATGCTGCCTCTTCCTCCAATCAACCATGGCTATTTGACTTCGGGGAATCTCACCATGTGACGTCGGCCCTCAAAAATCTTTCCCTCCATTACCCCTATGACGGCACAGATGAAACTGTTATCGGAGACGGTACCAGACTCGACATAGCTAACACCAGTTCCACCTCCATCTCTCACAACTCACACAAATTCTCTCACTCGTGTCCTCTTTACAAAGCAATGCTCCTCTCGATATAATTTTTAGGGACGTCTGGACGTCATCGTCCTACTCTTATGATGACTACAAATATTATATTATCTTTGTCGATCACTACACTAAATATACGTGGTTATATCCGATTAAAACAAGTCCGACTCGCTACTCATATTTAAATATTTCAAGGAACTTGTTGAAAAAAAAAAATTAACACTCCAATAAAAACTCTTTACTCAGATAATGGAGGCGAGTATGAAAAACTTGCCTCCCTACTCGTGTCCCATGGTATTTCACACCTCACGTCTCCCCCTCATACTCCCGAGCACAGCGGCTATGCAGAACGTAGACACCGGCACATAATAGAAACTGGTCTTGCATTTCTCGACCATGCCTCCATGTCCGTCTCCTAATGGAGCTTAGCGTTTCAAACGCTACATACCTAATTAATCGGATGCCTACCCCAACCTTTAACCACTCCACCCCATACCAACGTTTATTCACCCATCCACCAAAATATCGTAACTTTCATAATTTTGGGTGTCGATGTTATCCATGGCTTATACCCTACACAACCAACAAACTAGACCCACGTTCCATTGCTTGCGTATTTGTTGGCTACTCTCCCACCCAACATGCCTATCTATGCCTTAACCCCGAAACACACCGAATTAATGTTTCTCGACATGTCAAATTCATTGAAAATGAATACCCATTCCGTCTCACTCCCTCAACTTCTCCCCTCATTGACACTGAGACCTGGTTCCTTGCATCTCTACCACCACCCACCACCACTTCACCCGTCAGCCTTGCCACCCCATCTGCACCTGCTTCCGCCCAACTCTCCCTTTCATACCCTCATCCCAGACCGTCCCTGAACCTCCCCTTCACCCCCTGCCTTTTGTTACTTCTACACCAGAAACAAAGTCCACCTACAACGCCACCACCTCCGCAACCATTCTTACACCGTCACCATCTCCACCTCCTCTTCATCCACACAACACCTGTGCTTCCAACCGCATACACAAACCGATCCAAAAACTCAAACTCGTAGCTCAACTCATCTCCTCCGAACCCCGTTCACTTAAAACAACTCTCGCGGACCCCACATGGTGACCTGCCATGGAGGTCCAACACAAGGCACTTCTCACCAACAACACTTGGGAACTTGTTCCACCTCACCTTCCCAAAATGTTATCGGTTGTAAGTGGATATTCCGCACAAAATACCATTCCGATGGTACCCTTGATAAGCACAAAGCCCGACTTGTCGCCAAGGGATTCCACCAACATGCATCTCTTGACTACACCGAAACATTGAGCCCAATCATTAAACCGGCTACTATCCTAATGGTTTTAACTCTTGTAGTCACCAAGTGTTGGCCCCTCCACCAACTCGACATAAATGACATCTTCCTCCAAGGTACCCTGACCGACACCGTCCACATGACACAACCACCTGGCTTCGTTGATCTCACCTGTCCTAACTACGTTTGCCACCTAAAGAAGGCCATCTACGGTCTTAAGCAGGCCCCTCGGGCGTGGTGTACGGAGCTCCGCAATTACCTCATTAGTGTCGGCTTCACTAATGTTATCACTGACACGTCTCTGTTCTGTTATCATACTAACGTCACCATTTTCGTTTTGGTTTAGGTGGATGATATCATTGTTACAGGTTCTTTCGTTACAGTCGTCAGCAAGTTCATAGAGGCCCTAGCAACCCACTTCTCCTGGAAGGACCTTGGCTCACTCAACTACTTCCTAGGGGTCGAGGTCATCCCAACGGACACCAATCTCATCCTCAATCAACATCGGTATACTCTAGAACTCCTCCAACAAGCAAAAATGCGGGATGCAAACCCGGCACCTACACCGCTCGATCCCTCTGTTAAACTCACTTTATCGGATTATGATCCTACACTTGATGAGACAGAGTTTCGAGCCATTGTTTGATCACTCCAGTATTTCTCTCTCACGCGCCCCGACATTGCCTTCCCGGTAAATAAACTATCCCAATTTATGCACAAACCAACGAAAACTCATTGGAAGGCTCTTAAGAGGGTCCTTCGTTACCTAGTTGGTACCCTCTCCCATGGTTTACCTATTTTTCGAGACTCATCACTTTCACTTCATGCATTTTCCGAATCCGACTGGGCTGGTGAAAACAAAACGTACCGCTCCACCATGCCTACCTCGTTTACTTGGGTCGCAATGCAATCTCTTGGAGCTCGAAAAAACAGAACACAATAGCCTCATCCTCAACTGAGGCTGAGTATCGAGTGGTTTCAAATGCTGTTGCTGAACTTATATGGATCACTAACCTCCTCTCTGAACTTCACATCAAGCTCCCGGAACCTCCTCACATCTACTGTGATAATATCGGGGCTACCCAACTCAATGCCAACCCCGTATTCCACTCTAAAATAAAACATGTGATACTCGATTTTCATTTCATACGTGAACAAGTACAGTCCGGTGCTCTTTATGTCATGTCGGTTGCTCAAGATGATCAACTAGCCGACCTACTAACCAAAGCCCTACCTCGACCACGGTTCAACATGCTCATTCCCAAGATCGGACTAATATCGCCACCGTCCGTCTTGCGGGGGGATGATAAGATCAAGATTACGTGATCAATTATGCTACACAAATTGATTTGATTTACATATCATAATATTCTCCATATCTTCTATTCTTGTACAGCATCATATTTTATTGTATAATTATTATCTCTTACCTTACTTAGCTTAGATTATGATCTCATGTATTTTAGGAATGATTCCATTGTAAACAGTATAAATGAATCACTATTGTAACAGCATTATTCATCAATCAATATATAACATTTCTTTCAAATGTCTCCATTATTTCATTATTAAACCTAAATGTCTCCATTATTTTGAAGTTTTGTGTAATATATATAAGGTTTATTTAACAACAATAATACCAACTATAGTGTATCTTCCCAAAATAATATCAATTTAATAAATCTGAGAATAATAAGTATTATTGGAGTAGTTAAACCAGAGTAGTATAGGTGACCGGTTACCTATAGAACCCTTCCACCTTCCTTTTTCACCTTTAATTTTATTTAACGGCAATAATACCAACTATAGAGCGTCTTCTGAAAATAATTCCAATTTTAATAAATCAGAATAATACGTATTTTTGGAGTAGTTAAACCAGAGTAATATAGATGACCAGTTGCGGTAGAACTCGTTCACCTTCCTTTTTCGCCTTTAATTTATTTCATATTACTTCACTCATTTTCACTTACTCAGTGTACGAGGCATTAAACGTCATTAATATTCTCCGTCTTCCTCTTCCTTCAAGTCTTCAACCTCACCAAATGTAGCTAACAACACAATCCTACACCAAAATCAACACGTTAATATAAACGAAACGTAGAGAAAAAAACTGAAGAAGGATGAAGGGTAATGAAGGGAGAGGATGAAGGAGAGAAATAAGGAGGAGTAGACCTGACAAAACTGACCCGACCCGAATAAGTCAAACCGAACCCAACTCGACACCCAAATTGAAGACCAAATTTCGATCCGTAATCCGAATTGACCCGAGCTCACCCGAAACTGACCCGAGCTCACCCGAAACTGACTCGACTACTATTATAGAAAACGATTCGATATCCCTAAAAAAGCTGAAAACAACAAACCCGAGAATGATCCAAACCCGAAATTATCTGACCCGATCCGAAGTCAACCCGATTAATATAACCCGATTAATATAACCCGAAAGTGGCTCGAACCGAAGCTGACCCGACGCGGTTCACCCCGTTATCCATGTCTAAGGAGGGGGATGGAGGCTACGTAGAAGCTTAAATATTAATTAGGTGACCTGATGTAGCAGGTTATAAAGTCATTTATACTATTTTTGTTTAACTACTCCAATAATACGTATTATTCTCAAATTTATTAAAATTGATATTATTTTGGGAAGACGCCCTATAGATGGTATTATTGTCGTTAAATAACCCTATATATATATATATATATATATATATATATATAAATAAATAAATAAGTCAGTATATTAAAATCAATTGATGGGTGAAATCTAAAATAATTGTTATTTTCTGTATCAGAGCACTTCAAGTCGAGCAAGAAGGTCACGGGTCGGCAAGAAGTAGATTGATAAGGTATCGTCGAAATTATTATTTATACTTTGTATATAATATGTGACGAAATATCATTCGTTGTTTTTTAAAAAAATAAATTTTTGTATTTTTAAAATATTTTTTCTATATTTTTCTATATTTTTTAAAATATTCTAAGAATTGTGAAATACTCCGTATATAGAAATATGACGAAATATTTTTTCTTTATTTTTAAAAATATTTTTTCTATATCGACGAAGTACATTATTTAATTTAAAATATTAAATTAATGCATTTTATTAATTAAATGTTTTAATTAATGTATAAATATAACTCATTTTGTAAAATATATTGGTATAAAAGTATACAAAAATTGTTTTTAATTTATTTCGTAATTTAAATATTAGAGTAATAATTTTTGGGTCGTGCTTTTTACTAACGAGCTTTTTTACTCAATCCTAACGACCTTTTAACAATTTGTCCTTGTCAGTTCCTCCCTCTAACTAAAAAAGTGATGATGGTTTGATTTTCTCTCTAAAAAAACTTGAACATCAACATTTTCTTAATTTCCAAAAACTTACATTCGACATTTGCAATAAAATACAAGCTTTAAAATACTTCTTTAATCGATCGATTAAAATCAATCAATCTTATAGCAAACAACTAGATTCATAAATCCTTAAAAGAGTCTCTAAAAGTCAATCATCGAGTGAAACCCTAATTGATGAACTTTACAATAAATAAATTAAAAAAAACTAAATTTCATCATTAATTAAATTTAATTATAAATAAATTTAAAACAATATTACTTCATCATTAATTAGAGAACTAGATCAGATCCATAATTGAATTCAAAAGTTCTGATTGATCGGATTTTTTTGTTAGAGTTTAAAGGTAATTCGAAAGATTAATCTCTAGAAATCAATCAGAAACTCTAATTGATGAACTTTACAATAAATTGTCTAAAAAAAGTTAAAACTTAAAACTTAAAGCACTATTACTTCATCATTAATTGAAGAATAATTATGATTCATATTTGAATTCACAAGAATTAGATTGATTGATCAAAATTTTTTTGGTAGAGATTAAAGGTAAGTAGAAGAATTAATTGAAGGGGTTGTATAAAGGGTATAAGTGGAAAATTTTAAGAAAATTTGTTAGGATTGAGTTCGTTAGGAAAAAGTAATTTTGTAATTTTTTCATTAGAATTATCTCTAATATAATAAAGTATTACCATTTTATTTATCGCTGGAAAATTTTCTTTCATCAAGATTTGATTCCACTTTAAATTTATATTGACACATGAAATTTTCCTTCATCAGGATTTGATTTGCGGAGACAATGATGATCATGGAAATTCACAACCGAATATAGGATGATTGCATATCTTATTGCCATTTTCATTGAAATTCTTCATGCAATGGTAGGTAGAAGCATTTTTGAGGGGTTTTTTATAGAGGTGCAACATTAGTAAATAATTTCTAATTAATATTTTTGATTGGATACATTAGATGATTTGAGGATAATTTTACTGATCAAGGAGTTAAAGATTGAGGATGACTCCGTAGTGTTTAGGGTTGATGTTAAGTCAAATTGATACTTTAAAATTTCACTTATTTCAGTAGCTAATGCTGTCAAATGTGTTGGACGGATTGGGTTATTATTCATTTATTTTTATTCATTAAATTTATACTTTAAAATTGATATTATTCATTTTTTTTATTATTAATTTTTATCTCAATAATGTATATATGTTACCAGTATTCATTTTCTAAAATATATTGTTACAAAAGTATACAAAAAATCATTTTTAATTATTTTCCTAATTTAAATATTAAAATTGATAATTTTTTGTTACTACTTTCACTAATACAGAGTAATGCTTTATAAGTATCATTCTATAACATTTTATTTATGGCATGGCCAAATTGTCCCTCATCAAGATTTGATTCGACGGTAAATTTGCATGGCCAAATGAATGCTATTAAGGTAGCAAGACTTTGTAATTTATATAAAATACATTTTTAATATAAATTTAAAAATTTTAAAAATAAAATACATTTTTAAACTTAAAATATCAACTAATTTTTTAATTTAATATATTTCCGGTAATCAAGGCTAATATATGCTCTTACAATACATATTGGCTCCGTTTTCTAAACGGCATATTAGGGAAAAATTAGCAGATTCTGGCTTAAATAGTAAATTGACCATCAAACTACTAATATCATGTGTTTGGTAAACGGCATATTGTTATAGCATATTGGCTGGAATCTACTGTTTTTGAATATGCTGCGAATAGGAGCATATTGAAACAGCATATTGAATTTATACTTGAAAACAACTCGATTCTTCCATAATCCGCTAATTACCAAACATTATTTCTTACTTCTATTAATTTAATTTGATAGTCAAATCTGCTAATACAATCAGCTAACTGTATTCTGTTATTGTTAACCGCTATTATGAATCTGCTACTACTATTTGCCAAACAAGACCATTGTCATTTCGTCCATAAATAAAAGCAGGATTATCAATGCATCTAAAAAAATCATCCAACTAAATCAATGCAATACATCTTGAAATAAAAGTTTATCTAATCAAATTAAAGAGTTGCCTTCATAATCAACTAATTAAATGTGGTTTAAAAAACTAATTAAATTAAATGTTAAACTTTGCACCTAATCTTCTTTATTGAGTCTCTCCATCTTTCCAAAAGTCACAACTTTACACCCAAAAATCCGTGCAGCCCAGAGTAGTAATTTTTTTTTTTCATTTACAAAACCAATTTATAATGTTTAATTGAAAGCTTAAAATTTTCATTCCTCAACAAAAGTGTTTAGATTCTCAAAGGAAGTAATTAATTCTTTGATCTTGCTATAAATTCTTTAGAGTATAGTTGCAAAAATTTATTGTATAAATCATACAACCATTATACAAGGACATTTGTGCATAATAGTAAAATCAATCACTAACAAAAATCCATTTTTTATTATTTTCGTAATTTAAATTTTAAAATTGATAAAAAAAATTCATCTCTAATATAGATTTTTATAAGTATTAAGATTGTATTTATCGCAGAAAAAAATGTCCTTCATCAAGATTTGATTCTACGGTAAAACAAGTAATTAGTAATTTTTACTATGCTAATTACAGAATTGATTAATTTATTTTTTAAATATTTAGTTGGGCAAATTAACATGACCAAATTAATTTTACTAAGGTAGCAAGACTTTGTAAGTTTATAAAAAAAAAATACAATTGTTCCCATTAAATAAGGAACCAACATACTCTTAATAGTCATTACGAATAAGTACTAAATGAATCTCGGTAACATTAAAAAATCAATTACTAATTACACCATTGTGAGTGGTAAAATTCTACTTTCAAATTATTAATTAACACATCTCGGTAAACCTTCACTCTCAATTAATGTCTCAACTAATTGAAGAACATTGTAAAAAAAGATTTGTCTCTTCGTGGTTCTACTATCACTATTTTCATGTTACATATTAGATGATTCTCAATCTCACAATAAATTGTTTAATACATTGATGTTAATACTATATTTCCGAATACAAATTCAGAATGCACATTTTAAAATAATACTATAAGAGTTGAATGGTTACCTTACGTACCTCTGTGATTCTAGGTTCAAGAATCTGAGATGGGGGATACGTCGTCAAGGGTCGCTCCTTCAATAGAGAAATGAGTTACTACTTATCGATGTCGAATGAAATGACTCTGGTGTACCAATTAATGATGTAAAATCCGACATTTTAATTTGTTATTTAGAAGTTTAGTAGCTTAATACGTAATATTTCGTTCAAAAAGATTTTCCCGTAAACCATGTGGCTATTAACGTTATAAAGTATCAAGACTTTCGAACCTATATGAGAGCAAGTGCAATAATAGTTTTTTTATTGGGTTTGTCACCAAGAACCTACTTTTAAAAGTTCTTCTATTGCACAATAAAGTTTGTTCTTAAATTTAAGAACCGAGTTCTAAAATAAGAACTCAGTTTGTAAAATCTTGGAAGTTGAGAGCAATTAAATTGACATTGGAATGTGTCAAAGTTCAATCAAAATTTTCTATTTCATGATAATTAATTAATAAAAAATAAGATGATGGAAAATGGACCCCATTTAAGAATTTTATATTGAAAATTAGGGTCAAAGGTTTTTAATTATTGAAAATTGAGGAATATGACCTGACACTTGCTCTGAGTCTCTTCTTTTTATTACATGATTTTGCAAAGGATAAAACAATTTATTCTCAACGTAACGTTACATGACACGTTTGTCAATTCATTTTTACGCATTGTTCAATGCTTATGAAAATATTATTTCCTTATATCAACCATAAACAGTCCGTTGTAAATCTGACATACTTATTTGATATATAAGTTACCCCCTCTGATTCTTTTATTTCTTCCCACTTACCATTGTAGGCAAATTCTTTTTTTTCTTCCATTTTCTCATCTTTTCCTACTTTAGTTACCTTTTTCAATGTGTTTTTACAAGATTGCCCTTGTGAACTTTATGAAACCACCAAAATAACCACTTATTCGTATAATGACGATAAATTTGTTGTTAGCAATTTTTACTTACTGATAATATTTGTGCTTAACTTAATTACTCCCTCCCTTTACCCTCCATATTTAATTCTCTTATTTACCATAATTGATACTCCGTAGAAATTAAGTAAATTATCTTATTTATCATAATTAATTAATAAACGGGTAACAAGACAGTAAGTTTGCACAATTCTCATTACCATTTAATTGTGCCTCTTTCTTCTTCCTCCCATATTCCTTGAAACACTCATAATTTTACGGAATTGCAAAATCATACACGGATTTTAATACGTTGTACACATTTTGTCATTAATTTTTCCGTGTTTGCCCTTCCTCAAAAAAAAACGTCTCCTATTGTGGACATGACATAGGTCCACCCCGACGCGGCCACGCGCGGGTTTTGGTAGGCGAATGAATCTCCTGGTAAGATTGATCTCGGGTCGAAATTTAAATCGAAGTTGGAGTCGCCACCGAATTTTATAAGAATTGGGACTCGTTCGAACTCACTCCACACCTAGGCGTTTTGTGTACAAAACACGTCCCGCTTTTGGTGCTAGAGCTTGTGAGTTCGTCATTTGCATTACGATACCGATGCCAAGTTATCAGATATCGTGCATAGAATGACTCTCGTATGTCAACGGTTTCGGACATCCGGAAGCCATGGTTCTGAGTAAGGGGTGAGGGTACGTGTTGGGAAGCCCACGAAGGACACCCAACTCCGCCCGCTCTTAGCGGCCTCTACTAAGATACCGTTCGAATTTTGTGTACGCGCGTTAGTTTGACGATGAAATGTTATGCAAACAACATTTTGACTAAGCATGTGAATTACGTGTGAGCTACGTCATTTAATGCATCTAAATTATCGTCGGAGTTGTTTAGCATGCGACGTTCATTTAAGGCAATAAATAGCAAACATCGAAAATAGAAAACTCGTAAATAAATTACAAATTACACGGGCGGAATACAACCCGGAATTTACAATACAACGAGCGAAAAAATAGAATAATCGAATTAAAAATGATTAGAATAAAAAAATACAATGCATGATTTTAAAAAGGGTAAGCACGTGATAGACTTGACACGTGACGACTAAAGTCGTAGAAAAAGATTTGACAAGGCTCGAGTGATGTGGGAAGCTCTCGGTTTTTTGGACAAAGGAGGCCACTCGACCGAGTCATGGCAGAGACTCGATCGAGTGAGCCTCTAAAAGACATTCCGCCCATTTTTTGGGGTGCTACTCGATCGAGTAGCCCATGGCACTCGATCGAGTGCCCCCTATATGAGTTACAGCTCGTTTCAAAAAAAGTGGCGATTTCGTTTTTATTAATTCAAAATCGATGGTTGACCGAGTTACGTAAAAATATTGCATAATTTAAACTCAACTCGGTCTACGGTGCTTATAATCGTGTATTATACAATTATAAGACCGGCATCGAGATTTTTAGAAAAAGCGTTTTAAGGTCGATTAAAACTTGATTAGAATGAAATTGTCTCCCTCCGCGTCAAGACACCGTTACTAATCTTTACGGATTATGTGGTGTTCGATTTTCGCGTCAACGGGTTCCGAACTAATCTCGGAAATGGAATCGGACACGTTCAACTACGTATGACCACGATCGCGTTACGCCCTTGAGTGCTTGGGGCGGCGCTCCTCGAAAGGGTGTCACCTCCGTCGCGACTCGTAAAGGGATTAAACGGACTTGAAGCGCGTATCGTATTTAAACATGTTCGAATCCGAAAGTTTTATTATTATATATATACACGGTATTGAAGTGACGATAAAAAGAACGAAAATTAAAATGCGATAATGATAAAAATGTTAGTGTTAGTATGCTAATATATATATATATATATATATATATATATATATATATATCGAGATAGAGAGAAAGAGAAAGAAGAGAAAATTGGTTGATGACACCCTCAACCTACATGCTTAAAATGGCCTCGGAAACGGACTCGTAATAGCGACATGATCGCGGAAGTGTCGAGGATGTAGGTAGAGTTATAGTGTGTGTATGGTTAGGGAGAGAATGCTCTCGGGTCTTTGACGACTTTTGATCTTGGAATTTTGAATGTGCATGTGTGTCCATGATGGATGATCGAAATGTATGGGATGTAAGGTTGTAGCTAGGGTTATAAGGTTGCAAAATGTGGGATAATTAGGGTTGTTTTTAGGTTGAAAAAATTCTGAATTTGTGAAGGGTTTAAGGGGGTATTTATAGGAAATGCCCCACGACCTAGGGTCACTCGATCGAGTGGCCCTAGTGTACTTGATCAAGTGCCCTGAAAAGAAGGGTCTGATCGGTTTTTGAAGCTGCACTCGATCGAGTGGGTTAGGCGGGTGAGCCATTTTAGGAAGGTGGTTGACTTTTTTGAAATTTGAAGATTGGGCGTCTGCTTCTAGAAGCTCATCTAGCTGGTTTTTGGGGTCGGATTCGTCTTCGACCGGGTTTTGACCCGGTCGCCAAAAGACGGTTTTATTTCCGGTGACGGTTTTGGCCCAAATTAGTCTCATTTTATTTGAAACGGCCCACTGGGCCTGAATTTGAGGTTGGTTTTGAGAGATTTGTACTCCGCTAAATGCCCACGTCGGATATTATTGATTCTGAGTCCGTATTCGAGCGTATTAAGTCACATTTACATCCGATCATCATTGGGTATTTTGTCGCGAACTGCAGTAGACACTAGCAGGCAAAATGCGGGTGTCTACAGACCACCCACTCTGACAGAGGCTTGGACAAGGCGAAAGTCAGAGTAGCTACCAGGTCAATCGAGGATTACGACCTGGCAGCCTTCCGGTCGGGTCGTTTATAGTCCATTAGACTCGCGTGAAGGGATAGCGAGCCATAAGCAGAGGGTCATACCTGTCCGTATGATGATAGCTCCGTGGGGAGTCGGACTTGCTTTTGAAGTCTTAGGTGTACCTGTATTTACATGTAATATTTAGGTGAAACACCGACTCACGTTGGGGAGTAAAGTAGTTGCGCGGGGACTTGCTTCTGAAGTCTTCGGTGTACCCGTATGCCGACACATCACTTCTTGGATGTAGCATTCCAGGAGAAACACCGCCTTTGATGTTCCGTTGGGAAGCACCAGCTGGTATCTGAAATGTTAGATACATAGGCAGAAATAGCAGGCATAGCGGATAGCAAGATAGCATATAGGAAATGCAGTTAGCATCTATAGACCGGCTTGCGCTGGGGAAAATGATTTTTTTGCTTCATTTTGAAATTGAAGTCCTGAAAGCAACTTACGTGCTATGAGATAGGTTTTCAAAATTGAAAGGGTTAGAAAGTAAATTTGCAGTTTAAATAGACCAAAATTTGACCTTGTCGAAAAGGATTTTCTCAAATGGCTAAGTTTTGCAAATTTTAAAGTGAGAATTTGAAGAGAGAGGCCTACCGACAAACTCAACTCTGGACGCAACAGGACAAATTGACAGACACGAACTGGACTCTCGAGGGGTTGGATCGCGACTTGGTAGGGGGGTGGGCCACCTAAGATGACAAGACTCTTAAGTTACGCTATTCCGTAGCCTAGGCAAGTGGTAACATGGTCGAACATCGATATGGGAAGGATCTGTTATGGGGAATTGCAGTAGTATGTAATTAGACTGTTTTTGCAGTAACACTGATGTAATCTGGTGCTCTTTTGAATTTTCGGTTTTGGGATACGTTCCCAAAGCAGGTGTTACTTCGAGTCCCTGACGGATTCTCGTCTTCAACTGAGCCGAGTACTAGGACACGCTATGGAAAGGTGACTAGTTTTTGAAAAAATTTGGATTATCTGAGTGGATGGAGAGCTTCTGTTTAAGAGAAGCCCCCAGGACGACAAAGTGAACTGTTGAGAACATGACAGTGTCGTGACCGGAATGATGATGCTCTTTGAATTTGTGTCAACGTGTGTGGTTGCGTCTTTGTTGAAAGGCTGCCTACGTATTCACGTGAAGTGAAATCAAACCAATCCGTAGTTAAGTGGATTGAAAGATATGTTATGGTGCCTAGTTTATTAGGGCTTTGTGTGTAACTAGCCATAGGATGGTGTAGGTTAGGTGCATTCCCAATGATCTCTTGATCAAAGGGCTAGAATGGTTAGGATGTTGATCCTGTGACTGTGAGCATTCTCCGGGGTAGCCCCAGAAGTGGTGTGAACTATTTGGGCATGTTCTATGCCGACCGCAAGTTGAGTTCCCGTGTTTGGGGCTGGTAACTGGTTTGGATGTTTTTGAAAATGTGGTGCCAGGTAGTAACTGGCTTCGATGATTCAAAATATGGAGCTCAATTTTGTGGAGCTAAAGTTTCGAGGGTAAGGTATTGCAATGGGGTAGGAATGGGGGAAGTCGAGTAAAAATGACTCGCACTTTGATTGGGCAGGTTTGATAATGCGGGATCTGATTTCCATGTCTGGCCCTAATGGTTAGGGTGGATCCTATGGAGCTTGAATCTTCAAAATTCTGGACTGTCTCTTAGCCTAGGTCTCGAGAAGGTCTTGAGGGTTGTAATGTGGGAAGGCTAGATGTGGTGTCAGCTGACCAGCTTGATTGTTTCTCCTCTATTTGATGGTATGAGTATTGATAATTTTGAATTGACCGTACCCTGGTCAAGGGACTTTCACTTGAATTAACCTTTGACCACGGCCATAGGTTTTTTGAATTTTTTGGGTTGACCTCTTAGCCTCGGTCATGGGATTCTTCATTTGAGTTGACCGTGCCCCGGTCAAGGGATTGACCGTATCTGGTCGGGGGAAAGACCGTATCTGGTCGAGGGATGTTGAGAGTTCTTCTTTGGTCGTGGCCAGCTCTTTCGTTTTGGCCTTTTGCTTTTTCCTTGGACTCTTGATTTTTTGTCCAACTCTTTTTTTTCTTTTCTTTTTTCTCACGGTAATCCCTTCCTATGGTGTTGTGGGTGGATTTGGGGTTGGGCCTATCAGTTGGATTAGGCTTTTGGAGCTAGACCTTTGTAAGGTGTGAGCATAGTTGGTGTTTGTGTGAGTGCAACTCGCGGTGGAGTACTCTACAGTAAAAATAGTGGTTTGGATCTCGGGATTGTCAGCATAATTCTGAGCAAGCTTGGTGGAAACGTAGTTCCAAGTTAGGTATTTTTGGTATCACGTCTATAGAGTCACGACATTTCTTTTTTCTTCTGGTCAGACTAACACCTAAGGTAGGGATTGGTTAGTCTTATTGGAGGGATGTTTATTGTGGAAAATGGGGTTGCCTCCCGTCTTCAACCCAAACTAGGAGACTACCTAGACTTGTCATAGGATTCGATACCGCTTCTACTAGGAGTAGTTATGTGACTTTCTATACCAGACATGGAACAGGTAAAGGAAAACACGGGTCTCAGTTTCCTGCAGTCATTATAGATGTGCCTATAATAGTCACGTGCATGTGCTCACAGTGTATGATGATGTTCATCATGTTCTCGGAAACACATAAGGAAAGCATATATGAGAAGTAGAAAAGCAGATTTTATTGAATTTTGAAAAGAGGACAGAATACAGTTGACTCTGACTCTGACATCGGAATTGAAATAAATAGAACACCCTATACTCGGACTCGGAATCGGACATAAATCAAATCCGGACTCTCGGATGATGTCGTCAATAGTCGTCGACTTCTAAAGACTCAAGTGGATGTCCAGTATAGCCTTCAGTAGAAGCTTCACCCAGATCTTCATTGTGTCGAAGATCGTCTTCAATCCTAGCGCCCATTTCGGTAAGCACCGCAAAGTTTGAAATGCCGGCATACCTAAGATGGACGTGGTAGGAGGGTAGGAGGTTGTTGATGAACGCCTCCACTAGTGTCTTCTCGCTGGGCTTGTCTACTAGCTTAACACTCTCAGCCTGCCAACGTTGAAGGTATTTGGTGAAACCCTCTGTTGGATCTTGGACCGTGACTTCTAAAGTCCGCATAGTAGTCTAAAGTTCAATATTATCATAATAGTTTTGAGCGAACTCGGTAGCCACATCTTCCCAAGTGGGAAATCTTTTTGTGTCTGGCCTATAGAACCAGGCTTTCGGGTATTTCCCGAGGGATGAGCCGAACAAATTGATGAACATGTCGGCTTTAACCCCCTTGATTGCCATAAATGCCTTGAAGGCTCGGAGGTGTAGTAAGGGATCCTCCGTCCCTTCGAAAATGGGTAACCCCTCTAAGTTGAGATCTGTTGGTAGTTTCTCACTGATGGGTGTATAGTCTCGGGAGTTTTCAACACGGACGTTGTTCCCTTGGAGGGCATGGAATTGTTCCTTGAGCATGCGTACCGTGCTGATCAGTTTGGCAAATGGCCCAGTATTCACCAACCCAGAATTGAAGTCTTGTCGTTCAATGACAGTTAAACGAGCATGCATGGCCTCTTGGTCGGCCCTCAGCAACCCTTTTGGGTTTCAACCATGGCCTGCCTGCTAACCATTGTTTCCAGCAAAGCCTTCATTTCATTGATGGTGTTTTCCATGTCCCTATTAACAGCTGGGGGTGCCATACTCTGCGAGAATACCCACGTAATCAGGAATGTTGCTTCGGAACCCAAACACACCAAGGCATAGGAAATAGCGTGGGAGGAAAAATGACTCTGGTTTGACGCGGGTTAGGCTCTCCTAAGGCAAATGTTTTGGGTGTGATTCTCGGAGTGACTGTGATTAATCGCTCCGCCGGAGAATAGCCCCCAGGTGAGACTAAAGAGTCTGACAGGACTCAGATGATGTGGCATCTAAGTGACTCGAAAGTGGGTACGTGAGACAACACGTGTAAGACATGACCCTTAGAGCAACCATGATTGATAGCTCTGCTAAAGGGCAGCCCCCAAGTGGGGATCGAAGGTTTTGCTAAGACTCGAATGTCGGACGAGTGACCCTTAGATGTAAGGATCACAAACCTTTTGTTATAGGGCTATGCCTTGTAAAAGGTTGACTCGACCTCGAGGAAAGGCAGACAGGGTAAGGGAAGAAACTTGCGATGTCGAAATCAGCAGAGTTTCGACGCTAGAGACCTTAGACCTGACTTGAATAAGGGTGGCCCTGTGATTAAGGTAGACCCTTAAGTTAAAGAGTTCTAGAATTGAGACAACTTGACTAACGGATTGAAAGATGGGCGAAATTCCCTTAGGAAAGGTCGTGGGGACCGTCCTGTTGGAGGGAAAGATCGCGTGGGACTTTCTAGTTAGGACTCGAGCGTTTAGACGAACCTTCCATTTACGAGTGTATGACTCGTGTTGGTTGGTTATGCCTTTAGAAAAAGGCGGACTAGGATGGGGAAGAAACCCATGATGTAGGATCGACGGAGTTTGGACGTTATAGACCTTTGACAAATTATGAAGAGACCCGACACACGGATTACGGAAGGTCTTATAATTAAGGAAGGTTTTGAAAAATGATTGAATTTTTAAAAGTGAGAGGATGGTCCTGAAATTGGCAATGGGCCAATAGGATCGGGCATTTTGAAATGTTAGAATGATTGCGAGTAAATTCGCATTTTGAAAAATTGGGAGACGGTCTCGTCTTTTGAAATCGGCAGCACGACGACAGGACCGAGCTTTTTGAAAAGTTGAATATTTGGAATTTTGAAAATTTGAATATCGAAAATAAATTTCCGAAAATTTGAAAATCGAAAATAAGATCCCAAAAAATTTGAAAATAAAAAAACAGCATCTTGAAGATTTGAAAATCGAGAATAGCGTCTCGAAGATTTGAAGATTGAAATTGAATTTTGAAGATTTGAAAATTGGAATTGAATTTTGAAAATTCGAAAATCGAAAGGGGATCGGAAATTCGAAATGGGCAGCATGCCGGCTAGAAAATAGGCTACTTTTGAGTCAAATCATCTGTCTAAATTTCGGCAGTATTCCGAGTTTTGAAAATTGGATACTTTTGACAAGATGCATTTTTTTTGAAATGACGGTTTTTGAAAAAGATGACACGGAAATCAAGTAGCATGTAGTCACGCAAGCAATATGACGACACCGTGTATGCTTTACGCTAAGTTTTGGTCGGTCAAAATCGGGTCTATACCAACAACGACGGCTTTCTCGTAAATCAGGACGAACTCCCTAAGCCGAATTGGTCTTAGGACATCCCGCGAAACCCATACGAGTTCGGCCATAGAAGTCTTTAGCGCACCCATTTAGGAATGCACCGTGGTACAGTGTGACGTCGGTCACAAGTAACCGGCCCGGGAAAAATTTGGGTTATGCATGAATCATTAAACTAATGCGCGTACACTATTAATCGAACGATTTCTTTTCGAGTCTCACCCTAGGAACCCCGATGACTAGTGGTACATCAGGTATCCCCAGCGGAGTCGCCAAACTGTGGACATGACATAGGTCCACCCCGACGCGGCTACGCGTGGGTTTGGGTAGGCGAATGAATCTCGTGGTAAGATTGATCTCGGGTCGAAATTTAAATCGAAGTTGGAGTCGCCACCGAATTTTATGGGAATTCGGACCCGTTCGAACTCACTCTATACCTAGGCGTTTTGTGTATAAAACACGTCCCGCTTTTGGTGCTAGAGCTTGTAATTTCGTCCCTTTGCATTATGATACCGATGCCGAGTTATCGGATATCGTGCATCGAATGACTCTCGTATGCCAACGATTTCGGACATCCAGAAACCATGGTTCTGAGTAAGGGGTGAGGGTACGTGTTGGGAAGCCCACGAAGGACACCCAACCCCGCCCGCTCTTAGCGGCCTCTACTAAGATATCGTTCGAATTTTGTGTACGCGCGTTAGTTTGACAATGAAATGTTATGCAAACGACATTTTGACTAAGCATGTGAATTACGTGTCAGCTATGTCATTTAATGCATCTAAATTATCGTCGGAGTTGTTTAGCATGCGATGTTCATTTAAGGCAATAAATGGCAAACATCGAAAATAGAAAACTCGTAAATAAATTACAAATTACACGGGCGGAATACAACCCGGAATTTACAATACAAAGAGCGAAAAAATAGAATAATCGAATTAAAAATGATTAGAATAAAAAAATGCAATGCATGATTTTAAAAAGGGTAAGCACGTGATAGACTTGACACGTGACGACTAAAGTCGTAGAAAAAGATTTGACGAGTCTCGAGTAATGTGGGAAGCTCTCGGTTTTTTGGACAAAGGAGGCCACTCGACCGAGTCATGGCAGAGACTCGATCGAGTGAGCCTCTAAAAGACAATCCGCCCATTTTTCGGGGTGCTACTCGATCGAGTAGCCCATGGCACTCGATCGAGTACCCCCTATACGAGTTACAGCTCGTTTCGAAAAATGTGGCGATTTCGTTTTTATTAATTCAAAATCGATGGTTGACCGAGTTACGTAAAAATATTGCATAATTTAAACTCAACTCGGTCTACGGTGCTTATAATCGTGTATTATACAATTATAAGACAGGCATCGGGATTTTTAGAAAAAGCAATTTAAGGTCGATTAAAACTTGATTAGAACGAAATTGTCTCCCTCCGCGTCACGACACCGTTACTAATCCTTACGGATTATGTGGTGTTCGATTTTCACGTCAACGGGTTCCGAACTAATCTCGGAAATGGAATCGGACACGTTCAACTACGTACGACCACGATCGCGTTACGCCCTTGAGTGCTTGGGGCGGCGCTCCTCGAAAGGGTGTTACCTCCGTCGCGACTTGTAAAGGGATTAAACGGACTTGAAGCAGTTGTCGTAGTCAAACATGTTCGAATCCGAAAGTTTTATTATTATATATATATATACACGGTATTGATGTGACGATAAAAAGAACGAAAATTGAAATGCGATAATGATAAAAATGTTAGTGTTAGTATGCTAAAATATAAAGTATAATATATATATATATATATATATATATATATATATATATAGAAATTGCATCCGGTGAGTTGGCCTTCTTTAAATGAGTCCGTCCCGCAAATCACCGCCACATGATCAAATCACATGAATGGCTGAGATTCAATCTCAGCGTCATCTTCATCGTATATAATCTTACTGTTACAGTAACGTAACACTATTTTTTTTTTAAAAAAAAACTATTACAGTAACACAAATATCTTACTGTGACACTGTTACAGTAATAAGGAATTACAATAATAATGTCAGAGTAATACTGTTACAGTAACAGAACACTATTACAGTAACACAAAAATCTTACTGTGACAGTGTCACAGTTATAAGGAATTACAATAATAATGTCACAGTAATATGAAATTAAAGAGTTATAAATATCTTACTGTGACACCGTCACAGTAATAAGGAATCACAGTATAATGTCACAGTAATAATGTCAAATTCATTTATCAATTGACACTACAAAGTAACATCAACATGAGATTAACAGTAGCACTGTTACAGTAACATAGCACTATTACAGTAACACAAATATCTTACTGTGACACTGACACAGTAATAAGAAATTACAGTAATAATGTCACAGTAATAATATCACAGTAATATGGAATTAAAGAGTTATGATGTTTGTGTATGCAAAGGCAGCCTTGTTACTCTTCCTTAATGACGTGGTCCAATCTCAGCCATTCAATCTTGTTTGATTGTGTGGTCCAGATTGAAAGGACGGACTCATCTAAAGAGGGAGACTCACCAGATCCTCACTCTCTCTCTCTCTATATATATATATATATATCAAGATAGAGAGGAAGAGAAAGAAGAGAAAATGGGTTGATGACACCCTAAACCTACATGTTTAAAATGGCCTCGGAAATGGACTCGTAATAGCGATGTGAGCGCGGGAGTATCGAGGATGTAGGTAGAGTTATGGTGTGTGTGTGTACGGTTAAGGAGAGGATGCTCTCGGGTCTTTGACGAGTTTTGATCTCGGGATTTTGAATGTGTATGTGTGTCGATGATGGATGATCTAAATGTATGGGATGTAAGGTTGTAGCTAGAGTTATAAGGTTGCAAAATGTGGGATGATTAGGGTTGTTTTTAGGTTGCAAAAATTCTGAATTTGTGAAGGGTTTGAGGGGGTATTTATAGGAAATGCCCCACGACCTAGGTTCACTTGATCGAGTGGCCCTAGTGTACTCGATCAAGTGCCCTGAAAAGAAGGGTCTGATCGATTTTTGAAGCTGCACTTGATCGAGTGAGGTCAAGCCACTCGATCGAGTGGGTTAGGCGGGTGAGCCATTTTAGGAAGGCGGTTGACTTTTTTGAAATTTGAAATGTTGATTGGGCGTCTGCTTCTAGAAGCTCATCTAGCTGGTTTTTGGGGTCGGATTCGTCTTTGACCGGGTTTTGACCCGGTCGCCAAAAGACGATTTTATTTCCGGTGATGGTTTTGGCCCAAATTAGTCTCATTTTATTGGAAACGACCCACTGGGCCTGGATTTGAGGTTGGTTTTGAGAGATTTTGTAACACCCCGACCCAATCCTAGGACCAGAAATGTTAACTGCGGTAGCCCGCCAGGCTTTGTACTGGTCCCACAGACCAACACGAGTCCTTTCCATCACATTTTGTCCTCACTCATGCGCATCCCGGAAACCTTCCCAGGAGGTCACCCATCCTAAGATTGCTCCCAGTCAAGCACGCTTAACTGCAGAGTTCTTATCATGGGCAAACCAGAAAAGAAAGTGCACTTTGTTGATATGAGTAGTACTTCAAATTCCTTTAAGCAAAGTTCATAAATAGGACATCTTCAATCAATGTGGGATGTTTCAGATTTGTACTCCGCTAAATGCCCACGTCGGATATTATTGATTCTGAGTCCGTATTCGAGCGTATTAAGTCACGTTTACGTCCGATGATCATCGGGTGTTTTGTCGGGAACTGCTATAGACACTAGCAGGCAAAATGTGGGTGTTTACACCTATCATCTTCCTCCAACCCTAAACAATTAACCCAAAAACTCTACAATTATTGATCTCATTTCAGACATGGAAAAACTATTTTTTTTGTTTTGTTAATTATCTCGTCAATTTCTAATTAGTAATTGAATTATACTCCAAAATACTTTTCTAGTTAAAGAATCGACGCTATTTCATTTTTTATCGTTGGGCAGTCCATGGAATTGAAGATGGACGATGCAGGGTGGTCGACGTAGTGGGACTCCTTGACGGAGTAGGGAGGCTAGCCGGCGGGGAGGGGTGGTTGTAGGCTGAGTGGAGTCGAGCGTGGGGTTAAGTTGGGCTGACGTGGGGTCAAAATTATATATCATGAAACCTCAAACCGCAGAACATTGCATTCATATACGAAGTATCATACTAAACACTTTCGTCAATGATAGTACTATATATCATTGTGAAACTCTTTTATACATATTAATTTATCACACTATTTCGCATTAACAATATACGGAGTATATCTCATTATTGATAAATTTCATGTGGTTGGGTCGAAAATGAAAATGGAAATTTAAAAACCATACTCAAACAATGCATTCTTTCATGATTACTTTTGTCTTATATACTGTTGTCTATTGTCGTATTATACAAACATTACAACGTGCTCTACGTTGTTTTATCTTTCGTACACCTATTAACACGCGTATGGATGACCACACTCTGTTGTATAATTGAACACCAACCGTACCTTACTTCATTAGGGAATACTCCTTCCGATTTCGAATGATCTTCCCCTTTACTTTTAGGGAAGAAAATAATGAGTATTATATTATTAAAAGTGTTATGGTGGACTGAAAAAAGTAGGAGAGTGAAATATCATATTAATTAAATGAGAAAAAGTGGATTGTAAAAGTATGAGAGAAGAATATTATATTAATAATGAGAAATAATTGGTGTAATATAAGGAAAGTGGTGAGAATAAGATGGTAAAGTTGTGTGAAAAAGTTTTTCCATAAATGGAAGGAGAGAAAAGGAGATTTTTTGGTCCATTTTATAAATAGGGAAGATCATTCAAAATCAGAGGGAGTAACAATTAAAGAATCACAACCCGTGAAATTTTCCACGGGTATCACACTATTACGCTTGGGGCGGAGCTATCACACTATTACCACAATCTGTGAATTTCAAGGATACAGTGGTGTTAAACCAACTCACTAGCTCCGAGCTCATGTGATGTTCTCTATACGCTTGGGGCGAAGTTTGATCTTCTTCCCTTTGTCCTTTTTAGGCTACCAGTATGTATTGACATTTGCCCTCACATTTATATACCATCACCTCTCTTTACTGAGTCACTAAATGTTCCTCTCAACCAGAGAAAGAAAGGGGAAGAACATGGCATCATGGAGGGAGTATATGACATTGTCAAACTTACGAAAGTTTATTATCCGCGAAAGTGGCGATTAGCCCCCTTTAATTTGGTCAATTATGAGATTAAACCCCTTAAGTTTCAATTGTAGTAATGAAGCCCCATAACTTCTTGTAGAAGTGAAATTCAATCTAAGTTTTTTATTTTTTTTCAATTAAAATTCCAACTTTAAAACAATAATTCCATTTATTTATAAAAATTTCTATCATATGATAAATTATTATATATTTATAAAATGTGTGCAATTTTTATCCATTATGGAGAAAAATAATACTTGAATGAATTACATAGAATTGAAAATTTGTAAAAGTAATCTCACACGTACATCATGAATTATATTAAAATTATTTTAAAAAACCAAAAAATTATGTTAATAAACTATTTAATTGCTTTTAAATCATCAATAATTTTTTAGTATAAAATTAGTTTAGGGTCGTGCTTTTTCCTAACGAGCATTTACTCAATCCTAACGACATATTACGAATTTGTCCTTGTCATTTCCTTCTCATTCTCAAAAGTGATCTGATTTTCTCTCTAACAAAATTGAAAATCTACATTTTCTTTTTTCTTAATCTTAAAACACTTCTTTAATCGATCGATCAATCAATGTAATATCAAAAAATAAGATCCATAAACCCTAAAAAATTCCTAAAACTAAAATCAATCACCAAACCCTAAAAAATCCTTAAAATTAAAATCAATCACCAAACCCTAGTTGATGAATCTTATAATAAATTGATTAAAAAATATAAAAGTTAAACCCTAAAGCGATATTATTATATCATTAATTGGAAAACTAAGATACATAGTTGAATTTACACGAGGTCAATTAATTAATCAGATTTTTTTTTAGAGATCAAAGGTATTAGAAGGATTAATTAGGGAGCTTGAAAGCAAGAGCATAAATGGGAAATTTTAAGAAAATTCTTTAGGATTAAGTAAAGTTTTGTTAGGAAAAAAGTAATTTCGTTAGTTTATATATAACGAAATCTTTTAATCGTTTAATTTTATCATTGAGTTTGTTTAATTAAAAAATTTGTTAATTGAATGCCTCTGTTTTTCAACAGACTCCTCCGTTTATTAATTTAGTTTGTCGATTGATTTAGTTGTTTTGCCCAATCAAAGCAGAACACATGACTTTATTATAAGATAGTATTAGAGCAATAGTACTAGCAATGATGCCATATATGGAGTTTCATGTCATATAAGTAGCTCCTTGACCATTGAACTAGAGAACTAGTTCTTTGACCCGTGAATATTCACGGGGCTTTATAAGTGAATGTTTTTTTTCTTTATTAAAATGAATTCCGTCTAAATTCCAATAATGTAAAAAAAATATGACAATCTTGGAGATATATAAGCGCATGATGTTCCGTGGTTATTAAAGGAATGAACTCGGGTGTATGCAATTAATAACCCCAATAAATGAGAAGCGCTAGCTCGGATATAACTTATGTATAACTAAAGCAAAAGGTAAGATAAACTGACACTAATTTTGTAAATGAACATTCAAATTGTTAATATTTGAAAGAACATTGTAGATCTAACAAAAGCATTTAAAAAGCATAAAATATTGTCAAAGAAAAAACATAATCCAAATCAACACATTATTAAGGAAGATGTAATCATTGTTCTAGAGGCGATCTTTGTTGCCATCGTAGCAGTTGCTATGTGTCTCTTATGCTTCTTATCTGACTTGCATCCCGATGAACCGATTTCCATGTTTGTAATATGTATTCTGCAAAGTTTGTACAACGTTATTTTCCATCAAATTTTGGATTCTTTAGTGAATGTAATAAAAGTTACATACTTTTCTTCTTCCTTTCTCTTCTCTTTCTTGTCCGGTGTTTTGAGTGAAATCCTTCCTTCCTAAGTGCTATTCGGCTGCCCCTCTTCTACCTAAGTATAGTGTTAGTTTTTTTTGGTTGTGTATATGTTTTATTAGAGAAGTGAAGTATCATCCATGTACCTTCCCTTTGTCGTGGTTGGCCACATTTAAATCATCAATGTCATCAGTTTTAATCATTGTCTTTTGTTCTTTGAGCTCTCGTTCGTCCCCATACTTGCTCATCCCAACCTTTACTTTGAATGTGTATTTGTTGCCTATATATTGTTGCAGAATATTAAACACCTTACCTCTTCCATCCTCCTGCGTCAGTAGGTACCAACTTGGTAAGCAACTTCAAAGTTGTTTTGTGGGGTGACTATAAATGTAATGGTTTGTGTTCACCTTTTCATATATATCGAGCAACTTATTAATTGGTTTGCCAATGACCTTTTCTGCCACCTTATCAAAAACCAATAATTTGGCGGGCGTGTTACCCTCGGTTATGGTCGTCATAAGCCTATACCTGCATCGGTGGAAATAGTATTTATTCTTGGTATGTGGCACATGTAAACGTTTTACGCGGGTCGTGCAACATAACTGTAATTAGCGGGACGGAGGAAAGTAATCTCAAGCCGAGATTCAATCACGACCATATTTTGAGCCCATAATGACCAAATTATCTAGCAGTCTCAAGCCTAGATTTAATGTTATGCCATCAATTTTTTATTTTGAGCGCATTCGATATTTCAGAATGTAATTTCATACAGGAATATCGTCAATCTCAATCAAGATTAAGGAAGTTATCATTACTAACACCTAACCACTCAATAAATCAATGATGTTATGAATCTAATCAAATTGAATAACCGTGGTATCGAAAATTTTCTGATATGAGATAGACATAGCTGAGAAAGGTAATCCGGAAATGAGTTTGAATAATATTAGCAGATTCATAGAGATGAAAATCACAAGTCAACCAACACATCAAGCTTCAACATGTAACCGCACAACTTATAAGCATATATACAAACAAACATTGAATCACTGGATATAAACTTATCATCAAGTAATCTCATAACAACATTCCACAACGAACAAATCTATACAATCATCATCACAGCTTGAATCAACATACAACAGATGAAACAGTAAGCAAAAATGCTATAATCAAAACAAAATAATATAAAAACATCCACAAAAATGCTAATTATCGCATCACAAATCAGGCTAAAATTAAGTAAGCGATAAATCAAACAGCAGCACATTACAAAGCGACTTAAGCAACATAAACTTAAAAGAGAAAGTCATAAATCCGTAAATAATTTCATGAGATAATTCCAAAACGACTTGAAGCAACTTAATCATGAGATACTCAAAACATTTTGAAAACACAATATCAAGTAATCATCATCCCGGACTTGGAAGTAATTCGATTGAACGCATCAAACTACACAACAGAAAGGGAAAAAAAATGGCATATATCAAAAATTGAAAATTGCATACTTTACTACCGACTTTGACGAATTTATGAACCCTTAAAACACTTTTAAAACATGCCCTAAATGATTTGAGTCCTGCAAATAACTTGTTTCCAACTCATTTCACATGAATTAACACAACCAGAGGCGGATCCAGGATTGAAAAACCACAAAGGCTAAATTTAAATCTCACAAAGGTGATAATTCCGACAAAAATATTATATATACATATACGACTTTGACATTACCATCCAAAAGTGATTTTACAAAGGACATGAAACCAAAACCCTGGAATTACATAGCTAACTAAACTTTACACGCCGATGTCCGGACAATTCAAATTCAGCGACAACGTCATCATTTTCAACCATATCTGCATATTTTCTCTCAATGTAAAGCACCAACAAATCATCAAGGAATTCATCACACATTTTATTTCGAAGTTTACTTTTGACGATGCTCATAGATGAAAATGCCCTCTCGGTTGTTGCAGTAGAAACTGGGAGAGTCAAGATGAGACAAATCAACCGATATATCATAGGATAGAAGGATGTCTTACCAAACTCAACCATCTTTCGACACAAATCTGAGACTGAAGATGTTTGTGCAAATCTTAGATCCTTCTTTAGATCTCCCACAAAAAACTCACATTCTAACTCCAGAGAAGACATATCATATAATGGAAAGTCTAAAGGATAATACATTGAAGCAAGTCTACACACATCTTCTCGTTTGAATGCTCGGAAACAATGACGAGGATCAAATGAAGCACTTAGTTTAAGAATCTCCAGCGAACTTTCTGCAAATCTGTTGTCCAGTTCCCCCAATTGAAAATATATCACACTATAAAGCACATTAAGACGATAATAATGCTCATTTGTGATATTTTTTTCACAATTCCTCAAACCTTTCTTGTAAGGAGCGGACATATCCGGCATAGAAATATCATGCTCAACACAAAATTCTTCAACTTTCTTAATCAATTCATTCCAACCATTTTCTCTCATATCTTGAAGTTTTTCTTTTGTAAGAGAGAAAATTTAGAGCATTTAATATGTCGAGATCCTTTCTTTGCAAAGCTTCACACAAAAAGTCGGTAGTTCTCATAATATCATGCATCATATGCAAAGAAAACACAAAATCAAACTTTTTCAAAGCCTTACCAATTGCTTTTGCCTCCCCTTGCACTTTATCTACTCCGTTCATATACAAATCATCATAGTTGTTCGAGTAGCTTTGAATAACTTGATAAGACTTGTAATAGAACGTAAATGTGAACCCCAACGTGTAGCTGCTGGTCTTTGTAAAGTGCAAGCTTGGTTTTTACCCGACCCAGTCTCAAGTGTGCCCGCAGCCACTAAATCTGAAACTTCTCCTTCTTTGCATGCTTTTAACATCGAGTGTCTTTTTGCTGAAGAATCAACAAAGTTGACAATCATAGTCAAAGTAGAAAAAAAATTGCCACAAGTCATGCACTCCTTTAACTGCGGCATTTAAAGCCAATTGCAAGCGATGTGCAAAACAATGCACATAATACGCATACGGACATTCTCTTAGAAACAAAGCTTGCAACCCAATAAATTGGTCACACATATTGCTTGCACCATCGTATCCTTGTCCCCGCATGTTTTCTATTCGGAGATCATAATGGGAAAGAACTACGGATATTTTATCTTTCAAAGTTTGAGAACAAGTGTCAAGAACACTAATCACCTTCAAAAATCGCTCTGCAATTAGCCCTTCACGATCGACAAAACGGATAATTATCGTCATTTGCTCCTTATTTGACACATCTAGAGCTTCATCCACAAGGATTGCAAATTTAGAATTTCCTATTTCCTCACGAATCATAAATCTAACTTTGTTGGCAAGAATATTTGCAATTTGCTTTTGAATTGTGTTACATGTATATTTGGCATTTCTAGGAGCATCATTTACTATTTTGTTGAGTTCAATGTTCATTCTCTTAAAAGATTTCAAAACAGCATCAAAGTTGCCACCATTAGAAGAATCAACCGATTCATCATGACCTCTAAAAGAACAACCTTGTCGAGCTAACACCCTCACGACCTCAATGGAAGCAATAAGTCGTAGTCTATTTTCCTTGGATTCTTGTAAAGAAAATCTGTCAATCACCCTCTCTATATGGCTAGAAGGGTTTCTCAAGTTTTCTCACTTCCTCATTGATGCATTATGTATTGACATCGGACCTCCTATATGAAATATAGCACCGGATTGTTTGGACATCATATTTTTCCAGCCATTAAATCCATCTTCAGTGAAAGATGAATGTCGAGATGGATAATCATCAAATAAGAAACAAGGAAAACAATACTATTTATCCTTCTCAAGAGAATACTCAAGCCAATGTCACTCTTTAAACCACTTGTAACCAAATCTTCGCTTTTGAGCTCCGTCTATAGTCCAAGGATATTTTGACATAAAAGGTTGGCATGGTCCATGGATTATGTAGGCTCTTCGAACGTTATCACGATCATTCAAAGGATATGAACCTATAGGACTACGTTTTCCGGGATCTCTTTCGAGTGATGTAATATCAAAATCTTGAACATATTCGGACTCTATGGTTTCATGTTGATCTTCTGGATCGTCTACTCTTTCATTTTGTTCCTTATCTTCACTCTCAACTTCAATGTTTTCAATTTGCTCATCTTGAATCACAATATTGACATTTTCATGTTGCACATTTTGATTCACAACATCTACGGCAATGTCATTTTTGAACCATGAATGCAAGTCTTTATATCGTTTGGGATTCCGCTTGTCTGTCATTCTATTTGAACAAAGAGAATAAAGAAGTTGGTTATTTATAAAAAAATAAGATGTGTAGTAACAATTTATTTATGCTAGAGTATATTTTTGAGACATTTATCCTACCCACTTACAAGTTACAACTAGTGACTAACATAAAAGTAGTTGTTTATTGAGTGAAATGAAATTTCTTAGCTTTCTATTCTCCGTAAAACATAACTTGGGGCTTGGGCATAGCTTTATTAACTCTGTTTTTACTTCTAATCATACAAGTTATTAAGTCAAGCATGCTTGATTAAACAAGTAATTGACCCTTTATTCCTTTAATTAAGATTTGTACTTTAGAGCAATCGATAATAAAAAAATCAAAACAAAGTGATTAATTAATCCAATACACAACCCACAACCCACTATGTTAGTAAATAACACACAATGTCAAGCACTCAGGCTGTCAGCAAGACCACGCCACAACTCACAATTCACAAATACACAATTTTGTATATGTCAACAAAATACTCCAAATCCAAATTCAAACTACACAATTATACAAATAATCCAAATATGGATCACAATTCATACCCACAATTCCAATTTTCAAACAATATAGATCACAATTTTACAAAACACATTTAATCTCCTAAAATTAGGAAAACCCTAAATCCTTAATGTACTACAATGCTCAAAATTTCCAATTCGATATGGGAATATGGGATATAATTTGTAAGTTTGTAACCCTAAATCCAATTATATAGTTTGTAAAAGAAAGAATAAAATTAACCTTGAAGTCGGAAGTTCGGAAATCAGAACTCAGCGGAGAACTCGGAGGTCGGGGAGCTGCGAGTCTGCGACGGTCTGAAATCGGAGGGCATGATGGCGTCGGGTGCCGGCGGCTTGCCGGAGTGCAGGACAACAGGAGTCAGGAGTGATGAAGGGTGAAAGGGTCGGAAGTTGGGAATTGGGACTTTGGGAGTTGGTATTTCCAAAAGTTGAAAATTGGAAGGGAAAAGTAAGGGAGTAGTCAGTAGAGAGTACGCTTTCCATTTTATTTTATTTTAATTTTATTTTTAAAAAAATTTTTTAGTCCAAAATTCTTCTTGGGCTATAGCCTAGAGTGCCTTGGTCCAAATTCGCCCCTGAACACAACATCCAGTTTCTTCACCTGTTTTTCGATATTCCGAAGTTCATCTTTAAGCTTTTCCCTCTAGCTTAAGAGTGCTGCAAGCCTAACCCTCGGATTAGTGGCCTTTTCCCCTAATGACAAATTTAACCACAAAATTACATCCTATTCATTTAACTATACACCTAAAAAACTCATCTCTAATCATGTAAATTGTCATTCATTTTGTCATTACCAATTAAATTAATTTTAACCACAAAATTACAACTTCAATTTTTAAACATATCAATACTAATTGAAATTAACATCGCATAATAATGAAATCTAAAGAAAGTAATTAACCCATCATTGAACACGTAAATCATCATCATGAACATTAAAATTAAGAGGAAAAAAGGTGGGTAATTTATAAAATTTACCATTGGGTTCCATGGTCAAAGGCGCTGCTCACTCAAATCCAAAGGAGTAACTTTTCCCCTATAACAATCAAATTGAAAAAAATAAGGAAAATTCAGAAGTGAAAGCGAATTCTATGTACTGGATGCATGAAATTGACTGCATAAAGATAAATTTTAGTGCATGGCATAAAGGAATCTAATAATCGTGAGCTTTGTAGGTGACAATGGAAAGAAATGATGGTAGGAAAACGAAGTGACGCCATTTTTATGTGAAACTTTAACTTGCAAGGAAGATGAAGAGGTGGTGCCGATAAATGCATCAATTGATTTTTTTTAATTTAGATTTTTCATTTTTTGTGTTATTTAGATGAAGAGGTGGTGTATAGAGTTGGTGGTCTTTGTCCAAAAGCTGATCGAGAAAGCGTTTTAGGTAGGCCACTTAGCACTCCTCAACTACCCTTTTTATGTTATTATATAGATAAGGAGTTCTTTATATGAAATCGGTTTCTAAAGTAAGGAATCGGTTTCATACATGTAAATGAGAGAAAAAAGGAGACCCACAATAAATATATGAAACTTTTACCATTAAGGTGAAATAAAAAGTTTCAAACATGGTTAGATGTAGAGGTGGCAATCGGGTTGGCGGGTCGGGTTGGGTCGGGTCATTATCGGGTCATAACTGTCGTCGGGTCGGGTTCGAGTCAGTTTCGGGTCGCTTACGGGTCGGGTTAGTCGGGTCAATTTTTGTGTCGGGTTCGGGTCGGGTCGGTTTCGGGTCACTTTCGGGTTGGGTCATTCGGGTTGAGATGTCGGGTCATCCGGGTTCGGGTCATTCCCGGGACGGGTCACTATCGGGTTCGGGTCATTATCGGGTCGGGTCATGTTCAAGTCAGACTAGGTTTTGTTAAGTCTGGTCTAGTTTAAAACATCAATTCATTATGCGTTTTATTTTTTTTGATTATTTATCATTTATTCCAAGAATTTGGTTGTTTATTATCTATGGAGTATATGACTATGTCATCTGATACAAATTATTTCCAATTTTCCCTGTGTTTTTCAATAGTTTTGGTAGACACAGAGTATTTTATATGAAAACCATATGTAACAAAAATAAGTTGTGATTGAAGCTTAAAACTGTAAATACTACGAACGATGAATTTTATAAAATATGTCTTGGAGTGGAAATTGGACGAGTCAGGTCGAGTTTGGGTCGGGTCAGGATCGGATCGGGTCAGGTTTTATCGGATCAATAATTAGCGAGTTGACTTAGGTCTGATTAATACATTTTAAAACAATTTTTATTTAATATTTAAAAGTTATTTATTTGTCTTTTTAATGATGTTTAATAAAGAATATGTGGAGAACAAGACTAAATAATATGTTAATTTAAAATTATTTTTTTATCTTCATTGGATCACATCAGGTCAGCTTTTGGGTCGGGTCATTTTCGGGTCGGGTCAGCTTTCGAGTCGAGTCGGGTCCGGTCGGGTCAGATAATTTATCGGGTCATTTCGGGTTACGGGTCGTCTCGGGTCGGGTCGGGTCCGGGTTCGGGTCTGCCTGAAGCGGGTCGTATTGGGTTACGGGTCGGGTCGGGTCGGGTCATGTCACTACATTTTCGGGTCAGATCGGGTCAATTTTACTCAGGTTTTGGGTCGGGTCAGGTCAGGTTTGCCAGCTCTAGTTAGATGTGCTTTGGTGGCAATTAAAATATTGTGTATGGAACTACAACAATAAAGTAATACTTAAATAACAGTACCCATGTTTTCTTAGGGCGACCATAAGTTATGAAAATGTAGTTGAAATTAAATCAAGAAATTTTCTATCCAATACCACTTATATATCAACAATACAATGCTCATTCAAAATTTATCATATACATTTACTAACATCGACAACTATGATTGGTTGATATTAAATTTTCATTTGCTAGAATTATACTCCATATATTATTTAATTCAATTATCTTTTTATTTGATTTTGCAACGACAAATAAAAAGTCAATGCATAGAGAGAGAGAGAGAGGGAAAGCTAAAAAATTACCATTAAATACATGAAAATTTGACAATATTTTCCCAAGTCCTTGAACTTTATGTCAAGATGGGAAAGTTAAAAGGAAAATGATCGTTGAAGGGGATGGAGTGTCATACTAAATTAAAATGTAGACTCCCCCAATTTTCTTTTGATTGAAATTTTATTTTGTAGATGAGATTCAGTTATGTTTTGACATCTATACACTATGTTCATTAAAATGTGAGATGTGAGTTTAGTTAAATTATGGATAAGCGAGGATTTGTTAAAGTGGGTTTATATATACAATGGTTATGTCTCGTGAACCTTGCAGTAATATTTTTTTTTATTTGCGTCTATCTTATTTTATTTGACATAAATATACTCCGTATTTAACATCAAACTCGTATTACATGCATGTGTCTTTATCTGCGTTTATAATTGAAAAATATCGGATATTAATTTTAGAAGAACAAAAAAGTTTTATCGTAGGTTGAAACGATTACTTTTAATTAAGTATTATAATTAAGGTCCTATAATTAAAAAAATTGTATCACAGAAGTATATCATATATATAATAAAATGATTATCAATATTACCAAAATTTGCCGACTAAAAATAATGACGATAACAACAACGACGACAACATCATAATAAAAATTATAGTTACGATAGTAATTCTAATTTTGAATAAAATGCATAAATATTTTTATAAAATACATAAATCTAATTTTTAATATCAACTATTTGCATTTAATACTACACATTCAATACACAAATTAATTACTTTATTTTATTTATTTTTTAAAAGAAGAAATTAACCAATGAGAATTGGGTAACATGACTTCCTCAAATACTCTCAAAATGAAATGAAAAAATGTGATTATTTTGTTAGAGTTTTAATAGAATATATAGATAATGCATAATTTTTTTTTTATAAAATACATGAATCTAGTTTTTAATAACCCCTCTGAGTCTGAGTTATGTTCCCTCTTTTCCTTTTAGGCTAAGTCATTCTTTCTTCTCTCGTTCCCTTCTAAGACATGAATATGTAGCTCATATTCACTTATTCATTTATCCCTCTTTCTTCTTCATTTTTTTAGCCACATATTCTAGCACCTATTTTTTTCTAAAACCTTAGACCATCCCCATTCAAGGGGATGACCTAGGTCATGAAGGTTGAGGGTCATGCTAATTATTGATTAGCAATTGACCTTCTATACAATTAGGATGACTTTGTTCCATTGAATGTCATGTGCTGACCCTCAACATTGCCTCATGACCTCCACCACTTGTACCTACTTTCAAGTAGAAAATACACTTTGATGTACTTTAAAGTAGAAATTGATTGGATTGATGACCTAGGTCATGATTTTCTGAATGGGAGTATATTAGATGAGTGAGGGTCAAAAAATTGATTAAAACATTAAAAGAAGGATGACCTCCATTAAGGTGACCTTTGGATGGGGATGGTCTTAGGGGATCACATCTTAAGACTTTGAGGGAGTATCAACTATATATTTGCATTTAATATTATACCTTACACAAATCTTTATTTATTTTAAAAAAAAAATCAATCAATGAGAAGAGGTTGACATGACTTCCTCAAATGTTCTCAAAATGAAATGATAAATATGATGATTTTGTTTGAGTTTTAATAGTAGTGTATATATAGATAATACTTTTTTCAACCCACTTTTTTCTATCCGCATGGACTAAAACTCGGATTTATGAAACATTTAAATTAAACTCTTTCACAAATTGATTTAAACATGAAAGGAATGAAAAGCGCATTTACCTAAGGGTAAGATAGGTGTAACTCACTATTTTTAAAGTACTTACTCCTCCCTCCGTCCCTAAATAATTGTCCTATTTCTCTATTATTTGTGAGGAATATTTTAATGAAATGTGACAATCTTAGTGGGACGGAGGTAGTATATATGGAATGATAGGCAGATAAATGGAGGTGAATTTTTTTTTTCAACGAAGCGCACACTCATCCTTTATATATTAAAGTAGAAACATTTAAAGCTTCCTCATTCACCCACATCAGCAATCCTACATGTACATGATGTGGCGCTTACATGGCATCTAAATTCCATCATTAAAAAAAATTATAAAAAAAAATGTAACTGCCTACTGCAGTGTAACCTCTGCTCTCTAACTGCAGTAGTTTTCCAATTCAAAGCTACAACTTCCTGTTAACTCCCCATTATAGTGGGAAGTTATGTTCCTCATCTTCTTTAAATTCTCTTAAAATTCTCACTCCAATGATTTCATCTTATTGTGCTTCAGTCTGTTATACATCTGTAGACACCCGCATTTTGCTTGCTAGTGTCTATAGCAGTTCCCGACAAAACACCCGATGATGATCGGACGTAAACGTGACTTAATACGCTCGAATACGGACTCGGAATCAATAGTATCCGACGTGGGCATTTAGCGGAGTGCAAATCTCTCAAAACTGACCTCAAATCCAGGCCCAGCGGGCCGTTTCCAATAAAATGAGACTAATCTGGGTCAAAACCGTCACCGGAAATAAATCTCGTCTTTTAGCGACCGGGTCAAAACCCGGTCAAAGACAAAACCGTCTCACAAAATCAGCCAAGTTCACCTTCTAGAAACTGGCGCCCAAATCAAAATTCAAAAAGCAAATCAAATCAAAAGTCAACCCTTCCTAAATTAACTCAACTCACCCAACTCACTCACTCTATAAATACACCCCATCACCCCAACACATGACACAACTTTCTTCAACCTTTTCCAACCCTAATCACCTTACACTTACAACATTTTGGCAACCCAAAATCAGTCACATTTTATACTACATCTTCAACCTTCAAACATTCATCACCCTTGAGTTCTAGGCACTCATACACACACACACACACACACACAAATACATTCAAAATCTCGAGATCAAAACTCGTCAAAGATATACACCATAACTCTACTTACATATCTCGACACTCCCGCGCTCACGTCGCCACTACGAGTCCGTTTCCGAGATCGTTTAAGCATGTAGGCTGAGGGTGTCATCAAACCCCGTTCCTTTTTCCCTTATCTTTTTACCGTTTTTATGTATATATATATGTATTATTATTATTATTATTATTATTATTATTATTATTATTATTATTACTAACCGCTAACACTAACATTTTAATTTCGTGTATACTAACTCTCTAATCTAACACTTTTTTTTATTTATTGTATCTAACACCTAACATTTAATTTTATCGTTTACTAATTTTTATCTTTTCGTCATTAACATATTAATACCGTGTATATATATATTTATATAATATTAAAATTCGGATCTTAACACGTTTGACTACGACGATCATCCAAAGTCCGTTTAATCCTTTTACGAGTCACGACGGAGGTGGCACCCTTTCGAGGAGCGCCGCCCCAATGTACTCAAGGGCATAACGCGATCGTGATTGCTCATAGTTGAACGCGTAAGACTCCATTTCTAAGATTAGTACGAGATCCATTGAGGCGAAAACCGACATCACATAATCCTTTAGGATTAGTATCGATGTCGTGACGGGGAGGACTATAATTTCGTCACTAATCAATATCTTCAATCACATAATAGCATATTTCATAAAATCCCGATAACGGTCTCATAATCGTATAATACACGTTTATGACATCGAGAACCGAGTTGAATTTAAATAATGCAATATTTTTATTTAACTCGGTCAATTATCGAATTCAAGCAAATAAAAGACACACACGGCCAGACCCCCATGCGAGTCGCGCGCCGGTCAGGCGACTCGCGGGGAGGCCTGTTCGGCCGAGTCCTCTTTCTCGTTTTCTCGCCTTTCTATCCTCTTCGATTCTTACATTAATAGGCGACTTTCGCGACATATTTCCATATTTTGAGGCTCGTCTTTTTTTACGACTTTTAGTCGACACGTGTAAAGTCAATCACGTGATTATATTTTTCAAAACTCATGCACATCATGTCACTTAAACGACTTTGATCGATTGTCTTTCACTATTAATTTTGCGTCGACGACTCTTTAGTCGTATCCGGCACATGATTAATCTAGACGCTAATTTCTCGATGTGATAAGTCGGGACAAGGCATCAAGATTCGGGATCGGGCTAGCACCACGTCTAGGTTCCATATCTCCGTCCTCCGTTTAATACACAATATAATGTGTACTTAATCGAAGTTCGTCCATTTGCACAACTTACAGTCCGTTTTGTATTTATTATATACGGGTCCGTTTCTAGTTAGCACTTGCCGCTTATAACTCGATCATTCTATTTTATTGCTCGTTGTATTGTGAATTCCGGGTTGTATTCCGCCCGTGTAATTTGTAATTTATTTACGAGTTTTCTATTTTCGATGTTTGCCATTTATTTATTTAAATGAACATCGCATGCTAAATCACTTTGACGTGAATCAAGATGCATTAAATGACGTAGTTAATCAACAACTCGCATGCTTAGCCTGAAAACGCTGTTTGCATATCATTTAATCATTTTACTCGCGCGCGTACACGAACACGAACGATGTCTTAGTAAAGGCCGCCATGTGCGGGCGGGGTTGGGTGTCCTTAGTGGGCTTCCCAACACGTACCCTCACCCCTTACTCAGAACCTTGGTTTCCGGATGCCCGAAACCATTGGCGCACGAGAGTCATTTTATATACGAAAGCCGGTGTAAACGGTATCGGTATAATAATGCAAAGGGACGAGCCCAATAAACTCTGAAATCGAAGTGGGCTTACTTTGTGTATAGCCCATGACGACATAGAGTGGGCTCGTATGGTTCCGAATAACCACAAAATTCGGTGGCGACTCCATTTTGACTTAAATTTCGAACCCGAGAGCAATCTCACCACGAGATTCATTAGCCTACCCAAACCCGCGCGTGGCCGCGTCGGGGTGGACCTACGTCATGTCCACAACATCACAAAATCATGTCGTTTCAGTATCAGCCTGTGTTGATCTCGGAAATTACTGAAAAAATGAATGCCGTCTCAATCATTGCTAGGGTAATGCGAAAGTGGGAGAGAAAGCCTAAGAAACCCGAAACTGATGCTCAGCAGAGTTCTTCCAAAGGGTTGATATATGGTGTTGAGATGATCTTGGTTGACAAATCAGTGAGTATTCATCGTTTCCGTACTACGTTTTAGTCTACATAATAATTAGTTTCAATAGATCAGCGAGTCAATCAGTAAATAATTTCTTTCAATTTCAGGGAGCCACTATTCAAGCATCCATCAATCAAAAATTGTTGAAGTCGTACAATTCCGGTTTCAAGGAAGGAAAAATCTACACTATTGCGAAGTTTTCAACATCATCAAACGTGGCAAATGAGAAAGCAACATTACACAAGTGTAGGATTTGGATTGAATACAGTACGAAGGTCATGGGTATGCATCCTGATCCAAACATACCTGAATGTGTTTACAATTTCTGCAGCTTCGAAGATATAATTCACTCAAATGTTCAGCCAAATCTCTACTTTGGTGCGTTCACCCTCTACCAATTTATTGTTCCATATTTCGTTAATGCTTTTCAGGTTTGCTTTTTAATAAGTTTGACTGAATAAGAAATGTTACAACCATAGATGTGATCGGCAAATTCATCGACTATCACCCAATTCGCATTTCTGCAAAAGGATATCATTGGACGACAATTACACTTGAAAATGCACAGTAAGTTCATTTGCCACCACTAATTACATGGTAACAATCCGTATTCCTACCCTCATTCCAATATATACTATTTTGCTATCCAGGAAGGAACAACTATCATGTTCCATTTTCGATGAATTTATTTCCGATATAATATCTATTGTCAATGATTTCATCGACAAACCAAGGCCAGTTCTGGTGCTAAGATACGTCAAACGAAATGAGTGGAGAGGTACATATCTTCACATGATTACTTTGCTTCTACAGAAAACCTAACACACCAATGTTATTTGTAATTGTATTTTGAATTATCTTGGATCAGATGAAATCAGTGTCGTCACTAGGGACGCAACTAAGATAGAAGCCAACCCTAACATTGAAGAACTCAAGTCATTTAACTCCATGTAAGTCATACCCAATCAGTGACTCACTTCTGTTTATAACTATTTTTTACCCACCCAAATCAGTGTACTAATCTACTGCCCTGGCAATAATATTCTGTTCTTCTAATATACTATTTAGGTACCGCCCACCTACAGGACCTGACAGATGGAAACTGAGTGCCCCGCCTTCAATATCTACCACACCACCAAGTATTCTAACTGGTGCAAAGACACTAAAGTTATCAGAGATTAAAAGTAGCACAAAGGTAGATAGCATTATTATACTCATTTGTAATTGCAGCCATATAAAGAAAGGACCCATGGAAAATACAAACGAAACTGAAAACTTAATGTATGCATTTCAGGCTGGCTCCTTTGTGACTTTGGCTAAATTCTATGAGGTTGATACCACAAAAGAGTGGTGCTACTGCTCCTATCCAGAGTGCAGATCAAAGATGACGCTTAAGGAAAATGGAATGTGGTATTGCGAGAAGGAATCTTGCAGGTTTAGTGGTGTTGGTATCAGGGACCCAGTTATGAGGTCAGTAATTTCACAGAATACTAATATGTAGGCAACCTTGACAATGTTTCATGCATACTTACTGGCTGAACAATGCAAGTATCAAGCAAAGTATTTGGTTACAAATGATGACAGCGAGTTTGCCGACTTAATGATATGGGATGAAGAAATGAATATATGAAGACATTGCTCGGAAAATAAGCCTCAAAAATACTGGAAGAACAAGCAGTTTGTTCTCCCAAATCTAACGTTCCAATTTCCTACTTCTTACTAATGTTATATTTATTTTGAATGGGCCACCCTTTTAAAATGATCTAAGTCGTACTAATATAATGTTCTACCTACCTTCACAACTCTAACTTCTTAGGCATCCTTTTGTAGGATGCAAGCCCAAGTGGTCGCCCCCCCCCCCCCCCCCCGAATTTCGTTCACTCATAGGCCAAGAGTATCTGTTCAAAGTCAGGGTTACCCAGCCATTCAACATTCAGAAAAGATCAACATGTTATACAGTGACTGGACTCTCAAATGATGAAACAGAGATTTCTGAGTGGAAATCTGATGTTGGAGTTGGGCTATCTAACGTGCTTGATGGAAGTGTCACCCACAACGACCCATATCAGAAACAGCATGCAACAGAGGTAAATATTACAGCTCAAGTTATATACATCCAAACATATTATTTAATCTATGGAATATACTAAACCCTTTGCATTTCACAAGCTAATTACTGACTGCAACTTATGGCAACAGTTCAACCCTCAAGCTGACCCAGTGAGTGACCAGGAGGAAGCAAGGTCGAGCAATGTGCATGAAAATGAAGAAGGCACAAACTTCAAAGAGGGAAGCCTGTTGGGCAAAACTATGGTCAAGGCACGCAAGAGGTGCTCTGCGGATTCACCCACATCAACCTGAAGACACTTAATGTCATTACTTATTTCTATTTCAGCAGTACTAGCAGATCTTTAATTCAGCATTAACTACTTCTCTATTTTAGCTAAACTTAATTTGCTTTTGTTTTCCTAGACTTTTCCGGTTTGAACCTAAAGTGTTGGCTATGTAAGACATTCTGTTTACCTAATTGTACCCAGATTTTCATTTCTGACTGTCATCCCCCCACTCTCAGGCAATTTTTCACCCATGTTAAAGATTGCGTGCTAACCTATCGACCCCATTATTGTTCACTAACTATGTAGACGCTTCAATCCGAGGAGTTGCATTTTTGCAATCCTCGAAGAGCATGCTACACAAATTTGTGAATAATAAGGCCTGACTAGGCTGCTTTCACAATCTTACGGATGTTTTTGCAATTGCTCATCATCAAGTGCACCAGTTACTGCTTCGCACCACAGTTCCCTAATTACACTGCTAACTCACCAACCAACTACTACAAATGATGTCGTTATGTGTTCTTACCTACGTCTCTCAAGCAATATTCTTTCACCCATCGTTAAGAATGTGTGCTAACCTATCGAGGCCATTATTATTCACTAATTAGTTAGACGCTTCAATCCGAGGATTTCCGTAGAGTCACCTCTCGAAGAGCATACTACAACGAATTGTGAATGTTAGGGCTTTGATGGGTTGATTCCACGTTCTTATGGATGCTTTCATAGTTGCTCTTGAGTACGTTGCTTACCACGTCACTGCCTCCCAAGTTATTGAGAGCAGTAAAAAAATAATGACATGATGACTTTTATTGGACTTTTTATTACTGTTGAATCTGCAATTCAAGCTATGCACACCTGTACATAAGAAAACTTTTTATTAGTTTCGGAATTGACAGCAACAATGCTATGAAGTCATCACAAAAAAAACAGCAAATAATAGAACTGTTTCTAACACTTGACCTATAGCTCTATTACATGCAATCAATTGTTGAGGTGAATACCAGTTTTAATGTTGTTGATGATTATATTAACAATAAGAATAAGAATATACCAAGAGACCAATTTTAGTCATGACAGATTAATCATATCAGTATAACCGAGCATTAGCCAAATTCCATCATATTTTTATGTTGTTGATGATTATATTAATAATAAGAATAAGAATATACCAAGAGACCAATTTTAGTCATGACAGATTAATCATATCAGTATAACCAACCATTAACCAAATTCTATCATGACAACCGGCACCTACACAATATTTGACCAACAAGATACAACCCACTAAAATATAGGACCATAACAGCTCAAATTCTACAGTTATTTGGTTCATCTAAACTTTTGCAGTTTATTTATTGAACTTAGCAACAGTTACTTACTGTGGTATCTACCTACTACCTCCACTATTTGTAACTCCATATTAACCCCCCCCCCAATAAAAGTTTCATTTGCTTCATATTTTAATAATTAACCAGTACTTAAGATTTTTACTTCCAAGTTCAATCAAGCATGAGTTCCACTCCAATAGATACCCCTCAATCCCCATTCCATAGTTTAAATCAATCATTAGATGGTACTTACTTTGAAGGCAGCGTTATCAGAATTTGGAGTGGCAAATCAAACTTTTTCAATCCATGTCGCCTCGAATCACTTTCAACCGAGATCTTAATGGTTGATGATAAGGTATACTATTAAACATTCAGTTTATATTGTTTCTAATCTACAATTGAACATTCAAAGAGTTTTGTTATTTACCTACTTGAAAGTCATCTACTTATAACTATTCATCTTTTTATGTATGATTAAGGGATTTGTCATTCAATGCACAATATTAAAGCCGATTGAGGAGTACTTTGAAGGAAGCTTTATTGAAGGCCATACATACCGAATAAGTAACTACAAGTGTGGTATGAACAAAGGTTGGGATGTTGCTACACCTCAGGCATGCAAGATTATATTCAACTCTGCTACTGTAATTAATGATGTTGCAATACCACTACCAATGTATGGCTTCAATTTTATCGGTCAATGAGATGCACCAAAATGATATGAAAGATCGATCACTTATTGGTAATACAGTCATTTCTTATTTTCAGAAATTTTTGCTTTATTTATTACAAAATTTTCCAGATTTCACTTTCACCAATTTCACACTGTCTTCATTTACAATAGATTTCATAGGTCAAGTTGTCGAGTACAAGGTGATCTTTAAGGGCCAGCTACCATGGTCACGTTTGGACATGGTTGATAACAAGTATGAAAATGTTTTCATTTCAGCAGTATAATATTGAATTTTGATTTACACTAACTCATTTTAACTAGCTCTTGCATCATTAATGAATAACAGTGGTGGCCGGATTACTGTGTGGGTGTGGCAAAATTTGCTTGAACTTTCTTCCATTCAAACCGATCCAGCATATTCATTAAGGAAACCAATATTAGTTATTCAATGTGCAAAGCTGAAATTTGAGCGTAAGTATTTTCTTATCTATTTTAGCCTTTTCCTACCTACCTTTTAAATTTCCTTTTAAATTTCTTCATGGTGTATCTTACCATTTTTCAGCAACATTGATCTTAGAGACACACAAAGTAACTAAAGTGTTTCTACAGCCTGATATCCCAGAAGTACACAATTTCCAGCTTACAAATGGTGAAAGAGAAGTACTACATGTGAAGTGGTCGGCTTAATCAAAAGAAAGTTTCAGGACAGCAGGATTTTAGTGTTTATTTTCTTCAAAGTTGTTTGTTTTTATGTTTCCGTACTGTTGTTGGTTTTTCAGCTGTCATGTTTGTTAAACTTTATTTCTTTTTTTTGTTGTGACTTATTTCCTTATTCATTAAATTAGTATTTTATTTTGCCCATGCAATTATGGCCTCCCAATAGTATTAAATTAGCATTTTATTTTATTAAATTGCATTATTAAATGATTTAGGGGGAATTATTTATGCAGTTAACAAGTATGCAAAACATATTTAAGTGCTTCGCATCAAAAGATATGAATTGTTTTTGGTTGTAACATTTTAGCAATATACAATTAAATCAGATTAAGCATGAGTAAGTAAGGAACATGTTGCCTAACAAGTTAATTAATTCATGATTCGAACAAACAGTTATGTTGTACTGGAGTGACGTGTATGTTAAATTACATTTGTGTTTAGTATTTATGTTATTCCAATTCAAGTTTCTCACGATCATATATTTATTAATTCACACCACATTAGTATAATTTATTCTCGGTTTCTTTTTTAATAAAAAAACAGAATGATGCAGCTAATAAAAAATCAGATGAAATATGTGCAGTTCAGTGTTGATGCCATGAAAAAGGGTGTAAGAAAAAATGATGAAAACAAGTATAAGATAACAAATGTACAGAAAAAAAAAGGGTAACAGTTTCAGTGGACTTATCTGACACTACTTTAGAATCTTCCACAACTTTAGGATCTTTGTTATCATACTCCACTTTGTTAGGCCACTCTACTTCCAAGTCCACATGTTTGCCCATTTCATCCACCATAACAATTTATATAAACTCAGATGTTAGTCATGAGTAAATAAAAATGACTGGAATCCACCATCTCTCATCTAAAAAACAGAGTTCCCATTTTGCCACATATGATGCTAGACTATCAACCATAGCAGAGTTATTTCAAGTGCACAAGGTAAATCATGTACTTATACTTTCATATATGAAGTATATATCTCAATTCCATTATCAATAGTTACAATCATTCTTTAAATGTGTAAAAATATGACAGCCTGGAATATACACTATTATTGCAAAGTTGAAAGATGTGGACACAACACAAAAGTGGTATGAGTATCTATGCAAATGTGGAGAAATTGCAGGACAAAAAACATATGGGGAGTGGTACTGCACAATGGAAAAATGTTTTGCATATGAAGTTGGGGTTCAAGAAAAACATTTCATGTTTGTATCAAAACTATGCCTTTAATTTCGGTTCAACTATATTTATTTTGTCTTCATTTCATGTCTAACTTAAATTTTTAATGCCAGTTACAACGTTAAATTTTTAGTTGAGGGCAAAAAAGGTGATCAAATTTACATCCTTGCAAACAATGAACAAGTTGAAAATGCAACTGGATATAATGCGTATGAATCTTATGATATGCTAAGGGAGGTACATATACAGTAAATCACCTCGATCATTGCTATCTTTACAATAAATGTACTATATAATATCTGAACTGTTTTTCAATTATAGAAAAAAATTGGTACACGTGAGATCCCACTGACATTGATGACGCCGCTGGACAAAGAATATATCATAGACTTGGAAGTCACTCAATATTTCAATGTTGTGATGGGTCTAGGTGTTATGTCATGATGAACCTAAGAGACAATGAAGAGCAAATATGCAAGATGACAAGCATTTGTGGACAGCAGGTTGTACAAGAGACATAATTACTATATCATTTGATTCATTGCAATAACATAGTGTTCATGGTTTAACATTTGTTCTAAATATCATTTGTTCTTAATATCAGGAACAAAGTAGTGCATTAACTTCAACTTCTGAGGTTACAGATGATCAATCGGTAAGGAAACATGTTATAGTGATATGTGTGACATATGAAACAGATATATAGTTTTACTTTAGATGCAACAAAAGTTTGTAACTCTTCAGGATGTCACACCAATGAGCAAATTCCAATATAAAAGAACATTTTCAGTCATGGGTGATTCAAGTGGATCATATTATGAATTTCTAGACCAACAATCAGCAACAAAGGACATATTGAAGGCTCAGAAGAAGTAAATAATTGACGATTTAGTGGTCAATGCATTTTTTTATGTTGTATGTTGTGGTTTAAATTCTTATAATTTATTGTCTTACTATCATGTTATTTAATTTTCAGCACTGTTGTTATTTACAAGAACAAAATGGCAATTGTTTTCCGAAGTTGTGATGAATTTAACAACTATTTTCATTATTTATCAAACTTCCGTAAATTTATTATTCTACTTATTGACCAATAATGTAACTAAATAAATATATTCGAACATGCAAACACAAATATGAACTGAATTTGATTTGAGTAAATCGGTACCTATAACTCATATCCTTTTGTCCTTTTTTTAGAGTGATAATAATTAATTATTATTTATTATCAGTTTAACAAGATAGGTAACTTACTGCAGTTAATATACGGTGACTACATTGCTTTCATTCATCAAAATTAATCAGTTTATATTTTTTCCATTACTTAAATCATTTTTTTCTTCATGTAAAGGAACCACTTTCAATCTCAAGTAATTGTCTTCTTTCACAGCATAGTTTCTGTTTCGATCAAATTTATCTTTATCCTAGGAAATATACTGTATGTGCTTTAACATATAGTCATGGTAAAAGGAGGTACATCAAATAAGCGGAATAAGAACCACAGGGATACTACAACAAATCATAGAGAAGAATGTATGTCTTTCTATCCTGAATTTTCTTTCTTTTCATGTTAGTTGAGCATTTTAGTATAAATATGTATCATTTAGAATCCATGTTACTTATTTTTATTTTAGAGACCTGTAAGCAGTATTATTATAGTTAGATCAAGTAATTTTGTAAACTGAACCGGTTCGCTTGGGAACCGGACCGGGTCAGTCCTGAACCGGATCGGGTCAGTCCTGAACTGACCGGGTCACTCCTGAACCGGACCGGGTCACTCCTGAACTGACCGGGTCACTCCTGAACCGGACCAGGACAGTTGTCACCCAATCTGGTTCAGTCGTGACCCAGTCCGGTTCAATTGTCACCCACTCCGGTTCATTTGACACCAGGTCCGGTTCAGGAATGGACCAGTTCGGTTCAGACATTACTCCGGTCCATTTCAGACGTCCCTTTTATTTTGAAAAGAATAAGCTACTGACACAATTTAGTGACTTAGTTTCTTTTATTTTCACTTATTAAAGAATAATCATGCAATCAAATTACTAAAATTATAATTATATAGAATCAACAGTAAGATACTTAAAGTCCTAACATAGTTTAAATGTTCATAATCTTAGTTTTAGACATAATCTCTGTCAGCTTCAAATATGAACTAGACTGTACCAGATCTCAATATTTTGTTAGTAGAATCTACTAAATTAATTATTAAATTTCCATTTCTTATGTATTTAATTGGAAAGATTAAAATTCATGTTATATAATATTAACACATGCAACACAATACTTAAAGTCCTTATTTATTTTGTAAGTTGACAATCTTATTTTAAAATTCAAACTCGGTCCAGATCTAAACATTTTGTTAATGGAATCTGCTAAAATAATTATTAAATTTTCTTTTTTTAAAGTATTTAAGTACACATAATTAGTAAAATCATTATTTGTACACAATGAACACATGCACTAAAATTGTTAAGGTCCTAATATAGTATCGAAGTTGATAAACTTATTTCTTTTGAAAAAAACTCGATCTATTTCAGGTGTTAACTGGAGTAACCCAGATCTAAATTATCTGTTATCAAAATCCGTCTAACTTATTTTTTTTTCCATTTTTAAAAGTATTTTAGTAGACATAATTTATTAAATCATCATTTCCACAAAATCAATACATGCAGTAACATATCCTAACATGCATACTTTTAAAAAAAATTAATTGGTACATAGAAAAGAGATTTACAAATTTAGTAATTTTTATACCTTCGGATCTACCCGATGAACTTATAATTGATAGCAAGAAAATAATTAAACCCAGTTTCCAGTTACAAAATGCTCCATTTGTCGACTTTAGTAGCAGGCAACCGAGAACATAGAGACTAAGACACCATGGCTAAATGAAGCAGAAACACGGACGAACATGCAGCAATACTTGATGATTTACAGATTACTTCCATTTAATCGCCCTCTCTTTCTCTTTGTGCATAGTTTGGTGGGTTAGTTTTATTTTGATTAATTACAGAAATCGGGCAGGAAGTGAAGTATTTCTAGGGTTCTTTGATTTGGGGGAAAAAAATTGAACGTGATTTTTTAAAATATTTTGCTGTATACATACAGTAAGGGAAGCAAGTAGAGGAAGTAGGCGACCCGTTTTACAGGGATGGGTAGGGTTGTAATTAAACCCTAAATCTTATATATATATATATATATATATATATATATATATATATATATAAAATTAAACCCACATCCCTACATCATTCATGTGCTTTTGCATCAACTGAAAAAACAATAACAGTGCCAACAAACGTGGCGAAAAAAACAATCAAACCTTGAAATATGGATTAAAGTAACAGATAACAAGAGTTAAAGTAACAGATGAAGTGCATTGAAGTAACACTGAATTAAATTAACAGAGTATGCTTATACACCAGGTATAAAGTGACAGAGGTCAGACATTAAAGTAACAGATAGTATGAATTAAAGTAACAGACAATGTACATTAAAATAACACCAGATATAAGTTAGTGCAAAAAATTCATATAATGATAAAAAATGAGAGTATGACGCAGTATCTTACTCTTTGATATTGTTTCCTATTTTGAAGTCATCACGTCCCATAATTATAGGTAGTATTTTTTTTCTTTTTTTATATGGCGTTACTCTTTGATATTGTTTCCTATTTTGGTGGCAATCACGTCCCATTATTATAGGAAACAATATCTTTTTTTTTTTTAATATGGCAGCTTCCTAAATTCTTAGGACACTACAATGCACTACAGTACAATAACAGATGAAAAACACTAAAGTAACAACTGGAGTGTAAAGTAACACGACATATAAAGTAACAGATGGTAGACATTAAAGTAACAGATGTTCTACGCTAAAGCAACGCAGTATATGAACTACAATAACTCAATATATTGTAAACGTAAAAACTAATAATTGAGTAGCATCTTAATGACTTCCATGGCGATTCCAGTATAAATTACAAAACATATATACTCACCGTTTGTGTGTTCTACGATTTGCATATGAATCTATGATGAATAACACGACCATGAAAATAATGTCGCGATCATTGAATTCATAGTAACGGAATTTCGAGCACAGATTTGATTGAATGAATGAATGAACGTGATGATCGATGGGAGCGTTTTTTTAAAGGTTTTGATGAACCTGTAACGTGAATGAATGAATGAATGAATGAATGAATGAATGAATGAATGAATGAGGAATGATTGTGATTATGAGAGTTATTATTTCCTAAAATCATGGGAGTTATTTTAGGATACTAAATCTTTTTTTTTAAATACAAAATATTAGGATGCATCTTGTTCATCTATCATCATCTCATCCAACGGATGAGATGAGGACTTAGGGACTCAATACATATATAGGGACTCATTAGAACCTATCTCTCTCTATATATATATATATATATATATATATATATTAGTGGGGATGTACTAGGGTTTTGTTTTTTTGGGTTGGGTTTCTACTCAGGTTTGGGCTGATCACTTGCAACCCGCATTTGGGCTTTTCTGATTACTCCTGAATTATTTGGGTCACTTATTATGACCCATGTTGTTTTTGGTTGATACAATTTCTTACGATTTTTTATTATTATTCCGTAATTTGTTTCCAACTTATTGAATCCGGAAATTTGTTTTCTGATTTATGTTGCAATTTTCATGAGTTGTATTTTATTGGATTTTGAAATCTAATCACTAAACCTGTTTTACATATTTAATTTTACTTTTGTACACCGTTTGCATAATTTTGTGATGTTTATTGTGATTTTTTGTTATCTATAGTTTGTTGACTTGAATCTCTATTTATCAGTATAATATTCTTACTTTATGTTGTCTAATAATTTATGTTTCTTTTTTTAATTATTTTCATTTTTCTACTCATTTTGTTATGTTTCGTGCTTCTAGAAACATTGTCATTATGCCTTGATTATTTTAAGTTATTTGTTATTTCTCACTTATAGGTGGTCAAAGTAGTTCATCTCTTGCAGAAGATGCTCAACTGATTCACCAACATGCATTGGATGTGCGTGCACCCTTTGTAGATATTACCAATCGTATTATACTCTTCATCCCTATATATCTCTCTTTGTGTCTATGTACATTTATATACACGTATGCATTTAATTTAATTTGCTTTTTGTTATTTGGGATTTCGTTCGAGCATTTTCAATGTACCATTTTTTAACAATTATCAATCTCTTCAATTGTTAGGACAATCTCCTTCTTCTGGTGTTTGTGCTACACAACAACGCCTTTTGACCCCTACTTCTTATGCTGCTACACTATCATTTATTCTGATATTTGAACAACCTGTACTCACCCTGGTACAACAGGATGCAAAGACAAAGAAGGGCTAGAAGAAAGGTTTTGATTGCCCAAAAAAAAAAGAGCACGCTCTTTAGTTGTTGCCTCTCAATTATGTATGTGAAGCCTTTTCTCTTTATATTTTGGCTTTTTTTGCAATTGGCTTTCTACTATTTTCGTAGAAGCATTTTGGTTATATTGTTGACCTTCTTGCACTTTGCCTTATTTAAAGTGAACAAGTTTTGTAAGTGATATTCATTTTTTTTGGTGAAGGTTATTCCAAATCAGACGTTAGTGATTTGGAACGAGATTTGGATTCTGAGTTTGATGAGGTGGCAACTCCAATGAGTGAGTCTTATCATCTCTCATTTGACACATTGGTGAATGACAATCTTTCACAATGCCACCATTTTGAAGTTGATTCAGGCAGTGGTGCTGCGGTTTCTGCTGTGGATATTGACGAAGGTTTTTACAAATTTAGTACTTTGAACATTGATATACACACACACACATATAGTATATATGTGTGTGTGTGTGTGTGTATTATATGTGTGTGTGTGTGTGTGTATATAATATATTTATATATGTGTATGTCTGTGTGCACACATACATATATATATATATATATATATATATATATATTATCCAAATTATTTACGTAAATGTTACTGTACTATATAATGGAATTCATGTGTTCACTTACTGTTTTTATCTTCCTTATTATAATTAGAAGTTTCAAGATATTGGGACATTGGTGACCCTGACTATCAATGTCAAATGTGTCATGCCCAAATGTGGTATGAGGAAAGAATCGGTAAAGGTCGCGGACGAAAAATCCAAGGTTCTCTTTATGTTGCTCAGATGGAAAAGTAACGGTGCCATTTTTAAGTGAGCCACCTCCATTGTTGAAGTCGTTGTTGAGTCGGGAACATCGCCTCAGTTCTCCGTTTATGACTAATATTCGTGGTTACAATTGTGGGTATTCTTTCTCATCCAGTGGTGGCATTATTGATAAAACTGTGAATCGTGGTCGTGGCCCATATACATTTAGAATGGGAGGTCAAAATATTCACCGGATTGGCAGTTTCTTGCCTGCAAATGATTCAATTCCAAAGTTCTGCCAGTTATACATCTATGACACTGAGGAAGAAGTCAACAATCGAATAAATGCTATAACGTAACTTTCTAATCAACTTTCATTACTTAGTTTATTGTAAATGTATTTATGGTTTAATATATAAAGGATTTATTTTATTCTACATTTATTTATGCTTTAATATTTTTATTTTTCTCATATAATTTTTTTCTATAAAAACAGAGGTGGCGGCTGTATTAGATTTAATGAATAGCTTATGTCATTATTGAAGGAGATGATTGATGAACATAACCCACTAGCCAAGGTATTTCGTAGGGCAAGGGACAGATTATCGTCGGATGTAGAAGGTGATGTTAGTATTAAATTAATTGCAAGAAGATGCACTGATGGTAGAACTTATAACCGACCAACTACTTCAGAGGTGGCTGCTTTAGTTGAAGGTGATATAGGACCTAACATGGAACATCGTGACATTATTGTGGAAAAGTCATGTGGACAGGTGCAACTAGGGGTGTAAATGAGCCGAGACAGCTCACGAGCAGCTCGAGATCGGCTCGGTCAAAGCTCGGTCAAAGCTCGACTCGTATGAGCTCGGCTCGGCTCGGATCATTTATGAGTCGAGCCGAGCAAGACCTGGCTCGGCTCGAATAGCTCGCGAGCGGCTTAAAGCTACATTTTCCTTTCCGCTACCTAAATCAAATATACTTAGTAATCATAAAAAAGAAAGTAAATCGTAAATCAAATCATAATTTACTTATATTACCTTAAATTTTTGCCCGTATATTGTTAGTTGTTACCATAATTTACTCATATTACTAAACCAAATTAACCCTAAACCATTCAAATCCCGTCAAAAGTCAAATTCAAGAGTCATACTCACAACTTCACAAGTTCATATTTTGTCTTTTGTAGTTAATTTAGTTTCGAAATGTTTGGTATATCATATACGTCTCTTATTAAGACGATTTTATTTTATTACTATAATGTTGCGAATTGCAATATTCAAGACATCGATTCTTATCTTTCATCATTACAATTTGTATTTTTATTTCTTTTTTCATCGTAATAGGCTAATAGCTTAAGACATCCATAAATCAATAATGTATTGATTTAATTTCCGTTTCATTAGTCAAAAACTCAAATAAGTTGAGCACTTAAGCTCCAACCCAACCCATCATGCGAGTCGAGCTCAACTCGAGCCCGCGAGTCGAGCTCAACTCAAGCCCGAAGTTGAGCCTTTTCCCGAGACACGAATCGAGCTCGAGCCACGAGTCGAGTTAACGATCTCGAGCTCGAGCCTTTGTTTTTGAAGCTCGACGAGCTCGAGCTCGAGCCAAGACTCCCCTTTTTCTTTTCGAGCTCGAGCCGAGTAACCCCAGGCTCGTGCTCAACTCGGCTCGTTTACACCTCTAGTTGCAACGAATATCTGAGTTGCACCCCTCATATCTTGCTTTACAGTACCCTCTTTTGCTTCCTTATGGCGAGGATGGGTTTCGACCAAATATTTCACATAGTGAAGCATCACTTGGTATAAGCACGAGTCTTAAACCGCGTAATGAACTTACCTTACGTGAGTTCTTTGCTTTTCGGTTTCAAGATAGACCACTGGATGTTGAATTTCCTACATGGACATCAGCTTCCAATTTATATCAACAAATATGTGTTGACAGATATATGATGGTCGAGTCTCAGAGAGTATCCTTCTTGCGATTCAACCAAAAATTGCTTCGGGTTGATAAATACAAGAATGTTGTTGAAGCAGTTGAGGAAGGAAACATTGAGCCATCGTCAACTGGTAGTCGTTATATTGTTCCGTCATCTTTCACATCTGGGGATGCTTTCATGAGATCGAAATATCTAGATACTATGACTATTTGTAGGTGGTGTGGCTACCCGGACTTATTTATTACATTTACATGCAACCCAAAATGGCCTAAGGTTGTTCGATTTGTAAGCAAAAGGGGTCTTCGCTCTGAAGATCATCCAGATATTTTGTCCCGTATTTTTCAGGTGAAGTTATATGAATTAATCCAAGACTTAAAAGTCCGTGAAATTTTTGGAAGGACAAAAGCAGGTCTGTATTTGCATTATTGTTTTAGAATTTATCCTTTAACTCACTGATCAATTTTGCCATATTTAATTTTTTTTTTCCAAATCATTTGTAGTTGTATACACTGTCGAATTTCAAAAGAGATGGCTCCCTTATGCACATATCCTATTATTTCTCCATCGAGATGACAAGTTCCCAGAGGTGGCTGATGTAGATAGAATCATCTCTGCTGAGATTCCCGACGAGAGGCAAAACCCTATATTACATGTTGCTGTATCGGAATTGATGATCCATGGTCCTTGTGGTGCATCAAATCCTTAATCACCGTGCATGTTAGATGGTGTATGCATTCGAAAATTTCCAAAGTCATTCAGTCCCAGGACCACAGTTGACAAGAATGGCTTTCCTATTTATCAGAGAAGAAATAATGGGCGTACAATATTGAAAAATGGTGTTCCCATTGATAATCGCTATATTGTTCCTTATAATCCTTACCTTATTGAAAAATATCATGCCCACATCAATGTGGAGTGGTGCAATCAAGCTAGGTCCATTAAATATTTGTTCAAGTATATCAACAAAGGGCATGATCGTGTTACGATGGAATCATCCTATAGTCGTCGTAATAACCAAAATCAGCTCGACCAGATTCAGAAGTTATTTGATTGTCGGTATGTATCTGCGTGTGAAGCTGTTAGGAAGATATTTGCCTTTGATATTCATTATAGGACTCCTGCTGTTGAAAATCTTCAATTTCATCTTCCTGGAGAGCAACCTGTCACCTTTGAGGATGATGACCCTATTGATGAGGTTCTTGAAAACCCAAGTGTTGCAATGTCTAAATTTTTTTGATTGGTTTTCATTAAATGCTAGAGATCCTGCTGCACGTGACCTACTATTATCTGAAATTCCTCAAAGGTATGTATGGGATAGAACTAAGAAGGAATGGAAGCGTAGACAAAAGTTTTTTACTATTGGTAGGCTGCACCATGTCCCCATAAAATGCGGTGAGCTCTACTACATGAGGACAATGTTGAACCATTCTAGGGGACCAAGGTGTTATGAGGACATTTGTACTGTTAATGGTGTATGTTATCAAAGTTTCCGGGAAGCGTGTTTTGCTCTTGGCTTGATTGGTGATGACACTAAGTATGTTGTTGCCATTAAGGAAGTACATTATTGGGAATCAGGGACGTATCTTAGGCATATGTTTACATCATTGTTGATATCTGAATCCATGTTTACACCTCATATTGTATGGGAGGAAACATGGGATCTATTATCTGATGATATTCTCTCTATGCAAAGGAGGTTTCTATCGAATCCTGGTAAGTCAAGCATTTTACATTTCTTTCTCCCTTCTTTATTTTATATATGTAGTTCCACCAAATTATATACTTCATAAGAAAAGATTTCAAGTGGTATTCATTTTCTTTGATATTTTAAAAAATGCTTCTATAAACCAATGAAAGAATTCAAATTATTGGGGAGGTAGAGCAAAACTTATACACACAAAAAATCAGATAGAATGTACTTATATACAATAGAAATTATTGTCTAGGTTTGCAAAATGCAGTCCTTTTAGATTTTTAAGCATTACTTTCTTGATACTACGTTCATATCATTTACTGTTTGATTTAGATTTGGAATTGTCGGAAGAAGAGATCCACAACTTAGCCCTGCTTGAGATCGAAGCTTTACTTCAAAGTAATGGTAGCAGTTTGTCTAGATTTGATGGCATGCCCATCCCTGATGCAACAACAGTTTCTTATTTAGGGAATACGTTGGTTCGAGATGAGTTGTCGTATGATAGGGCTGCTTTGAGGCATGAATTTGAAATGGCATTGCCTATGCTGACTGTTGATCGACGTGTTGTGTATGATGACATTATTAATGTTGTTCCAGTACAAAGAAGTTCTGTTTTCTTTGTGTATGGTTTTGGAGGTACAGGTAAAACATTTATATGGCGCACTTTGTGTGCCGATTTGCGCAGTAAAGATCAAATTGTGCTTCCTGTTGCGTCCAGTGGAATTGCAGCAACATTAATTCCTGGAGGGAGGACAGCTCATTCTAGATTTGGCATTCCGATTAATGTTACTGAGACTTCCACTTGCTTTGATATCAAGCCTGGCACAGATTTGACAGAGTTGATAATGAAGACGAGTCTCATTATATGGGATGAGGCACCTTGCACCCATAGATATTGCTTTGAGGCTCTTGATCGTAGTTTGAGAGATGTCATGCGTGTTGTGAGTCCACGAAATGCAGACTTGCCTTTTGGAGGTAAAGTTGTTGTATTTGGAGGTGACTTTCGACAAATACTCCCAGTTGTGTCTAAAGGGAGTAGGTCTGACATCGTCCATGCTTCTTTATTTTCATCTTATTTATGGTCATCTTGCAAGGTTAGTCTTTTTTTTTGTTTGTTATATTTATTGAAATTTTTTTACTTTTGTACTATTTACCTTTTTCTTTGCCTTCATTTTTGTCCATGACTACAGACTAATTCTTTGTTGTTCTATATATTTACATAGGTTCTCACACTTACTCAGAATATGCGTCTTCAAGTTGGTTGCTCTTCTTCTAATGTGCAAGAGATACGAGAATTCTCAGATTGGATTCTTAGAGTCGGTGATGGTGTAGAAGGCGGACGTAATGATGGCGAGGTTAATGTCAAATTTCCAGAGGAAATTGTAATCCATAACGTCAGTGACCCTATTTCTTCCATTGCATCCAACACATATCCTAACTTGGTGGATCGGTTATGGGATGATGGTTATTTGCAACAGCGAGCGATATTGGCACCTACCCACGAATTTTTTGAATTGATTAATGACTATGTTTTATCTCTTCTTCATGGTAAAGAAGTTGTGTATTTAAGCTCTGATGAGGTATGTATGGATGACATAGTTCTTGGCCAACCTAATATGCATTCAACTGAATTCCTAAATAGTATCAAGTGCTCTGGGGTTCCTAACCATGAGTTACGCCTGAAGGTTGGTGCTATGGTCATGCTTATCCGAAACATGGATCAATTTCATGGGTTGTGTAATGGTACGCGCTTGATTGTGACTGATCTAGCAAACCGAGTCATTCGATGTAAGGTGTTAACTGGAAGCCATGCAGGTGATATTGTATATATCCCGCGTTTGTCCCTTACACCATCTGTCTCAGGCAAATTTCCAGTTCGGTTTACTCGAAGACAATTCCCAATTTCTATATGTTTTGCTATGACAATCAACAAAAGTCAGGGTCAATCGTTGGCGCATGTTGGTCTTTATCTTCCCAAGCCTGTCTTCACACATGGCCAATTATATGTTGCTTTGTCAAGGGTCACCAGCAAGAGTGGATTGAAAATCCTTATTTTTGATAGTAATCAGTGCACTTCAGACTCTACTACCAATGTCGTGTACCAAGAAATTTTTCAATATTTGTAATTATTATATTTGTATATTTGTGTTTATTTTTCCTTTAGACAATTGTTACTATAGTTTTACATCTTAATGTTTATGTTATTATAATTGTTTATTTTATTCTTCATTTGTTTTAATTTTATTATTTGGGTATTTCTACACGGTACCCCTGAACTTTTCACTTTTCTACATTGTACCCTTACCATTTTTACGTGTCTACATGGTACCCTTGTATTTCATTATAAACATCGTTGGTACCCCTAAACTTTTTCTTTCGTCAAACTTTGGCACTAAATTACCTTTTTTTTGTTCAAGATTAAAACTTAAATGTCATTTAACATGCCTAATTAACCTAAAATTGAACTTAAATTAACATTATTGTATGTTTTCGCAGTTATGCACCAAATCTAAAATGAGTATATCTTTGGTGTTATATTGTCAAATCAAATGATAACACTTAATTTAAGCTCAATTACTTGTTAATTATTTAAGTTAAATGGTATTGAAGTCGTTATTTAAGCTACAAACATAATTTAACGACAAAACATGATGAAAAAACCTTTAAGGGGTACCAATTAAATTAATAGGAAAGTTCAAGGGTACCATGTATACACATAGAAAGAGTAGGGGTACCACGTAGAAAAGTGAAAAGTTCAGGGGCGTCATGTAGAAAAACCCTTATTATTTTGATAAGTATTGTACGTAAATTCATCTGCTACCATACAATCTTTGTTTTGATAATATTATCGCCAACGCGCAAATTGCGCGGGTTTTAAACTAGTTTATATTATAGAAAAAGGGGATTCGAATCTGCGATCAATTGTCATAGGGTACCTAATTTAAACAATAGGCTAAGACATCTTCGATATAAATTGAGGTGCTCTGGGAGACTATGACTACTAACTTGGTATGTTTAGCTATAATTGTGGTTTCTGTGTTACAAATAAAGACCCACAACATTTTAAATTGAAAGCCCAAAGCAGCTCACTCCACTAGTTGATACACATCATTTTTTATTTTATTTTTAAGTCGAGGTATGAAACGGATACGGATACCCTAAAATTTTGGAGCAAATATTCGCATCGAATTCAATATCCGAATTTGTTTCGGGTATCCATTTCGAAACTAATCAGATCATCCAATCTAATCAGATTCGGGCCAGATACATATCGGATTCGGATAATCGGATACTTTACTCAATCATACCCCTCATATCCAAACAAAGATTAACCTACTAATTATCGAATCAAATATTTACCATTCTTTTTGTAAAAATATTTTATAACATAATTCTCGTATCCTTGATCTATTTATAGGAAATGTTCTTACTTTTTATTCACTTTAATTTAGGATGAGAACGTATAAAATATTTTTGATTTATCAATAATATCTTTATTTTTACCCGCTTTCTTAAAAATTGTAAATGTATGGTAAAGAATAAAAAGTGAACATGAATTTGTAATATACGGAGTACAAATTATTGTGTGTGAATTAGATATTCGTCATATTATTATAAGTGACCTATCCATTAAGATAGGAAAAGACAGAATCATTGTTATTTTCTAGAAGGAAAATGAGTTGGCGCCACCCGGTGGCGCTTAATCTGTGCTCCACCGGAGTTATTATGGTAATTTGGATATATATATATATATATATATATATATATATATATATATATATATATATATATATATATTAATTTTCATCTTTTAAAGTGTGAATTTAAACCTAAAAAGTAGTAGGGGGTAGTTTAGTAATTTTAATTTTTAGTTAGTTAGAAGATAGATTTTAAAAAAATCTCAAAGAATTACTTAAGATTTTGTAGGACTATTGAACGGTATATAGACTTATCAAAACTTGATCCGACTCGCAAACCTACCCGACCCGTTGTCGTGAACTCATTTTTTCGACACGCGACCTGTAAATTTAGGGTAAAAATATGATCCGTCCAGTTCAACCCATTGGGTCAACAAATTTATTAAAATTAATAAAATATTTATATTTAAATACTGTATTTGGATTTATGATTAAAAAATTATTATTTTACTATTTTAAATTACAAATATAAAAAATATTCAATTTAATATAAGTCTTTTTTATCATTTAATAAAAAATAATTAAAGACTAATGATAATACTATTAAAATAAACTATTTTGTGCCCCGTATATATTCTAACCATAACCCGACCCATGTTCAACCCGACCTGTGACCTGTCCCGTTTGACAGGTCCTGACAAACGGTTCAACCAGGTCGGGTTTGGGTCATATAGTTTCGGGTTGAGTCATTTTCACAAATGTAGCATGCAATATAATCCAGTATATGTTATACTACATACTTATTAATTATCTTCAATAATATTTTTCTAATGTCAATGAAAACGGCCAACCCCGTGAATTTTCATGGGTTAGTATACTAGTTCAATTCAATTGATGTATTATACGGAGTATATGAACATAAAGATGAAGAAATGTACTCCGAGTATTGTTAAAACGTTAACAATGGGATATATTTGTGTTAAATCTTGGAAACATAAATTTTAGTTTTTTGAATTTATTCTAACCAAATAGATATGAATTGATATGAAATTACATATATATCCTTACGTATTTAGAGAGAAAAATGAAAACTCAATTTTTATTTATGTATTTTTCTTATTTTTTAATAATGGTGGCGCCGAGATTCAGCGCCACCTGGTGTCGCCCTATCACTATCCTTTCTAGAAACCATGTTTTGTCATTTTTTCTTTTTTTTAAGGAGATATTTTGTCTTTATCTAACTAAACGAATTTATAAATAACTCATTTTAAAAATATGACGGATAATCTGTCACAAAGGACACCAACCGCTGGTAATATTGGTATAGACAAATAGAGAGAGCGGAGTAGAAGGTTCAAATTTGGTGAGTAGGTTGATGGCCAAAACATAAAAGTGAGGTATGTAGCTAGGTAAGTGGTCAAGTGCGGGAAAATGGCAAATAGATAGTGACTGTGTCACCATCTTTGATCAACGGTAATGTGTGACAAGTCATAGGCAGCTAAGCATAAGCCTAAGCCTACGGTAGGAGTATGCAAGCTGCCAGCTATACAATTGCTGCCTGCCTAGCCAAGACTTCCTGCCAGCTTCGCATTCCACCAATGCCCATTTATCCTAATTATAGAATGTACAGTTAGTCTCTCTTGTGACGGATATATCCGTCGCAAGTTTAAGACGGGTCAAATAGATACCATTTGAGGGGAAAAGGATGAAGGTCCCACCAACCTCATTTTTGTCTTTTCCTCTCAAATGGTATCTACTTGACCCGTCATTTATTTGTGACGGATATCTCCGTCACAAACAAGAGTTTGGGTAAAATGTATCCCTCCTATACTCCCATTGTTATTACGGCTCCCATTTAATTTGGTTTGTTTTTTAGTCAGGAAAAGAACCTATTATGTCGCAAGTGAAAATCGAACTCCAATCTCTCGATTGGAGTAAGGGAGTTCTTACCACTTAAGTTTACCCCTTCTCATTTAATTTGGTTTGTGGAAGTTCGAATAAATAGTTTTTGCTTCGTTAATTTCTATGGGAAGGTTAAAGATGGAAAAAAAGTAATAAAATGTGTACAAATTAGTAAAACACGATTATAATTTAGCAATTATGTACTGTATGTTATATACCCAATTTACTGATGGTAATAAATGAGTATAACCAATCAAAAGATATACTAAGTCGTAAGACGGGTTTCACTTTTTTGTCTTAAAAAAATAGTACTCGTAACATATTTAGTACGGAGTACTCCTTTTCCTTTTAATGATCTTTCACATTAGTTTTAGGAAGAAAATTAAAAAAAAAAAAAAAAAAAAAGTGGAATATGCGGAGGAAAATGAAAGTGAGAAAAGAAAATGGGGTCAAAAATAATGAGAAGCACGATTAGTCAGCGCCGGAAAGTTAACTTTCGGTCATCGAAAATTAGATTTAGGTAGTTTTAACAAAAAAAAAAGAGAATAAAAGGTACTCCCTCCCCTCCACATTGATGTTCCCGCTTTGACTTGGCACATGGATTAAGAAATAGATAATGAAATGTGGTAAATTGTTTGGTGGGGTTCAAGATGTCAAATCATAGAAAATCATAGAAAGTAACCAATAGAAAGAGAGTATAATGGATGAATAAGGAAAGTTTTGGAGTGGAAAAATCTTAGTGGGGTTTCCTTTTAAGGAAAGTGGGAAGATCTTAGTGGGGTGGAGGGAGTACATCGTAGTTGAAAGCCAAAAGTAAAATATGGAGTAAAAGATAATTTCTGACAAAAATCCTTATATATATCAGGGTTTTGCTTGGGATGAGAGTAATATGTTATGGGTAGTGGTGCTCGAAATGAGAATGGAATGAAAGTGATGTATTATCCATATAGAGGTAATTGTTCCTCATCAACCTCCTCCTTACACCACAAAAAACCACCACTCACCAGCACTCTCCTCAATTTTCTTCTCATTTTGAGAATCATTACCCCTTAACATATTACTCTCATCCCAAAGCAGCCCTCAGTGTAATATACTTCTTCCATCTCATTCATTTGTTTGTGTTTGATTAAAATACTTTCTGTAATATACTTCTTCCATATAAACTGTGGAACACTATGATTACTATCCCTTACATCCAAACTAAACTTTATACTCGTACTTACTTTATAAATGAACATCTAATAAAAACTTTACGTATACATACTTTTTTTGGTAATTTTTTTTACTCCGTACCATATAATCTCACATCCTTCTTCTATTCACAAAAAATACCCTACTCTTTGCCTTCTTTCTTAAAAGTTGTGAAATAGGCCACACAATTTTGAATGAGTGGATCTTGTTCTTTTGAATTGAAATATGTTCAACTGAACTGAAGTATGTAATTGATCCAACACATAAATCTTATACTCGTAAGTTGAACTAAATTGGATAGCACACTTGAGTGAGCCCAAAAGAAAAGTGGAAAAGAAGGATGATAGTTACCTACTTACCTTGGCAAATGAAGAAGGTAAACAAAATCCAAACAGTTTGCTTAAGTTTTACTACTGTTTGTGAATTGTGATGTGTGAAACTCTTAAAAACACAATATGAGTGTAATCACCCACCAATACCATTGATAACTCCACTCCCACCACTTCTTTCTTTGCTTCTCTTCCTCTTCCCTCTTTCAATCACTTCTCACTTCTCAGTCAAATAGACAGTTCACTTGCAAAATTACCTCTTAGTATTTCTTAAGATTTTCCATGTCCCTTTACTCCCCAACTCTAAATCCCAGTTTTTCACTTTCTTTTTATAATTCCCAAATTAGGGTTCTTGCTGTGACTGTGACCCGACAAGTGTGGTGGGAGAAAGCTCCATTTCAGCTCAGCAGATTCAATCATATTTCCACTTCTTTTTTATTTACAATCCCTCTTATATTATTATTAGTATCTATTTATTTAACTTGTTTGTTTTAGGAGAATTTTCTGGGTTTCCTCAACTTAAGTGTGATTTTTATGGAAACCCATTAATGTGGTTTGATGAACTCATTCTGAGGGATCTAAAGTTGGCTTCTTTGGTGGGATCTCAGTTTTCTTCGCTTCAACTCTCATCAAAGGTAACTGTCTTCTTATGCTTATTAGTGTGAATTTGAGAAGCTGATGTTTAATTGTACTCCCTCCGTCTTGATCATTCGTTGTCTTTTTCTATTAGTATTTGTGAACACCAAATGACTGAGACGGAAAGAGTAGTAGTTTCATGAAGGAATTCAACAATGGGGGGAAAATAATCACAGTGGTTTTTGGTAATGATAAACATTAAAGAAATTAGCTTAGAGATAGCATAGCATAGCATATGGTTTGATGGTGGAACTTGAAATTCTTGTAGTACTAGACTAAGGCTTGGGGCAGTCATATAGGTATAATAATGTGTTCATCTTCTCTTAGATTTTGGATTATGCTACTTGTGCTTAAAAATGGAAACTACAAACACCTATAGCTATAATGTTATAATGTTACCACTCGATTTTGTAAAAGTGTAGATAGATATAGTATTCATCTTGCAGCTGAAATAGATGCTTTCTAGTGGTCTTATTCGATGAGCAAATTTCGTCACTCATCCTGAATATGATACGGAGTAGTTTTTTTAGTATGGAAAATATATTGGTTTACAGGAATTACTTACTGCCATTTCTTCCAAGGATAATGAGAATCTGAATTTTGCATTTGTCTCTCTTACACCGCTCCTTTTTAGGTAATTTGGCTTCTGGAAAAATGGGTGATCTCAATGCCAGTTTATCCAAGAAAGTTATGTTTGGCTTAAAGCTCTGGGAGGTTATTGGCATTTTCGTTGCGTTATTCATCATTATTATACTTGCTCTTGTACCTCTGTGCCTAACATCACGCAGAAAAGCGAAAAAAGCAAGGGGAAACATACCCATCACTCAAATCCCCTCTGTTTCCAAAGAAATAAAAGAAATTAGGGTGGAACACTTATCGACAAATGTTTTTGCTCCTGGGGAAAGAAAATTTCTGACGCTCAAAGATACATTTAACGATAGGGACTCAGATAAAATGGTTGTTCTTGAAGATTCTGGAAAATTGAGAAATGGAGATGTCAGCAGCCAATCTGGTTCATTTCATCGTCTAGAAGCAGGGGGATCTGTGTCAGGGGAGGAGGGGAGTTCTGGGACATATACTGTTTTTAAACCATCTTCCTCTCACCCAATCACTGCACCTTCTCCACTTAGCGGTCTGCCTGAATTTTCACAGTTGGGGTGGGGTCATTGGTTCACCTTACGAGATCTTGAAAACGCAACAAACAGGTTCTCAAAAGAAAATGTGATTGGTGAAGGTGGATATGGAGTTGTATACAAAGGATGCTTGATCAATGGAACTCCTGTTGCTGTTAAACGGATTCTTAACAACCTGTGAGTCCCCTAGTTGTATTTAGTTTTAAAACAAGTTCACTCGGTTGATTCCATTTTCAATTGGTTGTGATTTAACCATCCCAATCATGCAGAGGTCAAGCTGAGAAGGAATTTCAAGTGGAAGTAGAAGCAATTGGTCACGTACGCCACAAAAATTTGGTCAGGCTTTTAGGATATTGTGTCGAAGGAACTCACAGGTGCTTCCTTGCTATTGGTGAAAAAATTCAAATGATTTTCATGGTTCTTCATTGACTTGGAGACTTCAGATAAAAGGTTGACACACAGGCGGAAAACGACTAACTTCTCTTTTCCTGAGAGTTTCAGGATGCTAGTTTACGAGTACGTTAATAATGGAAACCTGGAACAATGGCTTCATGGTGCAATGCGGCAATATGGATATCTTACATGGGAGGCCCGTATGAAAGTGTTACTTGGCACGGCAAAAGCGTAAGTTAACTAAATTATCAAGCACTGTATGGAGCCTTTGCCAACTAGCCACCTATTAAGCTCCTTTTATTGCTTTCATTATACTGTAATTCTTCACTTTGCAATTTACTTGTGTAATGTATATTTCCTAGACAAAAATTCAAAATCTTGCGAATGTGCCTTCTTTGCGTAAATGGTCTGCAATTGTAGATTCGTAGTGAAACAAAGTATCACATGCAGCATACCTTCTAATGTTCATTCATAGTCCTGTTTTGGTTTATTTTCCTTTTTCATTGTTTAAAGCTTGCAACCTTTGATTGCTGAGGAATTAGGTGGGGATATTTTATGTCACACCTTAAAGCGCCCTTTGATTTCTCATTTGGTATTGGTACACTACTCATTGCATCAATAGAGTCCTGTGTGCTGCCCTTATAATTTTTGTAGGTAGACTTGTGTTCATGCGGGGAGCGTTTATAGAAGTGTTGCTACTATCTGAAGGGTTTCTGTCTCACTCGTGAATTTTATTACTGCAGTCTTGCCTACTTGCACGAAGCAATTGAGCCGAAAGTTGTACACCGAGATATCAAGTCTAGTAACATTTTAATTGACGACAGCTTCAATTCAAAGGTATCTGATTTTGGGCTAGCAAAACTTCTTGGTGCTGGAAAAAGTCATGTGACAACTCGTGTCATGGGAACCTTTGGGTATGTCTACTAAATTTGGGTTGTACTCTCCATTCCATTTATAATTTCCCCATTTGACTTTGATGGTCAAACGAGGCCGATAATTATTTTTTCCAAATATATTTAGATGGAATAGTACTATCAAGTTTTCATGCATAAATTATCTAAATAACTGTTTTTATATTATTTATTTTTCAAGTCTTTATTGTATATACTCCCTCCGGAGCTTTGAAAGCTTCCATTTTTTGAATATATGCGAGGGATATTTTAATAAAAGGAAAGGTTTTGGAGATGCGTAAGGAATACTATATTGTGAGTAAATATGTGTCGAAGTTGACATTGATTGATCATCACAGTTAAATTGGGGCAATACAAAAAAAGTAATCTTGAAAGATTAATGCGGTGAACCTGTTGTGTCTCATGTTTATGGTCTTTCTCAGATACGTGGCCCCTGAGTATGCAAATACGGGGCTTTTAAATGAGAAGAGCGATGTTTATAGTTTTGGAGTCTTGCTTTTGGAGGCTATCACTGGAAGAGATCCGGTGGACTATGGCCGTTCACCGCAAGAGGTAGTAAATCCCACTGGCTACTTTTCTCTATTTTCAGAATTGAATTATTTGGCTAGTGCTTTAAATTTGTTCTGTCTGTTAGGCAAGCAAGAAAAATGCCTGCTTCTTTTTTCATTATCATGCTAAATCATGAGGGCCTGTAACTGTAACAGCAGAGCCAAAATAATTTGAATTCTGCTAACTGTAACTGTTAAAAGAAAGCAAGGAACTGTTGCTAAAAGGAGGTAAAGTAAATAAAGATGTAGGGAATGAAACATAAAGAGGAGAGACAAGGTAGAAGGAACAACAACTAAAGAAAAAGGGTGGACATGACCAAAAAGAAAAATTAAGGACAAGAAACTTTGCCTTGAGGATATGCCTTCCTGCCGATCACAATCTATTGATTGTGATGATCCCTTCTCTTCCTTTTAATTTTTTTTATTCACCTATATTGTGGACAGTGTAGTGAGAAAACTAGTGGCCTTTATTACCGAGGCATTGTTTTTCTAAGCGCCAACTAATAAACACTCCTTGAGCATATCCTACACGATCATGGTTGGCGTTGTTGCTGCCTCTTTCTTTTTCCGTGTTTCAGTTTTTTGGGCTTCTTTCTTCCTGAAGTAGTACACTACTACTATTGATCACATGTAACTTCATATTTTCATTTTTTTTTGCTCTCATCATATATAAACTCTCTATGGTGGAATCTTTCTCTCTTTTTTATGGAAATAAATAATTAATCTGCAGTAATTATTGTGCTGCTTTGTTTGTGGGTAAATAGGCATGAAACACTGTTCAGAGGGAGTATCATTACATGGTGTCATGTGTGGTTCGTTGTTTTTTTTTCTTTTTCCGCTAATCTTGTTTGGGCAGTCTTAACACCACATTTGTCACTGGAAGGCACTATGTTTGATTATGTTTGGTTGGTGCTTCTTGCTGTTGAGCTGGTTTGCCATAAATGCAGGTGAATTTGGTGGATTGGTTAAAAATGATGGTGGGAAGTCGACGGTCAGAGGAAGTTGTAGACCCCAATATTGAAGTAAAGCCATCAACAAGAGCTCTGAAGCGCGCCCTTCTTACTGCTCTCAGGTGTGTTGATCCAGATTCTGAGAAAAGACCCAAAATGGGCCAGGTTGTACGAATGCTTGAATCTGAGGAGTATCCCATACCTAGAGAGGTTTGTGCTCGAATCTATTTTTGGAATTAGCGTTTTATTGATTTGTCTACGAAGACATATTTTCCTGTCTTGACTACTAGTGAACTTATGACACCATAATATGTACTCGCTAATTAGATTTTAGGTGCAAAATATTAATAGGGTTTTGTGCCTCTTTACGGTCATCATTAGAATGTAATTTCTTGAAGTTCTCATGTTTATGGTATATGGAGTGCAGAAATCCCTCTATGGAGTGGCTTTATGAGTTATAAATTGTATTTCGTCTGTTTTCAGGATCGCAGGCACAGGAGAACTCGGGCAAACAGCACAGAGATTGAATCACAGAGGGAGTTGTCGGACACCGACAAAAGTGACAATCCGGATTCATTGGCAGAGAGCAGGAGGACCCCACGCAATTGAATGTGACCGACCATGCACGCCATTCATTCTAGTCACCAATATATATGTCTCAGGTTGGCCAGATTTTCCGTTAATATGGCTGGCCGCTCTATGTCAGGCTTGAATGGTTCTCACGCTCGCCCGCCCGCCCTCCCTTGTTTTACCTTCTCACTCTGCGTTTATTCGCCATCTTGAGTCGGACGTAGGCAAGTAATGAGTCGTAGAGGTGTGTTTATTTTTTGGTCTGTATAAATATGTTGTTTTTGCGCCTCTTCATCTTCTTGTTTCTTGGTCGTATTCTGTTAGGTTGATAGGTCGATTTATGAAAGAGGTGTAGTTTGTGAAGGTCTGAACAAATTGTGTCGATTTTTTGTTTCTCCGGCAGAGGGAGGGGGTTGTCCTTGTATAGAAGTAGTGTCATACTGGATATTCAAATTCGTTTGTTGATGTCATGACGTGGTTCTTATTGCCTCTACTTTTTCACGAGACGCTGATCCCTAAAGCCAGCGCCTGAAACTGTGACTTGTGATGGCAAGGGCGCAATGAGCGTGGGGATGATGAGTCATTGCTTCAACATGCTTCTGGATACCAAAATGCCCACACTATTAGAATAGCAATTATCTACATACACGCCAAAAAAAAACGAAATTATTTTTTCATAACAAGCTTTTACTTCATCCTAACGATTTTTTTATAATTTTTTCAACTTTATCCTTTGTACCTTTTATCCTTTCTTATCATTCCTCTCTAATTCAATTTAATCTAATTCACCTTACATTCCCGAATTTGATCATAGATTATAATTTGATTATAGATTCTAATTCAATGATCGATTATGTGATAATGATTGACTCATTTACGTGTTTATTTATTGCAAATGAACTATTCAATTATACAAGTAGATACAAGATTCAACTACACTGATAGAATTTGAGTTCATGGACTACGAAGTTATGAAACTAATAAAAAACGTTAATAGGAGTAGTAAAGATGAATTCAATTAGAAGAATATCTAGGACTATACTCACTGTCACCGTCAACTGTAACAAATGGCAATTACGTGGAAAGGGTGGTGTATGGTGGTGATTTAGGTCTTTAGGGTTTTTGAGCGGTGGTTGCCGGTGTTGATTTGGATAATTGAATTTGGGAATTTTTTTGTGAGAGAAAATCAATTGATGAAATGAGAAGGGCAAATTGGTATAATGTCGTTAGGATTTAGTAAAAACTCGTTAGGAAAAAGCACGACCCAAAAAAATCTCGGCTGATACTTGATACGGTACTCAAGTGTGCTAAAAGGGGAAAAAAGATAAAGATTATCTAATAAGAATAAGGGAAAATCTATATAATATATTAAACATCAAACAAACCATTCTTCATTCTTTATTTACCTAATGCTCACTTCTAACTAAGCCACGTGTCATGCTTTTATTGAAGAAAAATGTAAAGACACCCACTAAATAATACTCCGTATTTAATTACATAATAAATATAATATTCGTAATAAAGTACATAAGCATTTAAGATTGTTAAAGCATAAATTAGATGAGGACGAATCAAATGAAACGTACAGATTTGTCATCTCACTTATTTTTCGTTACTAAGGTATGAATTTGTCAATGTCAAATATTACTTTATTTGACTAGCTGCGTTAGAATTAATACTTTAGACTAATTTATTTACTAATATGAATCACTGTACAATTGACGGGGACGAATGAAGTTGAATGTGAATAATTAATTACCAATTTCAGAGTGCCATTACCTGTAATAATTCCAGAAGTGGGACGCTATTTTTTAACGCTTTCTTATCAAACAGTTGCAGATAGGTTGATAAGGTATTGGCGATGTCGAAAAATTGATTGGATATCCAACTTCAACTGGCACACCTCTAATTACGATAACTTTTGCTAAATAAGGTGATGTTAGCATTGTACAACCAAAGCGACTGATGGAAGGGATTTGCCGCGGATCCCGACACCAAGTAAAACCAACTAATCCTAACTAGGTAGCTAGGGCAAGTCGGGTCGATCCACGGGGACGGAAAAAAGGGTCTAGACAAAGGTTCACCTAAAGACAATATTAGGTCACAAGGCCAAACAACTAAAACAATGAAGGGTGATAAAACTATGACTAAGAATAAGCTAAGTATAACAACTAAAGCTAAAAGATTCAACTAACTAGAGGAAGGATTAGGTCGGGTTCAAGGGTGATGAGATGATCAAGGAAGAGCAAAGGTGAAGGGGGTAGTCAAGCTATCTAGGCATAGTCCGGGCTCTCGCTCCAAAACCGACCTAGAGGTTCCCCGCTCTCGCGCAAGAACCCATCCTAGCGACATACAAGGTCACAAGAAGAAGACAAGAAAACATGCATTTGCAACTACAAGTCATTCAAGCATTTCATCAAACATGATCTATGCATACAACTAAGAAGCAAACAAAACTTCCACCAATAATCTACACAAGCCCTTAATCACCCATGAAGACACCCAATCCCCCTACTAACCCTAGCAAGAGGACTACTCACATATATCTAAACTAAAACTAACACAAACAAGAGAAAACATCAACATAAGAACTAAAACATTCATTATGAGGATGAAACAAGGATGAACAACAAACAAAAGCTGAAGCTTAAAACTTAACTAACAATGAAAGATTAAGAGAAAAGAGAGGAGAATGATTATACCAAACTAGAAATGAGATGAAAAGATGAAAACTTGCATATATAGAGAAAACCCAAACACATCCACCAAGGTTGTCAATCTTGATAGAACTCTTCAAGAATTCCAATAATACAAGGATTAAACTAGGATTAAGGAGAGATTAAAGAAAGATTAAGCTAATTTACACTAATCTAAGCTTATCTAACCTAAAGTAGTCTAGGGTTTCGTGAATGTATGGTAATGTCTTAAAACAATACAAGAGGGGGGTATATATAGGGTTCCACGGGCAAGGGAGGCGAAAGAATGAAAACGGGGCTGATCTGGGTCCTTCCCGGCCGGGAAGGTGGTGATCCCGGTCGGGAAGGAGTGGTCCCGGTTGATGCGCGCTGTCGCTAACACGCATGCAAACAATATTTTTATCCCAACTTACTATTATGTAGTAGCGGCAAGTCGAGGTCGATCAACATGGAGGCAGTTTAAGCGATACTGGTCAAGTCTGAGGTTTAGTCGCGTTTGGGATTGAAATGGGGGGGTTTTGGGACGAGAGAAGCTAGAGTAACTAAACGAGCTATAGAACTAAGGCGAGAATCTATTAATGGGAAAGACGTTAAGGAGAGTCGGGGAGTCGGAAAACAAGATAAAAGTATAACATTGCAAGAATTCTCACAAGGTGTATAAGGGAGGTTCCACCTTTCGGTTTCCCTACCGGCCAAGTTTAAGCCCGCTTTCGCGACTGATAGACTAAGGTCTCCAGACAGAATTACCCAAACCCCGAGTTTCCCCATATTGGTCCGAGTGAGTCAAGTCAACCTAGGTGATCAAGCTAAGCCAAACAAAACACAATAATACCATCAAGACAATATCACCCTCAAATGCAATATTCTCACAAGGCAAGACCTTTTCCTAGAATTCCTCCTCCCCTAGCCCCCTAACTAAAATCTACTCACTACCCATAATAAAACTAACACTAAGGAGACTAGGAGAAAGATTAAACATGATTAAACTAGAGGAGAAATAACTAATCTAACACAATAAAGAAAACAACACTAACAAAACAACACTTAAGGAGGAAAATAAGTAAACACACAAACTATGGAGAAACAAACTAAGGAGAGAGATAAACAAAGATTAACATAAAGATTAACAAGATGAACAATGAATTAACAAGAAAACAACACTAACTATTAGAGAAAAAGGGAGAAGAGAGAAACTACCAATTATGGAGGAGACTAAGGAGGAAAATGAAGATTAACATAAATAAGAAGCTTCAAGAAATAATACAAAGATCTTGTCACTAAACCCTTGCAAAACACTTGAATCTTCAATATAAACACAATCTTCAACTAAAGATGGAAGCTTTGATTAGGAATTGTTGAGTAGAATTAATCTAATACTAATACTAATAAGATCTACTAATTCTATGAGATTTTTGCTAAGAGAGTTTTACTACAATTGCCACTACTACTACTACTAATCTTTTACACTACTCCTACTCCTAAGAGGCTCACTCAAGGCACACTAAAGGCTCAAGAATGACACAAAACCCTAGGATAAGTATTTATAGTGTTCCTTAATGGGTCACACAAGCTTAAGGCCCATAATCCAATTCCTCTTCATTAAGCTAGACCTTCACCCTTTGCATCTTCATGGGGTGAAGTTTCACCCCGCGGCTTGAAGACATTCGCACCACCGGGTGAAATTTCACCCGATGAGATTTTCTTCTCAAATTGCCATTTTTGGCGTTATTCTCCATCGGGCGAAATTTCGCCCGGTCGTTTCGCCCGGTGGGAACTGCCCACGAAAATCTTCGGGAGGTGGAAAATGTCGCCGGGCGAAATTTCACCCGGTGATGGCTCACCGGGTGAAATCCGGGTGAAATTTCACCCGGTGATTCTTCTCTTTTCCGGTCTCTTTCTTTTGTCGATCAATTGGATTACTTGAACTTTCAGTTGTGTGCTTCGCTCTTTGGACCGTATCTCTCTCATGCTCGTAGAAGCTAATACACATTTTTGGTCGAAAATCCTATCAAAATAGACAGAAAACTACCAAAAACACGTAAAATGCAAAAGAGAGACAATAATGCGAGAATTACTCAAAATACGGCGATAATCGCGCTCAAGTCTCGCAAAATGGAGGAAAAACAGGTCTAAATGGGAGGAAAAACGGTCCAAATTTGGCACACAACACCGGTCGGGATGAATGTGCTCCCGGCCGGGATGACTTTCCAGCAGCCTGTTTCTTCTCGTCTTCTCATCCCGGTCGAGATGGGTCCTTCCCGGGCGTGAAGGGTCCTTATTTGCTCTTCCTAGGCTTCTTATCGATGCTCAGGATATCATCAAGTGGGCTCCGTGGGACTCGGGATCGAGTCTAAGCTACCGAGTCATCGTCGCTTCTCTTCGTTGGCTCCATATGCGTCGAAAACGAGTCAGAATCGTTCCATTTCTCCAAGATAGACCTTAGGAACCTAAAACAAGCTAGAAGAAGCGTAAGTAGCCTCGAAATCGCTCCAAATAGCGATTCCACAAGAGAAACCAAGACCAAACACAAGAAATAAGCACTACAAAACACACTTATCAACTCCCCCACACTTAACCCTTCCTCGCCCTCGAGTAAGCACTAACTAACTACTAAACTAATAAAAATTAAAATACTAGCCGAGCGGGTATTAGCGCACCCTACGCCCTTTCAACTCATGCGAGAACATTTAGAGGAAAAGTGCTCTCCGCAAGGCAAGTGAGATCTTGCGACAAAACTGTGGATGTAACCGAACACGAACACACAAGCAAACAAACAAACAAACAAACAAACAAACAAATGGTTGCATCCAAGAAGGAAAAAATACCGCTTCCCTCAACAAAGCGGTGGAAGAAACACCGGTTAAGGACTCAAGGCAAGTGATAACGTTCCCAAGCTAATAATACAAACCGAAATAGACAAAATCCTAATAGTATGACAATAAAGCAATAAAATCGTTGGTAACTTACCTAGGTCCTCCTAACCTTCTAAGAACGTACTACGGGACGATAGGCGAGATGGAAAAAGGATGAACCAAGTTAGTCGACACTGTAGGTAAAGTGAAACCCCGCCCCCTTTAGCGATAAGCCAAGAGGGTCGTCTCATGCTCAAAAATAGCCTAACTAGTCCAAGTAAAAAGGTGGATATGGTTGCAAAGTGAGGGAAGACCGACCATTACCGCTATCATCCTTCCTAGGGACTCGGTCCTTTGGTAGGCTCTTCACGATAACAGTCGGTAAAAAGGCTTATTTTTGAGGGAGTGAGAATTTTTTTTGTGAAATGATTTTCTTTGGCATTTTTCTTTTGTATTTTGCTTTTGAGTTGCTATGCCATTTCTTTTTCTTCTTTTGTATTTTGTTTTTGATTTGTTGTGCCTTTTCTTTTTCTTCTTTCTTTTCTTTCTTTTTTTGACTTGGTTTGCCTTTTGGATAAATCTTGTATTGCAGGCATTCAATCACAACCAAGTATAGAAACTTCAACAAAATGCAACTTATTTGTGGAAACGTGTAGAAGGTAGGGAAATGGGTAAGTCGGGGGCGCCTTAGCTTCCCTTCAAACCCACAAAAAGGTGGAAAACTTGGACTAATCAAACAATTTCGAACATGGTCACCTAAGAGACGGGACTCGGCAACCAAGGCCTTTTCACTCCGTTGGTGGACAAAGTGGTCAAAATGCAAATCCCGCAGTAAATTCCTAGTAGACTAGGTGGACTCAAGGTAAGAAACCAACGAAACTATTGATTTAAAGTCATTCAACTGGACTAAAGTCCAAGGATCGACTCACATCACTAGAAAGGGAAAGTAAACACTAGCGCACTAGCCTCAAAACCGGGTTTTCAAAAACCTTTTCTACATTAGACTCACAAACTATACAAGACAAAACAAAGACAAAAGAAAATGAGACAAAACAAGACAAAACAAACAAACACACAAAGAAATAAACAAACACCACCCCAAAACTTCCAAACAAGCAACCACATCAACCACAAACTCCAAAAAGCTCCACCTGAGCACACACCATCACAAAACATCCTCCAAACTCCACAAAAGGGAAAAAGGAGAAAGAAATAAAAGGATATTACCGGATGTCTTGAGAGCCTTCCGAGATTCATGGCGATCGAGTAACCTACAAGGAAATGGGGAGGCAAAACACACACAACACAACAAATATACGACACAAAGACTCGAAAGAAAAAGACACAAAAGAAAATCTTTTTTGGTTTTTTGTGAATTTTTTTCAAATTTTTAGGAATTTTGAAGATTTTTCGAAAAAACTATGAAAATAAAGCTAAACTAGACAACACAATCATATTAAAATTTGCCTTAGAGAGAGAGCAGCAACAGGCGATTTCGTGGTGATTTCCGGCACCATGGCCAAATCACCATCCACAAGATCTCTTGTGATCAGCAATGTCACTAGGCGCAAACATAAGGCTAATACAAGAGGATCGCGAGAAATTTGAGTAATTCAGAAAAGAATCCGACCATGGACGTACCCTTGAGAGAAGTGCATGCAGGAAATTATGGGTATACCACCATATGAGATAGATGATGAGGAGGACGATGTCTCCCTGGATGGCACTGATATTGACAATATGACAAAGGAGACTGTCCCGGGGATTGATGAAGGGAGATGGTTTCAGAAACAGGGCAAGAAAACTGTGCTTACGGAGGAAGCATCATCAGAGTTGCTACAACTAAGTGATGATGATGATGATGTACAAGAAGAAATAGAGTACTGGAAGACAGCAGTTTATGGCTTCATAGTAGGTGTGGACATGACATAGGTCCACCCCGACGCGGCCACGCGCGGGTTTGGGGAGGCGAATGAATCTCCATATGAGAATGGATCGAATTGAAATTTAAATCTATGTGGAGTCGCCACCGAACTTTGTGGGAGTTTGGGCCCATTCGAACCCACTCTATGTCGTAGTGGGCCGTGTACAAAATACGGCCCATTTCTGATGTCAGAGTTTATTGGGCTCGTCCCTTTGCATTGCGATACTGATACCGTCACTACCGGTTATCGTGTATTGAATGACTCTCGTGCGCCAACGGTTTCGGGCATCCGAAAACCGAGGTTCTGAGTAAGGGGTGAGGGTACTTGTTGGGAAGCCCACGAAGGACACCCAACCCCGCCCGCACATTGGCGGCCTCTACTAAGATATCGAATGATTTTCCAATACGCGCGTTAGTTGAACGGGAAAATGTTATGCAAACATTGTTTTCCCTAAGCATGTGAGAAATAGAAAGGGTTTCTATGCCGATTTAATGCAACTAAAATATTAACGTCAAAGTTGTATTTTGGCACGCGGGTTCATTTTAGTACGATAAAATAAACGAGAATAAATCAACAAAGAAAACAAACGGTTAGTCACGACATAACGATATTAACGGTTTGCATAAATATGGAATGATGTAGATATAAAGATGCATGGTTTGAAAGAATGATGTTTCACGTGATAGATTAGGCACGTGTTGACTTGAGCCACGAAAAAACCAATAACGAGACTCGAATGACCTTGTAGAACTCACGGTTTGACGCGATAGAAGGGCCACTCGACCGAGTCATTGAGGGACTCGACCAAGTGGTCCTCTGAAAAGTGTTCTGTCTCGTTTTTGAGACCCTACTCGATCGAGTTATTGACCAACTCGACCGAGTACGTTGCCACTCGATCGAGTCATTGCGAGACTCGACCGAGTGGAGGTCAAAAAAGTAATCTGCTCTGGTTTTAGGGTGCCACTCGACCGAGTGGGCTAGGCACTCGGTTGAGTGCCCCCTGTACGAACTAGGATTCGCTCGCAATTTGGTATTAACTTCGAAATTGCTTTTGATTTTTGATAATTCGATGAGTTTGCCGAATCGGACACAAATATTATACAATTTGTGCTCGATTCGGATTTTGGTAAATCGTTGATTGCGTTGAATCGGGTACAAATATTATGGGATTTATACTCGATTCTAACTTTGAACGCTCGTCGGATCCCATATTCGATTATTGAATCGATATGGAATACTAGAGTAAAAATAAAAGAAAATTGCTTTAAGTCGTCTTAAATTAACTATCGCGATATGAGTGGATTTCCTCCGCGTTTAATAATGTCAGAATTCTAGGGAATTGTACGACAATTATTTTAGCATCAATAGAAATCGCGTTAATTAATTTATGTGACTAGGTCGTTAGATTCGACGTCTAATTATGAAATTAGCATCGAATCTAAGAGTTTGACGCTATGCTAGAATTGAAAGACTTGATTCCCTCCGCATCCCGACATCACAATTAATTCTTGTGAATTGCTTGATGTCGGATCCGCATCAACGGGTTTCGATCCTTATTAAATAAAATACTCGTTTTGAAAATATCTTATAGAAAATTGATGAAGTATGCGATTGATGATAATGAAAACAAAAACAACAAATTATTGTTTAAGTTGACTTGTTTCAATAATCAAGTAATTGGGGTGTCGGAACAAGCGATCGGCAACGCTGTGTGCGGTACACTTGTATATTCGGGTTTCCTAATTCCGACATCCCTCATACTCGACACAAATCGACAAGTATTTTAGTATCTTTTAATACTAGCGATATTAACGATATTATGATGCGATAAAAGTAAGAAAACGACCCTTATATCGATAAATGACGCAAGAAAGGAGGAGAAGAGAGAAAAGATGGGAATTTGCACCCTCAACCTACATGTTCTTGTTCTCGGTATGGACTCGTAATTGCGGCTAGCACGGGAGTATCGAGTATGTAGGCTAAGTTGTGGTGGTTAGGGTTTTGATTCTTAAAGCTAGGTTTAGGGTTTGCAAAGTTGTTGAAGTGTGTGTAGATTAGGGTTTTTTAGGGTTTCGAAAAAGTTGTGTGAAAAAGGTTGTGAAATTGTGTGTTGCATGGGGTGTATATATAGGCTTTGCCATGTACCCCGGTTAGGGTTACTCGACCGAGTAAGTGGCTGACTCGGTCGAGTGGCCCATTGTGCCAGAAGTCGTCTCAAACAAGGGCCCACTCGATCGAGTGGGTTGAGCACTCGGTCGAGTGGCTCAGCTGGGTCGCGCGGGTCCATTGTTTTGGACCGTGGCTTTGGTATTTGATGGGTTTTTGCTTTTTGAGTTGGATTTTGTGTTTGGGTGGCTGTTTTGTATGTCTCGGAAACGACTTTGACCGGGGTTGACCCAATTGCTAAAAAGTCGGTTTTATTTCCGGTGTCGGTTTTGGCCCAAATTAGTCTTGTTTGACTCGGAATGGTCCACTGGGCCTGGATTTGAGGTTAGTTTTGTGAGATTTGTCCTCCATAAGTGCTTAAGCCAACAACTAATGGTTTTGAGCCCATATTCGAGCGTGTAGAAACACGTTAGCGCCCGATCATCATCGGGTGTTTTTTTGGAAACTACCATAGACACCTGGCAGTCAAAATGCGGGTGTCTACAGAGCCACCACTCTGACTGAGGCTTGGACAAGGCGAAAGTCAGAGTAGCCACCAGGCCAATCGAGGATTGAAACCTGGCGGACTTCCGGCCGGGTCGTTTATAGTCCATTAGACTTGCGTGAAGGGCTCGCCAACCATAAGTTAGAAATCATACCTGAGCAGATGGTGATAACTCCGTGGGGAATCGGACTTGTCGCATAAGTCTTGGGTGCGCCTGTATGTAGGCTCATCCCGTGTTATTCCGGGGAAAATGCCACCTAGGGCTTTCCGCTGGGGAGATGTAGTGGGTTGTATGTCCCCGCTTGAGTCGTACTTGTATAAGTCACATAAATTTTTTGCATGCAACACGTAGGTTGTAAAAATGACTCGCGCTGGGAAAAAAGATTTTTGAATTTTTGAATTTTGAAAATTTTGAAATTTTGAAATTTTTTACTCCTAAAGAAAATTAGGAAAGTTCGAGATGATTATTTCTGTGCTAGTATCGAGACTAGGCCTGTGGCTTGATTCCGTTTAGGATTAGGAAATTATTGTGCAAGGAAGATATGGAAAGAAGGTTGTATTTTAATGCTATACCCCTTCTATGCATTAATTTTTCCTCACAAATTTCTCCACAATTCCTCCCTTCTTAAAAGAAAGTCTCTTATTCCTCTTAAGAAAATAGTCATGGGTGTTGATCGATTGACCGTCATGTTGCAGGAATGGTCCCGACGCTTTAGGGACGAGGATAGAGTGGCTTTGAACCAGACGGGTATTATTCAACTGTATACATTCCGTCAGATGCAAGTTGATCGCCACTTTCTGGATGCACGCTTGTCTTACTGGGATGACATATATCATGTCTTTGCTTTCCCCCGGAGCGAAGTCTGCCCTTTACCTGAGGAGATCGCTACTGTGGGAGGATGGAATCCGATACTCCGTCCCGCCGTCCCGTACTCGATCTATGACCCAAGGAGGAAGCTTCGAGAATTTCTAGGGCTTTCTCACAACGAGGTATCCTGAATGGCCAGAGACGACAATACAGTTTCCTTAATTGATCTGGCTGAGAAGTTTATGAACCCGCATGATGTTAGGGTCAGATCGATTCATAGCCGTAGGGCTTTCTCTTTCTGTATGCTCCATGTTTACGCTTTTGAAGGCTACATGGATTTATTATCATGCATGGGAAACATCCGTCTTTTGACCGTGGTGGATTTGATGGAGACTGAACACAGCCCGGCTTGGATAATCGCAAGAGGGATTCTTCACCTCGTCTCACCGGGAGCACCCGTTTGCTGCAAGTATGTCGGATTTTTATTATTTCCCAACTCCTCGATTTTTGATTTTTTTTCGATTCTCCTGCTGCAGTGGGCACTCGATCGAGTCACCCTGACACTCGATCGAGTGCCTTCATAAAAACCTCCTGATCTGCTCTCAGAGGTACCACTCGGTCGAGTCACCCTGGCACTCGATCGAGTGCCCTTAGGTGGATGCCTATTTCGTCTTGGGAACTCATATTTTTGTTTCCTTTTCAGATTTGGCTTTACGAGAGGCTATCAGTGATAGATCCTCCTCTTGATGCGAGCAATTACCATCATAACCATGTGATGACGAGGAGGCGGGCCATTGGCTTTTCTCGTCAGATTACTCAGAAGTATTGGGACGAGGTGTTGTCTTTTCACAGTGGCCCGTTAATTCGATGGGTATTACCATGCTGGCCCATCTATCTTTGGACTGGCTTGGACCCGAGGGACAGAGCCCGCTATCAGGTAATCCTATCTTTCAGGCAGACGGTTCATCTCTACCCGGATCGCATACTAAGGCAGTATGGATGGACCCAGCGAATCCCCGAAGTTGAAGCAGTTGTGAGTGACCCAACCCAATTGACTGATGTGATGTGTGATACCTGGATGCAAAGGTGGTACACACGGCATACTTGGCCTGTTCCCAAATCTCGCTACTCGACCTGGGTTTCAGATTCATATGTAAAGTGGACTAAAGCGGGTGATGCCAAAGCCCGACCTGCTCTGAAGGTCGATGAAGCTTTTGATTTGCTGCGCAGGGAGCAAGCTAAGGATAACAGGGGATTCTTTGATGAAGGTGACACCCCGGCTACTATGGTCCGATTAATGTCAGGCCAGAAGAAGACCAAGACTCAAGCTGGAGGGTCTAGTGCTAAGGGTGCTTGGGGGAAAGTGAGCCCCCAGACTGACTTGGAGAGGAGACTGGGCCCAAAACTAGCCGTGCAGGACCGACTTGGCCCACGGGATAGGCTACCCGAGCACGTACGGGCTTGACTTGGGCCAAAGACTGTGGCAGAAGACCCGTTGTCAAAGAAACGGGTTCGAGCTAAGGAGGTTCCCCTCGTGATTCGGGAACGCTCGTCCCCGCCCCGGCGACCTCGGGCTCCACGTGACCCAAAGGACAAAGGAAAGGGCAAGATGCCGGGATATTAGTCTCCTTTGTTTTATTATTTAGATATTATTACTATTGATTTTTTAGGTGTGTATGCCGTTTTGGCGATTTTTTTTTAAATTCCCGAGTTTGACGGTTTTTAATAAAGACTTATTAATGAATACCATTCCCGTCTTTTCGTTTATTGCAGTGGTTGTACCCTTTTGAGGGGTTGCCTACGTATCCACAATTAGCGGACTTAAACCAAACGTAGTTCAAAAATGGAGTTTTTTTTTGCAATTTTCGAAATACATCAAGACTATTAGTTCGAGATGTGTGACAGTAGAATAATTAATTCTAACTTATTGACTTGTCTATAATTTTGAAAATTTATAAAAAGATGAATTTTTTTTATAAACTTTTGCAAATGACATTGAGATTGGGTTTATGGGTAGTAGCGCTTCAACTGGTCCAAGTTGGTTGGGTTGACGAATTCGTTCCCGTCCAAGTCTGTCAGCATTACCGCTCCTCCTGATAGGATCTTTTTTACTAAATATGGCCCAGCCCAATTGGGTTTGAATTTTCCTCTTGGGTCAACTGGTAGTAAGGCACGAACCGATTTTAGGACCAGATCCCCTTCTTTGATGTTTCTGGGCCTAACCCTTTTGTTGAAAGCCCGTTGGATCCTCTTTTGATATACTTGGATATTGTTGAGGGCCCGGGATCGCCGTTTGTCTAAAAGGACCAGCGAGTCGTATCGGGCTTGTACCCAATCTGCTTCCGGCACTTGGCTCTCCAGTAAAATCTTTAGGGATGGTACTTCTAGCTCGACCGGTTGGACCGCTTCCATTCTGTATGTCAAGTAATACGGGGTTGCTCCAGTTGCAGTGCGAATTGAAGTTCGGTACCCCCAGAGAGCAAAAGGCATTTTATCGGGCCAGTCCCGATAATTCTCAGCCATCTTCTTAAGTATGGTAACAATTGTTTTATTAGCCGCCTCTACCGCTTCATTTATTTGGGGATGGTAGGGTGAAGATGTATGCCTTTGAATTTTGTATGTTGTCTTTTTGTATAATCCCGTCATCCGTGCGAACAAATTGGGCTGCCAATCTTCGCAAGACTTTCTTGGCCCGGTTTTCAGTTCCCGGGGGATACTCTCCCGTTGTCAGGTAGGTTAGGACTGACTGATACCAAGGTTCTGGGTCAGTTATCTCGATATCCTGGATGGCGTGTACATACGCCGGCTCGGACCGCCTTTCGACGCAGATTGGCATGCTGGTAAGATGGTCCGATATATTTAGCAGGGACGCTAATTTGGAAAGTGCATCTGTAAACTGATTTTCTTCCCGGGGCAGGTAAATGTATTCTACCTTTTGGAATTGTTTCTCTAGAACCCTTACTCGTGCTTGGTAAGCTACGAGATTGGCGTTCCGAGTCTTCCATTTTTGGAGCGCTTGATTGATGACCAGTGATGAGTCACCGTTGACTCGGAGGTTTTTTACCCCTAAATCGGCGGCGGCTTGCAACCCGTGAATGCATGCTTCGTATTCGGCTGCGTTGTTGGTCACGTCAAAGTCTAATTTGATGGATAATGGGGTGTGTTCCCCTCGTGGTGAGATTAACAGAATTCCGACCCAAAATCCCCGGAAGTTGGATGCTCCGTCAAAATACAAATCCCATGTTTCGGTATCGGTATGGAATATCTCTTCATCGGGAAAGGCCCAAGTATCGGTGTGGCCCTCTTCAGATATTGGGCTATCGGCGAGGAACTCGGCTACTACCCGGCCTTTGATGGGTTTTAATGGTATAAATTTGAGGTCAAACTCAGATAACATTAAAGTCCATCTAGACATTCTGCCGTTGAGGATGGGCCAGGTACTTGATAGGGTCCACTTTGGACAGAACATGTACCTCGTGGCTCAGCTTGTAGTGTCAGAGCTTTTTAGTGGCCCAAACCAACGCTAGGCACGTTTTCTCGAGCATTGTGTACTTGCATTCGTACTCTAGGAACTTTTTACTGATGTAGTAAATAGCCCGCTCTTCTGAGTCGACTGTCTGGGCCAGCATAGCCCCCATGGCTGTCTCGGTCGTTGTTAGGTATAACGACAAAGGTAAGCTGGGTTGAGGTGGCATTAATACCGGTGGTGCAGACAGGATCTCCTTGATTTTGTCAAAAGCCGTTTGACATTTGTCGTCCCACAGTGTTCGTTCTCCGATATTCAGTTTTTTGAAAATGGGCTCACATACCATGGTTAGTTTTAAAATGAACCGGCTGATGTATTGGACTTTTCCGAGAAACCCCCTTATTTCTTTTTCGGTCTTGGGTGGTTGCATGTCGGTGATGGCTTTGATTTTAGCTGGGTCAACCTCGATGCCGCGTTGGCTAACGATATGGCCCAGTAATTTGCCCGATGTTACCCCGAAACTGCATTTTTGAGGGTTTAGCCTCATGTTGTATTTGCGCAGTCGGGTGAAAAAATTTCTTAGGGCCGCGATGTGCCCATTTCGGTCTTTGGACTTAACAATCATATCGTCCACATAAACCTCCACTTCCTTATGCATCATGTCATGTAATAGGGTGATGGCGGTTCGTTGATAAGTGGCCCCGACATTGATAAGCCCAAATGGCATAACGGTGTAACAGTAAGTACCCCAAGGTGTAATGAAGGTGGTCTTACTCATATCCTCTTCTGCCATTTTAATCTGATTGTATCCGGCATACCCATCCATGAATGATAGAAGGGCATGATCGGCCGTGTTATCCACCAGTATGTCGATGTGTGATAACGAGAAATCATCTTTTGGGCTGGCCTTATTGAGGTCCCGGAAGTCCACACATACCCGCACCTTGCTATCCTTCTTGGGTACTTGTACGATGTTTGTGACCCAGTCTGGATATTCAGACATTTGTATAAAGCCCGCTTTGAATTGCTTGTCGACTTCTTCTTTTACTTTGAGAGACCATTCGGGCCTCATTCTTCGGAGTTTCTATTTTACTGGTTTACACCCATCTTTAATGGGTATTCGGTGTTCAGCTATTTCCCGGTCTATGTAACAGCCCTAAATTTTCGCAACCAAAATAATAAACCAAAAACCGAAAACTCAAAACTGTTACTCCACACTTAGCTTACCGAGCCAAGTGCAAGGAAAATGATAAATAATAAATGAATAAAAATAGAAATTTGATAGCTAATAAAAATAGAAACGTTGCAGCGGAAGTCTTTAAGTCTTACAAAATCCAAAACGGTTTAAAACGATAGTAACCAATAAATCCAATAATAATGTAAATAGTTTGGTAAATAACAAAAAGTCATTCCTCGCTCAGCACAACCCGATACCAGAATGCACCCATGCAGCAATCACGTGTACCTATCAGCTGTACCCAAAACACAAATAGGTACAGGTTCCAGCGGGGAAACGACCCAAAACAAAAGGACGTCAGCAAAGCTGAGTAAAAATATAATAATATAATAAATCGTGAAATAATAATAATAACAAAAATAATAATAATAATAATAATAATTTATAGTAAACTGAAATCGGAGTTAAAATCACCATTTAAATACCAAAATACCATAAAAGAGTAGTCAAAACCAAACCAACCAAAATATATATATTTTTCGCAACCTGTGTGTCAAGGTCCTACCCTTGCACGGTCTAGAGGTAACCACCTGTGCTTAGCTAGACTCATAATAATGCGCACCTCCCACATTTGGACAGCCAGTAGGATGAAACTGCCAAAGGAGAAAGTCTAACTCCCTAGCGAGTGAGGGCCGGACAATCCTCACTCAAAAATAGTTTCGGGACAAAGTCCCAGGAACGTCTTAGACGCACCTTAAAACCGTCTAGACCAACAGAACTCCCAGAGTCTGTTATGAGTTACTCAAAATTACCAAAATAGTACCAATATGTAAGTAGTGTCACGAGGTTCAATATTCAAACATTTCGAGTAGTATAGAAATATTTACGATCGACAAAATAATTTACGAAACCGTTATAAAAATATATTTTAATCCGAACATGCTCTTTACTTAGGTGAAAAGGGGTAAAACGTCCTTACCTCTCAAGACGGACAAAACTCAGCTATTATTACTCCAAGAATTCTTTCTCCTCGAATCCACAAGCTACAATAATATAAATATAATTCAATAACTAATTAACATTAAAACGGTCTAACCCATATAATATTCATCTATACCACTGAAACCACTCAACCTCAAAACACCAATTATTTACTCCCTCGATAATGTAAAATATTACTCGATCCAAATTACTTGACCAAAAACCGGATACCTCGATAAATAAATTAAACTCCACGTGATGGAGAAATCAACCGTAATTAATTCTAACAAAATTAGCAACAGTACGCCAACATCAACTTTAAATCATCCTCACTGCATCATCACATCATCATCACTGCATCATCAAATCATCATCACTGCATCAAAGAACCCACACACTCCTCTTCACGAGCAAAATAATACAACGCACTCCCTCAAACTAACCCAACTCACCAATTACTAATCCACGAGCAAAATAATACAATCGAAATAATTTGATACCAACACCTATAACCAAATTGTTTGACACAACATCCCCTTAATTTCGACCCATGATATTTATTTAAGACTTGAATCGATTTATAAAAGTACACAAAACAATACGCTAAACAAGATTTAATAAATTGAAATGAATTAGAGTAGAAAACTTACAAGGGAAAAAAACGGTGATTGAATGGTGAAAACCCGAAAGCAAGAAAACAGAGGAAGGGAGTATTGCGGCAGCAGTTGGTTGAAGTAAGGTTGGATGAATTAGGTGAATTTGAAAAGGGCGTGGGGTTTAAATAGAATAAACTTTTATTATTTATTTTTTTGTCCTTTCTTTCCTTATCCGTATTTGACCCAAATTTTAACCCGATACAAAGTCAGTCTATAAAGTAACGTTCCTTTTTTTTTTAAAGTCAAAACCGATTTATAATAAGACGACCCAAAATACTTTAATTTTATAAAGACATCGGAAATACTTTTCCCGACTTAATGACCCGATTTAAATAAAATAGAAAAGTAACACCTTAAAATGACTCGGAAAATAACGGGGTGTTACAGTCTATCCCCGGCATGTCCTTGTAGGACCATGCGAAGACGTCTTTGAACTCTTGGAGAAGATCTGTGAATTGTTTTCTCTCCTCGGGATCTAAGGATAGGCCCAACTTAAGCATCTGGGGCTCTAAAGTGGTTCCCACATTGATGGATTCGGTTTCTTCGATTACCGGATCTCGGGACTCCCTTTGTTCGAGCTGCTCGATCAAATGCGGAGGTAGAGGTACCTGTTCGTCGGGTTTCTCAATGTCATTGCATATAAAATTTTTGAAGTTAAAAGAATTTTGGAAATAAGACAAGTCGTAAGCAGAACGGTTTTCGTTATTATTATTAATGGTAAATTTTGAGAAAAGCTCGAATAGAGCGGCCATCTGCTCATTGGTCAGTGGCGGGATAGGGAGAGGTCTTGGGACAGGCCCCGAGACCTCAGTGGAAGTGGCTAAGGGAAGAGGGTTTACAGACTGGACTCTAGCACCAGACCCTCTAGACTTGGACTCAGACTCCGACTCTGACTCTGACTCTGACTCAGACTCGGACTCGGTATCCGACATGTCTCCCTCGCCGGTGGTCAGGTTGTAGGTCCATCCTTGGCCATCAGTCCACTTGATGGTCTTCCTCCAGGCCCTTTTTCCTGTATCTGCACCAACTTCGGTGATCAGCTTTGTTGGGTCAAACCGACCGCTGCGGAGGATCAGGTTGACCAGATCGTCCTTTGGAGCAGGGACGGCCTTGTCTTCCCCAAATAAGAGCCCCAGCACGGGCTCGGAGTTGTTTTCCCCTTCCTTGGACTCAGCTTGAACAAGGGTGAATATATCATCGGGGATGAAATTGCATTCCTGAGCCGTTTTGGTCTCGGGATATGTGACGGTGGGTTGGTAGAGGCCCACTTGAATAGCTCCGAAAACTGGAGTGACGAAGTAGTCAGTTAACTTCGGGCTATAAGGGCCTATTTAAGTACCTTTGAGAATGTTGATGGCCTTGTGAATACCGGCCCGGACCACGTTTTCCGGGGTTATAGCATACCCTAATCCGAATTGGGACTCGCCGTCGTTCAGGACCTTGATAATCTTCCCAGCTGGAAGATATGGCCTTGAGGTAGCCCCCGGTAAGTAGCCCAAATTTTGTAACATCATGTCGATGCTAGTTGTGAAGTAGGGCCTAAAGAGATACTCTTCTTCGATCATGCCCACGAAATCGAATCCTCGTGGGTCGGCCCGACCCGTAGCATTGCAACTTGCTACAGTAATGGGAGTGGCCTCTAGCGTGATGACACCGTTCCGAAGTGGCATCTTGACTTTTCGGTGGAGAGTAGAGGATACGGCCTTGAATGTATGGATCCAAGGCCTTCCTATTAGTAAGTTAAAGGATGAGGTGACGTCGATTACCTGAAACTCCAGTTCTTTCTCGATCGGGCCCGTTATTATTGTTAGTTTAACGGCCCCGGCCACCGGTTTTGGGCTTCCATCAAAAGCCTGGATAGTCTGTGCTGTCGGGAGATAGTCGGCATCGGTGATGCCGAGGGCCTTAGCGGTCCTCAAAGGTAGGACATTTACGGCGGACCCATCATCGATAAGGGTCATCGGGAGGTACTTCCCTCGGCAAATGACCGTGATGTAAAGGGACAGATTATGGTTGGGCCCGAACGCCGGTAGATCAGACTCGGAGAAGGTGATGAGTGGGCCTTCTTCCTTGGACTTGCCTTTGAGATAAGGCATAATAATGGCTACCATTTCAGAGGGGGTAACCTGAGAGTCGACCTTGATTTCATCGAGAGCCTTAGTCAGTGCTTCCCGATGTGCTTGTGAGCTAACTAGTAATTGCCATATGGTTAAGTCAGCTCGAACCCTCTTCAATTGTTGGACCAAGGCGGTGTCGTTGCTTGGTTCTTGAAGGGTAGGTTCCGTCCTGGTAGGTTCAGTGACGGTTGGGGGAGTAGGGCGCCCGACGGTGGCGAGGTGGTTAGCGGCTAAGGCTTTGGACTTAGCCTTTCGGACCTCTTCAAGGGTGATGGGGACAACTTCCCCTTTGGCTAGGTAAACATCATCCTCGTCATCAAACCATATCCCATTGATTTGTGGGACATAAGGGGAAATAAGGTGTGAGCAGTCGATTACTTTACCGGTGAATATTGCATGGGCACTGAACGGGTTTTCTTTGTTGCTCGGCTTCTCTCCGGGCAACGGGATCCTCCCGCTCTCGATCAGGTCCTGGATCAGATGCTTCAGTCTCCAGCATTTTTCCGTGTCATGCCCGTTACCCCGATGATACTGGCAGTAGGCTTGGGCGTTATAACTTTTGGGCCTCTTCTCTACTGGAACTTCTGGAGTTGGGCCTATCGGTTGGATCAGGCCCTTTGAAGATAACCTCTGTAAGGCATAAGTATAGGTAGTCCCTATATCTGTGAATACCCGATTTGGTGTATTCTTTTTGGATGAGGTGTCAAGCAGATTTACCTCGTCGAAGATGCTGCGAGTTGCGGCTGCAGGTGTGGGCTTGCTCGCAGATGAGCTTGCCCCTTGATAGCCCTTGGTAGAGGCCTTAGTCAGGCTCTCTAACCGTAAGTCGTCCTCAATCCTCGTACCCATTTCAGTAAGGATAGCAAAATTAGGGATAACAGCATACCGGAGATGGACCCGGTAGGAAGGGAGAAGGTTCTTGACAAACGCCTCCACTAGCACTTTCTCGCTGGGCTTGTCAACCAGCTTAACACTCTCGGCCCGCCATCTTTGCAGATATTTGGTGAACCCTTCTTTGGGTTCTTGGGCCATCACTTCCAGAGTACGCATTGTAGTCTGGATCTCGGTATTATCAGCGTAATTCCGAGCGAATTCGGTTGCCACATCATCCCAAGTTTTATATTTCTTGGAATCGAGCCTGTAGTACCAGGCTTTGGGATGCTTCTCCAGGGAGGAAGGGAATAAGTGAGTAAACATGGTGGACTTCACCCCTTTCACTGCCATAAAATCTTTGAAAGCCCGGATGTGGTGGACCGGGTCTTTGGTACCCTCAAACATTGAAATTCCCGTAAGGTTGAGGTTAGCAGGTAGCTCGTCATTCAAGGGAGAATAGGAACGAGCAATTTCAGTGTGGATCGAGTTGTTTGTTGACAGGTGGACCTGTTCCTCGAGCCTGCGAACGGTGCTGATTAGTTCAGCTATGGGCCCAGTGGGCTCAGATCCAGGAGGAGGAATTCCCTTCTCCATTGCGCCCACACGAGTGGCAAGTGCCGTTTGATCAGTCTGGATGACAGTCAATTGGGGTTCGATCTTCTCTAGGGCATCCTTCAATGCGTCCATTTTGCGTTGACATCTGGTTTCGGGTGGCCTGTCTGTAAGAACACCGCGTAATCAGAAACTAGCCCGAATCCCGGAATAGAAAGTACATCCCGAACAAGACTGAAAAGGGAAATGACTCGGAAAAGACACCTAGACGAGTGACTTGTGAAAAGTGGGCCTTCTTTAGGATTCGGCGGGTGGGCCTAGTCCTGTTCGACAGAAGGTCCACGTGAGACATCCCCAAACTTTTAGACTCGATCGTGTAAACGGGCCCTCCTTTGTAGGAGTATGTCCTACGTAGGTGGGCCTTGCCTTAGTCTAATAAGCCGGACTGGGATAGGGAAGAAACCTGTGATGTAAGATCGACAGAGTTTCGACACTAAAGACCTCGACGACTTATGACTCGACACCGCTAAATACGGGAAGTCCTAAGAAGAGGAAGGTTTTGAAAATGGATTTTTTTTAAAGTCCGAGAGAACTCGGGTAAGGGCCCGATTTTTCGAGAAAATCGGAAAGTGCATCGGGCCACAAGTTTTGAAAGTTCGAAAATAATTTCGAGTTTTGAAATGGGCAGCATACCGGCTAAAAATAGGCTATTTTGAGTAAAATCATAAGTCCTAAATTCGGCATGCGACCCGGGTTTTGAAAATTGAATATCTTGAAAAAGATGTATTTTTTTGAAAAGTTGACGGTTTTTTGAAAACGACACGGAAACCAAGTAGCATGTAGTCAGGCAAGCATTATAACGACGCCTGTATGCTTTACACTAAGTCTCGGTCGGTCTAAAAAGAGTCTATACCAGTGCACATAGTCTAGATGTTGATCGGGACGGACTTTCTAAGTCGAGTTGAGCTTAGAACATGCCGCGAAACCCACTCGAATCGACTATGGACACCTTTAGCCATATCCATATTGAAGTACATCAACGGTATAGTAGGACGTCGGTCGCGAGTACCGGCCCGGGAAAATATGGGGTTATGCATGAACCGTAAAACTAAAACGCGTATTGTACTAGTCAAACGATTTCTATTCGAGTCTCACCCTGAGGATGCCGATGGTAAGTCACGCATCAGTTAATCCCCAGCGGAGTCGCCAAATTTTGGACATGACATAGGTCCACCCCGACGCGGCCACGCGCGGGTTTGGGGAGGCGAATGAATCTCTATATGAGAATGGATCGAATTGAAATTTAAATCTATGTGGACTCGCCACCGAACTTTGTGGGAGTTCGGGCCCATTCGAACCCACTCTATGTCGTAGTGGGCCGTGTACAAAATACGGCCCATTTCCGATGTCAGAGTTTATTGGGCTCGTTCCTTTGCATTGCGATACCGATACCGTCACTACCGGTTATCGTGTATTGAATGACTCTCGTGCGCCAACGGTTTCGGGCATCCAAAAACCAAGGTTCTGAGTAAGGGGTGAGGGTACGTGTTGGGAAGCCCACGAAGGACACCCAACCCCGCCCGCACATTGGTGGCCTCTACTAAGATATCGAATGATTTTCCAATACGCGCGTTAGTTGAACGGGAAAATGTTATGCAAACATTGTTTTCCCTAAGCATGTGAGAAATAGAAAGGGTTTATATGTCGATTTAATGCAACTAAAATATTAACGTCAAAGTTGTATTTTGGCACGCGGGTTCATTCAAAGTTGTATTTTGGCACGCGGGTTCATTTTAGTACGATAAAATAAACGAGAATAAATCAACAAAGAAAACAAACGGTTAGTCACGGCATAACGATATTAACGGTTTGCATAAATATGGAATGATGTAGATATAAAGATGCATGGTTTGAAAGAATGATGTTTCACGTGATAGATTAGGCACATGTTGACTTGAGCCACGAAAAAAACAATAACGAGACTCGAATGACCTTGTAGAACTCACGGTTTGACGCGATAGAAGGGCCACTCGACCGAGTCATTGAGGGACTCGACTGAGTGGTCCTCTGAAAAGTGTTCTGTCTCGTTTTCGAGACCCTACTCGATCGAGTTATTGACCAACTCGACCGAGTACGTTGCCACTCGATCGAGTCATTGCGAGACTCGACCGAGTGGAGGTCAAAAAAGTAATCTGCTCTGGTTTTGGGGTGCCACTCGACCGAGTGGGCTAGGCACTCGATCGAGTGCCCCCTGTACGAACTAGGATTCGCTCGCAATTTGGTATTAACTTCAAAATTGCTTTTGATTTTTGATAATTCGATGAGTTTGCCGAATCGGACACAAATATTATACAATTTGTGCTCGATTCGGATTTTGGTAAATCGTTGATTGCGTTGAATCGGGTACTGATACGGGTTAGTCTTGTCACCGTAATCAAAATAATCCTAGATTACTACTAACAGGTAGTCAGCGGTAAGTAGGGTCGATTCCACAGGGAGGCAGGTTGAAAATTATAAGTTAGTCAATTAACTATCGAGTCACGATTATAATTGGTTGGGTGAATGACAGTCTAAAAAAAATCTAAATAATAAAAATAGTGAATTAATCAAAAATAAGAAAAGCACCAGAGTCTTCGGATCACCACGAATTAAAACAAGCATACATACGATTTCCAAATAATCAGTTAAGACGAGTTAAAGGATATCGACACGGTCCTCTCGGATCACTAGTCATCCTAGAAGTCACCTAACGGGCTCTCGCTACTTATTAGGGAATTCTATCGATTACAACGAGTCTAATCCGTTCCAGGCTTTCGGTCTTAGGTCGGGATTTACAAGATACAAACAATCAATTACGGCCTATAATTAATTATTCGTCGTTATAATGTTGCAAGAGCGATTCAACTCGTAAAGGTCGATTATTCAGTTATCACATATAAACTCAATTCAATTCGCAGTTCACCTAAACTCTAGTGACGAAAAATTAGCTAAGCATATATACAGTAATGATAAGGAAAGTAACAGTAAGAATCATGATCTAGAAGTAAGTAAATAAAACTAAAAGCATGAAGAAAAGAAGCAGAATAAGATACAGTAAGAATAATAATTACAGAAGACTAATAAAGAAAAATAAAAGTTACACTAATTGAGACGGAGGGAGATTAGGGAAGAAGAGAAAGATTACCAAAATTGGAATATAGTAGAATAAGACGGAAAATAAAGAAGGAAAAATAAAAACCGAATCTTGACTGAATAATGGAATTCTGAGAAAATTAATTAGGAATAAACTAAAACTAACTATTTACAGGTGTGAATGATTGAATGAAAGATAGAAGATTTAAGCATGTTAATGAAAGATAGATCAGATCATCAAATTAAAGCTGTATTTAAACTGCTTAAGCCCTCAATAACTGTCCTTTCTTTCCTGCTATCTTCAATCCCATTAACTAGGTAGTGGGAAGAACTGAAGAACGTAATAGGGGGAGTAGTGGGTAACATCAACTGAATTAGTCTTGGAGTGGTATCCCATCCTGCAGACTTGGATTTTAGGCTGGTAGACTTGAGATCCAAGTCTGCAGACTGAGTTCAATCTAGGCTTCCAACGGACTTCTCCTCAGTCTACGGACTGTCTGTTGCACTTTCTCAGTCTATAGACTTGTTTCCCAGTCCATAGACTTGTGCTTTAGTCTACAACTTTCTTACTTCCTTCTTCTCAGTCTATAGACTCACAGTCTAGTCTATAGACTTGCTTCCTTCTTCTTGGTCTACAATAAATCGGTTTCAGAGCTTTAATATTTTTGATGCAATTTTTAGCTCTTTTAACTACTCGGTCTCGATTATCTGCAAAACAACAAAAGAATACCCGAGTAGCAAATATGGGAGAAAATAGCGTAATCCGACTCCTAAAATAATAAATCGACACAGAAATGCGTGCCAAAATAGGTGAAAAATCGAATAGGAACGGCACGCATCAGGTACAAATATTATGGGATTTATACTCGATTCTAACTTTGAACGCTCGTCGGATCCCATATTTGATTATTGAATCGATAAGGAATACTAGAGTAAAAATAAAAGAAAATTGCTTTAAGTCGCCTTAAATTAACTATCGCGATATGAGTGGATTTTCTCCGCATTTAATAATGTCAGAATTCTAGCGAATTGTACGACAATTATTTTAGCATCAATAGAAATCGCGTTAATTAATTTATGTGACTAGATCGTTAGATTCGACGTCTAATTATGAAATTAGCATCGAATCTAAGAGTTTGACGCTATGCTAGAATTGAAAGACTTGATTCCCTCCGCATCCCAACATCACAATTAATTCTTGCGAATTGCTTGATGTCGGATCCACATCAACGGGTTTCGACCCTTATTAAATAAAATACTCGTTTTGAAAATATCTTATAGAAAATTGATGAAGTATGCGATTGATGATGATGAAAACAAAAATAACGAATTATTGTTTAAGTTGACTTGTTTCAATAATCAAGTAATTGGGGTCTCGGAATAAGCGACCGGCAACGCTGTGTGCGGTACACTTGTATATTCGGGTTTCCTTATTCCGACATCCCTCATACTCGACACAAATCGACAAGTATTTTAGTATCTTTTAATACTAGCGATATTAACGATATTATGATGCGATAAAAGTAAGAAAACGACCCTTATATCGATAAATGACGCGAGAAAGGAGGAGAAGAGAGAAAAGATGGGATTTTGCACCCTCAACCTACATGTTCTTGTTCTCGGTATGGACTCGTAGTTGTGGCTAGCACGGGAGTATCGAGTATGTAGGCTAAGTTGTGGTGGTTAGGGTTTTGATTCCTAAAGCTAGGTTTAGGGTTTGCAAAGTTGTTGAAGTGTGTGTAGATTAGGGTTTTTTAGGGTTTCGAAAAAGTTGTGTAAAGTTGTGTGAAAAAGGTTGTGAAATTGTGTGTTGCATGGGGTGTATATATAGGCTTTGCCATGTACCCCGGTTAGGGTTACTCAACCGAGTAAGTGGTTGACTCGGTCGAGTGGCCCATTGTGCCAGCAGTCGGGTTCAAACAAGGGCCCACTCGATCGAGTGGGCTGAGCACTCGATCGAGTGGCTCAGCTGGGTCGCGCGGGTCCACTGTTTTGGACCGTGGCTTTGTTATTTGATGGGTTTTTGCTTTTTGAGTTGGATTTTGTGTTTGGGTGGCTGTTTTGTATGTCTCGGAAACGACTTTGACCGGGGTTGACCCAATCGCTAAAAAGTCGATTTTATTTCCGGTGTCGGTTTTGGCCCAAATTAGTCTTGTTTGACTCAGAATGGTCCACTGGGCCTGGATTTGAGGTCAGTTTTGTGAGATTTGTCCTCCATAAGTGCTTAAGCCAACAACTAATAGTTTTGAGCCCATATCTGAGCGCGTAGAAACACGTTAGCGTCCGATCATCATCGGGTGTTTTTTGGAAACTACCATAGACACCTGGCAGTCAAAATGCGGATGTCTACAGTAGGCCCAAATCCACCGTGGGCAGTATTAGAAGGATTTCTGAGGAGAATATGGAAGCAACACATGATTGATAAAATCTCCTTCATGCCTAATGGTGTATTTCTGGTAAGGTTTGCAACTGAAGGGATGAAGAATGTTGTGCTACAAGCAGGATATTTCCTTTTTGATAATAAACCCATGGTGCTAAAAGCATGGCAACCAAACATTGATTTGGAGAAGGAGGATGTCAAAATAATGCCTACCTGGGAGAGATTACACAACCTACCACTGAAATTCTGGGGCGCGAGCCTTCCAAAGATAGCTAGCTTGATTGGTCCAATGGTGCAAAAGGATGAAGCAACATCACAAAAGACTAGACTTGGATTCGCAAGGGTGTTGGTGGAAATCACATTAGGGCAATCCTTACCCAACACAATTCAATTCAAGGATGAAAAAGGAATAGTGGTGAGTGTGAATGTTGAATATGATTGGAAACCTATTCTATGTACTGGATGCAAAAGGATGGGACATGAATTTAAGGAATGCAGGAACAAGGAAATGAAACAGAAGGCCACCATTCAGAAGAAAATATGGAAACCAGTTGTGCAGGAGAATGTGAGAGAGAATGTCCAAAAGAGGGCGCCTGTAGAACTGAATGCTAAAGACAGTACTGGTATTGAGGCTCCAGCAAAAATAATAAATTATGTAGCAGCTAAGGATGACACACCAGTAATAGAGGAGACAAGTAAGGATGAACATATCATTACACAGCCGCAGAATAAGGATCCTGAGAGGAGCCCTACTTATCTGCGAAAGCTTACAGGTGGTGTGTCAAAAAGCAATGGTCAGACTGGTAACCCTGCCTCCCAAACCTCATCATGATAATTGAATTTTGGAACGTGAGGGGTATGAATAGGAGGACGAAACAGGAGGAAATTCTTAAGTTTTTACACAATAATAAGGTGGGATTATTTGGTCTGCTTGAGACCAAAATAAAACCTCAAATGCAAAATAAGATAATTAGTAATTCTTTTAATAGATGGTGTATTACGACCAATAGTCATATGCATGCAGGAGGTCGGATTTGGGTTATCTGGGACCCGAATCAGTGCTCGGTGCAAATAAAGTTGTACACAGCTCAACTGGTCCATTGTATAGTGCAGGAATTGAGTACGTGCAGATACTTTGATGTCACTTTTATTTATGCTTTTAATAAAGCTGGAGATAGAGATGAACTCTGGCAGGATATCCAAAGTATTAGATCGAAGAATAGCAACCCATGGATGGTGGGTGGGGATTTTAATTGCATTTTGGTGCCTGAGGAAAGACTGGGAGGAGATTTTCATGTCCAGGATGCATTAGCATTTCAGCAATGCATCGATGGATGTGATTTGATGGAGTGCCCTACTGAAGGACCATACTTCACTTGGAATAACAAGCGGCCCCCTGAGGAGAGAATTTACAGTAGACTAGATAGGGTGTTGATCAATCAAGAGTGGTCCACGATGTTTGAGGACTACTATGCTAAGTTCTTACCTGAAGGTTTATTCGACCACAGTCCATGCTTGATAAGTAGCAGGAAAATGCAGAATAATCACAAGAGAAGCTTCAAATACTTCAATATGTGGAGCCAAGACCCAAACTTTGAACAGATTGTGGGTGAATCGTGGAAGGAGTCTATAAAGGGGACAAAGATGTATCAAGTTGCTTGCAAATTACGCAGATTAAAGGGCCCTCTTAAGCATCTGGATAGAACCAAATTCAAGGATATTGAGCTACAAGCAGATATGGCTCAAGTCAGGTTGTTTAGCCTGCAGAAAATGCTGGTTGACAGACCTGGGGATGCATATTTGATGAAGGAAGAAACACTTGTTCAAGAAAAATTCAGAGAACTGGACAAAGCAAGAATGAGCTACCTTAGACAAAAAGCTAAGGCACATTGGTTACAAGAAGAAGACTGCAATACAACTTATTTTCATGGAACCCTCAAAGCACGAAGAGTAAAGAACAAAGTATCAGAAATAGAGGATGTGCAGGGGAAGATACAAAATACTCCGGAGAAAATTCAGGAAGCATTCTTGGATTATTACAAAAGCCTGCTAGGTTCGAGGAAGGATACTGCAAATGTGGCGAAACAGGTGGTGAACTTGGGGCCAAAATGCACAGAAATTCATCATATCAAGCTTATGGAACCGGTCACCAGAGAGGAAATTAAGAAGGTGCTATATAGCATCCCCAACGAGAAAGCTCCGGGTCCTGACGGATTTTCAAGTAAATTCTTTAAGGACACATGGCACATTGTCGGGGATGAGATATGTGATGCTATTATTGACTTCTTTAATTCTGGACAGCTCTTGAAACAGATCAACACAACAGCTATTACATTGATACCCAAGGTGGAGAGACCTGCTACTGTCCTACAATTCAGACCGATTGCTTGCTGTAACACAGTATATAAATGCATTTCGAAGCTATTGTGCAACAGATTGTCGAAGATCCTTCCGGATATTATTTCTCCGGTTCAAGGAGGTTTTATTAAAGGTCGGAGCATTGTAGAAAATATCATAATATGTCAAGATCTTGTACGATTATACTCAAGGAAATCAGCGTCGCCAAGATGTATGATTAAGATGGATATGCAGAAGGCGTATGACACGGTGGAATGACAATTTTTGGAACAGATGATGCAACATTTGCAATTCCCAGATCATTTTATTCACCTGATTAAACAATGTGTCACAACAGCATCGTACTCCTTGAACTTAAATGGAGAATCCTTTGGATTCTTTTCAGGGAAACCTATGAAGCTAGCTAATCTCATGTTTGCAGACGATCTTCTAATGTTTAGTAAGGGGGATACTCAGTCTATGATGACACTGTTACGAACCTTCGCTACACACTGGACTTCAATTGAGTAAAGGGAAGACCAATATATACTTTAATGGTGTAAGAAGTGAGTTGAAAAAGGAGATACTGGCAGTTTCAGGGTGCACGGAAGGAACCTTGCCATTCAAATATCTAGGGGTTCCCATCAAAGCTTCAAGATTGAATGTAAGTGACTGTATGCCACTGATTAACAATGTCATGGAACGAATTAGGAAATTTGGAGCCAGGAAACTAACATTTGCGGGTCGCCTGGTACTTGTCAAAGCAGTATTAGGTACCTTACATAACTACTGGGCAACGATTTTTCTAATCCCAAAAGGTGTAATCAAACAAATAGAAGCATTGTGTAGAACGTAGTTGTGGGAAGGGGGTGTGAGTTATACTCGTACTCCATTGGTAGCATGGAAGAAGATTTGCAATCCTTATAAGGAAGGGGGCCTCAACCTGATACAAAATTGCCAATGGAATAAAGCTGTCTTGGGGAAGATGACATGGTGGGTTCTGAAACATCCAGACAAGCTATGGGTGCAATGGGTGAATGCAGTTTACCTGAAGGGACGGGAATGGTTAGATTATAGTTCGACTTTAGATACCAGCTGGGGGTGGAGAAAAATCTGTCAAGTGAAAGACAAGATGAAGATAAACTATGAGAATGGAGAATGGTCTGACAGCAATGTATACACTATAGCGAAGGGTTATCAGTGGATTAGAGAGAAAGATGGTGAGGTGGATTGGCATAGAGTGGTATGGGATCGGTGGACTATACCTAAGCACAGGATGATTGCTTGGATGCACCAGAATCAGGCAATGAACACAAAAGAGAGGCTGTATAAATTGTAGCTTGTAGAGGACGAATTATGTTGCATCTGTTCGGCCAGTACTGAAACGATTGGGCATCTTTTTTGTGAATGCATATATAGCAGACAGATACTTCAGGCTATTGGGATATGGACAGAGCAAAGAATGGACAATGCGATATGCAACAAATGGAGACTGAATATGAGGGGAACTAAGCTCAAGCAAGCTATAGTGAACGGGGCTATCAATGCTACTATCTACTCTATTTGGCAACAGCGGAATAAGAGTAGAATAAAGGGGCTGTTAGTGAGGCCACATATAATGGCCAAAAGAATAATTGAGGAACTGAAATTGTATTATAGTAGTATGATTTGAACGCGGAATCTGAATAGCAGAGATGCTAATTACGTTAAACAACTATGTACATGATCATTTTTTAATATTATATACTTACCTTTACTCAAAAAAAAAAGCTAAACTAGACTAAGATATCGCTCCCCCACACTTAAACCGAGCCATGTCCTCATGCTCGATCGGTAGTGCGTGGAAGACACTAAAAGAAAAAGAAAAAGCTAAAAATCAAAAATGAAAGTGAAGAAAGGGTAGAATGTGTCAGGCCGGGGTGTATAATCAAGTCACCAAGGGCCGATCGAGACAAGAAAAGATATGGATGGGCGAAGAAGTAAAAAAAAGAAAATGAAAGGAAATGGGAGGGGAGGGCTAGGTGTAATCTAGTCACCTAGCCCTGATTCCGCCCGATTCCGACTAAATTCGACTAAAAAAAAGGAATAAAAGTAAGGAAAAAGTTAAAAGACTTGTCAATTTGGATTTCTCAAATGATTCTCGATGTAGTCACGTCATCGAAAATCGGGAGCAATCACCACAAAGGCCCCGAGGGCCACCATGACACCAAAAGGATAAAGGGAAGGGGAACATACAAAGAGAGACTAGCAATAAAAGACGGAAAAGAAAGGAGAGTCGCCTACCAAACGATTAGCCACTCAATTATCTCCATCGTCTCAATGATCGTTATCGGCACGTTGCTTGATTGTCTTCATCCTCGTTATTCCTCTTCCTCCTAAATGTAGTCACATGGTTGAGTATCGGGTTTGCATTGGTTACATGAGGTCAGGATTTAGAGGGAAACTTGGTGTAATAGTGATGAGGAGATGAGATGAAGGTATATAATTGAGGTACAAGGGTGAAATGATAGTGGCAAGGGTGAGTAGAGAGGTTGGGAGGGGGTATAAAGCGGTTGGGTGAGGCTTAACTGAAGGAAGGAAAGCGAAGGAGGGTGTTGTAGCCATTCCCGGTCGTGACCAGGTTGATCCCGGTCGGGAAGAGTCCTTCCTTCTCGGGAAGACTATGATCCCGGTCGGGATGGCTAGTCAGAAGCCGTCTTTTGCAGCACAACTCGTCCCGGTCGGGATTATGCTCATCCCGGGCGGGATGGTCTCTCTGGTTCTTCATTCCCCTTGATAGTTTCACCCACAAGGCAACTAATACATCAAGATCTAGAATCCCGTCCCCAAAAGCTTGTCAAAAGCTCAAAAACCGACTTCCTCCACCAAGCTTTAAAGCTTCTATCATCCATATCCCTTTCTAGTTCTTCATCTTCACTTCACACCTATCAATCAAGCTCAAAAACTTCCATCAAAGATCCCTCCCTCACATCACTCAAGAAAATCCCAAATTACAAGAATTCCACAAAACATAGCAACGACGCCAAATTGATGGAAGGGATTTGTCGCGGATCCCGACACCAAGTAAAATCAACTAATCATAACTAGGTAGTTAGGGCAAGTCGGGTCGATCCACGGGGACGGGAAAAAGGGTATAGACAAAGGTTCACTTAAAGACAAGACTAGGTCACAAGGCTAAACAACTAAAACAATGAAGGGGGATAAAACTATGACTAAGAATAAGCTAAGTATAACAACTAAAGCTAAAAGATTCAACTAACTATAGGAATAATAGCTAAGATGAAGAAGAAATCAAATAGGAAAGAACTAGGATTAGGTCAGGTTCAAGAACAACTAAAGCTAAAAGATTCAACAAACTAGAGGAACAATAGCTAAGAAGAAGAAGAAGAAGAAGAAGAAGAAATCAATAAGGAAAGAACTAGGATTAGGTTGGGTTCAAGGGTGATGAGATGATCAAGGAAGAGCAAAGGTGAAGGGGTAGTCAAGCTATCTAGGCATAATCCGAGCTCTCGCTCCAAAACCGACCTAGAGGTTCTCCGCTCTCGCGCAAGAACCCATCCTAGCAACATACAAGGTCACAAGAAGAAGGCATGAAAACATGCATTTGCAACTACAAGTCATTCAAGCATTTCATCAAACATGATCCATGCATACAACCAAGAAGTAACCAAAACTTCCACCAACATCTTAAACAAACCCTTAATCACCCATGAAGACACCCAATCCTCCTACTAGCCCTAGCAAGAGGACTACTCACACATATCTAAACTAAAACTAACATAAACAAGAGAAATCAACATAAGAACAAAAACATTCATTATGAAGATTAAATAAGGATGAACAACAAACAAAAGATAAAGCTTAAAACTTAACTAACAATGAAAGATTAAGAGAAAAGAGAGGAGAAGGATTATACCAAACTAGAAAGGAGATGAAAAGATGAAAATTTGCATATATAGAGAAAACCCAAATACATCCACCAAGGTTGTCAATCTTGATAGAATTCTTCAAGAATTCCAATAATACAAGGATTAAACTAAGATTAAGGAGTAATTAAAGAGGGATTAAGCTAATCTACACTAATCTAAGCTAATCTAACCTAAAGTAGTCTAGGGTTTTGTGTATCTAAGGTAATGTCTTAAAACAATACAAGAGGGGGGTATATATAGGGTTCCATAAGCAAGGGGGCGAAACAATGAATTCCGGCAGAACTGGGCCCTTCCCGGTCGGGAAGGAGATGATCCCGGTCGGGAAGGTCATGATCCCGGCCGGGATGGCCCCACAGCAGGTCGTCTTTCCTTGTCTTCTCGTCCCGGTCGAGATGGGTCCTTCCCGGGCGTGATGGGTCCTTATTTGCTCTTCCTAGGCTTCTTATCGATGTTCGGTGCTCGGGATATCATCAAGTGGGATCCATAGGACTCGGGATCGAGTCTAAGTCACCGAATCATCGTCGCTTCTCTTCATTGGCTCCATATGCATTGGAAACGAGTCAGAATCGTTCCATTTCTCCAAGATAGGCCTTAGGAACCTAAAACAAGCTAGAAGAAGCGTAAGTAGCCTCGAAACCGCTCTAAAGAGCGATTCCACAAGAGAAAATGGGACCAAACACGAGAAATAAACACTATAAACCAAACTTATTAGCGAATTTTGAGTTGCTTGCTCTTTAAAACATTTAAGACAATTGAGAAGGTGTACAAACAACCGACTAAGTAGAATATAATTAAATAAAAAAGTTCATAAATATCATAATAAAGTCGACATAAATATAATTTCAATTACAAAAAAATAGGTATAAATATCACATGCATATTGCTTTGACAATATACTCTTTAACACCCGAACTAAAATACACAACACAATAATGTAGCAAAATAGGCAAGAGACAACCAAAAAAGCAAACCAATGGTGCCAACAATAACAACTACAATTACAGGCTTGGTTCCCTCAAAGTTCAAATATTAAATAACAGCACGGGCCACGAGGATATGGCGAGTAACACCGAACAAGAATAACCCTCAATGTCGATAGACATGGTGCTATTAGACAAAGAAGTGCGGTCACAACCCTTTAATTGAACAAATATTCTGATTCACTGTCTATTTTAATGATGCAAACAAATTACTGAAAAGTGTGTGGTCTATTTTTTAACGTTTCAAACTTTTAAAGGTGCGCTTAGAATCCTCATAGGTTAAGTCTGATACTTTAAATTGAAAGATCCAAAAATCACCAAAGAACACCACTTAATTATTTAATTATATGCTTCTTTCCCCAACCATTATAATGATTAAGATTAAGATGTGTATTTATGTGATTCTGGCCAAGGAAATCATATACATGTAACAATACCAAAGCGGTGGGTGACCTCATATGAAGGAGTACTACACGCGGGGAAAATTTATAGCCACCGACATTTTGAGGTCGCACAAAATAATAGATCGTACATGCCAGTCAAAGGAAATTCAAACATCATCAAGTGCGCCCCATATAGATCAATACAGAAGGATATATAGGGACCAAACTCAGAATATTTCACTTCACAAATTCAAATTCCACCCGCTCGACAAATTGGAGGAATTTAAGAACAAAAATGATTACTCCCTCGCATCCAATCCAAACTTTACATTCCTTTTATGGCAAAAAACTTTACCATACAATCCACATATTCTTCCTCTATTTACCAAAAATGTCATTACTCTTTACCCACTTTAAATTAGGTGGAGCTATTAAACCATTTGATTTACCAATAATACCCTTACTTTTTACCCATTTTTTTAAAAGTTACTCAAAATCCAATGTCAAGCATGGATTGGTTTTGATAGAGTATTTGATAGGCAAGCACACCGACAAATGCACTATAAAATGTAACAATTATATTATTTTTAACATTCTATTTGCCTATTGATTCTTTTTAACCACATTGTGCAGATGTTATGGGCTTGCTAACTACAATCGAGGAGAAGAGGGAAGTGCCAACAAAAAATGGTCAAACGCATTTAATGCATATACAAATACAAGATGAAAGGTAACTTGAGCGTCTTCAACACACATATAGTTACACGTAAAATAATTATTTTACTACAATATAATGACTACATGCAGGTAAAAAATAATCAATGTGGCTCTGTGGTCGGCAAAAAATAATCAATGTAAAAAATAATCAATGCATCAGACTTCATTAGTGAAGAAATCGGCAAAAAAAATAGACATGACATGGTCGTAGTCATCACGTCTACAAGAGTCATAAATTATGAAGGTAATAAACTTCATTAGTATACTGATAAGGTACATGTCATACTTATTAACAAGGATTAAAATACCGATAGATGAGATTATAAACTACAGTCCACATACGGGACCAAGGTTTTTCTTCACTTGGACTTGCCGGAGACTAAAATGTTACTGCAAAAGTAAGCATTTGACCAAACCACAATGAAAATGTTGGACACTGAACATGTAGTCGATCTTACGCATACTAGAATAACCACATATTATTATTTGCGGCGTCATTCCAACCTACAGGGACCAAGAACCCGTCCAAATAAGGATCCTCGATGCCGACGTGGCAGAAGAAATGCTCACTTCAACACTTGCAGAGCTTCTACAAATAGATGTCACAGATCAGGTAATGTCGACCTACATCGCATGCTTATTGATATGAGGTACTAGAAACGTTGTCGATTAAATGAAACTATTGGAACAGAACGATATATTCAAATGTCATGGAACGATAACAGAAGTAAGAACAAATGTTGACTGGCGATATCAATTTTGCACATTATCATGCCCAGCTGGAATCGATGAGGATGGAAAGTGTCGCCAATGTAACGAATCAATACCCTACCTCAAACAAAGGTAAGAAAAAACCCAGAAATAAAAACCAACTCGGAAATATGTTAATACCCACAACACATGTACAGATTAATCACTACAATAGCGGACGAAACAGCTTACACAATTTTTGTGGTCTTTGGGAGGGAAGTTGAGAAGATCATCGGCAGACCAATCGAAGCATTACTAACTCTATATGAAAAGGTACGCAAAAAATACCAAACCAGCTACACGAATAAATATTTAACGTATTGTCCTAACAAGAGAAAAAACCACGACAGAGGAAAGGAGAACGTGTTTAACATACTCCAACCATGTGTCGGGAGAGAATACACCATGAAAGTTAAAATTGGGATTACCAAATACAATGTCGAACGGGAACTAAAGTGCCAAAAGGTATTAACGACGACAAAGGACCTTCCAACTCCAACCATAGTGCAAAGGAATGACGAAAATCCAAAAGTAACAACAAAAATTTTGACCCAACAACAACAAATTCTATTTATCAAATATGTCATATATACTAACGAGGATAAGGTTTTGACAAGAGCAACCTAAAGAAGACAACTTAGAAAAATACTCTACAGAATTAGAGCCTGCGGGCTGAGGTGAACACCCCAGTTAAAAATGAGAAGAGAAAGGTAGACAAGGGGTAAGTGAACTATTATTACGTACATCAACTACAAGATAAGCAATCTGTTGCTTATATTTTAAACACAGAACTAACACGCCCAAAATGCGTTATCGATCTGAAGTGGTGGTGAGAAAAGCAGCTGTAACAAAAGAAACAATGGGAAAAAGGGGCCAAGAGTTGAAAATCTCAAATAAAGCCACAATAGAAAAACAAAGGAAGAACGAAACCATAATTCAAGAAGATTACGTACTACAATAAAAGTTTAGAAAAAAAATTTATTATTTATTATGCACATTATTTAATGTATTTTTCGCACTTTAAGTGCACCTTTTTAAACTTTGTCGTTCTTTACACATACATGTCATATGTATTTCAGTAGCTTGGATCGTTCAACCTTCCCAACCTGTGCTCTATTCACAATTTACGACAGTCTGTGGAAGTAGATACGGTTAAAAACACATGAAATCAAAACAAAATTCGTGTACTCCCGTACAGTGCACGGGCATGACGACTAGTTTAAATTTTATACCTCAAATAGCTCTCATTTTCAAACTGTATATTTTTGATAATTTTCTTTCAAAACTTATCCTCCTTATTCTAAAAATTTTGTAATTCATACCTCAATCTTATTTCCATCAAAAAATTGACGGGAACTGTCATCTAGAATGTTTAAGTTGCAATTTTTACTTTTTTCACTTCTAATTATACCCCTCACACTATAAGTCATTCATCCATTCATTTGCTCCATATTCATTCATCTTCATCCAGTGCCTTCATGTTCATCTTTTCTTCTTCACTCCTTTTTCTCATTCTATTCCGATAAATCACAAATTAGGGCATCAATTTTTATCTACTTAGTAATTATGAATCAAAAAAAAATCAAAAAGAACTATTCATGGAGAATTAATGATTTAATTAAAGAAAAACCAATCAAAATACAAAGGTGTTTAATTTAAGAAGGGGATTTTTTTGACAAAATAATGCTACTCATCGAAAAGGATTGAAGAATATAAAGCGCATATCATAATCGTAGTAGGTGTACAACTAAAAGGAATTACAAAATAAAGCAACAAAAACAATGAGTTATAAACAATAAAAAAAATGCAGAAAAAATTCATCAACAAAATCACACGTTTGGTATAATTATGGAAGAAGCTTAATTGAAATTGGCAATGTTATTTGGAATCGATATATGGAGTAGAAGATTTGGAGTGTAAAACCAGGGGTTAGACACTCAAACAAATGGAGCTATGAGAGATATAAACAACTCACCCTTACCCCTCCAAGGTTTGGACAAATTGAATTGGTTTTGTGTGTTTTAAGCCACTCCTAGATCCGAGCAACAATGACTCAAAACGCACCCATGCAACTAGCCTAAGTCTGCTCAAGCTAATGACGCGAATTAGGTGACTAGTCTTTCTGTGGACATGACGTAGGTTCACCCCGACGCGGCCACGCGCGGGTTTGGGTAGGCGAATGAATCTCGTGGTGAGATTGTTCTCGGGTTCGAAATTTAAGTCAAAATGGAGTCGCCACCGAATTTTGTGGTTATTCGGAACCATACGAGCCCACTCTATGTCGTCATGGGCTATACACAAAGTAAGCCCACTTCGATTTCAGAGTTCATTGGGCTCGTCCCTTTGCATTGCAATATCGATACCGTTTAAACCGGCTTTAGTATATAGAATGACTCTCGTGCGCCAAGGGTTTCGGACATCCGGAAACCAAAGGTTCTGAGTAAGGGGTGAGGGTACGTGTTGGGAAGCCCACTAAGGACACCCAACCCCGCCCGCACATGGCGGCCTCTACTAAGACACCGTTCGTGTTCGTGTACGCGCGCTAGTAAAATGATAAAATGATATGCAAACAACGTTTTCGGGCTAAGCATGTGAGTTATTGGTTAACTACGTCATTTAATGCATCTTGATTCACGTCAAAGTGATTTAGCATGTGATGTTCATTTAAGGCAATAAATGGCAAACATCAAGAATAGAAAACTCGTAAATAAATTACAAATTACACGGGCGGAATACAACCCGGAATTCACAATACAACGAGCAATAAAATAGAATAATTGAATTAAATAAGAAGAGCGATAAATAAATACACGACTCGACAAAGACCCGTATATAATAAATACTCACTAGATCGTGAATTAGCTAGACGGACCAACCTTAATTAATTACGCATTATATTGCATATTAATCAAAGGACGGAGGTTCGAGACCTAGGCGTGAATCTAACCCGATCTCGTACCTCGATGTCTTGTCCCGACTTATCACTTCGAAAAATGGAGTCTAAATTAATTATGTGTCGGATACGACTAAAGAGTCGTCGACACAAAAATTAATAGTGTAAGACCGTCGATCAAAGTCGTTTTAAGTGTCGTGATGTGCATGAGTTTTAGAAGATGGATTCACGTGATAGTCTTTACACGCGTTGACTTAAAAAAGTCGTAAAGGAAAGACGAGTTTTAAAATATGGTTGTATGTCGCAAAGGTTGCATATTAATGTAAAGACCGGAAAGGGTAGAAAGTCGGAAAAAACGAAGAAGTGAGTTCGGCCAAACAGGCCTGCCCGCGAGTCGCATGGCTGGTCGCGCGACTCGCGTGCGGGTCTGGTCGGGTGCCTTTTTTATTAGAAATCGAGAAAAAGTAGGCTCGGCCAAACAGGCCTGCTCGCGAGTCGCATGGCCGGTCGCGCGACTCGCGTGCGGGTCTGGTCGGGTGCCTTTTTCATTTGTCGAAAACTCGTCAATTTTTATAATCACGTGCCACTACGGATTTATTTACTCGATTTATGTTTTTGCTAGATTAGGAATTTTGAATTAGTAGCGAAATTGCATCCCTCTACGTCACGACATCGAAACTAATTCTTCTGGATTATGTAATGTCGGTTTTCGTGTCAACGGGCTTCGTACTAATTGAAATGGGATCGAATGCGTTCAACTACAACCGATTGCAATCACGTCACGCCCTTGAGAACATTGGGGCGGGGCTCCTCGAAAGGGCTCCACCTCCGTCGTTACTCGTAAAGGGATTAGACGGACTTTAGGCGATCGTCGTAGTCAAACGTATTTGAAACCGAAAACTTGTATTAATATATATGTACGCGGTATTAATTGTTAATGACGAAATGTAAATAAATAAATAAATAATGTTAGTGGTTAGAGTACATAAATAAAATGTTAGGTGTTAGAGTACATAATAAAATGTTAGTAGCAAAATTAAAGTAATGTTAGTAACGGAATTAAAATGTTAGTGCTAGTAGTAGTAGTAGTAGTAGTAGTAATAATAATAATAATAATAATAATAATAATAATAATAATAATAATAATAATAATAATAATAATAATAATAATAATAATAATAATAATAATAATAATAATAATAATAATAATAATAATAATAATAATAATAATAATAATAATAATAATAATAATAATAATAATAATAATAATAATAATAATAATATACATAATAATAATATACATAATCAAAAGGAAAAGAGAAAGGAGAAAGAGATGTCGGGATTTGAATTACACCCTCAACCTACATGCTTAATGGCCTCGGAAACGAACTCGTAATAGCGACGGGAGCGCGGGAGTGTCGAGATATGTAGGGTGAGTTATGGTGTGTGTCTTTGACGAGTTTTGATCTCGGGATTTTGAATATGTATGTGTGTGTGTATGTATGCCGCCGGTTTGTTTGAGAGCAAAATGGCTCGGTTTTTGGTGGTGTTTTGCTTAGGGTTTGTAGAGTAGGATGTTTAGGCTTTTTAAGGCTTTTTGTTTCAGCTTTTTTAAGGCTTAATTATGCTGAAAAGTTCTTCCAAATGATGAGGGTTAGGGAGGTATTTATAGAGTAGGGGTGTGATTAGGGTTAATTTAGGAAGGGTTGACCTTTTGATTTGATTTTGCATTTTGAATTCTGATTTGGACGCAATTTTCTAGAAGCTGAACTTGGCTGGTTTGTGTGACGGGTTCGTCCTTGACCGGGTTTTGACCCGGTCGCTAAAAGACGGGATTTATTTTTGGTGTCGGTTTTGGTCCAAATTAGTCTTATTTTGCTCGGAACGACCCACTGGGCCTGGATTTGAGGTCTGTTTTGTGAGATTATTACTCCGCTAAATGCCCACGTCGGATACTATTGATTCCGAGTCCGTATTCGAGCGTATTAAGTCACGTTAGCGTCCGATCATCATCGGGTGTTTTGTCGGGAACTGCTATAGACACTAGCAGGCAAAATGCGGGTGTCTACACTTTCCTACAAGATTAACTAGGCCTAAACCTTACACTAAACTCTGATTTTGTGAAGGATTTAGAGAGAGATTCAAACTCAACAATTTTTCATTCATAAACGAATATCCCCTTACAATGCAAGTGAGGTCATTTATATAGGTCACAAATGACCGTTTACAATGCTAAAACAAAAGACTAAAGACTAAATTCATTAATAAAAAACGAATTACAAAATTAGATTGTCCTCTCCTTTAGGCATGCTCTTCTTAATTATTTTCGTCTTCTTTGGATACATGATCCCCAAGTAGGGATGTCAATTTCACCCGAACCCGTTCAAAATCCATCCACCCGAATAAAATTAATGGACGAAAACCCGAACTAAATGGATTTTAAGCGGATGACGGATGAATCGGGTGATGGATCGGGTCGGATTCGGGTGGAGATTTTTCACCCGTCACCCGATCCGTTCACCCGTTTATAGTTTTTTTAAAAAAATTATATGAATATATAAAAAAAATAATTAATTTCACTCTATTTTTATACTCATTATCCTTTTTTTCTTAAAACCCTAAGAAAATATTTTCCGTAATCACTTTGGCGGCCACCATTTTAGATTTTCTTTCCCCGTCTTAATTTCCGACCACCAAAAATTTCCAAAAAACTTTACGCATCTTATAATTTGTATATTTGTTATTGTATTTTAAAAAAATATTTTTCATCCGCTAAGCACCCGATCCACCCGAATCACCCGCGGATGACGGATGAATTGGATCCGGGTGGTGGGTTAATCGGGTGACGGATGGATCGGGTGGAGTATGCGGATTCGGGTGAGGCTCCACCCGACCCGAAACCGACCCGTTGACATCCCTATCCCCAAGGATGATAAGGACACTTGTATGATTTGCAAAAGGAGTAATAGGTGCTAATGAAAAATGGTAAATGTGCATTTAGCTGTGCACACTCTTGTACGCCATCTTTTTGGCAAGTTATCTTTTCGCTCCAATTTTCGCACTCTCTTTATGGCTCGATTTTCTCCAAATCTTCTTAGACTTCAGCAAAAATCACCCTAAACTTTTATTTAGTAATTAGAGTCTACTTAATGTTGCACTTTGAATTTAAGTGAAAGAAGGATCGGTGCGAAAATTAGTCTCTTCTGAAGTGATGGAGGTCAGATCGTACGAACCCTCATTTCCCCATGCCCCAAGTCTAAGCTTTCTGGTGGCACCCCTAGGTTGGCTCCTGTGGCAAGATTTTGGTTGAAATCATTAGATTATGATCCAATTAGGGGATTTAGTTAGGTTTGAAGTTGTGTAATTAATTTTATTTCATTTATTGGATTTTTTTAAAACCTAATGTTTTTTTTTGAACAAATGAAGAATGAAAAATGGAGCTTGAAATTGAATTATTCAAGGAGGGTAAATGTGATATTTCACTCCATTCCATCATTTTTTTGACAGAAATAAGATTAGGGTATTGATTACCTAATTTTTAGGATAAGTAGGTACTCCCTCTGAGTTTTTATATTTGTCCTCTTTATTTTTGTGATGAAAATTAAGGAAGAGAAATGATTAGCTCAAAGAGGAGGAATAGAGAAATGAGAGAGGAGACGTGAACCACACATTGATGGTCGACACAAATATAAAACTCAATTAAAAAAAGGAAAGTAGGACAAAAATAGCAACTCGGACGAAGCGTAAGTTTTGAAAGAAAATTATCTCAGGATAAAATTCTCAAAAGAATCCACATTTTAACTCACATTATTACATTAGCTCAAACAGGTTCTTTTTAACGCTCTTCATTGCTTTTAATCTGAAATAACTACCATTTTAAAGTTAAACTCTCCATGCTTCAGTATTTTGAATTTCCAGGATTCCGACCTGTTTTGAAATGGGTTCAAAAAAAGCAGAAGGACAAGATGATATATATACATACCTATTGAAGTCGAGGTTCACTTTCCTGCACTTGAGTACCCTTAGCATCCCTTGCTGCCTACTGGTAAAGGGTCCTCTGCGTGTGAGGCGAATCTAGAACTAAAGTTTTTGGTGTCGCAAGTTTGTTTTTATATTCATGTTAATGTTAAGGTGATACGGGTTAGTCGCGTCACCGATATCAAAATAATCCTAGATTACTACTAACGGGTAGCTAGCGGTAAGCAGAGTCGATTCCACAGGGAGGCAGGTTGAAAATTATAAGTTAGTCAATTAAATTATCGGGTCACGATTTTTATATGGTTTGATGAGCTGACAGTCTAATAGAATCTAAATAATAAAATTAATGAATTAATAAAAAATGAGAAAAACACCAGAGTCTTCGGATCACCACGAATTAAAACAAGCAAATATACGATTTTCAAATAATCAGCTAAGACGAGTTAAAGAATATCGACACGGTCCTCTCGGATCACTAGTCATCCTAGAAATCACCTAACGGGCTCTCGCTACTTATTAGGGAATTCTATCGATTACAACGAGTCTAATCCGTTCCAGGCTTTCGATCTTAGGTCGGGATTTACAGGATACAAGAAATCAATTACGGCCTATAATTAATTACTCGTCATTATAATGTTGCAAGAGCGATTTAACTCGTAAAAGTCGATTACTTAGTCATCACATAAAAACTCGGTTCAATTTGCAGTTCACCTAAACTCTAGTGATGGAAGATTAGCTAAGCATAATAATTACAGTGATAAAGAAAAAGAGAATATGAAAATAACAGTAACTGGAGAGGAGGGAGATCAGGGAAGAAGAGGGAATTACCGAAACGAAAATTGCTAGCTAGTAGAATGAGACGGAAAATAAAGAATAATAATAATAAAAACCGAATCTCGACTGAATGATGAAATTCTGAGAAAATTAATTAAGAATAAACTAAATCTAACTATTTACAGAATTGTGTGAATGATTGAATGAATTACTGAATAAAAGATAGAAGAAGAAGATGAGATGATGAGATGATAGAGATCATAAAATTAAAGCTGTATTTAAATTGCTTAAGCCCTCCATAACTGTCCTCCCTTTCCTGCTATCTTTAATCTCATTAAGCGTAATAGGGGGAGTAGTGGGTAACGTCAACTGAATTAGTCTTGGAGTGGTATCCTATCCTGCAGACTTGGATTTTAGGCTAGTAGACTTGAGATCCAAGTCTGCAGACTGAGTTCAATCTAGGCTTCCAACGGACTTCTTCTCAGTCTACGGACTGTTTGCTGCACTTTCTCAGTCTATAGACTTGTTTCCCAGTCTATAGACTTGTGCTTTAGTCTACAGCTTTATTCCTTCTTCTTCTCAGTCTATAGACTCACAGTCTAGTCTATAGACTTGCTTCCTTCTTCTTGGTCTACAACGAATCGGTTTCAGAGCTTTAAGATTTTTGATGCAATTTTTAGCTCTTTTAACTACTCGGTCTCGATTATCTGCAAAACAACAAAAGAATACCCGAGTAGCACATATGGGAGAAAATAGCGTAATCCGACTCCTAAAAATAATAAAACGACACAGAAATGCGTGCCAAAATAGGTGAAAAATCGAATAGGAACGGCACGCATCAAATCTCCCCAAACCGAACCATTGCTTGTCCTCAAGCAATCAAACACAAGATCTATGGGAACGGTATACAACTCAAAGCTGTTACCCAGACTAGACTCGCTACAAAAATTAACTCAGGCTAGCGACACTTAGAAAACATGAACTGACTCAAGCTATGGCATAATCAAAAGAATAACAGTGAACCGTCAACCTTGCTAGACTTATCATTGTCGGACTCTCGCGGTTACACTCTACTCTCAATGAAGGGGATAAGGAATATATATGTGAGAAAGAGAGAAAGAGAGACACTCGCCTAATCTGCGACCTATAATCACATGCATGCAATCTAATGTGATGACAATCTCTACCAATTATTTGCACATCCTAAATAATCGAAACCAAACACATATCGAGGCACAAAATGGTGAAATGGGGTATGAATTAAGTGAAGGGTAAGAAGGGGTTATAATTTTGGGAATGTGGAGTTAATAGTCGAGCTAGACAATCCATACTTCCAAATTACATCACCAAAATACCAACCACACAAACGATAAAGTCAACGTCAATTAAAGACGATATCCACCATATCATGCTTATTTCACCCAAGTTGATTCCATAATATTATCGCAATGAGGTATCGGAGTCCACAATTCTTTTTCCACTTTTCTTTTGTTCTTTTTTTTTTTTCTTTCTTTTCTTCTTCTTCTTCTTTTTTTTTTTTTTAACAAATATACAAGAACCGAAACATATATATACACCAAAACGACTTATCTCAATAAAACATCAATATCACCATGACTAGCTCGATTAGGGTAGGCAATTTAGGATTGTGGTTAATAGTGTGATGAAGGGATACATCGATTTTTTTTTTTATTGAATTAATTAATGGAAAATAAAATAAAAAAGGAAAAATGAAAGCCTCAATACATGCTATAGTTATGACCCGAATGCACAAAGACTTAAGAGACGGACTTCACACTTATGCAAATTGATGTTACATGCGATATAGGGAGAACTACTCTCATTCCTAAATAGACCGATCATGGATGTCATCGGGCTCATAAGGCTCTAAAACTCAGAATTTAAGTAGTTTGCCAACAATTTAAGCCAAGTTTATTCGTTCATTGAAATAACAATTGAAATATGCCATAACCTAAGACTCGATCAAGTAAACTAAAATGTCAATAAAATGAGATAGTAATTAAAACGAGTAAAGAAGAGGCAAAAACGATTTATCTTAACCTGTTCCGACACGACTCAAAAAAAAAAAAAATGCTGAAATGCAGGAAATATGCAACTAATGCAAATTAGTTACCCTCCCCAAACCAAATAATACAATGTCCTCATTGTATACGCAAATCAGACAACAGAAGAGACGGATAAAGTAACTAAATAAGCATATCTAAAGAGTGAGTGATAGGGGGATACCGAACATGTACAAGGAGGTTCCCCAAACCGAACTCTAGACATAGTCCCATTCCAACTCAGGTGCTGACTCCTGGCGACCTCGATTCCCGTGCCCACTTGTTCCGACTTAATGTGCTCGGCCTCCGTTCTAAATCGCTTATCTTCGTAGTCCATATGAGCCTGAAAATTTCAGAAAAACACTCCAAAAACACGTGAAAACCAGGCAAACTCAGAAATTCAAAACCAAGGTTTAAATGAATCGGGCAAACTGGTGAAACCCGAAAATCACGATGAACAGGCAATTGATGCTGAAATACGGCAAACATCCGGCGAAAGGAGGATGGCCGGCGAGGGGTGGACAAACAGTGGATGGCTGAGGTAGAGCGGCGGCAGACAGACGACGGTGGTCGAAGACTGACGCCAGGGATGAAGCGAGAAGGGGACGAAGGGCGGTGACTGGCGGAAGTGAAGGCAGATGATGGAGAGTGGTGGTGGAGGAAGTCGGGGCAGCAGATGACGGAGGAAGAGACTAAAGGCAGGTGAAGGGCGGCAGAGTGAACGGAGATGGCAGAACTGAGCGGCGGAGAGGAGAACGGCGAAGGCAGAAGCTGGGCGATGGTGAAGAGTGCAGACAGAGAAACGACGGAGTTGCAGCAGAGGGCCGGAGGGTAGTACGGAGTGCAGGCGAGGGGTGGCGGACGGAGGAAGAAGGATGGACGAAGGTCAGGGATGAGGGAGGTGGGTTAAAGGGCGGTGGACAGGTGGGCGAAGGCGGAGGGGTACGTGGGTAAATGAATGGAGAGGCGAGATAACAGCGGACGACAGAGAAGGAAGAAGACGGGCGGTGGACACGGCGGACGGAATTCAGGTGAGGGATGACGGAGTTGGATGGACGAGGTAGATGATGGTGGCGGCAGAGGGATGAAGATTAATTGAGGGAGTTGTGAGTTAGGGTGATTGAGGGTGGGTTGGGTAGACTGGGAATTAGGTTGGGTGGGGTTAGACTGGGGAGATTGGGGTAGATAGGGGATTTGGGCGGGTAGACCGGGGATTAAGTCTATAGACTGGGGTAGATAGGTTGGGAGATTGGGTAAGGGTGAGTCTATAGACTGAGTAAATGAGTCTAAAGACTGGGGTAAGTATGTAGACTTGAGTCTGTAGACGTGGGTGTTCAGTCTGGGATACTTCACTAGACTCAGCTGCTTACTAATCCTGCATACCAACTTGACATATTATCAGTATCCTCATTCTCACTCACTAAAATTAATGTAACTACTTTATTCGAACTCAAAAATAAAAATAAAAATACTCGGGTTGCCTCCCGACCATCGCTGATTTTTACGGTCCCGCACGACCTTGATTCGGCCACTTCATCATTTTATTTTAAAAAACGAATCAATGCCCTCAGTAGCATGTCATATTCCCGAGCGTAAGAAATATGAAAATAGATATAAGTGCATGACAAGATGTTAGTAGCAAATATAAGAAATATGAAACGAGTCATCTTATCACGGGGCGGTAGACCCATTATTCCCACTTGAAACACTGAACTAATTCCCTTGTCAGCAGGACATAAGGAATCAATGTTAAAATCAGAAAATAAATTGTCAGTGTTCATAGGAATATGATCATAAATTAACGGCAATGGAGCCGATAAGCACGGAGGAGGAAAAAGAAGTGGAACGGAGGGAACGAAGGACAAAACCTTGGAAGGAGAGGAGACAACGAGCAAAGAAACCAATGGCTCCTCTACAATGTCGTCTTCATACTCGTCCCATCGAACCTCAATATTCTCCTCGAACGCGTCATTCTCATATCGGTCCCACCTAACTTCATGTTCCAAATCAAAAGGTTCTTCACGAACCTCATCAAATAGATTCTCACAAAATGGAGCCGGGAGACTTGTGTCATAGCTTTCGTCACAACCTGTCTCACAGTCAAAACATGGATTCTCAAAAATATTCACATCACTAATCTCACCAACGGGTTCATTACTAGGCAAATAAAGTGAAAAACCAGGTTTCACACTTTCTTCAGCTAGCCAGTCGAAATAATCTACTGCCTCGTCGTAGGATTTGCTTTCGAAATCCTTACATGTAGAATATAAGTAGGCCTTAGTAGACTCCGTCATACCCTTCAAAACGGTAAGAACAAGTGTTTCATTAGTGAAATATTTGCTTTTCAGAGAACCAAGCCAACTGCAAAACCGTTGTATGTAAGCTCCAAAAGTCTCATCGGACTCCTGCGGAAAATCTACAACAATTCTCATGGAAACAGTGAGATCGGTCTCAAGGAACAAGTATTCCTCGAGACGAGAGATAAATTAATTAACTAACAAATAAATTTGCGTCGCCTCCCCCGGCAACGGCGCCAAAATTGATACGGGTTAGTCGCGTCACCGATATCAAAATAATCCTAGATTACTACTAACGGGTAGCTAGCGGTAAGCAGGGTCGATTCCACAGGGAGGCAGGTTGAAAATTATAAGTTAGTCAATTAAATTATCGGGTCACGATTTTTATATGGTTTGATGAGCTGACAGTCTAATAGAATCTAAATAATAAAATTAATGAATTAATAAAAAATGAGAAAAACACCAGAGTCTTCGGATCACCACGAATTAAAACAAGCAAATATACGATTTTCAAATAATCAGCTAAGACGAGTTAAAGAATATCGACACGGTCCTCTCGGATCACTAGTCATCCTAGAAATCACCTAACGGGCTCTCGCTACTTATTAGGGAATTCTATCGATTACAACGAGTCTAATCCGTTCCAGGCTTTCGATCTTAGGTCGGGATTTACAGGATACAAGAAATCAATTACGGCCTATAATTAATTACTCGTCATTATAATGTTGCAAGAGCGATTTAACTCGTAAAAGTCGATTACTTAGTCATCACATAAAAACTCGGTTCAATTTGCAGTTCACCTAAACTCTAGTGATGGAAGATTAGCTAAGCATAATAATTACAGTGATAAAGAAAAAGAGAATATGAAAATAACAGTAACTGGAGAGGAGGGAGATCAGGGAAGAAGAGGGAATTACCGAAACGAAAATTGCTAGCTAGTAGAATGAGACGGAAAATAAAGAATAATAATAATAAAAACCGAATCTCGACTGAATGATGAAATTCTGAGAAAATTAATTAAGAATAAACTAAATCTAACTATTTACAGAATTGTGTGAATGATTGAATGAATTACTGAATAAAAGATAGAAGAAGAAGATGAGATGATGAGATGATAGAGATCATAAAATTAAAGCTGTATTTAAATTGCTTAAGCCCTCCATAACTGTCCTCCCTTTCCTGCTATCTTTAATCCCATTAAGTGTAATAGGGGGAGTAGTGGGTAACGTCAACTGAATTAGTCTTGGAGTGGTATCCTATCCTGCAGACTTGGATTTTAGGCTAGTAGACTTGAGATCCAAGTCTGCAGACTGAGTTCAATCTAGGCTTCCAACGGACTTCTTCTCAGTCTACGGACTGTTTGCTGCACTTTCTCAGTCTATAGACTTGTTTCCCAGTCTATAGACTTGTGCTTTAGTCTACAGCTTTATTCCTTCTTCTTCTCAGTCTATAGACTCACAGTCTAGTCTATAGACTTGCTTCCTTCTTCTTGGTCTACAACGAATCGGTTTCAGAGCTTTAAGATTTTTGATGCAATTTTTAGCTCTTTTAACTACTCGGTCTCGATTATCTGCAAAACAACAAAAGAATACCCGAGTAGCACATATGGGAGAAAATAGCGTAATCCGACTCCTAAAAATAATAAAACGACACGGAAATGCGTGCCAAAATAGGTGAAAAATCGAATAGGAACGGCACGCATCATAAGGTCTCATATTTACGAATTTTGAAAAACCAAAAGTCGATAATATTTTTTTGGTAAGTTTTGGGGTAGGAGTGGTACCGTTGCTACTAACTAGCTTGAAGATTCCTCCAATCATGATCTGTACGTTGGAAACTATTTCCTGCAACTATATATGTTTGCTGTTTGGTGCTCTGTTTAGGCACTGTTCTGAGACCTTGGTCATCCTGCAAAATAGCTGCTGCTGCTGCTGTATCCTGAGGAACAGGAGCCTACAGCATCCACAGTAACAGGTACAGGTACATAATTATTTATGCCTTTGTTATGCCCGCAGTTTTTCTTCTCATGTCCAATCTTGTGACAGCAGAATCCGTACTTGACTTTTTGGACCTTTTCCCCGGCGAGGAGGCTGTTTATTAAATTATTATGACTTCTGTCTGTGTAGTCGATTCAGTTGCAATGTCTATCTCAACTACTCGTAAGATACGAGAGCAAACCTGATGAGCTGCTCTTTATCTTAGTGTGGTGACATTGGTCAGAACAAAGGGGTATTCCAACTTTGCTCCCTATTTTAATTACTTATTAGGGTTCAGTAGGATCCATACGGGGAGTTTAGAGACGGTCTCATTTTCACTCCCAAGTCCTGGTGTCCATGACTGTATGAATATGTTAAAAGTAGACTGCAGAATTATTCTATTCCTATAGGCTATAGCTGCTGCTTCTTGTTCTGTTCCGGAATGTAACTTGTCAATATTCTGATCATAAATGGACCTATCCTGATTTGCTTTTTTTAAAATTATGAACCAATGATATGCTGCCTGTTTCCGTCACCATTATGATGGCAATCTTGCTGCCAAATTGCATGGCATGATCATAAATGCCAGCATGATTAATTTTTGTTTTTTTTTTATGTGGTTGTCAAGTTTTTGTTTTTAAATAATACCCGAAGATAGGATAAGCCCTCCCCTCCCATCTTGCTTGACTCATTTTGTGTCAAGACTCCTTTGCTTCAGCTTCATTGTTTCGTTTCTTCCTCTTGCCTTTATGTTTCCATCATTGGACGACATTTGAACAATGGCTATATGTGAAGATCATGATGAAATCCGGTCTCCTGATTATGAATTAGAAGAGTCAGCAAGGAGAAGCCCAAGGTTTTCTTTTCGGGGTCCAGGGTCCAGTCCGAGAAGAAATTCATCGTTTTCTTCTTCAAGCGATGCCTTTGATGAAGAGCGCATACAAGAATGGGCTAAACTTGAGAGATTACCGACATATCAACGGTCAAAGACTTTTTTGTTTGATGAATATGATGATGAGGGCATGAATAATAATATTAATGGAAAACGGATGATTGATGTCTCCATGCTTGGGCCACTAGAACGATACCTTTTTATCGAGAAGCTCATCAAACAGATTGAACAAGACAACCTTCGATTTTTGCAGAAACTTAAGAAGAGAGTAGATAAGTAAGCGATGCTACTTCCTTAGAAATTAATTATGTCGTTCAGTTAGAATAATGTTCAAAGAACAGTTCGGCCAAATTGTGATATACAGTACTTACTTGCTAATGACTCGACTCTGAAATGCTGCTTTTGTATAGAGTCGGTTTGAAATTTCCTGCAGTGAAAGTGAAGTATGCAAACCTGTGTGTGGATGCTAAGTGCAAGGTCGTCGATGGAAAGCCTCTCCCAACTCTTTGGAACACTCTGAAAAGCAGTTTCTCTGTAAGTCTATTTTCTCCCTTCATACCTAAATGATGCAAGTAAATCAAACATGTACTGGGCTTTATGATCCCCCTAATTCAACACTTTATTCCTAGATATATAATTTTCCTGAATAGTGCATGCCTTGTATATTATGCTTCAGATCGTCTTGAAGTTACTGGGGTCTGCGCTGCAAGAAACAAAACTAAGCATTATCAAGGATGCCAGTGGCATAATCAAGCCTGGAAGGTCAGTTAGAAATTTTCTAGCCTTTTTTTTTGTAAGGCAAAGACTATGATCCTGTCATTCCTGGTTGCTTACCATTTGTGTAGATTGTTCTTATTCTAGCTCTTGTTTATGATCCTGGCACAATGTGTATCTTGATTTTGATATTCTCAACCGATGCAATCTTATGATGCCTGCCAATTACTTGATTGTTCTTAACAAGGATTATTGTCCTAGATAGAGGCAGTGCAGTGATAGATTTACATACATATTGATGGTATGTGCAGGATGACTTTGTTACTTGGTCCCCCAGGATGCGGAAAGACCACCCTTCTGTTGTCACTTTCTGGAAACCTGGATACATCTCTGCAGGTCTCTAAATCTATTTTGTTCGTTTCTACTTTTCCATGGAATAACAAAATTAAATAATCGAGAGCTGGAAGGTTTGAAGTTCAAGAAGTTTAATTAAGGGTTAATCCTATGAAACCTCCCTCATCAGAGGAAAGGCGTTCGTTAAATAAATGCAGTTTGACTGTGTTATATATTACGGATATGAATCATATGAGAGGATCTTAAGATGAGATATTTATGACGGCTTTTACAGACAAATTTTATGCTGCAGTTTCTGTTTCCACCTCATATGCAACCTAGAAACTTTTATCAGTTTTGATTGCAGGTGAAAGGAGACATTGAGTACAATGGGTGTAAAGTAGATAAATTTGTGCCTCAGAAAACTTCTGCCTATATTAGCCAGCATGACCTGCACATTCCTGAGATGACCGTGAGAGAGACAATTGACTTCTCAGCTCGTTGCCAGGGTGTTGGAAGCCGTGCAGGTAAGTTGGTCTGATACTCCTACATTGTAATTACACTTCCTATGCTCTCATATTTACAGAATTGTTCTGCCTGTCATCAGATATGATGGTTGAGGTCTGTAGAAGGGAAAAGCAGGAAGGCATTGTTCCAGATCCTGATATAGATGCATATATGAAGGTATGTATTTGAGCGATGATTCTATTATCCTGATATAGATGCATATAACGACCTTCTAGCTATCTATCTACATTGAGCCTAGTAACTCAAGAATTGCATTGACCGTTTGCTACATCACAATACAAGAAACGTAAACACATTAGTGACCCCATTGTCTTCATTACATCTATTCCAAAGCCAAACAATTGTGAGTGTTAGCTCTGTTAAAAATGGTAAGCCAATTGTGTTAGCTCTGTTAGTTCAGAGTTTTAATTCAACTGAGGCCTACTTGTATCTTGGCAAAAGGTGTTGCAAGAAGTAACATTTTGCATATTTCTAATCTTTTGTGGTTCACCTTTTGCTTTAAGTAGTTAAGTATCTTGACATGTTCTATTAGACTGATGATTTAATCTAACAGGCAATCTCTGTTGAAGGACTGAAGAGTTCACTTCAGACGGACTACATATTGAAAGTAACTCCTGAACATTGGGCCTAACAAATACGAGTAGTACGTAGTAGAGTAGTAGTTATTTACCGCTCAGCATTTTTTCTACAGATTCTTGGAATTGATCTGTGCGCGGATACAATGACGGGTGATGCTATGAGACGAGGCATCTCAGGTGGACAAAAAAAGCGATTAACTACAGGTACAATACAACAATACTTGAAAGTACTCCCCTTCACTAGAATTTACAATGTTTGCTTTTGGACTGGTATGGTGTTTTAGAAAACAAAAAGGTTGTAATAGAAGATTGGGGTCCAGACTCTTGTATTACTGATTTACGGGCTATTATTTCTTACCCTAAGCGGAAATACGGTAAATTAACTTTAATGGGAGAATGTAGGTGAAATGATTGTTGGACCGACAAAGGCATTATTTATGGATGAGATAACAAATGGGTTGGACAGCTCCACTGCCTTTCAGATTGTTTCGTGCATCCAACAATTAGTCCACATCACAGACGCTACTGCATTAGTTGCCCTCCTTCAGCCAGCACCAGAAACCTATGACCTGTTTGACGATGTCATCTTGATGGCAGAAGGAAAAATTGTCTATCATGGACCCTGCAATCATGCTGTAGAATTCTTTGAGAACTGTGGTTTTATTTGTCCACAGAGGAAAGGAGTAGCTGACTTTCTTCAGGAGGTAACTGACATTTTAAAACTTGAAGTCATTGTAAGGACATCTTTTTAGATAATTGTCATTCTAAAATATATAGTCCTATGTTGATCACCAATTCTAAAATAATACTAACTAACACAAGCTGCGAAGCCAGCATGTTTAGTAAGGATCATGAATCCGTAAATCTTGATGCAGGACTCGAAACAATCTGTAAACTTCTTAAGGGTCCTCTCTTTTGGCCATAGATTAGATTAATGAAAAATGCATATTTATTTATTTAAAGTTATTATAAGTAGAAAAAATATACGAGTAATTTTATAAAGTACTTTTGGCCCAAATTCCGACCAAAACTCACATAGATCCAAGCTTCCTGATCTGTTCAATAGGTGTACATGTATTTCATCACTTTGCTGTCAAGCAGAAATTTCTTCAACTTGCTTTCATTTTTTTTGCACAAAATGCTGGGTTCTATTTCATTTTTTTCCAGGTTATTTCAAGAAAAGATCAGGCACAGTACTGGTGTAGTGATGAACCTTATACCTATATCTCTGCTGATGAGTTTTGTGAGAAATTTAAGGCATCTTCAGTTGGGAAGAGTCTATATGAGGAGGTTTTACAGTCACATGTTGAGACAGAAGCTGATGATAATGCTATAGCCTTCTACAAGTTTTCTCTCCCGAAATGGGAACTCTTCAAAGCATGTTTGTGGAGAGAATTTCTTCTTATGAGGAGAAACTCTTTCATATACATATTTAAAACTATTCAGGTCAGTTTTACTCATTTGCTGCTTATCTTAATAGAACAAGAGAAATTATGAAAAATATGTATTAGATACATACGGAGTAGTGTACGTATTTTGGTTAAGTGTATGTAACACAGTGTTGCTTAGAGCTTTAAATAATTTATATTAATCTTCAAGTAATGCAGTTGATGATTATGGCGGTGGTGGCAATGTCTGTATTCTGGCATACGAGAATGCATGTTGATATTCTTCATGCAAACTATTATATGGGTGCTATGTTCTATGGCCTTGTCATACTTCTCGTCGATGGATATCCAGAAATGGCAATGACAATCATGAGGCTACCCATTTTCTTCAAACAAAGAGACTTCTACTTTTATCCAGCTTGGGCCTACGCAATCCCAGCTACCATTATGAAAATCCCTCTTTCTATTTTGCTTGCTTTTGTTTGGACATCACTCACCTACTACACCATTGGCTATGCCCCAGGCACTGGAAGGTGAGTTTGCCACAAGTCTGATTTGTGATTTTTGATCAAGGAGGCGGAGGAGAGCCCTAGGCCGTGTGGTAGCATATCTATAGAATCCTGACTATGCTCTCTTACATCTAGCTACCCTATTTCAGTCTCAGTCTCTTTGGCAAAAGATGTGGTAAAACAGATGATTTTCTGTGTTATGCAGGTTCTTTCGTCAAACCCTTGTATATTTTGGAGTGCACTTGACATCGGTGTCCTTGTTCCGTTTATTGGCATCTTTTTTCCAAACCATAGTAGCATCCACATTCGCTTACTCTATTTTTATTTTTTTTGTTTTCATCTTCAGCGGATTCATAGTTCCACGATGTAAGAGCATTAGCCCCTGATATCCTCAATAATATTAATTGAATAGATCATCAGAGCATTTATCTCCCCCTATGTTTGCTTGCAGCATCTATGCCAGTTTGGTTAAACTGGGTTTTCTGGTTTTCTCCGCTCACATATGGAGAGATAGGTCTATCTGTTAATGAATTTCTAGCTCCAAGATGGCAGAAGGTGAGCAATGAGCTTGTTCGCATATAACATACTGTTAGATCCTTTAAAACTTACTGAATGCTAGTCATTGTATATTGAATGTTCTACTGGCAAGTAGAGTCGACATCAGTGACCTACTCTTGTCCTAGTGAGTGTAAGGAGCTAGGTGAACTTTGGAACTTCATATATGTGTCGGTAAATTCTAAATGTTGCCACCGCTAGCTGCTGAAAATGTTGTTCTATATCTTGTTTGTTGTTATAATGGTTTACTGACCACATCTTTGTCTCTAGCTGCTTTTGTCCAACACAACAATCGGTCAAGAAATTCTTCAACCTCGTGGACTACTTTTTGATGGTTACTATTTTTGGGTTTCAATTGGGGCTCTCACTGGGATTTTTATACTTTCTACCATTGGGTTTGTGATTGCATTAACTTTCTTAAAAGGTAAGACCATGTATTTCAAAGACTAAGTGGTATGTCATTATATATCTGTACTTTTCTGAAATCCTGATCACGTTTCTAGCTCCGGGATCATCCACAGCTTTCATATCACGAGAAAAGCTATCGCAGTTACAAGGGGTGAGAGATCCAAGCAAAGACAACTACAGTGACTTCGCGAAAAGCAGTTTGAAACCTCATACAGGTATGAAAATATATTCCTTTGGAGCTTCGGTGAGACCATATTTTGTCTCTCAATTCTCTTCCTCCATAGCTTAACTGTTGTCAATGTTTCTAAAAATCGTCTGCATGCCAATCATGGCAGGGAATATGATTTTACCCTTCGAGCCCCTTTCAATGACATTTCACAATGTGCAATACTACATTGACACTCCTAAGGTAATCCCATTTCCCGAATCCCTGTGGGCAATAACGTGTTAATTAGCATTTGAAGCAGTTAACAGAGAAGTGCTAAAATAGTACTCTGGTCTCAGGAAATGAAAGAAGGGGGATTTTCGGAGAAAAAGCTTCAACTGCTCAAAGATATCACCGGATCTTTTAGGCCAGGAGTTCTCTCGGCTCTAATGGGTGTGAGCGGAGCTGGAAAAACAACTCTTCTAGATGTTCTCTGTGGACGTAAGACTAGTGGGACTATTGAAGGTGAAATTAGAATCAGAGGGTATCCTAAGGCACAGGAGACATTTGCTCGAGTGTCTGGTTACTGCGAACAAACTGACATACATTCTCCTCACGTTACTGTAGAGGAATCACTCATATTTTCAGCTTGGCTTCGGCTTCCTGACACCATCGATTCAAAGATCAAAACTGTATAACTTGTATTTTATAGAACCTTAGTGATGTTCAATTTATTTATCATGCCAAGTAACAGCATTGATCAGTTTTTCATTTATGTCAGGAATTTGTGAATGAAGTTCTTGAAACTATAGAGCTGAATGAGGTTAGGGATGCTTTAGTTGGGTTACCTGGTATCAACGGTTTATCAACCGAGCAACGGAAACGACTAACTATTGCTGTAGAGCTAGTGGCCAACCCATCAATTATATTCATGGATGAGCCTACAACAGGTTTGGATGCAAGAGCAGCTGCCATTGTCATGAGAGCAGTGAAGAATGTGGTTATTACTGGTAGGACTGTTGTTTGCACCATCCATCAACCAAGCATTGACATATTTGAAGCATTTGATGAGGTAACATACATACTGCGTATCACCTAATTCTGGTAGGACTGTTGTGTGTCTCATTCTGCAAGAAACTAATTGATGATAAAAAGGGTCGACACCAAAGAGTAATATGAGGAATGGAACCATGTGATAAGTGTTTTTGGTCTTCAACTTCCGTAACTTCTCTTTAGCAAGTCTACTGCCTTTGCTAATACACAATGGTCTATTCGCTCTTCTAGTCTTCTGAAATTGTTATCTTGTTCCTACATTCAAAGTAAGTTATTTAGGCAAAGACATTTTTGAGATTTTCTATAAACCTGTATAAAAATAATGTTGCTGCTGTAGTTGCTTCTTTTGAAAACGGGTGGGCGCACGATCTATTATGGTCCACTTGGACACCATTCCAGCAGAGTCATTCAATACTTCCAGGTTACATTACTTAACTTCTTCGCCAAATGTTTCTAGGTTGTGTCGTCAACCTATGGCTGCACAGTACGTGAAGTTTTTTTGGGAAATTTGTAATACAGTTTTTTTCGCCTTGCATTATTTTATTAGGATATACCGGGCATTCCCAAGATCAGAGACAATTACAATCCTGCTACTTGGATGCTAGAAGTCACTTCTGCATCAAGTGAAATCGAGATTAGTGTTGATTTTGCTGAACTGTATCGTAACTCCGATTTATACAAGTGAGTGTCCTTTTTTGTTACTCCAAAGCTGCTTTAGTGAAAATGAATGAACTTAAGTATTGTTCAGCTTATGAAATTACCTAACTGTAGAATGCTGCTTATTAAATCAGGGTAGTGTTCATTTCGATATAGGTGCTTCTTACTTTCTGTTGACTCCAGGGACAATGAAGCACTAGTGAAGCAGCTAAGTGTCCCGTCTCCAGGTTCAAAGGATATCCATTTTCATAACCGCTTCTCACAATCTGGATGGGGCCAATATACATCTTGCTTGTGGAAACAACACCTGTCTTACTGGAGAAATCCTTCGTATAATTTAGTCCGCTTCATTTTTATCCTCCTATTATCTGTTATTTTCGGACTGGTATTCTTGAAGCAAGGAAGGAATATGTAAGTTATGCCCATTTTCTGATGAGTTTTCATCAATTTTAAAATTTTCCAAAGAAATTGCTGTTATTATGGAGTTACAGTATTGTGAAATGTGTTTCTAATTGTTTTGGTTGAGATGGTTCATCTAACACTGTCATGCAACGAATGACGGTTAATTTCACAAGGAGGTGCAGTTATTTAGAGAGTCTTTGTACCTTCTGCATGCCATCGTACTCCTAAACGAAGGAATATTGAGTTTTTGGCTCTACCTGAATTTTGGTAGCTATTCTGCAAGGCCTATGCTTGATCTTTCAAGCTTGGTTTCAGTATTTGTATATATGTTGTTGCATGCTTAAAGTTAGTAAGTTACCTTACTTGCCTATTATATATGTTGCATGTTGATGTCACAGAAAAGATCAACAGAGCGTGTTCACTGTTTTCGGTTCCATGTTCACTGCTGTTCTCCTCATGGGAATAAACAACTGCTCAACTGCTATCCCACATATATCTACAGAAAGATCTGTTGTGTATCGTGAACGATTTGCTGGCATGTACTCCTCATGGGCCTTTGCTTTTGCACAGGTATGCATGGGTAACTATTTTGTGCTCATTATGGATGATTTGTGAATGCATGAGAATATGTTCCTGCAGGGGCAAAGGCATTCATTCAGATGTAAGGGGTAGTCCAAATGACTATCTAAAAATATCGTGAGATAACAAAGTTGTGCCATCCTAAATTTCTGTTAACAATGAATAGAGTGAGTATTGTCGTGACCTTGAACCATTTTTGTGCGGATTGCTAAATTAGTATCGGGTACTAATGATTATGATTGGGTTTTGGGTATGCTAGATATTACAAGTTCAAATCACATCCTCATCTGATGTTTTCGTCGAGGAGTCATGTCTTGTTTCTAACAATACAGAGAAACAGCAACATGATTATTACTCTGTTTATGTTTTCTGAGCCGTTTTTTTTATTATGTGTGACAGGTTACTATCGAGCTTCCTTGTAATTTAATCATGGCTCTGGTATTCACATTGATCACATATCCGATGATTGGGTACTACTCATCAGTCTACAAAGTCATCTGGTACTTGTATGCCATATTCTGTGCTTTGGTATACTTCAGTTACTTGGCTATGGTGCTCGTGTCAGTTACACCAAACTTCCAGCTCGCTTCAATTATTGCCTCAGCTTTGTACGCTTTGATGAATCTCTTCTCTGGGTTTCTTATCCCTCAGCCGGTAAGCTAGCTACTTCTTTATGGTTGAGTGCTCAAAGTATTAGACCCGCACACTCATTCTTTTGCTTCGGATTGTACTGACTAAATGGAACTTTATGTCTGTGCTTCAATGGAACTGAATAAATGGAACTTGGTTGGATTCTTTATTCTCTTTTTTTATGAAGAACCTGATGTCTGTGCTTCAATGGTGGCCCAAAGGCCACAATGAACATGGTGCTCCCAAGAACAATGAAATGCCTGGGAATAAAAAAGATAAAAGAAAAAAAGACTATTTTTTTCTATAATGAATATAGCTTTGGGAAACGACTTGACTATTTCAGATAATGATTCATGTTAGCCGACCCCAAATCTTTTTGGAACTAAGGCTCTGTCACCGCTCTGATGTTGTTGTTGCACTTTGATTCTTCCTATTACTCGCCTGCCCGTATCAGCTATTCGTTACTCAGTTTATGGACTTGTGGGATCTGCTGATCCATATAGGAAGTTCTGATGTCTTAGATCAGACCAACCTAAAGCATTTTCTTAAACAATTTCCCATGGTTTGTGCTTTTTTTTTGTAGATTTCGCACGATAATTCATTATAAGTTTTTGGGGCAATATATGTAAACTTTTAGGGGTGAACACATGTTAGATGCCTGCACAGCACACTTCATGTACAGCCGGAAAAATTGAGGGGTTTTTATAGCTTAGAATACTTGTAACCTAAGAGCACAGTATAATTTTAGGGGAATGATGTTGTGTTTTTGCAGCATATTCCAAAGTGGTGGCTGTGGTTATATTATGCAAGTCCCACATCTTGGACTCTGAATGCTCTTCTCTCTTCCCAGTACGGCGATATACACGACAATATCACAGTCTATGGTGCAAAGAGTACAGTCGCCTCTTTCGTACAGGACTACTTTGGGTTTCATCATCATCACCTGGGTCTGGTTGCTGCAATGCTCATTTTGTTCCCCTTGATTCTTGCGTCGCTTTTCGCGTATTTTATTGAGAAACTCAATTTCCAAAGGAGATGAACGGAATCTTCAATGTGTAATAGTAGAACTGGACAGCTTTACTATACTTCATAATGGTAATGTCTGTCGTGCATCGCAGTGTCTCATTATTGTAGACGTTCAGGTCTGTTTTATTTCTGATTAACTTAAGTACCCGTAAAGTATGTAATCTCAGTGTGTAGTACCTGTTGCAAGATTATATATTCTGAATTTGTGATCTCAGTGCTTGCTGAACTACATTTCAGAAAAGAAAAGATAGGTTTTTCGCTGCTGTTTCAAGTACACACTTTGTGGCATTTTTTTAGTTGCATGATGAGATGAATGAGTATTAGTCTGATGATAATTTTGCTTTCCAATGAGATGCAATGCCTCCTTGACGACATCGCAATATGAATGAATATATGATGATTTAGTCCTTGCCGTTTTTGTTTAGAATAAGTTCTCTTTTTCTATTGAGTTCATACTTCCTCCATTTTAAGTTTAAACATCCTACTTTTCAAGATATATGTGAGGGAAATTTTGAGAAGTAGGAAGTTCAAAGCTGGACGGAGGAAGAATAATTTCCTCAAAATACTACGTTAAGGAGGGTTTCGTTTCAAGAGAAATAGCCTTTTGTAATGGAGCTAAAGGCTCGTCATTCTTTTGTAGTCACGTATGTATTCTGATGGAATAAAACAAAATGACTTATTAAAAGGGCTGCACACACTTTTTTTAATGTGAAGTGGCAGGCCTTCGATGCAGTTTTTCATTGTGCATGGGCCATTCGGAAACAACATCTTTAATTATGTGCTGATATTGGAATACGGTTGAGTATGTTCGACTGCTTTGCGAGATTCTCCAAATCTTTTTTTTAAGGGAATATTGTACGTTATGCATATAGAAAGATTGTGTTGCGATCTTCCATATAGCTGTAATAGACAGTTAGGATGTCAGTATCATAAATTTGTTTACCAAATCAACACTTTCTTGAATTGCAATCCTAACTGTACTACTCGACTCGATCCATCCTGGTTGTTTGTTTGTTTAACTATTCAACAGTTATTTGCAATCCTAACTAACCTTTGTTGTTTTGTTCCTGAATGTGACTTGTCAATGTGATCACCCTATGTTGGTATTTCTTTTTAATCATAAGCAGATCAAAAATCAGTTTCCTAAATATAATGCTGACAACTTCTCTGCCAAATAGAATAGAATGAATGCTAGTATATATGTAACCTACTAACCTGTACTTCATAGAAAAAGTCAAAACAATATATACAACTAAAGTTTATTCTTCTAGTTAGTTAACATGTAGCTCTCACGTTTTTGTTTTGTTTTTTAAAATATTAGATTGTTTGTTTGATCTCTTAGCTTGCTCAGTTTCAGAAATGACTATAAATATATAGGGAGTAGGTAGCTCTACAGTTATGTTTCCATCACTGCACATTTGAGCCTGTACTACTCATTCTAAAGAGTAGAATGGCAGAATATGGTGAATACCACGAAACTTGGTCTTCTGAACTGGATTTAGAAGAGGCAGGGATGAGAAGCCCTCCTACATTATGTTTGAGTAGGAATTCCTCCCTCGCTTCTTCCAAAGATCCCCTGGATGAGGAGCATCTTCAAAAATGGGCTAAAATTGAGAGATTACCGTCCTACAAGCGGTCAAAGGTGTTTCTGTTTGATGAATATGATGATGAGAGTAGGGTTAATGGGAAACGGATCATTGACGTCACCATGCTCGGGCCTTCAGAACGACATCTTTTTATCAAGAAGCTAATCAAACGGATTGAACAAGATAATCTTCGATTCTTGAAGAAACTTAAGAAGAGGGCCGATAGGTACGCATGCAAGTGTTGCTCCATTTTGAAATTGTGATACATACCTGCTTGCTAGTTGACTTGACCCTGAAATCCCCCCGCTTTTTTTTTGTTTGGGTGTAGAGTTGGATTGAAATTTCCTGCGGTGAAGGTGAAGTATGCAAACCTGAGTGTGGATGCTAAGTGCAAGGTTGTTGATGGAAAGCCTCTCCCAACTCTATGGAACTCTCTCAAAAGCAGTCTCTATGTAAGTCTATAGATTGTCTAGTGTCCAAATGATGATATTGTCTAGTGTCTAATTAAGTCTGTAAGTCTCTGTAAGTCTTATTCCTGAAAATCACAGTTGTTATTGTTATGCTTCAGATCGTTCCCAAGTTACTGGGGGGTGAGTTGCAAGAAGCAAAGCTAAGCATTATCAACAATGTCAGTGGCATAATCAAGCCTAGAAGGTCAGTTACCAAAATGATCTATATATTCCAAGTCTCTATATCACATATCTTGGCCCCAAGTATTCAGGGGTGCTCCCAGGATATAAATGATCGCTTATGTTAGCCGCCAACCCCAGTTTTTAAATTTTGATGTTCAACTTATGCAGTCTTATGATAATTGTGAGTAGGGTATGATTCTTATTAAAAAAACATCATTATCAGCGGTGTGTATGTGCAGGATGGCTTTGATACTTGGTCCCCCGGGATGTGGAAAGACCACCTTTCTATTGTCACTTTCTGGCAATCTGGATACATCCCTGCAGGTCTCTAAATCAATTTCCTCCGCTTCTTGTACATTTCCATGGAACAACACAGTGTACCTTATGCTTGCAATAATATCCACTGAGTCACGGAGCTCAAACTCTCGAAGATTTTAATTTCAAGGATCTTACTTATTAAACCTACAAAACCTCGTCAGGACAGCTGATCCTTAAATAATAATCAATTAGAATTAATTAGGATTATTTTTACCAACTTACATGAAACCTAATAAATTTTGATTGCAGCTAAAAGGAGATATTGAGTACAATGGGTGTAAACTGGATGGATTTGTGCCACAAAAAACTTCTGCTTATATCAGTCAGAATGACCTGCACATTTCTGAGATGACCGTGAGAGAGACAATCGACTTTTCAGCTCGCTGTCAGGGTGTTGGAAGTCGAGCGGGTAAGCTGGTCTGATAATCTTTTGTGTGATGATTACACTTCCTATGTTCTCGTGCATATTTACAGAATTATTCTGACTCGCTCATCTGCAGATATGATGGTTGAGGTCTGTAGAAGAGAAAAGCTGGAAGGAATTGTCCCAGATCCTGATATAGATGCATATATGAAGGCAATCTGTGCAGAAGGACTCGAGAGTTCTCTTCAGACGGACTATATACTGAAGGTAACTCTCTGAACATCCCCCTTTCATATGATTTTCGTGGTGAGCCTAACAGTCACTCATTCCTCGCTCGTCAATTTTTCTGCAGATTCTTGGAATTGATGTGTGTGCTGAAACAATGACGGGTGATGCTATGAGGCGAGGCATCTCAGGTGGTCAAAAAAAGCGATTAACTACAGGTACAATACAATAATGTTACTCCCAACTCCAACCAATTTACTTGGGCTCACTAAATTTGCTTCCAGACCGGAGTTTCAAGAAATGACAAGTCCGGCCCGAACCCAACCTGTGACCAGTCCTATGTGTCAGTACTCAAATGCGAGTGTTATTGTTGATTCATTGCTCCCACTTCTTATCCGATGTGGAAATATGTTAAATTAGTTTGAAATTTGAACGTCCGAAGAAAGAAAAGTGTAGTGAATCCTAATGAATGGAGGAAGTAAGAAACGTGAACTTACAATGCAGGTGAAATGATTGTTGGACCAACAAAGGCATTATTTATGGACGAGATAACAAATGGGTTGGACAGCTCCACTGCTTTTCAGATTATTTCGTGCATCCAACAGTTAGTCCACATCACAGACGCTACAGCGGTAATTGCCCTCCTTCAGCCAGCACCAGAAACCTATGACCTCTTTGATGATGTCATCTTGATGGCAGAAGGGAAAATTGTATATCATGGACCGCGCAGTGAAGCTCTAGAATTCTTTGAGAGCTGCGGTTTTAGTTGTCCACCGAGGAAAGGAGTAGCCGACTTTCTTCAGGAGGTATCAATCGTAGAGCTAGTAGTAGAGTTCTTTTCCTGTACGTAAAAGTGTGTCTAGGTTCAAATTAATTAAATTTGATGTTTTCAGGTTATTTCAAGAAAAGATCAGGAGCAGTACTGGTGTTGTAATGATCCTTATACCTATATCTCTGTCAATGAGTTTTGTGAGAAATTTAAGGCATCTCCAGTTGGAAGAAGTCTATATGAGGAGGTTTTACAGTCACATATTAAGACGGAAGCTGATGATAATGCCATTGCCTTCTGCAAGTTTTCTCTACCTAAATGGGAACTCTTCAAAGCGTGTTTGTCGAGAGAATTCCTTCTGATGAGGAGAAATTCTTTCATATACATATTCAAAACTATTCAGGTCACTTTCTATTCATTTGCTTCTTACACATTACATTAGGCCAGAATAGTCAGAAAAGAACAGGAGTAACGTGGGAAAAAACATAAGGGGTAGGTACTAAGGTGATGAACATACATACATACATACTGCTATGCTGTGTAAGTAAGATTGATATACCTCTTTTAACAAAGAATAATAATATTGCAGTTGATGATTATGGCGGTGGTGGCGATGTCTGTATTCTGGCATACGCGAATGCATGTTAACATTCTTCATGCGAACTATTATATGGGTGCTATGTTCTATGGGCTTGTCATACTTCTGGTTGATGGATTTCCAGAGATGGCAATGACAATCATGAGGCTTCCCATTTTCTTTAAACAGAGAGACCTCTATTTTTATCCGGCTTGGGCCTACGCAATCCCAGCCACTATTCTCAAGATCCCTCTTTCCATTTTGCTCGCCCTTGTCTGGACATCGATTACCTACTATGCTATTGGCTATGCTCCAGGTCCTGGAAGGTCATCTTTCAAAACTCTCTCCCTTGCTTAAAACAATATCTTACATCTACAGCGGCCGGTTTAGTCACAGTTTCGCTGGTGTGTTATGCATGCAGGTTCTTTCGTCAAGCCCTTCTATATTTTGGAGTGCACTTAACGTCAATGTCCTCTTTCCGTTTATTGGCTGCTTTGTTCCAAACCGTGGTTGCATCCACATATGCTTCCGTTCTTTTTATTCTTTTTGTTTTCATCTTTAGTGGATTCGTTATCCCGCGATGTAAGACCAACAGTCCCCTTCATTTGTCAAAGTTATTTGAATACATCATCAGGAGGTTTAACCTCTTTCATTCTGTGTTTGCTCGCAGCTTCTATGCCAGTTTGGTTGAATTGGGTTTTCTGGTTTGTACCACTTACATACGGGGAGATTGGCCTATCTGTTAATGAATTTCTAGCTCGAAGATGGCAGACGGTGAGCAACTTTTCTTTGCCTAATGCCAGGCTTTGGAACTTCATACGTCTTCACAAATTTCAAAAATATCAACTGCTATCTTGTTTTAATGTTTGTCGCATCACATCTTAGATGTTTTCATCAAACACAACAATCGGTCAAGAAGTTCTTGAGTCTCATGGGCTACTCTTTGATGGATATGATTACTGGATTTCAATTGCGGCGCTCACTTTGTTTTTCGTAGTTTCTACCATTGGGTTTATCCTTGCATTAACTTTCTTGAAAGGTAAGACCATAACCATCTTCAGATGACCGTGGTATGTCGTTATTTATCTGTACTTGTCTGAAATCTTGATCATGTTTCTAGCTCCTGGAACGTCCACAACCCTTATCTCACGAGAAAAGCTTACTCAGTTGCACGGGCTGACAGATCCAAGCGGAGATAACTACAGCGACATTTCAGAAGGCAGTTCCAAAAGGTGTTTGAAACCTCATAAAGGTAAGAAAGTATTCTCTTAAGCTTTGAAAGAGAGCAAATTCTGTCTCTTGATTCTTTTCCTCCATATCATAACTGTTGTCCATGTTACGAGTATATATCTATCCCTCTCCTAATCAGTGCCTGCTATTCATGGCAGGGAATATGATTTTACCCTTCGAACCCCTCTCAATGACATTTCACAATGTGCAATACTACATTGACACTCCTATGGTAATCCATTTATCCAATTTTCTAAGAGCGGAATTACTGTAACTGTAAGCAATGGCTTGTTAATAAGCATCTGAAGGAGATACCTAAGTTTCATAATTGTTTTCTGGTCTCAGGAGATGAAAAAACGGGGATTTCCAGAGAAGAGGTGTCAACTACTCAAAGATATCACGGGAGCTTTTATGCCCGGTGTTCTCACAGCTCTGATGGGTGTGAGTGGGTCTGGAAAGACGACTCTTCTTGATGTGCTTTCAGGACGTAAGACTAGTGGGACTATTGAAGGTGAAATTAGAATAGGAGGGTATCCGAAGGTACAAGAGACATTTGCTCGCATATCTGGTTACTGCGAACAAACTGACATACATTCTCCTCAGATTACTGTAGAGGAATCACTTCTCTTTTCAGCTTGGCTTCGGCTTCCTGACACCATCGATTCAAAGACCAAAACTGTACGTATGATTTTTATTTCCTAGGACCTAATTATGTTTGATGTTTCACTTATTTTTACAACGGTACTGATCCATCTTCCACTTGTATCAGAAATTCGTAGATGAAGTTATTGAAACTATTGAGCTCAACGAGATTAGAGATGCTTTAGTTGGGCTACCAGGTATCAATGGTTTATCAACTGAGCAACGGAAGCGGCTCACTATTGCTGTAGAGCTTGTGGCCAACCCATCAATTATATTCATGGACGAGCCAACAACAGGTTTGGACGCACGAGCAGCTGCCATTGTCATGAGAGCTGTCAAGAATGTGGTTGTTACTGGTAGGACTGTTGTTTGTACCATCCATCAACCAAGCATTGACATATTTGAAGCATTCGATGAGGTAAATACTTTATTGACTTTATTTGACTTAAAACTTCGCTTCGTTCTGAAAAAAGAAAAGAAAAATATTCTGCTGCTACAGAATGGTGTATTTGCTCTCTCCAGAAAACTGTTCTTATTTGTCCACCTTCAAAATGTATTTGCAAGACTTTCTATAAGAATTTGGAAAGTCTGTATAAAATTTTCTGTGCTGCTGCAGTTGATTCTTTTGAAAACTGGCGGACGCATGATCTATTCTGGACCTCTTGGGCAGCATTCCAGTAGAATTATTGAATACTTCCAGGTTACATACATTACTTGACTTCTTCGCCAAAATTCTCTAGGTGGTTGTGGATTTTTCTGAATACTTCAATGACTGTTTTTGTGTCTGCTTTTGTTAGGATATACCCGGTATTCTGAAGATCAGAGACAATTACAATCCTGCTACATGGATGCTAGAAGTCGCATCTGCATCAAGTGAAATTGAGATTGGTGTTGATTTCGCTCAAGTGTATCGCAACTCTGTTTTATACCAGTGAGTGACTTTGTTTGTAGTACAGTAATTCTTTAGCGATAATGAGGAATGAATGACCTGCAGTAGAGAATGCTACATTATCGTTCAATGTATATGACTTGATAAGTACGTGTTTAAATCTTCCTCCTGTCAACCAACTCCAGGGACAATGAAGAACTAGTGAAGCAGCTAAGTGTCCCGTCTCTAGGTTCCGTGGATATCCATTTTGACAGCCGCTTCTCACAATCCGGCTGGGGACAATATACATCATGCTTGTGGAAACAACACCTATCTTACTGGAGAAACCCATCTTACAATTTTGTCCGCTTCATGTTTACCCTCCTTGCATCTCTTATATTCGGACTGTTATTCTGGAAGCAAGGCAGGAATCTGTAAGTTATGCCAAATTTTTTGATGACTTCTCATTGATTGAACTTACATTATCCAGTGCATCTGCTTGCAACATGAAGTTTGACAGCTTCATGAAATATGTAGCTACGGCAACTACAGCAAACATGCAGTTACTAGTATATTTGAGTTAAAGCAAAATACTTGTGATGATGGTGCAGGAAAGATCAACAGAGTTTGTTCACTGTTTTCGGTTCTATGTTTTCTGCCGTTCTCTTCTTGGGGATAAACAATTGCTCTACCGCCATCCCACATATAGCCACCGAAAGAAATGTTGTGTATCGTGAAAGATTTGCAGGCATGTACTCCTCATGGGCGTATGCTTTTGCACAGGTATGTGAAAACCTGAAGTTAGTTTGTCAGGAACATGAGAATGTAGGTCGAATCTGTTGCTTTGCATTGTCTAAATCTTGCTGCATCTGATCTTACTGTATGTGGTAGGTGACTATTGAGCTTCCGTATATTTTTATCATGGCGCTGCTGTTCACAATGATCACATATCCGATGATTGGGTACTACTCGTCAGTGTACAAGTTCCTCTGGTATTTCTATGCCATGTTCTGTACTTTGGTATACTTCAGTTACTTGGCTATGGTGCTTGTCTCGGTTACACCCAACTTCCAGCTCGCCACTATTATTGCCTCAGCTTTCTACGCTTCAATGAATCTATTTTCTGGGTTTCTTATCCCTCAACCGGTAATCTACGAAACCTCTTTATCTAGAGATAACGGGCAATTGGGGGAACTGGAGGGGGATCATAGCATGCATTAGATAATTGATTGATGAATATGTTTTTTTTTGGTGTTTTGACAGCATATTCCAAAGTATTGGCTGTGGTTATATTATGCAAGTCCGACATCTTGGACTCTGAATGCTCTGCTCTCTTCCCAGTATGGCGATATACATGACAGTATCACAGTGTACGGTGCAAAGACTACAGTTGCCTCTTTCGTGGAGGACTACTTTGGGTTTCAGCATCATCGTCTGGGACTTGTTGCTGCAATGCTCATTGTGTTTCCCTTGACTTTCGCGTCTGTCTTCGCCTATTTTATTGGGAAACTTAATTTTCAAAGGAGATGATTGAAATTTGAAACTTCATTCTGTGCAATATGTATTTCGGTTAGCTTATAATATTACAAGATAGACTCTTTCGCATCCTAAGAAAAACTCGTGTATCACCGAATTCACGCTCATGTCACAAGTTAAGTGGGACAAAACAGGAACTCCAAGCTCAAATTGAAAGTATAAAGTAAGACCATTTAAGGAACAAAGAGGCTAAAATATACTTGTAAGGGAAAGAATGCGTTGTTAGAAAGGATTACAATGAAAATGTTTGTATTTCCTGGAAGGTGATGATTGATGATGATGATGATGATGATGATTGATGAGTGAAGTCATTAGTCATGACCACCTATTGTTTTATGAGAAGGGTTGTATTTAGGGTTGGCAACGGGGCGGGTATGGGTCGGGTCCGGCAGGACCCGGACCCGTGTTTCAAAAGTTAGACCATTTAAGTTTGATTTATTATGTATAGGAGATTAACAAATCAATTATATTTAGATATCTAGTACCTAAAAGATACGGAGTATGAAATAATGAGATTCTTAAATTAACACTAACATTAAAACCAAAATCCCATGACATTTGACACTCAAAACATGCATACACACAAACTTCCTGATTTTCTATTGCTATGCTCATCATCATTCAGTAGTTTTTTTGTTTTTTTAAACGGGTCTAAGGGTCGGGTCCGGGTTCGACTTGTAGGACCCGGACCCGTAAATTTTTTAGAGGACCCATACCCGACCCGTACCCACAGGGTCCCAAAAAAATAGGACCCGTACCCGACCCATTAGGGTAAGACCCGACGGGTCTGGGCAGCGTCCTGGACCTGTTACCATCCCTAGTTGTATTACGAGAAGGGTAGGATTATACGTTAGTTTATTGCGAGTTCAAATGTTCTTCAGATTATTACGAGAAGATTCTCAATAATTGAGATTATTCTTATTAAATTTTCTTTGTTTTTTACTTTGAATTGAAGAATAATTAATTTGCGTTATACTCCGTATTTGATTTCGCAAGTTTTATTAAACTTAAATTGATAAAAACATAACCGCGACAACTATTTTATAAAGAATGCAAAAATGAATTCACTTCGTGTTAATTTTTGTTGCCAATTCTATCCACGTACAATGTCACGGTTGGGTTAGTGCTAGACTTTGTAAAATTGACCTATCTTGTACCGGAATCGACTCATGAATTGATGACTCAAGCTTAATCCCTAACCCGAATGACCCCACCTAACCCCACTTCACCAAAATATTTATTGCCAACGTACCGACCTGGTGACCAAAGTTGATAATAACGCATGGAGAATGACAAACAAAGCCAGTCACCTCAACTAAAGGCCCCGACTAGAACACTGAAACTATCTGTGTGCATCACGCACGGTCATGCAACTAGTTGTTCAAAAAAGATGGACATTAGATACATCTGGGCCATGAAGATGTGTAATTACAAGGTAATTTTCTTCTGCTTCCTCCCCAAACTAAACATGTAGGCAGCTGCTGTGATATTAAAAAGGTAGCTTACAGAATTCACCAGGACTAGACCTACACGGCCTGATTAGCCTCCATATAGTGAATACAGTTCTTTGGGGAAAACATACATTGATAAGAAATGAACAGCCAACGGCAGAACAAAAGAAATTAGGAGTATTTTGTAAAGCAAAAGGGCAGGATATAAAAAATTGGGGGAGGTTCCTACATGTGGAAATTAGCAACTGGATTCAAAATTACCTGCAATGCGGCATTGAGTTTGAAGCAAACCGTATTAATACCAGGGTCCATGGAAGCACATTTCTGGAAATGAATTAACAAAAAAAAGAGTGGTTATCATCAGTTAGAAGACGCAATGATCCAGAACTCCCAAATAAACTGTGAGAACATCATGCATTGATGCCATAAACAAATATGAGTACACCAAAATTGAAATATTCCATAAATTTAATCTAGGATTCCATCATAAGTCATGGAAATTCCAGCCACAGGCCATGATGCATTAGTTTTATTGGCCGAGGGTTGTCACAGAGAAAGTAAAAGAGCACCTGTATTTTGAGTTCCGCTAAGAAGTGCCTCGTTGTTTTGCAGATAATTCATCAATGTCATGGCCTCATGGGCATTCCTTTTGGTAATCTTCCACTCACTACATTCATCTTTGATGACTTGCCAATCATTATCCCCTTCTGTGCTATATTTCAGAGTATCAGAAATTAGATTTCACCAGTAATCCCTGCAAGAGCAAGTTCCCCCCTTGAACCTGTGAAACCTGGCTCTATCCCTTACAATGATTTCACGATCATAAATCTTTGATACAAGCTTCATTACTGTATGACAATCCACACAAATCCGGAGATTTTTAATAACTTGAATTGGAGTTCCCTCACTTGTTTTTAGCAGAGCAAAGGAAACAGCTAATTTTTCGCTATGATGTGATAACGCATTCTCTTTATCCTCCTCTCCTATGTCATGCAACACAAATCTGATCTCAGCCACATGCCCATGCTCTTTTATCCTGAATATGATTTCATCCAACTTAGCATATATCTCTTGCCTGCAGGGGTGGCTCTGATCACCATTGATAAACCTGTGCGGAACACCGTCTACTTCAGTGTAGCTAAAACCAGGCACCTTCTTTACATCCCTAATATTAATCGCATCTCTTACCCTTCCTACATCATTCCATCTCTCGTAAGTAGCATATACCTGAGATAAGAGCACCAAATCTCCACAGCTATGTGAACCCAACTCGACAAGTTTGCATGATGCAATCTCAGCCAACTTGACATTTCCATATGTCTTGGAAGCACCAAGTAAAGTTTGCCATATAACAATATCAGGCGAAATAGACATTGAATTGATGATATTGTAAGCTTCATTGAGCCTCCCCGCTCTTCCTAACAAGTCAACCACCGCACCATAATGCTTGATGTTGCGTGCAATCCCTTTTACCTCCATCATACAAAACAACTCATAACCCTCATCAACCATACAGGCATGATTGCACGCACATAATGCCCCTAGATAGGTAAGCTCATTAGATCGTATCCTAGTTCTTTCCATTTCATCAAGAAGTTGTATGGCTTCCACTCCATGCCCGTGCATTGCATAACCCATGATCATTGAATTCCATGTAATTATACACTTTTCACACCTCATGTTCTTGAATACGTCATACGCTTTTTCCACAAACCCACATTTGTTATACATGTCGATCACTGCATTACACACCGAAACACTCACATCCAAGTCCTTCTCCTTAATATAACCCCACACCTTGTTACCTTCCTTCAAAGCCCCCATTTGAGAGCAAGCCGAAAGTGCTCCAAGCACGGTCACGTTATCCACCTTCAACCCCTCCCTACACATCCTATAAAATAACTTCAGTGCCTCATTTGGACAGCACCCCTGGGCCAACCCACTAATAAGCGCATTCCAAGACGCGATATCTCTACTCGGCATTTCGTCAAACACCTTGCGAGCATCCTTTAGCTCCCCTACTTTAGCATAACAGTCCAACAACGTAGTTTGCAACAACATATCAGTTTCAAACCCACCACGAACAAGAAGCGAATGGATCAAGCGTGCCTCCATCTTCCTCATTGTACGTGCACACGCTTTCAGGGTGAACGAGCATGTAAGAGCATCAGGTTTCTGCGGGGCCCGCAGCATGGAGACCAAAAGGGAGATGGCAGTTTCGGGATTCTCACTCTGGGCATGCCCCCGAATGAGGACATTCCAGTCATTTCGTAAAGGGTACTTAACTATATTGAATATTCGGGTGGTATAGGTGAGATTGCCATAAGCGGAAATGGCAGTGAGCTCGAGGAGTTTGAAGCGGGAGGAAAGAGAGTGTTGGAAGAGACCAGTGGTTAACAGATGAGACTGGATTTGTTTGATGTGAGCAAATGACTTGCACTTTGTGAGTAGCGTGTTGATGAAGGTAATGGTGGTTGATTGGGCCGTCATGTAATCATGTCGTAGAATTGTGCAGGACAAATTATCTGCACAAGTTAAGAGTAAATTAAGGATCACAACTTTGCTTTATACGTCGAAGGCAATGCAGTTCAACTGTATTTTGTTTATTATTTCAGCAATGACCTCCAAATGAATTTCTGATGAATATTTCACAGCAGGAACGCAACAAAGCACCTGCAGATTGCACACATTAATACGGAGTACTTCACAGCAGGCACATAACATAACACCAGCAGATTGCAAGTCACAGGAGTCCACTACAAATCCACCCAGAAACAAAATTGAAAATACTAAAAAAACAAAAATTACATTAACTAAACATATTGAGTAAGATATAATGACATTTTGGTAAATAATTTAGAAATAAACATATTTTTTGATTAGCTTAATTTTTTTGCAAACTTATGAAACCATTTCCAACTTCCAAGGAACCTTACAACCCCTATTTTATTTTTCTCGTCGACAAAGAGGTAATAAGTATGCTACAGACACTTATTTTCACACCTTAGACGTTTAAGAAGGTTTACAGAAAAAGGCAGATTCGAAATACCAATTTCAAACATCACTAAGAGTCGCACCCTTGCCCACTCGATCTGATGAGAGGCTTGAAACATCACTAAGAGTCATCACACGACCAACTCAATAGAATGGCATTTAAACATGTGCGGACTTAAACACTAAAAAAGCATAAGCTTTACCTACTCGGAAACATGACCTTAACAATCATATCTCGAAAGACGGAATGACCTTGGCAATTAAGCATGAATGCAAATAAATAAGTTAGTACATGTACTGATGTACATGTTACTGTATTTGCAAAGTTGTCAAAAAAGTTAATATACTCTATGATACATGAAATTACGAATTCTCTTAACTACATACATCTAAACACAGGATGCATTAAAAAAAAAAAAAGAGTCTTATTCAGTCAAACTCACTATGAATCCTCGCGTATTTAACGTTTCTTCTTTATTAACAACAAACTCTCATTTCTTAATTTGCCCTACCAACTAGTATTAACAAAATTGTCATCAGATATAAGCATGCTTATAATATCAAGTGGGATAACAAGCATAAGCTAATAAAGCGAAATCCTTGACAAGAAACAGTCCCATCCTATACTATTATCTCCTCCAGATGGGCACGTCGATCATATGGAATAAGTAACATCCCACAAGGGTTTTACACCCATGGCCATGGGTTCCAGGTTCCAGGAATAGTTTCACAGAAAATGGAGAGGAAGTAGAATAATATAATCATACCAAATGTTGAAACCTTAAGCTCATTCACATCCTAACCCTAGCTAGCTAAAACCACCAGCACAACCAAATGGTGGTATATCAAATCACCAATTTGGTAGCTAATTCATATTCATCAACTTTTAGACTCCTGTGAAAACTGACAACATCAAATTCATCCTCCAACTTCAATTGTGTTGACTTGTGTTGTGTTGTGTTGTTCACCACATTTACAGAAATAGTACGGAGTAGAAGAGAAGGAATGTAGAGAGTAGAAACCGTAATTGAAAATTGAGGATACTATTACTAAATCATGAAATCCAAGAGTAAGAGAAATGCAAATTAGTGATGATGATGATGATGATGATGATGATACCTAATGGCTGGCTAATGACAAAGGGCGGTAGCGGTGAAGGGAGGGCTGGAACTGAAAGTCGCGGTATAGCGTCGTATCCTACAACTCAAAACTCACAACTCGGTATCAAACCAACCAACCAACCAAGTAACCACTCCGGCTATTCAACTGGAGGTGGTGGCAATCATGCGTGTCAATCAAGGATAGGGTCGGGTCAATTCGGGCCACTATATCTTTCGGGTCATTATTGGTAGACCTGACAAAACGGGTCAATGGGTCGAGTTCGGACCACTTTCGGGTTATTAAAATCGGGTTGACTTCGGGTCGGGTCGAGTCATTTTTGGGATTGCTAATTTCAATTCTTTCAGGGATATCGACTCGTTTTCTATGATAATGTCGATAATGTCCGAGTCAGTTTCGGGTCAAGCCGGGTCAATTCTGATTATGGGTCAAATTCGGGTTTTCTGTTCGGGTTCGGGTTGGCTTATTCGGGTCAGATCAGGTTTAATTATGGGTCACGGATGTGCACCGATTTTGGGTCGGGTCTAGTTATTTTTTAGAATTACCACAATATTTTCCCAATAAATTTAGTTGATCATCATCTAGTTTAATGGCACACGTTAGAAATATCGTTATTATTAAGTACGGAATGTAATATACTCCCTCTCATTCATTCAATTCTTTACGTGGGAACCGTTTTTGTGAGGAGAAATGGTGGGTCTATGTAAAGAATTGAATATCAACTTAACATTTTCCGAATGATGATTCGTGGCCATGGCGCAGGATTTGTACGGCTAAGGAGCTCATTAAGTCTTCTTATGTTAATGGAGTCCGGGTGGGGAAAGGTCGTGGCTATTCAGTGGCCTCTCGATATGAGTTACTAAGGGATAAGAAGGAGAAGGTGAGGTGAATACTTGTCTGGGGCTCATGAAGTATACCTAGACAAAGATTCATTTCTTGGCTGACCCACAGGAATGCCTTGAATATTAGGGTGAATGTAACACCCCGATTTTATAAAATAAATTAAATTAAAGTTATATTCGTATTTTTATTTTATTTACGATTTATTATAAAACGAATTTATCGTTTAATCGTTTTAAACTCCTAAAATCCTATTCGTCTCGGAAACCCCTCTTATATTTAAAACATATTTTTATTTCTGTTTTGATTTATTTTATACTGTAGACACCCGCATTTTGACTGTCAGGTGTCTATGGTAGTTCCCAAAAAACACCCGATGATGATCGGACGCTAACGTGTTTCTACGCGCTCGGATATGGGCTCAAAACCATTATTTGTTGGCTTAAGCACTTATGGAGTACAAATCTCACAAAACTGACCTCAAATCCAGGCCCAGTGGACCATTCCGAGTCAAACAAGACTAATTTGGGCTAAAACCGACACCGGAAATAAAACCGATTTTTTTGCGATTGGGTCAACCCCGGTCAAAGTCGTTTCCGAGATATACAAAACAGCCATTCAAACATTCAAAAGTGTAGCCCAAACACAAAACCCCTCAAATGCCAAGTCCACGGTCCAAAGCAATGGACCCGCGCGACCCAGCTGAGCCACTCGATCGAGTGGCCCCTTAGTCAGGCCCGACTGCAGGTGCACTGGGTCACTCGACCGAGTCCAGGGGCTACTCGGTCGAGTAACCCTGGACGGGGTACATAGGCAATGCCTATATAAACACCCCATGCAAAACACAATTTCACAACTTTGATCATTCTAAAAAACCCTAATTCTAATCAAACCCTAATCAAGTTCTAACACTACACTTAAGCCCTAACCCTAGTACTTAGGAGGCAAACCCTAAACCACCACAACTTAGCCTACATACTCGATACTCCCGTGCAAGCCGCAACTACGAGTCCCGTCCGAGCATAAGAAACATGTAGGTTGAGGGTGTAAAATCCCGCTCTTTCCTTTCTCTTTCTCTCTCTCGCGTCGTCTTCGTCGTCGTAGTGTCGTTTTTTTTATCGTTTTTATCGCATTCTAATATCGATAATATCGCTAGTATTAAAAGACACTAAAATACTCGTAGATTTGTGTCGAGTGCAAAGGATGTCGGGATAAGGAAACCCGAATATACAAGTGTACCGCACACAGCGTTGCCGGTCGCTTATCCTGACACCCTAGCATGCACTTGATTATTGAAACGAGTCAACGTCAATAATAATTTTTATTACCGTTCGCGTAGCTTTCATTCAATCGCATATTTCGTCAAATACAAAATTATCGAACATCTTTTAATAAGGGTCGAAACCCGTTGATGCGAATCCGACATCAAACAATTCGCAAGAATTAATTATGATGTCGGGATGCGGAGGGAATCACGTCTTTCAATTCAAGTAAAGTGTCGATCCGCTAGATTTGATACCAATTCCATGATTGGATGTCGGATCTAACGATCAAGTCAAATAGTTTAACCAATTCGATTTTTCGTTGATGCTAACTAGATGTCATTTAATTCGTTAGAATTACGACACTATGAACGCGAAGGGATATTCATGTCGCTTTGGTTGACTTAAACGACTCATAGCAATTTCTCTAATTTCGCTCTAATATTCGACATCGATTCAATAATTGAACGTCAAATATGACGAGTATCACATACGCTAACCGAGTATAAATTAAGCAATATTTATGCCCGATTCGACAAAGTCATCAATTTTAGCAAAATCAAAAGCAATTTCGGAATCATTAACAAAATTGCATGCGAACCCTAGTTCGTACAGGGAGCACTCGATCGAGTGCCCAGCCCACTCGGTCGAGTGGCACCCCAAAAAGGAGACAGAAGGTCCTAATGACCTCCACTCGGTCGAGTCTCGCAATGACTCGGTCGAGTGGCGACGTACTCGGTCGAGTTGGTCAATAACTCGATCGAGTAAGGTCCCGAAAACGAGACAGAACACTTTTCAGAGGTCCACTCGGTCGAGTCCCTCAATGACTCAGTCGAGTGGCCCCTCTATCGCATCAAACCGCGAGTTCTACAAAGTCATACGAGTCTCGTTATCGTTTTTCATGACTTAAGTCAACACGTGCCTAATCTATCACGTGAAACGTCATTCTTTCAAACCATGCATCCACATATTTACATTATTCCATATTCATGCAAACTGTTGTTTACCGCTACTGACCGTTTGTCACTTTTCTTGTTGATTTATCGTTTATTTTATTGTACTAAAATAAACCCGCATGCTAAAATACAACTTTGACGTTAAGATTTTAGTTGCATTAAATCGACATAGAAACCCTTTCAATTTCTCACATGCTTAAGGAAAACAATGTTTGCATAAGCATTTCCATCGTTTAACTAACGCGCATATTCAAAAATCATTTGATATCTTAGTAGAGGCTGCCAATGTGCGGGCGGGGTTGGGTGTCCTTCGTGGGCTTCCCAACATGTACCCTCACCCCTTACTCAGAACCTCGGTTTCCGGATGTCCGAAACCGTTGGCGCACAAGAGTCATTCAATACACGATAACCGGTAGTGACGGTATCGGTATCGCAATGCAAAGGGACGAGCCCAATAAACTCTGACATCGAAAATGGGCCGTATTTTGTACACGGCCCACTACGAGATAGAGTGGGTTCAAACGAGCCCGAACTCCCACAAAGTTCGGTGGCGACTCCACATAGATTTAAATTTCAATTCGATCCATTCTCATATGGAGATTCATTCGCCTCCTCAAACCCGCGCGTGGCCGCGTCGGGGTGGACCTATGTCATGTCCACAATTTGGCGACTCCGCTGGGGATTAACTGATGCGTGACTTACCATCGACATCCTCAGGGTGAGACTCGAATAGAAATCGTTTGACTAGTACAATACGCGTTTTAGTTTTAAGGTTCATGCATGACCCATATTTTCCCGGGCCGGTACTTGCGACCGACGTCCCACTATACCGTGATGTACTCCAATATGGATATGTCAAAGGTGTCCATAATCGATTCGAGTGGGTTTCGCGGCATGTTCTAAGCTCAACTCGACTTAGAAAGTCCGTCACGATCAACGTCTAGACTATGTATACTGGTATAGACCCTCTATAGACCGACCGAGACTTAGTGTAAAGCATACATGGCGTCGTTATAATGCTTGCCTGACTACATGCTACTTGGTTTCCGTGTCGTTTTCAAAAAACCGTCAACTTTTCAAAAAATACATCTTTTTCAAGATATTTAATTTCAAAACCCGGGACGTATACCAAATTTAGGACTTAAGATTTTACTCAAAATAGCCTATTTTTAGCCGGTATGCTGCCCATTTCAAAACTCGAAAATATTTTTCGAACTTTCAAAACTTGTGGCCCGATGCACTTTCCGATTTTCTCACAAAATCGGGCCATTCCCCGAGTTCTCTCGGACTTTCCAAAAAAATCCATTTTCAAAACCTTCCTCTTCTTAGGACTTCCCGTATTTAGCAGTGTCGGGTCATGTCCCTATCCCAGTCTGTCGATCTTACATCACGGGTTTTTCCCTATCCCAGTCCGCCTTATTAGACTAAGGCAAGGCCCACCTACGTAGGACATACTCCTACAAAGGAGGGCCCGTTTACACAATCGAGTCCAAAGTCTGGGGATGTCTCATGTGGACCTTCTTTCGAACAGGACTAGGCCCACCCGCCGAGTACTAAAGAAGGCCCACTTTTCACAAGTCACCCGTCTAGGTGTCTTTTCCGAGTCATTTCCCTTTTCAGTCTTGTTCGGGATGTACTTTCTATTCCGGGATTCGGGCTAATTTCTGATTACGCGGTGTTCTTACAGACAGGCCACCCGAAACCAGATATCAACGCAAAATGGACGCATTGAAGGATGCCCTAGACAAGATCCAAGCCCAACTGATTGCCATCCAGGCTGATCAGACGGCGCTCGCCACTCGTGTGGGCGCAATGGAGAAGGGAACTCCTCCTCTTGGATCTGAGCCCACTGGGCCCATAGCTGAACTAGTCAGCGCTGTTCGCAGGCTCGAGCAACAAGTTCACCTGTCAACGAACAACTCGATCCACACTGAAATCGCTCGTTCCTATTCGCCTTTGAATGACGAGCTACCCGCTAACCTCAACCTTACGGGAATTCCAATGTTTGAGGGTACCGAAAACCCGGTCCACCACATCCGGGCTTTCAAAGATTTTATGGCAGTAAAAGGGGTGAAATCCACCATGTTTACTCACTTTTTCCCTTCCTCCCTGGAGAAGCATCCCAAGGCCTGGTACTACAGGCTCGATTCCAAGAAATATAAAACTTGGGATGATGTGGCAACTGAATTTGCTCGGAATTATGCTGATAATACCGAGATCCAGACTACAATGCGTACTCTGGAAGTGATGGCCCAAGAACCCAAAGAAGGGTTCACCAAATATTTGCAGAGATGGCGGGCCAAGAGCGTTAAGCTGGTTGATAAGCCTGACGGAAGGATTTTGTCGTGAATCCCCACCGATCAAATAATTAACCGGCTATTCCTACGGTAGATAGGGCAAGTCGGGTCGAATCCACGGGGACGGTAGAGACGTCTAGACTAGGTCGGCCCAAATACTAGACTAGGTCAACGAGCTAAGCTAGAGAATGATAGAAGGGGAGAGAGCTAGACTAAGACTAAGGAGAACAACTAAGGAAAACGGGCTAGGATTAGGTCGGGGTCAAAGGGGTAACGGAATGGTCAAGGAGGAGTTAGAGTGAAGGCGGTAGTTGGGTAATCTAGGTAATCTAACTTAGACCGACCTAGAGGTTCCTCATGGAACCCATCCGGCGACACACACGACAAAGGAAGGCAAGAAAAACAAGCATTCCAACCTACTTAGTCATTCAAGCATTCCAACAAACATGTAATATGCATCACTCAAGAAGAAACCCAAATCTTCCACCAACATCTCCAACAAACCCTTAATCACCCAATTAACACCCTAATCACCCTACTAACCCTAGCAAGAACACTACTCTAACATAATCAAACTACAACTAACAAGAACAAGGTGAAACAACACAAGAATCAAAACACAAGGTGAAACAACTACCAAGTATGATGAACAAAACAATAAACAATAACTAAAGATTCAAACTTGATAAACAATAAAGGATTAAGAGTAAAAGGAGAAGAAGATTATACCAAACTAGTAAAGAGGAAAGATTGAAACTTGCATTAATGAAGAAAACCCAAAACAAACCACCAAGGTTGTCAAGCTTGGATGGAACTTGAAGAATTCCCTTAATACAAGTACTAAACTAAGATTAACTACTAATTACCGACTAATCTACTTTAATCTAATCTAATCTAACCTAAAGTAGTCTAGGGTTTAATGGGAAGTGAAGAACATAAGCCAAGATTACAAGAGGAGGGGTATTTATAGGGTTACAAATGGAAGGGAGAAGAAAGAAAGGAAATGCGGGCATAGCTGGGTGGTCCCGACCGGGACGGGTCATCCCGACCGGGACGGTCCTCTCATCCCGACCGGGACGGCCTGGCAGTGGCACCCTCAAAAGTGCACTTCATCCCCGACGGGATGAGGTGCATACCCGTCGGGGATGAGTCTTGTAGGCCTCCAATATGATCCTTTTGGCTCCTCCTTGCTTCATATGAACTTCTCATCGATTCTCGGGACTCGGGATCGGGTCTCGGAGGCTCGGGATTGGGTCCCAAGGTCTCGGGATCGATTCCAAAGCATCGAGTCATCGTTCCTTTATCTCGTTGGCTCCAAAATGTGTATGTATAGAGTCGGAATCGCTCCAACTCTTCCAAATTGGTCTCGGGAACCTGAAACGAACTAAAGGAAGCATAAGAAGCCCCTAAATCGCTCCCAAGGAGCGATTCCACAAGGAAAATGAGACCAAAACACTACAAAATAGGCACTACAAACCACACTTATCAACTTCCCCACACTTAACCCTTAGTCGCCCTCGAGTAAGCACATACTAACTACTATACTAGCCGAATGGGTATTAGCGCACCCTACGCCCTTTCAACTCACGCGAGTGCACTTAGAGGAAAAGTGCACTCCGCAAGGCAAGTCGGGTCTTGCGACAAAACTGTGGATGCAACCGGACACAAAACACGTAAACAAACAAGCACACAAACAAACACACAAAAGGTTGCACCCAAAAGAAAAGAAATACCGCTTCCCTCAAACAAGCGGTGAAAGAAGCATCGGTTTAGGACTCAAGGCAAGTGACAACGTTCCCAAGCTAGCAATACAAACCAAGATGGACTAAACCCTAATAGTATGACGACAAAGCAATAAAAACGTTGGTAACTTACCTCGGTTCCTCCTAACCTTCTAAGAACGTACTACGGGACGATCGGCGGGATGGAAAAAGGATGAACCACGGTGTTAGTCGACACTGTAGGTAAGTGAGACCCCGCCCCCTTTAGCAATGAGCCAAGAGGGTCGTCCCATGTCCGAAACCGCCTAACTAGTCCAAGTAAAAAGTGGAAATATGCAAAATGAGGGAAGACCGACTAATGCCGCTATCATCCTTCCTCGGGACTCGGTCCTTTGGTAGGATCTTCACGGCAAAAGTCGGAAAAGGCTTATTTTTGTGGGGTTAAGATCTTTTTGTGAGACGATTTTCTTTTGGCATTTTCTCTTTTCTTTTGCATTTTTGTTTTGTTTGTTGCCATGCCATTTCTTTTTCTTCTTTTCTATTTTCTTTTTGGCTTTTGTTCCTTTTCTTTTTCTTCATTCTTTTCTTTCTTTCATTTTCTTTCATTTTCTTTTCTTTGCCATTTTGGCTTGATTTGGCTTTTTGGCACTTCTTATTGCATCAAGAAAGAGAGGAATCAACAAGTTGCAAATTATTGTGTGGATATGTGTAGGAGGTAGGGTAATGGGTATGTCGGGAGCGCGCTTTCCCTTCAAACCCACAAAAAGGGGGGAACTTGGACTAATTAAACAATCCCAAACACGGTCACCTAGGGGACGGGACTCGGTAACCAAGGCCTTTTCACACCGTGGGTGGTCATAATGGTCAAAAGTGCAAATCCCGTAGTAAATTCCTAGTAAGCTAGGTGGACTCAAGGTAAGAAACCAACGAATTCATTGATTTAGGGTCATTCTACTAGGCTAAAGTCCAAGACTCGATTTATACAACTAGGAAGGGAAAGTACACACTCACACACTAGCCTCTAAACCGGGTTTTCGAAAACGGTTTACACACAAGACACACAACAAAACACAAAACAAAGACTCAACGAAAACGAAACAAAAAAGAAACAAAAGCAACAAAACAAGAACAACACAAAACGAACACATACATAACACAAACACCACCCCTAGCTTCCAAATGAGCAACCAACCAACATCAAACATTACAAAGCTCCTCCCGAGCACACATCATCACAAATCTTCTCCAAACTCACAAGAAGCAAAGAGGGAAAAAGGGATGAAGAGATGTTACCGGAAGTCTTGAAAGCTCACCAAAGCTAACGGCGATTAGGCAACCTATAAGGAAAAGAGGGGGGCAAAACACACACAACAAAACAAAAATACGACGTAACGACACAAAAAGGAAAAGACACAAAAGAAAAATCTTTTTGATTTTTTGTGAAAATTTTTCAAATTTTTAGGGTTTTTAAAGATTTTTCGAAAAACTAAGAAAATAAAACTAACTACGATAGAATATCGCTCCCCCACACTTAAACCGAGCCATGTCCTCATGCTCGATCGTAGTGTGCGGAGAGACAAAAGAAAAGAAGAGAAACTACGAAAATAAAGCTAAAAATCAAAAATAAAGGTGAAGAAAAGGGTAGAAGGTGTCCGGCCGGGGTGTAGTCAAGTCACCATGGGCCGAGACAAGAAAAAGATATGGATGGGGGAAGAAATAAAAGGAAGGAAATAAAAGGAAATGGGAGGGGAGGACTAGGTGTAATCAAGTCACCTAGCCCGAATTCCGCCTAAATCCGACTAAGTCCTCAAAAAGAAAGAGTGAAAAACTTGTAAAATTTGGATTTTGAAAATGACTCTCGATGTAGTCACATCATCGAGAGTCGGGAGCAACCACTACCAAGGCCTCGAAGGCCACTAAGGTACCATGACTCAAGGGGAAGGGAATGAACAAAGGAAAACAAGCAACAACAAAACGGGAAAGAAAGGATAGTTGCCGTACCATAGGTTAGCAACTCACTCTCTCCATCGTCTCATAGATCAATATAGGCACTTGCTTGTTGTCGTCATTACTATCCCGCTTCAAGCTTGATAGAACCGCATGGTAAAGGTAGTAATGGTGTGAGGGGGTGGGATTTGATGTGAATATCGGTCTAAAGTAGATAGAAGATGAAGTGAGGATATGAAAATGAAGTATGTGGGTGGTATGATATGAGCAAGGAAGGTAGGGAGGTTGGGTGGGGGTATACAATGGTTGGGTGGGCTTAAATGTCGGAGAAGAAGCACCAAAAAGGGGTAGGGGATCATCCCGGTCGGGATGGATGATCCCGGTCGGGATGACATACCCGTCCCGGTCGGGAAGCCTCCTTCCCGATCGGGATGACACTCCAGTGAACTCGATTTTTGGCACCCTCATCCCGATCGGGACGGCCCCATCCCGGTCGGGACGACACACCCTTCCCGGTCGGGAAGGGTCTTCATGACTCCCATGACCCCAAAAACCGGCTCCCTTGCTCACGATCCAAGCTCTATCACTAACCACTCCTTTCTAGGAGTCACCTTCACTTCACCTATCACAATAAACTCAAAGTACACATCAAATTCACTCCCTCACATCGCTCATCAAAATACCAAAACAATTACAAGAATCCCACAAAAACAAACAAATCCAAGGAACAAAACACACAAATACAAGCACAAGTACTCTAAAGAAGAGAGGAGGGGAATATACAACATGACGGTTCTTTAGGAACTCCGTCAAACCTAGGATGGTGGACTCTTCTTCAACCGTAGCCCTCAAGGGCATGGAGGAGCAAGTCGAACGCACTACCGACATCATAATGAAGGCCCAAGAAGCGCTCGAGCCTAGCCAACCTCCACGGCCTCCCAGGTGGAGGCAAGAAGTAGGATTTGCAAGACCCAAAATCATCATTCGTGTCATATCCGGGGTCTATCCATCCTACGAGCTTCACCGGCCTCTTCCTCCCTAGGCATCGCCTCCAATCACAAGCAAGCTTCATCTCCAAGAAACAAGGCACAAAAAGCGGTTTTGGCCTCATCTCCTCGATGCACACCCCCACACTTTCCTCAAGTTGTGGTTCCCCATCTTCATCACTCGGCCCCACATCATCATGGAGGAGAGGATTGAAACTTCTACCGGCGGTTTCAATCCCTTCCAAACCATCGCTTGGTTCACTAGCAAGGGGCTCTTGATGCTTATCCACGTTCTCGGACAAGGGCAACTCGAGGCTATCAATCTCACCCAACAACTTCACAAACTCTACCAAACCATCCAACTCACTATCCTCCTCCAATTCCTCACCAATGTTGTCTTCACCGAGGGTCATATCCTCATTCGTCACTTTTTGGGTAGACGATTGAGGTTCTTCAAAGCAAATCTCTCCATCAAAGGGAACAACGTTGGCGGCTTCGTGATTAGGTTGCTCCTCTTTCTCAAGTGGGCACCCTTCATCTAATTGCGATGTTCGGGATAAATACATTACGGTTTGAACCGATAATGCATTTAATTGAGCATCCCTCGCCTCGTTTGCCCTTCGCATTTGGACCCATAATTCATCTTGTTCTTTTTGCAATTGAAGAAGCGAATGATACAACTCCAAGTTTGACGATTGGTAATCATTGGGGTCTTGTAAAGCTCCTTGAAAATCTTGATGATGCCCAAGGGGTGGGGCATCATATTGTTGGTAGCAAGGTTGGGGTGATTGGTAGTATTGTGGGTCATGGGGTTCATATTGTGGTTGGGGTGGAGGGTAATATGGTGGGTCTTGGGGGTATTGGCTTCCATAAGGTGAATCTTGATTGAACATGGTGGGTTCACAATCATAGCTTGAGTAATAGCCACCTTGATCGTAGGATTGATAGTCATTCACTTGTTGGTAGCCATTTCCATACTCTTGAGGATCATACCCATCTTGATTACCCCAAGAAGCTTGATAGTGGTAGGGGGACGTCATGTCATACCCTTGGTTCATGGAAGAAGAGGAGTAGCTCATATCGGCTCCCGAGTGTGTGGAGTTTAGATCAAACCCCTTGCTCGCTCGAAAATCGTAGCTCATACCCGGTTGGAAACCACTCATTCTAGCAACCGTCCGTTAAAGCGGCTCTAAGTCGCAAGAAGAAGATAGTCACCACCTCTAAGCACAAACTGTAGGCTAAGAACAAACGTGAGAAGTCTAGTGCTTTTTGGGCACTAGACAAGAGAGAAATAAACCTCACACACACAAGAAGCAAGGTAACCAAAAAGAAAAAAGAAAAACACAAACACAAAGACAAAGTCAAGTAACTAGGAAAACAAAGTCTAAACTAGCACCGTCCCTGGCAACGGCGCCAAATTGATGGAAGGATTTTGTCGTGAATCCCCACCGATCAAATAATTAACCGGCTATTCCTACGGTAGATAGGGCAAGTCGGGTCGAATCCACGGGGACGGTAGAGGCGTCTAGACTAGGTCGGCCCAAATACTAGACTAGGTCAACGAGCTAAGCTAGAGAATGATAGAAGGGGAGAGAGCTAGACTAAGACTAAGGAGAACAACTAAGGAAAACGGGCTAGGATTAGGTCGGGGTCAAAGGGGTAACAGAATGGTCAAGGAGGAGTTAGAGTGAAGGCGGTAGTAGGGTAATCTAGGTAATCTAACTTAGACCGACCTAGAGGTTCCTCATGGAACCCATCCGGCGACACACACGACAAAGGAAGGCAAGAAAAACAAGCATTCCAACCTACTTAGTCATTCAAGCATTCCAACAAACATGTAATATGCATCACTTAAGAAGAAACCCAAATCTTCCACCAACATCTCCAACAAACCCTTAATCACCCAATTAACACCCTAATCACCCTACTAACCCTAGCAAGAACACTACTCTAACATAATCAAACTACAACTAACAAGAACAAGGTGAAACAACACAAGAATCAAAACACACATAATGAAACTACCAAGTATGATGAACAAAACAATAAACAATAACTAAAGATTCAAACTTGATAAACAATAAAGGATTAAGAGTAAAAGGAGAAGAAGATTATACCAAACTAGTAAAGAGGAAAGATTGAAACTTGCATTAATGAAGAAAACCCAAAACAAACCACCAAGGTTGTCAAGCTTGGATGGAACTTGAAGAATTCCCTTAATACAAGTACTAAACTAAGATTAACTACTAATTACCGACTAATCTACTTTAATCTAATCTAATCTAACCTAAAGTAGTCTAGGTTTTAATGGGAAGTGAAGAACATAAGCCAAGATTACAAGAGGAGGGGTATTTATAGGGTTACAAATGGAAGGGAGAAGAAAGAAAGGAAATGCGGGCATAGCTGGGTGGTCCCGACCGGGACGGGTCATCCCGACCGGGACGGTCCTCTCATCCCGACCGGGACGGCCTGGCAGTGGCACCCTCAAAAGTGCACTTCATCCCCGACGGGATGAGGTGCATACCCGTCGGGGATGAGTCTTGTAGGCCTCCAATATGATCCTTTTGGCTCCTCCTTGCTTCATATGAACTTCTCATCGATTCTCGGGACTCGGGATCGGGTCTCGGAGGCTCGGGATTGGGTCCCAAGGTCTCGGGATCGATTCCAAAGCATCGAGTCATCGCTCCTTTATCTCGTTGGCTCCAAAATGTGTATGTATAGAGTCGGAATCGCTCCAACTCTTCCAAATCGGTCTCGGGAACCTGAAACGAACTAAAGGAAGCATAAGAAGCCCCTAAATCGCTCCCAAGGAGCGATTCCACAAGGAAAATGGGACCAAAACACTACAAAATAGGCACTACAAACCACACTTATCAAAGCCCAGCGAGAAAGTGCTAGTGGAGGCGTTTGTCAAGAACCTCCTCCCTTCCTACCGGGTCCATCTTCGATATGCTTTTATCCCTAATTTTGCTATCCTTACTGAAATGGGTACAAGGATCGAGGATGACTTACGGTTAGAGAGCCTGACTAAGGCCTCTACCAAGGGCTATCAAGGGGCAAGCTCATCTGCGAGCAAGCCCACATCTGCAGCTGCAACTCGCAGCATCTTCGACGAGGTAAATCTGCTTGACACCTCATCCAAAAAGAATACACCAAATCGGGTATTCACAGATATAGGGACTACCTGTACCTACGCCTTGCAAAGGCTATCTTCAAAAGGCCTTATCCAACTAATAGGTCCGATTCCCGACCTTCTAGTGGAGAAAAGGCCCAAGAGCTACAATGCCCAAGCCTATTGCCAGTATCATCGTGGTAATGGGCATGACACGGAAAAATGCTGGAAAATGAAGCATCTGATCCAAGATCTGATCGAAAGCGGGAAAATACCGTTGCCCGGGGACAAGCCCAGCAACAAAGAAAACCCATTCAGTACCCATGCTATATTCACCGGGGAGGTAATCGACTGTCCTCACCTCATTTCCCCTTATATCCCACAAATCAACGGGATATGGTTTGATGATGAGGACGACGTCTATCTGGCCAAAGGGGAAGTTGTCCCCATCACCAATGAGGAGGTCCGAAAAGCTAAGTCCAAAGCCTTAGCCACCAACCACCTCGCCACAGCTGGGCGCTCTGCTCCAACAACCGCCACTGAACCTACCAGGACGGATCCTACCCTCGAAGAACCAAGCAGTGACACGGCTTTGGTCCAGCAATTGAAGAGGGTTCGAGCTGATCTAACCATATGGCAACTACTGGTTAGCTCACATGCACATCGAGAAGCACTGACTAAGGCTCTCGATGAAATCAAGGTTGACTCACAGGTTACCCCCACTGAAATGGTAGCCACTATTATGCCCTATCTCAAGGGCAAGTCCAAGGAAGAAGGCCCACTCATAACCTTCTCTGAGTCCGATCTACCGCCGTTCGGGCCCAATCATAATCTGGTCCTTTACATCACGGTCATTTGCCGAGGAATGTACCTCCCGATGACCCTTATCGACGATGGGTCCGCTATAAATGTCCTACCTCTAAGGACCGCTAAGGCCCTCGGCATCACAGATGCCGACTATCTCTCGACGACACAAACTATCCAGGCTTTCGACGGAAGCCCGAAACCAGTAGCCGGGGCCGTTAAACTAACAATAATAACGGGCCCAATCGAGAAAGAACTGGAGTTTCAGGTGATCGACGTCACCTCATCCTTTAACTTACTACTAGGAAGGCCTTGGATCCATGCAGTCAAGGCCGTATCCTCTACTCTCCACCGGAAAGTTAAGATGCCACTTCGAGACGACATCATCACTCTAGAAGCAACCCCCATTACTGTAGCAAGCTGCAATGCTACGGGCCGGGCCGACCCATGGGGATTCGATTTCGTGGGCATGATTGAAGAAGAATATCTCTTCAGGCCGTACTTTACCACTAGCATCGACACGATGCTACAAAACCTGGGCTATCTACCGGGAGCTACCTCAAGGCCAAATCTTCCAGCTGGGAAGATTATTGAGGTCCTAAACGATGGTGAATCACAGTTCGGATTGGGGTATGCTATAACCCCGGAAAACGTGGTCCGGGCCGGTATTTACAAGGCCACCAACATCCTCAAGGGTACTTACATAGGCCCTTATAGCCCGAAGTTAACTGACTACTTCGTCACTCCAGTTTTCGGAGCTATTCAAGTGGGCCTCTACCAACCCACCATCACATATCCCGAGACCAAAACAGCTCGGGAGTGCAATTTCATCCCCGATGATATATTCACCCTTGTTCAAGCTGAGTCCAAGGAAGGAGAAAACAACTCCGAGCCCGTGCTGGGGCTCCTATTTGGAGAAGACAAGGCCGTCCCCGCTCCAAAAGATGACTTGGTCAATCTGATCCTCCGCAGCGATCGGTTTGACCCAACCAAGCTAATCACCGAAGTCGGTGCAGACACCGGGAAAAGGGCCTGGAGGAAAACCATCAAGTGGACCGACAACCAAGGACGGACCTACAAGCTGACCACCGGCGAGGGAGACATGCCGGATACCGAGTCTGAGTCAGAGTCAGAGTCGGAGTCTGAGTTCGAGTCTAGAGGGTCTGGTGCTAGAGTCGAGTCTGTAACCCCTCTTCCCTCTTCCACTGAGGTCTCGGGGCCTGTCCCAAGACCTCTCCCTATCCCGTCACTGACCAACGAGCAGATGGCCGCTCTATTCGAGCTTTTCTCAAAATTTACCATTAATAATAATAACGAAAACCATTCTGCTTACGACTTGTCTTATTTCCAAAACTTTCTAAATTTCAAAGATTTTATATGCAATGACATTGAGAAACCCGACAAACAGGTACCTCTACCTCCGCATCCGATCGAGCAGCTCGAACAAATGGAATCCCGAGATCCGATAATCGAAGAAACCGAGTCCATTAATGTGGGAACCACTTTAGAGCCCCAGGTGCTTAAGTTAGGCCTATCCTTAGATCCAGAGGAGAGAAAACAATTTGCGGACATCCTCCAAGAGTTCAAAGATGTTTTCGCATGGTCCTACAAGGACATGCCGGGAATAGATCGGGAAATAGCTGAACACCGAATACCCATCAAAGATGGGTGCAAACCGGTAAAACAGAAACTCAGAAGAATGAGGCCCGAATGGTCCCTCAAAGTCAAAGAAGAAGTCAACAAGCAATTCAAAGCGGGCTTTATACAAGTGTCTGAATATCCAGACTGGGTCGCAAACATCGTGCCGGTACCCAAGAAGGACGGCAAGGTGCGGGTATGTGTGGACTTCCGGGACCTAAACAAGGCTAGCCCAAAAGATGATTTTCTGTTACCACACATCGACATATTGGTGGATAACACGGCCGATCATGCCCTTCTATCATTCATGGATTGGTATGCCGGATACAATCAAATTATATGGCAGAGGAGGATATGAGTAAGACCACCTTCATTACACCTTGGGGTACTTACTGTTACACCGTCATGCCATTTGGGCTTATCAACGCCGAGGCCACTTATCAGCGGACCGCCACTACTCTACTACATGACATGATGCACAAGGAAGTAGAGGTCTATGTCGACGACATGATCGTCAAATCCAAAGATCGAAGCGGGCACATCGCGGCCCTAAGAAAATTCTTTACCCGACTACGCAAATACAACATGAGGCCAAACCCTCAAAAGTGTAGCTTCGGGGTAACATCTGGCAAATTACTGGGCCATATCGTTAGCCAACGCGGCATCGAGGTCGACCCAGCTAAAATCAAAGCCATTACCGAGATGCAACCACCCAAAACCAAAAAAGAAATAAGGGGGTTTCTTGGAAAGGTCCAGTACATCAGCCGGTTTATTTCGAAGTTAACCATGGTATGTGAGCCCATTTTCAAAAAACTGAAGATTGGAGAACGGGTACTATGGGACGATAAATGTCAAACGGCTTTCGATAAGATCAAGGAGATTCTGTCTGCCCCACCGGTATTAATGCCACCTCAACCCGGTTCGCCTTTGTTGTTATACCAAACAACGACCGAGACATCCATGGGGGCTATGCTGACCCAGACAGTCGACTCAGAAGAACGAGCTATTTACTACATAAGTAAAAAGTTCTTAGAATACGAGTGCAGGTATACAATGCTCGAGAAAACGTGCCTAGCTTTGGTTTGGGCCACTAAAAAGCTCCGACACTACATGCTTAGCCACGAGGTACATGTCCTGTCCAAAATGGACCCTATCAAGTACCTGTTCGAGAAGCCCATCCTTAACGGCCGGATGTCCAGGTGGACTTAGATGCTCGCGGAGTTTGACCTCAAGTTCGTACCATTAAAAGCCATCAAGGGCCGGGTAGTGGCAGAATTCCTTGCTGATAGTCCGATATCCGAAGAGGCCACACCGATACTTGGGCCTTTCCAGATGAAGACATATTGCATACGGATACCGAAACATGGGATTTGTATTTCGATGGAGCATCCAATTTCCGACGATTTGGGGTCGGGATTCTGTTAATCTCACCACAAGGGGAGCACACCCCATTATCCATCAAATTGGACTTTGACGTGACCAATAACGCAGCCGAATATGAAGCATGCATTCACGGGTTGCAAGCCGCCACTGATTTAGGGGTAACAAACCTCCGGGTTCACGGTGACTCATCACTGGTCATTAATCAAGATCTCCAAAATTGGAAAACTTGGAACGCCAATCTCGTGGCTTACCAAGCACGGGTAAGGGTTCTAGAGAAACAATTCCAGAAGGTGGAATATATCTACCTGCCCCGGGAATAAAATCAGTTTGCAGACGCGCCGATCTGCGTTGAAAATCAGCATCCCTACTAAATATCCCGGAGCATCTAACTAACATGCCAATCTGCGTTGAAAGACGGTCCGAGCCGGCCTATATCCACGCCATCCAGGATATCGAAATAACTGATCTAGAACCCCGGTATAAGGCCGTCCTAACCTACTTGGCAACGGGAGAATATTCCCCGGGAACTGAAAACCGGGCCAAGAAAGCCCTGCGAAGATTGGCAACTCAATTTGTTCGCACGGATGACGGGCAGTTATACAAAAAGACGGCACAGGGGGCTCTCCTCCTGTGTATCGACAAAGTACAGGCCGAAAAGGTTATGTCTGAGGTGCACGATGGTGAAAATGGCTCGCATATGAACGCCCATATGCTAGCCCAAAAAATCATGAGGCTCGGGTATTATTGGAACACCATGGAAAGGGACAGTCAATTATACGTCAAACACTGCCATAATTGTTAGATCTTTGCTAACGTACAGCATATGCCATCTTCCCTATTATATACCATGACATCACCATGGCCATTTTCGACATGGGGTATTGATATAATTGGAAAGGTGCACCCTTCCGGGACGGGAGGTCATTGCTTCATTTTGGTGGCCATCGACTACTTCACCAAATGGGTCGAAGCCGAGTCATACCGTGTCTTGAACGCCAAGCACGTGGCCAAGTTTATCCAGAACAAGATCATATGCCGATACGGGATCCCACACGAGTTTATCAGTGATCATGGGACCCATTTTCAAGCTGAAACCGCTGCATTGCTAGCAAAATACAAAATTCAAAGGCATACATCTTCTCCCTACCGTCCCCAAACAAACGGAGCGGTAGAAGCGGCCAATAAAACAATTGTCACCATACTTAAAAAGATGGCTGAGAACTACCGGGACTGTCCCGACAAGATACCTTTCGCTCTCTGGGGATACCGAACTTCAATTCGCACCGCCACCGGAGCAACCCCATATTATCTGACATATGGAATGGAGGCGGTCCAAGCGGTCGAGCTAGAAGTGCCATCCCTCAGGATTTTAATTGAAAGCCAAGTACCGGAAGCAGATTGGGTCCAAGCCCGATACGATTCGCTAGTCCTTTTAGACGAACGGCGATCCCGGGCCCTAAAAAATATCCAAATATATCGAAAGGGGATCCAATGGGCTTTCAGCAAAAGAGTTTGGCCCAGAAACATCAAAGAAGGGGATCTGGTCCTAAAATCGGTTCGTGCCTTACTACCGGTTGACCCAAGAGGAAAATTCAAATCCAATTGGGCTGGGCCATACTTACTCAAGAAGTTTCTATCAGGAGGAGCGGTGATGCTGACAGACCTGGACGGGAACGAATTTATCAACCCGACCAACTTGGACCAGTTGAAGCGCTACTACCCTTAAACCTAATCTCAATGTCATTTGCAAAAATTTATAAAATTTGTCTTTTTATAAATTTTCAAAAATTATAGACAAGTCAATAAGTTAGAATTAACAATTCTACTGTCGCACATCTCGCACTAATAGTCTTGATGTATTTCGAAAATTGCAAAAAATCAAATCAATTTTGAACTACGTTTGGTTTGATTCCGCTAATTGTGGATACGTAGGCAACCCCTCAAAAAGGTACAACCACTGCAATAAACGAAAAGATGGGAACGATATTCATTAATACGTCTTTATTAAAAAACCGATAAACTCGGAAATTACAAAAAAAAACGGCACACCCAAAAAATCACACCCAAAAAATAATAATACTCAAATAATAAAACAAAGGAGACTAATATCCAGGCATCTTGCCCTTTCCCTTATCCTTTGGGTCGCGTGGAGCCCGAGGTCGCCGGGGCGGGGGCGAGCGTTCCCAAATCACGAGGGGAACTCCTTAGCACGAACCCGTTTCTTTGACAACGGGTCTTCTTCCACAATCTTCGGTCCAATTCGAGCCCGCACGTGCTCGGGTGGCCTATCCCGTGGGCCAAGTCGGTCCTGCACAGCTAGTCTTGGGCCCAGTCTCCTCTTCAAGTCAGTCTGGGGGCTCACTTTCCCCCGCGCACCTTTAGCACTAGACCCTTCAACTTGAGTCTTAGTCTTCTTTTTGTGACCTGATATTAGGCGGACCAGGGTAGCCGGAGTGTCTCCTTCTTCGAAGAAGCCCCTGTTGTCTTTAGCTTGCTCCCTTCGCAGCAGGTCAAAGGCCTCATCAACTTTCAGGGCAGCTCGGGCTTTGGCATCGCCTGCTTTAGTCCACTTCATGTAAGAATCAGAAACCCAGATGGAGTGGCGAGATGTGGGAATAGGCCAAGTATGTCGGGTGTACCATCTTTGCATCCAGGTATCACACATCACATCAGTCAGTTGGGTAGGGTCACTCACAACTGCTTCAATCTCTGGGATTCTCTGGGTCCACCATACTGCCTTAGTATGCGGTCGGGATAAAGATGAATCGTCTGCCGAAAGGACAATATTACCCGATAGCGAGCTCTGTCTCTCGGGTCCAAGCCAGTCCAAACATAGATGGGCCACCACGACATACCCATCGAATCAATGAACCACCATGGAAGGATAACACCTCGTCCCAATACTTCTGGGTTATCTGACGAGAAAAGTCGATGGCCCGCCTCCTCGTTGATAAGTGATATTTTAATAGTGATTTACCTCGACTTTTACCCGTTATTTAGTCCGATTTTGTGTTCTATAATTATCATATAGCTCATTTTAGGATATTAATTATTAATTAGTCGTTTTAGTTATACTTATCGTAATAATTGTTATATTCCGAGATTTTGGTACTGCTTCTATCGTTATATCTTGTAGGTACCAAGTCGAGTGAATTGAAGTGAATGAAGCGGGTTAAGATGGATCAAAGACGAGTTAACAAGTTTAAAACCAAGTCAAGATTATACGTAGATTAAGACGGGTCGAGGAGGATAATAGCATTATTAACGAAAGGAATTAAACCCACGTACACCCAGAAGATAATGTAAGACACGCACCAAGCCCAAGTGGGGGAGAACAAGTACGGAGGATATAATTAATTGGGGTGGCAGTCCGTGGGAGTGAGTGGATTTGGCGACAAAGTAGAATGTATTAGATAGAGTAAATACTCCGTAGAACCTTTTGATTAGTTGATAGAGGAGATCAAATCCTTTTTTTCCTAATTCCTTGCATTAATTCAGATACGATTTCTCTTGGTATAACTTTCTCCTTTTTTTTCTCTTGATTTTTGTTATTTGAAGTTCATCTATCGTTTGGGTTATTTTTGTTGTCGATTTCATCAAAGTTGTAATCTTCATCGTATAATTATGCTTATTTCTTGTTTACTTTCAGTGGGTAGATTGATTAGATTAGTTTTAGTCATGTCTGAGTAGTAACTTCTAGGGTTAGGGTTAGCACAGTTCGTCTTAATTGGGGTTTTGTCTCGAGTTAATTTAATTGTTGATTAATCGTTATTAATCTTTGTTTGAACATTATAATTACATGATTTTCTTGTCCTGGTCAGATTAGTTAATCAATTCAGTTAACCTAGGCTTAAGATCGAGAGCCGAGTTTAGGTTAGACTTGCGTTCATTGGAGTAGGTCGACCTAGTAAGTAGCGAGAGCCCGCTAGGACCGTCCTATGGTAGATAGAGACTCGAGAGAGCCTATCTTATGCCTATTACTGACCTTAATCAGCTATTTTATGAGCCCGACAACTCCTCAGAGACTACCTTGCTGACCTTGACCCTAGGCCCTTCTATTATATTTGTTACCGTTTTCCTTTTGTGTTAGTTTAGTTCATTAGTTTAGACTTATTCAACCCAAACCGAATTTATACGACTAAAACTTTAACTAGACCGAGACTTTTCATTTCGCTCACCGTCCCTGTGGATTCGATACCCGACTTACCCTAGCTATCCAGTTAGTAGAGTTTGGTTCGTGTTTGATTGTGGGGATCCGCGACAAATTCCCACATCAAAAATGGCGCCGTTGCCGGGGATGGTGCTTAGTTAGATATTGGTCTTAATCTAGTTGGAGTTTTAGTTGTTTTTCTTTTCCTTAAAAAAAAAAACAAACAAAAAGATGAACTTGTAAGTTCCTGTACATTGTTTACTTCATCATCATTTTTGTTTTATTATTATTATTATTATTATTATTATTATTATTATTATTATTATTATTATTATTATTATTATTATTATTATTATTATTATTATTATCTTTACTTGGTTTTTTTTCTTTTCCTCCTCGTCTTGAGTTGTATATATCTTTCTTCTTCTTATTCTCACCATGCCTACTCTAGCAGACCATAATACACCAAAACCCGTGATGTTTGCTTCACCTATTAACCTTGGAAATTTGGAGGGTCTTGACTTCTACGTTGACCCGGGGTTTATTGAGTTAGTGGAGCAGAATGCTTTTCACGGGTTTGAGAGTGAGGACGTGTATGGACTTCTTCAGAGGTTTGTGGATTATTGTAGTTTTGTGAGGAGGGGAGATCTGCCCATTGAGACGATATTTCTCATGCTTTTTCCCTTTTTCCTTAAAGGCGAGGCTTGGGAATGGTTATTGTTCCGGTTATTGGAATCAATTAACCCGACGTGGGATTCGGGTTAATATCATTCGGTGTTACTTTTGAATGCTTACTGATCAATCTTGACACTCTCCTTCCTCCTACTCTTCCAGTCAGACCTTCCCGGCGGATTGGGCAGGCTCCCTGCACAGAAAACGCACAGGGCCTCGGAGGGTGTCCGAGGAAACCCTCTCCGATGCCTAAGTTAGTCTGTGAAAGCCTTAAGAAACCCGGCTCGTGAGGAACTGGGCGGCAATTTTAGAGTAAGAGTTCTAGAGAGAGAAAATCCAACCCCTTTCTTGTGGGAAATGGAAGAGTATTTATACCTTCCCACAAGAGAGGGAAGTAGAGGGAGAATGGGTGGATAAGGAAGTGACAAGTGGCGTCCTCTCATCCACCCATTCTCAATTACCTTAGGCAAAATGACGAGAGGGCCCCTGGGGACCCCCGCTCTGCCTGCGGAGATGTCCCCAGGGGGTAGGCGGGTTTTGAGCGACTGGAGCCAAGCTCTAGCAGGCCGTGTCACCCTGCTGGTCCGACGGTCGGCTGTTCTCCTTGGTAGTTTTTCCCGCTTCTATGTTCTTTACCTTGACTGTTTGCCGGGTCGGTTTCTGGGCTTAGTTGGCAATCTCCTGGGAGCCTGCCTAGCAGGCTGTTGGTGTCAGGCTGCCGACCCCAATCAGTTATATTTACACCCTCCTAACACATTCTTCTCCTGGGAACCATTATCTCTAGCCTTCCTTAGGAATTACTTTCCTCCTGCTAAAACAACCAAGTTTAGACAAGACATTCTTAACTTTAGACAGGGCGAGTTTGAGAGTTTGAGTGATTCTTGGAGTAGGTTCAGGAGCTTATTGAGAGCTTGTCCCCATCATGGCATCCCACTTTGGCTTACCACATTGACATTCTTTGATAGCTTACTTCCTTCTCATAGAGATTTGATATTTGTTGCATCTAACTGGAAATTCTATGATTTAGAAGTGGAAGAAGCACATGCTTTGATTGCAAAAATAGCTAGTGGCCATGACCATCGTGCATTTGGGAGAGGTCCACAACCTAGAGATGACCCACATGTTCCTTCTTTGTTAAGTGATGGGATCGATTCCTACTCTCTTGGTGATGTGTATGATGCTAGTGTATGTCATGTTTCTCCTCCTTGTGTCAATATGAGTGTTATGCATGATATTTCATCTTCCCCACCTCTTGTGAACATAATTGATGATGAAGATGATGATTATGTGTATAATTTTCAATCTCACCATGTTAACGCTGAAAATGAAGTGCAGGATTTTTCATTAGGTAATTGTTTTGAGAATCCTGTGTTTGAGGATATAATTAATTTTGAAATAATGCATAATCCTCTCTTTGACTTCATGGTAGTAGAGGGGGTTAGTGATGATAATGATGCTCTCCTTGATTCCTTACACTTTGACACTTGTCCTTATGAGTCTGTGCTTGACGATACATGGGACTGTGATGGTTTCTTTGAGAAACCTGTATTAGAGAAATTTGTTGAGGATCAATCTCTTTCACCCATTGATTGTCTTAATCTTGTTTCTCTTAGCCCTGTATTTGAGCTCATGATAAGTGAGGAGGACTTTGATAGTTCCATCCAGGAGATCAGTTTGCTTTTAGACTTGTCTCATAAGGAAACTGTTACAGAGAGCACTGAAGATGGAGATATTACCACCTCTCCGAGGAGAAGTGAAAATGGTAAGATGGGTATATTGAGTGGTTTTGGGGTATTAAACCCATTTCTTGGGCAATTTGATTCTAATGATGAGCCTTGTGATGAAATTGTGATTTTCAGTATGCACATATTGCCTCACAAACCATTTATTAGCCTTCTTACCTCTGTTATCTACTATTGGTCATGCATATTAATATTGATTCATTATGACCACTTTGGTGATGACTGGTCTAGCTTGTTTAACAAGCTAATGAGATCCTTGACCAATTTTTTAGGTGTTTCACTTGGTTGCTGAGATGGGTTGGTTTGTGTATATATGTTTCTTTGCTTGTTTTTCTGTGTTTTTGTTTGTCGTTTTGTGTGTAGGTAATATGTGAGCTCCAAGAAATCGACAAGAGATTCGATGGGTACGAGAACAAGAATCAAAGACCAACTTCTTCTTCTGAATTCAGCCGACATTTATTTTTCTCCAAATTTGGTATAATCTCTTCCTTCTTTCTCTTTGATTTTAATTAATGTTTGTATCTTTATCGTTTAATTAGATTTACTACGATGTTATTAGTAGTGGGTAATTTAGTTAGTTTAGTTTCAATCATGATAGAGTAGTCAATTCTAGGGTTAGGGTTAGCACGGTTCGTCTTGGGGTTTTGTCTCGAGTTAATTTAATTGTTGATTAATTGTTCGTAATCTCCATTTGAACGTTATAATTGCATGATTTTCTTGTCCTGGCCAGATTAGTTAATCAATTTAGTTGACCTGAACTTAAGATCGAGAGCCGAGTTTAGGTTAGACTTACGTTCATTGGGGTGGGTTGACCTAGTAAGTAGCGAGAGCCCGCTAGGACCGTCCCATGGTAGATAGAGACTCGAGAGAGCCTATCTTATGCCTATTACTGACCTTAATCAACTATTTTATGGGTCCGACAACTTCCTTGAGACTACCTTGCTGACTTTGACCCTAGTCCCTTTTATTATATTTGTTAACGTGTTCCCTTTTTGTTAGTTTAGTTCTTTAGTTAAGACTTATTCAACCCAAACCGATTTTCTCCGACTAATACTTTAACTAGACCGAGACTTTTCATTTAGCTCACCGTCCCTGTGGATTCGATACCCGACTTACCCTAGCTACCCAGTTAGTAGAGTTAGGTTCTTGTTTGATTGTGGGGATCCGCGACAAATTCCTACATCACTCGTCATCACCTGGTTATGACGGTAGTTGCTCGCATCAAGAGGAGGATCTATCACCGATAGCCTCTCATATAGCCAAATCTGAAAAATGAAACAAAACATGAGTTCCCGAGGCGAAATAGGCGTCCGCCTAAGGGCACTCGGTCGAGTGCCTGAGACACTCGATCGAGTGGTACCTCTGAACACAAACATGAGGCTTTTTACGAGGGCACTCGACCGAGTGCCAGGGTGACTCGATCGAGTGCCCACTGCAGCAGCGAAAGTCCGCGAAAGAATTCAAACAAAAAAATCAAGAAATCGAAAAAAATATGCAAAGTAACATACTTGCAGCAAACGAGTACTTCCAGTGAGACGGACCGACGAATCCCTCTTGCGATTATCTAGACCTTGGATAATTTCACCCGTGATCAGCCAAGCCGGGCTGTACTCCGTCTCCATCAAATCAACCACGGTTAGGAGCCGGGCGTTACCCATACAAGACAGTAAATCCATGTGACCCTCAAAGGCATAAACATGGAGCATGCAGAAGGAAAAAGTCCTGCGGCTGTGAGCCGGTCTGACCCGGACATCGAGCGGATTCATAAATTTCTCAGCGAAGTCGATCAGAAAAATATTATCACCCTCCATCATACAGGATACCTCGTTGTGAGAAAGCCCCAAAATTTCTCGAAGCTTCCTCCTTGGGTCATAAACTGAATAAGGTATGGCAGGTCGGAGTATCGGGTTCCACCCTCCCACAGCAGCAATCTCCTCGGGTAAAGGGCAAACTTCTCCTCGAGGAAAGGCAAAGACATGATATATTTCATCCCAATAAGACAAGCACACATCCAAAAAATAGCGATCAACCTGCATCTGACGAAACGGGTACAGCTGAGTAATACCCGTCTGGTTGAGAGCCACCCTATCAGCATCCCTAAAGCGGCGGGACCATTCCTGTAGCATAATGTCAATCTGTCGATCCCCATGGCTATTCTTCTTGGAAGGATAAAAGAGATTTTCTTTTAAGAAGGGATGAATTGTGGAGAAGATTATGAGAAAAATCAAGGACAAGGGAGGGGTATTTATAGTATTAATTCTATAGCTCTCTTTCCATATCACAATAGTTTCCTAATCCTAAGTGGAATCAAGCCACAAGCCTACTCTCGATACTAGCACGGAAATAATCATCCCGAACTTTCCTAATTTTCTTTAGGAGTCAAAATTTCAAAAATTCCAAATTCCAAAATTTAAAACATTTCGAAACTTTCAAAATCCAAAATTTCAAAAAAATTCAAATTTTCAAAAATCATTTTCCCCAGCGCGAGTCATTTTACTACCTACGTGTTGCATGCAAATTTCTATGTGACTTATACAGGCACGACTCAAGCAGGAACATACAACCCACTATATCTCCCCAGCGGAAAGCCCTAGGTGACGTTTTCCCCGGAATAACACGGGATGAGCCTACATACAGGCACACCCAGGACTTATGAGACAAGTCCAATTCCCCCCGGAGTTATCGTCATCAGCTCAGGTATGACTTCTAGCTTATGGCTGGCGAGCCCTTCACGCGAGTCTAATGGACTATAAACGACCCGACCGGAAGTCCGCCAGGATTCAATCCTCGATTGGCCTAGTGACTACTCCGACTTTTGCCTTGTCCAAGCCTCAGTCAGAGTGGGGGCTCTGTAGACACCCGCATTTTGACTGCCAGGTGTCTATGGTAGTTCCCAAAAAACACCCGATGATGATCGGACGCTAACGTGTTTCTACGCGCTCGGATATGAGCTCAAAACCATTAGTTGTTGGCTTAAGCACTTATGGAGTACAAATCTCACAAAACTGACCTCAAATTCAGGCCCAGTGGACCATTCCGAGTCAAACAAGACTAATTTGGACCAAAATCGACTTTTTTGCGATTGGGTCAACCCCGGTCAAAGTCGTTTCCGAGATATACAAAACAGTCATTCAAACATTCAAAAGTGTAGCCCAAACACAAAACCCCTCAAATGTCAAGTCCACGGTCCAAAGCAATGGACCCGCGCGACCCAGCTGAGCCACTCGATCGAGTGCTCAGCCCACTCGATCGAGTGGGCCCTTAGTCAGGCCCGACTGCAGGTGCACTGGGTCACTCGACCGAGTCCAGGAGCTACTCGGTCGAGTAACTCTAGACGGGGTACATAGGCAATGCCTATATAAACACCCCATGCAACACACAATTTCACAACTTTGATCATTCTAAAAAACCCTAATTCTAATCAAACCCTAATCAAGTTCTAACACTACACTTAAGCCCTAACCCTAGTACTTAGGAGGCAAACCCTAAACCACCACAACTTAGCCTACATACTCGATACTCCCGTGCAAGCCGCAACTACGAGTCCCGTCCGAGCATAAGAAACATGTAGGTTGAGGGTGCAAAATCCCGCTCTTTCCTTTCTCTTTCTCTCTCTCTCTCTCTCTCTCTCTCTCTCTCTCTCTCTCTCTCTCTCGCCTCGTCTTCGTCGTCGTAGTGTCGTTTTTTTTATCGTTTTTATCGCATTCTAATATCGATAATATCGCTAGTATTAAAAGACACTAAAATACTCGTAGATTTGTGTCGAGTGCAAATGATGTCGGGATAAGGAAACCCGAATATACAAGTGTACCGCACACAGCGTTGCCGGTCGCTTATCCTGACACCCTAACACTTGATTATTGAAACGAGTCAACTTCAATAATAATATTTATTACCGTTCGCGTAGCTTTCATTCAATCGCATATTTCGTCAAATACGTACAAAATTATCGAACATCTTTTAATAAGGGTCGAAACTCGTTGATGCGGATCCGACATCAAACAATTCGCAAGAATTAATTATGATGTCGGGATGCGGAGGGAATCACGTCTTTCAATTCAAGTAAAGTGTCGATCCGCTAGATTCGATACCTTTACTTGAATTGAAAGACGTGATTCCCTCCGCATCCCGACATCATAATTAATTCTTGCAAATTGTTTGATGTCGGATCCGCATCAACGAGTTTCGACCCTTATTAAAATATGTTCGATAATTTTGTATTTGACGAAATATGCGATTGAATGAAAGCTACGCGAATCACATCTTTCAATTCAAGTAAAGTGTCGATCCGCTAGATTCGATACCAATTCCATGATTGGATGTCGGATCTAACGATCAAGTCAAATAATTTAACCAATTCGATTTTTCGTTGATGCTAACTAGATGTCATTTAATTCGTTAGAATTACGACACTATGAACGCGGAGGGATATTCATGTCGCTTTGGTTGACTTAAACGACTCATAGCAATTTCTCTAATTTCGCTCTAATATTCGACATCGATTCAATAATCGAACGTCAAATATGACGAGTATCACATCGCTAACCGAGTATAAATTAAGCAATATTTATGCCCGATTCGACAAAGTCATCAATTTAGCAAAATCAAAAGCAATTTTGGAATCATTAACAAAATTGCATGCGAACCCTAGTTCGTACAGGGAGCACTCGATCGAGTGCCCAACCCACTCGGTCGAGTGGCACCCCAAAAAGGAGACAGAAGGTCCTGATGACCTCCATTCGGTCGAGTCTCGCAATGACTCGGTCGAGTGGCGACATACTCGGTCGAGTTGGTCAATAACTCAATCGAGTAAGGTCTCGAAAACGAGACAGAACACTTTTCAGAGGTCCACTCGGTCGAGTCCCTCAATGACTCGGTCGAGTGGCCCCTCTATCGCATCAAACCGCGAGTTCTACAAAGTCATACGAGTCTCGTTATCGTTTTTCATGACTTAAGTCAACACGTGCCTAATCTATCACGTGAAACGTCATTCTTTCAAACCATGCATCCACATATTCACATTATTCCATATTCATGCAAACTGTTGTTTACCGCTACTGACCGTTTGTCACTTTTCTTGTTGATTTATCGTTTATTTTATTGTACTAAAATAAACCCGCATGCTAAAATACAACTTTGAAGTTAAGATTTTAGTTGCATTAAATCGACATAGAAACCCTTTCATTTTCTCACATGCTTAGGGAAAACAATGTTTGCATAAGCATTTCCATCGTTTAACTAACGCGCGTATTCAAAAATCATTCGATATCTTAGTAGAGGCCGCCAATGTACGGGCGGGGTTGGGTTACCTTCGTGGGCTTCCCAACACGTACCCTCACCACTTACTCAGAACCTCGGTTTCCGGATGCCCGAAACCGTTGGCGTACGAGAGTCATTCAATACACGATAACCGGTAGTGACGGTATTGGTATCGCAATGCAAAGGGATGAGCCCAATAAACTCTGACATCGAAAATGGGCCGTATTTTGTACACGGCCCACTACGAGATAGAGTGGGTTCGAACGGGCCCGAACTCCCACAAAGTTCGGTGGCGACTCCACATAGATTTAAATTTCAATTCGATCCATTCTCATATGGAGATTCATTCGCCTCCTCAAACCCGCGCGTGGCCGCGTCGGGGTGGACCCAAGGCCGTCTCAAAGACAAGAGAGGCCTGGAGCGAAAATAAAAATTGAGGCCCTTTTGTTACAAGTAGTCCAATTTTTTATACCAAAATTATAAAAATACACAACAAACTAACAACAACGATCTTTTCTCGAAAATTAAAGAATTATACTCTCTTCGTCTCGGTCATTTGTTGTCATTTTATATTATTTGTGATGAGTTATTTAATCAAAGGATAACGAATGACCGAGACGGAAAGAGTGAAAAAAAAAGTTTAGAGATTTATGAAAGTAACTTAAATTTTTGTTATATGTTACCGAGATTTATGAAAGTGACTTAAGTTTGAGCTTTAATTATCTTTAGTTTATTTTGAATTAACATGTACGAAAATCGAAACATAGGAGCATTACCGTAGACGAAATGAAAGAATACAGAAGAGAAGTAATGTGGACAGAGTTTAATCAAAATAGAGGAATAATAAAAATGAAAAAGGGGAAGAATTAAAATGAAAATAATCAAAATAGGGGAAGAATAAAAATGAAAAGGGGAAAGAATAAAAATGAAAAAAAAAACACCTATTGGGTTTTGAACCCAAGATGAAAGAATACAGAAGATTAGTAATGTATACAGAGTTTAATCAAAATAGGGGAAGAATAAAAATGAAAAAGGGAAAGAACTAAAATGAAAAAAAAAATCAAAATAGGGGAAGAATAAAAATGAAAAAGGGAAAGAATAAAAATGAAAAAAAATGCACCTATTGGGTTTTGAACCCAAGATGAAAGAATACAGAAGAGTAGTAATGTGTACAGAGTTTAATAAAAATAGGGGAAGAATTAAAATGAAAAAAAAAATCAAAATAAGTGAAGAATAAAAATGAAAAAGGGAAAGAATAAAAATGAGAAAAAATGGACCCATTGGGTTTTGAACCCAAGATGTACCCAGTATAGGTCCATGACACTACCACTCCAGCAACAATAATTTAATACTTCATTATGTCAGGTTTTATATTAGACTTATAGAACAAATCATAATTGGATTGAGGCCCCAAAAAATTGGAGGCCCGGTTCCATTGCGCCTATTGCGCTGCCCTTGGGACGGGCCTGGGTGGACCTATGTCATGTCCACATATACATTTAATTTAATTCTTATCGAAAGTCTATTTCAACGATTTAAATTCTAAATTCTTTTTATTTATTTTTATTTAAGCTCGAATTTCTGTTATTCTTTTTTTCGGCTCGAAGCTCATTTATTTTAAAGTTTTGTCAAAACATTTATTACATTTCCTCGAGAAACCAATTTAATTCACTATATCGAAGATTTATTATTTATCGGAAAATTATATTTCATCGTTTAATTATTTATTTCTGTAAACTTTGTTTTCGTCTCGAATATTTTATTTACGCACTTTATTTGACGGTCCGACTACTTATTAATTTTATTGACTCAGTTTTAATTCGATTTCGTGGATCAATCAACTTATCGTTACGGAATTCGTATTCAACCCGTTTTCTTATCATCCTTTGTATTTAGTGGTTACCCACTTAATTCATTTCATCTTTAACCACTTTTACATTCATTCCCCACTTACTGATTCTTTTCTCCTTCCTCTCTGTTTTTTTTAATAATCCTCCACCGCTTCTTTCTTTCCCATATTTGTGTTAATTTGTACACCTCCCCTCACCTCTTGGTTCATTTCCTTTTTCTTTCCTTGTTTCCTCCGTTTAACTAAACTGCATAATCGTCTTTTTATACCGCTCACCCATCTTCATCATCATCGGTCCCTCTTCTTCTTGTTGGAAAATAGGGGCTAAGTCCTTATCTCTAATTGTCCCACATAGGAAGAGTAGTTGTGTCTTATGGTGTTTATATACACTACTCTAACTATGGGTATCACTAGTGGTGAAAGGGGGTCATTTTATATGGACCTGCGAGGTGCTTAATTCAGCTCGCACACGCGCGCCCGTGCCCGGATCCGGATTTGGGATTTGGGAAATCGCCTGCGGCGGGCCATGCCTTTCTTTTTGGGCCTGACTCGGTTTGGTTGGTTTAGGGTTTATGTGCCCTGTTGAGCTGCTGCTGCTCAGTCAAATGTGACTGTTAGTGGGGAGTTATTTACTCCACTTTCACAGCCTGCTGCTGCTATCAAGGAGTTGGTTTCTCAACCTCCTCTTTTGCTTCTTTAAATAGCAGTAGCCTCAGCACTACAGAACATACGACGCATACACTAATCCTCTTCTCAATCCATCTTCTTCCTTCCATCTTTCACAATAATGATTTCTGGGTATCGTATTTCTGTCATTCCATAGCTCCGAACCTCAAGTGGGCGAGTCTCGGTGCTGCAGTGTCAAACCTTGGTGAACTACCAGTGCTTGCTGATCACCACCTCGGTTGAGCCGGAAAATAGTTTTCAAGGCAGAGGCCTCCTTACCTCGTCGCTGCAAAATTCGCTACTCTCGGTTACCTCTTCTCCTCTCCCTCTCTCTGTTCAATTCTGTCCAATAGTCACAACAATTTGAAAACTATTTTTGTTGCTGTAACAATGTCTGTTGTGTCGAAATTGGTTCATGATTTGTCTAAAATTGAACAATTGGATGGTAACAATGACAAACGATGGTCTCAAAAACTACTGATGTTTTTTGAACAACTCGATATTGATTATGTGTTGTCTGAGGATTGTCCCGTTCCTGTTGTCGCGTCCATTACTGTCGAGGCTACTCCTCCTGTCGCGTCTGTTATCAAGTCTAACGATGATGCTATCAAAAAGTACGAAAAAGATAATAAGACTGCTCGTTGTCATATTCTGAACAACATGACCAACACTCTGTTTGATTTATTTGCTCCTAATAAGTCGGCTAAATTTATTTGGGAGTCGTTAGAGTCAAAATATGGGTCTGATGATGCTGGGAAAAAGAAATATGTTGTCGGAAAATGGCTGGAATTTGTTATGGAGGATGGTAAACCAATAATGGAGCAAGTGCATATTTATAAAAACTTGTGTGCTGATGTCATAAATGAAGGGATTAAATTGTGTGATGTTTTTCTTGCTAATGTACTACTCGAAAAATTCCCTTCTTCCTGGTCTGACTATAGAAATCACCTTAAACATAAGAAAAAAGACTTGTCCCTCCAAGACCTTGTAGGTCATATGAGGACCGAAGAGGCTAATCGTCTTAAAGATAAACCAGTTGCTCTACCTGTTAATGCTGCTAAAGTTAATATGGTTGTAGTTGAGTCTAGTGGTCCGTCTAATGCTGATAAGTCCAAGGGAAAAAATAAGGGGAAAAATAAGAATGGTCAGGGTCAGGGTCAAAGTCAGGGTAAGAAAAATGGTCCAGGAAAACACACCAAACCCGTTCCCAAAATTCAAAAACCTCAGGGTACTCTTGTCTTCTTCGTGTGTGGGAAAAGCGGTCACAAAGCTTACCAGTGTACTCACAAGAAAACTGCTGAAGCAAATGTTGCTGTTACTGATGATGAAGTCATTGCTGCTGTGGTTGTTGAGGCTAATTTGGTGGGAAATGCTGCTGAATGGGTGCTGGATAATGGCGCTTCAAGACACCTCTGTGCTGAAAAGGGGATGTTCGCCGAGTTCGAGGAAGTGGCCAATGGGGAATGTGTTTACATGGGTAATTCTTCATCTGCAGTGATCTCCGGAAAAGGCAAGATCTTTCTCAAACTCTCCTCAGGAAAAACTCTCGCCCTGACAAATGTGTTGTATGTTCCTTCTTTACGTCGAAACCTTGTGTCTGGCGCTTTACTTAACAAAGCTGGGTTGAAGCTTGTTTTTGAAGCTGACAAGGTAGTAATGTCGCGTAATGGGGACTTTGTCGGGAAGGGATATTTGTCTGGGGGTTTATTTATTTTGAACACTGATTTTGATTTTAATAATATTGCTTTCACTTCTGCTTATATCGTTGAATCTCTTGATATCTGGCATGGTAGATTAGGTCATGTGAATGTAGATTATATTAAAAAGCTTAGAAAGATGAGTCTAATTCCGAACTTAACTAATAAAGAATTCTCGAAGTGTGCTAGCTGTGTTGAGGCTAAATTCACTAAAAAAACCTAGTAAACCAGTTTTTGCTAGGAGTACGAGTCTTCTTGAATTAATTCACACCGACCTAGCTGATTTCAAGAATACTGCAAGTAGAGGCGGTAAGCATTATTATGTCACCTTTATAGACGACTGTTCAAGATACACTAGAGTATATTTGCTTAGGACTAAAGAGGAAGCAGAACAATCGTTTATAAACTTTAAAACCGAAGTCAAAAATCAGCTCGACAGGAAAATAAAAAGGGTAAGGTCTGACAGAGGGGGCGAGTATAGGTCCGATTACTTAGTTGATTTCTGTGAGAAAAACGGATTAATCCATGAGTATAGTCCACCTTACTTACTTCAGTCTAATGGTGTAGCTGAACGTAAAAACAAAACTTTAAAGGAAATGATGAATGCTATGCTCTTAAGTTCTGGCCTTTCTGACGACATGTGGGGGGAAGCGATTTTATCGGCTTGTCATATTCTTAACCGTGTTCCCCATAATAAAATAGATAATACCCCCTACGAGATTTAGAAGGGCTACCCTCCTAACCTGAGCTTCCTTAGGGTGTGAGGTTGTTTAGCTAAGGTGGGTTTACCTGAGTTTAGGAGACCCACAGTTGGACCAAAAACCTACGATTGTGTGTTTATCGGATATGCACAGAATAGCTCTGCTTATAGATTCATGTCTTTAAATGATCGTTCTATATCTGAAGCTAGAGATGCTGAATTTTTTTAGCATGTTTTTCCATTAAAGAAGAATGTTGAATCACCTTCTGTTTTACCTGTTACATCTGTTGATATGTCTACACATGCTAGCACTTCTACTGATCATAATGTTGAACCTAGAAGGAGTAAAAGAACTAGATGTGCAAAGAACTTTGGTGATGATTTTGTCTCAACATTCCTATCTGAACATGGTTACTCTATCTGTGCTAGTGAAGAGTTTGTATTTGCTTTTTTAATAGAAGAGGATCCAAAAACATATGATGAAGCAATGAAATCCATTGATGCTAATTTTTGGAAAGATGCTATTAAAAATGAACTTGATTCTATTTCTCATAATCAGACTTGGGAGTTAACTGATTTACCCAAAGGTTGCAAACCCATTAGTAGTAAATGGGTGTTTAGAAAGAAAATGAGACCTGACGGTTCAATAGAAAGGTTCAAAGCTAGACTTCTGGTTAGAGGCTTTACACAAAAGAAAGACATTGACTATTTTGATACTTATTCACCTGTGACCAAAATCTCAACCATAAGAATTCTGATTGCGTTAGCTGCTATTCATAACCTAGTTATACATCAGATGGATGTTAAAACTGCTTTTTTGAATGGTGATATAAGAGAAGAAATCTATATGACGCAACCTGAAGGATTTGTGGTCAAGGGTCAAGAGAATAAAGTGTGTAAACTAAACAAATCACTTTGTGGTCTAAAACAAGCACCAAAACAGTGGTATGAGAAATTTAACAGCACTTTGATAACAAATGGCTATATGGTTAACAACTCTGATTCATGTGTGTATTCGAAGATGTTTGGATCTGACTATGTGATCATATGCCTGTATGTTGATGATATGCTAATTTTTGGTAATAATGTGAATGTTGTAATTAAAACCAAAGATTTTTTGTCATTACAATTTGAGATGAAGGACCTAGGAGAAGCTGATGTAATCCTAGGAGTTAAGGTTACCCGAAACTCTAAAGGAATCTCTTTGAGTCAATCTCATTATGTTGAAAAAGTGTTAAAGAAATTTGACTGTTTTGATGTCGAGCCTGCTAGACCACCCTATGATGCTAGTATATCTTTGTGTAAAAACTTGGGTAAGAGTGTTTCCCAAGAATAATATGCTAAAATTCTAGGTAGTGTGATGTTTCTTATGAACTGTACACGACCAGACATTGGTTATGCCGTTAGTAGACTGAGTCGTTACACTCATAACCCTTGTTCTGAACGTTGGACTGCACTTCATCGTTTACTAAGATACCTAAAAGGAACAGTTGATCTGTGTCTGCATTACAATAAATTTCCAGCTGTATTGGAAGGATATAGTGATGCGAATTGGGTTACAGGAAACGACTAAATATGTTCTACTAGTGGTTATGTTTTTACTATGGGAGGAGGTGTTGTATCGTGGAAGTCCTCTAAATAGACTTGTATGGCACGCTCTACCATGGAGTCAGAGTTCATAGCTCCTGAGTTAGCAGGACAAGAGGCTGATTGGTTGAGAAACCTACTAGCCGATGTGCCTATGTGGGGAAGTCGGCAGACACCGGTCTCCCTACACTGTGACTGCCAAGCAGCCATTGGAGTTGCTAAAAACAGTGTCTATAATGCAAAAACGAGGCATATGCGAATTAGACACGTTGCAGTAAGACAACTCCTTGAAAATGGAGTAATAGCTGTGGACTATGTGAAGTCTGAATGCAATCTTGCTGATCCCCTCACTAAGGGGTTGCCTAGGAGACAAGTTGTTGGCTTGTCGAGGGGAATAGGGCTTAGGTCCTTAAGTCAAGTTAAAGAGTGATACTTGACTAGGTCCAAAGTCTCCATTTCTATGGCATTGTATGGGTTCATAGCCTTAATGGTGGTGCTTTTGAGACGCACTTGATGAACTATACATTAGGTTGGACTTATGTCCTTAATGGCTCACTTGAGAAGTGCTATTGAGAAGCACTTGAGTCACCTACATAGGTGTAACAATCATAAGACTATGAGAAGTCCTATGATTACACTTATAAGTACCAAGGTAAACGCACGGCTTTTAAGAGCGCGTTACACATTGAAATCGCGGAACGACCTTCATTTCGAAGGTATGATATGTGTTGTGGGGGGTATCAACCGAAGCTCAGTTAGGAATTCAAATCGAAAGATATTCACTCACTGAAAGTAAGTTGTTTCCTCACTTCACTAAAGTGTCAATTCAAATCGAAAGATATTGATACCTAAGTATCCACCCTTCCTTTACCCAGGAATCTCTCTCTCTGTTTCTGTAGCCCCTAGTGGGGGATTGTTGGAAAATAGAGGCTAAGTTCTTATCTCTAATTGTCCCACATAAGAAGAGTAGTAGTGTCTTATGGTGTTTATATACACTACTCTAACTATGGGTATCACTAGTGGTGAAAGGGGGTCATTTTATATGGACTTGCGAGGTGCTTAATTCACCTCGCAAACGCGCGCGCGTGCCCGTGCCCGGCCCGGATCTGGATTCAGGATTTGGGATTTGGGAAATCGCCTGCGGCGGGCCATGCCTTTCTTTTTGGGTCTGACTCGGTTTGGTTGGTTTAGGGTTTATGTGTCAATGTGTGGAGGGCGTGTTCTGTTGAGCTGCTGCTGCTCAGTCAAATGTGACTGTTAGTGGGGAGTTAATTACTCCTCTTTCACAGCCTGCTGCTGCTATCAAGGAGTTGGTTTCTCAACCTCCTATTTTGCTTCTTTAAATAGCCGTAGCCTCAGCACTAGAGAACATACGTCACATACACTAATCCTCTTCTCAATCCATCTTCTTCCTTCCATCTTTCACAATAATGATTTCTGGGTATTGTATTTCTGTCGTTCCATAGCTCCGAACGTCAAGTGGGTGAGTCTCGGTGCTGCAATGTCAAACCTTGGGGAACTACCGGTGCTTGCTGATCGCCACCTCGGTCAAGCCGGAAAATAGTTTTCAAGGCAGAGGCCTCCTTACCTCGTCGCTGCAAAATTCGCTACTCTCGGTTACCTCTTCTCCTCTCCCTCCCTTTGTTCAATTCTGTCCAATAGTCACAACACTTCTGCTGTTGCATTTTCTCCTTCTTCTCTTCTTCTTCTCCCTCTGTTTTCCCTGTCCTTTTGTTCCTGCTGTGGCGTTTTGTGCTGATGTTACTGCGTTTTGGCTGATCATTCCTCGTTCCTTTTCCGTGTTCGTTTTCTGCAGCCGCTTCGTTCAATACTGCTGCTGCTGTGTACTAATACATTTTGCTGCTGTTACGCTACTGCGTTTTGTTGATTGTGCGCGCTGCTGCCCATGTTGTGCTTCGCTGCTACTTACCTGCTGTGTCGAACCTATTCTTCCCTCCGTTCTGTCTCTATTTTCAGCATGAGGTAGCCTCTCTTTTCTGTTTTCTTCTTCTTTCTCTTTCTCCTCTACATCAATGTCGTTTTTATGTGTTGCTGTTGTTGCTCTTGTCATTCTACTTGCTTTTCTTCTTCTCCTTCTTCATCTTATTACTACCTTGCTGCCGCTGTTGTCTCTCTTCTAGTGTTATTGTCGATTTCGCTGTTTTCCGTTGTCTTCTCGATTCCTGCCTTGTTTCTGCTTGCTTTTCCATTTCCTTATTCTCTTCTCATTCCGGTGCATAAGTTCTTAATTGGCTGTATTTGCTGCTGTTTTCCTTGTTCGTATCGGGCTTCGAGCCATGTCCTTTGTTCCTCTATTTATTCATTTGAATTTCAATTGCTCATCTTGTGTCGTGGATGGTGCGAGTAGATTACTTGTTGTTCTTGCTCGGTCTGTTGCCTTCCGGTCTATCCTTGTCTTAGATTCTTCTTCTATCTTCCTTGTTTCCGTTTTGATATTGGTTTGGTTGTCGTGTGGGCTGTTGTTTTGATTCCACTGCTGCCTTTTTGTCCTTCGTTCTTCTTGTCGTTTTGTCGCACACTCACACCTGCTACTGTTGTCTGTCGTCTTCATTCTTTTCCTTTCTCCTCACTTTTTCTATTTCGTTGATGTGTATGCCTGGTGATGTTAACCTTCGCTGCTGCTGTGCGTCATATTCGTGGCTCAATTCTTTTTTCGTCTCATTCTTTTATTTTGTCTTCTCCATTATTGTGGTGAATCATGTTACTAAAGACTAGCGGTTCTACAACTCGGAGCTTAAAGAGGACATTTCTACTCATTTGAAGCTTGGGTTGATCAAGAAGGACAGGTACGAGTTCGTTTCGAATGTCGACTTAAGGTAACTTTAGGACGTTACTCGATTTTATATCGTATGTTTGAGTAGTAGTATGTAGTAAATGTTTTAACTTCGGTTTTCTAATTTTAGCTATTTATTTTTTGCTAATAAATTATTCTTTTAAATCGTGTGCTTTATAAATATTTTACAAGTATTCGATGTCGTTTTATAAATCGTTAGTAATTTTATTATTTGTAATCGTTATAATATTTTGCTGGTTATCGTGACACTAGTAACTAAATAATATCGATTTCATATTTTCGTCATATTTCGTTAATTTATAATTTTAAGTCAAAATCGTATTTTTATATTATAATCGAGGTTTGTATACTTGTTTAATAAATTAATTTTCGTTTTACGATTTATACTAATAAATGAGAAAAATAGTCGCTTTTGTTTTAAATATATTTTTAGTTTAGACTATTTTCACTAATAATTTCTTATTTGTGTACAATTGACTATTTTTAGCAAATCTTTATTATTTACTAATAAAATGTTAATTTTGTTAGAAATGCTATTTTTATTCATTTCACTTATTTTAATCGCTTACGTATTTTCTATAACAATATTTCTATTTTAAGTAAGTTTCTAAAATTTGGTGAACTGGACACATTTGGTGTTCAGGAGTATATGTGCATTGTGCCCTTAAGCTAGATATCGCATCGTGTTAGTCGCCGTCAACTGAACTGGATACATTTGGTATCCAGGAGGGGTGTATATTACTTAAGCTAGGACCTCGCAATCTCGCATTGATAAGTCGCCGTCCTATTATGGTTGAGTTGCCTAGTTAGAGACCTTGGATCTTCGCTGTGTGTGAAGTTGGTGTCTGAGTTCTCGAAACTAGTTTTTAGTATATCCCTAGTGAAAGTCTAGCCTTGTGCACATTGACTGAATTTTCATAACGCCATTTTGAATTTTTTTATTATTATCGAATCGTTTTGATTTAGAGGTTGTCAAATATTTTAAGTTTTCTCTGAAAGCTTATTTTTATTATATCATTTTAATGTTTTCCATTTTAATTATTTTGATATAGTAATACTATTATTTTTCCATACGATATAATATGGCTGGGAGAACGTTCGAGTTACTCCCCACTGACATGGCTGTTATGTTTATAACATGACAGGTAATTGCTACTGGGTTTTGGGTGTGAGCTAGCGAGTAGCGTGAATCCTACTCTTTCTTTATTCATGTAATTTATGGATTTGGATAACCCGTTTGGAGAATTTCCTTTTTAGCCCTTTTGTAAAAAGAGGCATTTATATTGACTTACCATTTCTTTTAATAATATATATTTGTCAGTGTGTTTTAATCCCAACTCTACAGTGTTTCCGCCACTGTATTGCGTTAGAATTTCTAGGGGATTACAGTGACACTGCATTAGTTTGGGATAATGGAGAGGGAGTTGTGTGGTTTGTGTGAATTGCAACGGGAGACTAAAGAACACTTGTTTTTTGGTTGTGCCTACAGTGCCTGAGTTTTACCGGAGGTTCATGGATGGTTTCACCTGACGTTGCACCAGAGGCTTAATGGTGATGTAAGAGTGCGTGAGTCGAAGCTTCAATGCAACATTGGGAGTTGTGGCTAATGAATGCTAATGCGTGTTTTTATCATGTTTGGAGGTAACGTAATTTGAGTAGGTTAGAGGGTGCCCTGAAACGACGCCAAGTGATTAGTGCAGGGATAAAAAGTTAGAAATTTTGAGTAGAATACCACCTTTGATTCATCATGCGGTTTAGACTAAAGATGTTAGATGATTATAGACATTGTTGTAGCTGACTAGTGATTTCTTTGTAGATTTGTAAAGTTTTGATATACTCTCTCCATCTCAATAAAAGCTTCCACTTTTCTTTTTTCGTAAATTTCTTTGATAACTTTCACTTTTTTTTTGATATCACTTTTCTCTATTACATAAGTGGCTCACCTACTTTACTCTTTCTACTTTTGAATATTTTATTATTTTCCTTAAAAAATGTACTCTTTTAGGTGGAAGTTTTAATTGAAATGGAGTAATATATACTCCCTCCGAGTTCCTATTTTTGTCTCACTTTTCTTTTTGAGCTGAGTTTGATATTTCTCTCACTTCCCTTTTTAGGCCATCAATGTGTGGTTCACAATTATTCTCCCATTTATCTCTCTTCCTACTCGGTGGGAGTACTTAAATTACCCAAAAAAAATCTTAAGCACTAAATCGCTTCCATTTGTATCAACTTAAGCTTGATAAATGACATGGTCGTCAATTTTATTGGGTCAACATCGAGTCGGGTTCAAATCGGATCGGGTCAATCGGGTTTGAGACACTGATTATTGAGTTATATTGGGTGGCGGGTCATAATCAGGTCGGGTTTGGGTTGCCATTTTTTTTGATGAAAATATAAATTGTACGGAGTATTACGGAGTAAGTCATGAAGCATTGCACCTTACAAGAGCCATATAGGCGAACAAAATTAAAGAACCAATCAGCGTACTACGGAATACTAATTATGAGACGATAGGTTGTTATGATAGTTAGGAGTGTATATAGTTAGTTATAGAGGTTGTTATAACTAATAACGTGGAGGTTTCTAGACCACTAGTTGGTTAGCTATCTATTTGTATATATACAGCATATGGTTGTAACAGATTAATAATACAATAAAAACCAATTCATATTTACTCTTCTCTCTTCATACCAAGCTACTCTAAGGTGCATCAATGGAGGTCAATTGAAGTTTTCATGGTATCAGAGCGGGATTAAGGTTCTGCATTTACACTGGAGATGTCTTAAACTCACTCATTACAGTGTGGTATAATCTTCTCCTTATCTTCCGCATTTTTTCTGCCTCCATTGTTGTTCGAAATTCGAGCTTGTTTTTCTTCTTTGAGGAATTCTTTTCTCTTCTGCAATTGATTTCACATATCCATTGATTTCGTCTTTTGATACTGCTTGATTTACATCTCATATATCAATTGAATTGATTGAGCTTGTTTCTTCGTATCTCTCAAATCATCATATCTCATTACAATACTTCAATTTTCTGAGTAATTTCATCAAATTCATCATGGCATATTATGATAATAATCAATCTGCTATTGGCAACAATTACTCGTGCTTTGATGATCCTCTCTATTTGTCGTCCTCGGACCAGCCTACACTTCAACTAGTTTCTGTTCAATTCAATGGAACTGGTTTTATATCTTGGAAGCGTGATGTTTACATTGCACTCATTGCTAAAAATAAAGACGGGTTTGTAGACGGTACCTGTAAACTACCTGCTAAAGAAGATAAAAAACATCACCAATGGATTAGTTGTGATTACATGGTTGTTAAGTGTATCTTGAACTCATTAACTCGAGAAATTCGTGAAACTGTTGAGTATGCACGCAGTGCAAAGGATCTGTGGCGTGAACTGCTAGAAAGATGTGGACAGGTTAATACAGTAGAAATCTATCAGTTAAGAAAAGAACTAAATGACACTACTCAGTCTAACATGGCGTTGGTAGAATATTATAGCAGACTTAAACGGACTTGGGAGACCATAGACAGTCTAGATCCCATTCCTATCTGCACATGTGGAGCCATGGATTCCTGTTCATGCAAATTGCTTAAGAGAACTCTAGATAGAGAATCAGGAACGAAGCTGATACAGTTTCTGATGGGGCTTAACTCTAGTTTTGAGTCAGTTAAGACCAATGTACTCACCATGGAACCTATCCCTCCTTTGAATAAGGCGTTTGCCTTGCTGCAAAAAGTAGAAAGACAGAAACATGTGAGCGAGGCGGTGGATATTCTAGTAGAAACGAGTGCATATGCTGCAATGACTGGGGGGACATGGGGGTAAAAGGCCCAAGATAGAATCTGACTCTAGTGAAAAATCATGTACTCACTGTCATAAGAAAGGGTACGAGGTTGGAAACTGTCACAAACTCAAAACCTGTTCTGGATGTGGAAAGAAGGGGCATGTATTTGAATACTGCTATTTCAATCCCAATAGTAAGAGCAGATTCAATAAGAACAAAGTAAATGGAAAATTTCAAGGTAAACCACGTGATGTATACTACCTGAATGGGGGTAATGTGTACAGAAGAGGTGCGAGGAAACAGATGCTACGCCTCTTGATTTTGATGCAACTCAGGTTACTGGTCCTTCTGGTAATCAGCAGCAGCAATTTGATCAGGGATTGATGAACGAGATAGCAAACTCTATCTACCACAGAATTCTCAAATCATTCAATGAGAATCAAGGGTCTTCCATGAGTTCTGCAGGTACTGTATCCTGCTTACACTTGAATAATCATCAAGTTCATCCTTCCATGTTTGAATGGATTGTGGATACTGGGGCTTCAGATCATATGACCTCATATGCGAGTCTATTATATGATATTACTACACTTCTGGGACCTATCAAAGTGGGCCTGCCTGATGGTTCGATTAAAACAGCATTCAGATCTGGAAAAATGAGAATAAATGAGCATATAATATTGCAGAATGTGTTCATCATTGATGATTTTAAACCGAACCTGTTATCTGTTAGTCGATTAATGCAACATTCTGTTCTCCAAGTATATTTTACTAAAGATTTGTGTCTCTTCCAGGACCTTTCAAGTAAGGTCGTAAGGGCCACTGCAAAAAGAATTGGAGGGCTTTACCTTCTGTCTGTGGATTTCACTACCAGTTACAGCTTTAAGAATTGCAATACTAGTACAGTGATGTCTGCTGTCAATAAATGTGATGTCAAACTGATTCATGCTAGATTGGGTCATACATCCTTTGACAAACTTAAACATGTAATTGGTGATACTGTAGTTGTTGACAATTTTTTTGTGAAACTTGCATACTGTCAAAGCATCATAAACTCCCCTTTAAGAGGAGTTCTTCTCATGCTTCTCAATGTTTCGATCTTATCCATATGGATCTTTGGGGCCCGTATAAGGTTCAATCTCTCAATGGAGCAAAGTTCTTTCTTACAATTGTGGATGATTGTTCGCGAAGTACTTGGACATATTTGATTCGACATAAGGATCAAGTACCCTATCTCATTAATGGCTTTATTAACATGGTTAAAATTCAGTTTACAAGCAAAATCAAAGTTATCAGGACTGACCATGGTACCGAGTTTGATCAAGATACCTGTCATACTCTATTTCACGATGAGGGTATTATATACGAGAGAAGTGTTGTTGGCCGAGCACAGCAGAATGGCAGAGTGGAACGTAAGGATAGGCACCTTGTAGAAACTGCAAGGGCTTTGATGCTTCATGCTCATTTACCTCTTAAGTTCTGGGGTGAATCTATTCTATCAGCCACATACTTAATCAACAAAATGCCCTCCCCTATTATTCATTGGAAATCCCCCCATGAAATCTTATTTGGTAATCTTCCCAACCTGGATGAACTCAGGGTTTTTGGATCACTTTGCTATGCCTCTATGCCTATAACACATAGAGATAAGTTTGCTCCAAAAGCTAGGAAGTGCATCTTTATTGGATATCCTAATGGAGAAAAGGGTTACAAGCTATATGATTTAAGTACACATAAGGTTTTTGTTAACCGAGATGTGATATTTCGAGAATCTGAATTTCCCTTCCAAAAGAATGATACGGATATACATAGCCACAATGGGTCTTCAACACATGATTTGGTTGATTTTAATTCATCTTCTCATCCACTTATTCTTGCGAATGACAGTGCGAATATGCACTCCTCATCATCTGCAGAAGAACATTCAAACAGTAATCATTATTTTTCATCTCAACAATCTCAGAATAATGCTTCTATTCCTACAACAGTTGATAACAGCATTCATGAAGTTCCTAATACTAGTGATAGGGTTTCCGATTCTGGTTCTTCCATCCATAATAACACGGAGGTTTCTGTATCAAATTCTCCGGTTATGTTCTCCACATATCAGGAAGTCTACTAGAATTAAACAAGTATCTACAAAGTTGAAAGATTTCCAACATTCTATGTAGATTCCTGTCAACCCTCAGGACAATTTTCATTCAGATTCTGTTTCTTTTCATACTCAAGTTCGGGATGACTTATTGGATTTTGATAATGAATATGTTGCATCCCTAGCAACAGTTTTGCAGGTCCCAGAACCTGGTACTTATCATCAAGCCAAGACAGATCCAAATTGGGTTTCAGCCATGGATAAAGAGATTGCAGCATTAGAAGTAAACCACACTTGGGAGCTTGTTCCATTACCAGATGGTCATAAGGCCATTGGGTCAAAGTGGGTATACAAAATCAAACACAATCCAGACGGATCCATTGAGCGTTACAAGGCAAGATTGGTTGCTAGGGGCTACAATCAGATCAAAAATAAAGACTATAAACACAGTTTTTCCCCTGTTGCGAAGTTCACAACTGTTCGAAGCTTGATTGCAGTTGCTTCTTCTAGAAAATGGCCCTTACACCAGCTTGATGTAAATAACGCCTTCTTTCATTGGTTTCTGGATGAAGAGGTTTATATGCAACCTCCAGATGGGTATTCAAAGGCATCTTCAGGGCTATTATGCAGGTTAAAAAATTCCATCTATGGGCTCAAGCAAGTCTCTCGACAATGGAATATTAAGTTGACTAAATGTCTCAAAAATCTGGGTTTTCTTCAATCCAGGGAGGATTATTCTTTGTTCATTCACAACAGACCACAAGGAGTTGTAGTGGCGTTAGTGTACGTGGATGACATTCTGTTAACTGGAGATGACGATGAAGGAATCAGATACACACAGAAGAGCTTGGATTCGAAATTCACTATTAAGGATTTGGGTCTTATGCGTTATTTTTTGGGAATTGAAATAGCGAGAAATGATGCTGGCGTTATGTTAAATCAGAGAAAATATATCATGGACATTTTGACAGACATGAACATGCTCAATTGCGTGCCAGCTGAGTTTCCACTACAACAAGGGCTCAAACTGTCAACTGACAATGGTGTGCCTTTGCTTGATCCAGAACCCTATAGAAGATTGATTGACAGATTACTGTATCTTAACTTGACGAGGCCTGATATATCCTTTTCAGTTCAGCATTTAAGTCAATTTGTTCATGAGCCAAGGGAACCGCATATGCAGGCTACTACTCATGTTGTGAGATACTTGAAGGGATCGATCAACACAGGGCTCTTTTATCCTGCTGATAGCGACTTGATCATTACTGCATATAGTGATTCTGATCATGCTACATGTACCTTCAGTTGCAGATCAGTTAGCGGATATACAATTTTCTTGGGGTCTTCACTCATATCTTGGAAAACCAAGAAACAAAAGACAGTCAGCAGGAGTTCGACAGAGTCAGAATACAGATGCATGTCATACACATCAGCAGAGCTTGTTTGGTTGGTGGCTTTGTTGAAAGATTTGCAGGTGTCCCCACAGATACCAGTTCCGCTTCTATGTGATAACAAGGCAGCGCTTCACATCACACAAAACCCTGTGTTTCACGAACGCACAAAGCATTTAAATGTGGATTGTCATTTCGTAAGGGACAAGTACTTGGAAGGGTTCCTTGCACCTTCTTATGTCAGGACAGGGATACAGCTAGCGGACATAATGACCAAGCCTTTAGGGGCTCTACATCACCGGTTCTTAGCTGACAAGCTTGGATTGCATATGGTTCCATCGCATCCAGCTTGAGAGGGGGCTATGAGACGAGAGGTTGTTATGGTAGTTAGGAGTGTATATAGTTAGTTATAGAGGTTGTTATAACTAATAACGTGGAGTTTTCTAGACCACTAGTTGGTTAGCTATCTATTTGTATATATACAGCATATGGTTGTAACAGATTAATAATACAATAAAAACCAATTCATATTTACTCTTCTCTCTTCATACCAAGCTACTCTAAGGTTCATCAATGGAGGTCAATTGAGATTTTCACTAATCAATAAAGTTTTCTCTGATATAATTATATTGTACTTAGAGAATAAGAGTAGAAGAGAAGCGGTAAATAGGAAATTAGACTATGATAATATCTAAGAAGGTATAGATTTGAAAGGCACCTAAAGCACTCGAGAAAACTGAACAAGATCTAGACGATCTAGTCCGGCCCTTTGATTGTATCCTTTATGAACCAATAACTCAAAAGTCTCGACTCCCTAGTCCCTACCCATCGAGAGACATAGGGTAAAAGGGTTGGATAAACAACCATTTCTAAATGACTCGGACGAAGACGTGTGTTTAAAAAATGAGCCATTTTGTGGTTGAAAAATACGGAGTAGTTTTAGTATAGAGAACAAAAAGCTACTTGGTCACTGACTTTAACTACGAGTAACTTGTATTGAGCAATCCTTCCTTCACGATTGAACAGCATTCAAGAGGGGTAGGTTAGCTCTATTGACTAAGTAAGTTCACATGTATCGAGTATGTATAGTTAACGACAATGGGTTCTCCAACTACTACATTTACTCATACACCAAAGCATGAGAGCCACAAAAGTAGCACTCACACTCACAAAGTCACATTCTCTATTCTTCACTTAACGACTGCACGGTGATGCTTCAGTTATCGTCACCACTCTCCTCCCCCCATAATTACGCCACATCCCACGAACAGAAGCCAGGATCGAGTCCTGATTAGGCCTCACTACCATCAGATCCGAGGTTAAATCCTTAATCCTTAAATTTGCTGGCTTTTCACTGACACAGCTCTTCAACAGCTTCGGGCTTTTCTTCAGTTTCTTTTTGCCTGCAGTTGCCACTGTAATTGGACCAGATTTTAAGCTACCACCTTTTGACGAGCTAAGATAATCCTTACTCACAGACTCTCCTGCAAGGATCAGGGGAGCTTCAGTGACAGCTGAAGTCCTGCCCTTAACTTCACCGTTAGAATCTGAATCAGAAATCTGAAGCATTTTAGTATTTGCACAAGTATTGGCCACCCCATTTGATGAGGATGGCTCTTTCAAGGGGTGGGCAGTCACCTTCAGCTTCTTCATATGACTTACTAGCCCATCTGCTGACATATCCCTCTTACTGGTCTCTGAATCTTCACATTTTTCCTTTCCTTTCTTTCTACTCTTACTGCCACTCTCGCTCGGTAAACCAGTTTCCTTAAAGCAGCCCAACTCGGACCTGATTGTTTCCATGAGCTCTTTTTGTTTCTGTTGGTCAGGACAAAGTCTAGCCAAGTCCAAAATGAGATGTTCCAGACCAAACAGGTGGACATAGGAAATATACTCTCCAGCCTCAATCTTACCCTCGCGATAATCTTTTGAGATTTTTTTGAAGGCAGCAAATTTGTCCACGCTGAATTCCAGGGCAGCACGTATACTGTCGACCAATGACTTATTAGCAGCCTGAACATCATCTTTGTTCGATGAATGCCCACTACATACCGAAAGGGGCTGAGATCCTCCATCAACAAAATCATAAGCACATGATGACGAGTCGACCTGATTAATGCCGTAGCTGGATAAACTGTCGGAACTAGCAAAACATGCCCCGCTGGATGGCGAGTTTAATGGGCTCATAGAGCTAGATGATGGATAGTCACCAACTGTTAGGGGCCCACATTGAGGTGAAACTGTTGGACCAGAATGTGGTCCATTTCTGGCATTTGATGACAATAAAGAATGGGAAGAAGCACTGGATAATAATGGCTGGTTTTGAAGCAAGCCCAGAGCAGTTTGACCAGCCTGTGGGTTCTTTTTGGATTTACGCCGTCTTCTTTTTGATAGACTAGGAAGAGGAGGAAAACTAGGACCGTTCAGGAGGACACTTCTGAAGTCCAAAGCAGTACCCTGATGTCCCAAAGATGGCGTGGAGTGTGCATTAAAACTCATATGAGAAGTACCAGTGTGGCCATGAATGACATTCGAGGGGGTTCCTTCAGCATAAGAGGAAGTCGCAGAAGAGATTTGACTACTTGATACATGTGGACCACAAGTACGCGCTCTTATGCTGTATCCTTCTTCCTCCCTATCCTGAAAATAAAAACATGTAGGACTGTGATATTAATAATGGGATATAAATATATTTAAAAAGTGCCGTTTATAAATTATCACGAGGAATAGCATTAAATAGCCTGACTGGCCTTTATTTAGCACATGCAGTTTCTTTGAAAAGCCATACCTTGACAAGCAATGAACAGCTACCATAACACACTGATGGTAGGTTGTAGAGAATTTTTAACTCTAGGGTCAAACTAATTATTTTAAATAGATTGATATTAGATGGAAAAATATCTACAAAAGCTTGTTAAACTAATATCACCGCGATAACCACAAGACGGAGAGAAACGACAGAGTCGAGGACGATTACACAACATCATTCCCGCGACCGACACTGTGATTTTGCGCCAAGGTGGGGAGGGGTGGGAGGAGAGGTGTCTATTGCATATGGACTTTAGTTAGAGGATTCATACAATCATAAATACCTGCAAAGCACCGTTGCATTTATAGCAAGCTACATTTCCACCATGTTCCAAGACAGCATGTTTCTGAAAAGAAGAGACAGTGATTAACTGCAAAACTCAATACTTATTCCCTAGAACCTCCCAATTAAAACCGTGAGACCATCATGCCAAACAAGCAACATATTGGATTAAGAAGATACAATCGAACCATAGGTTGTTCGAGTATTCTGGGGTGGTGAATAACTGTGTCATGTCACACAATCCCATACTCAGAAGACCACAAGACAGAAAGGATGAACGGGTAAAATCCCTTAATGACATGTTCGGGAACTTGAATTTGGATTTGAATTTCGAATTTGAAATATTTATAGCGTTTGGGAACCTTGGGAATTGGATTTGAAATTTAGACAAAACCCACCCTAATTCAAATTTGGCTATCTCAAATTCTTAGTATATGGGTAGTCATTTCAACTCCGTCACTTATCATTTGTCTGTTTTTTCCGCATAATCTTGTTATATATATATATATATATATATATATATATACTCCCTCCATTTGTTAATGTTCTTCTCATATGCTTTATACACGTTTCTTAAGGAATAAGAATAAAGAATGAAAATGGGATAGAAGTTGATACAAGTGGGCCATAGTTGAAAGTATTAGAAAATGAAGATGGGAGAGACTAATATGGAAAGAATAGAAATTGGTAGAACATTAAAAAATGACCCAAAGTGGAATATGGATAGAACATTAATAAATGGCGGGAGTATATATATTTCCAGTATTTGAAAATTTACATTTTTTTAATGAAAAGTTTTTTTTTAAAAAAAATTGGTTACCTTGACCTGACTCCACCCGCCCGAAATCCAAATTCAAATCCAAGGGTACCCAAATACAATTTTGGATTTGGATTTGGATTTAAATTCTAGAAATTCAAATAAAAGAATTGAATTCATGATATTTAAATCAATTATGAGTACCCAAACGCAACCTAAACAAATTCAAAAACAGTAAGCTTAAAAAGAACAGAAAAGTGAAAGGCAACATATGAGAGTCTAAGACCTTCAAGTCAGCTTCACTATCAAAAACAATGAACTTCTTATCAAGGCAGTCAACATCCTCGCAAAGAAAATGACCCTGCCGAAAGTGGATCTGAAAACAAGCAGTTATCCTTCATTAAAATTATGAATAAATTACAATTAGATTAAATTCGTTGAAATACAATGTGGGATGAGCTTGACAGGTGACGAAAGTCTGAACCTCTAAGTCATTGTAGTCCTTATGGTATTCATACTCAGCAGGATGCTCCCTGAAATTGATGCATATTGGACAAGGGTTGGTTCACTTAAACAGGAAGCAAACAAATCATCTTTTTAACAATAAAAAGCATCTGGTTCTACCTCTGGCATATGTGGCAGGTGTAATGTTCAGTAGACAAATGGAAGTAGAGTTCATTATCACCATAAAATGGTGTCTGGCAGAACTCACAATATGGATGTCCAGAAAACCCACATCTTTCCGATTTACATCCATCAACTTCAGAATCACCAGATCGTATATGCTGTCTTAACTGTACTCGACTATATAGCTTCTGTTCACATATGAAAACTTGATTCACATAAAAAACGCATTACGGTGCAAGTCAATTAAGAAGATTTACAATACAATAACAACAAAAACAAAAAAACACCAACTTAGTGAACCATTTTGCTCTATTCCATCTTAACTTGAAAACAAAGAATAAGGAGTCTTTAGTTCCATTGGAATGGGACATTTCGTGACAGTATTGACCCTATTTATAACGGAAATTTACTGTTCAAACTCCAACATCCATGCAGATTTACCAATCTAGCTGTAGATAAACATCACTTGCAGCCTCAATTCAATGGCCAATATTCAGCAAGAATGGAGATAGATCGAAATGACACCAGTTTGAAGTAAGGAAACTAGACAAACATTGTCAAGTCTGACAACCTACATTAATAATTTGGCACTATAAAGATCTCCATTCCTTATAAAAAGACAAGAACTGACAGTGCATAGTACTATTTAAATACAAGTTACGCAATAACTATCACCTTCTTATTGGCTAAGCAGAGGCTGCAAAAGAAAAGCTCATGTCGGCGAGACAAGTGCTCTTTAAGCTGCTCAATGTTCTTAATTTTGCTTGTTCTTTTAGAAGCTCGTTTGCCTTCAACCTCTGATAACTTCTCGCAGACAGTGCATGAAAGCCTACACATATCTTTGACAATCTTGTATGCATCAAAATTGTCAAAGTAAGTTTGCGTGCCTTCATGAAACCAGTATGAACCCAATTTACCATCTTTAACGTGAGCTGGAAGAACAGAGAAGTCATTTATCACCCTTGTGTGTGATCCTAATGCCTGTATAACAGAGCAAACAGCGACCATTAGAAGATAAATAATGATTAACACATCAAAATAATATCGATGTTTGCCTTTGTTTCCCACTGCTAATTTACATTGAAGAGTTTCAGCACACAAGGTTTCCAAAATCCCAGCCTTCCGATGCTCAGTTATGCACTTTATAGTTTATACTACAACGGTCCATTATGATTCTAAGTCGAAGACCTTTGTGCAGAAGTGCATTTATTTACATGGAAAACTATAAATCAAAGCTCGTGAGCGTTTATTCACAATTCTAAGGAACAAGATTGGAATGTGGGGAAAATAGCTGACGTAGCAGCAGTCCTTGTTTAATTTCAAGTGCAAGTCTATGGCTTCTTAGGCTGAATGTCACTTCCAGAATTCCTGGCCGCACCTTAAACCTCAAAACCCAGATGGGGCATGTTAGATAGGTGTGTCAGTTAGTGTTACAATCCCATTATACAAACTTCCAACTTCTCTCATTTCCCCCCAAATCACATATCTTGGGATTCAACTGCCTTTTTTCGCACGTACGAGATTTCTATTCAACGACCCCCTTCAAACGGTAGTGGTTATTATGGATTTCAAACTTATAAATTGGGACATTGCCAACTACTACTACTACTACTACTACTACTGTAGTTGGTACCACATTGGATAAACAAAAGAAAATATCCGTCTCTAAGCTCCGATCTGTCTCCCACAATTCATATCACAATGAAATGAAATGACCCATATTTCAACCATCTACAAAGCCACACATACTCCCATAGCACGGTCAGATGTGACCCCAATGTTTTGCCTAATTTATCCCTAACAATTGTGCCATAGAATTCAGTTCCATTGTCGGACAGGCGACAAGAATGCCACACATCCTCTCCACATCCAACCATCAACAACATGATCCACATCAAACGCCAAACTTATATCCTCGACATCAGAAAAAAAAAACAGAAAGAATAGAATAGAAATTGGGATGAGAATGGAAGACGCATGGAATTTCCAGAAAAGCAAATGACGAGGATACCCTTCAAATCCGGTCAATATTCTTGGCACACATGGATGCCGCCATAAAATGCGTCGATTTGGTCCCCAGCACAAATATATAGCGAAATAAATAAATAAATATAGGGAGTATATACACATATGCTAGATAGATTCAGGCAGCGACAAATAATAATGACACAAAAATCGGGGGTGTTTCTTTTATTCACACCCCAACAATTATTCCCAGCTTCCACTAAATTTAAGAAAAAAAAGACGGGAGAGAAGCAGAAGCAGAAGCAGACCCGAGTAACAAAGAGGGTTGGTGAGAGAGACTTGCAAATGCAGCAACGGCGATCGGCGCAGACGAATCTGAGGCGTGCGATGCAGAGTGCGCAGACGTCCACGTGTCCGCATTCGCCGTACGCCACCCACTCCACCGCCTCCACACACACCGCGCACCTCACCTCCACCTCCATCTCCATTCCAACTTCCTCTTCCTCTTCTTTGCGTTTAATTAATAATAATTTGAATGAATAGGTAGATTTATGATCTAGTATTCCGTATGAGTTACTACTATAAGTTGTGGGAGTATGAAACTGATGAAATTAAGTTCATAAAGCAGTGTGCTACTGCTGTGGGCTGTGGGCTGTAGTGTGGTGGAGTGCGGGGGAAGAGGGGTGGGGGGTTATGATTTACTATTTGTGTGAATTATTTATGAAGCCGAGTAAGTTAGTGGAGTGATGTGTCATGTGAGAGAATGTGTAACTGTGTAGTGTACTAGTGTGTATGTTATGAGAAGGAAATGTGTTTTGACCATTTTATCCACACTTGCCTGGGTTTTAAGCAAACATGTGGCACATCTGGGTATATTGTGAGTATATAGCTACCTACCTGGTTTCCACACTGGAATTAGAATACAATAGCCTTTTTTGTTTGCTTCCTCCCTAGTGTATAGGTTGCACGGACACTTCTTCAAACCAACGTATCGTGTCGGATACCTGTAAAATCATGTCCTGTTTTTTTAAATTTATTTGGACACGTATCAGACACCGTTCGTCATATTTGGAGACGTGTCCGACCCGGTTCGTACACTCCTCCAAACCAACGTATCGTGTTGGACACCTGTAAAATCATGTTCTGTTTTTTTAAATTTATTTGGACACGTATCGGACACGGTTCGTCATATTTGGAGACGTGTCCGGCCCGGTTCATAATATTTAGAGACTCGTCGGACATACCTAACGTTGTTTATTGGGTTTCGGATTTAATAAATGACAATAGTGTAGGTTTATGGTGGTTACTTGATGCTATAAACACTTATTATAAGATTAAATAACTAATTAATAGTTACTCCCTCCGTTCATAATTTTTTGCCCCATTTGGTCATTATTTGTGAGGAGTATTTTAATGAAACGGGGCAAAAGATAGTGAACGAAGGAAGTATATTATAATAGTACAATTGTTTGAATTGATTAGACTATGTACATTAGAGAGGACAATTTCTTACTCTTATGTTTTCTCCTTCATTCTATATTTTTGACACATCATCCCCTCTTTCATCCACCTCATTTTCCACTATCTTTATCCTCTTCATTTTTCCTTCTCCAATTTTATTCCACAATAGAAAGGATACTCTTAATTACCTTTCTTATTATTTATTTTAATTATTTAATTATTTATATTATTTTTTATTTAACTTAATTATTTACATAGCCAATAGTATATGATAGCATGCACAGTGGCCAATGTTAAAATTCCTCTAAAATTAGAGGAAGTACACATCTTTCTCTAAACAAGAGGACCTTCCCTATTGATCCCACAATGGAGATGATCTCCTCTTAGAAGAAAGAGAGTGCTAAGAGGAGGTAAATCCTCTCCATTGTACATGCTCTTAAGATTTGATTTTTAACTTCAAATTTATAAGACTTTAATTTTTTTTAATTATTATTTTACGATAATTGTGATAATGTAAGTAACCAAACGTATATCTTAGGTATAAAATCTTCAAATTCTCTTTGTTTAAATATTTATATTGATTTTTTTTATGTCGTGTCCGTGTCCTACAAAATTTTGAATGTCGTGTCACGTGTCTGATACGTGTCTGTGTCCGTGTTCGTATTGGTGCAACCTAGCCCAGTACTTTGGTTCGCCTCATCTCTCCACTTCCCAATCGCTTTGTTTTAGGAGAAACGTGAGAAATTATATTAAATCAATTTCCGTCAGATTAAGAATACCCGTCGGAAAGGACGACCCAAATACAAGCTCGTCACCCCACCGACTGGGTGGATCGAGCCATGAAATGAGCTACAGTGTTACCCTCACGCTTCACATGCACACATCAATAACGAGAAAAAAGACGCAATAACACAAGGACTCTCTCAAAACATAATCCTATTGGGCTTCGGAAGATAGTACGCTGCTTCAGAGCATTTATGACTATCTGAGCAAAACTCTCCACTATGAAACTTACATCCAGGGACGAAGCCAGGATTTAATTTCGCATAGGGCCGAAATTTAACACGACTGTATATCAAGAAAATGAGGATGCGTATATGATCGCATTATAAGCACAAATATTTTCAAGCTTCATAAATAGATAAATAGTCGATATTGATTAATTGTTTCCCAAACAAACTAATGAATTGAAGTGCATAAATTTAATTTAATAAAATTTATCTATAATAGAACTCTCCGTTCTTTTGAGTCTCGAAATTCATCTGTAATTGAATCAATGTTGAACGTTTTCGCTACAGCTCGTTCAATGTTGATAATCATACAACTCTCTAGTAAATCAGCTTCCATCTTGTTGCGAAGAGTAGTTTTTATTATATTCATCGATGAGAAAGCTCCTTCAGCACTTGCTGTGGACACGGGGAGAGTCAACAAAAGTTTTGTTAATCGAAAAATAAGTGGATAAATATTCATTTTTCTTGTATTCACCAACCACTGACTCAGTTCAGCAATGGTCGAAAGTTTCTTAAGATCCTCATGTCGAGATAATTCAACCTCGTAATGACACAATTGTACTCTTGATTCCTCTTTCTCAAAATCTGTGAAGTCCCCGGGGTAAAATTTATGGACAAGTTGAAATATATCTTCGATCTTGAAATATTGTCCGCCTGCTCTAGGCTCCAAAGAACAAATGAGTTTTAGCAATTCAACTGACTTCTCATTGAATCTGTGATTCAACTCTTGTAATTGCACATCAATCACAGCATAAAATACATTTACACGATAGTGGGTAGAAATTGTGATTTGATCATGCTGACGATGGGCGCGACCTCCTCTTTTTTTATAAATAGAATTCATATCTGGAAGTTCTATATTGCACTTCTCACAAATGAGACAACTTCATCTAAAAGAGACTCCCATCCGTCATCTCTTAGCTTTTGCAAAAGAACTTTCGTGCTCTCGACAAGGTGAAGAGAATTTAGAATATCTTGAGCTTTTCGTTGTAAAGCTTGACAAAGTAACTCAGAGACTTCTAAAATTTTCTTCATAAGATGCAAAATGAAGACAATTCAAAAGAAGTCATTGTCTCAAGTGTAATGCTTGCTTGTGCACGTTCAGCGGATGTGTCTCCTTAATCAACGAGCTTATAGAGTACCGAGCAAGTGGCACTAAACATTTTTAGTAGGCTTATAATAGACCTTAAATGAGAGCTCCAACGAGTGTCTCCTGGTCTTTGCAGATTGCTTATTTGATTCAAACCAACACCAGTTTCGATTTCTCCATCTTCAATCAACATCTCTATTTCACTAGAATAAGCATTTCGCAATTGATCAACTCGCTTATAAGATGCAAGAATCACATTGACAACCATCGATAACTTGGAAAAAAATTGGAAAACGGGTATCACTTCCTTTGATGGAGCAACGAGTGCTAATTGTAAGCGATGAACAAAACAGTGAACATAATAAGCATAAGGACACTCTCGAATAACCACTGCCTGGAAGCCATTCCATTTACCACGCATATTGCTTGCACCATCATAACCTTGACCTCGTAAGTTTCTCATATTAAAGCAATAATGAGATAGAACTTCAAATATTTCTTTTTTCAAGGTCATAACGTTAGTGTTTCCAACCTGAATAATGCTGAAAAAACGCTCTTTCACTAGCTCAAGGTTATCAACATATCTCAAAATGAGAGCCATTTGTTGCTTCCCAGACACATCTCCGACTTCATCGACAATAATACCAAAGGGTGCTCCACTAATTTCATCTATATAATTGTTTGTTTAACTTTCTCTGCCATGATTTTTAGTATTTCTTTTTGTATGTCTGAAGAGGTGTATATGGCATTTTTAGGAACATAACTTGCCTCATCTGTGCTAAAAGATGCTTGATGCTTGAGAAGTTCAAGAAAATTACCCCGTTTACTGGAGCTTTCGCTTTCATCTCGACCTCTCATTGCCAATCCTTGCAAAGCTAACCATCGTAATGCTTTAATTGAAGATCCTAGCTGCAATCTATTAATAGCAATTTCTTTGGGTGTTTGGTTAGCATAAACATTTGGTAGGTGTCTCTCTTGTTTAAGAAAATCTTCTAACTCTTTCTCAGCATTTTGATGACGTGAATTTGGCTCAGCACCGATATGTGTCAGAAAAGCACCCTTTTTACCAAAGGTATTCTTCCAATTGTTGAAGCCATCGATTGTAAAAGCTCTATAACCGTCTTGCTTGTTAAACAAGAAACATACAAAGCAAAACGCAACATCTTTTTCAGGGGAATATTCTAACCACGATTTAAATTTCTCATACCAAGCCGCCTGAAATCGACGATTGTGGGATCCCGAACCAGATATTTTGTATTCTTTCGGATTAAACACAGGCTGATAAGGACCCTTCAAAATATACCCTCGTCTAATTTCATTTCGTTTTTCGGGTGGATAATCCCAAATTTGTTTACGATGTCCAGGATCTCGTTCAATTTGATCTGAAGTAGATGGCTTTTCCACAGTTCTCAATATTTTACTAGGTCTATTTTCAGGATGTGCGGTTTCAATACTCTCACTGGGAATATCCGTTGATCGTTCATTTGTCGACGTTTCCCCAATTTTTCTCTTGAAGAGTTCAATAATTGTAGGTGTTTTTCCCATTATAAACTACATAAAATAAAACTAACATTATTTTTCGTTAAAATAGTATACTTTTCTTTCTTTTTCGGTCATTTGTCTAATTTCATATTATGGGTTCGCAGTAGTGTAATTAAAGGTAGACAAGACAAGTGACTGACACGGAGAGAGTACATATTAACAATATTTTAATTGAATATTCGTTCCAAAAATTTTAGTCAATTGGATTTTTGTAAGACATATATGTCCATCTTAAAACTAAAATAGATCAAAGATCATCAAACAATTATCAATTCTTATTTTAATTAAAAATTGATGGGGGTCGGTGGCCAGCCTCGGGTCGCCTGCCAGTCAGGCCCCAGGACGCCCAATCCCGGAATAAGAGATGGCCTGCCCAGCAGACCTCCCAGCAATGTCATTAAAAACGCCAAGTGAATGGCCTTAATCATTTAGCCGCCTGGCACGGCCTTGCCGCCTGCCGAGCAGGGCAGACCAAGCTTCCTGCCTGCTTCCAGGGCGCTCCCGCCCAAGCAGGACCAAAGGAGGACCGAGGACCCATCCGTCATTTTACCTAAGGTAAGGGGAAGTGAGTGGACAAGGTGAGTCCACGTGTCGCACAAGTATCCACTCATTTCCCTCTTCTCTTTTCTCTTTTCCTCTCTCTTGTGGGAAGGTATAAATACTTTCCCATTTCCCACATGAGAGGGGTTGGATTTTCTCTCTCTAGACTCTTACTCCTAAAAACGCCACCTAGTTCCTCACGAGCTAGGTTCATCAAGGCATTTCACGGACTAACTTAGGCATCAGAGAGGGTTTCCTCGGACAACCTCCGAGGCGCTGTGCGTTCATTGTGCAGGGAGCAGGCCAACTCCGCCGGGAAGGTCCGATCAAGGGAGTGAGACAAAGGAGAGGTTTAAGGAAGTCAGACGATCAATTGCTCACTAATAACTCAATTATACAACCCGGATCCAGAGCCGGGTTAATTGTTTCCGTAACCGGAACAATTTGGCGCCGTCTGTGGGGAACTTACGGTTGTGCTCACGAGTTACCCACTAAAATCAACCACTCATAATCACAAAAAACTAAAACAATCATGCCAGAAATTGTCGATACCAGTGCAGGGACGGGCCCGACGGTCCCACCGGTGGCCCCCCTGTATGGTATGCCGCAGTTGGAGAGGGTTCCTCCTGCCACAATCCTGGGGATGGGGGGAACTAGCCTCCACGGCGGGCCAAGCGCTGCTGTAACACCTGAGTTGGGGACACACCCTGGGCACGCTCTGAATCTGACCCCAGCTCAGATGGTGTAGACGGCCGCCTTCTTCTCCGCAATGCTAAACCAGGAGTTCACTCCTGAGGACCTGGTAGGCAGGGTCGTATCGGCCCCCAGGCAGCCACCCTCAGTAAGCAGGGATGGAGCTGGGGGCACGAGGCGGACCGCCGCCAGAAATGCTCAGAGGAAGGCAAGAAGGACGGCACAAGCGTATGCGCATGTGCAAAGGCGCATTACAACCGGCAACCCAGAGCCACCTGTCCAGCAGGCGTTCTCCATTCACACGACAGAATCCGCGTCTGGAGAACAGAGAGGCTTATCCCGGGAATTACAGGAGCAAATGAGGCCCAGGGAGCCCATGTCAAAACGCCTGGGAGAAAAGCCAGGCGGGGTTTTCTCCAGGCTAACACCGGCGGTCAAAGAGCAGTCAGCCCCTGGTTTATCCCAAAGCCTGCAGTCAAGGCTCAACCGGGGGCAACCGCTCGAATCTAAGTATCACCAGGGTGAGAGCTTCTGTCACTCTCAAAGGAAGAGACACAGGCAAGTCTCCCCTGAGACAGAAGATGAAGCAGCGAGCAGGCCGCCTCCAAGGCACCGCTCCCCCAGTATGAGGAAACCGGCCCATAGACAATGGGATACTCATGGTAACCAATCTGGGGAAAGCAGGTCACGATTGGTAGGCAGGCCCACAAAAACCCCACTTCATCCTGAGGTACAAGAATACCCCATTCCAAAAATTAAAATGCCCACCATTAAGTTTGATGGGACAACAGACCCAGAAGACCACCTGGCGGCATTTGAGAGCCACATGGGCATGTACGACGTAGATGATGCCATCTGGTGCAAAGTTTTCCCAACCACCCTGGTAGGGCTTGCACAAGGATGGTTCAGGGACCTCCGCCAGGGGTCAGTCAAGTTCTTCATAGAGTTGGCCGAGATCTTCCTCGAACAATATGCTGGGAATAAAAGAAGACGCCTCACTCGTTTCGATCTTATGACCCTAAAGCAGAAAAAGGGTGAAAGTGTAAGGGAATACCTGAGAAGGTTTGATCTATCCTACCAGCAGTTCAGGGAGATCGATGATTCCACCGCCGCCTACGCCCTGACAATCTCCCTGCTTCCAGGGGAAATGAAAAATCAGATGATCAGGGCCCAGCCAGAAACCTTGGCCATGGCCAGAAAAATTGCGGAAGGGTTTATTCTGCAGGAGGAGTTCCACGGCCTGACGGATACCCCTGCAGGCCAAACAAGGCCGCAAGGGGGACCGCAGGGTGGGCGTGGCAGAAATGAGCCAGGCAAGCAGAGAGAAGAGGGAGACACTCCCAAGAAGGAGCACACTGTCTACCAGCCCAGGTTTGACAGTTACACTGCCCTCAACAAATCCAGGGCGGAGATCTTCGAACTAGAAAAGGAAACCGCTAAGTGGAATCGCCCGAACAAACCTCGCAGCCCAAAGGGAGACCCCAAGAAATTCTGCACCTTCCACGACTGCATAGGCCACACCACCGAGGAATGTCGCCACCTGAAAGACGAAATCGAGAAGTTAATCAGGAACGGATGGTTGGCCAACTACGCAGCCAAGAATAAGTCTCAGAAAGAAGTATCTGAAAAACCCGAAGGGTCAGGGCAGAATCGCATGGTGATCCACGTAATATCAGGAGGTACTGAGGGCCAGCTCAGTCGAAGAGGCCAAAAAAGACAAATGCGTGAACTAAAGAACCAGATCTGTTATGCTGAGAAAGCAGGAAGTCCAAGAGGAGTAACATTAAGCATCACCCCTGAAGATGCAGGGCGTGTGGTGTACCCGCACAGTGATCCTTTGGTGCTGTCCCTGGAGATCAGCAACCACATTGTGCGAAGGTGCATGGTAGACACTGGCGCGTACACGAACCCGCTGTACAAGGACGCCTTCGAGAAAATGGGCCTGGAAAAAAGGCACCTACGACCTGCCCCCGGATCATTATACGGGTTCAGTGGAGCAGGCGTGCTGCCCATGGGAGTCATAGACCTACCCGTAACCTTTGGGGAAGGCTCTACTGCCAGAAACGTCAGGGCAACCTTTGTTGTTGTGGATGCAAGATCCGCCTACAACGCCCTAATTGGCAGAGCCACCCTGGACGAAATCGAGGCGGCCATCTCCATCAGGGCCCTCACCATAGCATATGTCACCGATTTCGGGCTAGAAGGAAAAGTGCGCGGGGACCAAGAGTCAGCCAGACAATGCTACTCCGTGGCCCTGCAAACACACGAAAAAGAGAGAAAAGGAAAAAGAAAGGCTGACAGTTCCCCCAGCAGGGAAGGCAAAATTCCAGCTGAGAATCAGGCGTCCAACCACCTGGAGCCAGGGGGCGAAAGCATGCTGATAGACTTAGAGCCAGGGAGGCAGGTCCTAATAGGAGCTGACCTGGAAGAGTCCTACCAGGCTGAATTGATCAAGCTGCTGAAAGAAAACAAGGACGTGTTCGCCTACTCGGCAGATGAGATGCCCGGGGTTGATCCATCGTGCATCGTTCACAGGCTGAACGTAAGCACGGACGCTCGCCCTGTAAAGCAGAAAAAGCGAAATATGTCCGCAGAGAAGGACGCGGCAATCAAGGAAGAAATTGACAAGCTTTTGAAAGCAGATTTTATTGAGGTCTGTGACTACCCAGAATGGCTGGCGAATGTAGTCATGGTCAAAAAATCGTCAGGCGCATGGAGAATGTGCGTAGACTTTACAAACCTCAACAAGGCCTGCCCGAAAGACTGCTATCCGCTCCCCAGAATCGACCAACTGGTAGACGCCACCAGTGGATATACCATGCTGAGCTTCCTAGACGCCTTTTCAGGGCATCATCAAGTATACTTATGGCAGCCGGACAGGGTGAAGTGTGCGTTCATCACCAGTTCAGGCACCTACATGTACAAGATGATGCCATTCGGGCTTAAAAATGCAGGGGCCACATACCAACGTTTAGTTGATAAAGTGTTTGAGGGTCAAAAAGGCAGAAACATTGAGGCTTACGTCGATGACGCCATCGTAAAAAGCAAAAAAGACAGGGAGCACTTGATAGACCTGCAGGAGACCTTCTGTTCCCTGCGCGCCTACAAAATGAAACTCAATCCAAAAAAGTGTACATTTGGGGTCCGTTCCGGTAAATTCCTGGGGTTCTTGGTCAGCTCTCGGGGGATAGACGCCAACCCTGAGAAAATTCAGGCAGTTCTAGACCTTCCTGAGCCCAAGACCATTAGAGACATCCAACGCCTGACGGGCCGCATGGTCGCCTTGGCGCGATTCTTCGCCCGATCAGCAGACAAGTCTACTCCTTTCTTCAAGATACTGAAAGGAAACAAACAGTTCAAATGGGAAAACGAGCAGAAAGAGGCCTTCGAGCAATTGAAGGACCATCTTAAGAAGCTCCCCACCCTGGCAAGACCAGTAGCAGGGGAAAAACTTTTCCTCTACATCACTGTGACTAATATAACTGTCAGCGCGGTCATCTTACGGGAAGAGGCGGGCACCCAGCAACCTATATACTTTGTAAGTCATGCGCTGAGGGCAGCCGAGAAAAATTACCCGATGGTCGAAAAAGCCGCCTACGCAGTCATAATTGCTGCCAGAAAACTCAGACCTTACTTTGACGCGCATCCGGTCGTGGTCCTCACCGACCAACCGCTGGAGAAAGTGTTGGAAAAGTTTGAAAAATCAGGGAGATTACTGAAATGGGCGATCGAGCTGAGTGGGCTAGGGATATCTTACCAGCCAAGAACAGCCATCAAAGCCCAAGCCTTAGCAGATTTTCTGGCTGAATGCTCCCATTCAGGGGAAGAAGAGACCCCTGCCGAGGAGTGGGTCGTGCATACTGATGGATCATCGACAGCCAATGGCGCAGGCGCAGGCGTCGTACTGACCAGCCCAGGGGGGGCTGACTTTGAGCATGCACTCAGGTTTGTCTTCCCAGCATCGAACAACGAAGCAGTACTCGCAGGCGTCAGGCTAGCTAAGGCCGCAGGGGCAGAACGGATTGTCCTGGCGACAGACTCCCAGCTCATCGCCAACCAAATCAATGGTGAATACGAAGCCAGGGACCAAGCAATGGCCACATACCTGGAGATGGTGAAAGGAGAGTTATCAGGCCTGAAATCATATGAGATTAAACAGATCCCCCGCTCCCAGAACAGTCGAGCAGATGCCCTGTCAAAACTGGCAAGTTCCAGCCTACAGGACATACGGAGATCAGTGTGGGTTGACGTCTTGCATGAGAAGTCTACCAGCCCCTGTCAGGCGATTAGTACCGTGGAAGAAGGGCTGGAAAGTTGGATGACTCCCTTCATCCAATTCAAGAAACATGGTGTCCTACCATCAGACGCAGCACAAAAGAGAAAGGTACAGGCTAAAGCAGCCTGGTTCATACTCATTGATGAGGAACTCTATAAGAAATCTTTTACTTATCCTCTGCTCAAATGCCTACGGGCAGATCAAGCTGCTGAAGTGTTGGAAGATATCCACTCAGGGATTTGTGGACATCACATCGGAGGGAGATCACTGGCCCACAAAGCCCTAAGGGCAGGCTACTACTGGCCTACTATGCTGGCGGATGCCAAGAGCCTGACCCAAAAATGCAGAAAATGCCAACTCTTCGCCCCGTCAATCCATGCCCCGGCCCAGGAGCTCAGGCCAATCCTATCCCCCATCCCCTTCGCTCAATGGGGGATGGACATACTAGGACCCTTCACGGTGGCCACAGGGGGCAGGAAATTCTTGATTGTCGCCATAGACTACTTCACCAAATGGGTAGAAGCCGAAGCAGTGCCCAACATTACTGAGCCGGCGGTCAGAAAAGTGGTCTGGCGAAATATTATCACCAGGTTCGGCCTGCCAAAAATGTTGGTATTTGACCATGGCAGACAATTTGATAATGATCCTCTAAGAATCTGGCTAGAAAGCCACAACGTCGCAGTCGCCTACTCGGCCGTCTGTCACCCTCAAACCAACGGACAGGCAGAAGCAGCCAACAAACAAATCTTAAATGGCCTGAAGAAAATGGTGGATGACTGCAAGGGTAGGTGGGCTGACGAGCTTCCCAGTATACTCTGGTCAATCCGGACTACCAGAAAAGAATCTACAGGCCAGACCCCGTTTGGTCTGGTATATGGAGCAGAGGCATTATTACCAATTGAGGCAAGGATCCCTTCTCTGCGCTCCCTGCAGTACGACCGGGCTGAAAACGAAGCTGCAATGGTCGAGGCCTTGGACCTAGTAAATGAGTTAAGGGAGGAAGCCAGTACCAACATCGTTGCCTACCAGCAACGAATGAGGAAAGCCTTCAACACCAAAGTCCGTCAAAGGAACTTCCAGATGGGTGAACTAGTTCTAAGTAAAACGCAGGCGGTTGGAAAATCAAGGGAACATGGAAAGCTAAGTGCCAACTTGGAAGGTCCGTACCAAGTGACTCAAATCCTGGGACCAGGCACGTATAAAATCGCCAACCTTGAAGGACAAGAACTGCATGCTCACTGGAATGCAGACACCCTAAAGAAATATTATGTCTAAGCAGGGTCCAAGGATAATTTTTATTTTTACTAAAAACAATGGCGGAGGACGGTCAAAGAATGTCGACGACTCCGACCACCTTAATGTCCAAAATTTCGTGAAAGAAATGAGAAAAGCATCAGATTTATACTCGTTGCCTGTTCAAACTTGCGCCCTCACACACAAACGAGCAGGGGGCAATAGGGGGAGCCCCCCCTGTTGCCAAAACTGGGAGAAATGAACCCCTCAACAAAAAATCAAAACTCCCCTGCTCACCTACTGGGCAGGCAGGAGCAGGCCTCCTGGACTTTGAACAAAAGCCAGGGACAGGCCAAACTAACAAGGACTGGGGGCAGGCCCCCCCAACCTTGTATAAAAAACGCAAAAACCTCCATGCTTACCTCTGGGCAGGCAGGGGGCAGGCCCCCTGGACTTTGAACAAAAGCCAGGGACAGGCCAAACTAACAAGGACTGGGGGCAGGCCCCCCCAACCTTGTATAAAAAACGCAAAAGCCATCCTGCTTACCTCTGGGTAGGCAGGGGGCAGGCCCCCTGGACTTTGAACAAAAGCCAGGGACAGGCTGAACTAACAAGGACTGGGGGCAGGCCCCCCAACCTTGTATAAAAAACGCAAAAGCCACCCTGCTTACCTCCGGGCAGGCAGGGGGCAGGCTCCCTGGACTTTGAACAAAAGCCAGGGACAGGCCGAACTAACAAGGACTGGGGGCAGGCCCTCCAACCTTGTATAAAAAACGTTAAGGAACCTCCCTGCCTACCTCTGGGCGGGCAGGGACAGGCTGCGCATCAAACTCATGAAGAATCAAACAAAAACAGACAAAGCAAACAGAAAAATCTACATAAAAAGGAATAGTGTCAAAGGAACACAGGATAAGAGTTTTTTAGAACAAGTAATTATAATTAAACACGGCAGCCGGCCACCAAAAGGGCTCGGCGCGCAAAGAAGTAAGGAAGTTAAAACGTTGGCACAGGCGCAGCAGGAGACGAGCAAGAGCCCTCTGAGGAAGACTGCCCTCCATGTTAGGCAGGGGGGCGTCTGGGCCGGAAGTAGCAGTTCCTTCAGACAGTCTGCGCATTTGAGCTTCGTCCTTGGCAGTATAGAGGGCTCGAAAAGCATCTTCATCAAAACCAGGGAACATCTCCCTGACAGTCTCCATAACTACCCCCAAACAAGAGTGGGCGCCATTCACAAAGCCCGCCGACACAGCCGTATCCACCTCCTGGAGTATTTCGTGCCTCTCCTTCTCCCATTCCTTGGTCTTCGCTGCCAAATCGCCAAGAGCCGCCTGCAGATCTGAGTTTGCCTGGGAAAGGCGCTCCCCTAGGTCGACGACGCTCTTCTTGGCGTGATCCAGCTCAGCCAAAGCTTTCCTGGCCTGCTCCAACTCCGCGAAAGCCTGCTGAGCTCTCTTTGACTCCTCCCCCAGGCGGGACACCTCCCTGATAGCCTTCTCGTTCTCAGACTTCCAGTGGATCGCCTGACCCTCGGTCTCTTCCAGCTCGGTCTCCTTTTTCGCCAACTGGTCCTTCAGACTGACAATGAGAGCAACGTCCCTCTCGACTGCAGAAAGGCGGTCAGAGTTAGACAGTTCCTCATCACTCAGGCGGTTAAGGGCCGCCAGCTCTGCAGAAGCTTGGATGATTTTGGCAGTACGCTGGACGTACTGGGTCACTTGGTTGGTGGCAGAATGGACAGTCTTGAGAAGATGGTCCTCTAGAACTGCCCCAGAGTCGGAGAGTAAGGCGGAAACATCTTGGCTATCGCCAGCGGTGTAATGGAATTCATTGTTTTCCTCGAAAAAGAGGGTACCAGGAACCCCCTGAGCAAAACGTTTGGGTTCAGGCGTGGTAGTCTCCAAGTCCACCACTTGGTCAGCATTTGGAGCCTCCCTGCTCCTCTTTCTAATTAGCCCCCTGGGAGTGCTCTCCCCAGTCTCTTCGGAGCCTGCAGCCCGCGGCCCCAAGGGAATCTGAACCCCTGCTGAAAGGCCCCCCTGCCTGCGAACAGGCGAAGGGGTAGCCTCACAGGCAATCACCTTCGCAACTGGAGAGGGAGTGGCCTCAGAAACCGCCGTTTTTGCAGGCGTTGCTCTAGGATGGGGAGGAAGCCTTGGTCTACTGAACGACAGACCCTTCAAGTGCTTCATCAGATTCTTCTCACCTCTCTTAAAATCAGGGGGAAGAGAAGGGCGACTTTGGACAACAGTGAGAGTCTCGGTCAGGCCCAGGCGCCTCACCTCCCCTTTTTTCCAAATAAAGGTAGCAAGATCTGCAAGGCAAACATACAAGCTGTCAGGGCACTTTAAAAGGAAAAAGAGTAAGAAAGAATCATCAACACTCCTGAACTACCATTATCTAGACCCGGGTTCATGCCCAACCGGGTCAAGTATTTATTTGACGCAATAAGCTCCGAATGGGGGAGCCATAATGTAGGGCCATACACCCCATACTTATCAGTGTGGGCAGCAAAATAGCCCGTCAATTCCTTGTCTTTCTCGCCCAGCTTCACCTCCAAGGCTCTTCCACCCACGCCAGGGTGATACTCCTCAGGGGTCTCTAGCCTGGTGTGGACATGATTCCAGAAATGTCGGGGAATCTTCCACCCATGGGTGCTGTGTACATAAAGGAAGTTGTTCTTCCAGTCTCTCAAACTATCCGTGGCAGGCCACACCAAAGAATGTCCCTTCTGCCTCAGAAGGGACCAATAACCAGGGGAGCCCGCACTCCCAGAAGAAACCATTTGTAAGCCCACCATAAACCGCAGGGCGTCAATGGAAGGCTCGGTGCGGTGGAACAGACAAGTCCAGACATATGAAATTAACGCCCTGACAGCCGTGGCTGTCAGCTGGGCGATGGCGACGTTCATACGCCTGAAGATCTCCTCCAGGGAAGGATGGAGGGGAAAGCGAAGGCCGAACTCCAGACATTTATGGTAAACCGCTATGCACCCGTCGGGAGGGTTGCATACGGTATCCTTTTCGCCGGGGACAACGACTGTGTACCCCTCCCCAAAGTTGTAAAACCGCTCGATCACACCGGCGGCGTTCTTTGCAAGGATCAGCTCCCGATTTTTCGGGTCAGGGAAAGTACTCAAAGGGATGCGGTATTTGACTCTGTCTAAATAGTAAACCCTACCCCTTTCCCGACGAACAAGGGGGCCAGAGGTTCTAGAAGGGTCAACTTCCAACGCCTCGTCGTCCGAGTCAATGGCGTCAAACGAAGGGGGGTCAGGAGAGTTACCACCCCTGCTGTCCGCCGAATGCTCTTCCTCAAAACCAACCTCCCTAGAGGAGGAGGCAAAATTCACCCCTTCCCCCCTCTTTGATGGATCAGTAAAGGGTAAAATCCGCTCACGGGTTCTAAACATTTTACTCTAATGGAAGCGGAAAAACAGGAAATCAAAAAGAAAAAGCAGGAAGTGGAAGGCAAAAGTCTGACCTAAGATCGCCTGCCCAGTGCGGTAAATGCCCGAAGAAGGAATCTCCCAGAGAAATGGGGGTACAAAGTGGGGTACGATTCGTCAAACACCCAAGGGTGTTGCAGAAAGAGAGAATAGGAAGATTTCAAGAAAAGAAAGATTGAAGAAGGAAAAAGAAGAAGAATGTGTAACTGATTGCTTTTATAGGGAGAAAGGCATGCGAAGGGTCGCCAAAATCTCAGGAGTCCACCCAAAGACCACTGCCCACGCGTCACTTCCTCATGAGTCAGCCTTGTGTGGTTTCCCAAGAATAACCTCGAAAAGACCAAAAAGTGTCAAGGGATTGATCACCCTATGACGTCCCCTCTTCACTTCAAACAAAAAGTAATAAACACATATTAAAAATACAATACACAAACACATCGCCTGAATTTCATTTCATTAAATCTTGAAAGGGAAAATTACATTCAGTGCCCAGCAAGGAAAGAAAATATACAAGGGCCCAGAAATTCCGGCCCCACGAGTAAACGCCCTGCTAAGCAGGCCTAATCATCATCCAAGTCAGGGGAAGGGTCCTCAGGGCTGCCTGGACCCCCAAAGTCCGAACCCCAGTCCCAATCTGGGGAGTCTTGAAAAGGGTCATCAGGGATCCCATCCTCATCCCTGTCACTTAAACAACCAAGACCTCCACTGTCGTCAGAATCTCGGCTGCTATCCTCCCAGTCCCTGCCAAAGGGAACGGCCTGGGATTCGTCGCAGGTGCGACAACCTGTCTTCTTCACAGGCGAGGAGGGGCCTGACGCCAAGGAGGAGTCAGTATCAGAGAGGTTGGGATCAAATTGTTCAGGGTGCAGCCACGGAAAGCACTCGTGGCATCCCCTGTCAAAACAACCCCCTCCCTGGGGGCAACGCCTGAATCTAGGCGCAGCAGGGGGTGAGGACCTCTTGAGACGCTTGTTCATCCTAGTAGGAGCCTTCTTGCCCTTCCGGCGAGAATAAAGCCGTGAACGGCGGCTACGGCGGACAGCTCGACAAGCAGCTCGAGCATACTGAAGCCTCCAAAACCCTCTAAAAATAAAGGTGACATGTCGAACTCCACGGCGAGTCACAAATTTCTTGATCCAAACCATGATTAAAGACAAAGAAAGGAAGGAAAGTTGGAAATGGGGCGTGAAAATGGTGAAGGAAGATGCAATTTATACAAAGAGGAGAAGCAGAGCATTAATGGAGCTTCAACCACCTCTGCAAAGAGAAGAGCCAATCATCAAACTGGCACATTGTTCGAAAACCCACTTTGCAAAGAAGAATAATCATGAAAGAAGACGTTTAAACTCTCTGCATACCCAGAGAAGTTAAAGCTCGTTCCCTCGGGAACATGCAACACATTTAATGCAAGAGTGTTCAAGGAGTCAACCTCCCGCCGTCCCAGAACAAGATGTCGCCTGCCGAGCAGGAGCCTTGCTCCCCCTCAGCCGGCGAGGGCCAATTGATGGGGGTCGGTGGCCAGCCTCGGGTCGCCTGCCAGTCAGGCCCCAGGACGCCCAATCCCTGAATAAGAGATGGCCTGCCCAGCAGACCTCCCAGCAATGTCATTAAAAACGCCAAGTGAATGGCCTTAATCATTTAGCCGCCTGGCACGGCCTTGCCGTCTGCCGAGCAGGGCAGACCAAACTTCCTGTCTGCTTCCAGGGCGCTCCCGCCCAAGCAGGACCAAAGGAGGACCGAGGACCCATCCGTCATTTTACCTAAGGTAAGGGGAAGTGAGTGGACAAGGTGAGTCCACGTGTCGCACAAGTATCCACTCATTTCCCTCTTCTCTTTTCTCTTTTCCTCTCTCTTGTGGGAAGGTATAAATACTTTCTCATTTCTCTCTCTAGACTCTTACTCCTAAAAACGCCACCTAGTTCCTCACGAGCTAGGTTCATCAAGGCATTTCACGGACTAACTTAGGCATCGGAGAGGGTTTCCTCGGACAACCTCCGAGGCCCTGTGCGTTCATTGTGCAGGGAGCAGGCCAACTCCGCCGGGAAGGTCCGATCAAGGGAGTGAGACAAAGGAGAGGTTTAAGGAAGTCAGACGATCAATTGCTCACTAATAACTCAATTATACAACCCGGATCCAGAGCCGGGTTAATTGTTTCCGTAACCGGAACAAAAATCAAACTAAAATACTAATTATGCACACAACACACTACGCCTGAATTGTGAATTTGGCTCATCTTTACACTTTTTTATATTAATTAATTAATTAAAAAGTACTATGTGATTTGAATTGCCCTTGTCAGTTTTCTAGTAACCTATTTGGCTACTTCTACACACAACACACCTTCTCCTTCTCAGTTCAAACAATTTGTTAGTGTGTTGTCAAATCAAGTCTTTCTTTTGTTTCTTATTTGATTATTTTTTATTTATACAATTTCAGAGTAATAGTCTAATGACTCTAATAGAGTAATAGAGTATTATTATTTTTTATTATTCTTTACACCGCCTCCCACTTCTTATGGTATTTCTATCTTCTATCACTCTATGGGGGTGTTTGGTTGGAACTTTTGGAATGGATTCCATCCATTCTAGCGTTTGGTTCATCATTTTTGGATTGGAATTAGAAACCTAAAAAATTTTAATTCCACCTTAATACCTTGGAATCCTAATCTATAGTTCATACTTAGGATTCCAACTCCACCCTCCTCATGCACATTTACAATCCATTTCAAAATCAAACCAAACGGATATTAACAAGCATTGGGTTCTAACTTCGTACCTCCCTGGTTTTAGATTCCAATCCTTTCCATTCCTATTGTTTGAACCAAACGACCCCTATGTTCTACCATTCTTTATCATTTCTCAATTTTCAATTCACATCCTTTATTATCTTTCTATTAATTTCTAGAGTTCTACCCAATACTAATTCTAATATTCTACTGATAAGTGTAGTTTGTAGTGCCTATTTCGTAGTGTTTTGGTCCCATTTTCCTTGTGGAATCGCTCCTTGGGAGCGATTTATGGGCTACTTATGCTTCCTCTAGCTCGTTTCAGGTTCCCGAGACCATCGTGAAGAGTTGGAGCGATTCCGACTCAATACATACACTTTTTGGAGCCAACGAAGTGAAGGAACGATCACTCGATGCCTTGGATTCGACCCCGAGACCTTGGGACCCAATCCCGAGCCTCCGAGACCTGATCCCGAGTCCCGAGAATTGATGAGAAGTCCATGTGAAGCAAGGAGGAACCTTAAAGATCATATTGGAGGCCTACAAGACTCATCCCCGACGGGTATGGCCTCAACCCGTCCGGGATGAGGTGCACAAAAGAGATGCTTCTGTTTTGGGTCCCTCCCGACCGGGAGCAGGTCATCCCGGCCGGACCGACCTCATCCCGACCGGGATCACCTCATCCCGGCCGGGAAGGCCCACCTGTAGCTCCGCGCTTCATTGTTTCATCTCCCTACTCATTGTAACCCTATATATACCCTTCCTCTTGTATTCTAAGCTTATGTTCTTCACTTCCCACTAAACCCTAGACTATTTTAGGTTAGATTAGCTTAGATTAGAGTAGATTAGTCGGTAATTAGTCGTTAATCCTAGTTTTACTCTTGTAATTTGGGAATTCTTGAAGAATCCATCCAAGATTGACAACCTTGGTTGATGTATTTGTGTTTTCTTCCATTTATGCAAGATTTCTTCTTTTCATCTTCTCTAGTATGGGTATAATCTTCTTTTCTCTTCTTTTTATCTTTGTTTATCAATCAAGTTACAATCTTTAGTTCTTGTTTATTGTTTTGTTCATCATCCTTGTTAGTTTTCCATTATGTATGTTTGGATTCTTATGTTGATTTCTCTTGTTCTTGTTAGTTGTAGTTTGATTATGTTTGAGTAGATTCTTGCTAGGGTTAGTAGGGTGATTAGGGTGTTAATTGGATGATTAAGGGTTTGTTGGAGATGTTGGTGGAAGATTTGGGTTTCCTCTTGGTTTGATGCATCGTACATGTTTGTTGAAATGCTTGAATGACTTGTATGCATATGCTTGTTTTTCTTGCCTTTCTCTTGTGGGTAATAGTTTGCTCGTGGGTTTGGTTCCCTCACTAAGTAGCGAGAGCCCGGTGAGGACGACCCCTAGGTCGGTCTAAGTAGCGAGAGCCCGGATGCGACCTAGGCCACGATAACACGCTAGTAGCCCCGTTTGACATGTGTGTCGCCAAGATGGGTTTTAGGTGGAACCTCTAGGTTGGTCTAAGTAGCGAGAGCCCGGACCACACCTAGATTACCCGACTACCCCTTCACCCTAGCTCTTCCTTGACCATTCCGTTGCCCCTTGAACCCGACCTAATCCTAGCCCGTTTTCCTTGTTTGTTTTCTCCGTCTCCTTAGCCATAGTCTTAGCCTTCTTCCCCTTCCTATTACTCTAGTTTAGTTTAGCTCGTTGACTTAGTCTCGTATTTAGGCGACCTTAGTCTAGACGCCTCTTACCGTTCCCGTGGATTTGACCCGACTTACCCTAGCTACCCACTAGGATTAGTTGGTTATTTATTTGATCGGCGGGATCCACGACAAATCCCACCATCAATTTGGCGCCGTTGCCGGGGACGGTGCTAGTTTAGACTTTGTTTTCCTAGTTACTTGACTTTGTCTTTGTGTTTGTGTTTTTCTTTTTTCTTTTTGTTACCTTGCTTCTTGTGTGTGTGAAGTTTATTTCTCTCTTGTCTAGTGCCCAAAAAGCACTAGGCTTCTCACGTTTGCTCTTAGTCTACAGTTCGTGCTTAGAGGTGGTGACCATCTTCTTCTTGCAACTCAGAGCCGCTTTAACGGACGGTTGCTAGATTGAGAAGTCCTCAACCGGGTATGAGCTACGATTTTCGAGCGAGCATGGGGTTTGATCTAAACTCCCCACACATGGAAGCCGATATGAGCTACTCCTCTTCTTCTATGAACCAAAGCTATGACATGATGACTCCTAATTACTATCAAGCTCCTTGGGGGGATCAAGACTCTAGTGGGTATGAACTTCAAGGTTATGAAAACGGCTACCAACAAGTGAACGATTACCAATCCTACGATCATGGTGACTATTACTCGAGTTATCAATGTGAACCCACCATGTTCAATCAAGATTCACCTTATGGAAGCCAATACCCCCAAAACCCACCATATTACCCTCCACCCCAACCACAATATGAACCCCATGACCCACAATACTACCAATCACCTCAACCTCACTACCAACAATATGATGCCCCACCCCTTGGGTATCATCAAGATTTTCAAGGAGCTCTACAAGACCCCAATGACCGCCAATTGTCAAACTTGGAGTTGTATCAATCGATTCTTCAATTTCAAAGGAGCACCCAAGAAATGGCCATTCAAATGCAAAAGGATCAAGAAGAATTCTTGGCCCAATATCAAAAGGAAACCGAGGCGATTGATGCGCGATTAGATCTTATATCGGCTAAAACTGTTATGTTTTTAACTCGAACGTCACAACTTGACGAAGGGTGCTCACTTGAGCAAGGGAAGCAACCCAAACGTGAAGCCGCCAATGAAGTCCCTATGAGGAGCGAGACTTGCTTTGAAGAACCTCAATCGTCTACCCAAAAAGAGATGAATGAGGATATGACCCTTAGTGAAAGCAATGTTGGTGAAGAATTGGAGGAGGTTAGTGAGTTGGATGGGTTGGTAGAATTTGTGAAGTTTTTGGGTGAAATTGACAAGCCCAAGTTACCCATGTCCGATAATGTGGATAAGCATCAAGAGCCCCTTGTATGTAAACCGAGAAATGGTTTGGAAGAGGTTGAAACCGCTGGTAGAAGTTTCAATCCTCTCCTCTAAGATGAGGTGGGGACAAGCGATGAAGATGGGGAACCACAACTTGAGGAAAGTGTGGGGGTGTGCAACTTGAGGAAAGTATGGGGCCAAAGCCGCTTTTTGTGCCTCGTTTCTTGGATTTGAAGCTTGATAGTGATTGGAGACGATGCTTAGGGAGGAAGAGGTCGGTTAAGCTCGTAGGATGGATAGACCCCGGAGACAACATGAATGATGACGTTGGGTCTTGGGATTCCTACTTCTTGCCTCCACCTTGGAGGCCGTGGAGGATTGCTTGGCTCGAGCACTCTTTGGGCCGTCTCTATGATGTCGGTAGTGCGTTCGACTTGATCCTCCATGCCCTTGAGGGCTATGGTTGAAGAATGAGAGTCCACCATCCTCGGTTTGACGGAGTTCCTAAAAAACCGTCATGTTGTATATTCCCTTTTCTCTATTCTCTTTAGTTTTTGTGTTTGTAATTGTGTTATTCATGATTTTGTTTCTAGGATCCTTTGTTTTGTGAGATTCTTGTTATTTGGATTGTTGATGAGCGTTGTGAGGGAGAGAATTTTGATGTTGTATTTGAGCTTATTGTGATAGGTGTGAAGTGAAGGTGATTCCTAGAGAGGAATGGCTATCGATAGAGCATGGATTGAAAGCTAGGGAGTCGGTTTTTGAAGCTTAGGTTAAGCTTTTGGGGTTTTGGAGGTCAAGAAGACCATGAGGAGAGCATCCCGACCGGGAAGGATGAGGCATCCCGACCGGGATGGAGCCATCCCGACCGGGATGAGGGTGCCATATTTCGAGACTTCTGGAGTGTCTTCCCGACCGGGAAGGGTTTATCATCCCGATCGGGACCACCCATCCCGACCGGGAAGGTCTCCTACTCCACCTTATGCCTCTTCTTCGACATTCGAGTCCACCCGACCATTGTATGCCCCCACCCAACCTCCCTACCTCTTACATACCCTCACTTCATTCCCTCTTACACCGAAATTCACATCAAATCCCATCCCCTCGCACCATTTACTACCTCAAACCATGCGTTACTATCAAGATTGAAGTGGGATGACAATGAAGACGACAAGCAAAGTGCTTTTAATGATCATTGAGACGATGGAGCGAGTGAGTTCCTAACCGCATGGTACGACAACTATCCTTTCTTTTTCGTCTTTTATTGCTTGTCTTCTTTTGTTACTTCCCCTTCCCCTTATCATTTGTGTCATGGTGGCCCTCGGGGCCTTGGTAATGGTCGCTCTCGACTATCGATGATGTGATTACATCGAGAGTCCTTTGAAAAATCCAAACTTACAAGATTTTCACTATTTTTGTAAGATTTAGTCGGATTTGGGCGGAATCCGGGCTAGGTGACTTGATTACACCTAGTCCTCCCCTCTCATTCCCTTTTCTTTTTTTCTTTTTATTTCTCCCCCATCCATATCTTTTCTCGTCTCGGCCCATGGTGACTTGACTACACCCCGACCGGACACATTCTACCCTTTTCTCCACTTTATTTTTGATTTTTAGCTTTATTTTCGTAGTTTCTTTTCTTATCTTTTGTGCTCCCATGCACTACGGTCGAGCATGAGGACATTGCTCGGCTTAAGTGTGGGGGAACGATATTCTATCATAGTTAGTTTTGTTTTTTGTAGTTTTTCCGAAAAATCTTTAAAAATCCTAAAAATTTGAAAAAATTTCACAAAAATCAAAAAGATTTTCTTTTGTGTGTTTTCCTTTTGTGTCGTTGTGTCGTATATTTGTTTTGTTGTGTGTGTTTTGCCTCCCTTTTCCTTATAGGTTGCTTAATCACCGTTAGTTTTGGAAAGCTTTCAAGACATCCGGTAACATCTTCTATCCCTTTCCCTCTTTATTTCTTGTGAAGTTTGGAGAAGGTTTGTGATGTGGTGTGCTCGGGTGGAGCTTTGTAATGCTTGTGGTTGATTTGGTGACTTGTTCGAAAGTTAGGGGTGGTGTTTGTGTTGTTTATGTGTTTGTTTTGTTTTGTTTTGTTTTTGCTTTGTGGCCTTTTGTCTCTTTCTCTTTCGTTTTCGTCGCGTCTTTGTTTTGTGTTGTGTAGTTGTGTCTTGTGTGTAAATAGGTTTTCGAAAACCCGGTTTAGAGGCTAGTGTGCGAGTGTTTACTTTCCCTTCCTAGTAGTATAAATCGAGTCTTGGACTTTAGTCTAGTAGAATGACCCTAAATCAATGAATTCGTTGGTCCTTTACCTTGAGTCCACCTAGCTTACTAGGGATTTACTACGGGATTTGCATTTTGACCATTTTGACCACCCACGGTGTGAAAAGGCCTTGGTTGCCGAGTCCCGTCCCCTAGGTGACCATGTTTGAAATTTGCTCGACTAGTCCAAGTTTTCCCCTTTTTGTGGGTTTGAAGGGAAGGCGCCGTCCCGACTCACCCATTACCCTACCTCCTTCACATATCCACACAATAAATTGCAATTTGTTGAAGTCTCTCTTTCTCAATTGCCAAGAAATGCCTATCAATCAAATCAAGCCAAAAAGGGCAAAGAAAAGAAAAAGAAAGAAAGAAAAGATTGAAGAAAAAGAAAAGGCACAAAAAGCCAAAAAGAAAATAGAAAAGAAGAAAAAGAAATGGCATGGCAACATACAAAGCAAAAATGCAAAAGAAAAGAGAAAATGCCAAAAGAAAATCGTCTCACAAAAAGATCCTAACCCCACAAAAATAAGCCTTTTTCTGACTTTTGCCGTGAAGAGCCTACTAAAGGACCGAGTCCCTAGGAAGGATGATAGCGGCAAAGGTCGGTCTTCCCTCACTTTGCAAATTTTTCCACCTTTTTACTTGGACTAGTTAAGCGGTTTTAGACATGGGACGACCCTCTTGGCTCATTGCTAAAGGGGGCGGGGTCTCACTTACCTACAGTGTCGACTAACACCGTGGTTCATCCTTTTTCCATCCCGCCGATCGTCCCGTGGTACTTTCTTAGAAGGTTAGGAGGAACCGAGGTAAGTTACCAACATTTTTATTGCTTTGTCGTCATACTATTAGGGTTTTGTCCATTTTGGTTTGTATTGCTAGCTTGGGAACGTTGTCACTTGCCTTGAGTCCTAAACCGGTGCTTCTTTCACCGCTTGTTTGAGGGGAGCGGTATTTGTTTCTTTTTGGGTGCAACCCTTTCTGTGTTTGTTTGTATGTTTGTTTGTCTATGTGTTTTTGTGGCCGGTTGCATCCACAGTTTTGTCGCAAGACCCCACTTGCCTTGCGGAGAGCACTTACCCTCTAGGTGTTCTCGCGTGAGTTGAAAGGGCGTAGGGTGCGCTAATACCCGCTCGGCTAGTTTAGTAGTTAGTATGTGCTTACTCGAGGGCGAGTAAGGGTTAAGTGTGGGGGAGTTGATAAGTGTAGTTTGTAGTGCCTATTTCGTAGTGTTTTGGTCCCATTTTCCTTGTGGAATCGCTCCTTGGGAGCGATTTATGGGCTACTTATGCTTCCTCTAGCTCGTTTCAGGTTCCCGAGACCATCGTGAAGAGTTGGAGCGATTCCGACTCAATACATACACTTTTTGGAGCCAACGAAGTGAAGGAACGATCACTCGATGCCTTGGATTCGACCCCGAGACCTTGGGACCCAATCCCGAGCCTCCGAGACCCGATCCCGAGTCCCGAGAATCGATGAGAAGTCCATGTGAAGCAAGGAGGAACCTTAAAGATCATATTGGAGGCCTACAAGACTCATCCCCGACGGGTATGGCCTCAACCCGTCCGGGATGAGGTGCACAAAAGAGATGCTTCTGTTTTGGGTCCCTCCCGACCGAGAGCAGGTCATCCCGGCCGGGACCGATCTCATCCCGACCGGGACCACCTCATCCCGGCCGAGAAGGCCCACCTGTAGCTCCGCGCTTCATTGTTTCATCTCCCTACTCATTGTAACCCTATATATACCCTTCCTCTTGTATTCTAAGCTTATGTTCTTCACTTCCCACTAAACCCTAGACTATTTTAGGTTAGATTTGCTTAGATTAGAGTAGATTAGTCGGTAATTGGCCGTTAATCCTAGTTTTACTCTTGTAATTTGGGAATTCTTGAAGAATCCATCCAAGATTGACAACCTTGGTTGATGTATTTGGGTTTTCTTCCATTTATGCAAGATTTATTCTTTTCATCTTCTCTAGTATGGTATAATCTTCTTTTCTCTTCTTTTTCTCTTTGTTTATCAATCAAGTTACAATCTTTAGTTCTTGTTTATTGTTTTGTTCATCATCCTTGTTAGTTTTCCATTATGTATGTTTGGATTCTTATGTTGATTTCTCTTGTTCTTGTTAGTTGTAGTTTGATTATGTTTGAGTAGATTCTTGCTAGGGTTAGTAGGGTGATTAGGGTGTTAATTGGATGATTAAGGGTTTGTTGGAGATGTTGGTGGAAGATTTGGGTTTCCTCTTGGTTTGATGCATCGTACATGTTTGTTGAAATGCTTGAATGACTTGTATGCATATGCTTGTTTTTCTTGCCTTTCTTTTGTGGGTAATAGTTTGCTCGTGGGTTTGGTTCCCTCACTAAGTAGCGAGAGCCCGGTGAGGACGACCCCTAGGTCGGTCTAAGTAGCGAGAGCCCGGATGCGACCTAGGCCACGATAACACGCTAGTAGCCCCGTTTGTCATGTGTGTCGCCAAGATGGGTTTTAGGTGGAACCTCTAGGTTGGTCTAAGTAGCGAGAGCCCGGTGAGGACGACCCCTAGGTCGGTCTAAGTAGCGAGAGCCCGAATGCGACCTAGGCCACGATAACACGCTAGTAGCCCCGTTTGTCATGTGTGTCGCCAAGATGGGTTTTAGGTGGAACCTCTAGGTTGGTCTAAGTAGCGAGAGCCCGGACCACACCTAGATTACCCGACTACCCTTTCACCCTAGCTCTTCCTTGACCATTCCGTTGCCCCTTGAACCCGACCTAATCCTAGCCCGTTTTCCTTGTTTGTTTTCTCCGTCTCCTTAGCCATAGTCTTAGCCTTCTTCCCCTTCCTATTACTCTAGTTTAGTTTAGCTCGTTGACTTAGTCTCGTATTTAGGCGACCTTAGTCTAGACGCCTCTTACCGTCCCCGTGGATTCGACCCGACTTACCCTAGCTACCCACTAGGATTAGTTGGTTATTTATTTGATCGGCGGGATCCACGACAAATCCCACCATCATCTACCCAATAACTCCTTAATAATTCGTAGAAAATAATAATAAATCAATAATATTTTGCTAATCATACAAATGATACTACTAATAACAATAACTTTTTCAAAGAAATCAGAAACTAGTTTCAAGATATTATATTACCTTCTACAAGTGATTATGCAAATTCAAAGATAATTGTTCTTCTTCGTTGATGAATTTCTCCGACCTTCGACAGAGACGAAGCTACTCTATGTCTCCAACAATCCGATCCTTTTGTATTGTCGATTTATAGGGTTCTTTATTTTTTTTCCCAGAAATTCCTTATTTCATTGTAATTTTTCTATTTATTTTTATCCCCAAATCAGAGTATAACTTCATTATATACAGACTTACTACTAAAACTTAGGAATGTGTATTGAATTCTTTTGAGAAAGAATAAAAAAGTTTAGGAAGTTGTATGAAATTAATTATTGTGTTTTGGAATTTGTTTCTATATTTATTGAGTTATTGTTATCAGTTATCATAAGAGAAGAATTAGTGAAGTCATTAAAAAAAAAACTGAAACTACTCGATTTTTTTTCCCCGAAAAGGACCTCGGGCCATGGCCCATGACGGCCTACCCATAGCTTTGTCTCTGCTTCCCTCCTTTTCCTCCAGAAGATGTTGGAGACAAAAAATCAAAGCCTGCACCTCCACCTCTTCAATGGACCACTTTGCCCGGACCCGCCTACATCCAGCCAATGTGACCGTCCCATTCGAGTCCCGACACACGAATCCCAGCCCCACCTCGTCCTCACTAAAAATAGGCGCATCGACATTTAGTTTACTCCACCCATCTCCTGGTCGTTGCCAATTACCCAAACTTGCACACTCCGACCGCAGAACAGGTCCCACAAGCTGCATATGCATCGCATAATCACTGACTACTCTGGACAGGCCAGCAAAAATGGCGTGCAACGGTTTCAGTATCTCCTCAAAGAGTCGAGAGTTCCTCCATGTCCACACTGCCCAAGCATACACCATCACTCTGCATATATCCTCCTTACTACACCGTGCCATCAACCATTTAAATGACTTGCGACAAATAAGAATCAGCAAACCAGAGATCAGTTCCATGACACCACTTTCATTCCACATGGAGCGGGACTAGTACAATTAAACAGAGCGTGGACCTTCGTTTCTTCCCCTAAACGACACATCAGATAAAGGGGATCGTCTCCCACATATCGGGTGAACAGAGCATGGCGAACAGGAAGAATACTCGAACAAGCTCGCCAGACAAAATGTATAAGCTTAGGTGGGAAAGGGATACGCTAAAGTTGCTGCCACAGTTTGGTGTCTCGATCACCACTCACTCTTCCCTCCCTCGTCCCATATGCTCCTTTGGCTAGTCTATAGGCTGACCGAACTGAGAAGACACCATCTCAATTTCGCCACCAGTACAAAATATCCTATGTCATAGCTCCAGGAAGAGGTAGCGCCATAGCCTCCCTCACATCTGCCACAGTCAACACCTCAGAAAGTCGTGTCCAGCTCCAAGTCCCAGCTGTTTGGTCAATAAAATAAGCAACCCTCATGCCCGGGTCAACCTCGAGATTCGGTGTAGGAATACGACTAGAGGATGGACTTGGTAGCCTTGCATCGGACTACACACACTACAAGAAAGAACTCCATTAGCTACCATACACGCACGACCAAAACTGTAAAAAAAACTCGGGCGACCGATACCCGTCGCTAAACGAAGAGACCGAGTTGGGTGAAGGTTAGAAAAAATGAACATAGATTAGCAACCGATATCGGTTGCTAAAGTCAGAGGGTTAGCAGCCGACATCAGTCGCTAAGTGGTGACTAAAAACGTATGAAAAACAAACCTCAGCGACCGACCAAAAAAGAATAAGCGACCGCTATCGATCGCTAAGGTCCTGACTTTTTTTTAAAATTAGACGCACCCCCTCCCCCTCCTTCACTTCTCCATTTCACACACTCTCTCTCTCTCTAACTTCCTCTCCTCCTCTCTCTAACTTCGCCGACCCTCCTTTCTCTTCATTCCTTCTTTTTTCTCTCATTTTCCTCGAGTAAGGTTTGTTTTTTTATTTATACTTAATTTAAATTATTTGTTAATTTTTGTATTTATTAATTTAAATAAATTAGTTATTGAGTTAGATGTCTTTTAGTGTAGTCTTGTTGTTGTCGGAATATTTACTGTAGTTAGCATGTTAATTGCCCATAGATTTTCCCAATTTGAAATAGGTAGGTTGTTAGTATAAAGTTAGGGTTTATAGCTGGGTGCTTGAATGAATTGGGTTGTTTTAATGTGTTAAGTAATTGAAAGTGAAAATACAATTATGCCGATTTAGTGATGTAATTATAAACGGATTAGGTGCAAATAGTACTATGTTTAGGTGAATTGAGAATTTTACAAAATATGTGAGTAGTGTATATTAGTAAATTACTTTAGAGGAAATACTGTGTATTTGGTTATTGTCTAAATTTTTTTAGATAAAAGATGAAGAGATTTGAACAAAAATGGATGTATGAGGGAAGATTGGATAAAAGACGATGTCCCACAACACAATTTTTAGAGGGTGTGGATAGTTTTTTGGATTTTGCTAAACAACACCCCGAATACGCATCAGATGATAGACTTAAGTGTCCTTGTGTGAACTGTGAAATGTAAGAACCTCAAATTTTTGGAGATTATGGTGATTAAGGAACATATTATCTCAAATGGGTTTTATCCTAATTATTATCGTTGGATTTTTCATGGTGAGACATCTCCTGTTGAGGAATCTGAGGCTGAACAAAATGAGGGGGAAGAGGGGTTGTGAGGAATGATAGATGATGTAGTTGAGTGCAATGTGTTTAATGATGTGAGCATGTACACTAATGACAATGACCAACCATCCCCACAAGAGCCAAACCCACGAGCAAAAGCGTTTTTTGATAAGTTAGACGCTTCCGAGAAGCCGTTATATGGAGGGTGTGATGTGATATTGTTAAAAGTCGCGTCTATGGTAGTGACCCTTAAATGTGAGTACAACCTACCGTTTGGATGCGTAGACGGTTTTGATGCGTTGCTTGAGAAGGTCATTCCAAAAGACAACATAATGACGAAAACATTCTACACTACCAAAAAAATAGTTAAAGATCTTCAACTTCCGCATCAAAAGATCGATGCTTGTCCCGATGGATGCATGCTCTTTTGGAAGGACGATGCCCTACTTGAGGAATGTGAGAAATGTGGTAAGGGTAGATACAAAAGTGTAGATGAGAATATTGTTTTGAGGGGTAGGAAGGGAAAGAGTGTTGCGAGGGATAAAAAACCTATACCACTTAGTCGACTTACCTACTTCCCATCGCCCCTAGGCTTCAAAAATTATATGCAACCAGAACCATTGCCGAACAAATGAGGTGGCATAAAAAAGAAACTCATGTAGAGAGGAAGATGTGTCATCCTAGTGATGAGGAGGAGTGAAAATGCTTTGATAGAATTTACCCTAATTTTGCTGAGGAACTCCGTAATGTGAGACTTGGGTTGTGTACTAATGGGTTTGCCATTTTCGGTCAGTTCGGTAAATCATACTCCTGCTGGCCTGTCATGGTTACACCATACAACTTACCCCCACAGCTGTGTCTGAAACCACCGTTCATCTTCCTTTCTCTTATTGTCCTCGGTCCAAAAAATCCAAAAAACCACTTGGATGTTTACTTACAACCAATGATAGAGGAATTGAAACACTTATGGGAAATAGGGGTGGAGACATATGATGTGTCGTTGAAACAAAATTTCCAACTTAGAGCATCGCTTTTGTGGACTATAAATGATTTCCCTGCGTATGGTATGTTGAGCGGTTGGTCTACGGCGGGCCAAAAAGCATGACCTTGTTGCATGAATGAAAGTAAAGCGTTCTACCTATGAAATTCAAGCAAAATTAGTTGGTCTGACTGTCATAGACAGTTCCTACCCGAGGGTCACCTGTACAGGAAAAACAAGAGAGCTTTCAAAAAGGGTGAGGTGGTACTAGATGAGGCACCAATTCGTCTTCGGGGAGATGAGATATGGGAGGTGATTTCGGAGTTCCCATCTACAATTGACAGGACCAGTCAAGAGTTCAAAGATCTTAAGAAATTAAAAAATGGTTGGTTTAAAAGAAGCGTCTTCTTTGACCTTCCATGTTGGAGTATTTTATTACTTCGACATAATTTGGATGTGATGCATATTGAGAAGAATTTCTTTGAGCAACTGATGGGTACGCCTCCGATTTCAGTCGGTGTGTCGACATTAAGAACCTGAAGTTGCAAGGTTTGAAGAGTCACGACTGCCACGTTTTCATGGAGCGGTTACTACCCGTGTTGCTGAAGCAACTCCTGCCGCAAGGTGTTTGGAATCCTATTACTGAGATATCTCAGTTTTTTCGAGATTTGTGTTTGTCGACAGTTACAATTGACGACATGACTCGCTTGGAGGATCAAATTCCTCAGATCCTGTGTAAACTTGAGATGATCTTCCCACCCTCCTTCTTTAACTCAATGGAGCATCTACCGGTCCACTTGCCCTACGAAGCTAAAGTGGGAGGACCGGTCCAATAGTTATGGATATTCCCGTTTGAGAGGTGAGAAATTTCAAATACTTAATGAAGCACTAACGTTAAATATTGTAATTTATTATTAATAAAATTGCTTGATTGTCATAGATTTCTCAACCATTTGAAGAAAAAAAATTGGTAACAAGGCGAGGGTTGAGGGCTCCATATGTAATGCTTATCTAACAGAGGAGATAGCCAACTTCTATTCTCTGTATTTCGAGAAAGAAGTCAACACCAAAGCCAAGAATCTTAACCTAGAAACACCTGAGATGATTGACCCCAACATACCAGACTTTTCTCAAGCTAAGGCAGTTGAAGGATCTTCATCAGCTAGGGGGTGAAGGTTGTTAGATGAGAAGGAATACAATCATGCTCACCTTTACTTGCTATCAAACTGCGAAGTTTTGGAGCCTTATGAGAAGCAATTTGTAACTGAATTTCTCGCTGCTAACCCAATTTTTTATTGATGAACGAGGGAACTCGCAGCCGCTACCATTTTGGTGCGCTCTGGGTAAACCTTCTGGTGTACGCATAGCCTGCAAACCACGCACACCAAGGTAAACCGCCCGTAGGCGACAGACTCAAAGTCTAGAAGACATAGTCTCAAGCCAACAACTCCCACAAGTTCGCGCTTGCAGGGGCTTGAACCAGAGACCCTTGGGCCAATGACCACAAGTTTTAACCACTAGGCAACACCTTTATGGGCGCTAGCCCAAATTTAGATACTGATGATGTTTGGAATAAATATGAGGAACAATTCCCTAGTTGGTGATAAGCTAGTCGTATACCTATCAAAGATAACCAACTTAGGTCTAACTAAAAATATAGCTAGGGAAGTCAGGTCGAATCCACAAGGAGACAAATAAATTCTACTTGCAATTAGAGTCTATCTACAAAACAATCGGGGGTTTTATGTTTTGTTTTTATCTAAACTAAAGTAATGAAAGAAAGAGAATTAAGAGAAAAGAAATAACTAAAATAAAATAAGACGAATGAAGATGAATAAATATATGGAGAGAAAACTAGGATTGTCGGTTCACTACGAATCTCATATGGTCACGGTCTAAGTCACAGGTCTGTCGCAGATATTAGTCTAAGGGGTATTGAAAAGGTCCTTCCGGTCCGCTATTCACCCTAGCATGCGTCTAAAGGCTTTCGATCTTATTAGGGCAAACTAATGTGTTGTAGCAGGTCTAACTTTTACCAGGCTTCCGATCTTAGGTTCAAGTTTACCGAATTCAATTAATCAATCATGCGCATTAACTGACTAATCGCGATTATATGCTACAAGTGACAACTCAGACACAATATCATTGACAGATCTATAAATTATTTAGCGACCACATTCAATTCGCAGATCCCCTAAATCCTAGCGAGGGAAATTAGCTACTCATAATTAATTCAAGAACAACAAGATTAATAAAAGAATTTACTAAATTAAACATCACGAACAATAATAAATTTACGACAAGTATAAAACAATAATTAAGAATAATTAAATATGAAGAAGAAAACAATCAAGAACAAAGAAGAAGGAAGGAAGATTAATAAAATTACCGAAGGAATGAAGGCGATTCGAATCCAAAAGTTCTTACAATAACCGAGTTGTGGAAAGAAATTAAACTAGAGAAAATAAAAGTAGAGAAGAAATCTAATAGAAATCTAAAGAGAAGTAAAAGAGAATAAGGGAGAAGTTAAGAGATTAAGAGATGATTTCTAATGTGGCTCCCAAAGCCCTATTTATACAAATTGAATGGGTTAAAAACTGTTTAGGAAACTCTTTTGCGTTTAGGAAATTCCTTGCTGATCACGAAATCTGCCCGCAGTCCAGGAAATAGTCGGCCGACTATTGTAATAGTCGGTCGACTAATCACTCATCAACTTGATCTCAAAAGCTCCAGAATAGTCGGCCGACTATTGTAATAGTCGGTCGACTATCGTCATGGTCGGCCGACTATTTTGATAGTCGGTCGACTATTGCTCGTTTCAGCGAACAACAATTTTTCCAGCTTCGTTTTGGCGCGGTTTTGGTTCGTTTTAGCTCCTTTGTCTTCCGTTCTTGCAAAAGGACAATACACACCACAAAGTAGCCAATTCGGGGAAAAATAATAGTTTTCACTATTCAATAAACACGAGAATGCGCGTAATAAGAGCATAAAAAGTGTATATAAAATACGCGCATCAAATCTCCCCAAACCAAACCCTTGCTTGTCCCCAAGCAAGCACAAAACTTTTAACCCAATCCTAATGGAATGTATATAACTCATAGCGGAATATGCTTCAAAGTTACCCAAACCAATGTGCAACGATTAAAATCAATGTACACAATCACACACAACAAGCTTGACCAATGACAACAATACTGAACCTTCAACCTTGCAAGACTCGCCCATGTCGGACTCTCACGGATCACTCATCACACAAAAGGGGTGATATTGTGAGTTTATGTAAAAATGGAAAGACGAAACACTCACCTAAACTGCAACCTACAAGAGCATGCATGTAATCTAACATGAAATCAATCTCTACTGACCGTACATACGCATTCTATCGGGAAAAAACACGTGCCAAGGACTTACATATGGTATAAAGTGAGGTTAATCGGGTAAGAAGGGGCAAAACGATATGGACATGAGGAGGTAAAAGCCAAGCTAGTATTCCTTACACCCATCAATAATAAACATTCCGTTCTCACCAAACTCCAGTCGAAAAAATTAGGCATAGCAACAAGCGCCTTATCAAAATCGCTTCCCACTAATAACTATGAAATTAGAGAGATCAATTCTTTTCTCATAGCAAAAACACATTCTTCTTCTAGTTTCACTTCATTTTTTTTCTTTTCTTTCTTCTTTCCTTTTTTTTTCATTCAATTTTTTCCATTCATTGATTTTTTTTTCTTTTCATTTTTTTTTCTCAATTCCCTTTTTTTTTTCTTTTCCAATCATCATGGTACCAAAGTTAACCCGAAAAAAAACAATTCCGTTCAACTAATCTACTAGCTTGACTAGGGTAGGCAAATTATGGCATGTAGTTAATAAACGGGTTAAACATGTCAATTTGGCTATGTGAGGCTCATGGGAATTAATCAAAAGAAAGGATTTGCCTTTTTCGCACATGTCAAAACCACGAGTCAAATGCATACAGGTACCTAAGAGACGAATGTCGTGCTTATGCAATTTGATGTTACATGTTTCATAAGGAGTACTACTCTCAACCTAAATGAAACTGATCATGAATGTCATCAGTTTAAGGTTCTAATTCCTTACAAATCTGAGTAGTTTGCCAACAATGAGTCAAGTTTATTCGTTCAGTACCGTTAACCAAAGATGCAAGAATACCGCATGTGATTATATACAAAAATTCTAACGGCGCACTAGGATAAGCAACTAATGAAGACATAAAAGCAATATCATCATCGCTACATAACATTCCGACTCAACTAAGACTCGACTAAATGCAAAAAAACATATTTTTGAATTTTTTTTTTATGCATGCGAAAATGCAAGAAATATGCAGATGGATGAAAACAGACAGAAGCATACCCTCCCCAAACCAAATCGCACAATGCCCTCATTGTGTACATCATACAATAAGAGGCAACAATAAATACGGGGAAGGAATGCAAAACGATGGAAGTGCAGAAAGAAAAAGAAGACTACTTACAAGATTTATATACAAATGAAGATCTTCCCAAACCGTCCTAATTGGAGCTCTCGTCACCGCTCTCCTCCTGACTGCCACCATCGTTAGCTCCATCGTCGTCATCTCCCTCCTCGTCACCTCCCTCTCCATCATTTCTCTCCGCATTCCCGACATTGTTACCATAGCCTCCCTCGGGATAGGAGAGATTAGGCCGACCTGCACTCCATTGTTGTAACAAAAAATCGGAAAGTGCCTGATTTAGTTGCACCGTGGCCATCCGGTGGCACAACTCATTAAGCATTCCCGGGACCGCCGCTTGGTCGAGCACCGCCGGTGTAACATACGGTGAAGGAGGCACAAAGTGAGCAGGAAAAGCAGGCACATTAGAATAATCAGTATATGGAAATGCATAAGGTGGCCGTGGTGGGCCCGAAGGTCCAGCCGCAAAAGATGGTGTATGTGAAGCACGGCTGGTCGATCGGCTACCACCTCCTCGAGATTGTCGAGAAGGTCGAGACGGTTCACCCGTCTCGGGTGCGAAGTGTCTGGGGGTCTGAAGATCCCTCCTAAGTGGTAGCAAATAAGAGGGATACGGTGGAGGGTCCCGTTCAGGACCAAAGGGGAGATATGGGAAGGGGGTAAGAGGTGGTAGATTGTAAGGGAGGATAACCGATTCATCCTTTGCTATACGCCAACGCAAATCGGGACCTAGCCAATGAAGACCCCTAAGGACGGAAAAGTTCAAAAGGCGACTATTGAGTCGCTCGGCAGATGGAAGCTCGTGTCCTATAGGTTCCTCCCCATACGGGAAGTCCGGAAATAGCCTACGACCGATGTGGGAAACGAGGCCCCCACAATGAATGACAGAAATAAGCCCATTCCCGATATGTTGGAAATGGTGGGCAACAAGGGCGGCCACATTCATGACATATGGCCGCTCGCTATCGATGTTTAGATAGCCCGCTAGACTCTCTAACTCATCCGCATTAATATTATTCGGCTCAGTACGTCCATAAATAGTGCACCCTATCAGACGAAGCCAGTATCGGATGGCCGGGTGGTGGACTTCGTTGCCCCGCTTACGACCCGTGTTACGATCAGTAATGCAAGACCATATTTCATTGGCTAGACGGCGAGGGGGATGAATTGAATCCCCTTCGCTAGTAACACCTAAAAGCTGACCAAACTCGCGAACGGTCCTAGAAAAACTCGTGTTAAAGAGTCTAAAAAAAATGCAAGGTGTGTCCCAGTTCAAGTCACTAAAAAAATTGAAACTACTAAAAAACTCAAGAGTAAGACCCTTATATGCATGTGAATTCTAGCATATAAATTAGCCCACTCATACCGGTACCATTAAGTAAGTCAACAACAGGCTGATAAATGCCTAACCTGCCCAAGAGCTCACGGTCTAGAAACCGTGTTGGTGTTACCTTAAGAGCTGCCAACTGGACAAAACGCTCCCTCTGATCAGCTGAGGCAAACTGAACGTTTGGATATTCCGGTATGCTCTCCTCGGGAAATGGAACGAGGTCTTGACTCGGCATTGACTCCCGGCTAATGTCGACTCGACATCTTGTGCTTCCCTGGCGTTGTCTTTTTCTTGCATCCATATTGACCTGAAATAGCTAAAATCAGACTCGGTGTACTACTCACACAAAAACCCCCAAATCAATTGAAATCAAAACCCTAATTTCATAACTGAAATTTGGGTAAAAACATTATAATGTGGATGAAATCAACAAATTTGGGTAAACAAATGAAGCAGTAGCAGAAATCCACGAAAAACCCCAAATCAATTGAACTCAAAACCCTAATTTCAAAACTGAAATTTGGATAAAAACATATAATGTGGATGAAATCAACAAACTTGGGAAGTAAAAGCAGGAATCTGACGTAAAACCAAGCCAAAGACTGAAATTTGGTGCTGGAATCGACCCTTGAGAACTCGCGACAAAACCAGGAAGCAGCGAAAAATCGCCCGACAGAGGCGATAGTCGTCCGACTATCAGAATAGTCGCCCGACTATTCCGATAGTCGGCGACTCCCGACGGACAGTAGAGAACGCAGGCGGCGATAGGTACGACAATATCTAGACGGAAAACAGAAAATGAAGCACAAGAAAACTTACTTGAATGGCTGGAAAGTAGCTACAATTTCAATAGAGACAAGAAAATAGCAAGGATGAAGAGATTAAAGGAGATAGTGATGGGGAGAAGAAGATGGGTAGAGGTTGAAGATGAAGATTCGAAATGAAGAAGATGAAGGTAAGGATGGAGGTAGGTGGGAGGAGTAAGAAAAATAGGGTTTAGGAGTTATTTTAAAATAAAAGTAACTGAAGTAGAGTAAAGAAAGAAAGACTTATTTGACGGAATTTGTCAGCCAAGGTGCGCGATGTCCGAATTGTCGACCGACTATTGGAATAGTCGACCGACTATTGGAATAGTCGACCGACTATAAAAATAGTCGATCGACTATTGTTGACTCATTCCAGTTTTCCGTCAGCAGTCCTGTTCTCTGCAAAACTCAATTCAAACCTTTAGACCCTCGTTCTCACCCTCACAAAATCTATAATGCAGAAAATTAAATATGCTCTAACTAACTAAATGCAGGTACAAATGTTTTACAACCCGGGTTGCCTCCCGGTTAGCGCTGGTTTAAGGTCCCGCACGACCGTAGTCACCTTGCTCAGTTAGTGACTGTTTCGAGGTACAAAACCTCGACTTCTCCTCCTGTCTCACCTTTCTCGTAATAGTGCTTTATTTGGTGACCATTGACCTTAAAGCGATTTCCCGTTGAAGAATTTTCAAGCTCGACCGACCCAAATTTAGAAACCGAAATTACCGTATAGGGGCCGGACCATCTGGATTTTAATTTTCCAGGAAAAAGACGAAGACGAGAATTAAACAATAATACCTTTTCGCCCGCTTTGAACTCTCTCGGAATGATACGCTTATCGTGCCACCTTTTTGTCTTTTCTTTTAGATACGGGCACTATTGTAGGCATTCATCCTGAACTCCTCGAGCTCGTCTAGTTGTAAAAGTCGATTTTCGCCACACAATTTTGGGTCAAAATTCAGCTCTTTAACGGCCCACCAAGCTTTATGCTCCAACTCTACGGGTAAGTGACAGGACTTCCCATAAACCAACCGATAAGGTGATGTACCAATCGGTGTCTTATAGGCGGTCCTATACGCCCATAGAGTGTCATCTAGTTTCAGGCTCCAATCTTTTCTTGACTTCGAGACAACTTTTGCCAAAATATCCTTAAGCTCCCGGTTGGAAACTTCAACCTGTCCACTAGTTTGGGGGTGATACCCAAAACCTCTACGATGCATAACACCATATTTAGATAATAAGGCAATAAGTTGTTTTTCTTTAAAGTGCATACCTCCATCACTAATGACGACTCGGGGAACGCCAAAACGTGGAAATATAATCTTCCTGAAAAGTTGGATGACTGTCTTAGCGTCACAATGGACCGAGGCAACGGCTTCTACCCACTTAGATACGTAGTCCACGGCTACTAAAATGTACCTATTACCTCGACTTGTCGGGAAGGGACCTTGATAGTCGATGCCCCATACATCGAAAATTTCTACCTCCAAAATACCGACCTGAGGCATCTCATGCCTCCGGGAGATATTTCCCGTCCTTTGACAAGCATCACATCCTGAAACAAATGACTTGGCATCAGAAAACAAAGATGGCCAATACAAACCTGACTGAAGTACCTTAGCCACGGTCCTAGCGGGACCATGGTGACCACCATAAGACGAGGAATGACAGGCTTCCAAGATGGCATTGGTTTCCCATTGCGGTATGCATCGCCTAAAAAGTCCATCGGCACACTCCTTGAAAAGATATGGATCGTCCCAAAAATATTGTCGAACATCATGTAGGAACCGCTTCTTTTGTTGATATGACAAATCAGGCGGCATTATTTTACCTACAAGAAAATTAGCATAGTCAGCGTACCATGGAGTATCCATTACACCAATAGCCATCAAAATATCATCAGGAAAAGAATCATCTATCGGTAAAGTATCGCCTCCGTCCTGCAATGGAAATCTAGAAAGGTGATCCGCCACAGAATTTTCAGAGCCCTTCTTGTCCTTAATCTCCAGGTCGAATTCCTGAAGTAGAAGGATCCATCGTAGTAATCTCGGTTTGGCTTCCTGCTTCGCGAGGAGGTACTTCAAAGCCGCATGGTCTGTATAAATTGTGACTTTCGATCCTATTAAATAAGATCGAAACTTCTCCAATGCATAAACCACAGCTAGAAGATCCTTCTCCGTCGTAATATACTTCACCTGAGCCTCATCCAGAGTTCGGCTCGCATAATAGATGGCATTTACTGCCTTTTCCTTCCTTTGACCCAGCACCGCTCCGACCGCATAATCACTAGCATTGCACATAACTTCAAACGGTAACTCCCAATCCGGGGCCTGAATAATAGGTGTTGTGACCAAAGCCTGCTTCAACCTGTTAAAAGCAGATAAACATTCATCAGAAAAAATGAATGGGGCATCCTTAAGAAGCAATTGTGTAAGTGGTTTAGCAATTTTAGAGAAATCTTTTATAAACCGGCGATAAAATCCGGCGTGTCCGAGAAAACTCCTAACCCCCTTCACGTTAATGGGAGGAGGTAATTGCTCGACCACTTGCACCTTTGCTTTGTCTACTTGGATGCCTCGGTCTGAAACTAAGTGCCCAAGGACAACTCCCTCGTTGACCATAAAATGGCACTTCTCCCAATTCAGCACTAGATTGACCTCAATACATCGCTGCATCACTTTATCAAGGTTAGTTAAACAATCAGTGAAACTACTACCGTAGACACTGAAATCATCCATAAATACCTCCATAATAGACTCGATATACTCGGAAAATATCCCCATCATACACCTTTGAAAGGTGGCAGGGGCATTACACAACCCGCAGGGCATCCTGCGATAAGCAAAAACACCATGGGGACAAGTAAAGGTAGTCTTTTCCTGATCATCAGGATGGATCGGGATCTGAAAGAACCCTGAATAGCCATCTAAATAACAGAAAAACTTATGTGAGGCTAACCTTTCTACCATTTGATCGATAAACGAAAGAGGGAAGTGATCTTTTTTTGTGGCGGCATTTAATTGTCTATAATCAATACACATCCGCCATCCCGTTACAATTCTAGTAGGTATTAATTCATTTTTATCGTTTTTTACCACGGTCGTCCCGCCTTTATTCGGGACGACCTGAACAGGACTCACCCATTTAGAGTGACCGACAGAATAAATTATACCTGCGTCTAATAACTTCATCACTTCTTTCATTACTACTTCCTGCATTTTCGGGTTCAACTTACGTTGACCCTGTCTAACAGGTCGGCGATCCTCTTCCAGTTCAATTCGATGCATGCAAATATCGGGACTAATTCCCTTAAGGTCATCTAGACTGTAACCTAATGCATTCTTGTTCTTTTTAAGAACGACCAACAAAGTAGAAAGTTGGTTCTCATCTAATTTATTACTTACGATGACGGGATAAGACTCAGAATCGTCTAGAAATACATACTTAAGATGAGACGGAAGAGGTTTCAGGTCGGGTTTGGTTACCTCTACAGTATAAGAAGTATCTACCAACCTATTTACCACTTCTCCGTCGATGCTCGTCAATTTCTGTGTATCTCCTAAAATATCCCACACAGCATCATCGTTAGTCTTATCACCTGCACAAGTGTCTAAACATGTCAAAGCCTCGAGCGGGTCCCTACTCAGGGAACCCGTACAAACATCAAGAATAACTTCATCGATAATATCTAATGAATAACAAGTATCCTCGATCATAGGCTTAGCTAATGTGTTGGCCAAATTAAAGGTCACTTTATCATCCCCCACCTCTAAAGTCAAGTGTCCGTGCTTGACATCTATAATAGCCCCTGCAGTATGTAGAAATGACCTACCTAAAATTATAGGGATCTGCGTATCCGCAGCCATATCTAAAACAATGAAATCAACAGGTATAAAGAATTTACCTATCCTAACAGGGACATCTTCTAAAACTCCTAGGGGATGTTTGACTGACCTATCAGCCATCTAAAGAGTCACACTTGTGACTTTAAGCTGACCCATATTCAGTTTCTCGCAAACTGAATAGGGCATGACACTGACGCTTGCACCCAAATCACATAAAGCTTTATCGATTACATGGGTGCCTATGGTGCATGGTATGGAAAAACTACCCGGGTCTTTCAGTTTGGGTGGAGACTTACTCTGAATTAGAGCACTACACTCAGCAGTAAAAGCAATAGTCTCATGTTCATTAAAGTTCCTCTTACGGGTCAGAATATCTTTCATAAATTTTGCGTAAGAGGGTACCTGGGTAATTAATTCCGTGAAGGGAACGGTTACCTGGAGATTTTTGACGACCTCCATAAACTTACTGAACTGATTCTCGATCTTCTTGTTCTTCAACCGGCTAGGAAAAGGAACTTGAATTTTGATCTGTTCAGTAGCTTTATCTTGTAGAACACCCGTTTCCACTTCAGCATCAGACGGCTTATCAGCAGCGACCGTCTCAGATCTGGATCCTTTCTCTGGAATAGTCGGCCGACTATCAGGGATAGTCGGTCGACTATTAACAATAGTTGGTCGACCATCAGGGATAGTCGGTCGACTATTTTCCTCCTCACCTGCAGTTTCTGTTAATCTGTCAATGATAGTCGGTGGACTATTATTAATAGTCGGTCGACTATTATTGACCAGTTCGTCATTCACAGCAGTTTCAGCAGTTTTTAACGATACATCATCAACTATTACATCCTCAATTACATCCTCCACATTAACAGAATTATCATAACTAGGCATCTTGGGCTCGTCATAAGTAAGACCGCTTCGAAGCTGAATCGCGTTGGCCGTATCATGCTGTTTTTCCGGCTGTGACGGTAGTGTGCCTGGTTGCCTAGCAGACTGATTTGTGGCAAGCTGCGCCACCTGCGTCTCCAACATCTTGATCTGTGCATCTTTAGATTGGTCACTTTTCTGCATCTGGATCATGAGAGATTGCATCATACTCTTCAATTCCTGATATTCACTAGGAACTGGGGCCGGAGTTACAGGTGGTGGAGGAAGAATAGCAAGAGGTTGAGTTGGCGGTGGAAGAGCTAGAGGCTTTTGGAAGCCTTGTTGTTGTCCGCGATGAGGCGGAACATAAGCTTGTTGCTTTGGCTGAGGAACTGGGTTCAACACATTCTAACTCGTCCAACTGAAGTTCGGATGTTCCCTAGTCCTCTCATTATAGTAATTAGAATAGGGATTACCTTGCTTGAAGTGTTGAAAAGATAGAACTTGTTCCATCCCGGTCATACATTCCCCCGCGCTATGGCCTTCTATACCACATCGCTCACACATTGCCTCCTGTTTGATCATGGCATGGACAGTTTGCTGATTCGACTCGTTTTTATGAGGCGGATTCTGAATTTTGTCGAGACGGGAATGAAGATGATCAAATTGAGCCATAATCTCACTAGTTTCCGCCGCGGCTACCCGAACACTACCCCTCGGATTTCCATATTCGGCTCGATGCGTGGCCATCTCCTCGATCAATTTCCAACCCTTGTCATCATCAACGTTGTTTTGGAAACGTCCGTTAGCTGCACCATCAAGAATAGCACGATTATCATCAAATAAATCGTTATAAAATTGATTACATAAAAACTATGGTTCAAATCTGTGGTGAGGAATAGAACGGACTAGATCCTTAAATCTAGTCCATGTTTCATGTAGATCTTCCAATGGTCCTTGCTTAAAACTGGTTATTTGACTCCGTATCTGATTAGTGCGCTGAGGAGGGTAGTAATGCTTATAAAAAGCAAGCGCCAATGAGTTCCAGTCATTGATGTTGGCTGCATCTTTGTCCAAATCTCGATACCATCTACGGGCTGAACCTGCAAGAGAAAATGGAAATAAGGCCTCCATTACTTGTTCTTGTGTTACCCCGGGAGCAACTGGAATCGAACAACAATAATTAGTGAATATTTCCATATGTTGTCCGGGGTCTTCGTTTTTATTGCCCGAGAAGGTATTTCGCTCCACTAAATTGATATAAGCGGGACGAATCTCGAAAGAGTCGGTGGTAGGAGTCGGTAGCTTCCATCCTTTTGGGATGTTAGCCTGAGTCGGCTCGGAGTGAGTGGAAAGCTTCGGCGGCATGATCGGAACTGAGATATCTGACTCGGCGTCTGACTTGGTGCTTGAGTTGTCCTCTTCGTGGGACGAATATTTCGTTTCCAGATTAGCGAAAACTGGGTCAAGCGAATTAGATTTTTCCGCTTGACGAATTTCCCTCCAAAAACTCCGTCTAGCTCGTAAAGTCTTCTCAGGTTCGGGATCAAAAGGATGAATCTCGGACCTGTTAGACCTGGGCATACACAGAACTAAGAAGGAAAATATGAGAACCGTCTCAAGGAACGTAAGTTCCCTAAGACAAAAGATAAACTAAAAAGACAAGTAAAATTAACCGTCTCCCCGGCAACGGCGCCAAAATTTGATAAGCTAGTCGTATACCTATCAAAGATAACCAACTTAGGTCTAACTAAAAATATAGCTAGGGAAGTCAGGTCGAATCCACAAGGAGACAAATAAATTCTACTTGCAATTAGAGTCTATCTACGAAACAATCGGGGGTTTTATGTTTTGTTTTTATTTAAACTAAAGTAATGAAAGAAAGAGAATTAAGAGAAAAGAAATAACTAAAATAAAATAAGACGAATGAAGATGAATAAATATATGGAGAGAAAACTAGGATTGTCGGTTCACTACGAATCTCATATGGTCACGGTCTAAGTCACAGGTCTGTCGCAGATATTAGTCTAAGGGGTATTGAAAAGGTCCTTCCGGTCCGCTATTCACCCTAGCATGCGTCTAAAGGCTTTCGATTTTATTAGGGCAAACTAATGAGTTGTAGCAGGTCTAACTTTTACCAGGCTTCCGATCTTATGTTCAAGTTTACCGAATTCAATTAATCAATCATGCGCATTAACTGACTAATCAATCATGTACAAGTGACAACTCAGACACAATATCATTGACAGATCTATAAATTATTTAGCGACCACATTCAATTCGCAGATCCCCTAAATCCTAGCGAGGGAAATTAGCTACTCATAATTAATTCAAGAACAACAAGATTAATAAAAGAATTTACTAGATTAAACATCACGAACAATAATAAATTTACGACAAGTATAAAACAATAATTAAGAATAATTAAATATGAAGAAGAAAACAATCAAGAAAAAAGAAGAAGGAAGGAAGATTAATAAAATTACCGAAGGAATGAAGGCGATTCGAATCCAAAAGTTCTTACAATAACCGAGTTGTGGGAAGAAATTAAACTAGAGAAAATAAAAGTAGAGAAGAAATCTAATAGAAATCTAAAGAGAAGTAAAAGAGAATAAGGGAGAAGTTAAGAGATTAAGAGATGATTTCTAATGTGGCTCCCAAAGCCCTATTTATACAAATTGAATGAGTTAAAAACTGTTTAGGAAACTCTTTTGCGTTTAGGAAATTCCTTGCTGATCAGGAAATCTGCCCGCAGTCCAGGAAATAGTCGGCCGACTATTGTAATAGTCGGTCGACTAATCACTCATCAACTTGATCTCAAAAGCTCCAGAATAGTCGGCCGACTATTGTAATAGTCAGTCAACTATCGTCATGGTCGGCCGACTATTTTGATAGTCGGTTGACTATTGCTCGTTTCAGCGAACAACAATTTTTCCAGCTTCGTTTTGGCGCGGTTTTGGTTCGTTTTAGCTTCTTTGTCTTCCGTTCCTGCAAAAGGACAATACACACCACAAAGTAGCCAATTCGGGGCAAAATAATAGTTTTCACTATTCAATAAACACGAGAATGCGCGTAATAAGAGCATAAAAAGTGTATATAAAATACGCGCATCAGTTGGCTTAAGGATCATGAAATTGCTTCGAATATTCAGGATGATTTGGTTAGGAGTCTAGCATTAGGTCCTTTGCAGAAGGTTAGAACTTGGAACCGGTATTCGGTTAATGGTTACAATTTCCATACATTCGCTCATGGTAGCAGTAGGACTAGATGTAATTTCGGTGTGACTGTGTCGTCACTTGATGGTGATGACTATTATGGTCTACTCGAGGACATCTTCGAGTTGTGCTATGCTGGAAGTGATCGTGGGTATAGAGCTGTGGTATTTAAATGCGAATGGAAGGAGAACTCAGCGCATGACACTAGAGTACATGAACGGTACAAACTAGTTGAAGTTAATCATACAAAAAAATACTCCAAGTACGATCCGTTTATACTTGCACATCAAGCACACCAAGTGTACTTTACTCATCCAACCACAAAGAACGATAGAAGTCAAAATCAGTGGTGGGCAGTGTTTAAAACAAAGCCGCGGGGGCACATTGACACTGACCTCTTCCAAGAGAAGGTCATTTCTAGTGGTACAACATTGTCTCCAATTGATGAGACTCTTTTTGCAAGTGAGGCTGATAATGAGGTGGATGTGAGGGAGGATTTTGAAGACGATGAAGGTGGTGAGGACATCGAAGGTGCTGTTGGTGATATGGTCGAGGAGGAGGAAGATAGCACAGTCGAAGGCGCCGATGATTTGGTGATGAGGATGAGGAAGATGATTACGAGGAGGAGGATGTAGTTGGTTCGAGTAGGCAAGTGGGAGATGACAACGATAGAGACGATGATTGCTAGTAGGGTATGGTTTTAATAATTTATATTATTTCAATATTTAAGTCTTTCTTTACTATTTTGAGTAGTTGATTATGTTGTTAATTTCTAACTCTCTGTCTTCGTTAGCAGATATGACATTGGGCAGACGATTTTGCGCTGGGAGCGGGAGCAGGAGGACCCAACAGCACCCGCAGCAGAAGCAAGAGGACCAATAGCTGAACGAGGAGCAGCTGGACGAGAACCGGGAGGTCGAGGAGGAGCAACCAGAACAACCTCTACCACCACCTCACAAGATTAGACGGAGGAGGACGACGAGCGCATAATTCTGAGCCCCGATAACACCTGGTGAGACAATATATGATCAACTGCATTATTGGTTTTTTTTTTATGTTAAGGTCTTTAAATACTTTGGTAGTTCATTCATACTTTGTTTTTTGGTTTAGGTTCCGGCATCGGCCGACCGTAACTGGTGTGTCCGATAGTTTTCTGAGCGACTTGATGACGTATTGCACTAGTTGAACTAAGGTTCTTGCGTGGCAGCAGGAGAAGTGGTTCAACAATTTTAAGGTGGACCATTTTTTCGGTTTAGTAGTTACCTATTACTGTTTACGGATTGATAATTTTCTAACAACAAACAAACTTACAGCTAAAATTCTGGTGGGACCCGAGCCTAGAGGTGGCTGCACGGGACCGCTACATGGAGGTTACTAAGACACGGTACAAGGACAACATGTTCAAGTTAGCGAATGAGGAGAAGGCAGACAAAGCGCTTAGAGGTTTGATTACTCAATTAGTGTTCGTACTTGAATAGAAAGTTATATCTTCGCTTACTGATCTCTTTATATGAATTGTAGGTGAAGTACTTAAGCAGTTCCACAAATTCCGCTCCGACCCGAAGTTTATTAAGAGATCCGCCCAAGCGAAGAAAAACAAGAGGCGGGGAGACCCTCAGGCTGAAGTGGAGACTGCCCATTACGGTGGGTCACAGTCGATGCACCAGCGAGCTATGGACGTAAGTATTTCAAACCTTTCATTTTTATTTTGGAATTCATGTTTTCATTAAAATAGAATTCATGTTTTCATTAAAATTATTGACAACATATCTACATGTACTGTTACCTGACGAAGACCAAAACAGGACAACTCCCGGACGCTGTGGCGTTGTTTCTTCAGACACAGAGCAAGCTGGACTACAGAGGTGGAAGACATTTCATTTCAGCGAGGGACGCTGAAATTTGGGTGAGTTTCTAACATAAGACTTCTTTACATTGTTCTTTATATTGTCAATTTGTCGACGAATTCTCATTTAATCATCAAACCAAATTTTTTTAGGAAGCGTATCAAGAAGCCACATCGACCGATGATGCTCAAGGTAGAGATCCGAACCAGATATAGTTCGATACTGTCGAAGGGTACCGTAAGGGAGGGGCGTACGGTACTGTTGTGTGCTAAATTTAGACTGTTTTTCCCTTCATTTAGACCCGTTTTTCCCTCGTTTTGCGAGTCTAGAGTGCGATTATCGCCATATTTTGATTACTTCTCGCATTAGCGTCCCTCTTGTGTGTTTTACGTGTTTTTGGTAGTTTTTCTATCAATTTTGATAGGATTTGGCACCGTAATCACGATCAAGCTTATATGAGCACAAGAGAAAGGAACACCTTCCAAAAGAGCAAAGCACACAACTTAAAGTTTAAAGCCATCCGATCAATCGACAAAGAATGAGACAAGGAAAGAGGCCAGCAAAATGATCGGGTGAAATTTCACCCGACGAGACACCACCGGGCGAAATTTCACCCGACGGTAAAGTGCCGCTGTGAAGATTTTCCAAGACCTCCCCACCGGGCGAAGTTGACCGGACGAAATTTCGCTCACCGGGTGAAATTTCGCCCGATGGTGAAGAACGCCGAAAATCGCAAAAAAGTGAAGAAAATTTCACCGGGCAAAATTTTCACACGGTGGGATTAGTCCATCAAGCCGCAGGGCGAAACTTCGCCCTATGAAGATGCAAATGATGATTATCTCACTAATAAAGCAAGAGTTGGATTTGGGCTTTAGGTTAAGAGACCCATTAAGGCTTTACTATATATATGTTACCCTAATATGTTTCCTAAGTAAGTAGTAATAGGCCTCCATTAGAGTAGTCTTCCTACACATTACACCATCCATTAGTAGAACAATCTAGTAGTATTCTAGTAGTAATTCTCTATAATTCTAGTAGTTTACATAGTAATTAGTAGTAGATCTACTTAGTTTCCATCAACAATTCTCTAGATTACAAGTTTGTAAGAAGATTATTCAAGTTTTATTGAAGATTTATGGGTTTATTGAAGAATTAGTGACAAGTTCTTCACTATCTTCATCAAAGATTCAACCTTTATTCATGCAAACTTCTTATTTCTTGTAGATCTTCATAGTTGGTACATCTCTTTCCACTCTCTAATCTCTAGTTTAGATCTATTTTAGTCTTCTCATTATTGTCTTGTTTAGATCATCTTAGCATAGTTAGTTTCTTTAGATTTTATTCATGTTGTTCTAGATTATTCTCTAGTTTCCATAGTTTAGTGGGTAATTGTTAGATCGTAGTTTTCTCATCATCTTGTAGTTATTTTTTCTTAGATCTAGTTAATATGCATGCTTTAGATAATTTCTCCTTAGTTAATGTTTTATTGTCTTTCATTATGATAAGTGAGTAGATTTCTTGTTGGGAGGGTTTAGGGATGAGGACTTGGATTATTTGAATTTAAGGGTATTGGTGGGTTGCTTGCTTGTTGGTTTATCTTGCTTGTGGTTGTTGTGTCATTGTTGTTTTAGTCCGGCCAACTAGACCGACCTTGACTCGTTTCTATCAATATGGGGAAACTCGGGTAGAAATTACCACAACTAGAGACTTACCCTTCTTCGCCGCGAAAGCGGGTTTTTAGGTGGGTTGGGTGAAGAAACCGAAAGGTGGCATTCTCCCTTTATCAATGTTGCAACAAAAACTCGATCCCGACCTTCTTAGGCCCCATGTTCCGAATCCCGACTTCCCCCTAACGCCTTTCCCTAGATTGATCACCCCTAGCTATTCTCGTAGTTATTTCTCTAGCATAGACTCGACCTTTAGAAACCCCCCTTTAGACATCAAACACGCTGCTTTAAACTTGTCAACACGTTCCGTTCCCTGTGGACCGACCTCGACTGACCACGAATACTTGTTTATTTTTTCTGTAATCTCCAGTCTTACAAATATCGTTTGATCCCCTGTCCTTCGTTAACGACCGATCCGATTGGGAGGCGATCAAGTACGGGGAATGCTCACACCCTGTACTTCACCCCACCAAATGCTTGAGGGGGGGGGGGGCATTTGACCTTGGCAAAGTACGTACCGTCCGTCATGGCTGAGATGAGGTCGAAACTAGAAGAGGAGAAGGCAAAACGGACTGCTCTGGCTGATCATGTGAAGGAGTAGTCTGAACAAATGAAGCTACAGTCCGAGCATATATGGCGACAGAAGGAGGCCAACATGCAAATAGTAGAAGAGCTCGCCCGCCTGAGGAGCATGCAGCAGCAGAACTGCAACTCCGGCCCCATTCTCCGACACCGAGACCCTAGAAACCCCTCCAATGGGGGTGGTAGTGGTGCTTCAGCTAGTTTTCCTGTTTTTTGAGTAGATACTGTCAGTAATTGTAGTTTATGAATGTTGATTGAAAACAGTTTGTAAAGCTACTCTTAATTTAGTTTATTTATGATGTTTTGGTTGGCAATTGTGGAAGTGCGAAGCCAGCGTTATGTGGCCGATACGGCATGGTGTATGGAATGTGTTTTGACGTAATTTCATTGTTGGGTTTGTTTTTTGGTTTGCAGATTTTGGCTAGAAATGAAACAAATTCAATCGGCCAACGACAGGTTCACTAGCGATTGATATCAGTCGCTAACTGGCAATATTAGCGACTGATAACGGTCGCTAAATAAGACGCACCAAGGCTGCCAGGACGTCAGGAAGACACATGGGGCGACCGACATCGGTCGCTAAACCATCCCCATTAGCGACTGATATCGGTCGCTAAGCGTCCCATTTAGCGACTGATGTTGGTCGCTATACTTAGCGACTGACATCGGTCGCCCGAGTTTTTTAGCGACCGAAGTCAGTCGCCCGTCTTTTTTTCAAGCGACTACCTTGTGCGACTGCTTCTCAGTGTGACAGTCATCTGTCGTCCGCCTTTTTTAGCGACAGAAGACGGTAACTGATTTCGGTCAGCTGTTTCATTTTTCCTTGAAGTGACATTGATTTTTGACCCATTTCCCACACACCATTTCAGACCTTCTAACAACAGTGATTTCGCTCCCCACAGGCTCCTCCAAAAAAAGCTCGGGTCATGCCCCCGTCTAGCCTCCAAGACATCATCATGCTTACAATATCGAGCCTTCAACACCCGTGCCACCAGAGCATCAGGGTACACATGTAATTGCCAGACCTGTTTTGCCAATAACGCTTGATTAAAAGCTCGTAAATCACGAAAACCCATACCTCCTAATTGCTTCGGGGTGCATAATTTATCCCACGCCTTCCAATGAATTCGCCTCTTTGCCTCCGACGATCCCCACCAGAACCGGGCTATAACAGAATTAATCTCCGAAATCGTTCCCTCAGGAAGCGCAAAGACACTCATTATATAGGTCGGGATTGATTGTGCCAACGCTTTAATAAGTACCTCCTTCCCGGGCTTGGATAATAGTCTCTCCTTCCATCCTTGGACTTTCTTCCAGATTCTCTATTTGATACTGGTAAAAGCAACTTTCTTCGATCGCCCAATCATAGTAGGTAAATCGAGGTATTTTTCGTGTCGATTTACCTCTCTTACACCCATAATATTTTTAATATCCTCCTGATTTCTTACTGAGACCTTTTTGCTAAACACAACCTCCGTCTTAGCATAATTAATCTTCTGACTCGATGCTCCTTCGTATTGGCTAATTAAATTAGCTAAAATCGAGCATTCTCCCGTGGTTGCCCTCGAAAACAAAATACAGTCATCAGCAAAAATAGGTGAGATATTCTCGGCGCGCCCCGACAAACTAGACTCCTCCGCCTCGAAGAACTAGTCCATGCCCTCCAAGGGAACAACATCTATGTTGAAAACTCCCGAGACTATACACCCATTAGTGAGAAACTACCCGTAAATCTCAACTTAGAAGAGTTACCCATATTCGAAGGGACAGAGGATCTATTACTACACCTCCTCCGATCCGAGCCATCAAAAAATTCATGGCAATCAAGGGGGTCAAAGCCGACATGTTCATCCATTTGTTCGGCATATCCCTTGGGATATACCCTAAAGCCTGGTTCTATATGCTTAATACAAAAAAATTCCCAACTTGGGAAGATGTGGCTACCGAGTTCGCTCAAAACTATTCTGATAATACTAAACTTCAAACTACCATGCGGACTCTAGAAGTCATGGCCCAAGATCCAACAGAGGGTTTCCCCAAATACCTTCAACATTGGCGGGCTAAGAGTGTTAAACTGGTGGACAAGCCCAACGAGAAGGCACTAGTGGAGGCGTTCATCAACAACCTCCTACCCTCCTACCACATCCATCTCAGGTATGTCGGTATTTCAAACTTTGCGGTGCTTACCGAAATGGGCACTAGAATTGAAGACAATCTTCGACATAATGAAGATCTGGGTGAAGCTTCTACTGAAGGCTATACTGGACATCAAAATTTGAGTCCTTAGAAGCCAAAGACTACTGACGACATCAACAAGATCGTCCAAGACAACCAACCAGACATCCGAGAGTCCAAGTCTAAGTCTGAGTCCGAGTCTAGAATGTTCTATTTCTTTCAAATTTTCAAAGTCAGAGTCAAAGTCAGTTGTATTCTGTTCTCTTCTCCAGTTCAATAACTTCAACTTTTTCGATCTCTCATATATGCTTTTGTAATGTGTTTTCGAGAACATGATGAACACCATCATACACTGTGAGCACACGCACGTGACTATTACAGGCACATCTATAATAACCGCAGAGGGACGAGCTCGTGTTTCTTCTTTGCCTATTCCATGTCTGGTATTGATATGTCATATTTATATAGTTTATTTACCTCATTCCATTGTCCTTTTCTCGCTCGGAATGCGCTCTTAGGAGCCGTTTCTTCTAATGTTTTGCCTTGAGTGAGTGCTTTTGTAGATTTTGTGCAATGACAGGGATTTTAGCACAATCGTACTCATATATGGTCAGAAGAGCATTCCTGAGACAAGACTCATATTACTAGCTCGTTAGTCATGGAATAAGCAAAGATCGAAGTAGAGTTTGGCCCAAGACGAAGAACCGGCTTATACCCAACGAGAGGCCAGCGGGCCGGTAGGGGACCGAGGGCCGGCCTAAAGGTCTTCTCACTTGTTTGGACTAGTTTTGAATGATTATTGGGTTGTTTTAGTTTGGGCCTCGGCCCCTGTACTTGGCAGGGGGCCGGTCGGCCGACCTCCTTCACTAATACTGGTTTTCCCTCCCATTTCTTTTAAGTAGGAGATTTAGCAACATTTGACAATCATCACTTGGAAAATAAACTACGTGACTTTTAGCATTCCCGTGTTCACTTCGATCGTGTACTCAAATTTGATAATTTCATTTATGCAATTTCTAGTTTTTCTATTTTAATCAATTTTCATGCTAAGTTTGTTTTCAATTTCGTTGCTCTTGCTATTTTGTTAGATTCTCGTAGTCACTATTAGTAATGTTAAGTTATTAGATTTACTACCATTTTTTATTATGAATTCTCTATTCATGTTATTCACTGTCTTATAGTTACGATGAGTAGTTAATCCTCTCGCTAGTGCCGAGGGGAATAGATGAGTATTTCTTAGGCTTTGCCATTTCGATACTAAACTCGAAATTATGCTATGCCAATTTCGCATGTTATAAAGTTTGATTAATTTGTTAAAGGCCACAACTTATTAATCTGATTTGGGAAACTCTAATTTATGTGCGAGAATTGAGTTGGAGTTAGACCACGCCCGATTTGGTAATAAGTAGCGAAAGCCCGTTAGGTCCTTGACACGCGCCTATTTAGGATCGATCGTTAACGATGGATAGGGGATCAAGCAATATTTATAAGACTCGAAAATAACACAAAAATAAATAAATGTAGTCGTGGTAAGTCGAGGTCGGTCCACAGGGATGACGGTGAGTTGATTGAGAAATAGAGAATGCGTTTGGGGTCTAAATGGGGTGGGGGGGGGGGGTTGAATCGAGTCTAAACTAACGAAGCAATAAATGACAAATAGTAATCAATAAGGAAAAGATGTTAGGGGGAGTCGGGGAATCGAAAATCGGGTCCTACGAGACAAGGAATTACGGGGTTGGTCACAAAGTCAGCAAAAGGGAGAATGCCACCTTTCGATTTTTTCACCCAACTTATCTAAATCCTACTTTTGCGGTGAAAAAGGGTAAACCTCAAGTCAAGGTAACTCCTACCCCGAGTTTCCCCACATTGATAGAAGTGAGTCAAGGTGGATCTAGTTGGCTAGACTAAGCCAACAAAGACACAATAACCTCAAACATGATAAATCAACAAGCATGCAACCAAACCACAATTCCTCAATTCATATTACCCAAAATCCTCCTTCCTTAACCCCCTAACAAGAAACTACTCACAATTCGTAAAGAAGATAACAAGAACAATAACAATGGTGATAATACCAAAAACATGCATAATGATGAAACTAGAGGAATTAAAACTAAAACGAAGGAAAATACGATCAACAAATGAAACTACAAAACGATCTAAAAACAATGCAAGAAAAATCAATGAAAACGATGCAATAAAGAGAGAGCAAGAGTAAAAACTAATCTAGAGAAAAGGGAGAGGAAGAGAGTTATACCAACAATGGAGGAAAACTAGAAATAAGGAAGATGAAGATGCATGTAAATAAAGGTGAAGCCTTGACGAAGAAAACAATGGATTTGTCACTAATTCTTTGATGATCTCCAAAGAACTTCTTGATTAAAGGTAGAATTCCTTATAATAACTTGAATCCAAAGCTCGATGAAGAAGATGAAGTTTGATAAAAACTATGAATGTGCCTCTGTGAATATCTAATAGCTTTCTACTCTAAAGTAATGTAGTCGTCTAATGTTATGATATGAGGTAGTCTAATTAGGTTGAACTATATATAGTAGTAGCTTAATGGATCACTAAACCAAGCCCAAATATGATTTTTGCACTTTGAGTGAAACTTTGCCCTATGGATCTTCAGAGGGTGAAACTTTGCCCTACGAACTTCTATCTGTCACGAGCCATTTCCGCGGGTGAAACTTCACCCGGTGAACTTTCCTTCCAGATTTTGCGTTTGGGGGCTTAGTTACTGTCGGGTGAAACGTCACCCGATAAGTGAAAGTTTCGCCCGATCATTTCGCCCGGTGGGTGAAAGTTTCCTGAAGATCTCCGGAGAGGTTGAAATGTCGTCGGGCGAAACTTCGTCCGATGGTATCACATCGGGTGAAACTTCACCTGATGGTTTCCTTGACCTCTTTTCGGGTTTCGCTCTTTGTTGTTTAATTGTTTGGAATTTAGGCTTTGTGCGTTGCTTTTGGACGGCAATCCACTCTCTTGTGCTCGTGGAAGCTCGGACATGCTCTTGGCGACAAATCCTATCAAAATGGATAGAAAAGCTACCAAAAATACGTGAAATGCACAAGAGAGACGCTAATGCGAGAAAGACTAAGAATAGGAAGATAATCGCATTCTAATCTCACAAAAATGGAGGAAAATGAGCCTAAATGGGAGGAAAAATGGGCTAAATTTAGCACACATCAAATCCCCAGGCCCACACTAAACCGTTGCTCGTCCTCGAGCAAAGACCCGAAAAGAAACTACTTACTAATAATACTAAGCTAGACTATGCTAAGGCAACACGGGGCAATTAACGGGCCCGCTCCGTCCCATAAAATCACATTGGAATACCTATGAGGTAAGGTACTTCGATGCAAGACAAGTTAGGTCTCGCTCAAAATGGTGGATGCGACTAAACACACAAAAACATATAAGCATAAAAGAATAGGCGCATCCAAAGAGAAAATAAAACACCGAATCCCTCATCGAGACGGCGGGGAAGACACCGATTACTCACCCAAAACAATCATGAACATTCCAAACTAGATCACCCAAGTGGACATGAGCCAAAGTCTAATAATATGACATTAAAGCAATAAAAGTGTTGATGAATTAGCTAGGTCCTCCTAATCTTCTAAAGGGGTATGACAGGGTGTTAAACGTTGTGGGATGAGAGAACCATGAAGTCGTTTATTCCACTCTCTTTGGCTAAGGCCAAGAGGGTCGTTCCAAAATCGAATTATCCAATTAGTCTAAACAATAAGTGGAGAAGTGTTTACAATTTGTGGTGGATCGACTAATCATTGTTATCTTCCTTCCTCGGGACTCGGTCCTCTAGTAGGCACTTCACGACGAAAAGTCGATCAAGGGGATTTTTTTAAAGAGATGCTATTGATGATATGATTTTCATTGATGCTCCTTTTCTCTCCTTTGATTTTCATATGTTTGTGCCCTTTTCTCTTGCTTCGGTTTGCCCCCTTTTTTGGCTTTTTGATGTGGTTCAAAACCAAGCATGCATTTTTGTAAACTTATTGTGATGATGTATAGGTGGAAGGAAAAATAGGTATCCAAGAACGCGTGGCATTCCCGGATAATCAACAAAAAAAGTGAAAAAATTTGTACTAAAGGTGCAATGGACAATCAAGCAAGTTCACCTAGAAAATGGGATGCGGTAACCAAGGCCTAACTCCTCCATGGGTGGTCAAGGTGGTCAAATGCAAACCCCGAAGTAAACCTCTAGTAGAAAAGGTCGATTCAAGCTACAAGATCAACATATTCATTGATTTAGAGTCATTCTACTAGATTAAGGTCCAAAATCTACAATGGATTATCCACAATGGAATGTAAATTCTTGCAATAAGTTCGTAATCGGGTTTTCGAAAAAAAAATAATCCTAGACACACTATACAAAATCGAAAAGCAACACAAGAGAAAGAAAAGGCAAATAAAGAAAAACACAAGTAAAGTCATGCACTCCATACTCCATCGACATTCAATCACACAATCAACCACAAACCCCAAAATGCTTATCTCTTCGAGAGCCTCTTAATAGCAACAACCTAACTCCTCTACAAGAGTGAAGGAGAAACGAAGAGGAAAGAAGTTACCTAGTGGATTGCTTCCATGTTCTCTTCATCTCATGCTATTGGGGTGGTGGTTATCATGTGAGAGTGGAGGGCAAGACCATACAAAGGATACAAAAACATAACGAGAATAAGAAAAGAAAAAGGAAATATTTTTGGTTTTTAGAATTTTTCGAATTTTTATGGTTTTTCGGAAAGATTTTTGAAAAACAAAAGATAGTAGATCCCTACCCCATACTAATACAAAACTGTGCATTGTCCTCAATGGAGAAGTAGAGAAAAGATCGAAAAAGACGGGAAATGAAAAATAAGAAAAATCTTTTTGAATTTTTATGATTTTTCAAATGTTTTTGGGATTTTTTGAAATTTTTGGGAAAAGAAAATAAAAGATAAAAGGGTGGCGAACCTAGGTGTAATCATGTCACCTAAGCCCTAGCCAAGAGGAAAAGAAAATGAAAATAAAAGAAAAGAAATTAAGTGAAAAAGGTGAAAAATGGGCGTAGGTGTAATCACGTCACCTAGCCCGGATTTTGAACAAATTGGAAAAATTTGAGAAGGATGAAAAGATTTGGATTTTCAAATGTGGTCAATGGCGTAATCACATCGCCTATAGACCGGGAGCAATACCAAGGCCAAATCGACCACATCAATCAAGGGGATAACTCGCAAAGATTTGTTAGAAACTGAATAATCAACACAATGATAACAGAAACAAGAACCGAACACAACCCAATACAAATAATCATAAACTCTTCTAGACTCACTTACCCACCCCGCTATAATATTCACAACACTGTCTACCGACTCAGGGAGAAGGACTAGTACGAATAATCATCAGACGCATTCAAAGCATTATGAGACCTAGAAAAGTACGACATACCCTCGGAAGGCGCTTGGGGAGAAAATTCCTCAGGACCGTCACTAACGAGAGGTGATAAGTGTAGTTTGTAGTGCCTATTTGTTGTGTTTGGTCCCAATTTCTCTTGTGAAATCGCTCTTTGGAGCGGTTTCTGAGCTACTTATGCTTCTTCTAGTTCGTTTTAGGTTCCCAAGACCATTCATGGAGAATTGGAACGATTCCGACTCGTTTCCTACACATTTGGAGCCAACGAAAAGAAGGAACGATCAGTCGGTGCCTTAGATTCGATCCCGAGACCTGGGGACCCATTCCCGAGCCCCTTAGACTCGATCCTGAGCACCGAGAATCGATGAGAAGCCTATCAAGAGCAAACAGAGACCTTTATGATCATATTGGAGGCCTACAAGACCCTTCCCGGGCGGGAAGAGTAGCCTTCCCGGGCGGGAAGAGTAGCCTTCCCGGTCGGGAAGGAGTGCAAAGCAAAGATGGCTTCTGGAGTGTCATCCCGACCGGGACGAGATGGTCCCGACCGGGACCATCTCGTCCCGGTCGGGACCACCACCATCCCGACCGGGATGGACCAGCTGTAGCCCGCGCCTCTTCTTTTCTATTCCTTCACTCTTGTAACCTTATATATACCCTTCCTTTGTATTGTTTAAGCACTTTTAGACTATCTTACATTAGACAAAACCATAGATAGAGTTCCTCCTCTCATTAGCTTAATCTTTCCTTAAACTTTAATTAAACTTAGCTTAATCTAGTTTGTAATCCTTGTATTAAGAGAATTCTTCAAGATTCATCCAAGATTGACAACCTTGAGAGATTGATTTGGGTTTTTCTTATTAATACAAGTTCTTATATTTTCATCTTCTTGTTAGTAGGTATAATCTTCTTACTCTCTTTACTCTTAATCCTTGTTTAATCTTTCAAGTTTTAATCTTTGATTATTGTTCTTGCTCTTGTTAGTTCCATTATGAATGTTATGTTGTTTGTGTTGATTCCTCTTGTTATGGTTAGGGTTAGTTCCATTATGTGTGAGTAGACCTATTTTGGGGTTAGTAGGGGGATTAAGTGTGGATTATGGGTAATTAGGGCTTGATTGAGGGTAAAGGTGGATTCTTTGTTACTAGTCACATGTTGAGCACTCTATGTGTTTGTTGAATTGCTTGTTTGAGTTGTAGTGGCCATGCTTCTCATACTTGTTTTCATCTTCTCATTGTGTGATTGATTTGTGGTTGATTTCTTGTGTATTGGGTAATATCTTGCATGAGTATTCGGGTCTTGTCTTAGACACGAGAGTGCGGACATTGGCTTTGGCGCGAGAGCGCGGACTGACCTTAGTAACTAGGTGAAACCTACACCCCTTGACTACCCAACTATCCTAAACCCTACTCCTTCCCATATTTGATTTACCCATCTTGCTAGCTATTGTTTCTCTAGTTTACTTGTTTCATTTGGCTCTAGTGTTCTTATTAGTTCTTGTTATACATAGTTCATTGTTAGTCCACTTTCATCATCTCCAATCATCATAGTTAATCAATTCATGTTAGTTAGTCTCCCTTTGCGTTGTGTTGGTAATTTAGTCTTGTTTGTGAGTTGACCATAGTCTAGACAACCTCTACCGTCCCCGTGGACTCAACCCGACTTACCCTAGCTACCCATTAGGATTAGTTGGACTCTACTTGTTGGTGGGGACCCACGGCAAATTCCTTACTCTCAATTTGGTGCCGTTGTCGGGGACGGTGCATGTTTAGACTTAGTTTGCTTAATAACTTGACTTAGTTACCCCTCTTGTGTTCTTTTTCTATCCCTTGTGCATATTTTGTTGGCTTTTTCTTAGTTTCTTTAGCTTTCTTCTCTCTTTGTCTTGGGTTGTGTTCGTTTATTGTCTTTGCCTAGTGCGCATAAAGCACTAGGTGTTCTCACGTTTGTTCCAAGTGTGTAGTGCATGCCTAGGAGGAGAGACGACTTCTTTCTCTTCAATCCAGAGCCGGAGAGACTCTTTAGAGCCTTTCGCCAATGGACGATTGACCGGGTTAGAAATTCTCAACCGGGTACTAGCAATACCATTGAAGAACAAGCCCAAGGATACGACTTTAACGAACAACCTCAAGGCAATACCGAAGGGACCTTCATCAATCCCTTTGGTACTTCTTCCAACCACTCTTCTCAACCTAGTTCTCCATCAACATCTACATCAACACCATCTACACCGTCATCTCCCTTACATCCAACAATGCCAAAGTTCTCATCCCATTCTACCTTTACCGAGGATGTCTTGCCCGGGCCAAGCACTTTACCGACCGCTTATGCCGGAAATTTTGTGGCAAAGACACAATTCATCCAACTTGTTGAAAGAAATCAATTTAGTGGTTTGCCCACCGAAGACCCGCATCAACACATGGAGACCTTCTCCGATTATTGTGACGCTATATCTCAACCCGGGGTTACTCAAGATCAAATTCGTTGGGTACTTTTCCCGTTCTCTCTCATTGGAAAAGCGAAGCAATGGATCAAGAGTCTCAATAGGGCAACCATGGGGATTGATACTTGGAAGAAACTTGCATTGGCGTTCTACCAAAAGTTTTACCCTCCGGAAAAGACTAATTTGTTAAGGGCCTCCATCACCGGTTTCCAACAACGGGATGAAGAGAGCCTTTATGAGGCATGGGAGCGGTTTAAGGCTTTGGTTAGATTGTGCCCCCACCATGGACTTTCACAATGGTTCTTAGTCCAACAATTTTGGAACGGTCTTTATGAGGACTCAAGAGCCATACTCAATATGGGCTCCAATGGAAGGTTCACCGAGGTAGATGATGACCAAACTTGGTCAAGGATCGAAGAAATGGCGGTCCATAACTCTTAATACTCAAGGCCACGGAAGGAAAGTAGAGGGGGAAGACATGAGATTGATGCCATTACACAATTAAGTGCCGACCTTGGAGCACAATTAAAGACACACATGGATACTATTGACAAGAAGCTCCAACACCACTATAATCAAGATCAAAGCACTAGTTCCACCAATCAACAATCGATCCATCAAATTAATACTTTGGGAACGGTTACACCATTATCTCATTATGGAATATGTGAGATTTGTGGAATATATGGACATGAGCCTTTACATTGTCGAAGTAGCATTGAGCAAGTAAATGCTTTTCAAGCATACAAGCAAGGTGCCACATACTCTAACTTCAAGGCCAAAAATGTGCCAAATTCTAACATGTTCCAATCTTCCTAACAACAAGCTCAACAACAATACCGTGTACCTTATGTTCCTCCTCCCTTAAGGGACAACAACCAAGGCTTCCAAGGTTATCAAGGCAATCAAAGGCCTTTTAACAACTTCCAACAACATAACCAAGGTGCCTTCAACAACAATCAAGGGTTCCATCAAGGGAACTTCAATCATCAAGGTGGTTTCCAAGGAAACCAACATTCTCGAGGATACCAAAGCAACAACCAAGGTTACCATAATCACAATCAAGGCAATACTCAAGGGTTCCAAGGGAACTTTCAACAATAACAAGGGTCCCAAAATCAACAACAAGAGAACAAGCGAAGGAGCCGGTCTCCAACTCATGACTATGGCATTCCCCAAGCCTTTACAAATACCCCACACAATCAACAATCTCCACCTAGAGACCCGGAGATACAAAAGACAATCTTGGAGATACAAAGAAGCCAATTGGAGATGCAAAAAGCTCAACATGAATTCTTTACTAACCTTCAAATGGAAAACGAGGCAAGAGATACGCATGTGAAAATGCTTGAAACCCAACTAGCTCAAGTAGCTTCGGGTAGTTCTTCAAGACAAAAGGGGCAACTACCTCCTCAAGGTGTACCGACGAAGTTTGAACATGTGAATGCCATCACCTTGAGAAGCGGTGCATCCTATGATTCTCCCTTGTTTCCTAGTGAGCAACAAGCCATGAAGGAAGTGCAATCTCCATCTCAAGATGATGAAAATTGGGGAAACCTCATGGAGGAGCAAGTCTTGTGGGAAGTTGAGAAACCCCACGAAGACAAGCTTCCCCCACCCCAAGAAGAAGACAAAGGAAAAAAGAAAATGTCAATTGAAAAGTCCAAACCTAATGAGCAAGACAAGATACATATCAAGTTGCCTTTTCCAACAAGGCAAATGAAGACAAAGGTGGATGTTCAATATGACAAGTTCCTTGATATTGTGAAAAAGTTGGATGTGAGCATCCCTTACACCGAGTTAATTACCCAAGTCTCGGCCTATGGAAAGTTTATGAGAGAAATCTTGGCTAGAAAGAGATCTGTAGACAAGGAAGAGACCATTGCGTTCACAAGGGAGGTGAGTGAGCTCATTCAAGGCTCTACACTTCCTAAATTGAAGGATCCGGGTAGTTTCTCAATACCGTGCACCATAGGGAGCTTGAAGATTGATAGGGCATTATGTGATTTGGGAGCAAGTGTGAGCATTCTTCCTTATTCTATTTGTGAGAGACTTGGGATAAGAGAGCTTAAGTGTACCTCTATCACACTCCAAATGGCCGATCGTTCCCTAAATCGACCATTAGGAATGTTAGAGGATGTGCCATTAAGAATAGAGAAATTCTTCATCCCGGTTGACTTTCTCGTGCTCGATATGCCGGAGGATGCCATCACCCCCATTATCCTATGCCGCCCATTCCTACACACCGCCGAGCGATGATTGATGTAAAGAATGATATGATCACCTTTGAACTAGGCGACGAGAAGCTCGTGTTTGACCTCCAAGGCAACACCTCGCCTAAAAATGAAGAATCGTGCAATATGATCCGTGCCATGAAAGACTTCGATCTAGGGAATGAGTTGGGTGAAAGCTTGAAAGAAGACAAGAACTTGTGTGGAAGTGAAGACAATGATTCCGAGCTAGGGGCGGGTGAATGCCCATGTGACATTATTGAAGATGAGTCGGTTATTAAGAAGAGAGTTGAGCCTCCCTTGGGGCCTTGTGAAGATGAGTGGAAGTTTGGGTATATACCGAAGGATCGAAAGTACAAGTTCAAGCCATTGAACTTAGTAGATCGGGATGCTCCGGGGACTTCTAGACAAGGTTGTGAAGAACCTTGGAGTGTGGATTGGTATTCCACAAGCTTGATCGAAGATTTCTCGAGAGCCTTCGATTTGTTACTCCGTGCTCTTGATGGCGATGGAGTTATATATAGTGTTGTTGAAAAATGATTGAAGAATGCACCATCCTTGGTTTGACGGAGTTCCAAAAGAACCGTCTTATTGTATATATCTCCTTCTTGTTCTTTTGAGTTTTGTGAAATTCTTGTAATTTGGTATTTGATGAGCGATGTGAGGGAGGGATTTTGATGATGTTTATTGAGTCCATTTGATAGGTTATAATGAATATGAAGTCTTGAGTGAGTGGTTGATGATAGAAGCTTGAAACTTGGGCTAGAAAGTGGGTTTTTGAAGCTTTTGACAAGCTTTTGGGGACGAGATTCTAGGTCTCGTTCTATCGGTGGCCTTATGGGTGAAGCTATCAAGAATATGAAGGGTTAGAAGATCCATCCCAACCGGGAAGGATGTCATCCCGATCGGGATGAGTGTGCTGAAAAGTGGGTTCACTGATGTGCCGTCCCGACCGGGAAAAAGTTCATCCCGACCGGGATGGTGCCCTGCTCCTCCTTTTGCCTCTTCTTTGACATTTGAGCCCACCCAACCACTTTATACCCCCTCCCAACCTCCCTACCTACCCTTGCACCTATCATATGACCCCTACACTTCATATACATACATTCATCTCATCTTCTCTTCACTATACACCGAGTTTCACATCAAATCCCACCTTCTTATACCATTGCAAGCCTAGTACTTCAACCATGCAACCATATTGAGAATGAAGAGGAATAACAATGACGAAGACTAGCTATATGCCGATATCGAACATTGAGACGATGGAGTGAGTGAGTTGTTAACCGATTGGTACGACGACAATCCTTTCTTTTCCGTCTTTTATTACTTGTCTCCCTTTATTTGTTCCCTTCCCTTTATCCATTTTTGAGTCATGGTGGCCCTCGGGGCCTCGGTAGTCATTGCTCCCAATTCTCGATGACGTGACTACATCGAGAGTCACTTCAAATCCAAATTTGCAAGTATTTTCACTTTTTCTTTGATTTCTCTTTCTTTTGTTAGGATTTAGTCGGATTCGGGCGGAATCCGGGCTAGGTGACTTGATTACACCTAGTCCTCCCCTCCCGTTTCCTTTTATTTCCTTCTTTTTATTTGTTCCCCCATCCATATCTTTTCTCGTCTTGGCCCATGGTGACTTGATTACACCCCGGCCGGACACATTCTACCTTTTCTCCGCTTTTCTTTTTGATTTTTAGCTTTATTTTCGTAGTTTCTTTTCCTTTTAGTGTCTTCGCACACACTACACATTGAGCATGAGGACATTGCTCGGTTTAAGTGTGGGGGAGCGATATCCTAGCCTAGTTAGTTTTATTTTCATAGTTTTTTCCGGAAAATCTTAAAAACCCCTAAAAATTTGAAAATTTTCATAAAAATCAAAAAGATTTTCTTTTGTGTCGTTATGTCGTATATTTGTTGTGTTGTGTGTGTTTGGCCTCCCTTTTCCTTGTAGGTAGCTTAATCACCGCTAACTTTGGAGGGCTTTCAGGACATCCGGTAACATCTTTTTATCCCTTTTTCCTCTTTGTCTCTTGTGGAGCTTGGAGGAGATTGTGTGATGACGTGTGCTCGGGTAGAGCTTTGTAGAAGTTGTGGTTGTTTTGGTTGCTTATTTGGATATTTCGGGGTGGTGTGTGTTTTGTTTGTATGTTTGTTGGCTTTTCTCTTATTTTGTTTTGTTGTGTTGTGTGTGTCTCATTTTCTTTCGTCCTTGTTGTGTCTTGTTTAGTTTGTGTCTTATGTAAAAGGTTTTCGTAAAACCCGGTTTTGAGGCTAGTGGGCAAGTGTTTACTTTTCCTTTCTAATAGTATGAATCGAGTCTTGGACTTTAGTCTAGTAGAATGACCCTAAATCAATAGTTTCGTTGGCCCTTTACCTTGAGTCCACCTAGCTTACTAGGGATTTACTACGGGATTTGCATTTTGACCATTATGACCACCCACGGAGTGAAAAGGCCTTGGTTGCCGAGTTCCGTCCTTTAGGTGACCGTGTTCAGAATTGCTTTGACTAGTCCAAGTTTCTCCCCTTTTTTTGTGGGTTTGAAGGGAAGGGCCCGTCCCAACTTACCCATTTCCCTACCTCCTACACACTTCCACAAATAAGTTGCAAATTGTTGAAATTCGCACTTGGTTGCAAGAATTGCCTACAATACAAGTTATATCAAAAAGGCAAACCAAGTCAAAAGAAAGAAAAAAGAGAAAGAAAAGAAAGAAGAAAAAGAAAAGGCACAACAATCAAAAAGAAAATACAAAAGAAGAAAAAGAAATGGCGTAGAAAATCAAAAGCCAAATGCAAAAGAATGAAAATGCCAAAGAAAATCACCTCACAAAAAGAATTCTCCCCCTCTCAAAATAAGCCTTTTTTCGATCGTTACCATGAAGAGCCTACCAAAGGACCGAGTCCCTAGGAAGGATGATAGCGATAATGGTCGGTCTTCCCTCATTTTGCAACCTTTATCCACCTTTTTTCTTTGACTAGTTGGGCGATTTTGGACATGGGACGACCCTCTTGGCTTATCGCTGAAGGGGGCGGGGCTTCACATACCTACAGTGTCGACTAACTCCGTGGTTCATCCTTTTTCCATCCCGCCTATCGTCCCGTGGTACGTTCTTAGAAGGTTAGGAGGAACCTAGGTAAGTAACCAACGTTTTCGTTGCTTTGTCGTCATACTAGTAGGGTTTTGTCCATTTCGGTTTGTATTGCTAGCTTGGGAACGTTGTCACTTGCCTTGAGTCCTTAACCGGTGTATCTTTCATCGCTTTGTTGAGGGAAGCGGTATTTGTTTCGTCCTGGATGCAACCGTTTGGTGTTTGTTTGTTTGTGTGTTTGTTTGTTTGTGTGTTTTTTGTGTCCGGTTGCATCCACAGTTTTGTCGCAAGACCTCACTTGCCTTGCGGAGAGCACTTTTCCTCTAAGTGTTCTCGCGTGAGTTGAAAGAGCGTAGGGTGCGCTAATACCCGCTCGGTTAGTAGTCTAGTTTCTTTTAGTTTTTAGTTAGTAGGTGCTTACTCGAGGGCGAGTAAGGGTTAAGTGTGGGGGAGTTGATAAGTGTAGTTTGTAGTGCCTATTTCTTGTGTTTGGTCCCGATTTCTCTTGTGAAATCGCTCTTTGGAGCGGTTTCTGGGCTACTTATGCTTCTTCTAGTTCGTTTTAGGTTCCCAAGACCATTCATGGAGAATTGGAACGATTCCGACTCGTTTCCTACACATTTGGAGCCAACCAAAAGAAGGAACGATCACTAGGTGCATTAGATTCGATCCCGAGACCTGGGGACCCATTCTCGAGCCCCTTAGACTCGATCTCAAGCACCGAGAATCAATGAGAAGCCTATCAAGAGCAAATAGGGACCTTTATGATCATATTGGAGGCCTACAAGACCCTTCCCGGGCGGGAAGAGTAGCCTTCCCGGTCGGGAAGGAGTGCAAAGCAAAGACGGCTTCTGGAGTGTCATCCCGACCGGGACCAAGCTCATCCCGGTCGGGACCATCTCGTCCCGGTTTGGGACCATCTCGTCCCGGTCGGGACCACCACCATCCCGACCGGGATGGACCAGCTGTTGCCCGCGGCTCTTCTTTTCTATTCCTTCACTCTTGTAACCTTATATATACCCTTCCTTTGTATTGTTTAAGCACTTTTAGACTATCTTACATTAGACAAAACCCTAGATAGAGTTCCTCCTCTCATTAGCTTAATCTTTCCTTAATCTTTAATTAAACTTAGCTTAATCTAGTTTGTAATCCTTGTATTAAGAGAATTCTTCAAGATTCATCAAAGATTGACAACCTTGGGAGATTGATTTGGGTTTTTCTTAATAATACAAGTTCTTATATTTTCATCTTCTTGTTAGTAGGTATAATCTTCTTACTCTCTTTACTCTTAAACCTTGTTTAATCTTTCAAGTTTTAATCTTTGATTATTGTTCTTGCTCTTGTTAGTTCCATTATGAATGTTATGTTGTTTGTGTTGATTCCTCTTGTTATGTTTAGGGTTAGTTCCATTATGTGTGAGTAGACCTATTGTGGGGTTAGTAGAGGGATTAAGTGTGGATTATGGGTAATTAGGGCTTGATTGAGGGTAAAGGTGGATTCTTTGTTACTAGTCACATGTTGAGCACTCTATGTGTTTGTTGAATTGCTTGTTTGAGTTGTAGTGGCCATGCTTCTCATGCTTGTTTTCATCTTCTCATTGTGTGATTGATTTGTGGTTGAATTCTTGTGTATTGGGTAATATCTTGCATGAGTATTCGGGTCTTGTCTTAGACACGAGAGTGCGGACATTGGCTTTGGCGCGAGAGCGCGGACCGACCTTAGTAACTAGGTGAAACCTACACCCCTTGACTACCCAACTATCCTAAACCCTACTCCTTCCCATATTTGATTTACCCATCTTGCTAGCAATTGTTTCTCAAGTTTACTTGTTTCATTTAGCTCTAGTGTTCTTATTAGTTCTTGTTATACATATTTCATTGTTAGTCCACTTTCATCATCTCCAATCATCATAGTTAATAAATTCATGTTAGTTAGTCTCCATTTGCGTTGTGTTGGTAATTTAGTCTTGTTTGTGAGTTGACCATAGTCTAGACAACCTCTACCGTCCCCGTGGACTCGACCCGACTTACCCTAGCTACCCGTTAGGATTAGTTGGACTCTACTTGTTGGTGGGGACCCACAGCAAATTCCTTACCATCAAGAGGGCTTAGTCCGACTCAATCTCACAGAGGTCGTCGAAGGTACGATCCTCGGGCAATTCATAATGAGCGTACTCCCAGACTCCCCTTCCTCCCGACTCTGTTTTTGTCAATCAATATTCACCGGGTCCTAGAGGGAGGTCTCAATTGCGATGAATGAGGATGGTGGTGTGGTGTGTGTTGGGTACAATTAAAGCACGTCCACGGCTAATATAGACGAGGCGATGATGGGGTACATGGAAAACCCAAGTGGAAAATAGGCCTCATCAAGCTAAATGGAGTTGACAAGCGAGGTGAGGTGGTCGGTCAAGTAGCCCAATTTATTTGCTATAACCGTCACTAGACCTCCACAATCCAAGGAGGAGCGTTGGGCATTGATAATGTGTTGGAAATGTAACACCATGACGATGGGTAGGTCAAGGGGACTCGAATTATCGACTAAAGAGTCTAAAACTAATTGCAAGACGCACACATTAAGGGAGTAAATATTATCAGAAGAGGGCACTAAGCAATGTGAGAGGATTTCGCAGAAGTAGCGAATTGCGAGGTTACGAATCTTGGAGGTACAGGACAAATCGGCCGAGTAACCCTCTATACAATGTGAGATTCGTTTCCAGAAATCTTTCCTCGAAACACATGCTTGAATATTGCCCGAAGGTTCACCGAGTCCGGTACCCGAAGAGGGTAGGCCTAGCGCGAGGCCAAACTCAGGAATGGTCAGTCTATGAGGTTTGCCGAATAATCGAAATCTAATTACTCTTAGGTGTGGTCGGGTTGTCAAATGCAAAGGTTCCTAGGAACTCACTTGTTAGGTCTTTATACGTAAAGGTCGCAAGGCTAAGGAGTTCACTAGTTCCGATTCGCGACGATAACTCTTTAATATCGTCAACAATACCCAAGTTAGACATTGTGTGAGGACAAGGCCATCTAGTACTCTAAAAGATCTTTTCAGAGAAGATACTAGATAACGAGGTATTAAGACAAGGTAAATTGGTAGACTTAGAAGATGAAGGCATACCTTGTTTTCGAGAAGCTCGTTTTGACTTGTTTCCATGATGAAAAATTTGCAAAATTGTTCCGAAATAATTTCTCTTAGCCTCTTAAAAACCCGAAGCAATCACCAAAATGGAGTGGAATGGAATTATGAAGATGGTTGGGCTATGGAAGGTGGTGTGTTGATATTAAAGATGAAGTGAGGAGTGATGAGGTGAAAAGGGAAGTGATATGAAGGTGATACATATAAAGGTTTTGTGGAGGGAAGGTAAAGTTTGAAAAGTTTGATTTGGTGTTTGGGAAAATATTTGGTGTTTGTAGTTTGGAGGGAAAGTTATATGGGTATCTTTGGAAAAGGAGGGAATTGAGTTGTGTAGTGAGTATGTGGGTGATGGGTGATCCGGCCAAGTCGGTGGGTGAAGTTTCACCTGGTCAGACACCAACGGGTGAAGTTTCACCCGACGAGTTTCTCTCATGAAAATTCATCTGCAAAATTTTTCACCGCGGGGCGAAGTTTCACCCGGTGAAGTCTCCCCAGGAGAAGTTTCGCCCGACGATTTCTAGACAATTCTGACAGTCTTGGCAAATTCTGGGATTTTTTCATAGGACGAAGTTTCGCCCGGTCAAATCTTCATCGGGTGAAGTTTCACCCGACGGAAAGTCTTCAACAGTCATCCCAATGGCGTGGTAGATTTCCATCGGGTGAAGTTTCACCCGACGGAAAGGCTCCAAAAACTTACCGGGTGAAGTTTTGCCCGGCGGTCCTGTATGCTCCAAAATTTCGCCTTGCCAATTTAAGGCTCTTCAAGGATCACCTGAAATTCAAAATAATGACCGGCTCACATTATGTTATTAATTTCTCCTACAAACATACTTGTGGTCTTCGATTTAGCTCCATAACTTCCTCTAAAAGCTTGATGATCATCCAAATATATGCTCCAAGTTGAGATCCAAGTTCATTCATCCGCTCAAAGCTAACAAAACTAATTAAAATAAAGTATATGGTACATATTTACAAGGTGGTTGTTGAGGATACCACCAAACCTACTTCAATTGAGGAGAGGGTTAATCAATGCTCCCGAGTCATCACAGACCTAGCCGAACCATGCCCAAGGTCCTCCAATCCGGTTTTTATTGGCCTACCATGTTCCAGGATGCTCAAGCTTTTATTATGTTCTGTGACACTTGTCAAAGGACCGGAAATATTTCTCGAAGGCACGAGCTGCCTCAAAATGGGATCCTAAAAGTAAAAGTTTTATATGTTGCGGTCGACTATGTCGCCAAGTGGGTGGAGGTCGTAGCATCTCCTGCTAATGATGCTAAAATGGTAATTTCTCTCTTTAAGAAGGTTATTTTCCCTAGATTTGATGTCCCAAGAGCTATAATTAGTGATGACGGTAATCATTTTCATGAAAAGTGGCTTGACACTTTACTTGCTAAATACGGTGTCTCTCACCGTACAGGTCTTGCCTACACCCTCAAACGAGTGGAAAAGTCGAGGTGTCTAATCGGGAAATTAAGTCTATTCTTCAAAACGTTGTGTCAAAGGCTAGGAAAGATTGAAGCTCTAAGTTAGATGACACATTGTGGGCTTATAGAACCACCTTTAAAATGCCTATTGGTACTTCTTCTTATTGATTGGTCTATGACAAGTCATGCCATCTACCCGTCGAACTAGAGTACAAGGCTTGGTGGACAATCAAAGAGCTTAATTTAGACCCACAATTGAGTGGAGAGAAATGACTTATGCAACTGAATGAGTTAGAAGAATTTCTTCTTGGTGCTTATGATAGTGCTCGAATTTATAAGGAGCGCACTAAGCGGTGGCATGACAAGCAAATCCTAACTCATGAATTTCATGAAGGGGATAAGGTTTTATTGTTCAATTCTCAACTTCGGTTATTTCCCAGAAAGCTCAAGTCTCATTGGTCCGGACCTTTTTCCGTGACTCATATCGGTAAATTTGGCTCGATTGAGATCGAGAATGAAGCAGGTGAACGATTCAAGGTCAACGGTCAATGATTAAAATTATATCATCAAGGTACTTATATTGGGGCGATTGAAGTTATTCAACTTCATTCCGCTCCCCCTTCAATCTAAATTGAAGCTAATCAAGTCGTGCAGGACTATAAACTAGCACTACCGGGAGGCAGCCCGGGTACGTACATAATTTCCCTTATGCTCTTTTGCTTTATTTTTTTCCCTTTTTAGTAAGGACGAGAGGAGGGACTTACGATTTTTGGAGATGTGCAGAATAGTTGGAAATAATTCTAAGTGGAGAAATCGAGATGCTCTTGGCTACGCTATTGATATTGCATAGCAGATCGTCCTAGCCTATGCATAGGGGCCTATGGACTATAGGAGCCGAGGTACATCATTTTTTTTTTCGCTCAAGAGAAGGTTGTCCTGGCCTGTGGATAGGGGGCCTATGGAGTATAGGGACCGAGGCCCAAGGAAATTTAAGGTTAAAAGTTTGAAAATCTCGAAATTTGGTGTAGTGGGCCGTCAGGCCGGTACACCGGGGCCGGTATGTGCCGACTGAAACACCCCACATTGATTGAAGATGTCCTATTTATGAGCTTAAATGACTAGTGCTTAAAAGGATTAAAAGTACTACTCATATCAACAAAGTGCACTTTCTTTTCTGGTCATCAATTCAAAAGAACTCCGCAATTAAGCATTCTTGACTGGGAGTAGTCTAAGGATGGATGACCTTTTGGGAAGGTTCCCAAGATGCGCATGACTGAGGACAAAATACGCTGGAAAGGACTCGTGTTGGTCTGTGGGACTAGTATAATGAAACACCCCACATTGATTGAAGATGTCGTATTTATGAGCTTAAATTATTAGTCTTGAAAAGGAAAAGTACTAATCATATCAACAAAGTGCACTTTCTTTTCTGGTCATCCATGCAACAGAATTCCGCAGTTAAGCGTCCTTGGGTGGGAGTAGTTTAAGGATGGGTAACCTCCTGGGAAGGTTTTCGTGATGCGGATGAGTGAGCACAAAATGCGCTGGAAAGGACTCGTGCTGGTCTATGGGACCAGTACAAAAGTCTGGCGAGCTACCGCGGTTAACATTTTTGGTCCTAGGATTGGACCGGGGTGTTACAAATGATATCAGAGTAATCCTGCGACCGTGTATTTGGCACCTAGCGAGGGTGGATTCTGGGTCAGCGGTTATGCTACCAAGCGCAACGAGAACGTTGCGTTCTTCAAGTGGGAGTGATTGAAACACTCCACATTGATTGAAGATGTCCTATTTATGAGTTTAAATGACTAGTCCTTAAAACTTTAAAAGGATTGAAAGTACTACTCATATCAATAAATTGAACTTTTTTTCTGGTCATCCATGCAAAAGAACTCCACAGATAAGCGTGCTTGGCTAGGAGTAGTCTAAGAATGAGTGACCTCCAGGGAAGGTTTCTAGGATGTGCATGAGTGAGGACAAAATACGTTGGAAAGAACTCGTGTTGGTATGTGGGACCAGTACAAAGCCTGGCGAGCTACCGCGGTTAACATTTCCGGTCCCAGGATTGGGTCGGGATATTGCACCGGCCGGATGGCCCTTCCTTATTTCCCTTTAAAAAAATAGATTATTTGGTGTAGTGGGCCATCAGGCCGGTGCACCGGGGGCCGGTCCTGACTGGCTAGGCAGTAATAACCCCCTCAATTAGTCATTTTCTCGTATCACCCCCTCAATTCTATCATCTCGCCTCTCTCTCTCTCTCTCCTCTCTCACTAACCCCAAACCCCTCCCTTTTTCAGCAACCCAACTTCGCACAAACAAAAAAAGGAGCTTCTTATTCCCTACTACTACTTTTCATCTTCTCCCATGGCTTTAAGGAACAAGCGCACTAGATCGGAGCATGATCTAACAAATATTTTTGGCGATGATACCTTCACCAGTGTCATTTTTTCCACACTTGAGTAAAAGGTAAAGTTCCAATCTTTTAAAAGTCGAAATCTAGTTCTCACTCGATTTATTGACCATGAGGCAATGCATACTTTAGGGCTAGATACTGAACTTGAGAACTTGTTTAAGGGTGTTGGAATTGGTACTTTTTATCATATGTGCCAGAATACTTATTCCCAAATCACTTGGGAATTTTTGAGCTCCTTTGAAGTGGTGAAAAATAGGAGGAGTGGAGATATTAGGGTGTCCTTCCATCTCATGAATACCTCCTTTGAAATGGACTTGAAAGAATTTGGGAATTTTTTTTTATCTTACTCATTACTCTACACATGCTCCGCCGGAATATGCTAACTTCCGGATAGTGATTTTTGGGAATGTATTGCTGAATCTGAGTATACTAACTCGGGGCATATGAGTTCAAACTTTATCCATCACCCGGTTATAAATATTTGGCAAAGATTTATAGGATGGACGATTTTTGCTAGGAAGGAACCGCGCAATGTGCGGACTGAGGAGATTGTTATTCTAGGTTCGTACTTGCGGCGTAAGCCTAAGGTGTGGCATATTAATATTGTCTATCACTTTGTTCTCCAACTTAGGAGAATTGCCAATTCCACTGCAGAGTAGGTACCATCAATCTATGTAGGTGGGTTAATTACTCACCTTGCTCGCCAGATTACCGCGCTCCAGAAAGCAGATTTTTCTCCTGTTTTGGGGGAAAATATCCTTACTCTCAGGTATTTGGCACACCTTTATTGGATCCACTCTCGGGGCCTGGGTAGATGGGTTTAGATGATTAATCAAAAGGAATCTATTCTTTTGGGTGGTGATCGGTTGTACCAAAATAACTGACGCAAAAAAGTACTAGAACCAGCGCAAAATGTTCCGGTTTTGCATCGGTTTTGTCAGAAGCGGCATAATTGATAACTTTGTCGTTTTTGATGTATTGAAGGACCAACGCAAAAAAACATTTATAACCGACGCAATATGTGAGTTTTTGCTTTGTTGTTGTTAGAAGCGACGCAATTAGTGACTTTTTGTATCGATTATATCAAATGAATCGACGCAATTAGTGACCTTTTACATCCGTTACGTGAGAGGAACTGACACAATTTGAGTTTTTTTGTTTCAACAGACGCAACAATTTGTGACATTTTTGTTTTACTCGTATCAAATGATTGAAGTATGTATTTTTTTTATTAGCAATCACTACAAGAAATGGAGCTTCGGGCGTCCAATTTACGGGCGTCCGGATTAGACAAACACCGAAATGACGTTTGAAAAAAAAATGGGCGTCTACACTTGGAGGCCTAATAGGGCGTCCAAATCATACTTGGAAGGAAGCTTGATGAATCGGAAGTGAAAAAAACGGTCGTCCAAAAGCAAACGCCCTGTAAAGAAAACGAGCGTCTATTTCCAGACGCCAAAAATGGGACAGGCGTCCAAAAGCAAACGCCATATGGCGAGAAGATGGTGTCTACTTGTGAACGCCAAAAGAGAAAAATGGGTGTCTATAGGTGGACGCCCGTCGCCTTGGTTCAACCACAAATAAACGCCTAACCCCTCGCCCTTCATTCATTAATTCAAAAAATTTCTTCTCTCTACCTCTTCTCTATAAAACCCGCGCGCGCCATCATCTACACCGTCTTCCAGTTTTTTTTCATACTACTACGGTTAGATTCCTGTTTTCTTATACTACTTATTTAATTTAATGTTTAATTTCAGTTAGGTTGAATAGTTAATTTCAATTTATTTAATTATTATTATGGATTTGTGGTTTTACGATTTCAATTGAGTTATTGTTTGCCCAAGTTCTTTCGCCCAATTTTAGTTTGTTAGATTGTTGTAGTGACGTTCGGAATTTTTTCATTGATTATGTGAGGAATTGGGTTATTATGTGAATATATATATTGGATGACCTTTGAAATTTTGGGATGATCATGCGAGAAATTGGGTTAGTATGTGAGTTTGTTGGGTGGGAAATTATAAAATGTTACTAATTTTTTAGGTTGAATTGGGTGAGAATTGTGACTACATTGTGAGTATAAATACGTTAATGAGTTTAGTTGAATTCTAAATTAATAGTACTAGGTTTAGGAGCGTAGTTTATTTTTAAGGAAAAACAAAATTTTGGTTAATAATAAATTAAGTAAGATAAATTCTAGTTTAATCGGTTGTTGAGTAATTTATTTTTACATAGAAAACGAAGAGAATTGAACGGAAATGGATGTATGAGGGAAGATTTGATAAGAAAAGACGTCCTACTGTGGAATTTGTTAAGGGCATTGACTCGTTTTTGAAATTCGCTAAACAAAACTCACCCGACTATGCTTCGAGAGGTGAAGTTAGGTGTCCGTGTCTTAAATGCAAGAACCTACAATTTTTTAGTATAATTGTGGTTAAGGAACATGTCCTCATGAAGGTTTCTCGCCCAGTTATTATCGTTGGATCTCTCATGGTGAGCAATCTCAATTTGAGGAACCTCAAATCCAACAAAATGTGGGGGGTTGAAAGGGATGATAGTTGATGTTATCGAGTGTAACGTGTTTAACAACGATGACAGCGTATATATGAATGATAATTCACCTGACCCTCAAGAGTCTACCCCGCAAGAGCCTAACCCACGAGCGAAAGCGTTCTTCGACATGTTAGATGCTTCGAAGAAGCCGTTATATGGAGGGTGCGATATGACTTTATTGTTGGAGGTGGCATCTATGGTAGTGAGTCTGAAATGTGAGTTTAACCTACCCTTTGCTTGTGTAGATGGTTTTGCCACCTTACTTGAGAGAGTAATCCCAAAAGATAACATCATGACCCGAACTTTCTATAGTACCAAAAAAGTTGTGAAAGGTCTTCAACTTACGCATCAGAAAATTGACACTTGTCCCGATGGGTGCATGTTATTTTGGAAGGATGATGCCACGCTTGATGAATGTAGAAGGTGTGGTAAGGGTAGGTATAAAACATTTGAGGGGGATATTGTATTGAGGGGTAGAAAAGGGAAAAGTGGTGGTAGGGGTAAGAAACCGATACTACCAATTAGTTAGCTTACTTCCCAATTGCACCTAGACTTCAAAAAAAATTCAACCAAAACCATAGCTGAGCAAATGAGGTGGCACAAAGAAGACATTAGGGTACCGGGAAAGATGTGTCATCCGAGTGACGGTGAGGAGTGAAAGCGTTTTGATAGAATTTACCCTCAATTTGCAGTAGAACCCCGAAATGTACGGCTTGGGTTATGTACTGATAGATTTGCACCCTTCGGTCAATTTGGAAAGTCCTACTCCTGTTGGCATGTGATGGTCACACCTTATAACTTACCTCATTGGTTGAGTTTAAGGCAACCTTTCATCTTTCTATCTATTATTGTTCCCGGACCAAAGAACCCGAAAATCATTTAGATGTTTACTTACAGTCCGTGATTGAGGAATTGAAAGAACTCTGGGAAGTAGGGGTGGAAACATATGATGTGTCTTTGAGACAAAACTTTCAGATGAAAGCAGCTTTGTTGTGGACTATAAACGACTTTTCCGCATATGGTATGCTCTCGGGGTGGTCTACTGTGGGTCAAAAAGCATGTCCTTGTTGTATGGATGAGAGCAAAGCTTTTTATCTTCCAAATTCTAGTAAAATTAGTTGGTTTCACTGTCATATATAGACAATTTCTACCAGAGGGTCACCCGTATAGGAAGAACAAGAGAGCATTCAAAAAGAGTGAGGTGGTGCTTGATGATGCACCGAATCGACTCCCAGGAGATGAAATATGGGAGTTGATTTTTGAGTACCCGTCCACTATTGATGGAACCGACCAGGAGTTCAAAGATCTGAAAAAGTTGAAAATGGTTGGTTTAAACGAAGCATTTTCTTCAACCTTCCATATTGGAGTACTTTGTTACTTCATCATAATTTAGATGTGATGCACATAGAGAAACACTTTTTGAAGCAGTTAATTAACACTGTGATGGATGTGGATGGTAAGACTTGTGACACAGTAGGGTCCCGACGAGATGTGAAAAAAATTTGTGATCGTCCACATCTGCACATAAGATGAGATGGGTCCAAACCCAAAGCCGTCTACAGCCTTGATAATGCTCAGAGGAAGTTGTTGTTGGAGTGGGTAGAGAAGTTGAAGTTCCCTGATGGGTATGCCTCGGACTTCAAGTGATGTGCCGATCATAAGAACCTAAAGTTGCAAGGCTTAAAAAGTCATGATTGCCATGTATTTATGAAGAGGTTACTACCAGTGTCATTGAAGCAGCTTCTACCACCGACGGTGTGGAATTCTGTAACTGAGATTTCTCAGTTTTTCCGAGATCTGTGTTCTTCTACAATATCAATTGAGGACATGACTCGACTAGAGGATCAAATTCCACAGATACTCTGTAAACTTGAGATGATCTTCCCACCGTCCTTCTTTAACTCTGTGGAGCACCTACCGGTACACCTGCCCTATGAAGCTAAGGTTGGAGTTTCTGTCCAATATAGATGGATGTACCCATTTGAAAGGTACTTCTTCTGAAATTAATTTCATTTGTAACTCTAATTAAAACTTAATATTTACTAATTTACTTGCTCATATTTCGCATGTAGGTTCCGTAATCATTTAAAGAAAAAAATTGGTAACAAGGCTAGGGTAGAGGGTTCTATTTGTAATGCCTACTTAATAGAGGAGATTGCGAACTTCTGCTCCTTATACTTTGAGAAAGATGTTCATACTAAAACCAAGAATCTGAATCTTGCAAAATCGGTGCTTATTGATCCTAACATACCTGATTTTTTTCAAGTTAAGGACGAGGCAGGAACATCATCAGTTGGGGGTACTAGGATGTTAGATGAAAAAAATACAATCGAGCTCACCTTTACCTACTGTCCAACTGTGAGATTTAGGGCCTTATGAGAAGCAGTTCGTAGCCGAATTTGTCGCTACAAACCCTAATGTGAATGCTGATGATGTTTGGGGTAAGCATGATGAAAAGTTTCCTAGGTGGCTTAAGGAGCATGTAGTAGCCTTAGATACACAAGATGACTTGGTTAGAAGTTTGGCATGCGGTCCTTTGCGTGAGGTTAGAACCTGGAACCGGTATTCAGTAAATGGGTTCAATTTTCACGCATTCGACTATGGGAAAAATAAAGCTAGATGCAATTTCGGTGTGTGTGTTTGTTCTCTTGATGGTGAGGAGTTCTGCGGCAACTTGGAAAATATATTCGAGCTTTGTTACGCTGGTAGCGAACGTGGGTATAGAGCTGTGATGTTCAAGTGCGAGTGGAAAGATAATTCTGTGAATGGTACAAGAGTGCATGAACGTTACAAGTTAGTTGAAGTTAACCACACTCGGAAGTACCCTTCGTACAATCCATTCATACTAGCACATCAAGCGCACCAAGTGTACTTTGCCCCTTATCCGACCACTAGAAATGATAGAAATCAAGGTAATGGTGGGCAGTCTTCAAGACAAAATCAAGGGAGTAAGTAGACAACATTCTTTTTCAGGAAAAAGCTGTTTCAAGGGGCACAGACATATCTCCAAGCGATGAAACCATATTCTCAGATGGACATCATACTGCAAGAGGTTGAGCAAGAATCAGAGGATGATGACAGTGCTGACAATGGTAACATCCTTACCGACGATCGGAAGGCGATGGAAGAGGACAACGGACAGAAGAGGGAGGAGTGGAATGGTGTGGAGAATGATAACGTCGTTGACGGTGAGGAGATGGACGAGGACGACGAGGATGGGGGAGAGGGTGATGGAAATGAGGATAGCGAAGACGAGTAGTACATCGGTATTAGTTGATAGGTTTTATTGTAACTCATTTGCTTTACACTTAGTAGAATTGTCTTTTCTCGGTAATTTTGATTGGTAATTGAAGAAATTTTTATTTTGCAAGGTGAAGATGCCAAGCAGAGGAAGAAGTCGGGGTGGAAGCAGTAGGACACAGACCTCCTAACACATGGAGGAGGAAGTGGTCCCCGAGACAGTAGAAGCGGAGGAGGAGGAGGCGTATGAGGAGCAGCCACAAGGAGGTCCGTAGGTGGGTGAACCCCAGGTCGGTGAGGATGGTAGGGTGATACTTGATATCGATCGCTACTGGTAATATAATCTAATAACGTACATTTCCAATACAGTTGTTGTTTTTACTTTTTTTTTAAAAAAATTGTCTCTGATATTTTCTCAAAACGGTGCACGATTTGGGAGCAGGATGTAGTGTCGGGGTGCACGCAGAGCTACATGGCAGCCGACAAGGGCTTAGGGTATACTTTCTGGGCTCAAGTGCCACCGCATCAACGTCGACAGTGGTTTAACAACTTCAAGATGAGCGTGCCCGGCACCCCGCGCGCGCCCGCGCGGGACCGATCCGGTTTCCAATCACGGTAGCCACCCACGCGGCCCCCTCCCAGTCGGGGGCCAGTCTGATCTCGCGTTCGGGGTGATGTTTCGGACCTCGATTCGGATGACGATTCGAACTTGTACTAGACGGGCGCAGGCGCCCGTGTTTTCGTTGGAATCGATCGAGTCGTGGTTGTAAATGCTTAAAGGTCGATATGTTTGGTAAGGCAACCTTTTTAGTGAACCGAATTTGTTGCCGATTTGTGGAGTCGCCACCGAGTCAATTATGGGGACTCGGAAACTGTTAAAGTCAACTTTGATCCTTAGCCGGCTCAAAGCTGAGGGGCACGGGACCTAAAGATAAAGACTTGTACCCTTAAGCACTCCATGCCTGGAATGACTCTCATTGCCAATGGTTTCGGACATCCGGAAACCGTCGATTCTGAGTAAGGGGTGAGGGTATGTATTGGGAAGCCAACATCCGATAGACATCGACACCCAATCCCGCCCGCACTATAGCGACCTCTACTAATCAATCGGTGGGCTGATAACTTTGTTCCTTTGTTGTGGCGGAAGTATTGTAACATCCATTGTTTTCACCCTATACCTTTTGCTATGTCGGTTGTTTAAGGACAAGTAAGTTTTGTCGTCGAAGTAGTTGTGTTTACATTCTTTGCATGCGATTTCACGTGACAAACAGGCCATGAAAAGATGCACATTGGAGAGTAGAGAGTACTAATATTATAGGTATTAGCAATCAGCTTTAACGCGATAATACGGATATTAGTCGTTCTTGTGGTATACCTTACCCGGTATTCTGCTTAAGATGCGTCGGCTCGGTATTAATAGGGATGCATCGAACCACACATGGTGAGCACCGAGACTAATACGCAACCCGACCATCATTTTGTTCAATTTTAGTTGATTTACGTTTTGAATTTCGTGTTAGGTGATTTAGCATGCGAGTATAAGGTCATAAAAGCAATAAATCATACGAAAAACTGTAAATGCGAATGTAAGTAAATCACATAGTGAGGAGTTGCACGTTACGTCTTTTACGTTACGTCTTTTAGTATGTGTAGTGGACCTAGTGTCCACGTTTGTCATTATCGTAGTGCATATTAAAAGTACAAAAATGTAAAGTTTTGTTTAGATGACAACCTAGTGACAATTCGACTTCAAAAGGTGGATCCTCCTAGCTTGCCTAGTGATTTCGGGAGAGTTCCGTTACCGTCGGCTCTTTCTACGGCAATTTCGGCAGAGCTCCGCTGCTACTGACTGATTTTTCGGCTAGTTGAACACACACACCTCGGGATCGAGTGGAGCGCTCGAAGGTGAGGAGTAGCGTTGATGTCGCTTTATCGGAACTACGATCGAGTGGATCGTTTGCCTCTGGTGTCGGAGTGCGATCCTTTAGCGAGAAACTCTTTATGCGTGAAGAGAGAAGAGAGAAATGTATGAATTGTGTGTCGAATGAAGAGGGTGGAGGGGGGTATTTATAGGTGTTTTTGGCTCTCGTCACCGGGATGGGCGCCTGAGTCCAGGCGCACCAGAATTCAGGCGCATGGGTTTAGGCGTGTGAAGACTCGGGCGCGCAAGGTAAGCCGCCCGAGATTTTGATGATACGATTTTGATACTTTCCAAAACCGAGAGGCGAGCGTATAATACAATGCTTGGGGGTTAAGTCTCCCCCGCTTTGACCTAGCGCTGTGGTGTTTAGTGGGCCTCGGGTGTGCATCCCGAGATTCACTTGGCGTGGTGCTGACTCGGTTCGAGTTTCGGGACCGACTCGGGGTCCCGGTGTCGGAATTGACTCTAATTAGTGTCTATGCGACCGTAATGACACGACTAGGGCTGCCTTGATTTTATTTTAATTTTTCTGAGTAATTTATTTGGTCCGTTCTATAGAAAAACTATCTAAAACATCGCGAACCCGCGTCGCGTTGTATTCTGATCGTCATTGGGTGTTAGTTGGGCGCTCCTGCAGCCACCAGCTCCAAATCTGGGTGTCTACAGAAGCCCCCACTTTGACTGAGGCTTGGACAAGGCGAAAGTCAAAGCATAGCCACCCAGGTCAATCGAGGATTACAACCCGGTGGCTGTCTGATCTGGTCGCTTTAAGTCCGTTGGACTACGTGTTGAGGCTCGCCAGCCAAGGCTTAGAAATCATACATGACGTTCTTGCTTGTGGTTGCCTGTCGGGGTCCGGGCCCGTGCTTGTCATCTCGTTCTCGGTTCTTCATGCTCGTGCGTTTAGTCTTTTCGGATGTTCGAGAATCCGTTCAATTTTGGATTGCCTTGAGAGTGTGTGTGACGCGTCAAGCGTGGATGTGAAAAAGATGTTCGTATTTGTCAGCTTTAATTCGAACAAGTGTCTTCGGGATGCCTATGACCCCTCGGATTTAACAAAATGCCTTCGGGATCCTTATGACCCTTCAGACACGAAAATAAAATGCTCGAGGGTGTCAGTATCCCCTCGAACAATTGCCTTCGGGATGCCTATGACCCCTTGGACAAAATGAAACAAGATAAAATGTTCGAGGATGTCACTCTCCACTCGAACATTCGTCTTCGGATGCCTATGACCCCTTGGACAAAATTAAACAAGATAAAATGTTCGAGGGCGTCAGTCTCCACTCGAAAATTCGTCTTCGGGATGCCTATGACCCCTTGGACAAAATAAAACAAGATAAAATGTTCGAGGGCGTCAGTCTCCACTCAAACATTCGTCTTTGGGATGCCTGTGACCCCTTGGACAGAATAAAACAAGATAAAATGTTCGAGGGCGTCAGTCTCCACTCGAACATTTGTCTTCGGGATGCCTATGACCCCTTGGACAAAATAAAACAAGATAAAATGCTCGAGGGCGTCAGTCTCCACTCGAACAATCGTCTTCGGGATGCCTACCCTTTGGACAAAATAAAACATGATAAAATGCTCGACGGCGTCAGTCTCCACTCGAACAATCGCCTTCGGGATGCTTATGACCCCTCGGGCTCGAAAATGTTGTGAGGTATAAGACTCAAATGCCTTCCGGATAACTAAGACCCGTTATGCGAAAATTGTTGCGGAGGTATAAGACTCCTTTGAGCATGTCAGTATCCGCTCGAATTTAAATTGCTGTGGAGGTATAAGACTCCTTCAAGCGTGTCAGTATCCGCTCGAATTTAAATTGCTGTGGAGGTATAAGACTCCTTCGAGCGTGTCAGTATCCGCTCGAATTTAAATTGCTGTGGAGGTATAAGATTCCTTCGAGCGTGTCAGTATCCGCTCGAATTTAAATTGCTGTGGAGGTATAAGACTCCTTTGAGCGTGTCAGTATCCGCTCGAATTTAAATTGCTGTGGAGGTATAAGACTCCTTCGAGCGTGTCAGTATCCGCTCGAATTTAAATTGCTGTGGAGGTATAAGACTCCTTCGAGCGTGTCAGTATCCGCTCGAATTTAAATTGCTGTGGAGGTATAAGATTCCTTCGAGCGTGTCAGTATCCGCTCGAATTTAAATTGCTGTGGAGGTATAAGACTCCTTCGAGCGTGTCAGTATCCGCTCGAATTTAAATTGCTGTGGAGGTATAAGACTCCTTCGAGCGTGTCAGTATCCGCTCGAATTTAAATTACTGTGGAGGTATAAGACTCCTTCGAGCGTGTCAGTATCCGCTCGAATTTAAATTGTTGTGGAGGTATAAGACTCCTTCGAGCGTGTCAGTATCTGCTCGAATTTAAATTGCCCTCTAGATAACTAAGACCCGTGGGGCTCGAAGATGTTTGCTGGAGTTTATTCGTTTTAGTTAAGTTGCACTTGCTTTGTGGGTTTGTCTTATTTTGTTCGGGTTTGCTTTGCTTTGCTTTCATTTGTTACGCATTTCGGACTTTGCTTAGATTGGCTTTGTTTGGTTTGTTTTATTACGTGCTCGAGTGTGGGTGGTCTTGTTTGGCGTGGTTCTTATGCTTGTTTTATTATAGCTTTTTGTTATAGGCGTGCTTTATCGCCATCGATTAGTAACTTCTTCGTCGTTGTTAATTTACTCGTTTTAAAGGGTGTGTGTTTTGTGTATACTGGACATTAAGCCTCGTTTGTTTTATCTTAGTCTTGTGCTCGACCGGTCGGACGCGTATTCATCTGCGCCTCAATCCTCAGGCGCCTAGCCCCCAGCGGTCCAGGTTTTGGGTGCGCGACCTGAGGCGCCCGGGATTTCATGGGTTGGGTTCGTTTAAGTCAGCGATCATTTGGGCGGACGATTTATTTGTCTCATAAGTCAAACACGCGCCCCTCTTCATCTCAATATCGCTCCTTTGATTTTTCTAATCGATTTCCGTCTCGATTTCCGCCATACGTGAGAATGTCGTCTCCGGGTAAGTGCTCTTTACTTGTCCACTATCGATTTTGCTTAATTTGATTGATTGTGGGTCGATTTCGTTGAAACCATAGAAAATCGATTTGGGTGTTTCAAATTCGCTAAGTTTTGATGTTTGTGCTTAATCCCATTATTAAATTAGGGTCGAATAGAGCTTGTTAGGGTAGTTAGAAGCTTGATAGGATACTTGGAGGTATGACAATGGCCTCCTATAGAATAAACTCGAAATGCTTAAGGTTAGGGACCATTTTCTCGACAATTCCCGTACTTGTCTTATGCAGTCTTGCTCGACTAGTGTTTGTGATGATGTGGGTGACTCCTATTGTCAATTTTTGTGAGTTAGAATGGCCTCTAGGGCCTTCCGTGAGGTTTGTGTGACTTACAACGGACCAAAAGGTGTCGTAACGATGCCAGATTTTCTCGAAACCACTTTCATTATGATCAGGGTCGAAAATAGGTGCTAGTGGTCCTTTCATAATTTCGATATCTCTATCCAAAATTTTGACCTTATTTTGACCTGTTTAAGCTGTTTTAGCCTGACCTGAGGCACGAGTTTTTTGTATTTTGTTTGATTTTGCAGCTAGAGGTGCTACCGAGCATCCCGAGGGAGCTTCTATGGTTGGTACTAGTGGCGAGGCCGCTGAGACGAGTTCACTGACTCTCCGCGGGATCCGCAAAAGACGACGAAGCGTTTCATTGCAGTGTCATGATCCAGGGGCCATCAATGAGGCCGACTTTGATAGGGTAAAGAAGCGAAGGCTTCCCGAGACGGTTGCTAGGAGGGCTCACGTCCCGATTCCCGTACCAGAGGACGAGGAGATCAGTTACAAGGACCCTGAGTGGGCCCGGGACGGTCACCAGTTGTTGTTTCGTCCCGACCTACACGTTTCTCACCGCATTGTGCAGGGTCTGGTGAGTATCCTTATTCGTGTTCGTTAGTTTACGTTTCGAATTTTGGCTCGGGTTGGGTTTGGTTTGTTTCGTTTATACTTGTATCGTTTCGGTTTGCAGTCTCCAGGTCCGATGAGGACCTTCTCGGGTTTCACGACATGCCTTAAGATTTATTCTCAAAAGTTAACCCCTGCGGCAAAGGGGATTATCGCGAGGACCGCCCTGGGTCCTGTGGTCGAGCAATGGGTTCGGTTAGTGGGTTGCAGGACTAAGTGCATGTAACACCCCGTTATTTTCCGAGTCAATTATAAGGCGTTACTGGTCTATTTTATTTAAATCGGGCTATTAAGTCGGGAAAAGTATTTTCAATGTCTTTATAAAATTAAAGTATTTTGGGTCGTCTTATAATAATCGGTTTTGATTTTCTTAAAGTGGAACATTATTTATAAACCGACTTGTTTCCGGGTTGGACTTTCGAGTCAAACACATTTTTAAAAAAAAGGAAAAAAAACTTAAACTATATTTTCAACCCCCGTACACCCCCCTTTATTCATTCATTCAACCTTTTCTTCCTTCAATCATCTTTCCGCCGTTGCACACTCCTCCCTCCCCTTTTCTTCTGTTCAAGTCAATTGTCCGGTGTCGTAAAATCAATCGTTGATCCTTGTTCCGTCAACACGTTTTTACGTCCATCTTCATCGATATTGTAAGTATTTTGAACTACTAATCTCCTTACTACTTATAATTATTGAACCAAATATTAAGTATGTCTAAACATCTTGAATTTTCTATCGTTCTATTTTATTTTCGGTTAAAACCGTTCTTTTCTTGACATAAATTTGGGTTTCGGTGTCTTGTAAATATTGGGGTTAAGTTGCAAATTGTTATGAGCATAAGTAATGGGCAGGAACATATCACAATTAGTGGGTAGATTCCGATTAAGACGGTTTGAGTTTGGGTTAGTTATATTTTGGTCGTGACTAGCGAGTTAGTTGATTATTAGTGAGTGAGTCGATATAATGAGTTAATGTCGTCTGATTTTAATGAGTTGGTGGATTGAGTTATTGAACCATTATATATTATTTGTAGCTTGTGGATTCGAGGAGAAAGAGTTCTTGGACTAATATTAGTTGAGTTTTGTCCTTCTTGGGAGGTAAGGACGTTTTACCCTTTTCACTTTAAAGTAAAGAGCATGTTCGGATCAAAATATATTTTTATAACAGTTTTGTAAATTATTTCGTCGATGGTAAATTTTTATAATACTCGTCATGTTTGGATATTGAACTTTGTGACACGAGTCACACTTTGGTACTGTTTTAGTAAAAGTTTTGGTAACTTATAACAGACTCTGGGAGTTCTGTTGGTCTAGACGGTTTTAAGGTGCGTCTAAGACGTTCCTGGGACTTCGTTCCGAAACTATTTTTGAGTGGGGATTGTCCGACCCTCACTCGCTAGGGAGTTAGACTTTCTCCTTTGGCAGTTTCATCCTACTGACTGTCCAAATGTGAGAGGTGCGCACTATTATGAGTCTAGCTAAGCACAGGTGGTTACCTCTAGACCGTGCAAGGGTAGGACCTTGGCACACAGGTTGCGAAAAATATATATCTTGGTTGGTTTGATTTTGACTATTATTTTTATGGTATTCTGGTATTTTAAATGATGATTTTAACTCTGATTTCAGTTTGTTATTATTATTATTATCATTATTATTATTATTATAAGAGTAAATTAAAAATTACTTCCTTTTAAAATACCATTTTTAGAATTTACTCCCTTTTGAAATTTTTGTTAAAAATAACTCCCAAAATCTATCAGAAGTTCAAAAATTACTCCAAAATATAATTTTTGGACGAAAATACCCTTAACTTTTTTATGTTATATTACTTCACCTCACCTTCTAACCAAGGGCATTTTCGTCCTAAAAATAAATTTGGGAGCAATTTTTGAACTTTTGATAGCTTTTGGGAGTTATTTTTAATAAAAATTTCAAAAGGGAGTAAATTTTAAAATTGGTATTTTAAAAGGGAGTAATTTTTAATTTACTCTTATCATAAATTCACGATTTATTATATTATTATACTTTTACTCATCTTTGCTGACGTCCTTTTGTTTTGGGTCGTTCCCCCGCTGGAACCTGTACCTATTTGTGTTTTTGGGTACAGTTGATAGGTACACTTGATTTGCTGCATGGGTGCATTCTGGTATCGGGTTATGCTGAGCGAGGGAGGACTTTTACTATTTAACTTTTGACTCCAAACTATTTATATTATTATTGGATTTATTAGTTTGCTATTGTTTTAAACCGTTTTGGATTTTGTAAGACTTATAGACTTCCGGTGCAACGTTTTCATTTAATTAGCTATTAAATTTCTATTTTATTTATTTATTATTTATCTTTTTCCTTTCACTTGGCTCCGTAAGCTAAGTGTGCAGTAACAGCTTTGAGCTTTCCATTTTTGGTTTATTATTTTGGTTGCGAAAATTTAGGGCTGTTACAGTGCAACCTTATGGTGATTAGAGCAATGATAGATCGCTTTCACGACACTACCTCGACCTTCCACATGTCCTTTGGGGAGGTCGGGATAACCTTAGAGGATTTTGGGATTATTACGGGTTTACCCTGGGGTCCTGAGAGGATTAGATGGGCTGCCGAGGGCCCTAGGCTAGATAGTGATGAGATCCGGGGCCTCATCGGGGATTGTTTGGAGCGTGAGGCTTACAGTACACCTCATGCTCTGGTAAGTTCGTACATCACCGATCACTTTGAGCGGGTGGCGGTGTTAGAGGGTCGAGCACCCAACACACCGGAGCAGGATGCCCGGTTGTGGTTGTGGTACTTCCTAGGATCGACACACTTCTCGGATAAGGGCGAGGGGTTTAGTACTAGGATTTTGCCTCTCCTAGCTGATCTAGATCAGCTGGGACGTTTTGACTGGGTGACCGCGTCTTTCGCGAAGATGACTCGCTGCTTGCAAGTCATGGTGAGGCCGTTGCAGGTGGAGTCGGCCTCAGCCTTGCCCATCGTGGGCCCAGGTCTTGTGCTGGAGGTTAGTAATTATTTCTGTGTTCGTTTCTTTGAGTTTCACTTAGTTTGGTTTAAATCTGCTAAAGACGTGTTTTGGTTCTGGTTTTTTGCAGGCCTGGATTTATTCCTACTTCCCTTGCCTGGCGCCTAAAACGGTGCGGGCTCGTCCGACCAAATTCCCGGTGGGGATTGAATGGAGGTTGGCCCAACCTAAGAGTACAACCATCCACTACCCATCAAAGAACGTGCTGGTGAACCAACTGCGCCTCGAGGATGTAAGTCTTCTACCCATAGCTTGTCATACTTAGTAGCCCCCAAGGGTTCAGGTTCATTAGAATGTTAGTTTTGTTTGTATAGTTTGCAGCCCATCCTTGGGCCGACTACGAGGGTGTGCCTGGATTTGTGGTGGCGGAGTTGAGGCCTCGGAGCTACAGGAGGATGCTCCTTCCTGTGCTGTTCCGCCCGGTTTGATATCCGGGCGAACGGTTGGTGCGTCAGTGTTTGTACGACGACTTCAGGGTGCCGATTGACCCTCCCCGGACCATGTTTAGGCCACCGACCACCGTAGAGGTGCTCGAGAGCAGAGATGGAGAAGGAGGCGGTGCACTTCTGGTGCCTGGTGCTTCCTATCTATCTCATGTCAGCCAGCGACTAGCTTGCCACCGCCTCGTGGTAAAGGCTTAATCTTTGCTTTTAAAGCTCGTTTCATTTTACGGTTTAGCGTTTACTTGTTCTCTGACCGACTCGCCTCTCTCTCAGCTAGCCGACCCGGCTGATGCTATCCAGCCCTCAGACTTCCCTTTGACGCTGCTCAGGGTAGATGCAACTGGGGTCGCTTTCAGTGAGCCTCTCCCCCCGTGTTCTGTCGAGGAGATGGATATCGGGATAGAGTGGCGTGACCGGGTATACCGGGTAAGCATCAGTTTCTATTTTGGATTTGGGTTCTAAGAGTTAAGTTTTGTTTGACTAACTTAGTTTGTGTGGTTTCTCCTTTCAGGTTTTGTCAGCTTGCCATCAGCGGTTGTGGCAGGCCGCCAACTGCTTCCGGGCCTACACTTCGAGAGTCTCCCGTGACACTTCGGGGCCTCGATCGGTGAGTGCGTGTACCTAGGGTTGATTTTTTTAGGTTGTTTGTATGTTTTCCTAAAGTGCGGGTTGCATTTGCAGGATATTCCTGATATGGTGGGGCAGTTGGAGACTCGGGTGACCGAGCTTGAGGCGGAAGCGGCCGAGGCGCGACAGCTCCTGCAATCTCGGGCCGACGAGATTGCTCAACTTAAGGAGCGGCTGGCTCGGTCTCAGGGTGAGACCTCCGCGCAGGGTGGAGGTAGGCATCGGGTTGGGATGGAGAGAGAGGTCGAGGCTGAGGCTACGGGTCATGTTATGGGTGCTAACGAGGATGTTGGAGGGAATCCCGAAATGGTTACCCTAGACATGTTGTCGGGAATGGTCGGTAGCGAGTCTCCTACCTTCACTTTAGAGGACTTAGGTTTGGACGACAACATCGGTGAGGTTGTAATAGCTATAGGCACGGCTTCTAGGGGTCCTCCCTAGTCTTATGAACCCGATTTGTGTATGAATTTATAGGTTTTGTATATTTTCTTTATATTTTTAGTATTTGAATTAATTGGATTAGTCTTGTGTTTTCGCTTGGTGAAATGTTGACCTAGATTGACAAGTAATCACTTCGCGTTCATTTTATTTGTGATTTAATCGTAGTTTAGGATGCGTTGGGGTTGCATGAGAGTACGAAAACAGCTTTTCGGATATTTTGAAATGCGTTAGTTTGAGCCGGGAATCGGATCAGATAGTACGTCGACTAAAATGTGTGACCTGACATGGTGCGACACGTAAAAATTTGTTTTGACCGAGTGTGCTAGAAGGCGAGTGTGTCTGTCTCGACATTCATGTTTAAAATAAGGCAAAGAAAAAAAGTTAGACCACTTTTTACATCTTGGTGACAATGCCGTATTAGGCTATAGACGCGAATTGACGATGTCATTCAGGGCTACAGCACGCCTAGGTGGGGTACCTTATCCCCCTAAAAAGAAAATAAATAAAATGTCTAAGTCTGGTGGACCCAATGGACGTAATGTATTGTCCGCGTGGACCTGTCACCCTTGCGCGGGCATTTCAGCTTTTGGAAAGGAGTTTAGCGATTTCAGGAGGTCATTCCTGACGTCCGGGGTTGTCGAATGTGAGAGAAAGGTTAAGGATTGTGGAGATGACTGTACTATAGAACAAGGAAGCTGTATGGGCTAATGTCGCTAAGCGCCCGACCGAAGACGGCGTTACCGGTCCTAGTATTTGTCAGTTCATCTGAACGGGCCGAGACTGAGAAGACCCATATTGAAAATGTGAGTGAGGAGGAGAAATGGGATCGGCTGGACTCGCCTTTGGCTGAGATGACGGAGGCTTGTGTTCAGAGGGTCTGTGGTGAGAGACCCGAACAAGCGTATCCGAACGATAAGGGAAAGGGAAAGTTGGCTCTGTAGAGTCCAGCCGTTTAGTACTACGTTGTATTAATTGATATGATGTGGCGTATTAGTACTAGTTTTGTAGGGTTTTGCTTGACACGTTGTCATTTTCTGGAGTAGCCGGATTTCGGATGCTCAATGTAAAGGGCCTCGACAAAGGCTTGATTTAACTAATTTTGCATTAATGAGAAGCACATTTTTTATTTTTCCTTTTTTTGTGGTGGCTCGCAACTCGATTCTTTCTTTTGCCCGGAACGCCCTTTCGGGTTTTCACTCCATCCTCGGCTCACCCTTTTTTGCTTTTTTTTTTCTTTTCTTTTTCATTCTCTTTCTTTTTTTTACGACGGCTCGCGACTCGTTTCTTCATTCTGCCCGGGGCGCCCTTTCGGGTTTCACCCCGTCCTCGGCTCGTCGTTTGTGCTTCATCATTGAAATCACTCGTTAATCAGAACATAGGGGGTTCCGATTTGCATGTGAATCGAGTTATCGATTTTGTTTTGCTATTTTTGTTAGTTGTACCCTTGGAAGGGTTGCCTACGTATCCGCGTTTGGACGGAATCAAACCATGTTCGTAATTCATAGTAGATGTGAGTGATTTTGCTTTAGACTCGTTATGCCAATTATCAATGTGAGATGTTTAGAGTGTATTCACCCTAGTTAAAAAACCAAGGTGGAGTGATTGGGTGTGACCCCTTGGAAGTGACAATTGTCGAGATACCGTGTTTAGGTCAAGGTGACTGGTTTGGGTGGTTTTGGAATGTGGAGCAAGGTAGTAAGTGGTTTTGATGGATCACAATCTGGAGTTGATTTTGTGGAGTTAAGGCTACGGAGTTACGGTTTCGTGATGTGGTAGGAAAGGGGAAACTAAGTAAAAATGACTCAGACTTCAATCAGGCGGGATGAAAATTACGTGGGATTTGATTTCCCTGTCTGGCCCTTAAGGTTGGGATTATCCTATTGAGCTTGAATCCTCAAAATTCCGGACTATCTCCTAACAAGTGTCTCGGGAAGGTCTTAAGGGCTGTAATGTAGGGAGGCTAGTATTTGGGTGCTAGTTGACTGGTCTGTTCATTTTTTTTATATTTTTTTTGTTCGGACTTTGCATTTGAAGTCGAGTTGAATGATTGGGGGTTTCATTTTGACCGTTGAGTTTGGTCTTGATCATTGAATTGGGCCGGTTTAGTTTGGCCTTGGTTTCATTGTTTTCTTTGGATCCTTTTGGCCATTTCAGATTTCTTTTTCTTTTTGTCAGACTAGCACTTATGGTAGGATTTGGTCGGTCTTTATTTGAGGGATATTTATTGTGGGAAATGGGTTTGTCTTCCGTCTTTGATCACAAGCTAAGAGACTATCTAGATTTGTCATAGGATTTGGGAATGCTCATTCTAAGGGATAGTTTGTGGCTTTCTATACTAGACATGGAATAGGTAAAAAAAGAACACGGGATCTCAGTTCTTGTAATTCCTTGTTGTTTCGAGGTATGTTTGATTGTTATCGATAAATGGCATAGCATCGAGTCGTAAGCAAGAAGATGCGTTATTTTAAAATCAAGCGATTGTCGAGGCGCATTGTAAAGAAGAAAAGTGATTTTCTTTTTATTGATAGTAATAAGCAGGCCATGCGCCCGAGATATTGTTTTCGGGGAAGTGGAGAACAGATCCCCTCGCACCTCCTGACTCGATGTAAAAAAAAGACGTTTGTTATACTATTGGTCTAGGCCCTAAGACGAACTAGACTCTGACTCAGACACAAATTTACTCGTCTTGGCGGACGCCCGTGCGTTGTCGAGATCTTCCTCGATATTCAAGACATTCTCCTCTATAGGGTCGAGGTGGGAACAATCGATGGTGTCGTCAAAGATAGCATGAACGCTTAAGGGGTTTTTGGTATTGTTTGGTTACTCGAGTGGTTGGTTAGGGTTTCTATGGTGTTATCCACGGATTTTCCAGCGTTGTTCCCGCTATGGTTACTTGCGTCTTTGCTTGAATATCCTGACATGACTGCCGAAAATGTGGTTTTGATGTGAGGGTGGGTTTACCAGACGTCCTATAGACTCGAGGAGTGCTCATGGCCGAGCGATACGGAAATGCGACCCTTGACTTGCGCGTGTTTGCGGTCATTGGTTTAGAGACTCAGGTGCTTTAGAATCTCGGTGTATTCGGCGAAGCGCCTAATGGACTTATGTCTCTGGAACGAGACGATTTGACACAAATCTCGGATGTGAGATTTAAAGAGGACTTCTCAGGATGAGACGACCCAAAATGTAAGACCTTGAATAGAGGCTTCCTTAGTAACTAACACAGACAGTTAATCACACGGTTGTACGATGTAAGGAATTGATCTTGATCCCGGCTCGGAATCAAAGAGTTTTTTATGCTTTAGAAAATGGATGGGTTTTGAGGATGAAACCCCTTTTCTTTTCCTTTTTTTTGAAAGTGAAAGTTCATGAAATTGGTATTACGATGGTTTATCGACATCGTTGTGATGTGAAAAGCTGTTATTATGTGAGCGTCGAGGACTCGACGATAGCAAAAGTGTAAATGGTGGTCTTACAAAAGAAGCGCGGTTCTAAAGGAACCGGTTTTGAAAATGATGACATTGCACTTCTTATCGAGACTACTATTAATTAGTTAGTTCGATGTTTGTGGTGTAGACGGTGCTCGTGAAAGAACGTGATGTCTGTGACGGTGCTTTGAAGGTGTGACTAAATCCTTATTACAGAATTTAGGTAGTGAAAGTGTTTTTAGAAAACTTTTAAAATGTGTGACCATATTTGTCCATCTTATTGATTAGAATTTCCATGGTGGCGACGGCGTGTAAAAATGTTTTGTGAATGTATCCGTTTTTGATTCCTTGACTTCATTAATTGAAGCTTCGGTCGTGTTAACGGTATGTGCAAAAATAAAATTTAACCGCTTAAGGTGCCTCGGTCTCATTGATTAGGAGTTTAGCATTTATTAGCGGCTCTCGTTGTTGTTGGAAAACTACGAGTTTTGCTTTGGCCAATGGTGATGGCGGTAAGAAAAAGTTTTTTTTTGAAAATAGTGAGTGTAAAATTTGCCATGATGACGGCATTTAAAACGTTTTTTTTCTTTCGGAAATTATGATTTGACTGGAGTATCGGTGTTCAAATGGTCGTTTTGAAAAGAAGAGATATTTTTTTTCAAGAAACGGAGTTGGGTGCGGTTGAATATGTTGGCGTGGTTGAATCCAGATTTTAGTGTTTTAGTTGGGTTGTTCAAACACGCTACACATAACAAGGAATGCGTACACTCATGCAGGATGCAGACACAGGTAGGTTAGGGTAGGCTACCGCCCACGAATAGCCTTTGCTTAGGTGACGACAGGTTATCCGGGGAGATGAGTGTCGTACCGTTCGTTTAGAACTACTCGTTTAGTATATCCGCGGGGTACGCGTTAGGCGGCCGGAGCGTCAACCGAGGATCTCTCCGCGTGTGCATAAGGATCTTACCGGGAAGAGGTCGATTGGTCCTGATATCGGTTAGGGTGGGCTATTTAGGTCCAAAACCTTTAGTAACCACAACTAGGAACTAGGAAATAAGCTTCACCGACCTCGTTCGAGTTACAACACCGCTGGAAACTTGTTTCTAAATCCCCAGCGGAGTCGCCAAACTGTGGACGTCCGTCCACACCGCCCGGCACCCCGCGCGCGCCCGCGCGGGACCGACCCGGCTTCCAATCGCGGCGGCCACCCACGTGGCCTCCTCCCGGTCGGGGGCCGGTCCAATCGCGCGTTCGGGGCAATGTTTCGGACCTCGATTCGGATGACGATTCGGACTTGAATATGTTGGCGCCCGTGTTTCTGTTGGAATCGATCGAGTCCTGGTTGTAAATGCTTAAAGGCCGATATGTTTGGTAAGGCGACCTTTTTAGTGAATCGAATTTGTTGCCGATTTCTGGAGTCGCCACCGAGTCAATTATAAGGACTCGGAAACCGTTCAAGTCAACTTTGATCCTTAGCCGGCTCAAAGCTGAGGGGCACGGGACCTAAAGATAAAGACTTGTACCCTTAAGCACTTCATGCCTGGAATGACTCTCATTGCCAATGGTTTCGGACATCCGGAAACCGTCGACTCTGAGTAAGGGGTGAGGGTACGTATTTGGAAGCCAACATCCGATAGACATCGACACCCAATCCCGCTCGCAATATAGCGACCTCTACTAATCAATTGGTGGACTGATAACTTTGTTCCTTTGTTGTGGCGGAAGTACTGTAACATCCATTGATTTCACCCTATATCTTTTGCTATGTCGGTTGTTTAAGGACAAGTAAACTTTGTTGTCGAAGTACTTGTGTTTACATTATTTGCATGCAATTTCACGTGACAAGCAGGCCATGAAAAGATGCACATTGAAGAGTAGAGAATACTAATATTATAGGTATTAGCAAGTCAGTTTTAACGCGATAATACGGATATTAGTCGTTCTCGTGGTATACCTTACCCGGTATTCTACTTAAGATGCGTCGGCTCGGTATTAATAGGGATGCGTCGAACCACACATGGTGAGCACCGGGACTAATACGCAACCCGACCATCGTTTTGTTCAATTTTAGTTGATTTACGTTTTGAATTTCGTGTTAGGTGATTTAGCATGCGAGTATAAGGTCATAAAAGCAATAAATCATACGAAAAACTGTAAATGCGAATGTAAGTAAATCACATAGTGAGGAGTTGCACCCTCGGAGTATACGCTAAACGGGACACGATGCATAGATAGGTTAGAACGGATCTCGGAATTACTCGGGTCTATTTAGAGTGTTTTAGTATTTCTGGTTGAAGTCGGGACGTTACGTCTTTTAGTATGTGTAGTAGACCTAGTGTCCACGTTTGACATTATCGTAGTGCATATTAAAAGTACAAAAATGTAAAGTTTTGTTTAGATGACAACCTAGTGACGATTCGACTTCAAAAGACGGATCCTCCTAGCTTGCCTAGTGATTTCGGCAGAGTTTCGTTACCGTCGGCCCTTCCTGTGGCTATCCGGCAAAGCTCCGCTGCTACTGACTGATTTTGCGGCTAACCCGGCAGAATTCCGTTACTAGACTACAAATGGCTAGTCGAACACAGGCATCTCAGGATCGAGTGGAGTGCTCGAAGGTGAGGAGTAGCGTCGATGTCACTTTATCAGAACTACGATCGAGTGGATCGTTTGCCTCGGGTGTCGGAGTGCGAGCCCTTAGCGAGAAACTCTTTACAATTGAAGAGGGAAGAGGGAAATGTATGAATTGTGTGTCAAATGAAGAGAGTGGAGGGGGGTATTTATAGGTGTTTTCGGCTCTCGTCACCGGGATGGGCGCCTTAGTCCAGGCGCACCAGAATTCAGGCACCTGGGTTTAGGCGTGTGAAGACTCGGGCGCGCAATGTGAGGCGCCCGGGATTTTGAAGATACGATTTTGATACTTTCCAAAACCGAGAGACGAGCGTATAATACAATGCTTGGGGGTTAAGTCTCCCCCGCTTTGACCTAGCGCCGTGGTGTTTAGTGGGCCTCGGGTGTACATCCCGAGGTTCACTTGGCGCGGTGCTGACTCGGTTCGAGTTTCGGGACCGACTCGGGGTCCCGGTGTCAGAATTGACTCTAATTAGTGTCTATGCGACCGTAATGACACGACTAGGGCTGCTTTGATGTTAGTTTAAGTTTTTTGAGTAATTTATTTGGTCCGTTCTATAGAAAAACTATCTAAAACATCGCGAACCCGCATCGCGTTGCAGTCCTATCGTCATCGGGTGTTTGTTGGGCGCTCCTGCAGCCACCAGGTCCAAATCTGGGTGTCTACAGCGTGTTTTAATTTTTTACTTACTTTATCATTATGTCATGTTGGTTTTTACATTTGTAGACTTCGAGCATCTTCCCGTTACTGACAGTCTTTAATTATGTAGTTGAAGTACAACTGGAAGCCGGAGCTGGAAGGACATGCGTTGGATCAGTACAACGCCATCTGTAAGAAGCATTTCGTGGACGTCATGTACAAACGCCACGAGAGAGGAACTGCGCTGAAGGACCTAGAAGGTGTAGTTTTCAACATGTAGTACTCGATTAATAACAAACAATCTAACTTCAATACTTCATTAATATCTGTAACACTTCAAATTTTAGGTGAAGCGTTGGAAAGGTGGATCGCCAACCATGACAACCCGGAATTCAAGAAAAGATTGGAACGGGCGAAGATGAATAAGACGAAGAACGTGGAGAAAGGGGGGAAAGCAAACCCCACCCACAATCGGGGTGCACAGTCATCTTACCGTCGGGCTTTGAAGGCATGTTTTCTAGTAGTATAATATTTTTTACGTCCTCATAAATTATGTTCACATAGTAACTGCCTAACATTTAGCTATCAGATCCAGAAAGACACAGGGAAATTGCCCACCGCAGCCGAACTTTTCTTGGACATGCATGCGAAGGAAGACGATGACGGGGCGGGGGCAAGTTTCATCACGAGGAGGGATCAGGCAATTTGGGTGAGCACTCCCTACTTCAAATAATGCACTTCGTCTAATTCGATTTGGTTAAGTAATAAATTTACCATTTTGTTCATATAATATCTAAAACTAAGCCAACACTTGTTTGTTGTGTATATGTAGGATGCCGACGTCGAGAAGGCCGCCAATTGAACCGATCCGACCCAAGACCCGAATGCTGCATTCTTTGAGGTCGTGGACGGGTACAAGAAGGAAAACGTGTATGGCGTAGGGAAAGCACACCCTACATTTTTCACGCCTCCCCCCGAGCGTGTTGGTTGCACCTCATTACAAATGGAGTACACCCCCGCCGCTCTTACCCAGTTGCAGTCCAGGTACGAGGCTGACAAGCAAGAAGGCGCCCAAAGAGAGCGAGAAATGAAAGAGCACATGGCGCGGCAGGACGACGAGATTAGGAGGATGCGTGAGGAAATGCAACGGTGGAGCACTTTGTTCGCCAACTGCAATCAAGAAGCTACTCCTCGTCCTCCAGATGACAAAGACCCCTTCAACGGGGGTGGTGGGAATTCAGGTGCCTCCGCTAGCTTCCCAGTTTTCTGATGTACTATGAATGTTGCTTGTAAACTTTAATTAACTATTTATGATTACCAGGATTTCGAACTAGCTTTTATGTACTTAACTCTTGAGTTTCTATGTACTTTCGTTCTATGGCGACGGATTTGTGACTATTTGTTTATATTATCAACATTTCGTCTTCAATGGCGTGCTGTGAAGTGGGCGTGGTGGTGTGGACGGCGATGTCCGATTGAATGTGTTTTTATGGTTAATCGTGTTGTGAATGCTGCGTAATTTGGTTTTTTGACAGATTTTGGATAGGCCGTAAACGAATATTTATGACCTTCCAGGACCATTGTTGGCGTCCCTTACCCGACGCCAATTTTGAACGTTACGCAAGTACCAGGGCAGTACCTACGCAGCCACCAGGCGTCTAAAACTGGACGCCATTTTCTTGGACTTGGCGTCTACATTTGACGCCCATGGGAATCATAGGCGTCTACTCCCAGACACCCACGGCTCGAATATGGCGTCCCAAATTGGACGCCCGCATTCTCATATGTGCGTTCATATTCAAACGCCACCGTGGACGCCCGTTTTTGGCTTCTGCCTGTGGACGCCCGCTTTAAAAAAAGGCGACCACTGTGGGCTTCCACAGCCAGGCGTCCGACACGGAACGCCCGTCCTCAAAAGGCGTCCATAAACACATGCCATTTATGGACGCCCAAGGCTTTATTTCTTGTAGTGAATGTGCTACAGTTAACCATTCTAACTGCGATGAGTGCAATGTACCATCTCATAACCCACTGTTAGAACACCATAAGAAAAACTACAAAAAGGTAGGATTCAAGTCTTCCAAATGCTAATATGATACAAGCACAATCACAAATCAGCGAAATATGTAAGTAAAAAACCAATAACATGAAGCATAATTACATTCACTACTAATGAAGGTCATAAGGCAAGCATCCAAGATTCCAAGCACAAAAGGCTTGCGACAAGCAACTTAATAAGACGACCTAGTAGTCCTAGTTTATTAATGGCATTCAGCACAAAGCTTTAGGCGCGTTGTCATATAGCCGATACGTGTCTTCGCCTTTGACCGCCAATAATAATCTCTCACATTTTTCACAAGGATGATGAACCATGTATAGTACCACAATATTGACAACAGTAATATCAACAGTACCTGAAAGACAAGCAAGTCAACGGATTAGAATGAGATCAACAGAGGGGACAGATGAGAATAATGATGATGATCACGAGTACAAAAATAAATCTCATTTGAGTATGTACTCTACTCAAGGAGGTGCACACTGTAAATGCACAGTTTATAGGCAATCGAAAGACAAATGGAGTATAAACTCACAACGATGAGGTAGCGCTTCACTAGAATCCAAGGGTACACGGACATAAATCACGAGAGACTAATACGTCCTCATTTGAGTAAAGAAAAATTCAACTTGAGCATTTGGACACTCTTTTGGCTTAGCTTTAAAGTTGAAGTGAAGGAGCGGACCACGGGAAGTTTTTGCTCCATATATGCTGGTCCAGGCTCTACTAGCTCATACTCTTGAGTACCCTCCTAAATGTTAAGCTTAATTTTTGCTTTAAAAGACTAATACTTTAAGCAATACAGGAGGAACCGTAAAAAAAAAAGACAAAAAAATAAAATAAAAAAATCACTCAAACTAATGGTAATTATGTTAGAAGTCTTAAAATTGGATATAGAGAACAAAAACGTAGTACCTGTAAGTTTAGATACTTTAAGGAGGGCATTGAATTAAAACAAACTTGAAATTCAATACACCACCATCTAACCTGCAAATGCAAATAGTTGATAAATTTCCAAATTGCATGCAATGACTCACAATTATTTATTGAAGAATCATTAAATATACAAACAATTTGTATTGCGTCGTACATACCATGGTTTTGCACAATTGTCCACTTCACATTTTCATATCATCAAAGTCAGGCAGTCAGCATCTTCAGGCTTCATATCAATTTCATCTTCAGACATCCAATTCAAAAAGTAACCCGTGAATCCGTGATATTATTATTGATTGAACATAGAAGGAGAACAATAACATGAACAATTTACGAAATTGATCGTAGATTAACATGGAAGAAACAGGATATTATCTTATCAGGCTAATTAATTCTAAGGAGCAACATAAATTAATCACATAAGAACATATTCAATCAAATATAACAACGAAAATTGAATAATTTAAACAGAAAAACCAGGGATAATTCATTGTGGGAAGGAACTGCGAACTGTCACGCTCATTCGACGTAGATCAGAATTGAGATTCTTGAGAGGGTGATGAAGGAGTTAGGGTAATTTTAAGAAGAAGGGTTGTTGTAAGTTTAGGTGGGTAATCGTGGGTTTATAAGAATGCGTTTTGGAAATTTATTTATTTTATTATTATTCTCAGGAGACCTACACAATTAAGAAAGGGTCGATTACTGTACGTGATTTTATTTTATTATTTATGTACTAGTGTAGATCCCGCGCACTAATGCGCGGTATATTCAGGATTTTTTTATTTAGTTACTGTATCACTTATTTAGTACTCCGTATCTAATTGACACCATATTAGTTTTTCACATTTTTAAGTTTTACCTTTTAATTTTAGAAAATAATTTAAAGTTTCAAATATAATCAAGTAATCTCATTTAATATATACTTGAATAAATATGTTTTTTTGTTACAAAGCTAATGATAATATTTTATAATGTTTAACCTAATTAATTAATTAATTAAAAGTTTAGTTTCTTATCATGAAACAAAGCATCTCGAATAAAAAATACTTTTTTTTATATTTAGATTAGTTAGAACTTTTTCCAACAAATTAGAAGATAACATAATACTCCAAATATTATCAGATTAAAATTTTTTATTTATATATTAAAATCAAAAATTGAAAGTATTTTATATTCCACATATTTTTTTCATCATCAAATATTTTATAGTATTTTTATTTACGTCAATATATGATCTCGATAGTTTGTAACACTTATATTTGGTTTTTAAAAAATGTCTCATAAATGTCTATTTTTTCTAATAGCACGTTCATAATATATAATATTATTTATTGTCTTATTGAAGATGTTTTTTTTTACATCAATATTTATTGTCTTAAATTTAGATATCACGGTATAAGTTTATAACTATTTGAGTTTAATGTTTTATTTGTTTCCTTATTTGAGTGATAATGTTTGGAGGGAAATGTTTTAATAAGAATTTGACACCTCATCACCTCCTATCCTCTTAGTAATAAGAGGATTTATACCTAATTTTATCAAATTCAAAAATTCCTCATATATACACTTACAACTTATAAGTAATAATGTATTGAAAGGAAATTTATCTTTTTTATTAATGAAATTATGTATTCCGTACCACAAATATAATGTTTATATTGAAAGGAAATTGATATATTTTCATATTTGTAGACACCCACATTTTGACCGCCAGGTGTCTATGCAGTTTCCAAAAGACACCCGATGATGATCGGACGTAAACATGACTTAATACGCTTGATTTTGGACTCGAAATCAATAGTATTTGGCGCGAGATTTTAGCGGAGTAAAATATCACCAAATAGACCTCAAATCCAGGCCCAGTGAGTCATTTGCAGTCAAATAAGACTAATTTGGGTCAAAACTGACACCAATGGCAAAACCGTCTTTTAGCGACCGGGTCAAACCCCGGTCAAAGGCATTTCCGAGGCGAAAAAATCTGTTACGCAGCTTTCGAAAATCCGATTTGAAGTCAAATACCTCACAAAATCAGCTACAAAGCAATTAAAACTCTCCGTTAAAGATAGAATTCTATCTCTAAACGAGATCCTCCTCTCGTCCAACCCCCACTCGATTGAGTGGACCGGCTCACTCGGTCGAATGGGCTCATAAAATCAGCCAAAACCGGGGTCAGACCGGGCACTCGATCGAGTGTCATGCACCACTCGATCGAGTGGCCCCTTTTCCAGCTAAGATCGGATTCCTTTTTTATCTGCAATCGGAATCCTACATCTCCTGAAACCGGGTGTTTCTTCCCCCCTAAGCAAGCTTTTCCTATCCGAAATAGAATACATTTCCTATCCAAAAGCCGGTATCTTCTATCCCAAGTCGGTGTATTTCTTCCTATAAATGCCCCGCACCCACAACACAATACACACATCTACGACACACAATAATTCCAATCCCGACAAACACGATTCACAGCAATCACCATACACGATTTACCACCCGAAATTTCAGCAATACTAGGCATAACTATATCCCGACGTTCCCTATAGAAATCCTATAGGAAACCCGAGCCAAACCGATCCTAAATACAACACCTTAACTCTCCCTAGATCCTCGTTACTCCCACGCAAGCGTCGTTACTACGATCGAGTTCCTAAATCGAGGTCGAAATTAGCTTGTAGGTTGAGGGTGTTACGAATCCCGTCTTCTCCTTTCTCTCTTTTTTCTCTCTCTCTCTCGTTTTTTTCGGGTCGTCCGTCCGTCTTTATCGAGTCATTGTCACGTTTTTTTTTTCGTTTCTAATACCAATATTATCGCAACAACCATCTAATTTTATATATAAAACGTTCGTTCTTAAGGATGCAATACCGACTCTATAGTCGAATATCGTGTCTAAAAGAATTAAATGAAGCTCGTTGAAGCTAAGATAATCGTCACATAGTCCTGAAAAGACAAAGTATGACGTTTTCGACGCGGAGAGAATCTATTTCATTTTAGTTCGATTTTCTAACAATTTATAAACATCTTTTCTAAAAATCACTCCAAATATTTGATATTGATTCCATAATCAGGTGTCGAATGTAACGAGCATTGAAAATTTAATTTGAGTATAAATCGTATTATATTTTTACGCGACTTAGCAAAATTGTCGATTTTTCAAAAAGCAATTTCGAAATCAAAAACCAAACGAACCATTGTTCGTACATGAGGCACTCGATCGAGTGGCACCCCAAAAACCGGGCAGAAAATTTTTTTTTGAGGACCACTCGGTCGAGTCCTCCCTACGACTCGATCGAGTGGCTCTTGGTTTATCAAAACCGTGAGCTTTCAACATATTTCAAGTCCCGATATAATATTTTTAACAACTTCGGTCAACACGTGTCAAGTCTATCACGCGTCCTACTCTTTTCAAAACCATGCATTATGTTATTTATGTCATTCTATATTATTTACAAACCGTTATATCGTTACTAACTCGTTTGTTTCAATTTTGGCATTTTGTTTTCATTATTTGTTTTATTGTACTAAAACGAACCTCACATGCTAAAACAACTTCGACTTAGTTCAAAGATGCATTAAACGACGTAGATCAAACATAATTCACATGTTTAGTCAAAACGCTGTTTGCATATCATTTAACCGTCAAACTAACGCGCGTACATGAAAAAAGAACGATATCTAAGTAGAGGTCGCTAAGTGCGGGCGGGGTTGGGTGTTCTGTGTGAACTTCCCAACACGTACCCTCACCCCTTACTCAGAACCTTGGTTTCCGGATGTCCGAAACAGTTGGCATACGAGAGTCATTCCATACACGATTTTCGATAATGTCGGAATCAGTATCGCAATGCAAAGGGACGAACCCAATAAACTCTGAAATCGGAATGGGCCGAACTCTGTGCATGGCCCACTAAGACATAGAGTGGGTTCGAACGGGCTCGAACTCCCACAAAGTTCGGTGGCGACTCCATTTAGATTTAAATTTCAATCCGAGATCCATCTGACATGAGATTCATTCGCCTCCCCAAACCCGCGCGTGGCCGCGTCTGGGTGGACCTATGTCATGTCCACAATTTGACGACTCCGCTGGGGATTCCTGATGTACCACTTGTCATCGGCATTCCTAGGGTGAAACTCGAAAAGAAATCGTTCGATTAGTAATGTACGCATTTTAGTTCGATGGTTCATGCATTACCCAAATCTTTCCCGGGCCGGTTACTTGTGACCGGCGTCCCACTATACCGCGGTGCATTCCTAAATGGGTGCGCTAAAGTCTTCTATGGCCGAATTCGTATGGGTTTCACGGCATGTTCTAATGCCAACTCGGCTTAGGAAGTCCGTCTTGAATTACGAGAAAGCCGTCGTTGATGGTATAGACCCATTTTCGACCGACCGAGACTTAGTCTAAGAGCATACATGGTGTCGATATATTGCTTCCATGACTACATGCTACTTGATTTACATGTCTATCTTTTTCAAAAACCTTTTTTTTTCAAAAATTGCATCTTTTCAAAATTATTCGATTTTCAAAACGCGAGATGCTACCGAAATTAGAACTTACGATTTGACTCAAAATAGCCTATTTCTAGCCAGTATGCTGCCCAAACATTTTCGGACCTTCAAAAAAATTCGGCCCGATAGGAACTTAGCCAATTTTCAAAAGTCGGGCCATCCACCGATTTTCTCGGAGTCCAAATTTTTCTTTTCAAAACTTTCCTCTTCTTAGGACTTCCCGTTTTTAGTAGTGTCGGGTCTTGTCATAAGTTGTCAAAGTCCTTAGCGTCGAAACTCCGTCAATCTTACATCACGGGTTTCCTCCCTATCCCAGTCCGCCTTATTTGTCAAGGCACGGCCCACCTACGTAGGACGTACTCCTACAAAGGGAGGCCCGCTTACACATTCCAGTCCAAAGCCTGGGGAATATCTCACATGGACCTTCCTTCAAACAGGACTCGGCCCACAACCTAATCCTAAGGAAGGCCCATCACCCACGAGTCACCCGTTTAAGTGTCGGTCTCGAGTCGTTTTCTCGTCTTGTCTTTTCTTTGCTTGGGATGTACTGTTTTGATTCCAGAATCTGGGTCAGTTTCTGATTACGCGGTATTCTTACAGACAGGCCACCGGTAACCAGAAGTCAACGCAAGATGCAAGAAGCTTTGGACAGTTTGATAGCCTCGCTGGCCAAGATTGAGACCCAACTGGCAGCTATCAAGTCCGACCAGATAGCTATAGTCACCCGTGTGAGCGCCATGGAACAAGGGACTCCTAGCGGAGGGGTTGAAACTACCGGGCCCCTAGCTGAACTCGTCAGCGCGGTCCGCAAGTTGGAAGAGCATGTCCACCTGTCAACCAACAACTCGATCCACACGGAAAATGCTCGCACCTATTTGCCCCTGAATGACGAACTGCCCGTAAACCTCAACTTTACGAGCATACCAATGTTTGAGGGTACTGAAGACGCGGTGCATCACATTCGGGCTTTCAAGGAATTCATGGCGGTTAAGGGAGTAAAATCAACCATGTTCAAGCACCTATTTGCCTCCTCCCTAGAAAAGCATCCGAAAGCCTGGTACTACGGGCTCGATTCCAAGAAATACAAAACTTGGGATGACGTGGCGACGGAGTTTGCTCGGAATTATGTCGACAACACCGAAATCCAGACTACGATGCGCACCTTGGAAGTTATGGCCCAGAAGCCCAAGGAAGGATTTACGAAATACCTTCAACGCTGGAGGGCCGAAAGTGTGAAGTTGGTCGACAAGCCCAACGAAAAAACCTTAGTGGAGGCCTTCGTCAAGAACCTTCTTCCCTCATACCGGGTCCATCTCCGGTATGCTATCATTCCTAACTTTGCCACTTTAACGGAGATGGGAACAAGAATCGAAGATGATTTAAGGCTAGAGGGCCTTACTAAGGCCTCTGGCAAGGGATATCAAGGGGCTTCTTCTTCAACCACCAAGCCCGCAACTGCAGCTGCAACCCGCAGCATTTTTGACGAGGTCAATCTACTTGATATCTTGTTCAAGAAGAATACCACACTACGGGTATTCACTAACATAGATACTACCTACACACATGCCTTACAAAGGCTATCATCAAAGAGGCTTATCCAACCGATAGGCCCAACCCCCGAAGTTCCGGTTGAGCGACACTCCAAGGCCTACAACATCCAGGCCTATTGCCAATATCATCGAGGCAATGTGCACGACACCGAGAAATGTTGGAAGCTAAAACACTTTATCCAGAATCTAATCGAGAGTGGTAAGCTCCCATTACCCGAAGGCAAGCCGAGTAATAAGGACAATCCTTTAGGTACTCATGCCATTTTTTTCGGAGAAATAATTGACTGCTCACACCTTATTTCTCCATATATCCCGCAAATAAACGGGATCTGGTGCGATGACGAGGACGATGTATACCTCACCAAAGGGGAAGCTGTCCCCATTACGCTTGAGGAAATCAGGAAGGCTAAGTCCAAGGCCTTAGCCGGTAACCAATTTGCTCATCCCTATCAAGCCACTAGCTCTAGGGACACCCCTACCAAGTAGGAACTAACATTGTTACCTTTGTTACTCCAGTATTTGAGCCTATCCAGGTTGGTCTGTACCAGCCCAATGCTACGCACCCAATGACCCACTTGGCCCAGGACTGTAACTACATCCGGGATAATGTCTTCGCCCTCGTCCAATCGGAATATCCTAGCAACGCTGAGCCCGTCCTAGGGCTACTTTTCGGAGTGGAAATTGCGGCCCCAACGCCAAAGGAAGACTTGGTCAACCTCATTCTTCGCAGCGATAGGTTTGACCCAACTAAGCTAATCTCGGATGTTGGCTCCAAGACAAGAAACAGGGCATGGAGAAAAACGATCAAGTGGACCGACTGTCAGGGCTGAGTCTACAAGCTGATCACTGGAGATGGAGACATGCCTGAGTCTGAGTCTGAGTCCGAGTCGGAGTTTGAGTCAGAGTCTAAGGATGAGTCTAGAGAGTCCGGTGCTAGAGTCACTCCTGTAACCATCCCTCTCCCTTTAATTACTGATAAGTGTAGTTTGTAGTGCCTATTTTCATAGTGTTTTGGTCCCATTTTCCTTGTAGAATCGCTCCTTGGGAGCGGTTTAGGGGCTTCTTATGCTTCCTTTAGTTCGTTTCAGGTTCCCGAGACCGATTTGGAAGAGTTGGAGCGATTCCGACTCTATACATACACATTTTGGAGCCAACGAGATAAAGGAACGACGACTCGATGCCTTGGAATCGACCCCGAGACCTTGGGACCCAATCCCGAGCCTCCGAGACCCGATCCTGAGTCCCGAGAATCGATGAGAAGTCCATGTGAGGCAAGAAGGAACCAAAAAGTTCATATTGGAGGCCTACAAGACCTATCCCGATCGGGAAGGCCTAAAACCCGATCGGGATAAGGTGCACAGAAGACGTAACTGCTGTGAAGAGTTCCCGATCGGGATCACATATTCCCGATCGGGAAAGTGGCAGATTCCCGTTCGGGATTTCCGTTCCCGATCGGGAAAGTCTCAGTTCATGTTCCGCGTCTTTTCTTTCAATTCCTTCCCACTTGTAACCCTATAAATACTTCCCTCTTGTATTGTTTAGGGATCTTACATGAGTTTAGCCTCTCTTAAGCCTCTCTACAACATATAAACCCTAGATTTAGTTCTTGATATTAGTTTGAATCTCTCATTAATCCTTAGTTAATCTTAGTTAATCCTAGTTAATTAGTGCTTGTATTAAGAAGATACTTGAAGACTTCTCCAAGATTGACAACCTTGGGATTATTTGGGTTTCTCTTTTATGCAAGATTTCATCTTTTCCTTCATCTAGTGTTGGTATAATCCTTCTTTTCTCTTGTTTATTGTTATTGAATCAAGTTTGAATCTTTACTTAGTGTTTGTTGTTATTGATTGTTATTGTTCTTGATGATGAATGTTAGAGTTGTGATGTTGTGTTCCCTTCTTATTGTTGTTGGTTTTTCTTTGCCTATGAGTGAGTAGATATCTTGTGGGTTAGTAGGGGGATTAAGGGTAGATTATGGGTGATTAGGGTTTGATTAGGGGTAAAGGATGGTTCTTTATTGCTAGTCACATATTTGGCTCACCATGTGTTTGTTGATATGCTTGTATGAGTTGTAGTGGCCATGCTTCTCATGCTAGTTTTCTTCTACCCATTGTTTGCTTGAGTGTGGATATGTTGAGCATTGTCATCGACATCGGTTTAAGTTGCTATCGCCCGGACCGAACCTAGCAATTAGGAGGCACCTACACCCTTAATCAACCTAAGTCACCCTACTACATTTATGAACCCGACCTAACCCACTCTCTTCCTTCCATATTTGATACATCTTGTTAGTTAGTCATCATTTCCTTTAGTTTGTTAGTTAGTTCAATTATTAGCACTGTTTAGCATTTCTCTTTAGTTTGCTAGTTGGTTTGTGTTTAGTTATCCTAGCTTAACCTTGTTTAGCCTAGTTGATTGTTAGTCTATTTCCTACTTCTCCTCTCATCAAATATTCATCTAGTAGTAGTTCTTTGTGTTTGTTTGGTAGCATAGTCTTGTTTTAGGCCGATTTAGTCTGAACCTTGCAATACCGTCTCCGTGGACACGACCCGACTTACCCTAGCTACCCACTAGGTCTTAGCCGGTTATTTAATTGGTGGCGGGATCCACGACAAATCCCACCATCAATTTGGCGCCGTTGCCGGGGACGGTGCATTGTTTAGACTTTGTTTGCTCATTTCTAGACTTAGTTACCCTTCCTTGTGCCCTTATAATCATCTCCTGTGAATATTCTCTAGTTTTCCTTGCTTTCTTAGCTTCCTTTTCTCTTTGTCTCTAGTTGTGCTTGTTTATTGTCGTTACCTAGTGCCCATAAAGCACTGGGTATTCTCACGTTTGTTCTAGTGTGTAGTGTATGCCTAGGCAGGGAGGCGAATCCTTTCTCTTTAATCCAGAGCCGGAAAGGCTCTTTCGAGCTCTTCGCCAACGGACGATTAACCGGGTTAGGATCTCTCAACCAAGTGCAAGCAATACCCATCAAGAGCAAGCTCAAAGAAGCGATAGTGAAGAAGCATATCGAGAGACGGCCGAAGGGAATTTCACAAATCCCTTCGGAGATTCTAGTCCTAGTTCCCCATCTACATCTACATCAACTCCGTCTACACCATCTTCTCCCTTACATCCAATAATGCCGAAATTTTCCTCCCACTCTACATTCACGGAAGACGTCTTGCCGGGACCCAATGCTCTACCGGCCGCTTATGCCGGAAATTTTACGGCCAAGACCCACTTCATCCAACTTGTGGAAAGGAACCAATTTAGTGGTTTGCCCTCCGAAGACCCGCACCAACATATGGAGACCTTCTCCGATTATTGCGACGCTATCTCTCAACCCGGGGTTACACAAGATCAAATCCGATGGGTTTTGTTTCCATTTTCTCTTATTGGAAAAGCGAAGCAATGGATTAAAGGTCTCGATAGGGCAACCATGGGCATCGACACTTGGAAGAAACTTGCGTTGGCATTCTACCAAACTTTCTACCCTCCGGAGAAGACTAACTTACTTAGGGCCTCTATCACCGGTTTCCAACAACGGGATGAAGAGAGCCTATATGAAGCTTGGGAGCGGTTTAAGTCATTGGTTAGATCATGCCCTCACCATGGACTTTCACAATGGTTCTTGGTCCAACAATTTTGGAACGGTCTTTATGAGGACTCAAGAACTATACTTAATATGGGCTCCAATGGTAGGTTCACCGAGGTCGATGATGACCAAACTTGGGCGAGAATCGAAGAGATGGCGGTGCATAACTCGCAATACTCTAGGCCTAGAAAGGCAAATCGAGGAGGTAGGCATGAGGTTGATGCTATAACTCAATTAAGCATTGACCTTGGGGCTCAATTGAAGACACACATGGAATCCATTGACAAGAAGCTTCAAGGTCACCTCACTCAAGTCCAAAGCATCGGTTCCTCCCACCAAGCCTCAATCCATGAAGTGAATGCTTTGAGTTTTGCACCTCCTTTGCCTTATTATGGCATGTGTGACACTTGTGGAATCGTTGGTCATGACCCTATGCATTGTAGAGGGAGTATTGAGCAAGTGAATGCCTTTCAAGCATTCAAGCAAGGTAATTCCTATTCAAATCAATACCAAGCTTCCAATCAAGTCCCTCAACAACAAGCTTTTCAACACCAACAACAACATCGTCCTTATATTCCACCTCCCTTAAGGGACAACAACCAAGGTTACCAAGGCAACTCAAGGCCTTTCAACAACTTCAAGCAAGGTAACCAAGGTTCATTCAACAACAACCAAGGGTTCCAACAAGGGAACTTCAACCAAGGCTATCAAAACCACAACCATGGCAACAACCAAGGCCTTAATCAAGGCAATTCTCATAGGTTCCAAGGGAACCGTCAACAACAAGCAAATCAAGGCAATCAACAACAAAGCAAGCCTAGGAGCCGGTCTCCTACTCATGACTATGGCATTCCTCTAGCCATCACCGATACTCCGCATAATCCATCATCTCCACCTCGGGGATTCGATATCCAAAAATCTATGATGGATATGCAAAAGAGTCAAATGGACATAACAAGAAACCATCAAGAGCTCTTTGCTTATATTCAAGGGGAAAACGCGACAAGAGATGCCCGTATGAAGATGCTTGAAACTCAAGTATCTCAACTTGCTTCGGGGAGCTCCGCAAGACAAAAAGGACAACTACCTTCTCAAGGAGAAACACCGAAATTTGAGCATGTAAATGCCATCACTACAAGGAGAGGTACATCTTATGAACCCCCTAAATTTCCTAGTGAGCAAGAGCCAATGCGAGAACCGACAAGAAAGGTGACACCTCCAACTCAAGAAAGCTCATCCCTTGATAATCCAATAGAGGAGCAAGTCTTATGGGAGGTTGAGAAACCTCAACAAGACAAGCTTCCCCCACCTCAAGCTAAAGATAAGGGTAAAAAGAAAGTGTCATTTGAAGAGTCTACCCCGATTGAGCAAAACAAATACCAAGTCAAGTTGCCTTACCCATCAAGGCAAATGAAGACTAAGGTAGACTCTCAATATGACAAGTTCCTTAACATTGTGAAGAAGTTGGATGTGAGTGTCCCATTCACCGAGCTACTTACCCAAATCCCGGCATACGGAAAATTTATGCGAGAAATATTGGCTAGGAAGAGATCCGTCGACAAGGAAGAGACCATCGCATTCACAAGGGTGGTGAGCGAGCTCATTCAAGGTTCTACGCTTCCAAAGTTGAAGGATCCGGGTAGGTTCTCGATCCCTTGCACCATAGGGCACTACAAGATCGAAAGAGCTTTATGTGATTTAGGTGCGAGTGTAAGCATCATTCCCTACTCCATTTGTTGTCGACTTGGGATGAAGGAGCTTAAAAGTACCTCTATCACGCTCCAAATGGCCGATAGTTCATTCAACCGACCATTAGGGATGCTAGAGGATGTGCCGGTAAGAATCGGTAAGTTCTTCATTCCGGTTGACTTCATCGTGCTTGATATGCGGGAAGATGAGATCACTCCCATTATTCTTGGGCGCCCATTTTTACATACCGCCGGTGCCATGATCGATGTGAAGAACGGTAGGATCACATTCGAGTTAGGCGAGGAGAAGCTAGTGTTTGACCTCCAAGGCAACGCTCCGCCTACTAGTAATGAGTCATGCAATATGATCCAAGCCAAGGAAAACATCGGTCTAGGAGAAGAACCGGGACAAAGCTTGAAGAAGTACTCGTATGTACTTGAGGATGATGACTCCGATTTGGAGGAGGATGAAAGCCCATGTCATGGGCTTAATGACAAGTTGAAGAGCAAAAAGGTTGACGATGAGCCTCCCTTGGGGCCACATGAAGACCGGTGGACGTTTGGGTATGTCCCCAAGGACCAAAAGTACAAGTTCAAATCGTTGAACTTGGAAGATAGGGATGCCCCGGGAACATCAAGGCAAGGCCATGAAGAGCCTTGGTATGTGGTTGGTTATATCTCGAGCTTGATTGAAGACTTTGCTAGGGCCTTCGACTTGTTTCTTCGTGCCCTTGATGGAGATGGAACTAATTTTAGTTGTTGAAAAAGAATGAAGAATTTACCACCTTGGTTTGACGGAGTTCCACAAGAACCGTCTCTTTGTATATATTTCTTTCCCTTTTTGGTTGTTTGCTTTTGAAAAATTCTTGATTTTTTTGGATGATTGATTGATGAGCGTTGTGAGGGAGGGTATTTGATGTGTTATTTGAGTTTATTGTGATAGGTGTGAAGTGAAAATGCCTCCTAGGGAGGAAAGGTCATTGTTGGAACTTGTATTGTATGAAGGGAAGTCGGTTTTTGAAGCTTGGAGCAAGCTTTTGGGAGTGGAAGGATCCGGACTGTAGGAAAACCCGATCGGGATTATCCCTTCCCGTTCGGGTTGGGAGTGTAATTTGGAGCAACTACTGTGAGCTCTTCCCGATCGGGATCCTTTAATCCCGTTCGGGATGTCAGGAAATCCCGATCGGGATTTTCTCTTCCCGTTCGGGTTTTAGGTACACTTTGAACTTGCTGCTGTGAGCCCATCCCGATCGGGATTTTTCCTTCCCGTTCGGGATTGTGGGGAAACCCGATCGGGATTTCCCAACCCGATCGGGACGGCGTTTCCTCGAGCCCAGTTCGCCCGATCGAGCCCAGCCTGACCCGCCTCACTCCTTTCCCTCTTACAACCTTCCTAATATCACAACCCAACCCATTCCCATATCACTACACATAACTCTACCACTCTTCATCTTCAACCTCACTTCAAAACTCCCATCTTCAAAACCTAACCCCCAAAATCACCATTAATCTTCCATTTCTCCACCAAACTTCACCAAATCACTTCCAAAACTTCACAAAATCGATTTCTATCTCATCCATAAGTATCCTAAACCCATTTTCTACCCTCAAAACTCCCAAAAACTGAAAAAAATCGAGTTTTTGTGCCAATTTTTCTCAAAATCCGAAAATTGGTATTTCATCTAATACTCGATTTGTCTTGCTAAACTTCACTTGGGTAGCTTATTTCTTTGATATTAAGCTTCTTTGAGGTATTTTTGGTGGGTTTTAGCTCTTATTTGTGGGAAGGAAATATTTTTGTACTCTAAGTCTTCATCATCCACTATGGCACCAAAGAAGAGAGGGGGATCAGTGATTAGCAGAAAAAGAAAGGATGCTTCGAGTTCGAGAGCCCAGCCCGAGCCCATGGTCGAGGTTGAGGAGCAGGAAATTGCCCGTCTCCCGGAGTTTCCCAGTCTGATTTTTGAGTCGGACGAGCAAAAGGAAAAATTTATTAAGCTCCTTGGTAAGCCCCTCGAACCCACTAGATTCATATGCAAAATTATTCTTCGAAAGCTTGGAATTTTGGACCAATGTAGGGAATTCTTTGTCGGGATGGGTATGGAAGTTTTATTCGACATGCATGAGCTCACCTATAGGCAACTCACCTTAGAGTTCCTAAGTACCTTCCGTCTCGAAATTAGATCCCGACCGCACCGAGTTTATTTCCGAATCAATAACACATCCCTTATGTACACCCTCGATGACTTCGGTGAGCTCTTTGGCATTCCGAAGGTTACCGATGGTCGGGTACCCGATGACTTTAATGTGGCCGACGTATGGCATAGTATCACGGGTCTCACACTTGTGGATTTTAGACACTTGTCTAGTCGCCTTGTCCACCACCCGGTCATACGCATATGGCAGCGTTTTGTAGCGGGTACTATTTTCGGGAGGTGTGAGACGGGTACCTACACTAGGCAAGAGCTAACCTTAGTCGGGGGGTACTTGAATTTAAAGAGGAAAAAACGATTCACCCCCGACGTTGCACTTGCACTAGCCAAGCATTTCGAGAAGATAGCCAAAGGGGGGAAGCATTTGAGGGAAATTGCTATTGGGGGCCTCGTTACTCATATAGCCAAGAGGGCAATTCCGACATTTAGGGAGGACGGTTTAATCCCCGTACCGGGGGGCACAAGATTAGATGAGGACCGTTTATCTAGGTATCATCGATGGATTAATTATGATAATAGGCTTAGAAAGTACCTTTGGAGCACGGGAGGTCGGACGCACTTTCTCCTACCGTGCGATACACTTCCGGCCCTTGCGCCTTTGCAACGGTCCGCCGTGCCGGTTCAAGAACCAAATCTTTTATTGCCTTTTATCGGAAATGATCAAGGTGCCTCCTCCTCCCATGGACCCCGACCACGAGCTCGTCCCCAACTCCCGACTCAACATCAACAACAACAACAACAACAACAACAACAACAAGCTACACTACCCCAACACTACTATCCCACCCCCCCGTCATTCATAAACGTCCCTCCGTATGCACCTTACACTCCCTTTGTCTACCCTTCGCCCCCGGCCGACCTTTCTATGGCCGCTATGCTTAATGCCCTACATCTTGGGCAATATGAGCATAGGAGGGATGACTATTATGCCCAATACCCCGGATACCACCTCCTAGCTCAGCAAGGGTATATAAACCCGCAAGGGAACCTCCCATCGTGGTATAGACCGGAATACTTTCAAGGCCACGGTAACCCTAGCACTAGTGGCGGTGTGACTAACGATGAGGAGTTCGAAGAGGAGGATGCTTGGGATGTGAACATGGGCGAGGGGGATGACGGTGATGATGATGATGATGACGATGACGGTGATGATGGTGATGACGGTGATGATGATGATGATGACGATGATGGCGAAGATGACGGTGATGATGGTGATGACGGTGATAATGATGATGATGACGGTGATTACTAGCCTCGACGATGAAGAGGCGATTGGGTGGCCTTCGGGGCCTTCATGATTGCTCCCGGTGGCTCTTGACGACGTGATTACGTCAAGAGTTACTTCAAAATCCAAAATGACAATTGGTAATTCTTTTCCTTAGTTTTTATTTCTTTTTATTAGGATTAATCGTTAGAAATTAGTGGAAATTGGGCGGAATCCGGGCTAGGTGACTTGATTACACCTAGTCCTCCCCTCCCATTTCCTTTTATTTCTTCTTTTTATTTCTTCCCCATCCATATCTTTTTCTTGTCTCGGCCCATGGTGACTTGACTACACCCCGGCCGGACACATTCTACTCTTTTCTCCATTTTACTTTTTGTTTTTTTAGCTTTATTTTCGTAGTTTATTTTCTTTTTCTTTTGTGCTCCATGCACTACGGTCGAGCATGAGGACATGGCTCGACTTAAGTGTGGGGGAGCGATATTCTAGCGTAGTTAGCTTTATTTTCTTAGTTTTTGGAATAAAATCTTTAAAAACCCTAAAAATTTGAAAAAATTTCATAAAAATCAAAAAAGATTTTCCTTTTGTGTGTTTTCCTTTTGTGTCATTGTGTCGTATATTTGTTTTGTTGTGCGTTTTGCCTCCCCCTTTTTCTTTATAGGTTGCCTAATCGCCATTAGCTTTGGAGAGCTTTCAAGACTTCCGGTATCATCTTTATCCCTTTTTCTTCTTTACCTCTTGCGGAGTTTGGAGGAGATTGTGATGTTGTGTGCTCGGGTGGAGCTTTGTTGAGTTTGTGGGTGATTTGGCGATTTGTTTGGAAGCTAGGGGTGGTGTTTGTGTTATGTGTGTGTTTGTTTTGTGTTGTTTTTGTTTTGTTGCTTTGGTTTCTTTTTCTTTCGTTCCCGTTGAGTCCTTGTTTTGTGTTTTATTGTGTGTCTTGTGCGTAAACCATTTTCGAAAACCCGGTTTAGAGGCTAGTGTGTGAGCGCTTACTTTCCCTTTCTAGTAGTATAAATCGAGTCTTGGACTTTAGTCTAGTAGAATGACCCTAAATCAATGATTTCGTTGGTCCTTTACCTCGAGTCCACCTAGCTTACTAGGGATTTACTTCGGGATTTGCACTTTTGACCATTTTGACCACCCACGGTGTGAAAAGGCCTTGGTTACCGAGTCCCGTCCCCTAGGTGACCGTGTTTGGGATTGTTTAATTAGTCCAAGTTCTCCACTTTTTGTGGGTTTGAAGGGAAGGGCCCGTCCCGACTCACCCATTCTCCTATCTCCCACACATATCCACACAATAAGTTGCAATTTGTTGAATTCCCCCTTTCTTGTCATACAAAGAAATGCCAAAAAGCCAAATCTTGCCAAAAAGGGCAAAGAAAAGAAAAAGAAAGGAAATGAAAGAAAGAAAAGAATGAAGAAAAAGAAAAGGCACAAAAGCCAAAAAGAAAATAGAAAAGAAGAAAAAGAATGGCATGGCAAAACAAGGCAAAAAAATGCAAAAGAAAAGAGAAAATGCCAAAAGAAAACCCGATTCACAAAAAGATCTTAACCCCACTAAAATAAGCCTTTTTCCGACTTTTGCCGTGAAGAGCCTACCAAAGGACCGAGTCCCGAGGAAGGATGATAGCGGCATTAGTCGGTCTTCCCCCATTTTGCAATCATTTCCACTTTTTATTTGGACTAGTTAGGCGGTTTTGGACACGGGACGACCCTCTTGGCTCACGCTAAAGGGGGCGGGGTCTCACTTACCTACAGTGTCGACTAACACCGTGATTCTTCACTTCCCACTCCGCCGATCGTCCCGTAGTACGTTCTTAGAAGGTTAGGAGGAACCTAGGTAAGTTACCAACGTTTTTGTTGCTTTATCGTCATACTATTAGGGTTTAGTCCACCGCGGTTTGTATTGCTAGCTTGGGAACGTTGTCACTTGCTTTGAGTCCTAAACCGGTGCTTCATTCACCGCTTGTTTGAGGGAAGCGGTATTTCTTTTCTTTTGGGTGCAACCTTTTGTGTACTTGTTTGTGTGTTTGTTTGTTTTTGTGTTTTGTGTCCGGTTGCATCCACAGTTTTGTCGCAAGACCCGACTTGCCTTACGGGGTGCACTTTTCCTCTAAGTGCACTCGCGTGAGTTGAAAGGGCGTAGGGTGCGCTAATACCCATTCGGCTAGTATAGTAGTTAGTATGTGCTTACTCGAGGGCGAGTAAGGGTTAAGTGTGGGGGAGTTGATAAGTGTAGTTTGTAGTGCCTATTTTCATAGTGTTTTGGTCCCATTTTCCTTGTAGAATCGCTCCTTGGGAGCGGTTTAGGGGCTTCTTATGCTTCCTTTAGTTCGTTTCAGGTTCCCGAGACCGATTTGGAAGAGTTGGAGCGATTCCGACTCTATACATACACATTTTGGAGCCAACGAGATAAAGGAACGACGACTCGATGCCTTGGAATCGACCCCGAGACCTTGGGACCCAATCCCGAGCCTCCGAGACCCGATCCCGAGTCCCGAGAATCGATGAGAAGTCCATGTGAGGCAAGAAGGAACCAAAAAGTTCATATTGGAGGCCTACAAGACCTATCCCGATCGGGAAGGCCTAAAACCCGATCGGGATAAGGTGCACAGAAGACGTAACTGCTGTGAAGAGTTCCCGATCGGGATCACATATTCCCGATCGGGAAAGTGGCAGATTCCCGTTCGGGATTTCCGTTCCCGATCGGGAAAGTCTCAGTTCATGTTCCGCGTCTTTTCTTTCAATTCCTTCCCACTTGTAACCCTATAAATACTTCCCTCTTGTATTGTTTAGGGATCTTACATGAGTTTAGCCTCTCTTAAGCCTCTCTACAACATATAAACCCTAGATTTAGTTCTTGATATTAGTTTGAATCTCTCATTAATCCTTAGTTAATCTTAGTTAATCCTAGTTAATTAGTGCTTGTATTAAGAAGATACTTGAAGACTTCTCCAAGATTGACAACCTTGGGATTATTTGGGTTTCTCTTTTATGCAAGATTTCATCTTTTCCTTCATCTAGTGTTGGTATAATCCTTCTTTTCTCTTGTTTATTGTTATTGAATCAAGTTTGAATCTTTACTTAGTGTTTGTTGTTATTGATTGTTATTGTTCTTGATGATGAATGTTAGAGTTGTGATGTTGTGTTCCCTTCTTATTGTTGTTGGTTTTTCTTTGCCTATGAGTGAGTAGATATCTTGTGGGTTAGTAGGGGGATTAAGGGTAGATTATGGGTGATTAGGGTTTGATTAGGGGTAAAGGATGGTTCTTTATTGCTAGTCACATATTTGGCTCACCATGTGTTTGTTGATATGCTTGTATGAGTTGTAGTGGCCATGCTTCTCATGCTAGTTTTCTTCTACCCATTGTTTGCTTGAGTGTGGATATGTTGAGCATTGTCATCGACATCGGTTTAAGTTGCTATCGCCCGGACCGAACCTAGCAATTAGGAGGCACCTACACCCTTAATCAACCTAAGTCACCCTACTACATTTATGAACCCGACCTAACCCACTCTCTTCCTTCCATATTTGATACATCTTGTTAGTTAGTCATCATTTCCTTTAGTTTGTTAGTTAGTTCGATTATTAGCACTGTTTAGCATTTCTCTTTAGTTTGCTAGTTGGTTTGTGTTTAGTTATCCTAGCTTAACCTTGTTTAGCCTAGTTGATTGTTAGTCTATTTCCTACTTCTCCTCTCATCAAATATTCATCTAGTAGTAGTTCTTTGTGTTTGTTTGGTAGCATAGTCTTGTTTTAGGCCGATTTAGTCTGAACCTTGCAATACCGTCTCCGTGGACACGACCCGACTTACCCTAGCTACCCACTAGGTCTTAGCCGGTTATTTAATTGGTGGCGGGATCCACGACAAATCCCACCATCAATTACTCCCGCTGCTGGTGCTTCGGGGTCTATTCCGAACACCTTATCTATCCCGCCACTGACCGATAGTCAGATGGCTGCTCTTTTCGAGCTACTTTCAAAATTTACAATCAATAATAACAACCGTTCTGCTTACGACTTGTCTTATTTTGAAAATGCTTTCAATTTCAAAAATGTTTTGTGCAATGACATTGAGAAACCCGACGAACAGGTACCTCTACCTCCACATCTGATCGAGCAACTAGAGCAAAGAGAATCCCAGAACCCGATAATCGAGGAAACCGAGTCCATTAATGTGGGAACAACCTTAGAACCTCAGATGCTTAAGATAAGGTTATCCTTAGATCCCGAGGAGAGGCAACAATTCACCAGCCTCCTTCAAGAATTCAAAGACGTCTTCGCATGGTCCTACAAGGACATGCCGGGGATAGACCGAGAAATAGCCGAGCACCACCGATCAAAGACGGGTTCAATCCGGTTAAACAGAAGCTCCGCCGAATGAGGCCGGAATGGTCCCTTAAGGTCAAGGAAGAAGTCGATAAACAATTCAAACTTGGCTTCATACAAGTGTCCGAATATCCGGACTGGGTTGCAAACATCGTGCCGGTTCCTAAAAAGGACGGTAAGCTGCGTGTCTGCGTAGATTTTCGGGATCTTAACAAGGCGAGCCCAAAAGACGATTTTCTGTTACCACACATCGACACACTGGTGGATAACACAGCTGATCATGCCCTTCTATCATTTATGGACGGGTATGCCGGGTATAACCAGATAAAAATGGCAGAGGAAGACATGAGTAAGACAACCTTCATTACACCTTAGGGTACTTACTGTTATACCGTCATGTCATTCGGCCTTATTAATGTCGGGGCAACATATCAACGGACCGCTACAACCTTACTACATGACATGATGCATAAGGAAGTAGAAGTCTACGTGGACGACATGATCGTCAAGTCTAAAAACAGGGACGGTCATATCAACGCCTTGAGAAAATTCTTTACCGATTGCGCAAATACAACATGAGATTAAACCCTCAAAAATGCAGTTTCGGGGTAACATCTGGCAAATTACTGGGTCATATCGTTAGCCAACGTGGCATCGAAGTCGATCCAGCTAAAATCAAGCCCATTACCGAGATGCAGCCTCCTAAAACCGAAAAAGAAATAAGAGGGTTTCTCGGGAAAGTCCAGTACATCAGCCGATTCATTTCAAAGTTAACCATGGTATGTGAACCCATTTTCAAAAAGTTGAAGATAGGAGAATGAATACTGTGGGACGACAAATGCCAAGCGCCCTTTGATAAAATCAAGGAAATCTTGTCTGCTCCGCCAGTCTTGATGCCACCTGATCGCCTCCCAATCGGATCGGTCGTTTACGAAGGACGGGGGATCAAACGATATTTATAAGACTCGAGATGACACACAAAAACAAGCAAACAAGTATTCGTGGTAAGTCGAGGTCGGTCCACAGGGAACGGATGTGTTGACGGGTTTGAAGCGATGTGTTTGATGTCTAGAGGGGGGTTTTCTAAGGGTCGAGTCTATGGTCAAGTCTATGCTAGAGGAATCACTACGAGAATGGCTAAGGGTAATTAATCTAGGGAAAGGCGTTGGGGAGAAGTCGGGATTTGGAACATGGAATCTAAGAAGATCGAGATCGAGTTTTTGTCGCAAAGTTGATAAAGGGAGAATGCCACCTTTCGGTTTCTTCACCCAACCCCCCTAAAAACCCGCTTTCGCGGCGAAGAAGGGTAGGTCTCTTGTTATGGTAATTTCTACCCCGAGTTTCCCCATATTGATAGAAACGAGTCAAGGTCGGTCTAGTTGGCCGGACTAAAACAACAATGACACAACAACCACAAGCAAGGTAAACCAACATGCAAGCAACCCACCAATACCCCTAAATTCAAATAATCCAAGTCTTCATCCCTAAACCCCCAACAAGAAATCTACTCACTAATCATAATGAAAGAAAACAAAACATTAACTATGGAGAAACTATCTAAAGCATGCATATTAACTAGATCTAAGGAAACTAACAACAATGTGATGAGAAAACTACAATCTAACAATTACCCACTAAACTATGAAACTACCAAATTAATCTAGGGAATAATCTAGAACAACATGAACAAGATCTAAACTAACTACACTAATATGATCTAAGCTAGATAATAATGAGAAAACTAAATTAAATCTAAACTAGAGATAAGAGAGTGGAAAAAGATGTACCAACTATGAAGATCTACAAGAAATAAGAAGTTTACATGAATAAAGGTTGAAGCTTTGATGGAGATAGTGAAGAACTTGTCACTAATTCTTCAATAAACCCATAAACCTTCAATAAAACTTGAATAATCTTCTTACAAACTTGTAATCTAGAGAATTGTTGATGGAAACTAAGTAGATCTACTACTAATTGTTACTAGATTTATAGAGGATTACTAGGAATATTACTAGATTGTTCTACTAATGGATGATGATGCTACACTAATGAAAGCCTTACTACACTAATGGGGTGAAGCTACTACACTAATGGAGGATGCCTTGGGCAACAAATAAACTAGGGTAACATATATATAGTAATCTTCTTAATGGGTATTTAACCTAAAGCTCAAATCCACTTCATGCTCCATTAGTGAGACAATCTCCCTCATCATCTTCATAGGGTGAAACTTTGCCCTGCGGTCTTGACGATAATTCCCACTGAGTGAAATTTCACCCGGTCAGATTTTCTTCCTTTTTCGCGTTTTTGGCATTCCTTCCCATCGGGCAAAATTTCACCCGGTGGGCGAAATTTCGCCCGGTAAATTTCGCCCGGTGGGGAGTCTCGGAAAATCTTCGGGGAGGCGTTTTTACCGTCGGGTGAAATTTCGCCCGGTGGTATCTAACCGGGTGAAATTTCGCCCGGTCATTTCACTGGCCTCTTTTCTTGTCTCATTCTTCGTTAATTGATTGGATGACTTTAAACTTTAAGTTGTGTGGTTTGCTCTTTGGACGATATTCCCTTCTCTTGTGCTCGTGGAAGCTCGGTCGTGATTTCGGTGCCAAATTTGTGCTCTTTGGACGCACCAGAGGGACGTTAATGCGAGAAGTACGCAAAATCTGTCGATAATCGTACTCTAAACTCGCAAAACGAGGGAAAACGAGTCTAAATGAGAGCAAAACCGATCTAAATTTAGCACACAACAATTCCCCCACACTAAACCGTTGCTCGTCCTCGAGCAAAGACCCAAAAAGAAATTACAACTACTACTACTAGCTAGACTATGCTAAGCCGATACGGGGCAATTAACGGGCCCGCTCCCTCCCTTCAACTCACATCGAAATATCCATGAGGTAAGGTATTTCCGTGCAAGGCAAGTTGGGGCTTGCTCAAAATGGTGGATGCGACTAAACACAAAAAAACACATAACACGAAAGAATAGACGCATCCAAAGCAAAATTAAAACACTGAATCCCTCATCGAGACGGCGGGGAAGACACCGATTACTTACCTAGAACAACAATAAACTTCCAAGATAAATTACCCATGTAAATAAGGACCACAGCCTAATACTATGGCAATTAAGCAATATAAATGTTGATAAATTAGCCTAGGTCCTCCTAGTCTTCTAAAGGGGTACGACGGGGCGTATAACGGAGTGGAAAAAGTGAACCATGGATTCGTTCGACACTGTAGGTAGGTGCAGTCCCGCTCTCTTTGGCTAAGCCAAGAGGGTCGTTCCAAACTCTAATTTCCTAAATTAGCCCAAATAAAAAGGTGGAGTGTTTACAATTATTGGGGTGGATTGACTAATCACCGCTATCTTCCTACCTCGGGACTCGGTTCTCTAGTTGGCACTTCACGGCGATGAATCGATCAAAGGGCTTTTTTTTCAATAAGGAGATGTTTTTGATGATATGATTTCATTTGAAGCTCCTTTTCTCTCCTTGTTTTTCATGTTTTTGTGCCCTTTTCTCTTGCTTTGGTTTGCCCTTTTTTGGCTTTTTGATTTTTATGTGGTTCATAACCAAGCTTGGAGGTTATTTTTGTGTAAACTTATTGTGGTGATGTATAGGTGGAGGAAAATAGGTAAACGAGAACACGCGTCATTCCCGGATAACCCACAAAAAGGTGGAAAGAATTTGGACTAAAGGTGCAATGGTTGTTCGAGCAAGGTAACCTAGAAAACGGGATGCGGGAACCAAGGCCTAACTCCTCCATGGGTGGTCAAGGTGGTCAAATGCAAACCCCGAAGTAAACCTCTAGTATAAAAGGTGGACTCAAGCTAAAGGATCAACAAATTCATTGATTAAGAGTCATTCTACTAGATTAAGGTCCAAAATCTACAATGGGTTATCTACAATGGAATGTAAACTCTTGTAAAGGTTCGTAATTGGGTTTTCGAAAACATTTAGTCCTAGACACTCTATACAAAAACAAGAAGGAACACGCGAAAAAGAAAAGGCAATAAAAGAAAACACAAGTAAGTCATGTACTCCATACTCCATCAACATTCGAGCGCACAATCAACCACAACACCCAAAATGCTCAACTTCGAGAGCCTCCAATAGCAACAACCTAACTCTTCTACAAAATTAAAGAAAGAAGGAAGGAAGTTACCAAGCGGATGCTTTCATAATCTCTTCAATTCGCGCTTCAAGGTGGTGGTTACCTATAAGAGTGGAGAACAAGACCGTACACGGGACACAAAAACATAACGAGAAACAAGAAAGGAAAAAGGGAAAGAAAGGAGAAAAATGTTTTTGATTTTTCGAATTTTTCAAATTTTTATGGATTTTGAAAAGATTTTAAGCAAAATAAAAGATAGTAGACTCCTCCCCCACACTAAAACTGTACATTGTCCTCAATGGACAAGTAGGGAAAGAACGAAAAAGACGGAAAAGAAAAATCTTTTTGGATTTTTAGGATTTTTCAAAATGTTTTTGGATTTTTCAAAATTTTTGAGAAAAGAAAAAGAAAAAGAAAATAAAGAAAGCGATAAAATAGTGGCGGGCCTAGGTGCAATCACATCACCTAGACCCTATCCAAGTGGCTAAGAAGTTGAAAAAGAAGTAAAAGAGAAGAAAAGAAATAAAAACGAAGGGGTGAAAAATTGGGCATAGGTGTAGTCACATCACCTAGACTGGATTAAGAAAAATTGAGAAAAATTTGGATTTTTCAAAAGGGTCAATGGCGTAATTACATCGCCTAAAGACCGGGAGCAAAACCAAGGCCGCGACGGCCGCAAAAATATCAATGGGACGGTGGGACAACTTGCAAATTTGGCTCAAGATAAAACAATCACAACGATTATAATGATGGGACAAGGAAAAAGGAACAATATCAATTCAAAGACATTCAATTGTAGATGATTAGAGACTCACCGACACAATCCACACAAATACCCGCAACACAAACAAACCATATTATATACCGACTCTTGTAGGGGTGTCTAATTTGAATAGTCATTTGACGCAAAAGAAGCCGTCGGAGTTCCCTCACCGGAATACTCCCAAACTCTTATCTCCCCCGATTCGGTCAGTCAGAATTCATTGGGTCCTAGAGGTAGGTCCCAAATTTGACAGTTATAAATATTGGTTCGGTTTTTGTTGGGGACTATTAAAGCACGGTCGTGGCTAATGGAGACGAGGCGATGGTCAAGTACTTTAAAAAATCCAAGTGGGGAAGTAGGCCTCGTCAAGACAGACACGGTTATCATGTGGGATAAGATGGTCGGTCGCGTAACCCAAATTTCTTGCTATTACAGTCACAAGACCACCACAGTCGACAGAGGGGCGTTGGGCAACTATAATTTGATGAAAGTGTAACGCCACCACAATAGGTAGGTCAAGGGGGGTAGGGGTACCGATCAAGTCACTAATTAATTGCAAGACACACACATTGAGGTTGATAATATTGTCGGTAGATGGCAAAAGACAGTGGGAAAGAATTTCAGCGAAATAACGGATGGCAGGGTTACGGATTTCGGCGGTAAAGCTAGAATTGGGTTTAAATCACGTTGACCCGGCGCTATGCGCCTCCACAAGTCTCTCCTAGTCGCACTACTTTGCGAATCACTTAGAGGTTCACTTAGTCCGGTACCCGATGAGGGTAAACCTAGAGCTAAGCAAAATTCGGAAACATTTAAACAGTGATTTCTACCAAACAGTCTAAATTTGAACTCTCTTGGTGCGGTCGGGTTATCGATAGTAAAGGTACCTAAAAATTCATAAGTCAAGTCTTTATTTGTGCAAGGCACAAAATTAAGTAGCATACTAGTACCAATCCTAGACGATAACTCTCTAATATCGTCCTTAATTCCTAAAAGTTTCGTTGTGAATGGACAAGGCCACCTTGTACTCTGAAAAGCTTTTTCAGAAAAGGTTTGAGCCAAGGGTGTGTTAGGACAAGGTGAGAGTTTAGGCTTCGAAGGTGATAAGTGTGGTTTGTAGTGCCTATTTTGTAGGGTTTTGGTCCCATTTTCCTTGTAGAATCGCTCCTTGGGAGCGGTTTAGGGACTTCTTATGCTTCCTTTAGTTCGTTTCAGGTTCCCGAGACCGATTTGGAAGAGTTGGAGCGACTCCGACTCGATACATACACATTTTGGAGCCAACGAGATAAAGGAACGATGACTCGATGCTTTGGAATCGACCCCGAGACCTTGGGACCCAATCCCGAGCCTCAGAGACCCAATCCCGAGTCCCGAGAATCGATGAGAAGTCCATGTGAAGCAAAGAGGAACCCTAAAGATCATATTGGAGGCCTACAAGACCCATCCCGACCGGGAAGGATGCCATCCCGACCGGGATGAGGTGCACAAAAGAGGATGCTCCTGTTTTGGGTCCATCCCGACCGGGACCAGACCCTCCCGGCCGGGACCGACACCCTCCCGACCGGGACCACCTCCTCCCGGCCGGGAAGGGCCGCTGCTACCCCGCGCTTCATTCTTCTCTTCTTCTTTCCATTTGTAACCCTATAAATACTTACCTCTTGTATTGTTTTTGGATCCTACATTAGTTTAGCCTCTCTTAAGCCTCTCTACAACATATAAACCCTAGATTTAGTTCTTCATATTAGTTTGAATCTCTCATTAATCCTTAGTTAATCTTAGTTAATCCTAGTTAATTAGTGCTTGTATTAAGAAGATACTTGAAGACTTCTCCAAGATTGACAACCTTGGGATTATTTGGGTTTCTCTTTTATGCAAGATTTCATCTTTTCCTTCATCTAGTGTTGGTATAATCTTTCTTTTCTCTTGTTTATTGTTATTGAATCAAGTTTGAATCTTTACTTAGTGTTTGTTGTTATTGTTTATATTGTTCTTGATGATGAATGTTTGGATTGTGAAGTTGTTTTATCCTTTCATTGTTGTAGTTAGTTTGACCATGAGTGAGTAGTTTATTTGTGGGTTAGTAGGGGGATTAAGGGTAGATTATGGGTGATTGGGGTTTGATTGGGGGTAAAGGGTGATTCTTTATTGTTAGTCACACATTTGGCACACCATGTGTTTGTTGATATGCTTGTATGGGTTGTAGTGGCCATGCTTCTCATGCTAGTCTTCTTCTACTCATTGTTTGCTTTGTGTGTGGTTATGTTGAGCATAGTCATCGACATCGGTTTAAGTTGCGATTGCCCGGACCGAACCTAGCAATTAGGAGGCATCTACACCCTTAATCAACCCAAGTCACCCTACTACACTTATAAACCCGACCTAACCCACTCCCTCTTTTCCATATTTGATTCATCTTGTTAGTTAATCATCATTTCTTTAGGCTGTTAGTAGTTGGATCATTAGCATTGTTTAGCATTTCTCTTAGTTTGCTAGTTGGCTTGTGTTTAGTTAGTATTTGAAAGTCTAGTTCATCATAGCTCATCATTAGTCTACTTTCTCCTCCCCTCATCTTAATTCATCAATTATTAGCTCTTTGTGTTTGTTTGGTAGCATAGTCTTGTTTTAGGCCGATTTAGTCTAAACCTTGCAATACCGTCTCCGTGGACACGACCCGACTTACCCTAACTACCGTTAGGTGCTAGTTGGTTATTTAATTGGTGGCGGGATCCACGACAATTCCCACCATCAATTTGGTGCCGTTGCCGGGGACGGTGCATTATTTAGACTTTGTTTGCTTATTTCTAGACTTAGTTACCCTCCTTTGTGCCCTTCTTTCATCTCTTGTGAATATTCTCTAGTTTTTCTTGATTTCTTAGCCTTCTTTTCTCTTTGTCTCTAGTTGTGCTTGCTTGTTGTCGTTACCTAGTGCCCATAAAGCACTAGGTGTTCTCACGTTTGTTCTAGTGTGTAGTGTATGCCTAGGCGGGGAGGCGAATCCTTTCTCTTTAATCCAGAGCCGGAAAGGCTTTTTCGAGCTTTTCGCCAACGGACGATTAACCGGGTTAGGATCTCTCAACCAAGTGCAAGCAATACCCATCAAGAGCAAGCTCAAGGAAGCGATAGTGAGGAAGCATATCGAGAGACGGCCGAAGGGAATTTCACCAATCCCTTTGGAGATTCTAGTCCTAGCTCCCCTTCTACATCTACTTCAACTCCATCTACACCATCTTCTTCCTTACATCCAATAATGCCGAAGTTTTCCTCCCACTCTACATTCACGGAAGACGTTTTGCTGGGACCCAATGCTCTACCGGCCGCTTATGCCGGAAATTTTACGGCCAAGACCCACTTCATACAACTTGTGGAAAGGAATCAATTTAGCGGTTTGCCCACCGAAGACCCGCACCAACATATGGAGACCTTCTCCGATTATTGCGACGCTATCTCTCAACCCGGGGTTACACAAGATCAAATCCGATGGGTTTTATTTCCATTTTCTCTTATTGGAAAAGCGAAGCAATGGATCAAAGGTCTCGATAGGGCAACCATGGGCATCGACACTTGGAAGAAACTTGCATTGGCATTCTACCAAACTTTCTACCCTCTGGAGAAGACTAATTTGCTTAGGTCCTCCATCACCGGTTTCCAACAACGGGATGAGGAGAGCTTATATGAAGCTTGGGAGCGGTTTAAGTCATTGGTTAGATCGTGCCCTCACCATGGACTTTCACAATGGTTCTTGGTCCAACAATTTTGGAACGGTCTTTATGAGGACTCAAGAACCATACTCAACATGGGCTCCAATGGTAGGTTCACCGAGGTCGATGATGACCAAACTTGGGCGAGAATCGAAGAGATGGCGGTGCATAATTCGCAATACTCTAGGCCTAGGAAGGCAAGCCGAGGAGGTAGGCACGAGGTTGATGCTATAACTCAATTAAGCATTGACCTTGGGGCTCAATTGAAGACACCCATGGAATCCATTGACAAGAAGCTTCAAGGTCACCTCACTCAAGTCCAAAGCATCGGTTCCTCCAACCAAGCCTCAATTCATGAAGTGAATGCTTTGGGATTTGCACCTCCTTTGCCTTATTATGGGATGTGCGATAATTGTGGAATCGTTGGTCATGACCCTATGAATTGTAGAGGGAGTATTGAGCAAGTGAATGCCTTTCAAGCATTCAAGCAAGGTACTTCCTATTCTAATCAATACCAAGCTTCCAATCAAGTCCCTCAACAACAAGCCTTCCAACACCAACAGCAACATCGTCCATATGTTCCACCTCCCTTAAGGGACAACAACCAAGGTTACCAAGGCAACTCAAGGCCTTTCAACAACTTTAAGCAAAGTAACCAAGGTTCATTCACCAACAATCAAGGGTTCCAACAAGGGAACTTCAACCAAGGCTATCAAAACCACAACCATGGCAACAATCAAGGTTTTAATCAAGGAAATTCTCATGGGTTCCAAGGGAACCGTCAACATCAAGCAACTCAAGGCAATCAACAACAAAGCAAGCCTAGGAGCCGGTCTCCTACTCATGACTATGGCATCCCTCTAGCCATCACCGATACTCCGCATAATCCATCATCTCCACCTCGGGGATTCGATATTCAAAAAACTATGATGGATATGCAAAAGAGTCAAATGGACATAACAAGAAACCATCAAGAGCTCTTTGCTTATATTCAAGGGGAAAACGCGACAAGAGATGCCCGTATGAAGATGCTTGAAACTCAAGTATCTCAACTTGCTTCGGGGAGCTCCTCAAGACAAAAAGGACAACTACCTTCTCAAGGCGAAACACCGAAATTTGAGCATGTAAATGCCATCACCACAAGGAGAGGTACATCTTATGAATCCCCTCAATTTCCTAGTGAGCAAGAGCCAATGCAAGAACCGACAAGAAAGGTGACACCTCCAACTCAAGAAAGCTCAACCCTTGATAATCCAACAGAGGAGCAAGTCTTATGGGAGGTTGAGAAACCCCAACAAGACAAGCTTCCCCCACTTCAAGCAAAAGACAAGGGAAAAAAGAAGGTGTCATTTGAAGAGCCCACCCCGATTGAGCCAAATAAATATCAAGTAAAGTTGCCTTTCCCATCAAGGCAAATGAAGACTAAGGTGGACTCTCAATATGACAAGTTCCTTAGTATAGTGAAGAAGTTGGATGTGAGTGTCCCATTCACCGAGCTACTTACCCAAATCCCGGCATACGGAAAATTTATGCGAGAAATATTGGCTAGGAAGAGATCCGTCGACAAGGAAGAGACCATCGCGTTCACAAGGGTGGTGAGCGAGCTCATTCAAGGTTCTACGCTTCCAAAGTTGAAGGATCCGGGTAGGTTCTCGATCCCTTGCACCATAGGGCACTACAAGATCGAAAGAGCTTTATGTGATTTGGGTGCGAGTGTAAGCATCATTCCCTACTCCATTTGTTGCCGACTTGGGATGAAGGAGCTTAAAAGTACCTCTATCACGCTCCAAATGGCCGATAGTTCATTCAACCGACCATTGGGGATGCTAGAGGATGTGCCGGTGAGAATCGGTAAGTTCTTCATTCCGGTTGACTTCATCATGCTCGATATGCGGGAAGATGAGATCACTCCCATTATTCTTGGGCGCCCATTTTTACATACCGCCGGTGCCATGATCGATGTGAAGAACGGTAGGATCACATTCGAATTAGGCGAGGAGAAGCTAGTGTTTGACCTTCAAGGTAACACTTCGCCTACTAACGATGAGTCATGCAATATGATCCAAGCCAAGGAAAACATCGATCTAGGGGAAGAACCGAGACAAAGCTTGAAGAAGTACCCGTATGTACTTGAAGATGATGACTCCGATTTGGAGGATGATGAGAGCCCATGTCATGGGTCCAATGACAAGTTGAAGAGCAAAAAGGACGAAGATGAGCCTCCCTTGGGGCCACATGAGGATAGATGGACGTTTGGGTATATACCGAAGGATCGAAAGTACAAGTTCAAGCCATTGAACTTAGTAGATCGGGATGCCCCGGGAACGTCGAGACAAGGTCATGAAGAACCTTGGTTTGTGGATGCTTATGTTACTAGCTTGATTGAAGACTTTGCTAGGGCCTTCGACTTGTTTCTTCGTGCCCTTGATGGAGATGGAACTAGTTTTGGGTGTTGAAAAAGATTGAAGAAAGTACCACCTTGGTTTGACGGAGTTCCACAAGAACCGTCTCTTTGTATATATCTCTTTCCCTTATAGTTTGTTGCTTTTGTGAAATTCTTGATTATTTGGATGATTGATGAGCGTTGTGAGGGAGGGAATTTGATGTGTTGTTTGAGTTTAGTGTGATAGGTGTGAAGTGCAAGTGATTCCTAGTGAAGAGCGGTCATTGTTGAAGCTTGGATTGTGTGAAGGGAAGTCGGTTTTTGAAGCTCGGTTCGAGCTTTTGGGAGCTATAGAGGGTTTGGAGACTCTTCCCAGCCTAGAAGAGGTCATCTCGTCTGGGATGGAAGGCCCATCCCGACCGGGAAGGATGCCATCCCGACCGGGATGAGGTGCACAAAAGTTGGGTTCACTGGCAGTCCGTCCCGACCGGGACGAGACAGCCATCCCGACCGGGACCACCCATCCCGACCGGGATGGACCCCTTGTCCTCCGTTGGCTCTTTTCTTCGTTGTTTGAGACCACCCAACCACTTTATACCCCCTCCCAACCTCCCTACATGTCCTTACTCTCATTGTATGACCCTTACACCTCACATACATGTCTTCACCTAACTTTCTATTCACTTCAAACCGACTTTCGCATCCAAAACCCACCTCATTTTGCGTTTGTGCCCCAACCATGGAACCGGATCGCAATTGGAGAGGAATAACGACGACTTGGACAAGCTAAGTGCCTATTTTGACTTATGAGACGATGGAGCGAGTGAGTTGGTAACCGTATGGTACGGCAACTATCCTCTCTTTTCCGTTTTTATAGCTTGTCTTCTTTGTTTATTCCATTTCCCTCTTATCCTTTGCGTCATGGTGGCCTTCGAGGCCTTGGTGTGCTTGCTCCCGATTCTCGATGACGTGACTACATCGAGAGTCATTTCAAAATCCAATTTTTTCAAGATTTTCACCTTTTTGTAGGATTTAGTCGGATTTAGGCGGAATCCGGGCTAGGTGACTTGATTACACCTAGTCCTCCCTCCAATTTCTTTTTATTTTTTTTTTCTTTTTATTTTCTTCCCCCATCCATATCTTTTTCTTGTCTCGGCCCATGGTGACTTGACTACACCCCGGCCGGACGCCTTCTACCCTTTTCTCCACTTTATTTTTGATTTTTAGTTTTATTTTCGTAGTTTCTTTTATGCTCCCATGCACTACGGTCGAGCATGAGGACATGGCTCGACTTAAGTGTGGGGGAGTGGTATTCTAGCATAGTTAGCGTTATTTTCGTAGTTTTTCCAAAAAATCTTTAAAAACCCTAAAAATTTGAAAAAAATTCGCAAAAATCAAAAAGATTTTCCTTTTGTGTGTTTTCCTTTTGTGTCATTGTGTCGTATATTTGTTTTGTTGTGTGTTTTGCCTCCCCCTTTTCTTTATAGGTTGCCTAATCGCCATTAGCTTTGGAGAGCTTTCAAGACTTCCGGTATCATCTCTATCCCTTTTTCTTCTTTACCTCTTGCGGAATTTGGAGGAGATTGTGATGTTGTGTGCTCGGGTGGAGCTTTGTAAAGTTTGTGGGTGATTTGGCGATTTGTTTGGAAGATAGGGGTGGTGTTTGTGTTCTTATTTGTGTTCGTTTTGTGTTGCTCTTGTTTTGTTGCTCTTGTTTCTTTTTCTTTTGTTTTTGTCGAGTCTTTGTTTTATGTTTTGTTGTGTATCTTGTGTGTAAATGGTTTTCGAAAACCCGGTTTAGGGGCTAGTGTGCAAGTGTTTACTTTCCCTTTTTAGTAGTATAGATCGAGTCTTGGACTTTAGTCTAGTAGAATGACCCTAAATCAATGATTTCGTTGGTTTCTTACCTTGATTCCACCTAGCTTACTAGGGATTTACTACGGGATTTGCATTTTGACCATTATGACCACCCACGGTGTGAAAAGGCCTTGGTTACCGAGTCTCGTTCCCTAGGTGACCGTGTTCGGAATTGTTTGATTAGTCCAAGTTCTCCACTTTTTGTGGGTTTGAAGGGAATGCGCAACCCCGACTCACCCATTTACCTACCTCCCACACATTTCCACACAATAAAATTGCAAATTGTTGATTCCTCTCTTTCTTGTCATACAAAGAAATGCCAATAAGCCAAATCTTGCCAAAAAGGGCAAAGAAAAGAAAAAAGAAAAGAAAATGAAAGAAAGAAAAGAATGAAGAAAAAGAAAAGGCACAAAAGCCAAAAAGAAAATAGAAAAGAAGAAAAAGAAATGGCATGGCAAAGCAAAACAAAAATGTAAAAGAAAAAGAGAAAATGCCAAAAGAAAATCGTCTCACAAAAAGATTATATCCCCACAAAAATAAGCCTTTTTCCGACTTTTGCCATGAAGAGCCTACCAAAAGACCGAGTCCCGAGGAAGGATGATAGCGGCATTAGTCGGTCTTCCCTCATTTTGCATATTTTCACCTTTTTACTTGGACTAGTTAGGCGGTTTTGGACACGGGACGACCCTCTTGGCTCACGCTAAAGGGGGCGGGGTCTCACTTACCTACAGTGTCGACTAACACCGTGGTTCTTCACTTCCCACTCCGCCGATCGTCCCGTAGTACGTTCTTAGAAGGTTAGGAGGAACCGAGGTAAGTTACCAACGTTTTTTATTGCTTTGTCGTCATACTATTAGGGTTTAGTCCACCTCGGTTTGTATTGCTAGCTTGAGAACGTTGTCACTTACCTCGAGTCCTAAACCGGTGCTTCTTTCACCGCTTGTTTGAGGGAAGCGGTATTTCTTTTCTTTCGGGTGCAACCTTTTGTGTGTTTGTTTGTTTATGTGTTTTGTGTCCGGTTGCATCCACAGTTTTGTCGCAAGACCCGACTTGCCTTGCGGAGTGCACTTTTCCTCTAAGTGCACTCGCGTGAGTTGAAAAGGCGTAGGGTGCGCTAATACCCATTCGGCTAGTATAGTAGTTAGTATGTGCTTACTCGAGGGCGAGTAAGGGTTAAGTGTGGGGGAGTTGATAAGTGTGGTTTGTAGTGCCTATTTTGTAGGGTTTTGGTCCCATTTTCCTTGTAGAATCGCTCCTTGGGAGCGGTTTAGGGACTTCTTATGCTTCCTTTAGTTCGTTTCAGGTTCCCGAGACCGATTTGGAAGAGTTGGAGCGACTCCGACTCGATACATACACATTTTGGAGCCAACGAGATAAAGGAACGATGACTCGATGCTTTGGAATCGACCCCGAGACCTTGGGACCCAATCCCGAGCCTCCGAGACCCAATCCCGAGTCCCGAGAATCGATGAGAAGTCCATGTGAAGCAAAGAGGAACCCTAAAGATCATATTGGAGGCCTACAAGACCCATCCCGACCGGGAAGGATGCCATCCCGACCGGGATGAGGTGCACAAAAGAGGATGCTCCTGTTTTGGGTCCATCCCGACCGGGACCAGACCCTCCCGGCCGGGACCGACACCCTCCCGACCGGGACCACCTCCTCCCGGCCGGGAAGGGCCGCTGCTACCCCGCGCTTCATTCTTCTCTTCTCCTTTCCATTTGTAACCCTATAAATACTTACCTCTTGTATTGTTTTTGGATCCTACATTAGTTTAGCCTCTCTTAAGCCTCTCTACAACATATAAACCCTAGATTTAGTTCTTCATATTAGTTTGAATCTCTCATTAATCCTTAGTTAATCTTAGTTAATCCTAGTTAATTAGTGCTTGTATTAAGAAGATACTTGAAGACTTCTCCAAGATTGACAACCTTGGGATTATTTGGGTTTCTCTTTTATGCAAGATTTCATCTTTTCCTTCATCTAGTGTTGGTATAATCTTTCTTTTCTCTTGTTTATTGTTATTGAATCAAGTTTGAATCTTTACTTAGTGTTTGTTGTTATTGTTTATATTGTTCTTGATGATGAATGTTTGGATTGTGAAGTTGTTTTATCCTTTCATTGTTGTAGTTAGTTTGACCATGAGTGAGTAGTTTATTTGTGGGTTAGTAGGGGTATTAAGGGTAGATTATGGGTGATTGGGGTTTGATTGGGGGTAAAGGGTGATTCTTTATTGTTAGTCACACATTTGGCACACCATGTGTTTGTTGATATGCTTGTATGGGTTGTAGTGGCCATGCTTCTCATGCTAGTCTTCTTCTACTCATTGTTTGCTTTGTGTGTGGTTATGTTGAGCATAGTCATCGACATCGGTTTAAGTTGCGATTGCCCGGACCGAACCTAGCAATTAGGAGGCATCTACACCCTTAATCAACCCAAGTCACCCTACTACACTTATAAACCCGACCTAACCCACTCCCTCTTTTCCATATTTGATTCATCTTGTTAGTTAATCATCATTTCTTTAGGCTGTTAGTAGTTGGATCATTAGCATTGTTTAGCATTTCTCTTAGTTTGCTAGTTGGCTTGTGTTTAGTTAGTATTTGAAAGTCTAGTTCATCATAGCTCATCATTAGTCTACTTTCTCCTCCCCTCATCTTAATTCATCAATTATTAGCTCTTTGTGTTTGTTTGGTAGCATAGTCTTGTTTTAGGCCGATTTAGTCTAAACCTTGCAATACCGTCTCCGTGGACACGACCCGACTTACCCTAACTACCGTTAGGTGCTAGTTGGTTATTTAATTGGTGGCGGGATCCACGACAATTCCCACCATCAGAAGGCTTACTAGAAGATGAACATTTAAGAGGTTTAGAAGTCGAAGCCATACCTTTTTTTCGCGCGGCTCGTTGAGCTCTTGTCTCCATAATAATAATAATTGCAAGAAAAATCCCGAAACTTTAGCTTTTCCTCTTCAAAGACCCAAAAATATAATCATCAAGTGGAAATGGAATGGAGGTTTGAATGTGATTGGATATGGAAGGCGGTTTGATGAGTTTATGATGGGTGAAAATGTGGAATTGTGAGGTAAAAGGGTGATATAAGTAAGGGTGGTTGGGAGGGAAAGTGAAAGTTTTAAAGTTGGTGGTAAAAATTTGGTGTAAAATTTTTTGGAGGGAAAGTTATGGGTGGTAAATATGAAGGAGGGAATTGAAATTGTAGTGAAGAGGTATGTTATAGGTGAATTGTCCAAGCCCATGCCGCCGGGTGAAATTTCACCCGGTTAAGCACCACCGGGTGAAATTTCACCCGACGGACTTTTCGTCGTGAAAATCGTTTTCTGCCATTTTTTCCACCGGGTGAAATTTCATCCGGTCAAAATCTCACCGGGCAAAATTTCACCCGGTGGTATATTCTTCGATTTCGACAATTTTGGCAACTTTCCGTAGGGCGAAGTTTCGCCCGGTCAGGTCTCACCGGGCGAAATTTCGCCCGGCGGTCTTGTTTTCTTCGTTTTTCCGCCTTGTCATTCCATGGCTCTTCCAATAGTCACCTAAGGATTCAAATATTGACTCGACTCACATTACATAATCAATATCTACCACAAACATGCTTGTGGTCTTCAATTTAGCTCCATAACTTCTCCAAAAAGCGTGATCTTCATCCAAATTAAGTGCTCCATGGCGAAATCCAAGTTCAATCATTCTTCTCAAGCTAACAAACTAACAACACAAAGAAATATAATACATATGTACAAGGTGGTTGTTGAGGATACCACCAAACCAACTTCAATTTCGAGAGGGGGTTAAACATCGCTCCCCAATGGGAGCTCACCAATATTCATGGTAGCGAAGATCTCACGAACGTGACCAGGGTGATAAATCTTCAAACGTTGTCCATTAACCATAAACTTCTCGGTTTCCGGGCTAGATATCTCTATTGATCCATATGGTTGCACCTTGGTCATTTCGAATGGACCCGACCATTTTGATTTCAACTTACCGGGGAAGAGCTTAAAGCGAGAGTTGAAGAGTAATACCTTATCACCAACGGAGAAGTCCTTACGAAGTATTCGAGAATCGTGCCATTGGCGAGTTCGTTCCTTGTAAATCTTCGAATTTTTGTAGGCTTCTAGTCTCAGTTCTTCCAATTCTTGTAGTTGGAGAAGGCGGTTATCTCCTACAACACTCTCTTCGAAGTTTAGCTCTTTGATTGCCCATTCGGCTTTATGTTCTAATTCCATCGGTAAATGACAAGCTTTGCCATACACAAGACGATAAGGAGTGGTTCCAATCGGCGCTTTGTAAGTCGTCCTTAATGCCCAAAGGGCGTCATTTAACTTCAATGACCAATCCTTTCGATGTGTATTTACAACTTTCTCTAAAATTCCCTTGATTTGACGGTTGGAGATCTCGGCTTGCCCATTTGATTGAGGGTGGTAGGCTAGGGACATCTTGTGAGTGATACCATATTTCCTAAGAAGGTGCTCAAAGGTATCTTTCCTAAAATGAGAGCCTCCATCGCTAATTATGGCTCTAGGCATACCGAATCTCGGGAAAATTACATTCTTGAAAAGCTTAATTACAACCTTGGAGTCATTGTTGGGGGAAGCTACGGCCTCGATCCATTTTAAGACATAATCAACCGCTACTAAGATATACTTGTTACCAAAAGAGGATGTGAACGGACCCATGAAATCAATGCCCCAAACATCGAACAATTCAATCTCTAAAATGGGCAGAAGGGGCATCTCATTTCTTCTTGTAATATTCCCACTTCTTTTACAAGCATCGCATGTGAGAATGAAAGCTCGAATGTCCTTAAACATGGAAGGCCACCAAAACCCGCTTTGGAGAACTTTGGCAATTGTCTTTTGGTTGGCCAAGTGTCCACCATAAGATGTCGAGTGAAGGTGCTTCACAATATTATAGCCTTCATCGACCGTGACATATCGTCGGTAAATTCCATCTACACAACGGCGGAATAAATATGGCTCGTCCCAATAATAGCGTCGAGCTTCATAACGTAGTTTCTTTCTCTCTTGCTTGGAATAATCGTCCGGAATAAAATGAGATACTAGGAAATTGACGATATCGGCATACCAAGGTGTAATAGTATGAATGGCCATCAAGGCCTCATCTCTCATAGCTTCATTGATGGGGGTACCATCTTCTTCATTGCTCTCTTTACTAACCATTAGTCTACTAAGATGATCCGCTACCAAGTTCTCCGATCCGGCTTTGTCTTTAATCTCAATGTCGAATTCTTGCAAAAGGAGGACCCACCGAAAGAGACGGGACTTGGTCTCCTTCTTGGACATGATGTATCGAATCGCCGCATGATCGGTGTGAATAATGACTTTGGAACCGGTAACATAATTTCGGAATTTTTCGATGGCATAGACAACGGCAAGCATTTCTTTCTCGGTTGTTGTATACCTCGATTAGACTTCATCTAATGTCTTGCTTGCGTAGTATATCACATGTAGCTTCTTATCAACCCGTTGTCCTAGAACGGCACCTACGGCAAAATCGAAAACATCGCACACGATCTCAAATGGAAGACTCTAATCGGGAGCTTTGATAATCGGAGTGGTAGTGAGAGCGGTCTTTATCCTGCAAAAGGCCTGAAGACACGAGTCATCGAAAACAAAAGGTGCATCTTTCATAAGCAAAGAAGTCAAAGGCTTAGCAATTTTGGAAAAGTCTTTAATAAATCGTCTATAAAAACCGGCGTGACTTAGAAAACTCCTCACCCCTTTGACATTTGTAGGTGGTGGCAAGTTTTTGATCATGGAGACTTTCGCCTTATTGACTTCGACTCCTCTATTAGAAACAATATGACCTAGGACAACACCTTGTTCAACCATAAAATGACACTTTTCCCAATTTAAAACAAGTCTATACTCTTCACATCGAGCTAACACTTGATCTAGATTTTCAAGACAAGAATCAAAAGATGTACCATGGACACTAAAGTCATCCATAAACACTTCCATGGATTTTTCAATGAAGTCGGAAAAAATAGTCATCATACATCTTTGAAACGTTCCCGGCGCATTGCATAGTCCGAATGACATCCTTCTATAAGCATAGGTGCCATAGGGACATGTGAAAGTGGTTTTATCTTGGTCATCGGGATGAATGGGAATTTGATGAAATCCGGAATGACCATCAAGGAAACAAAAATAAGAATGATGCGCCAATCTTTCAAGCATTTGATCAATAAAGGGAAGAGGGAAATGGTCTTTTATGGTGGCCGCGTTCAATTTTCGATAGTCTATACACATGCGCCAACCGGTAATGGTCCTAGTAGAAATTGACTCACCCTTTTCTCCTTTAACAACCGTCATTCCTCCTTTTTTCGGCACAACTTGGACGGGGCTAACCCATTTACTTCCGGTTATTGGGTATATAATGTTAGCCTCATACAACTTGAGGACTTCCTTCATGACAACCTCTTTCATGGTGGGGTTCAACCTACGTTGACCCTCAACGGAAGAACGGTGGTCATCATCAAGGATGATCCTATGCATACAAACGTTTGGACTTATGCCTCGGAAGTCGGCAATGCTATACCCTATGGCCTTTTTGTGCTTTCTCAAAACAATCAAAAGTTTTTCCAATTGAGGTCCATCAAGGGTAGTATTGACGATAACGGGATAATTAGTTCCTTCAAGAAAAGTATATTTGAGGGAAGAGGGGAGTGGTTTAAGTTCAAGATTAGGAGGAGAAGCTACCATACTCTTACCCACCGGTAGTGGTTCTACCTTATCTTAATGCAAACATTCATCTTCAAGGGGTGGAGAGTCAAATGGTTCATCTTCTTGCTTATCATCATCTATCAAGCTATACTCAACCAAACTTTCAATAACTTCAATGAAATTCATTTGTTCAATCATTGGTTGTTTGAGAGCTTGAGAAAGGGAAAACTCTAACGATTCGTTCCCTATGTTAAAAGATAACTTACCATTCTTAACATCAACTATAGCACCTCCGGTAGCCATAAAGGGTCGACCTAGAATAATAGGGGTAATAGCGTCTTTGGGCATATCCATGACAACAAAATCGGAGGGGATGAAGAATCTACCAACTTGAACGGGTACATCCTCAAGTATCCCAAGTGGGTACTTAACGGACCTATCCGCAAGTTGAATTGACATGCTAGTGGGTCTCATCTCCCCCACACTAAGTCTCTTGGCAATAGAATAGGGTAACAAACTAACACTAGCCCCTAGGTCACATAAAGCTTGATTAACAACAACATTTCCAACCCGACAAGGGATAGAAAAACTACCGGGATCCTCTAGTTTCTTTGGTATTTGGTTCATAAGAATGGCACTACATTGTTCCGTGAGAGAAATACATTCTTTATCCTCTATTGTTCTCTTTTTAGTCAAAACATCTTTCAAAAATTTAGAATAGAGGGGCATTTGAGAAATTACCTCGGCGAAGGGTAAAGTTACCTCTACCTTTTTCAACATATCCATGAAACGGCTAAATTTAGCATTCTCCTTGCGTGGCTTAGCTCATTCGGGAAAGGGCAATGGAAGGACAAAAGTGGGATGCGGTGGAACATTGGGTTCTTCTTCTTCTTCGGCTAATCGCTCCGCCTCTTTTCTTTTTGCTTCTTCCGCTTCCATTTGCTCTTTCTTCTTTCTTTGTTCTTTTTGTTCATTCTCCACATTTTGAAGGATATCGAACTCCGCTTGTATTCTCCGGTTTTGTTTGGGGGAAGTGGGAGATGATTCTTGTGATGCACTTGGTTGATTAACTTTGGATGAGGTGCTTTTGGTGTTCAAGTTCAAGTTCTTGTATGGGTCCTCAAGTTCTTTGCCACCTCTCAAAATGACGGCATTTGCTTGGTGCGAAGGGTCTCTTGGGTTTTGGGGTTGTCCGGGCAAACCATGGGGTGGATGAATTGGGGCGGCTAAGGCTTTTGTTGCTTCTTGAGATTCCCAAACCTTTAGCCTTGCCTTGGTGTCTTGATGTTCATTCCATAGTTGCCAACGGTTCTTTACAAATCATTATAGTTTTCCCATGGGACTCCTCCTTGACCAATTTGAAAATTACTTGGTTGGCCATAAGATTAAGAGGGTTGATTAAATGGTGGTTGGTTGTAACCTTGGTTTCCTTGAAAATTACCTTGGAACCATTGATTGTATCCATGATTAAAATGATTACCATGTTGATTTAGGTAATTGTTGTAATTGTTAGGAACATGGAAGTTGTTACTTTGTTGATTGAAGTTACTCCTTTGATGAGGAGGCATGTATGGGGGCATCCTTGGAGGACCTTGATTAAAGGGCCTTTGTTGACTTTGATTGAATGGCCTCAATTGACTCCCTTGGGCACGTGGCATCGGATTTTGGACATTTTGATTGCCATAGGAAAAATTAGGATGAAATCCTGTGCTGGCATTGTAAGTATTGGAAAAGGGATCAAATTGGGGTCTTTGCTCATACACTTGTATAGCTTGTACTTCATTTGGCTCTTCAACATAAACTTCTTCATGGTTTCGACTAAGTTTCTCCTAAGGACTTGACTAGGTCCAAGGCTAAACTAACTAAAACGATAAAAAGGGGAGGAGACTAAGACTAAGAGTAAGCTAAGTGTAATAACTAAGGCTAAGGATTCAACTAACTAGAGAAACAATGACTAATAAGATGGAGAAATGAAATAAGGAAAGAGTAGGGTTAGGTCGGGTTCATAAGTCTAGTAGGATAGTTGGGTAATCAAGGGTGTAGGTTTCACCTCGTCACTAAGGTCGGTCCGCGCTCTCGCATCAAAGACAAACCCGAATACCCATGCAAGATACTACTCTAAACAAGAGGATTCAACCACACATCAACCAAACAATGAGAAAAATGAAACAAGCAAGATGAGCGTTTGCAACTACTACTCTAACAAGCAATTCATCAAACACATGGTATGCACAATGAGTGACTAGTGACAAAGATTCAAACTTTACCCACAATCAACCCAAATCACCCATAATCAACACATAATCCCCTTACTAACCCCACAAGATTCTACTCACACATATCTAAACTTAACTAACACAAACATTATAAACAAACACAAGAACAATCACATACATGATGAAGAACAAAGATGAACAATGGACAATACAATGAACAATGAACAAAGAATGAAACTTTAATGATAAAACAAGATTAGGAGAAGGGAAAAGTGAGATTATACCAAACTAGTGAAGAGGAAAGATTGAAACTTGTAATAATAAGAAAACCCAAATACATCAACCAAGGTTGTCAAACTTGGTAGAATCTTCAAGAATTCCCTTAATAAAAGGATTAAACTAAGATTAAGGATTAACTAAGGACTAATCTACACTAATCTAAGCTAATCTAACTTTAAATAGTCTAGGTTTTAGTGGGTAACGTCTAACATAAGCTAAGATAGTGTAACAATACAAGAGGGGGGTATATATAGGGTTACAAGAATAAGGGGAATGAAGTGACAAAGTGCGAGGGGAAACAGGGAGCTCACGGTCATGATGAGGGGGCTCACGGCCATGAGGCACCCCCGTCATGGCCATGATGGTCATGGGTCACGGCCATGACGCCCTGTTGTAGCTCCCTTCCTCTCTTCTTTGCTTCCCAACTCACTACACGACTATGCAGGCTTCTGACACGGCCATGTAGGCCCCTACTTGCTCTCCCTAGGCTTCTCATCGATTCTCGGTGCTCGGGAATGGGTCTCAAGGGCCCGGGACCGGGTCCCAAGGGCTCGGAATCGAGTCTAGGCCACCGAGTGATCGTCGATTCTCTTCGTTGGCTCCAAATGCGTCGGAAACGAGTCTTAATCGTTCCCTTTCTCCAAGATTGGTCTTAGGAACCTAAAACAAACTAGAAGAAGCATAAGTAGCCTCGAAAACCGCTCCAAGGAGCGATTCTACAAGAGAAACCGGGACCAAACACAAGGAAAAAGCACTACAAACCACACTTATCAACTCCCCCACACTTAACCCTTACTCGCCCTCGAGTAAGCACAAACTAACTACCAAACTAATAAAAACTAATATACTAGCCGAGCGGGTATTAGCGCACCCTACGCCCTTTCAACTCACGCGAGAACACCTAGAGGAAAAGTGCTCTCCGCAAGGCAAGTGAGGTCTTGCAACAAAACTGTGGATGCAATCGAACACGAAAACACACAACAAACACACAAACAAACAAACAAACAAACAAACAAACAAACACCAAACGGTTGCATCCAAGAAGAAACAAAATACCGCTTCCCTCCATAAAGCGGTGAAAGAAACACCGGTTAGGGACTCAAGGCAAGTGACAACGTTCCAAGCTAGTAATAAAAACCGAAATGGACAAAACCCTAATAGTATGACAACAAAGCAATAAAAACGTTGGTAACTTACCTAGGTTCCTCCTAACCTTCTAAGAACGTACCACGGGACGATAGGCGGGATGGAAAAAGGATGAACCACAGAGTTAGTCGACACTGTAGGTAAGTGAGGCCCCACCCCCTTTAGCGATGAGCCAAGAGGGTCGTCCCATGCCCAAAATAGCCTAACTAGTCCAAGTAAAAAGGTGGATAAGGTTGCAAAGTGGGGGAAGACCGATCATTACCGCTATCATCCTTCCTAGGGACTCGGTCCTTTGGTAGGCTCTTCACGGTAACGATCGGAAAAAGGCTTATTTTTGAGAGGGTGAGAATCTTTTTGTGAGATGGTTTTCTTTTGGCATTTTTCTTTTGCATTTGGCTTTTGATTTTCTATGCCATTTCTTTTTCTTCTTTTGTATTTTGTTTTTCATTTGTTGTGCCTTTTCTTTTTCTTCTTTCTTTTCTTTCTTTTCTTTTTCTTTCTTTTTCTTTCTTTTTCTTGGTTTGCCCTTTTGGCTAGATTTTTGTTTTGTAGGCATTTCTTGCAACCAAGTGAGACTTTCAATAATTTGCAACTTATTTGTGGAAGTGTGTAGGAGGTAGGGAAATGGGTGAGTCGGGACGGCGCCTTCCCTTCAAACCCACAAAAAGGGGAGAAACTTGGACAAGTCAAAGCAATTCCGAACACGGTCACCTAGGGGACGGAACTCGGCAACCAAGGCCTTTTCACTCCGTGGGTGGTCATAATGGTCAAAATGCAAATCCCCTAGTAAATCCCTAGTAGACTAGGTGGACTCAAGGTAAGGAACCAACGAAATCATTGATTTAAAGTCATTCTACTAGACTAAAGTCCAAGACTCGACTCATACTACTAGAAAGGGAAAGTAAACACTTGCTCACTAGCCTCAAAACCGGGTTTTCAAAAAAAACTTTTTCCTACACTAGACACAAACCACACAACACAAAACAAAGACAAAAGAAAATGAAACGAAACGAGACAAAACAGAACAAAATGAATGAAAGAAAAGAAAACACACAAGGAAAACAAACACCACCCCGAAACATCCACATAAGCATCCAAATCAACCACAAACTCTACAAAGCTCCACCCGAGCACACGTCATCACACAATCTCCTTCAAGCTCCACCAGAGACAAAGGGGAAAAAGGGATAAAAAGATGTTACCGGATGTCTTGAAAGCCCTCCAAAGTTAGCGGTGATTAAGCTACCTACAAGGAAAAGGGAGGCCAAACACACACAACACAACAAATATACGACATAACGACACAAAAGGAAAAGACACAAAAGAAAACCTTCTTGGTTTTTTTTGAAAATTTTCAAATTTTTAGGGGCTTTTAAGATTTTTCGGAAAAAACTACGAAAATAAAACTAACTAGGCTAGGATATCACTCGCCCACACTTAAACCGAGCAATGTCCTCATGCTCGATCAGTAGTGTGGGCGGAGACACTAAAAAGAAAAGAAACTACGAAAATAAAGCTAAAAATCAAAAAGAAAAGCGGAGAAAAGGTAGAATGTGTCCGGCCGGGGTGTAATCAAGTCACCATGGGCCGAGACGAGAAAAGATATGGATGGGAGAAGAAATAAAAAGAAGAAAATAAAAGGAAATGGGAGGGGAGGGCTAGGTGTAATCAAGTCACCTAGCCCGGATTCCGCCTAAATCCGACTAAATTCTACCAAAAGGAAAATAAAAGTGAAATTACTTGTCAATTTGGATTTTTGAAATGACTCTCGATGTAGTCACGTCATCGAGAGTCGGGAGCGAAAATAACCAAGGCCCCGAGGGCCACCATGACACAAAAACGATAAGGGGAAGGGGAAAAAAGGGAGACAAGCAATAAAAGACGGAAAAGAAATGAGAGTCGCCTACCAAACGGTTAGAAACTCACTAACTCCATCGTCTCAATGATCATATTAGGCACGTTGCTTGTCTTCATCATTGTTATTCCTCTTCTTTCTCAATATGGGCGCATGGTTGAAGTATCGGGCTTATAATGGTATAAATGAGGTGGGATTTGATGTTGAACTCGGTGTATAGTGATGAGAAGATGAGATGAAGGTGTATATATGAAGTGTAGGGGTCATATGATAGTTGCAAGGGTGAGTAGGGGGGTTAGGAGGGGGTATAAAGTGCTTGGGTAGGCAAATTAAGGGAGCTGGGCTAACAGAAATGGCGGGAAAAAAAAGATAGCAGACCCGTCATGGCCGTGATGCCCATGGTCACGGCCATGACCCCTTCTGGCCGTGACTTGGCCCCTCATGGCCATGATCGAGAGCAGTAGGCTGTGACTTTTGGACTTCTAGCTCACGGTCATGACGGCCTCCTCATGGCCATGTCGCCTCATAGCCATGTCTCCCTCGACATGGCCATGTTCTAACCCAAGTCTTCATTCTCTATTAGCACACCGAGCCTTCCGCCCAAATGCAAAATAATACCTCAGGATCCAAAGTCCCGCTCCCTTAAGCTTACAAAAAGCTCAAACCGACTCCCTTGCCCAAGCTCCAAGCTTCTATCATCAACCACTCTTCTCAAAACTTCATCTCCACTATTAACCTAGCAAATAAACTTAATAAACACCATCAAAATCCCTCCCTCACATCGCTCATCAAAATACCTAATTACAAGAATTCCACAAAACACACAAATACCAGAATCAAACTAACAAACACACAAATACAAACACAAAACTAAAAAGAAGAGGGAAAGGGGAATATACAACATGACGGTTCTTTAGGAACTCCGCCAAACCGAGGATGGTGGACTCTCATTCTTCAACCATAGCCCTCAAGGGCTCGGAGGAGCAAGTCAAATGCTCGAGCCACATAAAAAAGAAGGCTCATTGAGTACCCGAGCCAAGCTATCCTCCAAAGCCTCCAAGTCGGAAGCAAGAAGTGGTCACCTAAAGACCCAATGTCATCTTTCACGTGGACTCCAGGGTCTTTCCATCCTACAAGCTTTAACGTCCTCTTCCTCCCTAAGCACCGTCTCCTAGCACGACCAAAGCTTGAATTTCTAGCACAAGGATCAAAAGGGAGTTTAACCCTCTTCTTTTCATCAAGCAAACCCAAGTCATCAACAAGTTCCGGCCCAATATCTCCTAATCCTAAAACATCGTTCTTCCCCACATCATCAATAAGAAGATATTTGAAACTCATACAAGCGGTTTCAACCTCTTCTAAACCAAGATCCAAATTACACACAAGGGGTTCACAATGTTTATATGGATTTTCACATATGGGCGACTTGATTTCATCATTCATATCCCATGACTTCACATCACCTCACTCAACTCACCCCAAAGTTCTACATCCTCAACAGTAGGCTCATTAGAAACGACATGAAGCTCAAGAAGAGGGCAAGCGGAGGGGATTGAAGGTTCAACAAGTATGGAGGGGGTAGACTCTTGAATTTCCTCCATTTTATCGGTGTTTTCATCAATGAAACTCTTCAAATTCCCACTAACCTCATTCAATTCTTCACCAACAATGCCTTCATCAAGGGTAATCTTCTCATTCATCTCATCTTGGGTAGACAATCGAGGTTCTTCATAGCACGTCTCGCTTCTCAAAGAGACTTCATTGGCGGCTTCATGATTGGGTTGCTCCCCTTGCTCAAGTGAGCACCCTTCGTCAAGTTGTGACGTTCGAGTTAAAAATATTACAGTTTTAGCGGCTATAGCATTTAATCGAGCATCAATCGCCTCATTTTCCCTTTGAATTTGGGCCATGATTTCATATTGGTCTTTTTGCATTTGGATGGCCATTTCTTGTTGGCTATTTTGCATTTGAAGAATCAATTGAAATAATTCCAAGTTGGGCATTTGGTGGTCATTAGGGTCTTGTAAAGCTCCTTGAAAATCTTGATGATGTCCAAGGGGTGGGGCATTATATTGTTGGTAGTGAAGTTGAGGTGATTGGTAATATGGTGGGTTTTGGGAAAATTGGCTTTCATATGGAGAAATATGATGAGGCATGGTGGGTTCATGATGGTAATTTGAGGGTTCATGATGGTAATTTGAGTAATAACAACCACGATCACAAGGTTGATAAACACTCACTTGATGGAAGCCGTTTCCATATCCTTGAAGCTCATACCCACGGGTTTCTTGATTACCCGATGAAGCTTGATAGTAGTAGGGAGACATCATGTCATATTCTTGATTCATAGAGGGAGAGGAGTAGCTCATGGTGACTTCTATGGGTGGGGAATTTAGATCAAACCTCGGGTTTTGCTCGAAAATCGTGGCTCGTACCCGGTTGAGGACCTCTCAATCTAGCAACCATCCGTTGATGCGGCTCTAAGTTGTATAGAAGAGGATGGTCACCACCTCTAGGCATAAACTGTAGACTAGGAGCAAACGTGAGAAGTCTAGTGCTTTTTGGGCACTAGACAAGAAGGAAATAAACTTCACACCCACAAGAAGCAAAAAAAAACAAAAAAACTACAAAAACAAAGACAAAGTCAAGTAAATAGGTAAACAAAGTCTAAACTAGCACCGTCCCCGGCAACGGCGCCAAATTCATGGTAGGGATTTGTCGTGGATCCCACCGATCAAATAATAGCCAAATAATCCTAACACGTAGATAGGACAAGTCGGGTCGAGTCCACGGGGACGGTAAAGAGGGTTTCGACTAAGTTTCTCCTAAGGACTTGACTAGGTCCAAGGCTAAACTAACTAAAACGATAAAAAGGGGAGGAGACTAAGACTAAGAGTAAGCTAAGTGTAACAACTAAGGCTAAGGATTCAACTAACTAGAGAAACAATGACTAATAAGATGGAGAAATCAAATAAGGAAAGAGTAGGGTTAGGTCAGGTTCATAAGTGTAGTAGGATAGTTGGGTAATCAAGGGTGTAGGTTTCACCTCGTCACTAAGGTCGGTCCGCGCTCTCGCGTCAAAGACAAACCCCGAATACCCATGCAAGATGCTACTCTAAACAAGAGGATTCAACCACACATCAACCAAACAATGAGAAAAATGAAACAAGCAAGAGGAGCGTTTGCAACTACTACTCTAACAAGCAATTCATCAAACACATGGTATGCACAATGAGTGACTAGTGACAAAGATTCAAACTTTACCCACAATCAACCCAAATCACCCATAATCAACACATAATCCCCTTACTAACCCCACAAGATTCTACTCACACATATCTAAACTTAACTAACACAAACATTATAAACAAACACAAGAACAATAACATACATGATGAAGAACAAGGATGAACAATGGACAATACAATGAACAATGAACAAAGAATGAAACTTTAATGATAAAACAAGATTAGGAGAAGGGAAAAGAGAGATTATACCAAACTAGTGAAGAGGAAAGATTGAAACTTGTAATAATAAGAAAACCCAAATAGATCAACCAAGGTTGTCAAACTTGGTAGAATCTTCAAGAATTCCCTTAATACAAGGATTAAACTAAGATTAAGGATTAACTAAGGACTAATCTACACTAATCTAAGCTAATCTAACTTTAAATAGTCTAGGGTTTAGTGGGTAATGTCTAACATAAGCTAAGATAGTGTAACAATACAAGAGGGGGGTATATATAGGTTTACAAGAATAAGGGGAATAAAGTGACAAAGTGCGAGGAGAAACAGGGAGCTCACGGTCATGATGAGGGGGCTCACGGCCATGAGGCACCCCCGTCATGGCCATGATGGTCATGGGTCACGGCCATGATGCCCTGCTGTAGCTCCCTTCCTCTCTTCTTTGCTTCCCAACTCACTACACGACTATGTAGGCTTTTGACACGGCCATGTAGGCCCCTACTTGCTCTCCCTAGGCTTCTCATCGATTTTCGGTGCTCGGGAATGGGTCTCGAGGGCACGGGAATGGGTCCCAAGGGCTCGGGTTCGAGTCTAGGCCACCGAGTGATCGTCGCTTCTCTTCGTTGGCTCCAAATGCGTCGGAAACGAGTCTTAATCGTTCATTTTCTCCAAGATTGGTCTTAGGAACCTAAAACAAACTAGAAGAAACATAAGTAGCCTCGAAAACCGCTCCAAGGAGTGATTCTACAAGAGAAACCGGGACCAAACACAAGGAAAAAGCACTACAAACCACACTTATCACAATTCATTAGAACTCGTAGATGAGTTCACTTCAACTTTCTTTCTAGAATCCCTCGATTGACCCATTCTAGAGTCACTCCTTGCCATCTTATCAATAAGACTTTTAGATGCCTCATCGGTGAGAGAAGAGAAGTCTCCTCCGGCGGCCGAATTGAGGTTTTCTTTGGTTCTCGATGAAAGGGTGTTATAAAATATTTGGGTGGTTAGCCAATCGGGTATTCCATGGTGTGGACATTTGCGCAACAAATCTCTAAATCTTTCTCAAGCCTCACTTAAGCTTTCAAATTCATCTTGCTTGAATGTTTGTATCTCCATGCGATATTGGTTAGGCTTTGACGGCGGGAAATATTTCTCCAAGAAGGCATTAGATAATTGAACCCATATTGTTAAAGTATTAGCGGGATGGCCTTGAAGCCATCTAAGAGCTCCATCACTCAAGGTCTTTGGAAATAATAAACGATGCAATTGGCATGAAGTTAATCCATTGAGACGGGCTCCTACTAATTTTTCTTTAAATGAAGCAATGGGCTCTTGAGCATCTTCTATAGAAAAACCGTGAAAAGTATCTTGTTGAACCGCGTTTGTCAAAGAGGATTTTAATTCATAATTTTCCGGAATCTCTCCGAAATCGACGGGAGAAGGTGTTTCTTCATGTGTGAGTTGGGAATGAGAGCCTAGGGTTGCCATTTGATGAATTGGTGGTGATGGTGGATTTGAATTTGGATGATTTGGAGGGGGTGGATTTTGATTTAGTGGTGGAGTTTTCAGTGATGGTGGTGATTTTTGTGAAGTGGAAGGTATGGAAGGGTTATTTGGAGTGAGATTATGTGATGTAGGAGGTGTAGAAGGTGTATGTGGTAGGATGGGATTAAGGTTAGAAGGTGATAATGAAGGGTGTGGAATGATAGTAGTTGAGTTATTTCCCCGAAAACGCAATGCTCTAAAAGTTCTTTCCGGCTCCGGATCGAACCACAAGGGCGATGATGTGTTCCTGGTCATAAAACTCAATTTAAACGATAAGACTCCTAGCACCTTGCGGCACTAGGGAAAAGAAAGAAGGGAAAAGAATCAAACACAACAACTAAAAACACAACAATTACTCGCCGTTCCCCGGCAACGGCGCCACTTTGATCGCCTCCCAATCGGATCGGTCATTTAGGAAGGACGGGGGATCAAACGATATTTATAAGACTCGAGATGACACACAAAAACAAGAAAACAAGTACTCGTGGTAAGTTGAGGTCGGTCCACAGGGAACAGATGTGTTGATGGGTTTGAAGCGATGTGTTTGATGTCTAGAGGGGGGTTTTCTAAGGGTCTAGTCTATGGTCAAGTCTATGCTAGAGGAATCACTACGAGAATGGCTAAGGGTAATTAATCTAGGGAAAGGCGTTGGGGAGAAGTCGGGATTTGGAACATGGAATCTAAGAATATCGGAATCGAGTTTTTGCTGCAAAGTTGATAAAGGGAGAATGCCACCTTTCGGTTTCTTCACCCAACCCCCCTAAAAACCCGCTTTCGCGGCGAAGAAGGGTAAGTCTCTTGCTATGGTAATTTCTACCCCGAGTTTCCCCATATTGATAGAAACGAGTCAAGGTCGGTCTAGTTGGCCGGACTAAAACAACAATGACACAACAACCACAAGCAAGGTAAACCAACATGCAAGCAACCCACCAATACCCCTAAATTCAAATAATCCAAGTCTTCATCCCTAAACCCCCCAACAAGAAATTTACTCACTAATCATAATGAAAGAAAACAAAACATTAACTATAGAGAAACTATCTAAACCATGCATATTAACTAGATCTAAGGAAACTAACAACAATATGATGAGAAAACTACAATCTAACAATTACCCACTAAACTATGAAACTACCAAATTAATCTAGAGAATAATCTAGAACAACATGAACAAGATCTAAAGAAACTAACTACACTAAGATGATCTAAGCTAGATAATAATGAGAAAACTAAATTAAATCTAAACTAGAGATAAGAGAGTGGAAAGAGATGTACCAACTATGAAGATCTACAAGAAATAAGAAGTTTGCATGAATAAAGGTTGAAGCTTTGATGGAGATAGTGAAGAACTTGTCACTAATTCTTCAATAAACCCATAAATCTTCAATAAAACTTGAATAATTTTCTTACAAACTTGTAATCTAGAGAATTGTTGATGGAAACTAAGTAGATCTACTACTAATTACTACTAGATTTATAGAGGATTACTAGGAATATTACTAGATTGTTCTACTAATGGATGGTGATGTTACACTAATGAAAGCCTTACTACACTAATGGGGTGAAGCTACTACACTAATGGAGGATGCCTTGGGCAACAAAGGGTAACATATATATAGTAATCTTCTTAATGGGTATTTAACCTATAGTCCAAATCCACTTCATGCTCCATTAGTGAGACAATCTCCCTCAGCATCTTCATAGGGTGAAACTTTGCCCTGCGGTCTTGACGATAATTCCCACTGGGTGAAATTTCACCCGGTCGGATTTTCTTCCTTTTTCGCGTTTTTGGCATTCCTTCCCATCGGGCGAAATTTCCCCCGGTGGGCGAAATTTTGCCCAGTCAGTTTCGCTCGGTAGAGAGTCTCGAAAAATCTTCGGGGAGGCGTTTTTACCGTCGGGTGAAATTTCGCCCGGTGGTATCTCACCGGGTGAAATTTCGCCCGGTCATTTCACTGGCCTCTTTTCTTGTCTCATTCTTCGTTAATTGATTGGATGGCTTTAAACTTTAAGTTGTGTGGTTTGCTCTTTGGACGATATTCCCTTCTCTTGTGCTCGTGGAAGCTCGGTCGTGATTTCGGTGCCAAATCCTATCAAAATTGATAGAAAAACTACCAAAAACACGTAAAACGCACAAGAGGGACGCTAATGCGAGAAGTACACAAAATATGGCGATAATCGCACTCTAAACTCGAAAAACGAGGGAAAAACGGGTCTAAATGAGGAGGAAAACGGTCTAAATTTAGCACACAACACCGCCTCAACCCGGTTTGCCTATGTCGTTATACCTAACAATGACCGAGACGGCCATGGGGGCTATGCTAGCTCAGACAGTTAACTCCGAAGAACGGGCTATCTACTACATCAGCAAAAAGTTTTTAGAGTATGAATGCAAATACACCATGCTCGAAAAGACGTGTTTAGCTCTTGTCTGGGCCACTAAAAAGCTTCAACATTATATGCTCAGCTACGAGGTGCAGGTGCTATCTAAGATGGATCCAATCAAGTACCTCTTCGAAAAGCCCATCCTCAATGGTAGAATGTCAAGAAGGACCCTAATGTTGGCAGATTTCGACTTAAAGTTCGTGCCGTTAAAAGCCATTAAAGGTCGGGTAGTAGCCGAGTTCCTCGCCGATAGTCTCGTATCCGAAGAAGGACACACCGACACTTGGTCCTTCCCAGATGAAGATATTTTCCATACCGATACCGAAACATGGGACTTATACTTCGACGGGGCATCCAATATCCGACGATTCAGAGTCGGGATTCTTCTAATCTCGCCAAAAGGGGAACATACTCCCGTTTCCATCAAATTGGACTTAGATGTTACTAATAATGCCGCTAAGTACGAAGCATGCATCCACGGGCTACAAGCCGCCACCAACTTGGGGGTCACAAACCTCCGAGTACACGGTGACTCATCCCTGGTCATTAATCAAGCGCTTCAAAAATGGAAAACTCAGAACGCTAATCTCGTGACCTACCAGGCACGAGTAAGGGATCTCGAGAAACAATTCCAAAAGGTAGAGTATATATACTTACCTCGGGAAGAAAATCAGTTTGCAGATGCACTCTCAAAATTGGCATCTTTGTTGAATATTCCCGATCACTTGACCAAAATGCCGATTTGCGTCGAAAGACGGTCCGAGCCGGCGTACATCCACGACATCGAAGATATCGAGATACCTGATCCCGAGCCATGGTATCAAGCTGTCCTAACATACCTAACAACCGGGGAATATCCACCCGGAGCCGACAGTCGAGCCAAGAAAGCCTTACGAAGGCGGGCAACCCAGTTCGTCTGTACCGACGATGAACAACTATACAAAAAGACAGCACAGGGGGATCTTCTCCTATGTGTCGATAAAACTAAAGCTGAAAAAGTTATGGCCGAAGTACACGACGGCGATTGCGGCTCGCATATGAATGCCCAGATGTTAGTCCGAAAAATCATGAGGCTCGGGTATTACTGGAATAGCATGGAAACCGACTGCCAATTATATGTCAAGCATTGTCATAACTGTCAAATCTTCGCCAGTATACAGCATATGCCACCATCCTTACTATATACCATGACGTCACCTTGGTCATTTTCGACATGGGGTATCGACATAGTTGGGAAGATAAATCCTTCGGGCAATGGCGGACATTGCTTCATTTTGGTAGCCATCGACTATCTCACAAAATGGGTCGAAGCTGAATCTTACCGTATTCTCAATGCCAAACATGTTGCCAAGTTTATCAAAAACAAAATAATATGCCAGTACGGGATCCCGCACGAATTCATCAGTGACCATGGGACCCACTTTCAGGCCGAGACAGCGGCCCTGCTGACCAAGTATAAAATTCAAAGGCATACATCTTCTCCCTACCGACCTCAAACAAATGGAGCGGTAGAAGCAGCTAATAAAACGATTGTCACCATACTAAAAAAGATGGCTGATAATTACCGAGACTGGCCCGATAAAATACCCTTTGCACTGTGGGGATATCGGACGTCAATCCGCACAGCAACCGGTGCAACGCCGTATTACTTAACATACGGAATGAAGGGGGTCCAGCCGGTCGAGCTGGAGGTGCCGTCTCTCAGGATCCTATTGGAAAGTCAAGTACCTGAAGCTGATTGGGTTTGAGCACGGTATGACTCGCTAGACCTGTTAGACGAACGACGAACTCGTGCCCTCAATAACATCCAGATATATCAGAAGAGGATCCAACGGGCCTTCAATAAAAGGGTGAGGCCCAGGAACATTAAAAAAGGGGATTTAGTTCTCAAGTTTGTTCGAGCCTTATTACCAGTAGACCCAAGGGGAAAATTCAAACCTAATTGGGTCGGGCCATATCTGGTTAAAAAGATTCTATCAGGCGGAGCTGTGATGTTAACGGACCTGGACGGAAATGAGTTTGTCAACCCAACCAATCTGGACCAGCTGAAGCGTTACTACCCTTAAGCCCTTTCTCAATGTCATTAGCAAAGTTTATTAAAATCATTTTTTATATAAACTTTCAAAAGCAAGTCAAAAGCTAGAATCATTTATCCTACTGTTGTAAACATCTTGAACCAATAGTCTTGGTGTATTTCGAGATTGCAAATTCCTAAAAAGTCTGAACTACGTTTGGTTTGAATCCACTAATTGTGGATACGTAGGCAGCCCCTCAAAAGAGCACAACCACTGCAATCGGGAAAAGACAGAAACGGTTTTTAATAAAATTCCTTTATTTATTTAAAAAAATCCGATAAACTCAGAGAATTACAAATTGCAAAAAAAAAATTCTAAAAAAGAAATACACGACACTAAATAAATAATAGTAGTACTTAAATAATAAAAACAAGGACTCGGTATTTAGGGCATCTTGCCCTTTCCTTTGTCTTTGGCTTCTTTTTCCGTCCACTAGCGACGACGTGGAGGCGAACGTTCCCGAATCACCACAGGAACCTCCTTAGCACGGACTCGTTTCTTCGAACTCGAGTCCTCAGTCGGCCCAATTCGGGCCCTCACCTTTTCTGGTAACCGGTCTTGTGGGCTCAGTCGGTCTCGGGCCGCCAGTCTCGACCCGAGCTTTCTCTCCAAGTCTGTCCGGGGGCTTAGTTGTCCTTGTGTGCCGCTAGCACCGGTCTCTTTAGCTCGAGTCTTAGTCTTTGATTTATGACCCGACTCTAATCGGACAAGGGTAGCAGGAGTCTCTCCTTCGTCAAAGAAACCCCTATTATCTTTCACTGTCTCCCTGCAAACTATGTCAAAAGCTTCATCAATCTTCAAAACCTTACGGGCCTCCTCGGACTCCTCGGAAGTTCATTTTCGATATGATTCCAAAACCCAAACGGATTGGCAAGGGCGGGGTATGGTCCATATGTCACGGGTAGACCAACGTTGTAGCCACGTGTCACACATAGTGTCCGTCAATTGGAGCGAAACGCTAATAATTGCCTCGGTCTTGGGGATTCGTTGAGACGAACCAAACTGCCTCAGAATGCAGTCCGGATAAATATGGACAGTCCAGTCCAGCGATAGAATCACCAGGTAACGAGCTTTGTCTCTCTTGGCTAGCCCCATCAATTTCGAAAGAGACCACCAGGCAATGGTCCACCTAATCAAGGGTCCACCGTGGAATTTCAGCTCTTCGTCCCAATAAGCTCGGTTTATGTAGTGACTCGAGCTTATTCGCCGTCTCCTTGAGCTAATTTGACTGCTGCGGTACTTGGATATACTCACCGGGGGCTCTATGATCGATAGGCGCTCGGATAACCAGATCTGACAAAAAAAAGAGAAGAGTTTTCGTAAGCAAATTTGGGCTCCGCTGGAAAGCACTCGATCGAGTGTCACGCTTGACTCGATCGAGTGGACTAACTGAAGTCGGACAGAAGAGTTTTATCGAGGTCACTCGATCGAGTGATGGGTCCACTCGGTCGAGTGGCTCCTGTACGTAAAAAATATATATAGTGCAAAAGTATACCTGCAAAAGACGAGTACTTCCCATCAATTGTCAGTCTGGGTCAAGTCTTCTAGCATCAAGGCCCGTAATGATCTCTCCGGTTATCAGCCAAGCCGGGCTGTGACCTGTCTCCATCTGATCAACTATGTCGATCAGCCTGATCTGAGCCAAGCACGAGTCAGTATCCATTCTTCCCTCAAAAACATATCGATACAGCATACAAAAGGCAAAAGCCCTACGCCTATGGGTGGGAGTAACTCTTACGCCACCAGAATTCATGAATTTATCGGCTAAGTCAAATAAAGAAATAGAATCTCTCCACACCATGCGATCCGTCTCACCGTGGGACAGGCCAAGAAAATCTATTAATCTCCTTCTTGGATCAGGATAAAATGAAGGAATAGCAGGACGAGCATTGGGACACCAACCGCCAATAGCTGCAATTTCTTCAGGAAGAGGACATATTTCTCCTCGAGGGAACGCGAAAACGTGGTGGGTAGTAACCCAAAAGGTTAGGCAAGCATCCAGAAAATGCGAATCAACCCTAAGTTGTTGAAGCGGGAATAAAGCAGTAATTCCCATTTGGTTCAGCTAACCTTTTCTTCATCCCGAAAATATTGGGACCATGCCTGAAGCATTGCAGTCAAATTCTCGATACCCATAGCAGGAACTTTTTCTTAAAAGTCTAAAAGATTTTGAGAAAGAAACTTGAGCTGAGATACAAAAAATTGAAGCGGGAACCCTTTATTTATAATAGAAAATCCTTCCCTAATTGCCTTAGGAATAGGAATTCTTATCATATTTCCTAATCCACATAGGCATGGCTTAACCCAAGGCATTAGGAGTCCTTTTCAAAGTCTGATACAGGAATCGAGTCATCCCGAGCATTCTCATCTTAAAAAATTTCAAAGTTTCAAAATTTTCAAATTTTCAAAAAAACCATTTTTATTTCCCCAGCGTGAATCAGTGTTTCGCCTAGATGGTACATACGAATTGCTATGTGTCAACATACAGGTACACCCGGGACTCCAGAAGGAATCGCCTCGCAATTCATTAAACTCCCCAGCGAAAAACACGGAATGTGTCTGCAAACAGGCACACCAAGGGCTTCTTAGGCAAGCTCTCGCGCCGCTCCAAAATGAGATGTATCCACATACAGATACACCCAGGGCTTCAATAAAATGAGTCCCCACGGAGCTATTGGCATCAACTCAGGAATGATTTCTAACCTCCGGCTGGCGAGCCCTTCACGCGAGTCTAATGGACTATAAACGACCCGACCGGAAGTCTGTTAGGTCTTAATCCTCGATTGGCCTGGTAGCTACTCTGAATTTCGCCTTGTTCAAGCCTCAGTCAGAGTGGGGGCTCTATAGACACCCACATTTTGACCGCCAGATGTCTATTGCAGTTTCCAAAAGACACACAATGATGATCGAACGTAAACATGACTTAATACGCTCGATTTTGGACTCGGAATCAATAGTATTTGGCGCGAGCTTTTAGCGGAGTAAAAATCTCACCAAACAGACCTCAAATTCAAGCCCAGTGAGTCATTTCCAGTCAAATAAGACTAATTTGGGTCAAAACCGACACCAAGGGCAAAACCATCTTTTAGCGACCGGGTCAAACCCCGGTCAAAGGCGTTTCCGAGGCGGAAAAATCTGTCACGCAGCTTTCGGAAATCCAATTTGAAGTCAAATACCTCACAAAATCAGCTACAAAGCAATTAAAACTCTCCGTTAAAGATAGAATTCTATCTCTAAACGAGATCCTCCTCTCGTCCAGCCCCCACTCGATCGATTGGACTGGCTCACTCGGTCGAGTGGGCTCATAAAATCAGCCAAAACCGGGGTCAGACCGAGCACTCAATCGAGTGCCATGCACCACTCGATCGAGTGGCCCCTTTTCCAGCTAAGATCGGATTCCTTTTTTATCTGCAATCGGAATCCTACATCTCCTGAAACCGGGTGTTTCTTCCCCCCTAAGCAAGCTTTTCCTATCCGAAATAGAATACCTTTCCTATCCAAAAGCCGGTATCATCTATCGCAAGTCGGTGTATTTCTTTCTATAAATACCCCACCCCCCACAACACAATACACACATCTACGACACACAATAATTCCAATCCCGACACACACAATTCACAGCAATCACCATACACGATTTACCACCCGAAATTTCAGCAATACTAGGCATAACTATATCCCGACATTCCCTCTATAAATCTTATAGGAAAACCGAGCCAAACCGATCCTAAATACAACACCTTAACTCTCCCTAGATCCTCGTTACTCCCACGCAAGCGTCGTTACTACGATCGAGTTCCTAAATCGAGGTCGAAATTAGTGTGTAGGTTGAGGGTGTTACGAATCCCGTCTTCTCCTTTCTCTCTTTTTTCTCTCTCTCATGTTTTTTTCGGGTCGTCCGTCCATCTTTATCGAGTCATTGTCACGTTTTTTATCTTTTCTAATACCAATATTATCGCAACAACCATCTAATTTTTATATATAAAACGTTTGTTCTTAAGGATGCAATACCGACTCTATAGTCGAATATCGTGTCTAAAAGGATTAAATCAAGCTCGTTGATGCTAAGATAATCGTCACATAGTCCTGAAAAGACAAAGTACGACGTTTTCGACGCGGAGAGAATCTATTTCATTTTAGTTCGATTTTCAAACAATTTATAAACATCTTTTCTAAAAATCACTCCGAATATTTGATATTGATTCCATAATCAAGTGTCGAATGTAATAAGCATTGAAAATTTAAGTCGAGTATAAATCGTATTATATTTTTACGCGCCTTAGCAAAATTGTCGATTTTTCAAAAAGCAATTTCGAAATCAAAAACCAAACGAACCATTGTTCGTACAGGAGGTACTCGATCGAGTGGCACCCAAAAAACCGGGCAGAAACTTTTTTTTTGAGGACCACTCGGTCGAGTCCTCCCTATGACTCGATCGAGTGGCTCCTAGTTTATCAAAACCGTGAGCTTTCAACATATTTCAAGTCCCGATAAAATCTTTTTAACGATTTCGGTCAACACGTGTCAAGTCTATCACGCGTCCTACTCTTTTCAAAACCATGCATCATGTTATTGATGTCATTCTATATTATTTACAAACCGTTATATCGTTACTAACTCGTTTGTTTCAATTTTGGCATTTTGTTTTCATTATTTGTTTTATTGTACTAAAACGAACCTCACATGCTAAAACAACTTCGACTTAGTTCAAAGATGCATTAAACGACCTAGATCAAACATAACTCACATGTTTAGTCAAAACGCTGTTTGCATATCATTTAACCGTCAAACTAACGCGCGTACATGAAAAACGAACGATATCTAAGTAGAGGCCGCTAAGTGCGGGCGGGGTTGGGTGATCTGTGTGAACTTCCCAACACGTACCCTGACCCCTTACTCAGAACCATGGTTTCCGGATGTCCGAAACCGTTGGCATACGAGAGTCATTCAATACACAATTTTCGATAATGTCGGAATCAGTATCGCAATGCAAAGGGACGAACCCAATAAACTCGTAAATCGGAATGGGTCGTACTCTGTGCACGGCCCACTAAGACAAAGAGTGGGTTCGAACGGGCCTGAACTCTCACAAAGTTCGGCGGCGACTCCATTTAGATTTAAATTTCAATCCGAGATCCATCTCACATGAGATTCATTCGCCTCCCTAAACCCGCGCGTGGCCGCGTCGGGGTGGACCTATGTCATGTCCACAATATTTATGAAATTATTATGTATCAAAAATAATAAATATAATGTGTATATTGAAATGAAATTTTATCATTTCTTACATTTACGAAATAATTCTCTATAGCATCGTTTTTTTAAGCAGAAGCGACGCAATAGAGACAATCCCAATATTTATAATTTTGGCGTCATCTAAAAATACAAAATTGTAGACACCCGCATTTTGCCTGATAGTGTCTATAGCAGTTCCCGACAAAATACCCGATGATGATCGGACGTAAACGTGACTTAATACGCTTGAATACGGACTCGAAAATAATAGTATCCGAAGTGGGCGTTTAGCGGAGTGCAAATCTCTCAAAACCGACCTCAAATCCAGGCCCAGTGGGTCATTTCCAATAAAATGAGATTAATTTGAGCCAAAACCGACACCGAAACTAAAACCGTCTTTTGGCGACCGGGTCAAAACCCGGTCAAAGATGAATCCGACACATAAATCAGCCAAGTGAGCTTCTAGAAGCTAGCCTCAACAACCAAATCAATTCAGAATAGTCAACAAATCTTCCCCTATTTATCCTCCAGCCGGTTTGACTCACTCGATCGAGTGACTTAGGCCCACTCGATCGAGTATGCTTGCGAACCGGGCGAACCAGCCTTGAACCGGGCACTCGATCGAGTGCACCTACACCACTCGATCAAGTGGCCCTAAACCGGGGTATTTTTTTCTATAAATACCCCGTCACCCTACAACATTTCACAACTTTTTTAGCCTTCATCACTTCAAAAAACCCATCACATTTACAACCTTTCACCATTCATTCAGCCTTATACATTTTCACAACACATCAAGCATTCACCTACACATACACATTCAAAGCAAACCCGTGATCAAAACTCGTCAAAGACCCAAGAGCATCCTCTCCCTAACCATATACACCATAACTCGCCCTACATATCTCGACACTCCCGCGCACACGCCGCTACTACGAGTCCGTTTCCGAGACCAATTAAGCATGTAGGTTGAGGGTGTCATCAAACCCCGTTTCTTCTTCTCTAATCTTTTTCTCCCTTCTCTTTTTCGATTATATATATATACTATATATTATTTATTATTAACTACTAACTCTAACATTTTTATTTCGTTACTACTAACTTTTATTTTCGTACGCTAACATTTTATTTAATCACTAACACTAACATTTAATTTTATCGTTTACTAACATTTTAATTTTTTGTTACTAACTTTTTTTTCTTTCGCATTCTAACATTTTATTTATGTATACTAACATTTAACATTTTAATTATCTTCATTAATAATACCGTGTATATATATATATATATAATTAAATAAAAACCATTTTCGGATTGAACGCGTTTAACTACGACTACCGCTCCAAGTCCGTTTAACCCCTTTATAAGTTGCAACGGTGGTGGCGCCCTTTCGAGGAGCGCCGCCCTAAGCACGTAAGGGCATAACTTGATCGTGGTAGTACGTAGTTGAACACGTCCGATACCATTTTCAAGATTGGTACGAAACCCGTTGACGCTAAACCGAACATCACATAATCCGTAAGGATTAGTAACGATGTCGTAACGTGGAGGGAATTAATTTCGTCCAAATCGATTCAAAACAATCTTAAAACACTTATTTCAAAATAACCGATAACCGATCTTGCAATCATACAATATATGTTTCGAGCGTCGTAAACCGAGTCGCGTTTAGATTGTGTAATATTTTCACGTAACTCGGCTAGTTATCAATTTAAACAATAAAAATCGGAATCGCCACCTTTTCCAAATCGAGTAGCACCTCGAACAGAGGGCACTCGATCGAGTGCCTTGACTCACTCAATCGAGTAACCCCTCAAAAATGAGGTAGAGGGGCCTGTACAGGGTCACTCGACCGAGTCCCACTCATGACTCGATCGAGTGATCCATTTTGTACTAGAACGTGAGCTTCTCACATCACTCGAGCCTCGTCAAATCTTTTTCTACGACTGTAGTCGTCACGTGTCAAGTCTATCACGTGCTTGCCCTTTTCAAAATCATGCATTGCATTTTTTCTAATCATTTTTAATTCGATTATTCTATTTTTTCGCTCGTTGTATTGTAAATTCTGGGTTGTATTCCGCCTGTGTAATTTGTAATTTATTTTCGAGTTTTATATTTTCGATGTTTGCCATTTATTGCCTTAAATGAACATCGCATGCTAAACAACTCCGACGATAATTTAGATGCATTAAATGACGTAGTTCACACGTAATTCACATGCTAGTCAAAATGTCGTTTGCATAACATTTCATCGTCAAACTAACGCGCGTACACAAAAATCGAACGTTATCTTAGTAGAGGCCGCTAAGAGCGGGCGGGGTTGGGTGTCCTTCGTTAGCTTCCCAACACGTACCCTCACCCCTTATTTGGAACCATGGTTTCCGGATGTCCGAAACCGTTGGCATACGAGAGTCATTCGATGCACGATATCCGATAACTCGGCGTCGGTATCGTAATACAAAAGGATGAACTGTAACACCCGCAATTTTCCTAGCTTTGCTATCTGTTCCATTACGATTATATCGTAACTCTGTGATATTTCGTCATTTACATTTTTCCCATTTCGAGGTCTCTTTCATTATCGAGCCTAAAATTATTTATTTTCGTAAAAGGATTTTAATAATTCTATTTTTATTCGAAAATCCATTTAAATCATAATTTCTATGAACTATTTATTTTTCTAAAAATGCTCGATTATATTTATAATGGTTTCTAGCTCAAAAATATTTTATTTTCGAAAAACTGGTTGTTTAATTATTTTACTACGCGATTTAATAAATAATTATTTTCTAACGCGTTTTAATCCGATTTCTTCGTAAACACTTATATTATTTTACGAACCTTCTCTTATCGACTTGAGAAATATTTTCGGACAAACATAAATCAACACTACATATTATTTTATCCTATTTATTTTAAAGTATTTATTTTAATCGAAAACTTATCACATCGATTTGTTGTTTGTTCTTTCCATCTCAACCATCTCGTCTCCTAGTTGAGTTAAGAGTCCTTGTAACTCGATTATTCCTATCTTTTAGTTTCCTAATTTCTCTTTATATTCTCTTTCATTCTAGTCTATTTTATTCACAACACAAGTCTTCTTTTCTCCTCTATGTTTTACGTTAAACTTCCTCATTTTAGTTCATCATCAATCCGATCCTAATTCGTCTCTAATTCTTTCTGATCTCGAGGGTAATTTAATTACTCTTATTCGTTCTTCATCTCGTTTTATCCTTTATAGTCATTTATAAAGTGGTTTTAATACCATATGTTTAATTATTTCGTAGGCTATCGTGCTAGATCCGACGAAGATGATTATTTAATTGATTCGGATCTCGATTAAGGTAACATTGACACGTTACTCGGTATTATGTGATATTATTGTTGTAGTTGCACATATAGAAATTAGATTTTTGTTAGACAATAGATGTATGTCTCGTTTTTAACAACAAAGACTTTAAATCGTAAATTTTCACATGTTTCGTTATTTTAAATCGTTTTTACGAGATTTGCGAATAAGTCTTTCTTTTAATTATTTAAAAGTATTACAAGGCCAAGACTAAAACATACACCTAATAATTTTATTTTATAATTTTCGTGATTTTAATGTAGGAATTATTAATTTGAAAGTTTTATTGTTTTTAATAAAGTTACAGCATGTTTTAGAATCAGCTAGTGGTTTTGTTCGAATTAATACTCTATTTTAAAGACATTATTTCCAAAAACTTTGAAAAGAGACTACTAATTATTTTAAGTCTAATATATTTATATTTAATTTCATAAATTAATTCCAAATATTTTGGTCATAATAAATTGTTTATGAACAGGTGTCAAATTAACCCGCGATTCTGTCAGTTGTGATAAGATCTAAATTGAAACATATGTTAAACTTTTTATTTAATCTTGACAATTTATTTAAATATGATATGAAGAGTCTAGATAATTTTTCCAATTTGATTTTATTTAAAATAATTTTTTAAGCATATTCTATTAAAGAAATACGATCGGGTGTCGGATTTTGTCAGTTTATAAAACTACGAATAAAAGCCCCTGTTAGATTAAGAATTTCGATTTTATCCAGAAACAAAAGTTGTAGTTTAGCTTTTAAAGTTTTCAACCTCACTAATCTTACGTCGTTTTGATTTTTATTTTATAGTAAGACAGTGCAAATCTGAAAAATCTATAAATGTGTAATTTAATACTTTTAATTACTTATATTTCAACCTTTTGAGAAATAATTATGATTTTGACTTTCATTGACTTTTAATCGTTAAATATATATTTATAAAGTATAATGTTTATGTCTCGAGGCCTAATATTAACTATTTTATATATAAATGGTCGAGAAAAAAAAGGACAGAGATCCAAACCTAGAGAGATGAAACCTAGAGAGAGAAAACCCTAGAAAACCTTCCTTGTTTTCAGCAATGGCAAGATCCAAGAAAGGTAAATCTAGGACTAGTATATCACACAAAAAACAAAATAATAGACATTACAATACTAATCTACAAAATCTAATAGTAGTAAATCAAATAATAAAGAATATAGTGAGGAGAGGAACACATATAAACGAGATACTGGCAAAAAACAAGTTCAGATTGAAGAAGATGAGCAGATTGAGGAAGTTTTGCACTCAGATGAGGATGTTGCTGCATTCAATCAGCAGGAATTGGTTACATTGGTAGATTCTCAACTGGGTTGGCAGGAGGTCCCAGGGAGGCACCGCGTTGGCGAGAGCTCCGGGGGTCTGCATCTGACACATGAGGATGTAAGAGGTGAGATTGATTTTTGGTGTAATTTGATAATCTGTTATGTGCTAGGAGCTAACCCACCTTGGCATGTTATGGGGGGTTTTCCGAAGAGAATATGGATTGAGAAGGATATTGAGAAAATTTCTTTTAAGCCGAATGGGGTCGCCATTCTTAAATTCGTAAGCACGGAGAAGATGGAGCAAGTACTATCGCAGGGGCATCTGTTTTTTGATAGCAAACCTCTTGTTGTCAAGAAATGGACCCCCTCAAGTAAGCTTGAGAAGGAAGGGTTAGATGTTGTACCAATCTGGGTTAGGTTCTATGGGTTGAATCTGAAATTCTGGGGTAACGCTCTGATGAAAATTGCTACCTTAATTGGCAAGCCTGTCCAGTCCGATGTTGCAACAAAGGAGAAGAACTTCATTGGGTATGCTCGCGTCATGGTTGAGGTTAAGTTTGGTGCTGATCTGCCTGACACAATTGCTTTTCATGATGAGCTTGACGTTATGCATTCATTGAATGTACATTATGAGTGGAAGCCTTGTCAATGTACGAATTGCCATGGGGGTTGGGCATGTGGCCAAGGATTGTAGGAAAGAGGTGAAAAAGGTTACTAAGGTATGGCGTCCAATAGCCCAGCCAAGGTAACCTGTTCTGCCAGTGATACAAGAAGAGATGGTTACTCCTATGCCAGTACAAGGACCTATTAGCAGTGTAACACCAGCTAGAGTTGTGACAAGGGTAACTCAACAACCAAGGGGTGGAACATTTGTGGTTGGCAAATCCTTCTATGATGCTCTCAATTCCACATTGCACCAAAGCAATGGATTAATAGTGAATGTTGAACATAATCAGACAGTTGGCCGTGATCCGGAGAATCAGCCCTAATAAACAGCGAGAGATTAGTTGGTTCTTGCATAACAATAATATCGGGTTGTTTGGTTTATTAGAAACTTGAGTGAGAAGATCCTCTATCAATAAAGTTCATAAGGGACTAGGTAATAATCATTGGGAGCTTGTTACAAATAATGATGTGAGTGAAGGAGGGCGAATTTGGATTGTTTGGTTGCATAATGTATTTAAAGTGGATATTATTGAGAAGAATGAGCAGGTCATACATACCTATGTGAATTATATACCGAAGAATGTAGGATGGTGGTTTTCAATTATGTATGGTAAGAATAGGGTGGCTGACAGAACCCCCTTATGGAATTCACTTAGTGCAATGAAGAGGAGGGTTACGGGTCCATGGTTAATAGCTGGGGACTTTAACAATGTGCTTGCTACTGATGAAAGAATTGGTTCTATGGTTACCTTGGCCGAAACAATCGATTTTCAGTATTGCATTGATGAATGTGAAGTGAGGGATTTGCCGGCTAATGGAGCTTTCTTTACGTGGAACAATAAGCACGAACCGGGTGATAGGGTGTTTAGTAGGATTGACCGAGTTCTTGGGAATGATGAGTGGGTCACTAGTATGTCCAATGGTCATATACAATTCCTCCCTGAAGGACTCTATGACCATTGCCCATGCCTAATTGATCTTTGGAAAGAAGAACATAAGAGGATGGGGTCCTTCAAATATTTCAATATGTGGGGGAAGGATGGATCCTTCTTATCTATTGTTAATCAATGGTGGAGTAAAGAGATAATTGGTACACCAATGTATCAAGTGGTGAAGAAGTTAGCGAGCCTCAAGTTGCCATTAAAACAGCTTAATAGGGAAAGCTTCCACAATATTGAGCATACAACAACTATTGCATTGCATCCAGCACCTTACTGCAGTACAGCAGCAACTGCATAATGACCCATCTGATGTTAGTCTCCAAGTGGCTGAAAGTGCAGCAGCCAATGCGTACCGTACGCTTGATGAGGCTAGGCATAGCTTTCTTGCCCAAAAGGCCAAAAGCAAATGGGTTGATGAGGGTGATGACAACACGTCGTATTTTCATAGTGTAATTAAGGGAAGAAGGGCGCATAATAGGGTGTTTCAAATTAAGGATGCTGATGGGGACACTTGGTCGAAGCCAAAAGATATTGAGCATGCCTTTTTAAAACATTTTGAGAGGGTACTTGGGACTACTCATGATACAGGAGGAGTTAACATGAACATAGTTCGTCGAGGAAGGATTTTGGATGTGGAAAGAGCGTCTAGGATGAGTAGAGACGTTTCCGATGAAGAAATCAAACAAGCCTTATTCTCTATTCCTTCCAATAAAGCTCCGGGTCCGGATGGATTCTCAAGTGAGTTCTTTAGGGATGCCTTCTCGGTGGTGGGTGTAACACCCCTGATTTTATAAATTAAATTAATTTAAATTATGTTCGTATTTTTAATTTTACAATTTAACTCGTAATTCTTCAAATTATTATAAAACGAATTTATCGTTTAATCGTTTCAAACTCCTAAAATTCTATTTGTCTCGGAAACTCTTCTTATATTTAAAACATATTTTTATTCTGTTTCGATTTATTTTATACATTTAATCTAGTTCTTATCGAAAGTCTATTTCGACGATTTAAATTCTAAATTCTTGTTATTTATTTATATTTAAGCTCGAATTTCTATTTTCGACTCGAAGTTCATTTGTATTAAGTTTCTTCTAAACATTTATTATCTTTCCTCGAAGAATCAACTTAATTCACTTTATCGAAAATTTATTATTTATCGGGAAATACTATTTGCTCGTCTAATTATTTATTTTTATCAACTTCGTTTTCGTATCGAATAATTTCTTTATTCATTTTATTTGACGGCCGATTATTTATTATCTTTTATTAACTCGTTTTAATTTGATTTGTGGGTCAATCAACTATCATTACGGAATTCGTCTCCTCCCCGATTCATTTAATTAACCCGTATTCTTATCATCGGAATCCGTTCACTTTCTTTGGTGATGTGTATTCACCCCACTTGTGTTAACGTACACCCCCCTCTTGCCTTTGGTCTTTCCCCTTCCTCCACCGCTTCACTATTTTGCATTCAACGCACCATTTTCCTTCTTTCTTCTTCATTTTTTTTCTCTTTATCTGTCATCAACTCTCTTCAGCCATCATTCATCCCCATTTTCCCGTATCTTTGCTTTCCCCTGCTCCGTCACACTCCTCGCCGAACTTCGTTTTCTTTCCCATTTTGCCTATCAATCGGCCTAATCTTCATATATCTCGATCGTCATCCTCGTGGTTGCTGTTTTGGTGCCTTTGTGCGTTCTCTCTTCCCCTCCGTTTAATCTGATGCTGCCGCCTGCTGCAATAGGTTGCTGCGTCGGTTGGTTGTGCGGGTACTGTTGGACTGTCGTCCTTCTATCTGGATTCGTCGAGGTGGTCTCCTTCTTCTTCTTCCTCTTCATTCCGTATGTCGCTGTTGTCCTTTTCTATTTAGTTTCGTCCTGCCTTGCTGCTGCTTGTCCGATTTCATCATTCTTTTTCTCTGTTTTCTTCACCTTGTTTCTCTTGCTGTTAATTTTCCTTCTTGCGATTGTGTCGCTGCGGTTACGGTTCAATTTTACGTGCGTACTGCTGTTGTGTTGTACGGACTGTTGCTGCATTAATGATGTTGCTCCTGTTTTCGCATTTTGTTACTGCGGTTGTCGTGGTCCTGTCCAACTCATTTCTCGGTTCTGCTTCTACCTCCTCTCGTTTGTTTGTTTTTCTGTTCTGCAAGTGTTATTGGTGCTACTCTTGCCTTGGTTGTTTGTGCTACGTTTTCACTCAACTCGTGTCCCTGTCTCACTCCGATTCGACGTCGAGTTTGTCGTCTACTGGTATGTGTTGCTGCTGCTGCAATGCCTGTACTACTGCTGTTGTTTCTTCTTCTTCGTTCATCTTCTCTCTTTTTTTCATCTGTTCACATGTGATGCTATTTCCGTCCATGTTTACTGCTGCTGCCATAGCTGTTTGGTTTTGTCGTACTGTTGTCGTCTTCTTCTCGACTTGGGATCTTATTCTTCATCCGTTGGCTGCTGCTATTGTTGTTGTTCTTCTTCTTCTCCTTCTTCTTCTTCTTCTTATTCTTCTTCTTCTTCTTCTTCTTCTTCTTCGCTTCAGTAGTTGTATCATTTTGTTCGGACTTCGGTTGTGAGCTATTTCAGGTCGTTCGTGGTCATATTTGACTCTGTTAAGTTTTGCCTTCGGGTCTCTATTTGACACATCGATTCCCTTTTCGTCTTGTGTCGAATACCCTTATCTCATTCTTTTGTTTTGTCAACTCGATCGTCGTGGTGGATCATGCTTAGAAGGCCATCGATTCTACAACTCGGAGCTTAAAAGTGTTAATAATGAAGTCACGGAGCCTGGACCATACGAGGAGAACAAGTGTATCACAAGATTACAAGGTAACTTTAGGACGTTACTCGATTTTATATCGTATGTTTGAGTAGTAGTATGTAGTAAATATTTTAACTTCGGTTTTCTAATTTTAGCTATTTATCATTTGCTAATTATACTAATTTTAAATCGTATGCCTTATCTATATTTTTATAAGTTTTCGATATCGTTTTATAAATCGTTGGTAATTAAATTATTTATGATCGTTATAATATTTTGTTAGTTATCGTGACACTAATAACTAAATAATGTCGATTTCATATTTTGTCATATTTCGTTAATTTATAATTGTGGACGACATAGGTCCACCCCGACGCGGCCACGCCCCGGTTTGGGTAGGCGAATGAATCTCCATATGAAACGGATCGAGTTGAAATTTAGGTCGAAGTGGAGTCGCCACCGAATTTTGTGGTTATTCGGAACCATTCGAGCCCACTCTATGTCGTAGTGGTCCGTATACAAAATACGGCCCATTTCCGATGTCAGAGTTTATTGGGCTCGTCCCTTTGCATTTGATACCAATACCGACGTTATCGGATATTGTGTATTGAATGACTCTCGTGCGCCAACGGTTTCGGGCATCCGGAAACCGAGGTTCTGAGTAAGGGGTGAGGGTACGTGTTGGGAAGCCCACGAAGGACACTCAACCCCGCCCGCACATTAGCGGCCTCTACTAAGAATTCGAATGACTTTCCAATACGCGCGTTAGTTGAACGGGAAAAAGATATGCAAAGATTATTTTCCCTAAACATGTGAATGGAATTGAAAAGGGTTTCTATGTCGATTTAATGCAATTAATTCTACGTCAAAGTGGAATTTTAGCATGTGGGTTCATTTTAGTAAAATAAAATAAACGACAAAAATCGACAAAAGAAACAATCAAACCGTTAGTAACGATGTAACGAGTAATAAATTGAATAAAGATATAGATGTGATGAATGCATGATTTTGGAAAGAATAGTAGGTCACGTGATGGATTAACACGTGTTGACCGAGGTCAAGGAAAAATATATCGAGATCTAAAAAAAATGTTTTGTCTAAAAAAAATGATGTTCGAAGAATAATAATAAAAAAAGAGCGAAATTGTTTTCTTCGGAAAATTGATGATTTTATTAAATTGCGTACAAATATTGCGTAATTTGCACTCGACTTAATATTTTCGATATTCGTCGTATTCAATATTCGATTATGAAATCGATATTAAATACTTGGAATAATTTATACTCGATTTTGATTTTGATGCTCGTTATATCCCATATCCGATTATGGAATCGATATGGAATACTAGAGTGAAAAAATAAAGAAAATAATGTAAGTCGTTTTAAATTAACTAGCACGATATAAATTTTCTCCGCGTTTATTAATGTCGTAATTAATCCAATTGAATTAGAGGACATCTATATTAGCATCAACGAAAATCGTGTTAATTAATTTATTTGACTAAATCATTAGATTCGACATCCAATTATGGAATTGGTATCGAATCTAATAGATCGATACTTTAATTAAAAAAACTCGACTTGATTCCCTCCGCATCCCGACATCATAATTAATTCTTGCGAATTGTTTGATGTCGGATCCGCATCAACGGGTTTCGACCCTTATTAAATATAATGCTTGTTTTTGAAAAATAATGTAAATATACGACTAATGATAATGATGCAAACGAAATAAAAAAAATATTGTTTAAGTTAACTTATATCAATAATCAAATAATCAGGGTATTGGAACAAGCGACCGTCAACGCTGTGTGCAGTACACTTGTATATTCGTGTTTCCTTATTCCGATACCCCTCTTATTCGACACAAATCGATAAGTATTTTAATGTTTTGTATTAGTATTATCGATATTATGATGCAATAAAGGAAAAAAAAATAAAATAAAAAAATAAATAAAAAGTAAGAAAAAAGCGAAGGAGATGACGAGAGGAAGAGAAGAAGGAGAGAACGGGGTTTTGACACCCTCAACCTACATGTTCTTGTCTCGGATCGAACTCGTAACCGTGGCTTTAACACAAGAGTCTTCGAGGTTTTATGGAGGTTAAGTTATGGTGGCTCGGAATTGATTCCTAAAACTAGGTTTAGGGTTTTTTTTGCTAGTGTGGAATTGCTAGGGTTTGATTAGGGTTTGTAATAGATGTTGTATGTGTGTGTAGGGTTGCTCTAGGGTTTTTTTCAATGTCTGAAAGTGTGTTGCATGGGGGTGTTTATATAGACATGGTCATGCACTTTGGTGTCTAGGGTTTTGCCTTGACGGACTTGACCTGATGGCCCGTCTGAAGATGGACTGTTGGTTTTGCTTCTTGAGTTGGACTTTTGATGTTGTGAATGGTTGTTTTGTATGTCTCGGAAACGACCTTGACCAGGGTTGACCCAATCGCAAAAAGTCGGTTTTAATTCCGGTGTCGGTTTTGGCCCAAATTAGTCTTGTTTGGCTCGGAACGGTCCGCTGGGCCTGGATTCGAGGTTGATTTTGTGAGATTTGTACTCTGTAAGTGTGTTAGCCAGCGATTAATGGATTTGAGCCCGTATCCGAGCGCATAGAAGCACGTTAGCGTCCGATCATCATCGGGTGTTTTTTGGAAACTGCCATAGACACCTGGCAGTCAAAATGCAGGTGTCTACAGAGCCCCCACTCTGACTGAGGCTTGGACAAGGCGAAAGTCAGAGTAGCTACCAAGTCAATTAAGACCTGGTAGACTTCCGATCGGGTCGTTTATAGTCCATTAGACTTGCGTAAAGGGCTCGCCAGCCACAAGACAGAAATCATACCTGTGCTTGATGACAGTACCTCCGTGGGGAATTTGGACTTGTCGCGTAAGTCCTGGGTGCGCCTGTGTGTAGGCCCATCCCGTTAGATACCACCGTTGGCTTCCGCTGGGGAGGTATAGTGGGTTGCACGTCCCTGTTTGAGTCGTACCTGTATAAGTCACATAAAATGCATGCAACACGTAGGTAGCAAAATGACTCGCGCTGGGGGAAAATGATTTTTTGAAAACTTGAATTTTGAAATCTTGAAAATTTGAGATTTTTTGAATTTCGGAAACTTTGAGATTTTTTACTCCTAACAAAGATTAGGAAAGTAATTTGCAGTTTAAATAGACCGAAATTTGACCTTGTCGAAAAGGATCTTTTTTCGAATGGCTAGATTTGCAAATTTCAAAGTGGAATTTGAAGAGAGAGGCCTACCGACAGACTCGACTCTGGACGTGACCAGACGAGTTGACTGACACGACTGGACTCTCGAGGGGTTGGACCGTGACTCGGTAGGGGTGTGGGCCGCCTAACAAGACTCTTAAGTTGCGCTATCCCATAGCCTAGGCGAGTGGCAACACGGTCGCACATCGAAACGGGATAGATATGCTATGGGGGGGATTGCAGTAGCCTGTAATGAGACTGTTTTAGTCTGGTGCCCCTCTGGATTTCTGATTTTTGGGTACATTTCCAAAGTGGGTATTGCCTCGAGTCCTGACAGATTCTTGTCTTCGACTGAGCCGAGTACTAGGACACACTATAGAAAGGAGGCTAGATTTTGGAAGTATTTGGATTATGTGAGTGGAAGGAGAACTTCTGTCTAATAGAAGCCCCCAAGACGACAAAGCTAGCTACTGAGAACATGACAGTGTCGTGACCGGAGTGATGGCGCTTTTTGAATGTGTGTCAATGTGAGTGGTTGTGCCTCTGTTGAAAGGCTGCCTACGTATTCACGTGTGGTGAAATCAAACCATGCCGTAGTTCAGTGGACTGGAAGATGTATTATGACGCCTAGTTTATTAGGGCTTTGTGTGTAACTAGCCATAGCGATGGTGTAGGCTAGGTGCATTCCCAATGATGTCTTGATCAAAGGGCTAGAATGGTTAGGATGTTAATCCTGTGACTGTGAGCGTTCTCCGGGGTAGCCCCCAAAGGTGGTGTGAACTATTTGGGCATGTTCTATGCCGACTGCAAGTTGAGTTCCCGTGTTTGGGGTTGGCAACTGGTTTGGATGGGATTTTAACGAGTTTTGTTCTCGGGATTTTTAACGAGTTCTGCTCTCGGGATTTTTAACGAGTTCTGCTCTCGAGGAATTTTAACGAGTTTTGTTCTCGGGATTTTTAACGAGTTCTGCTCTCGGGATTTTTAACGAGTTTTGTTCTCGGGATTTTTAACGAGTTCTGCTCTCGGGGAATTTGATGTTTTTGGAAATGTGGTGCTAGGAAGTAAATGGCTTTGATGACTCGAAATCTGGAGCTCGGTTCTGTGCAGCTAAGGCTTCGAGGGCTGGTTTGATAATGTGGGATCTGATTTTGATGACTCGAAATCTGGAGCTCGGTTCTGTGGAGCTAAGGCTTCGTGGGCTGGTATGATAATGCGGGATCTGGTTTCCATGTCTGGCCCTAATTGTTAGGGTTATCCTATGGAGCTTGAATCCTCAAAACTTCGGGTTGTCTCTGGCCTGGGTCTCGGGAAGGTCTTGAGGGTTGTAATGTGGGAAGGCTTAGTGTGGTGTTAGCTGACCAGCTTGATTGTTACTCCCCTATCGGATGGTATTGATAATTTTGAATTTGACCGTACCACGGTCAAAGGATTTTCACTTGAGTTGACCGTTAACCACGGTCATGGGTATTTGATTTTTTTGATTGAGCTCTTAGCCGCGGTCATGGATTTTGATAATTTTGACCGTACCCTGGTCGTGGGGCTTTCACTTGAATTGACCGTTGACCATGGTCATGGGTATTCTGAATTTTTTTTTGATGATGGCCTGCTTTTTTTTTTTTTGGCCTTTTGCTTTTTTCTCATGGACTTTCGATTTTTTTTTTTTTGTGTCCAGTTTTTTTTTTTTTAGCCTTTTTTGTTTTTTTGTCGGTCAGACTAACACCTAAGGTAGGGATTGGTCAGTCTTATCGGATGGGTGTTTTATTGTGGGAAATGGGCTTGCCTCCCGTCTTGAACCCAAACTAGGAGATTACCTAGATTTGTCATAGGATTCGATACCGCTCCTGCTACGGGTAGTCGTGTGGCTTTTCTATACCAGACACGGAATAGGTAAAAAGAAAACACGGGCTCGGTTTCCTGCAGTCATTATAGATGTGCCTATAATAGTCACGTGCGTGTGCTTCACAGTGTATGATGGTGTTCATCATGTTCTCGGAGACACATAAGGAAAGTGTATATGAGAAATAGAATATTGAAAGCTGATTTTATTGGATTTTGAAAAGGAGGACAGAATACAATTGCTTCTGACTCTGACTTTGACTTTGACTTCGACTTTGAAGGGAATAGTACATCCTAGACTCGGACTCAGACTCGGACTCAAATCGGATCCGGACTCTCGGATAATGTTGTCATTAGTCGTCGGCTTCTAAGGACTCGAGTTGATGTCCAGTATAGCCTTTAGTATCAACTTCACCCAGATCTTCATTATGTCGAAGATCGTCTTCAATCCTAATGCCCATTTCGGTAAGTACGGCAAAGTTTGAAATGCCGGCATACCTAAGATGGACGCGGTAAGAAGGTAGGAGGTTGTTGATGAAGGCCTCCACTAGTGTCTTCTCGTTGGGCTTGTTTACCAACTTTACACTCTCGGCCCTCCATCTTTGAAGATATTTAGTGAACCCTTCTTTGGGCTCTTGGGCCATGACTTCCAGAGTACGCATTGTAGTCTGGATTTTAGTGTTATCGGCGTAGTTCCGAGCAAATTCGGTCGCCACGTCATCCCAAGTCTTGTATTTCTTGGGGTCGAGCCTGTAGAACCAGGCTTTGGGGTGCTTCTGGAGGGAGGAAGGGAACAAGTGCTTAAACATGGTGGACTTTACCCCTTTGACTGCCATGAAGTCTTTGAAGGCCCGGATATGATGGACCGGGTCTTCGGTACCCTCAAACATAGGAATTCCCGTCAAGTTGAGGTTGGCCGGTAGCTCGTTACTCAAAGGTGAATAAATGCGAGCATTTTCGGAGTGGATTGAGTTGCTTGTTGATAAGTGAACTTGCTCCTCGAGCCTGCGAACAACACTGACCAACTCGGCTATGGGCCCAGTGGACTCAGCTCCTTCAACTGGGACCGTCTTCTCTACAGTGCTCAGGCGAGTGTCCAAAGTTGCTTGGTTAGCAAGGATGGAGGTCAGTTGAGTCTCGATTTTGGTTAGGGCATCTTTCAAATCGTCCATCTGTCTGTAAGAGCACCACGTAATCAGAGAGGTTGCTTCGGAACTCAAACTCACCAAGGCATGGGAAATAGCGTAAGAGGAGGGACGACCCTAGTTTGACTCGGGTTAGACTCCCCTAAGACAAATGTGTAGGGTACGATTCTCGGAGTGACTGTGATTAGTCATTCCGTCGGAGAATAGCCCCCAAGTGAGGCTAGGGACTCAGATGGTGGGGCATCTGAGTGACTCGAAAGTGGGTTATGTGAGACACGTGTAAGACATGACCCTTAGAGCAACCGTGATTGATCGCCCTGCTAAGGGGTAATCCCCAAGTGGGATTGAAGATTTTGTTAAGACTCGAGTGTGGGACGAGTGACCCTTAGACGTAAGGACCGTGAACCTTTTGTTATAGGGCTATTCCTTCTAAAAGGTTGACTCGGAAAAGACATCTAGACGGGTGACTCGTGAAAGGTGGGCCTTCCTTAGGATTCGGCAAGTGGGCCTAGTCCTGTTCGAAGGAAGGTTCACGTGGGACATCCCCAGACATTTTGACTCGATTGTGTTGACGGGCCCTCCTTCGTAAGAGTATGTCCTACGTAGGTGGGCCTTGCCTTAGTCTAATAAGGCGGACTGGGATAGGGAAGAAACTCGTGATGTAAGATCGACGGAGTTTCGACGCTAAAGACCTTGACAACTTAAGACTCAACCCGACACTGCTAAATACGGGAAGTTCTAGAAGAGGGAAGGTTTTGAAAATTGATGATTTTTGAAAAAGGACCGAGTGGACTCGGTGAATGGCCCAAATTTCCGAAAAAGAGGACGAAAAGTCATTGGGCCATGAGTTTTGAAAGTTCGAGTTTTGATTTGGGCAGCATACCGGCTAGAAAATAGGCTATTTTGAGTAAAATCATAAGTCCTAAATTTGGTATGTGTCCCGGGTTTTGAAAATTGAATATCTTGAAAAGGAGGATGTAATTTTTGAAAAGTTGATATTTTTGAAAACGACTCGGAAACCAAGTAGCACGTAGTCACGCAAGCATTATAACGACGTCATGTATGCTCTACACTAAGTCTCGGTCGGTCTGCAAGGGTCTATACCAGTGTACATAGTCTAGACGTTGATCGGGACGGACTCTCTAAGTCGAGTTGAGCTTAGAACATGCCGCGAAACCCACTCGAATCGACTATGGACACCTTTTGACATATCCATGTTGGAGTACATCAACGGTATAGTGGGACGTCGGTCACCAGTACCGGCCCGGGAAAATATGGGTTATGCATGAACCGTAGAACTAACACGCGTATTGTATTTGTCAAACGATTTCTATTCGAGTCTCACCCTGAGGATGCCGATGGTAAGTCACACATCAGTTAATCCCCAGCGGAGTCGCCAAATTGTGGACATGACATAGGTCCACCCCGACGCGGCCACGCGCGAGTTTGGGTAGGCGAATGAATCTCCATATGAAACGGATCGAATTGAAATTTAGGTCGAAGTGGAGTCGCCACCGAATTTTGTGGTTATTCGGAACCATTCGAGCCCACTCTATGTCGTAGTGGTCTGTATACAAAATACGGCCCATTTCCGATGTCAGAGTTTATTGGGCTCGTCCCTTTGCATTTGATACCAATACCGACGTTATCGGATATTGTGTATTGAATGACTCTCGTGCGCCAACGGTTTCGGGCATCCGGAAACCGAGGTTCTGAGTAAGGGGTGAGGGTACGTGTTGGGAAGCCCACGAAGGACACTCAACCCCGCCCGCACATTAGCGGCCTCTACTAAGAATTCGAATGACTTTCCAATACGCGCGTTAGTTGAACGGGAAAAAGATATGCAAAGATTATTTTCCCTAAACATGTGAATGGAATTGAAAAGGGTTTCTATGTCGATTTAATGCAATTAATTCTACGTCAAAGTGGAATTTTAGCATGTGGGTTCATTTTAGTAAAATAAAATAAACGACAAAAATCGACAAAAGAAACAATCAAACTGTTAGTAACGATGTAACGAGTAATAAATTGAATAAAGATATCGATGTGATGAATGCATGATTTTGGAAAGAATAGTAGGTCACGTGATGGATTAACACGTGTTGACCGAGGTCAAGTAAAAATATATCGAGATCTAAAAAAAATGTTTTGTCTAAAAAAAATGATGTTCGAAGAATAATAATAAAAAAAGAGCGAAATTGTTTTCTTCGGAAAATTGATGATTTTATTAAACTGCGTACAAATATTGCGTAATTTGCACTCGACTTAATATTTTCGATATTCGTCGTATTCAATATTCGATTATGAAATCGATATTAAATACTTGGAATAATTTATACTCAATTTTGATTTTGATGCTCGTTATATCCCATATCCGATTATGGAATTGATATGGAATACTAGAGTGAAAAAATAAAGAAAATAATGTAAGTCGTTTTAAATTAACTAGCACGATATAAATTTTCTCCGCGTTTATTAATGTCGTAATTAATCCAATTGAATTAGAGGACATCTATATTAGCATCAACGAAAATCGTGTTAATTAATTTATTTGACTAAATCATTAGATTCGACATCCAATTATGGAATTGGTATCGAATCTAATAGATCGATACTTTAATTAAAAAAACTCGACTTGATTCCCTCCGCATCCCGACATCATAATTAATTCTTGCGAATTGTTTGATGTCGGATCCGCATCAACGGGTTTCGACCCTTATTAAATATAATGCTTGTTTTTGAAAAATAATGTAAATATACGACTAATGATAATGATGCAAACGAAATAAAAAAAATATTGTTTAAGTTAACTTATCTCAATAATCAAATAATCGGGGTATTGGAACAAGCGACCGTCAACGCTGTGTGCAGTACACTTGTATATTCGTGTTTCCTTATTCCGATACCCCTCTTATTCGACACAAATCGATAAGTATTTTAATGTTTTGTATTAGTATTATCGATATTATGATGCAATAAAGGAAAAAAAAAATAGAATAAAAAAATAAATAAAAAGTAAGAAAAAAGCGAAGGAGATGATGAGAGGAAGAGAAGAAGGAGAGAACGGGGTTTTGACACCCTCAACCTACATGTTCTTGTCTCGGATCGAACTCGTAACCGTGGCTTTAACACAAGAGTCTTCGAGGTTTTATGGAGGTTAAGTTATGGTGGCTCGGAATTGATTCCTAAAACTAGGTTTAGGGTTTTTTTTGCTAGTGTGGAATTGCTAGGGTTTGATTAGGGTTTGTAATAGATGTTGTATGTGTGTGTAGGGTTGCTCTAGGGTTTTTTTCAATGTCTGAAAGTGTGTTGCATGGGGGTGTTTATATAGACATGGTCATGCACTTTGGTGTCTAGGGTTTTGCCTTGACGGACTTGACCTGATGGCCCGTCTGAAGATGGACTGTTGGTTTTGCTTCTTGAGTTGGACTTTTGATGTTGTGAATGGTTGTTTTGTATGTCTCGGAAACGACCTTGACCAGGGTTGACCCAATCGCAAAAAGTCGGTTTTAATTCCGGTGTCGGTTTTGGCCCAAATTAGTCTTGTTTGGCTCGGAACGGTCCGCTGGGCCTGGATTCGAGGTTGATTTTGTGAGATTTGTACTCTGTAAGTGTGTTAGCCAGCGATTAATGGATTTGAGCCCGTATCCGAGCGCATAGAAGCACGTTAGCGTCCGATCATCATCGGGTGTTTTTTGGAAACTGCCATAGACACCTGGCAGTCAAAATGCAGGTGTCTACAATAATTTTCACTTAAAAATCGTATTTTTATATTTTAATCAAAATTTGTATACTTGATAATAAATTAATTTTCGTTTTACGATTTATGCTAACAAATGAGAAAATAGTCGATTTTGTTTTAAATATATTTTAGTAGAGACTATTTTCACTAATAATTTCCTATTTGTTTCCGATTGATTATTTTTATTAAAATCCATATGATTTATTAATAAAAGCTATTTGTTAAAAATAATTTGAAATCTTTGTAAATCTCATTTCATTTATAAAACTCGTCGACTCAATTAATTTTGATATCATTTTTCGTAAAACATCTTTTTTCTAATATTTATGGTTTTAACTCGATTTCCTAGTTATTTATAAAATACTATATATTGACTTATTATATTTTAATTATATTTTGAGTAACGAATTTAGAAATATAATAAAGTTACGATAACGACGATAATAATAAAATGTTAATTTCGTTAGAAATGCTATTTATATACATTTCACTTATTTTAGTAACTTACGAATTTTCTATAACAATATTTCTATTTTAAGTAAGTTTCTAAAATTAGTAATTTTCTATTTATAGAAAGTTTCTCTTTTAATATAATCTGTTTATTCTTTTTATCTTCATATTATTTATAATGATTATTTATTCTCAATATCGATAATGGCTTGTTTTGGAGTTTTGGAATAAGGACAAGTGTGAGGTTAGAGTAATATATTCTAGGGTTTACGGTTTTGCCATCAACTATAAGGCTAGTGTATCAGGAATCGGTACATTGGTTGTTGAACCGGGTGACAGGTATCCCGGGAGTTGTGTACATTTTGACCTTAAGCTTAGGCCTCGCAGTAAGTCGTCGTCATAAGTTGAACTGGGTGACAGGTAATCCCAGGAGGGGTGTGCATTGTCTTAAACTAGGGTCACGCATTTATAAGTCGCCGCTCTATTATGGTTGAGTAGCCTAGTTAGAGACCGAAGTTTGATTTGTTTGAACTAAGTTCTCGAAGCTAGTTTTAGTATTCTCCTAGTGAAAGTCTAGCCTTCTACGCTGAATATTTCCATAACGCCTTTTTGAATATTTTTATTATTGTCGTTACATTTTGATTTGCAGGTTGGCAAATATTTGATGTTTTCTTCTGAAAACTTGTTCTGATTTTATTGTTCCAATATTTTAAGTTTTCTCCGAAAGCTTATTTTTATTATATCTTTCAATGTTTTTCATTTTAACTACTTTGATATAATAATACTATTTATTTTTCCATATGATATAATATGGCTGGGAGAACGTCCGAGTTACTCCCCACTGACGTGGCTGTTATGTTTATAACATGACAGGTATTTGCTGCTGGGTTTTGGGTGTGAGCTAGCGAGTAGCGTGGATCCTACTCTTTCTTCATTCATGTTTATTTATGGATTTGTATAACCCTATTTGGAGAATTTCCTTTTAGCCCTTTTGTAAAAAGAGGCCTTTGTATTGACTTACCATTTCTTTTAATAAGATGTAGTGTTTGTCAGTGTGTTTTAATCCCGACTCTACAGTGTTTCCGCCACTGTATCGCGTTAGATTTTCTAGGGGATTACAGTTGGTATCAGAGCATTGTTGCTCCCGACGCTTACACCTGATTTTAGGAAAAATACCAGTAATGATTTGAATATTAAAGAAATATTAGTGAGAGATGGGTAGAAACCAAAATAAGGACTTAACTGTTAGGTTTATATGTTCTTGTAACTCGATGATTAGTATTGAATATTTGTTGCTTTTGACTGGAAGAAGATGAATGAGCAAGATGCTGATATGATGCTGCTCAAGATCGGGACAAGACCTGCTCAGAACTCTCAACACTTGCTGATTCGAGTGGACAACTTTATGCTACAAGGAAGATACAATGGTGACCTTTCAGCTCAGATTTAGTTTGCTCAAGCTACAGATGATTAAGAGTAGATTCATGTTCCTTGATGTAGCAGTAGATCCTGATGGAGCGACCCACGACTGTGCTCGTTCCCCTACAAGAAGATGAAGTAATCCATTTAGTTCCCTCGTGAACTATGGAGACCCGAAGATTCTCCTCTGGTTCAGGAGCTTAGTATTATAGGATCATGTATTCCTTCCTTCCTTCCTTCCTCTACTCCTTCCAATTCTTCTCTTCTATATTCTCATCTTCTTTCGTTTGGTGAATTCTTATTCTATTCTTCTATTCTACCATCTTTCTCTTGAGATTCTTTGGTTAGACCGGTTTCTGTCTTACGGAACCCCGTGTTATAGATGTTTAAGATTTTGTAAACCCTTGTTACCTAATTGGAGGATTGTGAGTCTACCATATCTTCTAAGCAAGTGAGAAATTCTGGAGGATTAATTTGAATAGCAAGATGTTGCTTGATGGAATTAGGATGATACCTTAGACTCTGAACCTTGGGTTATAGGTTACTTTAATTATTTTGGAGTACTTAGGGTTGAATATATTTCGGAGTAGTAAGAGTATGTCACTTTTGATGGATACCTAGTACCTAACCTAGAACCAAACTAAGGGTAACTAATAATATTACTTTGGATTCTTTACCTAATGCTTATTTAATGGATGCATCGCGAGTATTTGGGATCATAGAGTATTGTTTAAAGTGTTAGCCTGAGTGTTGTGATACCATTGAAGGTTTTCATTAATGTTGTTAGAAATTTTGGTTGACATAGATTACCCGTATTTCTTATAGATTAGATCATTGATCATTATATTGGGTTGTAACCTCTGAAATTTGGAGTCGAGTGATCTAACTGGATAAATTGTTGTTAACCTTGAAGAAGAGAAACATATTTCACAATTAGATGTGGATTTATCGCGTTGTTTTGAGGAATACTTAACGCGAATCATCTGGATGGGTTTATAGTTCAGAACTCTTAGACCAACGAGATTGTGGCTTGGTTGAGTTAATAAATATTTTGGTGGATTCGTTGTTACGATATGAAATTTGATGGACTTTTCAGAAACATTAGTCGAATAACGTATTTGAAGATGTGAGTGTTTGCGCCATTACCTATAAGTTGAGCGTGTTTGAGGATTTGTTGTACTTTCCCAACTACTATACTTGTGGCATTATAAATATGTTTGTGATCATTTTAGATGATTTTGTGTCCGAACATTGTTAAATTGGTGCATCTTGTTTAGTGTTCCTTACTCGAGAATTTTGGAGTGTACCTCGAGTACAAACTTTATGAGCGTTGGATTTAGGAACCTTATCGATTGCGAGTTTCGGTATGCTTTGATGACCGTTGGAATTTTAATTGATGGGATTAGATTCTAAAGCATTTGAGGATTAGTATCTTGTCGTTTGAACGATTGGATAGTCACGTAGGACATTTTTGGGATTATAACCGAGTAGTGTCACCTAGTGCCTAATGTTGGACTTAACGATATTTGATGGGATTTAGGAACCCCTGTCTGTGGGACTCGTACCGGGAATCTCGAGATGGTTAATTATTCTCTAATCCTGAGAGCTCTGATTGACTTTCAATTTATTTATTTTTTCTTTCTTTCCTCCCCTTAGCTTTACTTATATGCTTCTACTTCTTCTTCGGCCAATCCCTTTGACTTCCTTATCAAGTTTGAAAACTTTTGTTTAGATTTGTCGTTGACTTTGACTCTTTTTATCCGTTTATCACTTCACCAAACTTATGTTATGAAAATTTTGACTAATTTAAAAATTTTGATTTTCGTGAAATTTTAACATTTTGAGTTATAAATTTCAAAAGTTTGTACTTCATTCCTATTTTATTTTCGATAACACATATATTCCGTCCGGTTCCAAAATGGCTTAATAATTTATTTTAAAGTATTTCGAAATTGTTTAAAATTTTAATTTTGATTTTCAAGTGATCGAGGTTTTATGAAAAACTTTCTTAATTGCAAATATTTTGATTTCTATGAGACTATTATGTAAAACGCTTTAATATTGTCAAAAAAAACTTCTTATGTCTAAATTTTGTTTTATTGTCGTTAGACTTTAAATCTCTTGTCGAAATTGTTTGTCGACTGATTCGATCCTTATTTACGAGCTACAAAACTTGATTTCTCAAATTTTTGTTTGGTCTTAAAACAAAGTATTGTCGAGTCTCTTAATCAAAACGTTTTACTGTTGCTTTGAAAATGTTTGGGTACTCTCCCCCTCGAGTTCGTTTACAAATATTATTTATCGTCATTATTTCAACCAAAAAAAAAAATTCAACTTGTGATTTTATTAATTTCAATTATTTAAACTTTGGGTAATTCAGCCCAACTCATCTTGAAATAGATTTTGTATTCGATTTCGATTTCATACCATGTTTAAAGTATAAAAATTTTTAAATCAAGATTGTGATGCGAGTTAAGCATTCTCCTATTGTTCAAGTGATATAACCTTGTTTCCCATCCTATTATTATGTTTTGTTAGTTTCGAGGACGAAACTTCTTTTAGTGGGGAAGATTGTAACACCCCTGATTTTATAAATTAAATTAATTTAAATTATGTTCGTATTTTTAATTTTACAATTTAACTCGTAATTCTTCAAATTATTATAAAACGAATTTATCGTTTAATCGTTTCAAACTCCTAAAATTCTATTTGTCTCGGAAACTCTTCTTATATTTAAAACATATTTTTATTCTGTTTCGATTTATTTTATACATTTAATCTAGTTCTTATCGAAAGTCTATTTCGACGATTTAAATTCTAAATTCTTGTTATTTATTTATATTTAAGCTCGAATTTCTATTTTCGACTCGAAGTTCATTTGTATTAAGTTTCTTCTAAACATTTATTATCTTTCCTCGAAGAATCAACTTAATTCACTTTATCGAAAATTTATTATTTATCGGGAAATACTATTTGCTCGTCTAATTATTTATTTTTATCAACTTCGTTTTCGTATCGAATAATTTCTTTATTCATTTTATTTGACGGCCGATTATTTTTTATTTTTTATTAACTCGTTTTAATTTGATTTGTGGGTCAATCAACTATCATTACGGAATTCGTCTCCTCCCCGATTCATTTAATTAACCCGTATTCTTATCATCGGAATCCGTTCACTTTCTTTGGTGATGTGTATTCACCCCACTTGTGTTAACGTACACCCCCCTCTTGCCTTTGGTCTTTCCCCTTCCTCCACCGCTTCACTATTTTGCATTCAACGCACCATTTTCCTTCTTTCTTCTTCATTTTTTTTCTCTTTATCTGTCATCAACTCTCTTCAGCCATCATTCATCCCCCATTTTCCCGTATCTTTGCTTTCCCCTGCTCCGTCACACTCCTCGCCGAACTTCGTTTTCTTTCCCATTTTGCCTATCAATCGGCCTAATCTTCATATATCTCGATCGTCATCCTCGTGGTTGCTGTTTTGGTGCCTTTGTGCGTTCTCTCTTCCCCTCCGTTTAATCTGATGTTGCCGCCTGCTGCAATAGGTTGCTGCGTCGGTTGGTTGTGCGGGTACTGTTGGACTGTCGTCCTTCTATCTGGATTCGTCGAGGTAGTCTCCTTCTTCTTCTTCCTCTTCATTCCGTATGTCGCTGTTGTCCTTTTTTATTTAGTTTCGTCCTGCCTTGCTGCTGCTTGTCCGATTTCATCATTCTTTTTCTCTGTTTTCTTCACCTCGTTTCTCTTGCTGTTAATTTTCCTTCTTGCGATTGTGTCGCTGCGGTTACGGTTCAATTTTATGTGCGTACTGCTGTTGTGTTGTACGGACTGTTGCTGCATTAATGATGTTGCTCCTGTTTTCGCATTTTGTTACTGCGGTTGTCGTGGTCCTGTCCAACTCCTTTCTCGGTTCTGCTTCTACCTCCTCTCGTTTGTTTGTTTTTCTGTTCTGCAAGTGTTATTGGTGCTACTCTTGCCTTGGTTGTTTGTGCTACGTTTTCACTCAACTCGTGTCCCTGTCTCACTCCGATTCGACGTCGAGTTTGTCGTCTACTGGTATGTGTTGCTGCTGCTGCAATGCCCGTACTACTGTTGTTGTTTCTTCTTCTTCGTTCATCTTCTCTTTTTTTTCATCTGTTCACATGTGATGCTATTTCCGTCCATGTTTACTGTTGCTGCCATAGCTGTTTGGTTTTGTCGTACTGTTGTCGTCTTCTTCTCGACTTGGGATCTTATTCTTCATCCGTTGGCTGCTGCTATTGTTGTTGTTCTTCTTCTTCTCCTTCTTCTTCTTCTTCTTCTTCTTCTTCTTCTTCTTCGCTTCAGTAGTTGTATCATTTTGTTCGGACTTCGGTTATGAGCTATTTCAGGTCGTTCGTGGTCATATTTGACTCTGTTAAGTTTTGCCTTCGGGTCTCTATTTGACACATCGATTCCCTTTTCGTCTTGTGTCGAATACCCTTATCTCATTCTTTTGTTTTGTCAACTCGATCGTCGTGGTGGATCATGCTTAGAAGGCCATCGATTCTACAACTCGGAGCTTAAAAGTGTTAATAATGAAGTCACGGAGCCTGGACCATACGAGGAGAACAAGTGTATCACAAGATTACAAGGTAACTTTAGGACGTTACTCGATTTTATATCGTATGTTTGAGTAGTATTATGTAGTAAATATTTTAACTTCGGTTTTCTAATTTTAGCTATTTATCATTTGCTAATTATACTAATTTTAAATCGTATGCCTTATCTATATTTTTATAAGTTTTCGATATCGTTTTATAAATCGTTGGTAATTAAATTATTTATGATCGTTATAATATTTTGTTAGTTATCGTGACACTAGTAACTAAATAATGTCGATTTCATATTTTCTCATATTTCGTTAATTTATAATTTTCACTTAAAAATCGTATTTTTATATTTTAATCAAAATTTGTATACTTGATAATAAATTAATTTTCGTTTTACGATTTATGCTAACAAATGAGAAAATAGTCGATTTTGTTTTAAATATATTTTAGTAGAGACTATTTTCACTAATAATTTCCTATTTGTTTCCGATTGATTATTTTTATTAAAATCCATATGATTTATTAATAAAAGCTATTTGTTAAAAATAATTTGAAATCTTTGTAAATCTCATTTCATTTATAAAACTCGTCGACTCAATTAATTTTGATATCATTTTTCGTAAAACATCTCTTTTCTAATATTTATGGTTTTAACTCGATTTCCTAGTTATTTATAAAATACTATATATTGACTTATTATATTTTAATTATATTTTGAGTAACGAATTTAGAAATATAATAAAGTTACGATAACGACGATAATAATAAAATGTTAATTTCGTTAGAAATGCTATTTATATACATTTCACTTATTTTAGTAACTTACGAATTTTCTATAACAATATTTCTATTTTAAGTAAGTTTCTAAAATTAGTAATTTTCTATTTATAGAAAGTTTCTCTTTTAATATAATCTGTTTATTCTTTTTATCTTCATATTATTTATAATGATTATTTATTCTCAATATTGATAATGGCTTGTTTTGGAATAAGGACAAGTGTGAGGTTAGAGTAATATATTCTAGGGTTTACGGTTTTGCCATCAACTATAAGGCTAGTGTATCAGGAATCGGTACATTGGTTGTTGAACCGGGTGACAGGTATCCCGGGAGTTGTGTACATTTTGACCTTAAGCTTAGGCCTCGCAGTAAGTCGTCGTCATAAGTTGAACTGGGTGACAGGTAATCCCAGGAGGGGTGTGCATTGTCTTAAACTAGGGTCACGCATTTATAAGTCGCCGCTCTATTATGGTTGAGTAGCCTAGTTAGAGACCGAAGTTTGATTTGTTTGAACTAAGTTCTCGAAGCTAGTTTTAGTATTCTCCTAGTGAAAGTCTAGCCTTCTACGCTGAATATTTCCATAACGCCTTTTTGAATATTTTTATTATTGTCGTTACATTTTGATTTGCAGGTTGGCAAATATTTGATGTTTTCTTCTGAAAACTTGTTCTGATTTTATTGTTCCAATATTTTAAGTTTTCTCCGAAAGCTTATTTTTATTATATCTTTCAATGTTTTTCATTTTAACTACTTTGATATAATAATACTATTTATTTTTCCATATGATATAATATGGCTGGGAGAACGTCCAAGTTACTCCCCACTGACGTGGCTGTTATGTTTATAACATGACAGGTATTTGCTGCTGGGTTTTGGGTGTGAGCTAGCGAGTAGCGTGGATCCTACTCTTTCTTCATTCATGTTTATTTATGGATTTGTATAACCCTGTTTGGAGAATTTCCTTTTAGCCCTTTTGTAAAAAGAGACCTTTGTATTGACTTACCATTTCTTTTAATAAGATGTAGTGTTTGTCAGTGTGTTTTAATCCCGACTCTACAGTGTTTCCGCCACTGTATCGCGTTAGATTTTCTAGGGGATTACAGTGGGGTAGCATAATTGAGGCAGTCAAGGATTTTTTTAGGAGCGGTAAGCTGCTGAAACAGGTCAATACAACGATAATCGCGTTAATCCCCAAGAAAGAAAGGGCGGAGAATGTTAGTGATTACAGACCCATTGCCTGTTGTAATGTATTATATAAGTGTATCACCAAGATTATTTGCAACCGATTAATGGAGGAAGTCCCTTCACTTGTGAGTCATAACCAAGTGCTTTCATTAAAGGTCGGGACATTGTGGATAATATCCTCATTTGTCAAGACATAGTGAGATTATATAATAGAAGAAGTTGCTCCCCGAGATGTATTATGAAAATTGACCTTAGCAAGGCATATGACTCGGTGGAATGGAGCTTGCTTTATCAAACAAATGCTAGTGGGTTTGAATTTTTCAGGTATAATGATTCAGTGGATAATGGAATGCATCTCGACTCCGTCATACACTTTATCTTTGAATGGTTCCCAGTTTGGTTTCTTTCGTGGGAAGCGTGGGATACGGCAAGGTGACCCTATGTCGCCAATTATCTTCACGCTCTGCTTGGAATACCTGACTCGGTTACTTGATGCTACAGCGCTGTGTGATGGGTTTAGATATCATCCGCTTTGCAAACAAGTGAAACTTAATCACCTCTGCTTTGCGGATGACATCTTGCTTTTTTGTCGAGGGGATATCAGCTCGGTGAGGGTATTGTATGTTGAAGTCATTTCAAACCTTCTCTAAGGCATCTGGATTGGTCATCAACCAAGGTAAATCTGAACTCCTTATGAATGGCATTTCTGATGGTACTGCTGCTCAGCTGCTACGTATGATTGGGTTCTATCGAGGTGCCTTTCCTTTTAGGTACCTTGGCATCCCTATTTCGTACAAGAGAGTGTCTCCTGGAGATTGCAACAGGCTGGTTGAGAAGATGGTGGAACGAATAAGAGGGTGGGGCTCGAGGAAATTGAGCTATGCAGGTCGGCTTGTGCTTGTCAAAGCGGTCTTGTCACATATTCAAGCGTACTGGGCTCGAATTTTTATATTGCCAAGTGGTGTGATGAAGAGGATAACTGCCATTTGTAGAAATTACCTATGGTGTGGACAAGATTATTATGGAAAAGTTTCCCTTGTTGAATGGAGCACTTGTTGCAAAGCTAAGAGACATGGGGGTCTTGGAATTCTTGATGGGGTCACTTGGAATAAGGCCACCATCGGCAAATACACTTGGTGGCTCGCTAGCAAGGCCGACCACTTATGGGTTAGATGGGTTAATGCAGTTTACTTGAAAGGACAACATTGGCGAGATTATAAACCGTCTTATTCTAGTAGTTGGACTTGGAGGAAGATTTGCCAAGTGAAGGAGGTGTTTAAACCGGGATATGTTGCAAATGATTGGTTGGTGCAGGATGGACGTTACACAATAGCTTTGGGGTATGATTGGCTCCGAGGAGTACAGCGGGATGTGAACTGGCATGTAGTGGTTTGGAACCGTTTGAATAAGCCAAAGCACTCGTTCATCATCTGGCTTTATGCCCAGCAGCGGCTGCTCACAGCTGACAGGCTGTTGCGGTTTGGTCTGCAAATTGACCCTATTTGCTTGTTATGTTCGGAGCAACCTGAGTCACATGACCACTTATTCTTTCAATGCAAATTCAGTAGTATTTGTTTGCAGATGACGCTTGAATGGCTTGGAGTGAAAGACATTACAGGGGGCCTGTTGGAATGGTGTAAAAAATGGAAGCCCAGGTCATTATTGTGGAAGAAACTAGTTATTGCAGGCGTGCTAGCTTTGGTGTATGTCATTTGGCTTGAGCGTAACAGTTGCAGGGTGGATGTTTGTGTACACCGTCCAACTGTGTTGCTGCAAAAAGTAAAGAGTGAGATTCGGGAAAGGTTCAGGGGCAACGTCATGAGAATACCGAGTGTGGATAAGGGGATTTTGAATCGAGTTTATAACTAAATTTTTCTAATTTTTTGATGCTATTGATGTAGTAAGTCAAATGTGAGTTATGGTTTGTATTTGGAAACGATTATATTTCAATATAATACTTACCTTTACCAAAAAAAAAAACTATTTTATATAACTCAAATGTTGTACGATTTCTAATTATAATAATACCTATTTTGGAAAGTTAATATTTGAATAAAGTTTCCCAAATTAGAAAGTTTCCTTTTAAGAACGTTTTGATAATCCTATCGAATTACGACAGCGACTTTGTTTTGAAATTATGGAATAAGGACAAGTGTAAGGGTAGAGTAGTACAGTCTAGGGTATACGTTTTGCCATCAACTATAAAGCCGGTGTGTCTATGTTGAGACACATTGGTCGTTGAACTGAGCATGGTTTGTGTTCAGGAGTGTGTTTATTTTGACCTTAAACTTAGATATCGCATCGTGTAAGTCGCCGTCGGGTTGAACTGGATTACGGTTGGTGTCCAGGAGGGGTGTACATTACTTAACCTAGGACCTCGCTGCACGCAGTCCTGTTATAGTTGAGTTGCCTAGTTAGAGACTGAAGTCTAATTTGTTTTGACCGAATTCTCAAACCTAGTTTAGTATGATCCTAGTGAAAGTCTATTCCGTTACACTGATTGATTTCCATAATGCCGTTATTATTATTGATTGACATTGATTTGCAGGTTGGCAATCATTTTGAAGTATTTTATCGTATCATTTTAAATGTTTTCCATTTTCAACTATTTTGATATAATAGTAGTTATGCTTTAATATTATGTAATATGGCTGGGAGAACTGCCTGAGTTGCTCCCCACTGAATTGTGGTTGTTATGTTTATAACATGGCAGGTATTATTTGTTCCGAGGTTTGGTGTGAGCTAGCGAGTGGCGTGGATCCTACTCCGCTTGATTTATGTTTATTTATGGATTCTTATTCCCATTTGGAGAATTTTTTTAGCCCTTTTGTAAAAAGTGGCATTTGTATTGACTGACCGTTCTTTTTCTAAAATATAGAACATCAGTGTGTTTTAATCCCAAATCTACAGTGTTTCCGCCACTGTATTGCGTTAGAATTTATAGGGGACTACACGAACTCATAAGCTCTAGCACTAAAAGTGGGTCGTGCTTTGTGCACGAAACGCATAACTGTAGAGTGAGTTCGAACGGGTCCGAATTCCCATAAAATTCGGGGGTGACTCCTAACTTCGATTTAAATTTCAACCCAAGATCAATCTTACCACGAGATTCATTCGCCTCCTCAAACCCGCGCGTGGCCGCGTCGGGGTGGACCTATGTCATGTCCACAATTTGGCGACTCCGCTGGGGATACCTGATGTACCACTAGTCATCGGGGTTCCTAGGGTGAGACTCGAAAAGAAGTCGTTCGCTTAATAGTGTACGCGCATTAGTTTAATGATTCATGCATAACCCAAATTTTTCCCGGGCCGGTTACTTGTGACCGACGTCCCACTATACCGCGGTGCATTCCTAAATGGGTGCGCTAAAAACTTCTATGGCCGAACTCGTATGAATTTCGCGACATGTTCTAAGACCAATTCGACTTAGAAAGTCCGTCCTGATTTACGAGAAAGCCCTCGTTGTTGGTATAGACCCGATTTTGACCGACCGAGACTTAGCGTAAAGCATACATGGTGTCGTCATATTGCTTGCATGACTACGTGCTACTTGGTTTCCGTGTCATCTTTTTCAAAAAAAAATGCATCATGTCAAAAGTATCCAATTTTCAAAACTCGGAATGCTGCCAAAATTTAGACTGATGATTTGACTCAAACGTAACCTATTTTCTAGCCGGCATGTTGTCCATTTCAAAATTCGAATTTCCGATCCGCCATTCGATTTTCAAATTTTCAAATTCCATTTCGATTTTCAAAATTCATAATCCCATTTTGATTTTCAAATCTTCAAGATTCCATTCTGATTTTCAAATCTTAGGGATCTCGTTTTTTATTTTTCAAATTTTTGAAAATTCAATTTCGATATTTAAATTTTCAAAATTCCAAATATTCAACTTTTCAAAAAGCTCGGTTCTGTCGGCATGCTGCCAATTTCAAAAGATGAGACCGTCTCCCAATTTTTCAAAATGCGAATTTATTTGCAACCATTCCAACATTTCAAATGCCCGGTCCTATTGGCTCACTGCCGATTTCAGGACCGTCCTCCAAATTTTTCAAAATTCAACTCTTTTAAAAAAACCTTCCTTATTATAGGACCTACCGTAATCCGTGTGTCGGGTCTTTTCATAATTTGTCGAAGGTCTATAGCGTCGAAACTCCGTCGATCCTACGTCACGGGTTTCTTCCCCACCCTAGTCCGCCTTTTTCTAAAGGCATAACCGGCCAACACGAGTCATACACTCGTAAATGGAAGGTTCGTCTAAACACTCGAGTTCTAACTAGAAAGTCCCATGCGACCTTTCCCCTTAGCAGGACGGTCCCCACGACCTTTCCTAAAGGAATTTCGCCCACCTTTCAATCCGTTAGTCGAGTCATCCCAATTCAAAAATCCTTTAACTTAAGGGTCTACCCTAATCACAGGGTCACCCTTATTCAAGTCCAGTCAAGGGTCTTTAGCGTCGAAGCTTTGTCGATTTGACATCGCAAGTTTCTTCCCTTACCCCATATGTCTTTCCTCGAGGCCGAGTCAATCTTTTACAGGCATAGCCCTATAACAAAAGGTTCGTGATCCTTACATCTAAGGGCCACTCGTCCGACACTCGAGTCTTAACAAAACCTTCGATCACACTTGGGGCTACCCTTCAGTAGAGCAATCAATATATCACAGTTCTCTAAGGGTCATGTCCTACACACATTGTCTCACGTGTGTCACTTTCAAGTCACTCAGATGTCACACCATCTGAGTCCTATCAAAGTCTTTAGTCTCACTCGGGGGCTATCCTCCACCCGAACAGTCAACCACGGTCACCCTAAGAGTACCCTGCAGCCATCCAACACCGGCATTCTTATGATGTTTTCTTCGAATCGTACCTATGGTTATTAAGTGATTTTCAAGCGTCTCTTCATAGGCTTGCCGAGCTTCGTGATCGTGAAGTTCACAACAATTTGAAAGCGGACTTGGTTGAGCATATTTGGCAGCGATTTGGAGAAACTATCGAACTATAAATAAATGTATTGTTATAGTTGTTGGTTGGAAGTGTTAATTTTTTTTAGATTGTTAAATTATTAAAAATAATGTAATTTAAATTAAGATTTGTTGTTTAAAAGTGTATGGAGTAATTTATTAGACATTTATTAAGAAAATATTATGATGTTAAATTAAAAATGAAATGTTTTGGTAGAAATTAATTTTAAGTAATGAGTGAATTGTGTGTGGGACTCATTTATAAACTTGAATGAACTTGTATTATTATTGACATTGGTTTTATGGAGTTTGAGTTTGTAGATAAGTGATGTGGCGGAAAATGAACTTGGATGGACGGACGTTCATTGTTGTTGTTGCCCTAACGAATCAAATCCTCCGCTGTTTCATTTGAATGTTTGCATTTGTGTAGACACCCACATTTGACTGTCAGGTGTCTATAGCAGTTTCCGACAACACCCGATGATGATCAGACGCAAACGTGCTTTAGCATACTTGAATATGGGCTTAAAATCGTTAGTATTTGGCTTGGGCTTTTTACGGAGTACAAATCTCATAAAACTGACATCAATTCTGGCCCAGTGGGCCGTTTCCAATCAAATAAGACTAATTTGGGTCAAAACCGACACCGGAAATAAAACTGTCTTTTAGCGATTGAGTCAAACCCCGGTCAAAGTCGTTTCCGAGACATAAAAAAACAGTCATACAAACTTCGAGAGTCCAACTCGAAGTCAAAAACCACAAAATATCAGCTGCATGCACTTTTTGAAGAAAACCCGACAACCAAAACCTCTTCAATTTAGGATAGGATTTCTTTCCTAAAATCTATTCAAAACCGGGTACTTTTCTTATAAATACCCCACCCCTTTCATCAATTTTTCAGCAACTTTTTCACATACAAATTTCAGCAATCCTATACTTTTACAACCCCGATCTTTCTTCTAGAAATCCTTTAGGAAACCCGAGAGCAAAACTCGTCAAATCCCTTCCCAATTATACACACCATAACTCTTCTACATACATCTCGACGCTCCCGTGCCTAAGTCACAACTAGACGAGCCCTATTCCGAGAAGACAAAGCATGTAGGTTGAGGGTGCCAAATCCAATCCCGATTTCTCCTTTTTCTCTCCTCTCTTCTCTCGTCTTTCCCGTCATCTTCTTCTTTCTTTTCCGTCGTTTTCCTCGTTTTTTTATTTCGTTTCTAATATCGTTATTAATATTACTACTATCGTAATTAGAATTAGAACATCACACATACATCGGTCTACAAAATGATCTCGATTCGAATACGTTTAATGTTGAATTTTGCATAAGACCCTTTTAATCCCTTTACGAGTTGTAACAGTGGTGAAGCTCTCTCGAGGAGCCCTGCCCTAAACACTCAAGGGCATGATGGGATCGCAAACATTCCATGTTAAACATATTAGATTCTCTTTTTCAAAAAGGTTAGAACGAAACCTGTTGATGCGAATCGAACATCACAAAAACCGCAAGGATTAATAGCGATGTCGTGACGCGGAGGAAATCGACTTTTGCTCTAATCAAACAAATAAAACATTTATTCTTAAGATGTGATATCGACTCCATAGGCGATATTATGTCTAAAAGAATTAGTCAATAAATCGAGCTAGCAGGAACCCGTTGATGCCGAAATAATTGTCACATAGTCCGAAAGGATTAATTACAATATTATAACGCGGAGGGAATTATTTCGTCCTAGTTCAATTTAAAACGACTTATAACGTCTTTTCTAAACTTCCCGATAATCGATCTCGTAATAATAGCGTGCATATCGCGAGTGTTAAAATTAAGTCGAGTATAAATTATATCGTATTTTTACGCGGCTTAAATAAATTATCGATTCCAAACTAAAGTAAATTCAAGATTAATGTTTTCCGAAACGAATTGCTGTTCGCACAGGGGGCAAGCCCACTCGGTCGAGTGGCACCCCAAAATCGAGGCAGGGGGCTTTTTTAAGAGGCACTCGATCGAGTCTCTCTCATGACTCGATCGAGTGACCTCTGTCACATCAAGCCGTGAGCCCTCCACATATCTTAAGCTCTTGATAAACCTTTTTTTAACGACTTCGGTCAACACGTGTCAAGTCCATCACGTGTCCTACTCTTTTCAAAAACCGTGCACCATGTCTTCTTTTGTCATCCGATCTATTTACATTCCGTTATTGCTGCAATTGTCATATTTTGTTTGTCGTATTGTATTTCCGGGTTGTATTCCGCCCGCGCATTTGTAACCTTTTGTTTTTAGTTTTATTTTTGTTGTTTGTTTTATTGTACTAAAACGAACTTCACATGCTAAAATAACTTTGACGTTAGTTTAGATGCATTAAACGACATAGTTAGACATAATTCGCATGTTTAGTCAAAAAGCCTTGTTTGCATAACCTTCAACCGTCAAACTAGCACACGTACACGAAAAACAAACGATATCTAAGTAGAGGCCGCTAAGAGCGGGCGGGGTTGGGTATCCTTTGTGGGCTTCCCAACACGTACTCTCACCCCTTACTCAGAACCATGGTTTCTGGATGTCCGAAACTGTTGGCACACGAGAGTCATTCAATACACGATTCTCAATAACTCGGCGTCGGTATCGTAATGCAAAGGGACGAACCCCTAAACTCTAGCATTGAAGCGGGCCATGCTTTGTGCACAAAACGCCTAAATGTAGAGTGAGTTCGAACGGGTCCGAATTCCCACAAAATTCGGTGGCGACTCCTAAATAGATTTAAATTTCGACCCGAGATCAATCTTACCATGAGATTCATTCGCCACCCCAAACCCGCGCGTGGCCGCGTCGGGGTAGACCTATGTCATGTCCACAATTTGTTTTTTCACACTTGTCATTGCACGTTTTCTTTTGTCTATATCTTTAGTTACGTATTTCTAAAAATTATAAAAATTTGATATTTATAATGTACTCGATTAGATAATTTAAACAAGATCTCACATGACTATATCTATCTATCTATACTAATCTATAATACAAAAACCGCACAATGGTTTTTTGGCGCCAAAGCGCATTTTCCTAATACATCACACTTTCCCTAATAATCTATATCTATATAATGAGTATAAATATCATAATAACTATTAATCTAATACGAGTATACTATTAATCCTAATTTTCATATTAATGAAATATTTTTGTATATACCTTCTTAAAACGTCAAAATCATAAGTTTAAAATAATTTCATGATAATGTAATTTATTTAAACGTGTCAAAATATCTTAAAATAGAGTTGGTATAACCCTGCTGACAAAACAACTTATTATGCTAATTCTGATTGATATTATTTCTATGCTAATAATCGAAGATAGATTAAGTGTATTATTATTCATAAGTGTATCACCTACAACAATGAATACAAAAATTATTACAGAACATTAACTTCAATATGTCACCTAAGTGTACAGCCAAAGCAACCCGAGTAAACATGTCATAGCAATTAATCCCATAATTATAGCAAGCATACTATAGAAATCCCGTAAAAAACAAATTTCGCATCAAATATGCATATCAAAATATTTTAATCCCTAACTAAAACTCTCTCCCATTCATTGGATTCTTACCATTTATTGAATAAAATATTTTAATAAAATGGTTGGATTCCAATGAATGGGAGGTTGTAACAATTAATGTCTAATATAGTATAGATTATTATAATTATTATATGAAATATAAATCCCGTAAACATGTCTATAATCAAATGGAACAGAGGGAGTAACAATTAATATCATAATTATAGCAGCCATACTATAGAAATCCCGTAAATATATAATGCCTAAATAATAGCAAAAATCATTACCATATATTCATATATAAACATATCAATTAATCTATACTATAAATCAATACCATAATCGTTTTACCAAAATCAATACCATAATCACATGCCTAATATAGTACTCCTTTTGTTCAAGTCGAACCTTCCCTTATTTCTTTTTTGGACGTTTAATTCCAAGTTTCTCATTTCCATTTTAGGTATCGTTTTAATATTAAATAAATACTTTAAACCTTATATATTTACATAAATGCCATAGTCTATCATACATTTAATATTAAACAAATACTTTACTTTTACATATTTGTACCCTTGATATTGTACCGCAATTAATCTCATAATATATTTCGCAATCAAACGATTCATATTAGATGACGGTGAAAAACATCATACTTATTTTATTTTTGGCTTGAAAGAGAGACAAAGCTCCGAGAATATACTACTAGTAGCTGTTACACAGCAATAGTCACCCCAAATATGTCTTTCATAAGGAGAGGACGAAAAACCATCGTACGAGTACTTATTATCGTATAGATTGATTCAACACAATAAACATTATCTTAATAATATAACACTCTGATTATGTCGTACTATCAAAAATTTCTTTTATCATCACAAAATTTTAAGTAAACAACCGTGCATGTGAACAGGTTTACCCAATAATTTTAAACTATTACAAGAATGAATAGTGAGTACTTTAGTAGCTATCTATTATAGGGAGTATATGGTTAAAACTTCTATTGATAAACATATAAATAATAAATGTGACTTAAGTATACCCGTGCATCTGCACGAGTTCTAAACTAGTTTTATCTTATATATTGAGGGGGTGTTTGGTTGGAGATCTTGGAATGGATTGGAATAGATTCAATCCATTCCAATGTTTGGTTGGTGCATTTAGGGATGGAGTTGGAATCCCAAGAGGTTGGAAATCCACCTCAAAACCTTAGAATCACAATCCTTACCCTCAACCTCGGATTCAAAATCCATACCATATCAAACCAAATACAATTCATTCTACTCTCTAACCAAACAACCGTAAATAATTATGGGTATCTAATTCCAATCCTTCGTGAAATTACACTCCATTCTAATCCATTCCAATGCTTCGAACCAAACGCCCCCTAAAAGTTACATCGATGATTTCACTCAATTATGAATAGTGTCCAAAAAGCAAATGCAAACAATCATAAAAAACGGAGGGAGTATTATTTATTCGGATAGAAAGTGATAAAATATTACTCCCTCCGTTTCATTGAAAACTTTCACTTTTCCTTTTTCGTAAATTTCTTTGATAGCTTCCACTTTTTTTTTTGGTATAACTCTTCACTCTTACCTAGGTGGCCCACCTACTTTACATCCTCTCCACTTTTTAATATTTTATTATTATCCTTAAAAAATGTACCATTTTTTAGGTGGAAACTTTCATTGAAACAAAGGGAGTATAAAATCAATATATATATATATATATATTGTGAACATGACATAGGTCCACCCCGACGCGACCACGCGCGGGTTTTGGGGAGGCGAATGAATCTTCATGAGATGGTCAAATGGAAATTTAAATCGAAGTCGGAGTCGCCACCGAATTTTATGGTTATTCGGAACCGTTCGAGCCCACTCTATGTCGTAGTGGGCCGTGTACAAAATACTGTCCATTTCCGATGTCAGAGTTTATTGGGCTCGTCCTTTTTGCATATCGACATAGATGCCGACTGAAGCGGTTAATCGTATATTGAATGACTCTCGTTGCCAATGGTTTCGGACATCCGGAAACCACGGTTCTGAGTAAGGGGTGAGGGTACGTGTTGGGAAGTTCACTAAGAACACCCAACCCCGCCCGCACATTAGCGGCCTCTACTAGGATATCGAATGACGTTTTAATGCGCGCGTTAGTAATACGATGAATGATATGCAAACATTGTTTCCCAAGCATGTGAAAAATTGAATGGGTTGCTAAGTGGTTTAATGCATGCAAAATTCATTAACGTCAAAGTTGAATTTAGCATGTGAGATTCGTTTTAGTATAAAAAAATGAATTTGCTACAAAAGATAAACAAACGAGTTAGTATCGATTTGTAAATAATAATAGCAAGAAATAAATATGCGAAATCGAGAAAATAAATATTAATCGAAATCTGAAAAATATTGTTGAAAAGAACGTTGTTTTGTATAAAAAAACGAAGCTCGAAAAATAATAAAAAAGACGGAAAAGGCCGCGGCAAACAGTCGGCCGCGCGGCTCGCCCGGGACGCCGGCGGGTCGCGTGGTGGCCTGTTTCGGTGCCGGTTTTCGAAAACTCGAAGTTCGTATTGAATCGCGTATGAATATTGCATGACTCGTACTCGACTTAATATTTTCGATATTCTTTATATTCGATAGTTGACTACGAAATCAATATCAAATACTTGGAATAGTTTTAGAAAAGATGTAAATTTTAGAAATCGATCGAAGAATAAATAATAAACGAACGAAAACGTAAAAAAAAGAAGTCCCCGATTCCAGGCCTGCGCGCGAGTCGCCTGGGCATGGCGCGACTCGCGTGCGGGTCTGTCCGTTTTTATTTTTTGTTCGAAAATTGTTATTTTGATGAATCGCGTACAAATTATGAATTAACTTGTATTCGATCCATGTTTTCGATATTCGTCGTATCCGATATTCGATTATGAAATCGATATCGGATATTTAGAATGAGCTTAAAAAAGTTTTGTAAAATAATTTGTTTTGAAAGAAAAGTAAAAGAAAAGAATTTTAAATGAAAAAGATGTAACGATTTTTTGACATCGTCGAGATCTTAATATAATTCTTTTCGATACGATATTCGATTATAGAAAAAATCGATATCGTATGTTTAAGAATATTCGTTATGAAAATAGTTTTTCGTTAATAACGATATTAGGAAAGAAAGAAAAAAAACGACTCTTGACCCGTAAAAAAAAGACACGACGGACGAAGAGGAGAAGAGGAGAAGAGGAGAAGAGGAGAGAAAGGAAGAAATCGGGTTTGGTACACCCTCAACCTACATGCTTTTGTTGACTCGGATCGGGACTCGTCGGAATGTGGCTAGGCACGGGAGCGTCGAGGCAACGTCGGTTGGGTTAGGGTGGTACGGTTAAGACGGGTGAAGGGTGTCGGGTTGCGGATCGGCTTCCTTCGGGTTCTGGATGTATTATCGGTTTCTCGATGCTAAAATAACTATGTGTGTGTGTGGGAGGTCGTATGTATGTGTGTCGATAATGTGTGTATTATTGTCGGTAAAAATCCGTGTGTATTCCTAATAAAAATCGTGTTTTTTGTGTTGGATGCAAGGGGCTATTTATAGGGAATTCCCGACCTTGGCTTGGGAGAGTTTGACTACCGCTTAGGATAGGAAACGTAGGAATCTGAGGGAAATAAGAATTCCGCTTTCTTGTGAAGGAAGAAAGGGATTTGGGCTGTTTTGGCCGAGTGTTTTACACTCGGTCGGGTGCTCGAATCGGTTTTCAGATAGGATTCCTACTCGAGATCGAATTCTACCTTAAACGGAATTGTTTATTATTTTGCATGGCTGATTTTGTAGAGTTGGACCGTGAATACACCGTGTGAGGTGTCACGGTTGACTTACAAGTCTCGAGAAATATTTTTGACCGGGTTTTGACTCGGTCGCTAAAAGACGATTTTACCCCTGGTGTCGGATTCAACCCAAATTAGTGTTATTTGACTCGAAACGACCCACTGGGCCTGAATTTGAGGTTGGTTTTGTGAAATTTGTACTCCTTAAAATGCCTAGGCCAAATGTCCATCATTACGAGCTCATTTCCGAGTACGTTAAAGCACGTTAGCGTCCGATCATCATCGGGTGTTTGTCGGAAACTACCATAGACACCTGGCAGTTAAAATGTGGGTGTCTACATATATATATATATATATATATATATATATTGGGTTTTTCTATTAGATACCCCTCAACTATTGGCTTTTCCAATTGGTACCCCCGCCTTTTTCGAATTATATGGTGTACACCTAAACTTTACTTATTAGTCCATATCATAACCAAAGTGATAAGTGTATTACAAATACTTTTTTTAAAATGAATAATTAACCTATTAATCAATCCAATTTGATGCTACAAACCACCTCTTTTTTTTTCTTTACCATTCACCAAGCCACCAAATGTCCATCAAAACGCACTCTGTTGTAGGCCGACATCGACCTATCTCCCTCACTCTTTTAAATCCGTCAACCTCAATCCCTCCGTCACCCCCATGTCGTAGTGTGGTGGAATGGATTTTTTTCGAGTAAAGAATGCAAATTGAAGAAATATATCATGGTTGATGAAAGTAAAATAGGGAATAATCACTATTTATATCTGTAACCACAAATTTTGTATCGCAGCTAACTGAAATACAAAACAAGGAAACAAATAAATTTTATTAATTATTACTCAAAAGTTCGTGTACAACCTCTAATGTATCCTCTGATTCTAACGCCGTTTAGGGAACACGTGTATGCGGTACACGTGAGGGACGCGTGCGTAGCTGACTTGTACTGCCTTGCGCGCGATGTAACTTGATATTCTTGAGAGGGTCGCTTGGACTTGAATCTCCCTTGAATGTTTGAATTTGACTTGGATCTTCTGGCTGCTTGCGACGGATTTGATGGAGAGCTTGTAGGGACTTTGTGTCTTGTTCTCTCTGGATCCTTTGCTTCAGAATTTTCCAATCCTCTTCAAATGAATGAGAAGGGCTCTATTTATAGAGTTTTGATTTCTCTTTGGTAGACTTTGTAGTCACAGGCCCATTTATGGGCTTATGAGTGACATTGGTCCAATTTGTCTTCTTTTCGGGTTTAATGATCCAAATAAGCCAATTTGTAATTCGAATCGACCCATATTTCATTTACTCGGGGCAAAATAATTAAACTGAGCTAAAATTTCGTATTAACTCAAAATAATTAATTAATTTAATTTATTCGGCACTTTAATAAATTTTTAGTGCCTACAAATTGCCCCCTCGGGACCTTGTCACGTGCACCGTCCAAGTGCTTTGGAGTGGCGAGGTCTCGAACTTTTTTTTTTTTTAAACTTTGACTTGGAAGTCGACGAGCACCGAACTTGTCGTACAGATAACTCTACTTTGTTTTATCGTCACCCTGTCATTATCTGACTTGACGGACGACCTAAGATGTGTTGACTTCGAATCCACTTTCATGTATTGGGAAAACTTGAGATGTTAAGAATTTTCCTAATTTGGTGAATGGATATAAAATTAAGAAATTGTAACTTTTGGAGACAATAAACCAAGAATTTTGGCTCTCTTGTACTCCGTAGAAATAAAAACAACTTAGTTTCCTTAATTCTTCACCTTTGGTAGGGTTAGGAGACCACCCATACCTATATAAATAAACCTAAGTTTGCCTCACGTCAAAACCATCTTGACGAGTCTACTCCTTGAGCATAGGCGTTTTCTTCATGTTTCATAGCATCGACCCCGATTGAGAAACCGACAGGAGAAACGAGGTATAAGGCTTTCTTCCTCCCTTTCTTTTTTTTTTTTTTTTTGCCAGCACCTCCTTCCTTCTTGCTTTTGTGAGTGAATCTCGTCCCCATGCGCTGCTACTTAGCCACCTTGTCAAGTTGTCAATATGTAGCATCCTTCTTGACTTCTTCCTTTCTTTCTTGAAGTTTCACCTTTCGTTTTCCTTTTCAGCCTTGCTCTGTTTAATGCCCTTGTAATCTAATACTCGATGATGAATTTCATGACTTTGCTTTCTCCCTGTCGACATGTTGCTAGGCTCAAATTTGCTTTATGCTCACACATAATTGTTCCATGTTGACTCTGCCATGCTTCTCTCTCGAGTTAGAATTTTTGACCGACAATTTGGAGAGATATTTATAAGCCATAAGTGGATACAATTGAGTAGTGTGGCCACGTTGTCAATTGGTTACCACTCTTGCCTTCTATGTGTCATATTTGATGTTGTGGCACTTGTGACATGTATTCTTTACTCTTTTTCTTACTTTTTGTATAGGATTTGGTAGTCATGAACCGCATCTCAACTTTGCCTCCACCCGTATTATGGTTTACGGTAATATCCTTTTTCTTCTATTTAAGGTTTTTTTTTAGTACTTTGATTGATACTCCGTAGTAGGTACACGACGAGTCCCGGATTCGGCCTATTTGATTTATTTACTTCTTCAAGCTCACGTGCCTATCCGTTTTTGTTCGTCGAATACGATGCTTCAATCTTTGAAGACTTTTTTTATGACGCTTCGATTTGAAAATTTTCCCACGAAGCTCCAATTTGAAGATTTTTTTTTATGAAGCTCCAATTTTGAAGATTTTCTACGAAACTCCGATTTGAAGATTTTTTTTTTTTTAGTTTCGATTGAAGATTTTCTTTTTATGAAGCATTTTAGCCCGGTGATTTACCATCTTCAATCGAGTTGTCATGGATGAACCCATTTGGGTCATCGCGACTTCCTCGTAAGGAGCCATGGAGGGAGCACACGGAGTTGAGGAGCCACGGAGGGAGCACCCGGAGTTGTTATGAGGTGAACTCGTTTGGGTCATCACAACGCTCCGACGGAGGAAGCCGCGGAGGGAGCACACAAAGATGAGGAGCCATGGCGGGAGCACCCGAGTTGTTACGAGGTGAACCCGTTCGGGTCATCACGACGCTCACGTGGAGGAGGCACCCGAGTTGTTACGAGGTGAACCCTTTAGGGTCATCACGACGCTCGCATGGAGGAGAAGCGCCCGAGTTGTCACGAGGTGAACCTGCTCGGGTCATCACGACGCTCGCATGGAGGAGAAGCGCCCGAGTTGTCACGAGGTGAACCCGCTCGGGTCATCACGACGCTCGCATGGAGGAGAAGCGCCCGAGTTGTCACGAGGTGAACCCGCTCGGGTCATCACGACGCTCGCATGGAGGAGAAGCGCCCGAGTTGTCACGAGGTGAACCCATTCGGGTCATCACGACGCTCGCATGGAGGAGAAGCGCCCGAGTTGTCACGAGGTGAACCAGGGGCGATTTCATAGGGGGTGATGGGGGTGACCCCTCACCCCCATTATTTTGGGGAAAAATCAAGTTAGAAAAGGACATATATATACATATAAATGAATATAAAAATATATCAGAACGGTTATTTGGGTGAAGTGGTAGAGTCAGTTTCATAGAGCTTTTTTGCTCATGAGGTCAAGGGTTCAAATCCCAAATTGAACCTTGAACTCTTTTCTCCTTCCAATTTTTGTATGAAAGGTACTCGATCCTACATGGACTCATTTTGTAATAATTATTTTGACACAAACTCTATTTCGATAATTATTTGTTTTTTAAACATTATTTTATAAAAAAATCGAGAATTAGAGATGCTTTCTTTTTGATTTTATTGAACATTTGAGATGTGTGCTTATGTAGGGAATTAACTTGATAATTAGAGATGTTTTTTATTTGATTTATTGAACATTTGAGATGTGTACTTGTGTAGGGAATTAGGAAAAATGAGCAAATGAGAAATTAATAATTTTAAAAAATTGAAAATATGAATATTCTCGGATGATGGACATAATGATATTCTAATAATGTATTAGTATGATACATGTGATTATGTGAAATTGAGAAATTAATTTGCTAATATATTACTCCGTAGTGTGTATTAACACTTTTATTTTAGTCGAGAATATTTTGATTTATTTTATAAAGTTTGTGGTTAGTTTTTAGTTTTTTGTTAGGTTTAGTTACTTTTTGAAGTTAGTTTAGCCAGCACGAACTCTATTTAAGTGATCTGAACTGAATTAAACTAAACAGAATTGAAGTAATGAACTGATCGAAACTGAATTGATCTAACTGAATTGAACTTGATTGAATTGAATTGAAGAACTAAACTACACCAATCGGAACTAGATTGAACTCAATTATTTGTGTGTTATTTTTTACGTTATAATTTTTTAATCACCCCCACCTCGAAATTTCTGGATTCGCCACTGAGGTGAACCCGTTTGGGTCATCACGACGCTCCGACGGAGGAAGCCAATACCGATGCAGCGTGGATTGCTTTGAAGATATTCCGGGTCGCATCACTTCGTCCTACTTGAGTTGTCATGAGGGGACCCGTTTAGGCCATCATGACTTTCTTGTAGAAGAGCTCCGCTTGATGAAGAATTTTATGAAGCGTCGTTCGGTGATGATTTTTGTGAAGCTCCTTCAACGATGATTTTTTTTAAAGCTTCGTTTGATGATGATTTTTTTTTTCTTTAGCCATTCACAGTTTACGCTCTTGCGGGTCTGGAGCGATTTTATTTTTAATTTGGAGGGGCGGCTGCACTCAAGCTACATGTTCACTCGAGCTGCCTACGTACTCGCAAAACATGGATGTTTTACAAGATCAAGCCAACGTAGTTCATGGAATAAATTTTTGTGGGTTTTCTTTTGTTTTTGTGGATTTTTTTTTTGTTTTTTGTTTTTTTTTGTTTTTTTTTGTTTGTGTGTTTTTTTTTGTTTTTTTTTGTGAGTGCAGTTTAACCTCTTGCTTAGGAGTTTTTCTTGCAGTTTATCCTCTTGCTTAGGAGTTTTCCTTGCAGTTTAACCTCTTGCTTAGGAGAGTGCTTGCAGTTTATCCTCTTGCTTAGGAGAGTTTGCAGTTTAGCCTCTTGCTTAGGAGGGCTTGCAGTTTAGCCTCTTGCTTAGGAGGAGCTTGCTTTTTAAAAGGTAGAAGATATTTCGCCCTCGTCCACCCTCACATTTGCGCTTGTTGGAGACGAGATGTTTTCAACCATTTCACTTTTATGAGATTTTGAAGGCTTTTGTTGATTTGTGAAAATTACAACCCGCCTTTTTGCTTTCAGGGGTTGCACTTGAGTGATGTCTACGATCTCCACACGCTTCATGCTGGAAGGGGTGAGACTTTTGATATTACTGCTCATTTTCATTTGCTTGACATCTTCATCTGAGGGAGGTACATTACTTGTCCTTGTGGATGTCCCTAGGCGACTAAAGACTCCACTTTTAGGTGGATCTAAACGCTTGATCATTGATGTTTCTCCACTTGAAGTTGATGGATTGACGACGAAATTATTGCCCCCTTCACATGTGCCTAGCTGATTGAAAACGGACAGATGATTCTTCGGAGCAAGTTGATGTCTTTCTTTAGTCGCAGTTCTTCCCAAACGATGGAACACCGAAGAACGTGATCTCTTCGTGGATGGGCGTATCCTATCAAAGACTGAGAGTTTTGATGGACGTGCATTACTTTCATTTCCATTTTCTTTGCTTCCCAGGACGGAGATCGCGTTGACACTGACGTGGTTGACGGTCTTTACAGGGAGGAGATTTCTTTCTTTTCGAGGATACGTTTTGTTTCTCCTCCCTTGTTTTCTTTGATGACAGACATGCTGTGATTTGAGCTTCTTTTGCCCCCTTGATTTCTTGTGCATTGTCGTCTCCCAGATTGCAGTAGTTTGATTGGTTGTTACTGCTTCTTCAAGATCCAGAACGATTTTTCCTTCTTTAACAAGTTGCATGATCTTTTCTTTAAAAGTTACGCATTTCTCAAGAGGATGACTAATCAACCTATGATAGCGACAGTAATTCTGATTGTTCGTCATGTTAGCCTCTTCAGGTCGTTTTGAGTCCGGTAGCTGTATCACGTTCTTTTTGAGGAGGTTATCCAACATATTTGACAGGTCAGAATCATCAAAAGGATACTTTTTGCCTAACATCTCTTTTAAAGTAGATCCATTCTTATTGTTGTTTGATCTTGAATTTCTTGATGTCTTCGCAGGTATATTGCTGACGTTGACGACCATGGACTCCTTAGATGTCGTATTGATGCCTTCACTAATCTCCTTACGTTCTTGTCTCCGGGAACGTGTTGCCTTATTTTGCTTGTGGCCGTTTATTGTGATTTCCATGTTATGAGCTCGCGTTGCTAACTCCTGGAAGCTTTTTGGTTTGATCCCATTCAAGATGTAGAGGAGATCCCAGTTCATCCCGTTGATGCACATTTCGACCGCTGAAGTTTCATTCAAACGCTCCTTGCATCCAAGACTGAGGGCACGCCAACAGTTGATGTAGTCAATGACAGGTTCATCGTCCCACTGCGAAGTTTTTGTCAACTTGCTCATGCTTACAATGCGCCTGGTGCTGTAGAACCTGTTGAGGAATTCGTCTTCCATACGACTCCAGCTATCGATTGATTTGGCGTCTAAATCCGTGTACCAGTCAAATGCGTTTCCCTTGAGAGAGCGCACAAACTGTTTGACTAGGCGATCACCATTGGTTCCAGCGTTGTTGCATGTCTCCACAAAGTGCGCGATGTGCTGCTTCGGGTTCCCCTTTCCATCGAACTGTTGCAACTTGGGGGGTTGATATCCGGCAGGCATGCGCAGGTCATCAATCCTTTTGGTGTAAGGCTTGATGTACCGTCCAGTGGAAGGGCCTTCACCGAGTTGGACCTTGATTGCGTCAGCTATCAGACTCTGCAACTGCTCCCGGGAGTAAGTACCGGTCTTGTTCTTTGGAGGCTTCTCACCATCCTTTTTCTCGTTTGGAGGCTTCTCACCATCTTTTTTCTCGTCATCTTCATCCTTATTTTCGATGTCGCTTTCGTGAACGGTGTCCGTGTCGGTGTCACTGTGCTCATTGGAGTTTTTCTTCTCGCGGAGCTCGCTCACTTCTTTTTGAAGATCCTCGATCTTCTTGTTCTTCTCTTCATTCTCCTCTTGCATTTTTTCAACAAGCTTGGTCAGATTCAAGACCTGATCTTCAATGCTGGAACCACTAGCCATCATCACCGAAGCGCTGATAGGAGTGGCAGCTTCCTTCTTCTTTGGAGACCCCTTGGGCTTGCGCGGAGAGGCGGTGTTGCTCTTGGACACTTCATCCTTGCGGGAAGGAGAAGACGCCGCGATCATAGCTTTAGCGGCAGCAGCAATGGAGGCAGCAGAAATCTTACGCGGCTTAGTAGGAACGTGGGCGGCGCGTAGGTTGGCGGCAGCGGCGTCGAGGGCAGCCTTCTTCACCTTCGCCCTGGTGACCATGCCAGTGGATTGCGTGACAACGCCGGAAGACTGTTGGAGAACGTCAGCGTAGGCCTTCCTGGGGGTGTTGAAGGTGTTGCTTTGGTTAGTAGACATCTTCTTGAGAAGTAGTCTTGGTTGCTTCGGCGGTAGAGATGAGAGGTAGAGATTTTCACGTAGGGTTCACCAAAATTTGTAACCACAAATTTTGTATCGCAGCTAACTGAAATACAAAACAAGGAAACAAATAAATTTTATTAATTATTACTCAAAAGTTCGTGTACAACCTCTAATGTATCTTCTGATTCTAACGCCGTTTAGGGAACACGTGTATGCGGTACACGTGAGGGACGCGTGCGTAGCTGACTTGTACTGCCTTGCGCGCGATGTAACTTGATATTCTTGAGAGGGTCGCTTGGACTTGAATCTCCCTTGAATGTTTGAATTTGACTTGGATCTTCTGGCTGCTTGCGACGGATTTGATGGAGAGCTTGTAGGGACTTTGTGTCTTGTTCTCTCTGGATCCTTTGCTTCAGAATTTTCCAATCCTCTTCAAATGAATGAGAAGGGCTCTATTTATAGAGTTTTGATTTCTCTTTGGTAGACTTTGTATTCACAGGCCCATTTATGGGCTTATGAGTGACATTGGTCCAATTTGTCTTCTTTTCGGGTTTAATGATCCAAATAAGCCAATTTGTAATTCGAATCGACCCATATTTCATTTACTCGGGGCAAAATAATTAAACTGAGCTAAAATTTCGTATTAACTCAAAATAATTAATTAATTTAATTTATTCGGCACTTTAATAAATTTTTAGTGCCTACAATATCATCAATTGAGAAATTTCCGTTGGAAAATTATAACTTTGGTTACAATATAGACTAATTTACAAAGTTTAGGGGTACATCTTGTAATTCGAAAAAGGCGAGGGTACCACTTGGAAAAGTCGATAGTTGAGGGGTACCCATAGAAAAACCCTTTTTTTTTCTATACAATTGATAATATTTGAGTCGTTATAACAAACTGACAGTTCGTCGCATAAAATAGGCGGTAAAATGAGTAATTATTGTTCCTATCCAAAATGGTGTATTGTTTGATACAGCTTTGACCGTTTGACCAGTCAAGGAAGTGATTAATGTGAGCAGCACATAAAATGCAACAAAAAGTAAGAGAATAGGAGTACCATTTTCATGAAACCCAATTATTTAAGTCTCTCTACAAAAATTAAAGCAGTCAGACTCAGACTCCCTCAGACACACCACCATTTCCTCTCTCTTCTCTTCTCTTCTCTTTCCTTGGCTTCTCCCAAACGCAGATCTCATCTCATCCCTCTACCTCTCCTCCTTGATCTCTTCAAATCCCATCTTTCCTTGATTAATCACCGCCTTCCTGATCCACCTTATCACTCTTGAATCGGTAATTTCTCTCGATTTTTACTCTATTTTTCATATTATTATTATTATTATTGTTATTATTATTGTTATTATTATTGTTATTATTATTATTATTATTATTATTATTATTATTATTATTATTATTATTATTATTATTATTATTATTATTATTATTATTATTATTATTATTATTATTATTATTATTATTATTATGTGATGTGATTTCCCTTTTTCAATTTCTAGGGGTTTTGTAGCTTGTTAATGCAATATTATCTCCCGATTTTGTTGATAAACGTGGCTACTAAATTTCTGTGTTGCCAAATTCATTCATTCTTCCTTGTTTTTTGTTTTGTTGAATAGTAGCTCGCTCATATTGGAATGGGGATGATTTTTAATTATATAATATGCCAGTTATTAGTTTAGTGCAAAGGTCCTTCCTTGATTTAAAATCTGGGTTTTCATATTTTATAATTTTTTGAATCTTAGTGTGACTTATGGTCGGTCATAAGGGGATCAGATGTAGGCAACCTTGATAATAGAGACCGACCATGAGAAGTAAAAAAAAACTGTCGAAAATCGACTGCATACGAATGACACTTTGGCTCATCGTGTAAGGGCAAAGAATAATGACTTTTTGGCTCTGATTAGCTCTTAGTTGGATTAATCTTGCTTTTTGAGCTGTTGGGGTTTTTTTTTTGTAGGATAATTATAGATCTCATAACTCATAAGTGTTGAAAAAGTAGCAGTTTTGGCGCTTTAAAGTTCTTATTATGAGTAAACTTGCTTGGCTTTATGCTTTATGGTGAATGTATTAAAGCTTGACAGGAAGTTATTTGTGCATATCCCTACTGTTCAAATCCAAACACCTCCTCTCCCACCTTTTTTTGCGAGCGTATTTGCCTGGAATGGGACAGACTATGAGGTCATAACATATTAAACTCATGCATCAGCATTCAATTATGTCGGAGTTTCTTTGAGGATAGAAGGAACACTCATGCTCATCTGTTTGATGCTTCTTAGAGGCCGAGTGTAATTTTTAAGTTGTTTTTTTTTTGTCCTGATCATGCGTTTTCTTATTGGTTCCATTAGATGACTGAGTGACTGAATTGATCGAGTTAGAAGAAAATCTTCAGCAAATGGCTTCTGTAGGGGTGGCACCTGTGTCTGGTATGAGGGAATCTACTGGCCATGGTGTGGATAGGCTTCCTGATGAAATGAATGGAATGAAAATTAGGGATGATAAGGTGAATGATCCTCGATTTTTATGATTTGCCTATTTTGTTCACTTATAACTTTCTGATGTTTGTTTGTTTGTTTGTTGTCAGCCATTGACAACCCATCACGATTCTCAGGATATGGAAACAGCAGTCGTTAATGGTAATGGTACAGAGACCGGACATATAATAGTGACCACAATTGGTGGCAAGAATGGACAGCCAAAGCAGGTAAAGAACATAGTTAAGATGTTATAAAAATACTGGTGACTCATTTCACTGAACAACGGCAAGTATTAACAACGTTTGTGGACATAATTTCAGACTATTAGCTACATGGCAGAGCGCGTTGTTGGACAGGGATCTTTCGGAGTTGTATTTCAGGTGGTGTTTTTGGTCCTAACTACTGGCTGGCCAACTGCTTCTTGCTTAAAAATTTGATTGATTGTTTAGCTTGTTGCTAATTTATAATTTGTCATTTGTTTAGGCAAAGTGCTTAGAAACTGGGGAAACTGTAGCCATAAAGAAAGTCCTTCAGGACAAGAGATACAAAAATCGTGAGCTTCAGACAATGCGCCTTCTTGATCATCCAAATGTTGTCTCATTGAAACATTGTTTCTTTTCAACAACGGAAAAGGATGAACTCTACCTCAATTTGGTGCTTGAATATGTCCCTGAAACTGTCCATCGAGTGATTAAGCACTATAATAAGATGACCCAGAGGATGCCTCTGATTTATGTAAAATTGTACACTTACCAGGTAGAGTCTATAGAATCATCTATCCACTTTTTTCACATTTCATTTGACCTCTACTTGTTATACTTTTGGTTCCTTCTGATTCTCAACTATAACTGTTCTAATATTCTTTTTGAACATACACAGATCTTTAGAGCTTTGTCGTACATTCATCGGAGCATTGGTGTTTGTCACCGTGATATAAAGCCACAAAATCTGCTGGTGAGTTCCCAAACAGTGAAAAAGTACAGTATTATATTTTATTAATGTTATGGTTGATGCTTGGAACTTACACATTTGGATTACAACCCATTGTATAGGTATTTGATTTACAGTCCAGGCATTTCTTAGAATATGCCTGCATTGTCAAATTGGTTGGTGGTTGTTGGACATGTCTCTGGGTTAGCTCATCATTGTTTATACATTATTAGTTTGTTAAAATCATGAGTTTTCCATTGGTGATGGAGCCAAAGGTATTAGTTTGCCTTGTCGTATGACAGCAGAAAAAAGCAATTTTAATTATCATGCTCCACGCACTTATATATAATGAACTATGAGTCAGCTGCTTTAATTCTTCACTCAATTTAAATCATGAGTTATCTTGAAATGACCTCTGTGGCTCTATGTTCAAAAGGCAGCTTAGCCCCAACCAACATAACCCACCAGTGCTGGCCTCTTTAAGGCAATTGGGTAATGTTGCTGGAAATGTTTTTTATCATGCGATATCTGCTGATTACTGATCAAATTGCCAAAACTACATAATTGAAAGTGCTACTATGAAATATGGTGTTCTTATTGTATTTTGTGTTTGAAGCTGGAACTCACTTCATTGTTGAACATATGCAGGTAAATCCTCACACCCACCAGTTAAAACTCTGTGACTTCGGAAGTGCCAAAGTATTGGTATGTTGAGTTATTGCATTTGAATCTCGCTCCTTATGAAATTTTGAAATCTTCAGTGTTCCGTTTTGACCTTTCATTTGATTGTGATTTCTACTTTTCAGGTAAAAGGCGAGCCCAATATATCTTACATTTGCTCTAGATACTACAGAGCACCGGAGCTAATATTTGGCGCGACAGAGTACACCACAGCTATTGACATCTGGTCTGCTGGCTGTGTTCTAGCAGAACTACTTCTAGGACAGGTAATTTTTCTCCATGGAGTTAAGACTGCTTCCATTTAATGCTTTGTGATATTTTATTGTGTGATTTTGTAACTGTATGCTAACCCCTCATTTGTTTCGTGCAGCCTCTATTTCCTGGTGAAAGTGGAGTTGATCAGCTTGTTGAGATAATAAAGGTAAGAAACATAATTTTTTTCCATTATAGGGCAGCATCGCTGTCATTTGTACTTCTATACAAGAAATTATATGGAAGTTTGTGTTTAAGTGATTCTTGTTTGTTATTTAGTGATATGAAACTGTTGAAAGCCCACAATATATATTTCTTTGTCAATTTCTATATGATGCTTGCAAAAAAGTGTTGGGCCTGACCACCGGGCATTTTGATTGAGTGACTTTATGGTGATTGTTGGGAGTTAGATCTCATAACAAAAAGGTTATAAGAATAAACGTGCAACTAAGGGCCTGAAGAGATTTAGGATAATTGTTATGGGGCAATGGAGGTCAAAACAAAAGTGTAAAAGAGGAAAATGATGTTGGTGAAGAGAAGATAGAGTGTTGAAGGGAGGAAGAAATGTGGTGGGTGATTTATTACTCTCATATGACAGCAATTTACCACCCTATCCTAGGGGAATATGGGTAAAATTAAAAGTTGCTTTCTTATTTGGGTAGTTAGCAATCTCCTTGTTTTATTTTGAGTTCCTACTCGGATTCCTCTTTATTTATTTTTTGGCAATGCCTATCATTTCTGTAGGTTTTAGGTACACCAACAAGAGAAGAAATCAAATGCATGAATCCTAACTACACTGAGTTCAAGTTTCCTCAGATTAAAGCTCACCCGTGGCATAAGGTAAATTCTGAGAGTTAAAAATACGCCATTCGAATGTTCTTTTTGTGAGTCTCTGACATTTGAGCTGATATCTTTTTGCTGGTGCCAGATCTTTCATAAACGCATGCCTCCAGAGGCTGTTGATTTGGTTTCCAGGCTATTGCAGTACTCTCCTAACTTACGATGCACAGCTGTAAGTTTCTAAGTGCTGTGTTTCTTACTTTATTTTACCAAACTCTGCTTTATACCCATCTCTCTCCATTTGACAAATACTGTTTCTTTGTTGCCCAAGAATATATCACGTTCTTACTTTTTATAAAGAATAGAGATGATATTTTTTAAGTTTAATGGTTCCCCACTAATGAGGATAGCCATTGGATGAGGATAGCCATTGGGCGTCTAAACGCAGTCATAACAGAAACAGAAGGCAATAACAGCCTTAGTACCTGAAGGATAAAAAACTCTAAGCTAAAGCAAACAAAGACCACCTCACAGCCCATGACCCAGGGTGCTACTAAAACAGTTAAACATCAGGAAGCAAGCCTCGGAAAGGATATTTACATAACAGAAACCAAGCACTATATTTTCTCTTTGTTTTCAATATGTTTTAGTATGTTACTTGGATACTTTCACTCCACATAACACATGAAGACATTTGTAACCCTTACATTTTAAACCTCCCTCTGAACCTATATTTTTGTTTAAAGATGTGTCTTCACTCCCCACACACCTGAATTCAGGAGGTTTAGTCATGGACACATGGCTAGAGTCTTACGCCTCATTACTAATTAATTCCACACTTCGTATTAATTGTGGTCTGTGGATACTTAACAACAGAGGCAACCTTAGCGCTTCAAATGGTCTTTTCCCATCATCAGTTGCTTATAGAATTAACCTGTAGTGTTATAGGAAACATTTTTTTTTATACTTCTGTATCTTGCTGGTGGTCGCTGATTCTTTAGAGATATTATTTGTTCCTGTTGATGTAACTCTAAACTTGTGTATAAATATTTCAGTTGGATGCCTTGACTCACCCCTTTTTTGACGAGCTAAGGGATCTGAACACCCGTTTACCCAATGGACGGTTCCTTCCACCAGTATTCAACTTCAAGCCACACGGTACGTGATTTTAAAAAGTTAAGCCAGTCTTCTGCTAGTACTCTTGCTTACAATCACAGAACTTACTCAGAAAAATGTATGCTTATGTAGAGTTGAAGGGAGTTCCAGCTGAAACCATTGTCAGATTGATTCCGGAGCATGCAAGAAAGCAATGCCCATTCCTTGGATTGTGAAATCTTGTATGATCGAGTTATGAAGAGAAAAAGATGATCCTATTGTGAAAGATATCTGTTAAGCTTATGAATATCTGTCTATTTTATCACGTTGATGTTGTAAAAGCGGCTTTTAGAGAGAATGAACAACACCAAGTCTTGTGGGACTTGAATGTTGGTGTCCCCTTTTTTCTTTGTTTTATTAAACATCTAACTGGCCGTAACTCACAAAGAATTGAACTTAGCTTAATGTTTAGTGAATTGTTTTGTTGTGAAATCAATGTAGTGTAGATTGCGCTACTCCTAATTTTGTGGGTTTAGATCCTGTGCTGCCTCCAAATTGGTATCTTACCTTGTCCAACCACTTCTCCATGCATCCTGTTGTATGTCATTGACGTCACTAATCGCTGTTGTGTATCCCCTATTGAATTGATCGTGCTATGATGGCAGTCCTCATCACGATCTTGCTGTTTGCGTTCTATCAGTTAAATTTTTTTTTTGGTAGATTGTATAAATTGGTAACCCCATAATAGTTTAGATCCTTCACTACGATTGCATTTTCTCCTTCCTCAACCTTCATCACTTGAGTGACTTTCTAGTTTTAACTTATGGACACTATGCTTACATTTTCTATTTTTCTTCCCTCGATATTTTGCACTTGAATGAGTTTAGACTTTTGGAAATTGGAGTTTTGTGTAAAACTAATACTCCGTACAATACTGCTTAGTGCAGGCTTCTTGTGCTCTTTCGGCGTTTATTCAGAAAGAGGAACCATCAAGACATTGTGCGACATGCAAGAAAGTGTGATCAAGATGAAAGCTGGAAGGGTTCATCAGTTCATCTCCATCCCATTTTATTGTCCTAGTTTCAATTTTAAGAAGATTTAAGAAAGATGAAGATAATATTGAAAATACAATATTTGTTTTACCAAAACCAGAACATGGGTAATTAATTTGGGATAATCAAGTGAGTAAATTAGTTAAGGGGACCAATAAATTGGAACCAAAGGGACTAACAATTATTCTTATTTAAAATGGAGTAGCAGTTTTAAACCTTAAAATGAAGTATTTGTCTTAAACAGTTAAATCTAAAAATAGGTTAAATCTAAAAGTAGATAACTTGTCATGTGACTTCATATGTATTTAATCCGGTGATGATAGTACCGTGATAAACCAGAATTTGATATGGACTAGTTAGAAAATAAAAGGGGAAGTTGAAAGGAATAGGGAGCAAGATGTATAAAATGTTTTATTTTAGTTTTAATATTTAAAACGAAGAGGGTAGAACATTGGCCCTTTACTGGATACACATGTTCAAGAAAACCCACAGCCAAATAAGGCAAAATCCACTTTGATACGAGACGACGCACCATGTGCCTGAGCCAGACTGGACTTGAGAAGGAAAAGCTTGGCGAGTCCCTTGTGTAATTTGAGTGAGAAGTTGAGAACTACTTAGGGTCGTTTGGTTGCCCTCTTAAATTATGGGAAGTGGAACTTCCCATGAATTGATAAATTGTGAAGCTGTTTGGTTGCCCACTTCCCGGGAATTGCCACTTGCCAGGAATTGCCACTTCCTCCATAATGGGGGAAGTTACTCACCAAGCCCCCTTGGTGTGTAGAACTTCCCGCATGAAGTTATTTCCCACATGGCAACCAAACAATATTTTTGTAATTCCCATGAAATACAAATTCACGTGAATTTAAGTTGTCGGTAACTCTATCTTCCCATCAGGGCCGGTCCTGACTATTTAGGGGCCCTAGGCGAAATAATAGAACGAGGCCCCTTTAAAAATAATCGTAATCGTTGTTTTCACTATTTTCGTTAATATCATCCTCACACTTTCATTTAGACCGTGATTTTCATTAACTACGTTTCTAACAACAAATATTTCAATAATTTCTTGTTATTATGATTTTATTACATCTACGGCATTGCAATGCAATTCTAGCTAGCATGGTTCGCACTTTAACAAATGATTCAGGTTGTCAAATGATATTGTGAGTATGACGACTCATAGATAGTGTATAAGTTTACATTTCTTGAAATTAATGACTCATAAATAATTCACTATTCGATATTGTTTTTTTTAAATAGTTTTAATACGATCATTGATATATTGGTATAAATAAAATGATAGCAACACGAATCCTTAGTTTAGAATTAAAAAAATCATTACTTTAAAGTACTCCTATATAGCAAAAAATCATTACAATAAAAAAAAATCGAGATAATAAAGACTCATTAAATAAGGAGAAATAAAGAGTCATAAAAAAAATGATTGGAAACCTAATTAAATAAGGAAAAATAAAGAGTAATAAGAAAAATGATAGCAAGAAGAATCCTTATTTTAGAATTTCAAAAAAAAAAAAATACTCAGTAGTTACTTTAAATCATACTACTTTTTATAAGGCAAACAAATTATCACAATAAAAAGAAACTAAGATGATAAAGATCCATTAAATAAAGAAAAATAAAGAGTCATAAAAAATGAAACTAATTAAAATAATTGCATCAAACAAGGAAAGATAAGAATCATAAAAAAACCTACTCCATAAATAAGATAATTGATTGGGGCCCCATTAAATAAGAAAAAATAAACAAAAAAAAACTATTAATGGCTTGGGGTATGCCTCAAACCTGTGACCTCCTCGCCCTATTAAACTTCAGATATGTTGGTTCACCAACTACACCAAAGCAGATCCATTGCTATTTTCAATAGCTAAATTGTTACTATAGTTTTATTAAACAGACTTTTCTCTCTCTTTGGGCCCCTTCCAAGCATGGGCCCTGGGCCGCCGCCCCACTAAACAGGGCTCAGGGCCGGCCCTGCTTCCCATGGTGAACCAAACGAGCCCTTACTGTAGACTGTAGTTGCGTAGGAGTAAATGTAAAGCGAGAGTAGAGAATAGAGAGTAGAGAGTGTAGAGGGAAGATCGATTGGAGATGACGGTGGGGAAATATTACTGTGATTACTGCGACAAGGAATTCCAAGACACAGCTGCAGCGAGGAGGCGCCATCTCCAAGGCCTTCTTCATCTCCGTAATCGCAAACTTTGGTACCATTCCCTATCTCTTCCCTCACCTTCACCCTCAGGTACCTACCTACCTACCTACCTACCTACTCTTCTCTTCTCTTCTCTTATTTCAAATCCCTCACTACTTTTTTCCTTGCCAATCCAGACCCTAATCACCTCAATCTACCCGCTCTATCCTCCGCTTCCGGAACTGGCGTTTGTAACCGCTTCCTCAATACCGTATCTTTCTTTTCCTTTTCCTTTTCCTTTTCCTTTTCATCCCTATCCCGAATGAATGCTACACTATAATCTTTGTTTCATTCAATCCTAATCTATCAACTACAGCCGTACAAACTAAGTACTATTGTATGTTCCTGCAGTGTGATTTTCGTCTTCTTCAAGTATCCCACACCACTCGGCTTAAAATGAATTGTTTAGAGGTCACTATTCATTCTGGGGTTGGAACCTTAGGATTTGGAGGGAAAGGGAGGGAGGGGAGGAAGAGGTAACAAAATGGATGGAAAATTGTCCAAATCCATCTCTTCCATGCCCCTTTAATTCCCTCAGTCCAAACAAAGGGTTGAGCTAACAAAATTATCTACCCTCATATGATTCTACCATTCTCCTCTGACACTCATTATTACGTAACTGTTTATTTATTTACCTTTTCAAATTATCCAAGTTTTGTTTGGGGATTTAGTGTTCATTTAGCTCTTTCAAAGCGTTTCTTTCTATATCGAGAAAGGTGTGGGATCATCATGGAGAGGTCAAGTCTAGGGCAGAAATCTATTGTTCTTCTCATTGATATGCTGCTGTGTAGCCGTGTAGGTAGTTGCAGTGTTTTTTATTTTGCTGATTTACTGCAATTTGAGTATACTTGATTTGATGTTCAAGGGTTTTTGTCCATATGGAGACTCTTGCAAATACCATCACCCCATTCAAACTCTGCAAGCTCCAGGTCCGGTCATTCATGACACCTCTGGTTAGTCCTTTATTCCCTTCCCTCCTTTTTAGGAGACAAGTATTGGTTTAATGTTTGTTCTCTACAACTCTCTTTGTCGAGAGAAAAAGTTATATATCTAAGTACAATTGAATGTGAGATGGCATGATTAATGAATCAAATACTCCTAGTGCACAAACCTGTGCTGCTGAATGCTGATTTTCAACATAAGTAATAGGTAAATGAGGCACCATTTGTTGTGAAAATCGACATGGCGCATCATTGCTTCACTCTGCTAATCATTTCTCATGGTTTCGTCCAACGTTGGTTGGTTTAGACAAACTATTTGGCGAATATAATTCAGAAAAGCTCCTGCATGTTGTGCTGACGAGTTGAGTTGAAGTACTCTATATTCATGTAATCTATGAGTATAATTTACTCACAACATCTAGGCTGCGTGATTTTGATGATGTTTGTCAATGTCAAAATGTGTGGTCATACTGGACCATTTTGTACTCCATAAAATGAATTTGATTAAATCCAATGTTAATTACAGTATCAATTCCTTGTTTTTTTTGTAGATGGTACTTGTAATAAGTGTTCTGATCTCATTATATCCTTCAGGTATTGCTGGCAGTTTGCAACCTTCAAAAGGGGGCTCTTTGCAAGGTATACACTTTTTTTGTCGGTTTATATTGCGTGAGCATTTCATGAATGATGTTCTCTGTTTGCTTCCACATTTTTGTTCCTCATAGTATGTTACTCCGTATAATTATAATATTGCAGGTCATGTAGCTCAACAAAGTTTTGGGATGTCATTGGGTAATTTACCTCCATCTCTTATGCCTCCGCCTGAAGGTGGATATCCATCTCTTCCTTTTGTTGATTGGGGATGAACTCCACCATAGGTAATTTCCTTCGAGCTGTGAGCTTCTTTCTTTATCCATTATTCCAATTTCAGTTTTTATCCACAGTCTAATATAATGTGACACAAAACCTATGAATTCCTTTGTGCTGGCTTTATACTTTCTTTGGTAGATACAATTATATTGAACAATTTATCTTTGGCGATTTGATGATAATTTTTAGGTACGGTGACAATTAATAGTAAGAGCTTTAACAAACATGATGTAATACTCCCTCTTTTTTTAAAAAATGTTTTCCCCATTTCATGAATAAATGTGAGGAGTATTTTATTGAAATGAGGCAAACACTAAAAAAACAGGGGGAGTAGCTGTTTTAGGAGACATGACACCAAGACTCCAAGTAGCATGGTTAATTGATATTTGTTGAATCTTTTATTGAATAATGTTTAGCTAGCTTGCATTAGTCGCATACAAATGGAAATACCATAGAATAAGGTTGATCCTATTCATGGCCCGAAGTTGAATAATGCTCTTGTGATCTCTTTGTTTACTACTCCCTTCGTTCCGTTCATTTGTTTGTCTTTTATATTCATTGTGAGTAATATTTTAATCAAAGGCAAACAAATGAATTGAACGGAGGGAGTACTAGATTCTGGAGTCTTGAAATGATTGATCTCAAACATCCACAATTTGATAAATGAGAACACAGTCACTTCATACTAAAGATTTTTCTAAGAACCATGCCAGATTAGCTATTGAAGCAGGTACGACAAGTGTTTTATAATTAAAGAGGCAAGAGTAGCATCCAAGGATTCACGACAAATTCCTCGCATCACGTATAGTTTCATATAACAATACAAGTGATGGGTTAATATAGAAACGATTCAGACTTTAGAGTGAAAGATGTCTAATATATGTTTGTACAAACTACATTCTTGTGGATCCTCTTACTAAGGAATTACCACCAACGTTCTTTCTTGAGCATATTGCTCAAATGGGTGTCGGTTCTAACTTCTAAGGATATTCATGTTAAGTGGGAGTTTGTTACTTTAGATACATTATAGTATACGTCTTACAAGTGTAAATACACATTAGATTTTTTGATGCATGATGGACGCATTCGACGAAGGACGCTATGTATAGCTAAAGCTGGCAAAATTTGTCCCAACCCCACACATTTATTTGACCCACCCTAAACCCGGCTTGTGACCCGTTACCCGATGACCAGTGAATCGAACCCGGACAGCTAGATTTGAACCCGATCAATTAAGATTGACGATGAAATAGTTATTAATTTGATACATTTGACGTAATAACAAATTAATTAAATCAAATAATTGTAACAATTAAACTTATTGAGATGATATTGAAGCAATATGATACATTAATTATAGCTGATAATGATCCGACCTACATCCAAACTAACCCGATATATAAATTGACCCGAAATGGTCCGACTTGATGATTTGATTCGACCCAAAAGAGTATGCTGAATCAATATAACCTGAATCCGGTTTAACTCGATCCGAATTATTCGATTGTCAGTTTGTCACCTCTATGTATAATCACCAGAGGTTCCTAGTAGCACACAATAACTTATATCTCTCCACCCATCGGTAGAGAATCCCTATAGATTGTGTATCGACTAGAAGACACGTAATCCAGAAAACTGTGATGATGTAAGTCATCTATTATCAGTGTTATGACTTATGAGGTATGCTTTCGCTCCCGTATAAATACGAGTACTAATTCATACGTTCTCTCATCCATTCAATTCTTCACATAGGTTCACCATTTTCCCTCACAAAAATGGGTCCCACGTAAAAAATTGAATGAAAGGGAGGAAGTACTCCTTAATATGCTGAGATCCAGTATACATCACTTAATACAGAAACCTTGATTCATAATGTGAAACATGAAGGGGGAATGAATCAAAGCTTATAAGCCATAGTTGATAGTTACCATAGAAAGGTGGTTAACCCACTGAGATGACCCATGTGGGAGAAGGGGTAAAGGGAATCCATTAGAACCAACACTAGCATCAGTTGTACACTACTATGGTTTCCAAATTACGAGTATTTCTTTTATACTCCCTCCTTTTTGTTACGATTTTCTTGGTTATTTGGGTACAAATCTTTTTGGTTCAACGAAGAGCGCATACACTTAGTCGCATTACAATATAGGGGAGGGGGATTCGAACCTGAGACTTACAGAGCACCTATCCTTAACCACTAGGCTAAAACATCTTCGGTAGGGGTACAAAATTTTAGGGAGTGTGAATATGTAGTTGTAGTGGAGTGAAGTAAAAGTTGGATTAATAATAGTCACATATCTTATACTTCGTATAAAGAAAAAGAAAGATCTTAGAAAAAATATCCGAAAAGTAAAGGAAGCGGATGTTAATAAAATGGAGGGAGTATATACCTTTTGTCTTTTATATTTGGTTAAAATATTGCAATAATACTACCGTACTACTTTAAGGAGAATGTTACCGACCAATAACGGGCACTTTGCATAGTGCAAATCAGTCTTGGGAGTTGGAACTTGGAAGTCGGCGCCAACTTGGCTGCTTGTGGAATGTGAGATGTGGGAGCCGAGTACTACACTAGTATTTGTGGGATTATACCATGCGTTTGCGTTTGCGTTTGCGTTTGCCAACCCCACTTCATTGATTCCTGGCTAATAACAGCCTTACCCATTCCGATACTTGTATTCACATTTCAGTTCGTGGCTAATAACAGCCTTACCCATTGCACTATTTATTTACTCACAAGTTTTATTGTGCCACTGTCTTAATTATACTGTAGCAAAATACAATAAGTCAATAATATTGTTTCTTTTTTTCCAACTCAATACTGTTGGCCACTCCGACAATGTACATACCATCAATACAACAATCATAAAATAGAATGAACACGAGCATCTCTATCCATATCATCAACACTCGGGCACCATCGAGTTATAAATGAGCTAGAGACACAATAGCAAAGACACAATAGCAAATTGCATTTACGTTCATCTAAAAATAACGTAGAAAGAAATGATAAAAGAGAGAGCGACGAGGCCTGCCCCAAAAATAACTAAATTTCCAACCCTTTGTATTTCTTCAACACAATTTTACCCCTTTGTTATATCTAGCCCTCTTCTACCCAGGTCACATCATGTGTAGCACACTCATCACTCTTGCCAAAGTGTTTTCTCCCCTAAGCCTTACCAATCTCTTATCCACCACTTTCCCTCCTCTTGATCATCTCCTACCTCTTACTCCCAACTCCTTAGCTTCCAAATCCCTGGTGCTATCAATGATTCGTTGAATCCTCATCTTCAAGTTCCCATCTTCACGTCCCATGTCGAAATGTACTTGTCGAAGTCATTTCCTAGCCTTATGCAAAATCGTTGATGGTGAGGGAGCTAATAATGGAATGTGTAGTGGAAGGAGAAGTAAGGATGTGGAGGAGAGGTTTAAGGATAGGAGACGCGTGAGGGAGTAAAGTTTTGATTAAAATGGAATTAATCAACCCAAATGAAATACTAAAAGTTACCCCGTAATGAATAAAAAAAATTAACTAAATAATGTCAAGTTAGATTTCCGTCAAGTCAAGACGGTTTTTTGACTTTTTTTTTACGGAAATCCTAATTTGGTGCGATAAACAAGTGCAAATGTCAGGTGATTTTGAGTAAAAAATAAATTATGGGTGCCTTAATTACAATGACACAAATTCTCAAATGAGACGGTCTCACAATAAGTTTATTGTGAGACCTCTCACATGATGGCGGTTACCGTTTTGAGTTTTAGTGGGCTATAGACTATGTCTCACAATAAACGTATGTGAGACGGTCTTACAAGAGACTTACTATTACAATGAATTCTAAATGTTAGGTGCGTTCTGATAAAAAACTCTTGTTCATGTGGTAACCTTGTGTTTTGAGTTTATTTCTCAAGGTACCCTTAAACAACTTTCCGCTGCTAAAAGTTAGCTATGATCATGGTATACCTATGTTTTCAATATTGGCTATAGTATCCATGAATACTACAATCGCTAGTTTAATGAACTAGTCATTATTCGTGTGCCTATAAATACTAAATTGTTCGTTTTCTTACAACACAACGAATTTTATGTTGGTCCAACGTCTAACCATGAAAAATTGAAGAAGAAGAAGAAGAAGATGAAGGGTTGGTTGTTGCGGAACACTTAAAAGATATGCAAAAGCTAGTTGTGATAGCTAATCAATCTTATATATATAGTCGTTGTGATTGTTCTTGCGACTTTGATCCTGTTTTGGGCCTTTTCTCTATTGAGTCTTGACGCCTCTCTGTTTTCTGGGTTTGGTCTTGGGTTCTTAGTTTGATTGACTGATTGTGTGGGGGGGTGTTGGTGTTTGGAGTGTGGTCGAGCTTTTGGCTCCCTCCTCTTTTGATGCTTCAAATAATTTCACGTCTTTCATTTCCCTTAGTAGCTGTTATTTTACTTTTTTCAATAAATCTCCCTTGCGGGATCGATCTTAATTAGCTTTGTCTTTTTAAGTTATGTCGTTCAGGATGATAGTAATAATGGCCATTGTCATTTTGTTATGGCTCTTGTGAGTTCGATGTGGGTTGGCTTCTTCAAAAGACGATGCTTCTTAGCGACTTGGGATAAGAGTTTGGTGGAAGGATTCTCCGTGCTCTCCGTGCTTTCTCTTAACATCATGATTTTCTCTAACTGTTGGATTTATGATTCAAGGATTCGATCTCCTAGGTGTAGTAGTTTTTACTCCACCGAGGGCAGACCTCGTTGTCTTGCATCTCATCTCTTCTTTCTACGCTCTTTTCACAAGAGCGTAAGTGCACCTGGTTCTTCGTACGTTGAGGCTCATTTTCTTTGACGGTTTCGGAAGGTTAGCTGTGTTGATGCAGATTGTACATTTGATCGTGACCATTATTCCGATGTCCACAAACCCATTATCTTTGTGGATCCCGACGCATTTATCCTATGTTTTACGTTTCTTTAAGTTATATTTTCAGGTTTAATAAAGGTTGTAACATGAGTTCTGAGAACTCAAACGTTATGTAACCATTGATGTTTTTACTGTTGACAAAAAAAAAACTTTTTATACAAGAATTTTTCTTATACAATTTTATGTTAATTCCAATATGCAAGTTATTAGAATTTGATCTAGATTCCTTGTAACTATGTTGTAAATTTTATATATAAAAATCAATTCAAGCCTAGTTTGTTTAGGATATACATCCTCCTAGTCTCCTATCATATACTCCCTCCATTCAAATCCACTTGTTTAATTTCCTTTTGCACAATTTGACGAGACGCGTTTTACACTAGCGATATCTTTCATTTTACATTAGCAAAAATTATAAAAATTTGATATTCTTAATGTGCTCATAAAGACGAATCAAACAAAATCCCACATGACTATATTCTCACTTATAGATTGTCGAGAATATCGAAGATTTCCCCCAAGTGTGAATAGTGTCAAAAAGTGAAATGAGACAAGTGGATTTGAATGGAAGGAGTACGAAGTATGTCCACAATTTCAATTATTGTTTACCTTGTTCATGAGTGTAGTAGTAGCTAACGAATACTCCTATATATTAGGCGAATGTAATGGAGTATCATTATTGTACACTGTTGTTCCTAAATGGAGTATCAATTAAATATAGGAATTGGGATAGACGTATATGGAGTTTACTATTGGGTAATACTAGTAGTAGAAGGTAATGGATGGAGGGAGTGGGAAGAAAAGATGATAGGAAAAGAAGCCTCCCTCCTTCCCTCCCCCTATCTAACAAATTAATTACCTCTTTCGGCCAATCCAAAGCACCACGCTTGACATCAAAAATCATTTTATAAATCCGTTAGTTTGTGGGCAAGTCAGTCATCAAACCGCCCCGCCCCCTCTAAATGAATTCCACTATCACCCCCATGCACCAGCACCACTCCCACTTTAGCTCACAACCCACTTCACACTTCACTTACTTACATTCCCTTTGTATTCCCAACCTTTTTGACGGTATAAATGTCTTCTACTCGATCAAACCCTTCAATTCACTCTTTTTATCAACTTGTATTCTTCTACTATTACTCGTGCTTGCTTCAACTTGCTCAAATAATACACACACCCTAACATTTCCTTGCAAAAGTCTCTTCCTTTTATTTCGACTGACTTCCGACTGCTGCTGCTACTACTAACAACAACAACAACTAACTAGTTACTTATTAGCCCATTGCCTATATTTTCAACCTTTGTTTGCCCTACTCTATTACTCCACTAGATACCTACCCTTTAATACTCCTACTAACTTCAATTCCTTCTCCATGCATGCCTAGCTAGCTAAGCTAAATCCTTATCTAATCTTCCATCATTTTAACTTCTTACTTTTGCTTACTACATCTACATGCATATTCAACTTGCTTCTTGGAGTATATAAATACAGCTCCACCCCCATTCCATATTTTACCTCACTTCCCTTTTACTCCAACAAAAACCACATACACGGTACCCTCTTTCCCAATATGACCATTCCATCCATAATTTTCGCTATCTTACATTGTTTTCTTCTAATAGTTAACTCTACCCAAGGAAGAATTTTAACACTACCGATAATTCCTACGAATGACCATATATCTATCTCTCCCTCTCCCGCACCAAATGGTAATAATGTTGGTGCAAAGGTTGAGGATCATTATTATAGTCATGCCCCAAGTCCTAGACGTACTACCTATAAAGTCGACCATAGGAGGAGTAGTCCTGCCCCAAGTCCTACTCATGTGGACAATGGTAGCACCATAGTTCAAGAGGTCACAACAGTCTATGATGTTATGTCTTTTGGTGCCATTGGAGATGGCTCAACAGACGATACAATTGCGTTTAAGTCGGCTTGGGACACTGCTTGCCAAGTAGACGATGCTAAGCTTCTTGCACCAAAGGGATACTCTTTCTTACTTCAACCTCTCATTTTTACCGGCCCCTGCAAGAGTGGCCTTGTGTTTCAGGTATATATGCACTAATTATCTCAAGAGTAAATGGTTTCACTTGAGACTTGTTGATCAATGACGAACTGACTGAAGAACGAGAAATTAACAAAATTTGAGTCTTGGGTGATCATACGTAATTACATATGCAATGTCGTCTTAGGGATAACAAAACATGCATGGACCACCATATGTAGTGTCTTACTAGAGTACTCATATAAATTAAAACCGTTTTACCAGAAACTTTTGTTGTAGAGCATAACCACAACATGATCTAGACGTATATCTTGTCAACAACAACAACAACAACAACTACTAGTCTACTACCCTTTTCGTTTTTCTTTGTTAAATTCCATGTTACGTATAAACAAGTCATGCTCATTAAAAGATTCACAAAAACAGAGACTAGTTTAGTTTGACAAGCAATAATAATGTAAATTGTTTGAAAAGGTTGAAGGAAGTATTGTTCCACCAGACGGGCCAGCGTCGTGGCCGAAGAAGATGAGCAAAAAACAATGGATAATCTTCTACAGAACGAATGGAATGACATTCCAAGGTAACGGTGTGATTGACGGTAGAGGAGAGAAATGGTGGAATCTCCCTTGTAAACCTCACAAGGTACATTCCAAGTCCAAGGTACTTTCTTGTTGTTTACAAATGAATGAATGAATTTGGGTTAAAACAGAAAAGAATCATAGTTGGTGCATATTCTGTGAATGAAACAGGGTACCAATGGAAGTATAGTGAATGGACCTGGCCCTTGTGACAGTCCAGTGGTAAGTGTCCTACTACTTCTAACTTCTGACTCTCCGTACATTTTATCGATCGTGTATATAACTAACTGGTGGTGTGGGTGCAGGCAATAAGGTTCTTCGGAGGCACAAATTTGACAGTGAGAGGGCTGAAATTGATAAACAGTCCCGAGTTCCATATCCGTTTTGATGCATGTCACGGTGTTTATGTTGATTCTCTATTCATAAAATCACCTGCCAACAGTCCCAACACTGACGGAATCCATGTTGAGAATTCTGTGGATGTTACTATCCACAATTCACTCATCTCCAACGGTACTATTTTCCTCTCTATATCATCAATTTTTATATGATCAGACCGACACACGGTCTCACATTCATAGGAGGAGGTAATTACATTTAGAGGGAATCCGAATACCTTGTCAGTTCCATTTCCTATTTTGGTTACAAACTTTTTTCACAAAATATACGTAGAAATTTAGGTACAAAATAAAATGATACCGAGAGATTGCAATAGATACTTTGTCCTTGTTTTTATACTATAAGGAAAAAAACTTCAACATACAGAGGCGACACAAATACTCCATAAGTGGTACTATGAAATACCCATACTATTTTTGTTTTCCTGAATTAGTCATGTAAGAATGAGAGAATAACTGACCAATTTTTTTCTTCAATTTAAGGTTTTTTTTGTTTTTTAAAAAAAAAGCACCCGCGCTTTTAGATACGTAAAATAGTAGTCGTTAAATATAATTTCTAATATATAGTGTTTTATGGCATAGTATGTACAGAGTATAACATTGGAGTGGTAAGACTAGACAAGTGTATCGATGTAGTGGTTGGAGGTGATATTAGGAATTTATGATGCTAAAAGAAAGTGTGTTGGGATATTCCAGGTGATGATTGTATATCCATTGGAGCTGGTAGCCATAATTTGGATATCAAGAACGTTACTTGCGGTCCTAGTCATGGAATAAGGTAGGTACCAGTGTACCACCCACAATAATATTCCTCCTATACTATTCTATACTAGAGTTGCAGAGTATATGTGATGTAGTATGACATATTGGACCTATTTGTGTCTTCCTGCTAATGAATATGGTCACGCGATGAAATTAGCCATTTAACTTATTAGAATCAAACTATGAAATAATTCCTCTTATTTTAAATGATTGTCCCATTTAATACTGTCACATATATCACCCATAATCATTTAAGAAATCTGAGGGAGTATTGTATTGGAGCGTACCAGACCAAGTATATATAGTTTCATTGTTGTTTCTCAAAGTATGTACGGAGTAGTAATTTGACATGGAGTTACTACGGTGGTTGATCCTGCAGCATTGGTAGCCTAGGTGTGCACAACTCCCGGGCTTGCGTATCCAACATCACAGTCACCAACTGCCTGATCAAACATTCTGACAACGGGGTGCGCATCAAGACATGGCAAGGCGGGTCTGGATCCGTATCTTCCATAGTATTTGACAGTATCAGAATGGATACGGTCCGAAACCCGGTGATGATAGACCAATACTATTGCCTCTCCAAGAACTGCTCTAACCAAACCTCAGCTGTTTCTATTGCTAGTATCTCCTACTCAAACATTCAGGGCACTTACGACCCAAGGAGCCCGCCCGTCCACTTGGCTTGCAGCGATTCCGTGCCCTGCACCAACATCACTATCTCCGGTCTGAATCTTCTGCCCGCCCCTTCCACAACAGGTCTGGTGTCCACGACTCGTGGCGGGTATGGATCATCGTCAAAGGAGCCCTTTTGCTGGAATGCTTACGGAAGTTTGGGTGCATTAACAGTTCCCCCAGTTTATTGCTTGTTAGAGGGCTTGCCTTTAGACGTACCAGGAGGTGATGTTGGACAATGCTAAGTTAATAAGTTAACATAGAAGAGTATAATATTTACAACTATATATATAGTATGTAATGTAACTACGTATGTATGTATGTATAGGTAAATCAAATTGTGGTATGAAGAAAATCTCTCCACAATTATCACACAACTGAAAGTTGTTGATGCTTATGTAGTTATAAGTTATGTATGCAGTAAGGTGAAAAGTATTGGATTGACCTTGCTCTACCATAAATTGTACGTGGTCAAACCTAAACTGTACGCAGGTAACTTAAAACATACTCCCTCCGTTCCAATGAATTGTTTGCTTTTTCTTTTGCCACCAAGGTTAAGGGAACCAACGAGGGATTGACATGTAGAGCAAAACTCATGACAATGATCAAATTGCATATAAAAAATCTTTCTAAAATAGAAAGGCAAACAATTAATTGAGACGCCCCAATATGGAATAGACAAAGGGACGGAGGAAGTAGTAGAAAAGATTGTTGGAGCTGATGAAACACGCACGATAATCTAAATGTGAACAGACTCAAGAGCGAGTGTCACCAATAACTCAATCAGACATGATTTAAATCAACTAATCAACTTGATCCGAGAGTGATCGGCCAATTAATCCGACTTAACTTGACCAAACACTGACGGGATGAGTTTGGTTAACAACACTTATAGCAAATGCACTGGGAATATTTGTGACAATTATTGGGCATATATACAAATGATGAAGATGGAGATTTTGTTTTCGGCATCAAAATAGAGAATTAACTCTTAAAAGAAAGAATAGGTTGAAAAATGGATCCAAAAGTGGAACCAGTTTATGTATGTATGTAGGTTATGCATGCGTACAAAAGTGACATTTGTTTATCTACTCCCAAAATTATGGAAGCAACTAACAGGGTCTTTGCGTTACCAATATGATCGATCGATCCATCAGTTTGATGTCTTAATCATCTATAATAATTCCAAAGACGACAGCTACGAGTAGAGTGTGGCGTATGGTGATCTGATTAACGGCTGCATGCTTTGGCAGTTTGCTTATGGACTTACATATATATATATATGGTGCACCATCCCTTTACATAATACATACCCAGAAGAATGTGAACCAAATGCTCACTAGGTATTGGATGCAAACAGCCACCTATTCTATTCTATTATCCATCCATGCGCATATCGACCAACTTCGTAGGATGTCAACAAAAACTAACCTAGCTATTCTACTATCCTTATCAATCAACTTCATTCTTAGGATGTGAACACAAACACCTATCATTACCAATTTAGCATGCTCCAACGCCTACCCGTAGATAATGAATCATTTCAACCAGGTACATAGCTAGTTGAAACCCGACTAATATATTTGTTACATACTCTAATACCTAGATAAGCACATCGACTCAACTCAACTCAACTCATTTACAAGCAAACTAGCTCGCTTCTTGCCATGGATATTATTTGTCTCATTATCAGTGCATGCACCCCACATTTATTGTTTACTTTCCAAATATAGTACAGTACTCCGTAAGTATAAAACAGTGAATTACCCATTTTACCGCTACTTCAATCAACTTCGTATTCTCGCTGTACCACACCCTTAATTTCATGTTTGATGATAAATAAAATGGGATGAAGATCTCAATTATGAGCATAGTGTAGTTGGCTGATCAAAGTTTCAAAAATCGAACTCGGCTGAAATCATAAATTGGGTTATAGTGTTAGTAGATCAGAAAAGAGAGGTTGAGTGACATGTAATTAGTTGATGAGAGCAAGACGACATTGAAATACTAGATACTAGATTAAAGCCCGTGCGATGCACGGGTTAATTGGTTTCGGGTTAATTGACTTAATTACATTGATGATGTATATTCGTTAAATAAGAAACTTGATCAATCTATATAATTATAATAAATAAGATGATCACATGATATTAATAATCAAACTTAATTTCAACTAAGTTTATAGTCTCAAGAGCTTATTTTAAAACTCAAAAGAATACATGTGAATAAATTTTTTGATTGATATATAATATAAAATTCTATCGCCTCATCATAATTTTTTGATATAGGATAATTTACTCAAGATTTATAGTTTTAAGATATGCTTTTAAGATCCAGAAAAACGCACAATTACTCTTATTTATAATATAGAATCTATCACCTTATTTTAATTTTTTCAATATGGGATAATTTTAGGTTTGTAGTCTTTTTAAAAAGCTTTTTAAGACTCAAAAGATTGTTAGTTGATATTTAAAAGCGAAAAATTACTCATTTATGATATAAAGTCCATCACCTCATCATAATTTTTCGATGAAGTAAAATTTAATTACTTAATTATTTTAGTAAGTTTATAGTTTTAAGAGCTATTTTGAAGACTTAAAAGAGTTTGTTTTATATCTAAGTTAAATGATAGACGATTACTCTTTATTTATATAATTGAATTTGATCATCTTATTGGAGTATATACTTTTGATGAATGATTACTCTTATTTATATAATAAGAAAAATCCACTTTATTATAATTTTTCGACGTGGAATAATTTTACTTAAGTTTAGATATAGTCTAATTAAGAACTTTTATTTATAGACGGATGCATGATTACTCTTATTTATAATATATAGAATTCCATCACACCATCTTAATTTTTCGATGCGGGATAATTATACATTAACTATGTGCTTTAATTATACATTTTTTTAAGTTCAAAAGATTGTTCGTTAATATCTAAGAACGAAAGATTACGTAGAATTATATCACCTCATTATAATTTTTCGATATGTGATAATTTTAATTTAACTTTATTTGTAGTCTTATTAATAGTTTTTTTAAGACTAAAAGTTTTTTTGTTGACATCTAAGGATGAATGATTAGTCTTATTTATAATATAGAATTTCATCACCTAATCATAATTTGGAGAAATGGTTACTTTTATTTACAATAAAATTTTATCATCTTATTATGGTCTTAAGAGTTTTTTGAAGACTCAAAAGATTTTGATTGATATCATATCTAAGAACAAATAATTAGTATTATTATTATAATTTGTCGATGTGGGATAATTTAACTAAAATTTGTAGTCTTATTTATAATATAGATACACTTATTAAAAATAATTTTCGATATGTGATAATCTAATTTAACTTTATTTGTAGTCTTATTAAGAACTTTTTTTAGGACGAATGATTAATCTTATTTATAATATAGAATTTAATCACTCATCATAATTTGGAGAAATGACTACTTTTATTTATATAATAGAATTCCATCGTCTTATTATACTCTCTTCGTTAACTATTTTTGTCTCCATTACCTTAATATTTGTGAGGGGTATTTTAATGAAATGATGCAAAAAATAATGACCGGAGGGAGTATAATTTTTTGATGTGGGATATATAATTTACTTAAGTTTATAGCCTTAAGAGTGTTTTAAGACTCAAAAGAGAGGGGTATAATTTTTCGAGGTGGGATAATTTACTTAAGTTTATAGTCTTAAGAGTTTCTTTAAGACTCAAAAGATTTTGATTGATATCTAAGAATCTCAGAACAAATAATTAGTCTTATTCATAATATATAAATCCATCATCTTATTATAATTTGTCGATATGGGATAAATTTAACTAAAATTTGTAGTCTTATTTATAATATAGAATTATTACCGTAACTTATTTTAATTGTTTTGATGTGGGATAATTTTAAGTTTGTCGTCTTATTAAGACATTTTTTTAACTCAAGACTACAAATTTATGACCTCGTCACAATTTTTCGATGTGGGAGAAATACTTAACTTCGTTAATGTCTAAAGAATTTTTTTAAATTTTATTTATAATATAGAATTTCATAAACTTATTATAATTTTTTAAAGTTAAGTTTATAGTCTTAATATATATTTTAAGACTCAAAATATTTTGGGTTAATATCTAAGAGCACATGATTACTACGGAGTATTATTTATAATATAAAGTTTTGTCACCTTGTTATAATTTTTCGATGTGAGATTATTTTTACTTATGTTTGTAGTCTTATTAAGAGACTTTTTAAGACTTAAAAGTTTTTTTGATTGATATTTAATAACGAAGGATTGATTTTATTTATGATATAGAATTCCTATCACCGCATCATAATTTTTTCGATGTGGGATAATTTAAAAGTTTTTCTTGGTCAATATTTAAAACCGAATGATTACTCTTATTTATAATATAAAAATTTCATCATCTCGATGTAGGATAACTACTTAAGTTTATAGTCTTAGAAACTTTTTTTGAGATTCAAAAGACTTTTGTTAGATATCGAAGAACGAATTATTACTCTTTATTTATAACATAGAATTTCATCATCATATTAAAATTTGTCGATGTGGGATAATTTTAAAACTGTTATATGTCATAAATTCATCACATAATGTGAAACAAATGATATAAAATTTATATTCTAATGAAAGCATTTTTTACCACGAATCTAATTATTTCATTTTTATAATTTATTTTACGATAATGTTTTAAAAAAATGAACTCTAAAGGTTTTTACGTCAGAATTGTAAAACATCACATTAATATAATAGATTAAATATATATGGTAATAATCAAAAGATTCTCTAATTGATTTTTTATTTATTTATCATACTTTCCTAATTTGAGGTTTGATGGAACGGACCAATGAGATCGCTCGAAAAAAGCCTAAAATATATATATATATATATATATTGATTTATTACAGTACAACAATAAAAGACATACATTAATTAATCCATTTTTTTGTACAAGTGAAGAAGGAGGTGAAAAAGTTGAGTGAGTAAAGTGAGTAAATGTGGATTGTTTGTTTTCTTCTGCCAAAATAGAAAGAGGAGTGAATTTATAAGCACTTGTGTAACGGCTACTTCAGTAAACTAGTCGTCGCTTCGCTTAAATGAGTCGTTGCTTTCCTTTCAGGGGTAGCATGAAAATAATTATGAATACTTAGGAGTACCATGAAAACAACTATGAAAACTTAGGGTACTATGGGAACAACTATGAATACTTAGGGGCACCATGGGAACCCTCTCCTTTTGAAGAAAAGTAGTTGAGTGATGAAATTAATTTTCCCTCCAAAATTAATAACAACTAATCATCCAAATTTTGGTCATAATTTAACGACGTCATGATAGAAAATTGGGTAAGGACAAATCAGAAACTAATCTATAAAACTCAAGGTTACCATGAGAACAAACTTAAAAGTAGGGATACCATGTGTAATGTGATATAGTTCGAGGGTACCATGAGATTTTTCCCTACAAACAAATAAGGTGGAGGCAGACAACGAAGAAGTAGCTCAAATAAGAAACTAGCTACAAACTGCATTTGAGTCTTTTTGTGTATATATAGTTGACAAGAGAGGTAGATGTAGATATATGGAAATGAAATGACCCCATTTTGGTCGGCAAACCAGAGCGAGCGAATGATAATATACATACATACATACATACATACGTAGTTACACACAAATAAAGCGGCCTGCATCAGATCACATAATCATAACCCGGAAGAGGTGAATGAAGAAATGTGGTCATCGTCTACTGGGAGGGAAGTTTTGGCAGAAAAGAAACATCAATAAAAAAGAGCTGAATTGCGGCATATATATGTATGTGAGTATATATATATGGAGTGTTATGCAATTATGTATGTATAGTAGAAGCTAGCTACAAAGTACAAACTCCGATGCCAGCAATGTTAGGTCGAGTACAGTTCTTGAGAAACATCAAACTTCCTATAATTTTAGCATACTCTTCTTGGGATACACTATCACCCAAGTTTTTACGCAGAGGTATACTAGCATCATAAAGAGTTCTAGCGCGGGTGTAACATACTAACATCAAAACTATCAATTTCTTCAACACCTTCTCAAGATAATGAGATTGACTTAAGGGTATTCCAGATGAGTTTTTGATCAATTTGACTCCAAGAATAACATCAGCTTCTCCTAAGTCTTTCATCTCAAATTATGACGACAAAAATTGTTTGGTTTTATTTACAACAAATAAATTACTACCAAGAATTAACATGTCATCAACATATAGGCAAATAATTACACAGTCTGATCCAAATATCTTGGAGTACACACATGAATCAAAGTTGTTAGTTATGTAGCCATCTTCAATCAAAGTGTTGTGAAAGTTCTCATATCATTGTTTAGGTGCTTGTTTTAGACCATATAGTGATTTTCTCAGTTTACACACCTTACTCTCTTGACCCTTAACCACAAACCTCTCGGGTTATTACATATAGATCTCTTCTTTTAGGTCACCATTCAAAAATGCAGTTTTAACATCCATCTGATGGACAACAAGATTATGAATAGCAGCCAAAGCAATAAGAGTTTTAATGGTGGAAATTTTAGTCACAGGCGAGTAAGTCTCAAAATAGTCAATATCCTTCTTTTGTGTAAACCCTCTAGCCACAAGTCTAGCTTTAAATATTTCTATTGTACCGTCAGGTATCATTTTTCTTTTGAAAATCCATTTGCTACTAATGGGTTTACAACCTTTAGGTAAATCTGTTAACTCTCAAGTTTGATTAAAAGCAATAGAATCTAGCTCATTTTTAATAGTCTCTTCCCAAAAATTAGCGTATATGGATCTCATAAGTTTTTGGGTCATCTTCTATTAAATAAGCATAAACGAATTCAAAACAAGCACAATCACCACAAGCATTTTCAGTTAAGAACGTTGTGACAAAATCATCTCTGTTAGGAAATAAGTGCCTTGTAATTGTCCTTTTGGATCTCGAATTGATTTCCGACCTGAATCTGTTTAATTAGGAAAGTTTCCTAATTAATATCTGGTTGATTAGAGTTTCCTAATCAATATCTGAGTATCTGACCTAGGTTTTCCTATTGTATAGGGTTTCTTAATCTGTTTAGGTTGAGAGCAGTATATAAACTCTCATACCCTTACCCTAAGAATTATGATATCAGTCTGAAATATGTAACCTCTCCTCAAATTAATAAAACTATCCCCTCCTTCTACCCGTGGACGTACTAACAGGTTGTTAGTGAACCACGTAAATCTGTCTGTCTCTCGATTTTACGTTCTTATTTGTTTGTCTTTCTCTTCCGTTATAACAAACTGGTATCAGAGCTTTAGGTTCTTCCGATCTGTGAGAAAGATGTCTGGGATGAGCGTTAAAATTGAGAGTTTTGATGGGAGGAATAGTTTTAGTCTGTGGCAGATCAAGATGCGGACGTTGTTAAAGCAACAGAGACGGTGGGCGTCATTCGTGAAGAAAGACGACACAGTCACCGCTGAGATGGCCGTTCCGGAGGAGAGTTCAGTTTGTCTGATGATATCATCACTGAAATCGGAGGAAGATAGAAGTAGTAGTGGTAGTAATGATAAACAGGTGGAGCAGCAAGTAACTTTTGATGAGAGTGAAGCAAAGCCTGAAGATCAACCACTACAGTCCGAATCTGAATCTGAACTATCATGTTCTTCATTTGCAGTTCAAAAGCAACAAAGATTGGCTCGTGAGCGGTCAATCAAACTTCCGAACATGTATGGTAATGAAGATGCGGTGGGTCTGTCTAATCTGGTTCCGAATAGCAAGTTCCAACATGGTTTGGAATTGCTAAATTCTGGAAGTATCTGATTGTGCTTTTTGGGCAATATCTGAGGCAGGAGGGGGAGAGGAGTTTTATTTCTGGTACATCTGGCATTCGTTGGAGTGCATCTGGTACATCTGTCTGATTGAGGAGATTTCCGATACATCTGATTTGACATTCTTTGGAGTGCATTTGGTAATCTGATTTGGCATTCGCTGGCGTGCATCTGTCTGATCTGATGGTGAGACAATTCAAGTCATGGTGGAGATTGTTAGGAAATAAGTGCCTTGTAATTGCAATTGTTCTTTTGGATCTCGAATTGGTTTCCGACCTGAATCTGTTTAATTAGGAAAATTTCCTAATTAATATCTGGTTGATTAGAGTTTCCTAATCAATATCTGAGTATCTGACCTAGGTTTTCCTATTGTATAGGGTTTCCTAATCTGTTTAGGGTTTATGTTTAGGTTGAGAGCAGTATATAAACTCTCATACCCTTACCCTAAGAATTATGATATCAGTCTGAAATCTGTAACCTCTCCTCAAATTAATAAAACTATCCCCTCCTTCTGCCCGTGGACGTACTAACAGGTTGTTAGTGAACCACGTAAATCTGTCTGTCTCTCGATTTTACGTTCTTATTTGTTTGTCTTTCTCTTCCGTTATAACAATATCCAAAATTCTTTTCAATTCTAGGCCTCTTACTCCTAGGTTAGTAGCATGATCATTAACAATAATACTACTAGCATGCAAAGAACTCTTAAAAGGATTAGTAGGCATATAAGACAAATCAGGAGGTGAATCAACAACTTTCTTTAAAGAAAAAACATGCTCAAAAAACTCAGCGTCTCTAGCCTTAAAAATAGAAAGGTCATTTAATGACATGAATCTATAAGCAGTACTGTTTTGAGCATAACCAATGAAAATGCAGCCATAAGTCTTAGATCCTACAGTCGGCCTCTTAACACTAGGTAAACCTACTTTAGCCAAACACCTCCATACTTTAAGAAAACTTAAGTTAGGGGCATAACCATTCCAAAATTCGTAGGGTGTCTTGTCTAATTTCTTATGGGGTACCCTGTTAAGAATGTGACAAGCTGAAAGCACCGCTTCCTCACATATCGTCAGAAAGGCCAGAACTTAAAAGTATAGCATTCATCATTTCTTTTAGAGTTCTATTTTTACGTTCAGCTACTCCATTTGACTAAGGTTGGTAAGGAGGACTGGACTCATGTATTAATCCATTTTTCTCACAAAAATCTATTAAATAATTAGAGTCGTATTCACCACCTCTATCGGACCCGACTCGTTTAATCCTCATGTCAAGTTGATTTTCTACCTCAGCTTTGTATTTAATAAACATCTCTTCAACTTCACTTTTATTCTTAAGCAAATACACCTTAGTGTACCTTGAGTAATCGTCAATAAAAGTGACATAATAAAATTTACCTCCTCTACTCATGGTACTCTTGAAGTCAGCTAGGTTGATGAACTCGAGAAGAATCGTATGTCTAGTTTTAACCGGTTTACTAGGCTTTTTAGTAAACTTGGCTTCTACACAACTAGGACATTTAGAAAAGACTTTGGTGGTTAAAGAAGGAATAAGCGACAATGTATTCAATTTTTTAACCGATTCATAATTCACATGACCCAATCTAGCATGCCAAACATCAATAGACTCAGCGATATAAGCAGAAGCAGAAAAATTATTATTAATAGCAGAAGAGTCAACATTCAAAACAAATAAGCTCCCACTGAGATAACCCTTGCTCACAAAATCCCCATTGCGAGACATTACAACCTTGTCAGCCTCAAAAACAAGTTTCACACTAACTTTGTTTAACAAGACACCAAACACTAGGTTTCTACGCAGTGTAGATGCATACAATACATTATTAAGAGCAAGAGTTTTCCAGAGGTTAGTTTAAGAAAGAACTTTCCTTTTCCCGTGATCTGCGCAGAGGAAGAGTGATACGGGTCCGTCTTAAGCAGTTTGATCGCAAGTCACAATTTTCATTTTTATTTGTTTTATTTAATAAAGGTGTTATAAGAGTCTTTAGTTTTATGTTTAATATTACTATTGAAGAGTCTTAGTCTTAATTAGCTATGTTTATGAGGAACCTTTCATTGCCTTTGGTCGCTTGATCAGTCACCCTTGCTGGCTATTTATAGCCTCAGGTTATTTGTAATTAACATTGAAGAAAGATAAGAAAAGTAGTCATGCTTGCTTGTTAGCGACAAAATCCCGTTTTTATTCAAATGCATCTTTGAATATTAACTTGTTCAATTATAATAGGTCTTGAGAATTCGTTCGCTATTGATGAGTTATAGGTCTAATTCGTCAAATATCCATTGTTTCGTGTGAGTGAGCGAGTTATTTTGGTTCGTTTACAAAATCACGCAAACAAATATCTTATCAAATATTGCTTATGCTTGTTAATTCGTATCATAAGTGGTATCATAGTTTTGAAACTTGATTTTTCTTAAAATCAAGACAGTCCAAGGGCGTGTCGAAACCAAGTTATAGGTTGTGTTGGGTTTGTTGATGATGACATTGCCTATTTAACTTGTCTTCTAGTTTTATCTTATAGGTTAATCGTCATCAGTGCGATAATTATCATATGTGCTAATTCAAGAATGATGATATGAAGACAAGCCAAAGCTACCCAAGATAAAGATCAAGAACTTCAAGTGAAGAGAATAGAATCGAGTCTAAGTCCATAGTCACTAAGAATGACAAAGTGTGTGTTTTTCGGTACAGCAGTATGTAACAGTCGGACTGACTGTTACATCATTCGAAAGCTCTTAATGGTTCAAAAAGATTTAGATTTCAAAAGCTGAATCTTCAGAAAAATCTTTTTACAAATTTAAATTGACTTTGAAAAAATCTGATTTCTTTAAGAAAAAAGGATGGTTTGGTTTCTTGTAAAACAATGCACCTCTTCTCCAAGGTTTTCCAAAAATGGTTCTTCACTTTTGAAAGTGAACTTGAATTGTTTCCTCTTTCAAGTATCACCTTTCAAGTAAACACCTTCCCTTCAGTTTTGGTAAGCCTTAAGCATGCTTCCCTTTCTTATTGAAAAAGCTTGGGATTTTCTAAGATATACCCTGTGTTTTCTTGTTTTCTACCATATACCCCTCATGTTTGCAAAATTCCTACTAATACCTCTGTACTTCACTAATCCCACTAACCGTGACCTAATGACCATTCAGTCGTCTAATGATCCGTTAAGTGGCTTAGTTGGCTGCTGACTGGGGCGTGACATGGCAGAGAATTGACTTTGACATGGCATTGACTCTTTAATTTTAAAAAAACTAAAGGAATAAATTGAAATAAGCGTTTAACCTTCCTCTTCCTTTGATTCAAAAAATAAAACCAGACTTTTATACCACTCTTCTCTACTCATCATCATTCTACTCCCAAAACCCTAATTAATTTCATAATTCTCCAAAACGCTCATATGCTCTCTTAGTCTCTGAATTTCAAGGTAAAATTAGTCTTTAATTACAGTTATTTTCCAAAAATCCTGATGTTTGTCTTTACTTTTGAGTTAATTACTAAACACGAAAATGCTTGATTATCATGATATATTGTAGGGTTTTGGTTAGGGATTGTTGATTGATCTGGAAATCGTGATGACAACATTTTTCCCATAACGATTGTAAGCTTGATTCTTTAATTGAAGACCGTCAATCCTTGAGAATGAAGATGGCAACATCTGAGCATATAAAAAGAAAAGGGAAGATGTAAGGAAGATGAAATGAGTAACAACTTCATGTATAAAATGGGGTACTTAATGGAATGGAGGGAAAATTTGGGGAAAGTGAAGGGAAAATGAGTGAAGTCCATCCCCTGCCATGTCATGCCCCAGTCATCAGCCAACTAAGCCACTTAACGGACCATTAGACGGCTGAATGGTCATTAGGTCACGGTTAGTGGGATTAGTGAAGTACAGGGGTATTGGTAGGGATTTTGCAAACATGAGGGGTATATGCTAGAAAACAAGAAAACACAGGGGTATATCGTAGAATATCCCAAAAAGCTTTCTTTTTTAACATAGTCAAATGTTTCCTTTTAATCTTTGGATTTTTCAACGAGGCACATCCTTTTACCCATTTCCACATCTACTATAAAAGAAACTCATTTGCCTTATTTATTTCTCAAGACTTTCAAACTAAAATTTCATTTATTGCATTTTGTTTTCAAAGGTTTTTCATCTTAAAAGCATTTTGCAAATTATTTTCAAAAGAGAAAGTCTTCAGTAATTTCAAAGTCACAGTCGAACACACTGTCACAGAATCGCATATACTCTTGTCTAACTTGGTTTTCAATTGTAATCTTTTTAATTTTTTAAGTTATTAAAGAGTCTTGACCGGAGTAGGTCATTGGTGAGTTAGAGACAGAGTAGTCTTGTAAACTCAAATCGCAACCGGAGTAGGTTGTTGGTCGTAACCGGAGTAGGTTATGGGTCGCTTTTCATTGTAAGGGTCTTTTGATTTTGGAGTAGATTTCTAAAGAAAAGCATGACTTATCTTTTAAACGTGTGTTACAGATGTAAGTATTTATGTACTACCAACACATCGTTACTTTTACTCTTTTTTTCGTTACTTTCTTCATTTTTAATTACTCGAGTAATAGTAACATACCATTTTATTTTGTCGAGGCGTAGTGCATTTTGAGTTTTCCGGGCTAATGGAGGTTCAACATTGAAGTCAGGCTCGTCAATGAAATGGAAGAACATTGTAGTAAGTACTTTTTTTGTTCTTTTATTGTGGTAAATGTACCCATAACATTTACATTTGTCATTGATGTTTATGATGTTAACTTTTAGTAATATTTTTTATGTTCATTGAAGTAATAAATGTTTATTTTTATAATGTTTAGTGTCATCAACAAATCGGAAGCACTGAAAGCGGATATTATGTGATGCGTTACATGTTGGATGTAGTTAGACATTATCGGAACATAAAAGATCCTAATAAGGTATACATTCCACGAATGAAGATTTATTTTATCTCTTTTCCAAAAATTAAACTCATGTTATGTTACTTATATATATATATATATATATATATATATATATATATATATATATATATACCTCTTTGATATATTTGTAGTGGTTTGGATCCGAGGTTGCTTATACAGATGAAGAGATCAATGAAGTTCGAGAGTTGTGGGCAACGTATTTTATGGACAACTATCTTTAGTTATATTATGTTTTTTTTTGTAGTACAACGAATGGTGGATGGTTATTGCTTTTAAGTTATTGTTGAATTGGAATATTTTTAGTTTATTATTATTATTATTACACATTCGATTTGTATTTTCAGAACATTGAATTGATAAATTGGATAATTTTATTTTAATGTTAAAGGTTTCCTTTTAGATTTAATCAATTTTGTTGTATCACATGATTTGATGATAATATTATTTTTAATAGCGTGCAATTAAATTGCACGTTAATGTATGCATGTTCGTGGTAAATGAAATTGCAATATCTGGAAAAAAAGGCTACGGTTTGAAGGAGTAATAACCGAAGCCTCTTCAGCATTTTTTGCTTCAGTTAATGCTTTAACCGAAGCCTTATCCTCACTTTGTTGCTTCGGTTGTAATAAATAACCGATGTCATTAATCAATATTGGTGACGGTTCAACTTAACAACCTAAACCTTTACTACGCTTTTGGCTACGGTTGTTACAGATGACCGATGCCGTTACTGACTTTTAGCTACGGTTCCACTTAACAGCTGAATCCTTTACTATGCTTTTGGCTACGGTTTTTATAAATAACCGTTGCCATAAATAGTTTTTTGCTACGCCTCTTAACCGAAGCCACAACTCTTACACTTGATGCTACGCCTTGAATTACTACGCCCATTTAACCGTAGCCATATGTCCTTTTTAACCGAAACCACAAGTGCTTTTTGTACTAGTGCCCTTAGAGTGTTGGCCGAACCAATTCAAAAATATCGTGTTTTATCGTGTTCTTTATTTTTCCGCTGCATCTTTCGATAAAAGCATGTTATTTTGTTTTTCTTTTATTTGCTCAAGCTTTAAACTTAGTATTAGTTGTGCTATCACTTTTCATGCAACAGTCGCCTATACTGTGACATTCGTCTGTAGCTTCTCATTCTGCTAAGCGAATCGAATACAGTCTGACAACAGTCACTCATACTGTGGCTTTGTTCTATAGCCGTACTCCTTGCTAAGACAAAGCGTAACAGTCTGTATTTGTTGTATGTTAAGTCTAATACTTCTTTACATATTCGTCTTCTACTTTGATTCAACTTGCTTTAATCAATAAAGATTAAGTTGAAATTTTTAAAAGGTACCTAATTCAACCCCTCCCCCTCTTAGGTACTTAGGGATCCATAAACTCTTCAAGTTGAATCTCCGGTTGCGATTGGAAATCAAAGATTAAACTCGAGCGAGGTAGTTTGAGGGTTAATCGGTTTTGATTGTCTAGTGGTTGTTTGTTGAAGTTCGGAACTTTGCAAAAAAATAAAAAAATTACTGTTCACCGTGCACTGTTCACGGAGGAAAAAAACCGAAAAAAAAGTCGAAAACTTTTCGTTCGGTAACGCTTACGAGGAAAGCTTAATTTTTGATCCGTCGTTACCTCCTTGTTATGACGATTATGGGGCTGAGGGAGTGGTTACTTATGAAACCGCAAAGTCAAGTCATTTGTTTTTGGATCGATTTTGCAGTAGTTACGAAACCTTCGTCGGGTTCGATTTTCTTGTTGAACAACGAGAGTCGTGAAGATTTAAAAGGAGGGAACGAGTCGAGTATTAGCTTCAACGGTGATTTGGATGTATGTTCAAGTTTGTTGCTAATACTTGTCATCCATTTCGTTGTGTGGGTAGGGTTCATTTTTGATCCCGGGGGCCTAAGGTTACAAGAATTGTGATCAATTTCTTTTTAAAGGAAGAAGGGAAGATAAGGGTCCGTCTTAAGCAGTTTGATCGCAAGTCACGATTTTCATTTTTATTTGTTTTACTTAATAAAGGTGTTATAAGAGTCTTTTTTTATGTTTAATATTACTATTGAAGAGTCTTAGTCTTAATTAGCTATGTTTATGAGGAACCTTTCGTTGCCTTTGGGTCGGTTGATCAGTCGCTGATAACTCGTGATTTTACCTATTTTTGTCCCACGTTTTGTCTCTTATTTAGTCGATTTTATAAATCGTCTAGCTATTATTTAGTCGTTTTGTATTTAATCAGTGTATTAATTGAGTTTAGCTTAGTTATTGTTATTTTATTATATTCCTCGAGATTTCGGGTACTGTGCGTCCTTGTTTATATTTCCAGGTACCGGCACGAGAAAAATCAATATGAGGAAGACGGAATCAAACAAGTCAACCCAAGTGAAGACGAGTCAAACCTGATTTTGACCTTGACCACACTTCCAGTTCAATTCCCCTGCCTACATCACCTCATTATCCATCTTCATCCCCAATTCAATTCAATCATCATCTAACACTCCCTCCACCATCATCAATCCAATTCAAATCTTCAATTCATCATTAATCTCCAATTCTTCTCCATCCCAAATTCAATTCCCATGCCTCAATTTCTAATTCAACTCCACCTATCTCCACTTTCTAATTCATCTTCTCACATTCACCTTGAACCCATGTCAATATTCCCTCCATTATCAAATTCAATCAACACCTCCATCAATCATGTTCACCATCTTCTCAATCCATCATCACTACTCCAAATTTCTCATATATGAATCCAGAATCAACATTATCAATCAATTAACCTCCATGTAAGAATATTTTATGATATAATAATATTACGGGATATGCAATATATCTTTCCTATTATTATGACAATATTTCTTTCTCATAATTATGGTCTTATTGAAAATCGAATCTTATAGAGATTTGCTATCACAATAATATCGGACTAAATAAGGAGTTTTTCCATATTTACTCAACCTTGATGGAAGGTCGAGATTACCGTAATCTAAAACCCTAATAGGAACCGGTCCTCTCTCTGCCTATATAATGGAGTCTTCACCATCAGAAACTCTATGCGTATTATTAAGGTCAAACAACACTTATTACGTTATGGGACAAGAGGGAGAAACCAATGCCTATTAATTATGAAATCGTACCTATTATTATTATTTGAAGATCATATGAAAACATATTATTATTATTATTATTATTATTATTATTATTATTATTATTATTATTATTTCAAGTCGTCTTATTATCGTCTTATTATTTGTGAAGTTGTCTTATAGAGATCTAATATCGTTCGTATTAGATTTCGACTTATTCCGTAATGAGGTATGTCTTAATCTCGTCTTAATTAATCTTTTGTGACCTTCATGTTGTTCAAAGATTTATGGGAATTATGTTTTATTTATGTCATGTTAATAAAACATAATTCCCATAAATCTTTGAACAACATGAAGGTCACAAAAGATTAATTAAGACGAGATTAAGACATACCTCATTACGGAATAAGTCGAAATCTAATAGGAACGATATTAGATCTCTATAAGACAACTTCCCAAATAATAAGACGATAATAAGACGACTTGAAATAATAATAATAATAATAATAATAATAATATGTCTTCATATGATCTTCAAATAATAATAATAGGTGCGGTTTCATAATTAATAGGCATTGGTTTCTCCCTCTTGTCACATAACGTAATAAGTGTTGTTTGACCTTAATAATACGCATAGAGTTTCTGATGGTGAAGACTCCATTATATAGGCAGAGAGAGGACCGGTTCCTATTAGGGTTTTAGATTACGGTAATCTCGACCTTCCATCAAGGTTGAGTAAATATGGAAAAACTCCTTATTTAGTCCGATATTATTGTGATAGCATATCTCTATAAGATTCAATTTTCAATAAGACCATAATTATGAGAAAGAAATATTGTCATAATTACCATTTCAATTAATTACAACCACATTGACCGCCATGGCCACCGGCGCGCATCTCCAATCGCCGTTCAACCAACCGGTGCGCGTCACCTCCGTGCATCTCCGTCCAGCAGCTATTCTGACCACCGCGCACCACCGTCACCAGTGTGCGTCACGCACGCCGAACCGTGCGTAACCGAGACAGGTTGCACTCGACCGTGCTGAGTCGACCGTGCATATCGTAGTGCACTGTGCTCTTTGCTTCTCTTTTTGTTTGAGTGGTTTGTTTTATTTGGATAAACAAATCACTCTTAAGCCCTTGTTTCCCTTCTTTTTACTACTTCATTTAAGTGAAGGGTAAATGGGTCTTTCATTGTTTATTTTTGTTGATATAAAACAAGAAGAAGTTAGATTAAAAGACAGGCTGTTAGTTTTTGATTTTTGTGGAGGGTTTAGGAGTAGTAGAATGAAGAACATCAGCCTCTTCCCCCTTTTTAATCTTCTTACTTTTTTGTTTTGGATTTAATTAATTTTAATAGTTTGTTTAATACTCTTTTCTTCAACATTCAAGCTTTCTAGTAATTCCATCCTTTTTGGTATAATTCTTATCTCTTATCTTTTATTTATCTTTAGTTTTATGTTTATGATATATTTAGTTAGTAATTAGTTTAAACTTATAATCTTTTTTGTTAATCGTGTTATTTTATAATTGTCTTGTTTGTTTATATATGGTTTATGTTAGGATTAATTAAAGTTTTCTCATTTTTATATCTTTATGCTTTGTATTAGGCTTAGAGTAATTAGTATTAGTAATTTTATTAGTATAATTATGCTTAGTGAATAATCTTTTACTAGGGGACGATTTGGCCCCGACATGTCTAGATTGTGTGTTTGAGTCCCGTAATTGAGTTGGTTGGGATTAGAGGTGATCATGGGCCGGGTTGGGTCGGGTTTGGGCCGGGCTTTGCCATAAAATTACAGCCCACCTTGCGGGTCGGGTCGGATCGGGCCAACCAAACGGGCCGATTTGTAAGGCCCAAACCCGGCCCGTTTGGGCTTTTCGGGCTTGCGGGCTTTTTGGGCCCGTTCGGGTCACAATGATTGTTCGGGATTAAGTTAATATTTTTTTTACGTCACCTTAATAAAAATATTTATTAGCACAAATTAACCAACATTTAATCAAGTTTTTTGCGCGTAGTCGACCCGACTAATAAACAAACCCTTTTTTTACTAAAATTTACTTGAAATTAATCAGACGACTAGAGTACATAATGATATATCAATACTCTGTATTAAGAAATATGAACAAAGTTTACCTCGAGTCCTCGATTAGACATTTCACACATAGTTTTGGTGTTGGACAATTTTTCGTATTATTATATGTCGCACTAACATATCACAGTACAAATACACACACACACACACGGTATTAGTGTCCGTGTATAATAACTATGAACACATTAAAAACATAAAATTTCATACAAAAATTGCACGACTTTTTTTTTAAAAAAAATTGGGATAAAAACACATGAATTTCCACATAAAAGAAGTTTAAAAGTTTAAAAACATAAATTATGTTTTATTTTTTTTAATAAAAAAGTCGGGCCGGGCCGGGCCAAAATTTGGGCTTTAAGGTCGGCCCATACTCGGCCCAAAATTTATATCGGGCTAAGATCGGGTCGGGCTTTGGGCTTTTTTGGGCCAACACTACGGCCCAAGCCCTTGAAAAAATCGGGCCGGGTCGGGTTGGGTCGTCGGGCTTGGGCCATTTGATCAGCTCTAGTTGGGATATACGGAAGAGGATAGTTTGGGGTTCGGGAATCGACTCGTCTTTTGGTTGTGTTTGAACCCTTGACCCTTGTCCACCGACGGGAGTCGGTTAGGTCTAGGTATTAAAACTCGCCCCTTGACTTGCCTTGCCCTGCCTAGTTGAACACGGGAGTGAGAATTAGGTAGGGTACCCTAACTATCGGTCTAGACTCTTCACCTCGGGAGAGGGGAGAGAAAGGAATGGGATTAGACGCGTACTTAGTGACCTAGGACCTTGGATTGGGTACCACAGGAGTGGACTCACTCGATTGACCTAGGAACCCGACTCACGAGCCCAGGAGTGGACTCACTCGATTGACCTAGGAACCCGACTCACGAGCACGGGAGGGAGGTGATCGGGTTTTACTTAGTTGGAATACAAACCCGGGAGGGAGGTAGCCGACCCTTAGAGGCGTTCAACTCATCCTAATATTCCTAGCAATTCATTACCGGTATTCTTACTCATAATTAGGATATGTCGGTGGTTAAATCGGACCCTAGGCCTTTAATTATTGTTAGATCATCATTCATATTATTTATTCTTTTGCATTTCTTAGTTAGCTTAATTAGTCTAATTTCACCTTTGATAATTGATTCGCGTAGCTAATTTGTAATCCGAGACCGAACTAGTACTCATTCCCAATCTCTCTGAGGATTCGACCCGACTTGCCCTTGCTATTCTAGTTTAGGTTAGTTGGTTTGTTTGATGGTAGGATTGACGACAAATTCCGACTATCAGTCACCCTTGCTGACTATTTATAGCCTCGGGTTATTTGTAATTACCATTGAAGAAAGATAAGAAAAGTAGTCATGCCTGCTTGTTAGCGACGAAATCCTGTTTTTATTCAAATGCGTCTTTGAATATTAACTTGTTCGATCTCAATAGGTCTTGAGAATTCGTTCGCTATTGATGAGTTATAGGTCTAGTTCGTCCAATATCCATTGTTTTGTGTGAGTGAGCGATTTATTTTGGTTCGATACAAAATCGCGCAAACAAATATCTTATCAAATATCGCTTCCGCTTGTTAATTCGTATCAAAGAGTTACCCATGTAAGCTTTTTCACCGTCAACTACATCTTCAAATTCAGAGAACAACTTCTTGTTAGCACAGAGATGCCTTGAAGCTCCTGTGTCCAAATTCAATCACTAGCATTTGCCACAAGATTTGCCTCAACCACCAGTGCAACAATAATATCATCATCTGATTCAACAATGTTGACTTGGGCGGCTTGACCAACTTTCTTTTGAGGACATCGGTATGCTTTGTGACCCGTTTGTCCATACACATAGCATACCGGGTTTGGATTCGGCTTTTGAATCTTGGGAACTGGCTTGGTGGAATTTTCTTGATTCTTTCCCTTTGCACCTTGACCTTCCCCTTGGACCCTTACCCTGACCCTGACCCACTTTATTCTTACCCTTATTATTGCCATGAGACGTACCCCTAGCTTCAACAAGGTTAGCTTTAGTGGAGACAGAGGACATTAAGACAGACCTATCCTTAAGGCGATTAGCTTCCCCAGTCCTCATATGACCTATGAGCTCTTGAAGGATAAATCTTTTTTCTTGTGTTTTAAATGGTTGCTATACTCACTCCACTAGACATGAAATTTTCTAGTAACACATTAGCTAAAAAGACCTCATCAAGTTTCATACCCTCATTGACAACATCAACACAAAGATTTTCATAAATATGAACTTGAATGTTGAACGCTAAAGAAGAGCTGCAAGTTGTGTGGAGCTCGTAGAGAGAGGAAGAAATGTTGAATTGTGTGTCGATTATGAGCGAAGGAGGGGGTATTTACAGTTTTTTCTTGTATTTCATTTCGAGATCTTAGGCGCATGCTGGCTGGTGGCCTAGAATTGAGGCGCCTGGCATAAGGCGGCCCAATTCTCTAAGGCGCCTGACTCCCAGCGACCGAAATATTGAAGATTCGATTTGATACGCGTGATCTTGGATGGAGGCAGATGACCTAGGGTTTCGTGCCTAGGGTTTCAGGTGATTTTGGGTACGGCTTCAAGGCTTGAATAGATTTGACCTACTTTGACTTGGCTCAATGTGTTGACTCGGGTTTGACCTTGCATTTCGGGGCCGATTTGAAGCCCCAGATTCAGAATTGACTCTAGTTAGTGTTGATACAATCGTAATGACACAACTAAGACCGTCTTGATGTTGAATTAATTTCTCCGAGTAATTATTTAATTCATTCTATAGAAAAATCGTATAAAACATCGTAAAATCATGTCGTGTTGCAGTCCGATCATCATTGGATATTTGTTGGACCCTCCAGTAGCCACCAGGTCTAAATTTGGTTATCTACAGAAGCCCCCACTTTGACTGAGGCTTGGACATGGCGAAAGTCAAAGTATAGCCACCCAAGCCAATCGAGCATTACGACCTGGTGGCTGTCCGCTCGGGTCGTTTAAGTCTATGTACTAGGGCTCGTCAGCCAAGGTTAGATATCGTACATGACCTCTTTACCTGTTGCTGCTATGATGGTTTGATTCGCGTTATGTTGATTTGAACTTGCTTTTCCCTCGATAGGATTTGAAGGGCGGTTGGTAGATGGTTTGCACTTTGGATGTTTGTTCACGGGTTATATGTTCTTTGAGATGGACTTCGTTCATTTCTGGCCTTTACTCGGTTGCTTTCTTTGAAACAAACTCCGTCTACTTCTGGTCTTTGTTCGATTGTTTTCTCTGGAGTAGGTTCGTTCTGCTCCGGAGCTTTGTATAATTGTATTCTTTGGAGTAAGTTCCCTCTACTTCTGGGCTTTGTATAATTATATTCTTTGGAGTAGGTTTCTTCTACTTCTGGGCTTTGTATAATTGTTTGCATCTTCGAGATAGATATTCACCTATTTCTGGCCTTTGTGCTTTTGTTTTCTTTGGAACAGATCGTGTTTGTTCCTAGTCTTCACTTAATTGTATTCTTTGGAACAGGTTCCTTCCTATTATTGGTCTTTGTATAATTGTTTGGTATCGGAGAGTGGCTTAAACCGATGGGTACCGCCGGGGATTTTCATTGATTTGTGTAACGGGTTAGGCCGGCTTATGGGATGTTTTGCTAGAAGGATAGTATAGTTGGTTGCTCTGAGTTTTAGTGTGGTTTGTTATACCCGCTGAGGACTTTGTATAACTTGCTTATTCCGCTGGGGGGGGGGGGGGGGTAAATTGACTTGATTATTCCGTTGAGGGGAAGTAAATTGAATTGTCATTACTTCTTTGGCTAGTGTACGAATGTATTTTTTTCGGGTATTGAGAACTGTGTCTGGATCGAACTGGTTTTGTCTTAAGTTGAAAGGTTAGGCGCACCCATTACAGTGACCCAATACTGAGGCGTCTGGGATTTAGCGCCCCAGAATTCGAGCGCTTGCTCTGAGGCGGCCCAACGTTTATTTCTCAGACTTGTTTTAAAGTCGTGAATGAAAGGGGGTTATGCTCATTTGCTTGAATTCTCAGACGTGCACCCCTCATCGCCCCATACTCAAGTTCTTGATTCGATCAACCAATTTCAAACTCGATTTTCGCTATACTCGATTATGTCGACCCCGGGTAAGTGTTCCTTACTCACCTGTTGTCGATTTGTACTTGATTGATGTGGTTTTTCGGTTGAATTTGCTTAAACCCTAGAAATCAATTTGAGTGTTTCTGTTTTGCTAACTTTCGATGCTTGTTTTTGATTTTATTCTCGAATTAAGTTGTCATAGGACTTGTGGGGATGATTGTTTACTTGAAATAGGAGCTTGAAGGTTCTTTAATGGTCTCCCATTACCAAAAATCGAAATGCCAAGGTTTAGGGTCCGTTTTCCCGGTTATTCTCATACTTAATTCCCGTAAACTTGTTTTTTTCTTGCTTGGGATGTTATGGGTAGCTTGTATGTCGATTTTCGTGACCAGAAATGCTCTCTAGGTCGTTTTGTATGAGACCATGGGGCTTACGACGGACTAAATAGGGTCAAAATGATGGCGGATTTTTTCGAAACCACTTTTATTATGACCGTGGTCAAAAATGGGTAGGGGGACTTTTCTAAAGTTTGATAAGCGATTTGTAAATTTTGAGCTTATTTTGACCTGTTTAGGTTGTCTTGACTTGACCCGAGGTGCATTGTTTGTTTTGTTTCACAGCTGGAGATGGTATGAGACGTTCTGATGAGGTCCCCATAGTTTGTACTACTGGCGAGGCCACCGGTTCGAGTTCTTTGACTTCCCGGGTGGCCCGCAAGAGACGTCAGAGTGCCCCTTCGCCTCGACTTGAGCCCGGGGCGGTGAATGAAGCTGACTTTGACCGAGTCACGAGGCGTGTCTTGGCTGTGAAGGTCCACAGGAGAAGGCAGGTTCCTAGGCCTGCTGACGAGGCTGAGGAGGTCGCTTATGTAGATCCAGTTTGGGCTCGGGGTTGGGACGGACGACAACTGTTGCTCCGTCCGGATTTGCATGTGTCTAGCTGTACCGTAAACGACAAGGTGAGTACCTTGATTATTTTGTTTTGTAATCGACTTCGATTTGTACTTGTAAGGTTTGTTTATACTTGTATCATCGCGGTTTTCAACTCCCAGGTTCGATGAGGACCTTCTCGGGCTTTACAACGTGTCTGGAGATACATTCCCAGAAGCTTAGCCCTGAGGCTAAGGAGGTGGTTATAGAGACGGCCTTGGGTCCCCTAGTCGGGCATTGGGTTCGAATGATAGGTTGCAAGACCAAGTGCAACCTAATGGTAATTAGAGCAATGATAGATCACTTTCATGACACGACCTCGTCATTTCATATGTCGTTTGGCGAGGTCAACATGACTTTAGAGAATTTTGGGGTGATTATGGGACTACCTTGGGGTCCCAAGTTGATCAGGTGGGCGCCGGAGGGCCCTAGACTAGATAACACTGAGGTTAGGGGTTGGATCGGGGATTGTCTAGAGCCTTCAGCTTATAGTTCGCCCCATGCCTTGGTTAGTTCCTATGAAACACCCCACATTGATTGAAGATGTCCTATTTATGAGCTTTGCTTAAAGGGATTGAAAGTAATACTCATATCAACAAAGTGCACTTTCTTTTCTGGTTTGCCCATGATAAGAACTCCACAGTTAAGCGTGCTTGAGTGAGAACAATCTTAGGATGGGTGACCTCCTCGGAAGGTTTCCAGGATGTGCATGACTGAGGTCAAAATGCACTGAAAATGACTCGTGTTGGTCTGTGGGACCAGTACAGAGCCTGGCGAGCTACCGCGACTAACATTTTCGGTCCTAGGAATGGGCTTGGATGTTACAAATGGTATCAGAGTAACCCTGCGACCATGCATTTGGCACCTAGCGGGGGTGGATTCTAGGTCAGCGGTTATGCTGCCAGGCGCAACGAGGACGTTGCGTTCTTCAAGTGGGAGTGATTGAAACACTCCACATTGATTGAAGATGTCCTATTTATGAGCTTTGCTTAAAGGGATTGAAAATACTACTCATATTAACAAAGTGCACTTTCTTTTCTGGTTTGCCCATGATAAGAACTCCACAGTTAAGCGTGCTTGAGTGGGAGCAATCTTAGGATGGGTGACCTCCTGCGAGGGTTTCTAGGATGTGCATGAGTGAGGTCAAAATGCACTGGAAAGGACTCGTGTTGGTCTGTGGAACCAGTACAGAGCCTGGTGAGCTACCGTGACTAACATTTTCGGTCCTAGGTACATCCTATATCATCGACCACTTTGAGAGAGTGGCGGTTTTGGAGGGTCGAGAGCCCAACACACTGGTGCAGGACGCCTGTTTGTGGTTGTGGTACTTCCTAGGCTCGACCCACTTCTCGGATAAGGGCGAGAGGTTCAGTACTTGGATTTTGCCTTTCCTGGATGACTTGAGTTAGCTGGGACATTTTAATTGAGTAACGACGGGTTTTGTGGAGATGACCCGTTGTTTGCAGGTCATGGTGAGGCCTCAGTGGGTTCTAGTCTCGTGCTGGAGGTAAGTTACCTATCTTGCATTTGTTTTTGGATTTAGTTGGTTTTATTTTGTTTTGCTGACGGTATATCGGGTTTTACAGGGTTGGATATACTCCTACTTTTCGTGTTTGACACCTAAGACGGTACTAGTTCATCCGGCCAGGTTCCCGGCTGGGATTGAGTGGAGGTTGCCTCAAACCAAGACGACTACGAGCCACTACTTGACGGAGAACGTGCTGGTGAACCAGCTACGTCTCGAGGATGTAAGTTTTCCCTTTATTTTCTTTCTTAGGTAGCCCCCAAGATTAGGAATTTTGAGATGTAATGTAGGTTTGATTTTGCAGTTTGTGGCCCGACCTTAGACCAACTACGAGGGTTTGCCCGAGTACGTAGAGGTAGAGTTGAGGCTGAGAAGCTACAGGAGGATGCTCCTCCTCACGCTATTCCGCCCGGTGTGGTATTTGGGCTAGAGGTTGGTGCGCCAGTGCCTCTACGACGAGTTCAGGGTGCCGGTTGACCCTCCCCGGACCATGTTTAGGCCTCCGACTACTATTTAGGCCTGCGAGGATAGGGATGGTGAAGGAGGCGAGGCGTTAATGGTACTTGATGCCTCGTACGTGTCTCATGTCTGCCAGCGGTTGGCTTGCCACCGCATCGTGGTAAGTATCTAGTTATTGTTTTTTTTGCCTTGTGGTTCAGGTCTAATGTGTTTTGAACGGTGTTTTTTTTGTTCTAGCTAGCTGACCCAGGTGATGTCGTTCAGCCCCGAGACTTTCCTCTAATAGTACTTAGGATTGATGCGGCCAAGGTCACTTTTACCGAGCCTCTTCCTCCTTGCTCCGTGGAAGAGATGGAGGCCAGGATGGAGTGGCTCGACCGGGTGTACTGGGTAGGGCTGTGCAACCGGGCCGTCCCGGTCCGACCCGGACCGGACCCGGTTGGACCCGGACCGGACCCGGTTGGACCCGGACCGGACCCGGTTGGACCCGGACCGGACCCGGTTGGACCCGGATCCGGAATCGTCAAATTTCTTGACCCTGGACCCGGACCGGAAACCAAAATATTGACCCTGGTCCGGCCCGGAAAAATACCGGGTCCGACTCGGACCAGACCGGTTGGCCCGGAATTTTCAATTTTTTTTGGAATTTCGGACCAAAATTCCGGACCGGTTGGACCGGTTGGCCCGGTTTGGACCGGTTGGCCCGGTTTGGACCGGTTGGCCCGGTTTGGACCGGTTAGGCGGGAATTTTTAAGAAATAAGCATAATTCCGGGTTTTCCGGTCCAAACCGGTCCGAACCGGAAAAAACCGGATCAGGACCGGAACCCGGAATCGCCCAAAATGATGGCCCGGAGACCGGACCAGAATTTTTTATTCCGGATCCGGTCCAGTAGATTCCGGTCCGGTCCGGTCCATTTTTCCGGTCCGACCCGGATTTTGCACACCCCTAGTACTGGGTAAGTTATGTGATTTTGCTTTGAAGTTGAAACACCCCACATTGATTGAAGATGTCTTATTTATGAGCTTAAATAACTAGTGCTTAAAGGGATATCAACAAAGTGCACTTTCTTTCCTGGTCATCCATGCAAAAGAACTTCGTAGTTAGGCGTGCTTGAGCGAGAGTAATCTTAGGATGGGTGACCTCGTGAGAAGGTTTCCGGGATGGGCTTGAGTGAGGACAAAATGTGCTGGAAAGGACTCGTGTTGGTCTGTGGGTCTAGTACAAAGCCTGGTGGGCTATCGCGACTAACATTCCCAGTCCTAGTTTGGGCCGGGGTGTTACAGAAGTTGTGTTTGCGGGTTAGGTTTTGTTGGCTAACTTGTTTGGTTTTGTTGTTCAGGTTTCGTCAGCCACCCACCAGCGCTTATGGCAGGCTGCCAACTGCTTCTGGGCCTATGCGTCGGGGAGGACTGCTGCCTCAACTTGCGGCACGTTGGGACCTCGATCGGTAAGTATTGTTTTTCTGTGGGTGTGTTTAGGCTAGTCGTTCTTTCTTTTCCTAAGGGATAATATGTCTTTTGCAGGATGTTCCCGACATGGTAGCGCAGTTGGGAGCGCGGATAGCTGATCTCGAGGTGGCTAAGCTCAGCATGATCCAGTCTTTGCGGTCTTGGGACCTCAAGATTGCTAGGTTGAGAAAGCAACTGGCTCGGTCTCAGGGTGAGACCTCGGCGTAGGGCAAGGCTAGGGCTGAGGCTGAGGTTGAGGTAAAGGAAGAGGTCGTGGCTGAGGATCAGGCCACTGGCGTTACCAAAGAAGTTGGTCCTTCCGGAGGGGTTTCTAGCATGGGGATGGCTACCGTGGATATACTAGCGGGTTTGGGTCGCTCAGTAGATGACAGTATGGGGTCTCCTACTTTTGATCCGGGAGATCTAGGCTTAGATGATAACATCGGTGAGCATGTATTGGTTGTAGCTGCGCCTTCTAGGGGTCCTTCCTAGTTTGTAAACTCGGGTTTGTATATTTGTATGTTTGATCTACTCTGTTGTTGCCTAATTTTGTGGCTATGCTTTATTGGCTTTGCTTTTATTGGAAACCCTAGAACTTCAGTTCAGATAACACGTAGTCAAGCGAACATTTCGATTTTGATCTGTTTGTGTTTGAGTTGTGATTTAAAGTGTTTTAAATGCGTTGGATTGATCGAGAGTGCGGAAATGCTTTTGGGGATGTTTTAAAAAGAAATTCGATAATTAGAGCCGGGAATCAGATCAAGTATGACGTCGATTAAATATTTGACTCGTAATGTGCATAGAGTATTTAAAATATGTATAAAACGTTCGACACGTGTCAGAGTGCATTGACCGAGTGCTTTGACCAAAATGTTCGAAACAAGTGCGTTTGTGATGCTTAAGATGTGTTCGACACGTGTCGAGTCATACAAAAAAGTTGGATCATTGTTTACTTGAAAATAATTCATCGATAAAAGACATCGCGCTACGATATTCCGGTGGGGTAACATACCCCTGAAAATAAAATAAAAGTTAACTCCCTAGGTCTGGTGGGACCCGTTTTACGAGAAATCGTCAATGGGATTTGATGACACATGGTAATTGTTGTTTCTGCAAAAGTACAAGTCTGGTTGCATGAGCGTTTGTAATTCGTAAAGCCCCCGGTGTTAATTGACACGTGTACAAGTAGAGATTTTACTACGAGACCGTTAGTGAGTATTCCTAATTCTATGGGCAAATAGAAGGAATGAGACTCATGTTGTGCTTTATAAGATGGTTGAGATGCGGCGGGTGTCACCTTCTCATTAGAAGTGGTGGGCACATGTGGATTTGAAACACAAGGATATGTTAAGGATCAAAATGAAATGCCCGGCTGAAGATAACGGGACCAGTCTTAGTTCAGTCATTTAGTCGAACTAGGTCAAGACAGACATGACCCATATAAAAGACACCGATATGGACAAGATGTAGGATTAGCTAGGCCCGCGACAAATTGATGAGACTTTCAGGATTAGGGAGCCTCGAGATACGAAGCCTAAGAAAGTGCACCATAAGGGAAAGAGGAAAGAAAAGATGGACAAATAGGTCACAACCGTTAGTATTATGCAGTAATAATTAGTAATATGTGGCGTAATAGTACTAATTTTGTGGAGTTGATTTTTTGCTTTTTGTGATTGATGAGGAATGGTGTAAGGGCCTCGACAAAGGCCCAGTTTTGCTTAAATTATTTGAATTTAATGAGAAGCACACGTTTTGTTTATTGTGGTAGCTCGTAACTCGATTCTTTATTTTTTCCCGGAGCGCCCTTTAGGGTTTTCACTCCATCCTCGGCTCGTTGTTTTTGTTTTTGTTTTTTGCTTTTTTCGGTGTGCTTTGTCATTGTGATTACTTTGTTAATCGGAGTGTATGATGAGTTTTGATTTGCGCTCGAATCGATCGTAGTCGATTTTGTTGTTTTGGTTGTACCCTCGAGAGGATTGATTGCCTAAGTATCCGTGGTTTGACAGAATCAAACCATGTTCGTAGTTCATATTGTGCGAGTGATTTTGTGTTTTAGACTCGTCATGCCAATTATCGGTTTATGAGATGTTACTGTTTGATGCCTTCACCTTAATCAGGAATTAAATTGAACTGGTGGATGTGATCATTTTAAAGTGACAATTACCGAGATACCACGTTTAGGTCAAGGCAACTGGTTTGGATGTTTTTGGAATGTGGAGCTAGGTAGTAAGTGGTTCTGATGGAACAAAATATGGAGTTTGATTTTTGTGGAGTTAAGGCTATAGGGTTACGGCTTCGTAATGTAGTAGGAAAGGCCAGGGGAAGTTGAGTAGAAATGACTCGAACTTCGATCGGGAGGGATAAATAATGTGGGATATGATTTACATATCTGGCCTTAATGGTTGGGTTATCCTATTGAGCTTGAATCCTAAAAATTCCGAAATGTCTCCTAACAGGTGTCTCGAGAAGGTCTTAAGAGTTGTAATGTAGGAAGACTGAAATTTGGTGTTAGCTGACCGCCTGGCTTTTTCTGTCTTGTCTTTTTTTATTGGCTTTTTGAAATTTAGATAATTGATTTTGATGACTTGGTTTGACCATTGATCTTGGTTTCGGTCGTTTTATATCACTAAGTGTGGCTTGTTTGTTGGGCCTTGGTTTCTCTTTTTTAGCCCTTATTGGCAATTTCAGACTTTGTGGTTAGACTAGTACTTATGGAATGGATTGGTCGGTCTTTGTTTTGAGGGATGTTTATTGTGGGGAAATGGGTTTGCCTTCCGTCTTTGATCACGGGTTAAAAACCTTTCTAGATTTGTCATAGAATTCAGTAATGCTCGTTCTAAGGGACGTCTATGTGGCTTTCTATACCAGATATGGAATAGGTAAAAGAGAACATGGGATCTCGGTTCTTGTAATTCCTCGTTGTTTTGAGGACTCGATAATTGCATGGCATGTGCTTTAAGTGTGACAAGTCATAAGCAAGTGTATTTGTATTATTTGTTCAAATCAAGCATTTGTCGAGGCGCGTAATAATAGAAAAGAAAGAATTGCATTTATTGATGGACTCTTATTGGAGTAATGTTTAGATAGGACAAGAGATTGGGACAGGCCCCCTGGACCTCGGACTCGAAACATAATAATGGTGTTAAAAGGAAATAATAATGTTGTGACTCGACCCTACTAAGACTTGGACCTAGACTCGGACCATTGATTTTTGTTCCTTGTTTTAGACATTTGGGTGTCCTTTCGGGGATCTGATCCTCAAAGGAAGCTCTAAACATGAGTTTGTTAATGAATCGGCAGATGGTTTGTAATCCCCTAGAAAATCTAACGCAATATAGTGGCAGAAACACTGTTGAGTTGGATTAAAGCACACTGACAAACTATATCTTATTAAAAGAAATGGTAAGTCAATACAAAGACCACTTTTTACAAAAGGGCTAAATAGAAAATTCTCCAAATGGGTTATACAAATCCGTAAATTACATGAATAGAGAAAGAGTAGGATCCACGCTACTCGCTAGCTCACACCCAAAACCTAGCAGCAAATACCTGTCATGTTATAAACATAACAGCCACGTCAGTGGGGAGTAACTCGGACGTTCTCCCAGCCATATTATATCATATGGAAAAATAATAGTATTACTATATCAAAATAATTAAAATGAGAAAACATTAAAACGATATAATAAAAATAAGTTTTCAGCGAAACTTAAAGCATTTGCAAACCTGCAAGTCAATATCAATCGATAATAATAATATTCAAAAATGGCATTATGGAAATCAATCAGTGCAACGGAATAGACTTTTACTAGGATAATACTCAAACTAGCTTCGAGAACTTAGTCAAAACAAATTAGACTTTGGTCTCTAACTAGGCAACTCAACTATAACAGGACTGCGTGCAGCGAGGTCCTGGCTTAAGTAATGTACACCCCTCCTGGACACCAACCGTAATCCAGTTCAACCCGACGGCGACTTACACGATGCGATATCTAAGTTTAAGGTCAAAATATACACACTCCTGAATACAAACCATGCTCAGTTCAACGACCAATGCGTCTCAACATAGACACACCAGCTTTATAGTTGATGGCAAAACGTATACCCTAGACTGTATTACTCTACCCATACACTTGTCCTCATTCCATAACTCCAAAACAGCCATTATCGATAGTCAAATGTAAATATAATCAATATAAATAATAAGAGGATAAAATGAATAATTATTTTATATAAAAAGGGAAACTCTCTATAAATAGAAACTTACTAATTTTAGAAACTTACTACAAATAGTCTTATAGAAAATACGTAAGATATTAAAATGAGTGAAATGTATAAAATAGCATTTCTAACGAAATTAACATTTTATTATTATCGTCGTTATCGTAACTTTATTATATGTCTAAATTCGTTAAATAAAATATAATAAGGCAATATATACATTATTTTTAAATAATTTCAAAATCGAGTTAAAACAATAAATTTTAGAAAAGAGTTGTTTTAAGAAAAACGATATCAAAATTAATTGAGTCAACGAGTTTTATAAATTAAACGAGATTTTATAAAGCTTTCGAATTAGATTCAGCAAATAGATTTTATCAATAAATAATTCTGATTTTACTAAAAATAATCAATCGTAAACAAATGAGAAATTATTAGGGAAAATAGTCTCGACTAAAAATATTTAAAACAAAATCGACTACTTTCCCATTTGTTAATATAAGTCATAAAACAAAATTAATTTATTGAACAAGTATATAAATCTCGATTATAATATAAAAATACGATTTTGAGTTAAAAATTATAAATTAACAAAATATGAAGAAATATGAAATCGATATTATTTAGTTACTAATGTCACGATAAACAGCAAAATATTATAACGTTCGAAAATAATTAAATTACTAACGATTTATAAAACGATATCGAAAACTTGTAGAAATATTGATAACGCATACGATTTAAAATTAATATAATTAGCAATAATAAATAGCTAAAAAAATAGAAAACCGGAGTTAAAAAAAAACTTAGTACATACTACTACTCAATCATACGATATAAAATCGAGTAACGTCCTAAAGTTACCTTGAGTCAAAAATTCGAATCGATCTCATACTTGTCTACTAGCGTAGTCCGAACTCCAAATCTTCAATAGCACGCCTTAACTTTCGTGTCGTGAATCGCTAGCCTTCCAAGTACGCTCCACTAAGAAATTCGAGACATAAAGAAACAGAAACAAAGACATCGGAATTAAAGAAGATTGGAAAGAAACGGAGGAAATAAGGAAAATGACAAAGCAAAACGAAGGGGAGGGAAAAGGAATCGAGATTGAGATTAGGAAGGATAAGGTTCTGAACCGAGACAAAGGATTGAGTAACATCATGACGATAACATGAACGGAGACAATAACCGGGCAACCAGAAACAACGAACTAGACAACCCAGTCGACAAACACGCCGAAAGGCAACAATAATAATGCATAGCAGCAGCAGCAAGCTCTAACAGCTACGACAACCGAAGAAGAACGGAAACAGAGGAACGGCAAGACATAAGCAGTAGTGAGTCGATGCAACAGAAATGGAGTACAAGACCAAGCAGAAGAAGAAGGAGATCACAGAACACGGAGAAAAGAAGAAAACTAAAGAACATGCAGAGCATGAAGATGTGAATAGCAGCATCAACAGTAATAGCAACAACAAAAGATAGCAGAAATCAAACCCGAATCAACAATGATAGTAGTAGCAGCGCACAAAGGATAAGAGAGGAAGAAAACGAAGAAAAGAAATAGTAGCACGTAATAACAGCCTGTAGTGACAATCGAACAGAAGAGATGAAGAGAAACATCGCACAACGCAGCAGCCACGGGGAAACGATTAGGGAACGGAAACAAATACGAGCAGGACAGGAGTAAAAGCGTATAACAACGTCAAATAGCAGCAGTGATCATGCACATCATGACTCGAAAAACTGAGGAAAAGCGAACAAGATACAACAGCAATAAAAACAGCAGTAGCAGCAAAATCGAGAAGGGGACGAAAACGACAGCAGAAACAGGACAAAGCAAACAACCCATCAAGACGAAACAAAGGAAGAGAGCAGCAGTCCAACGAGATCAGCAGTAGCAGAAGACAACAGTAGCAGCAACATAAAGAACACAGAAGGAGAAGAAAAACGAAAAGTGGCAGCAGGAACAACACAACAGAAGCCGACAAAAAAATAAAACCAGAAGGGAAAAGAAGAAGAAGAAGAAGAAGAGGAGAGGACTACCTCGAGGAGTCCGGATCGAAGGACGACAGTCCAGCAGTACCCGCACAAATCAACGGCCGTAGCAGCGAACAGATATAGCGAGGCGAACAACAACGACGAACAGCACACGAACGATCGAGTTCCCAACCGACAAAAATTGCAGGCGAAACCGATCAGACAAAAGAAAAGGGATGAAAGAACACGCAGGAAAAGGTGAAGGAGAAGGAAAGAAAGAAGAAAAAACGTGAAGAAGGGTGTGAGAGAATGAAGGAGCAGGGGAAGAGGATCAAAATGAGTGGGAAGGGGTGGAATAAGGTGCAAGGGAAAAACCAAAAGATAAGGGGATTTATGAACGTATAATGAGGGGTGATGAATGAAAGAAAACAAAAATGAATGACGGTGGGGAAAAAGAAACAAAAAGTCAGAGGAGGAGTGAACTGAATGCAAATGGGATGAAAACAATTAAATGAATCGGGTTAGAAATACGGATTAAACAATTTCCGTATCGATAAGTTGGCTGACCCACGAATCAAATTAAACGAGTTAATAAAATTAACAAATAATCGGACCGTCAAATAAAATGGGTGAATAAAGGATTCGAGCCGAAAACGAAGCTTATAGAAATAAATAATTAGACGATGAAATAGTATTTCCCGATTAATAAAAAAAATCGACAAAGTGAATTAAATTGATTTCTCGAGGAAAGGAAATAAATATTTTGACGAAACTTAAAATAAATGAACTTCGAGCCGAAAATAGAAATTCGAGCTTAAAAACGTTAATTCGCTTTATAAAATATTTAAGAATTACGAGTTAAATCGTAAAGATAAAAATACGAACATAATTTTAATTTAATTTAAATTTATAAAAATCAGGGGTGTTACATGGTTTGAGGCGGCTTGTGACAACCACCGAAGTTATTATCTCTCCCTCTGCACTTTTAAAGGTAAAGTGTGCTTCTTGGTGCTTCGAGGGGATAAACGTTCCCTTCTCGATCAAGTCTTGGACTGCGTACTTTAGCCTAAAGCACGCTTCGGTATCATGCCCATTACCTTGATGAAATAGGCAATAAGGATTAGGACTCCATTTTTTGCTTTGTTTGTCGACTGGTGGGTCCTGAGTTGGACCCATGGGAAAAAGCAACCCTTGGTCAATCAAAAGCTTAAGGGTCTCAGTATAAGACGAGTTGATTTTGGTGATTTTTTCTATGCTTGTTCTTTTTTGTTGGGTATGGCGTTGAAAGGGTATGAGATTCTTTCTGTGTCGACCTTGAGAATGTTTGGTCGTGCGGGATATTTGGTGACTCACTTGGAGCGAGTCCTCGAATGTTGTAACTGCTCGAGGAAGTGTTTGTTTCGCTTCTCGCGTCATGACTTTCAAGCAATTCGAGACGACGTTTGACGTTCTTGATGGAAAAAGTTAGGTCGCGAACCAATCTAGTCAAGGTACTAATGTCGTTTTGGATGTTGTCATCGTTGTTTGAACTCGTAGACATGATGTTGAGTAACTCTACTGATGGAGGGATTCGCCGTCAATCCCAAACACCAAATAAACCCACAAACCTAACTAGTAGAAAAGGTAAGCGGGGTCGATCCACGGAGACGGACACGAGACTCGAGAATGATAACTTCTAGACTAACTCAAAGAAAACAAGGAGAAGATTTGATTTGGGTTGATCGAAGACTAAGGACTAAGAATAGCATAAACTAAAACAATTCTACTAAGACTAGATTAAGACAACAAACAAGAAAAACAATGAATAAAACGATGGAGAGATCAATTAGAGAAGAACTAGGATTAAGTCGGGTTCAAGGGTCTCGAGACAATCAAGAGAGAGCGAGAATGAAGGGGTAGTCAAGCTATCTAGGCATAATTCGGGCTCTCGCTCCAAAACCGTCCTAGAGGTCTCCCACTCTCGCAAAAGAACCCATCCTAGCAACATACAAAGTCACACAAAGAAGGCAAGAAAACATGCATTTGCAACTACAAGTCATACAAGCACTTCATCAAACATGGCATATGCACAAAACCAAGAAGCAACTTAAACAACCACCAACATTCTCTACAACCCTTAATCACCCATGAAGACACCCAATTCCCCCAATAAGCCTAGCAAGGAAGCTACTCACACATAGCTAATGAAGAACAAGCAACAATTATAAGAAAACTCATACTAAAAGCATTTATATTGAAATCTAAACAATTCTCAACAAATAACATAAACAAAGATTCAAACTTTAAATAAAAGAGAAGAGATTATACCATATCAACTTCACAATGGAAAATGAAAGGAACCAACTTTGAATAAAATAAACCCAAGAGGATAACCAATGTTGTCAAGATTGGATAATCCAATACAAGTCTTCAAGAATTCAAAGTAATTACAAGAATTAAAACTAGATTAAGATTTAATGGAGAATGATTAGGAAAAGATTAAGCTAAAACTATCTTAAATAGACAAGAAATTATCTAGGGTTTCGTGTTAAAAAAATGATTACACGAGGGACTATTTATAGGGCAGGGAGAAAGGGGAGGAGGCGAGAAATCAAAGGCGGATAAAGCAGGGCCTACATGGTCGTGTCACATGCGGCAGGACCGTGTCGAGTCATATACCCGGTCGGGAATACGGGTGACATGGCCGGGTCAAGCACCAGTGAGCCGCTTTCTTTTGCACCTTCAATCACGGCCATGTAAGTGTAGGACACAGCCATGTAGGCCTAATGACGCTCTTATACTTATTCCTTGGTCCTCATGTGATGCTCGGTGATTCTTGTGTGAGGCTCGGTGCTCGGGATCGTCTCAAGTGGACCCCTATGAGACTTGGGATCGAGCTTAAGGCATTGAGTCATCCTTGCTTCACTTCATTTGCACTTTAAGCGTCGGAAATGAGATGAAATCGTTCCATTTCTTGGAGTGTGCCTAGTACGTGACTAGAGTTCCCAACTCTAGTGTGCATCATAATCAATAAGAATAACCAAGTAAATGCAAAAACCTCGATAATATGCAACCTATTTATGGAAATGTGTAGAAGGTAGGAAAATTGGGTGTGTCGGGTGCGCTTTCCCTTCAAACCCACGAAAAGATAGAAACTTGGACTAATTAAGACAATTTCAAGCATGGTCACCTAAGAGAGCGGGACTCGGCAACCAAGGTCTTTTCACTCTGGGGTGGTCAAGGTGTTCAAAATGCAAGTCCCCAAGTAAATTCATAGTAGGCTAGGTGGACTCAAGGTAAAGTACCAACGCAATTATTGATTTAAAGTCATCCTACAAGACTAAAGTCCAAATATCAATTTGGGTCACTAGAAAGGGAAAGTAGACACTTACGCATTAGCCTCAAAACCGGGTTTTCGAAAACCTTTCTACACAAGACACAAACTATACAAGATAAAACAAAAACGAAACACACAAAATAAGTAAAACACACAAAACAAACAAACACCACCCCGAACATTCCAAACAAGCTACCAAATCAACCTCAAACATCACAAAGTTCCACCTGAGCATCCACCATCATAAAACATCCTCCAAACACCGCAATGGAAAAGACAGAAAAAGATAGAGCGATATTACCAAATGTCTTGAGAGCTTCTCGAAATTTACGGTGATCAAGCAACCTACAAGGAAATAGGGAGCAAAGCACACTAAACAACACAAAAATACGAGGCAAAGACACAAAAGAAAATATTTTTGGGTTTTTTTGGAAAATTTTCAAATTTTTAGGGTTTTTTGGATTTTTTTTTCCGAAAAAACAAAGAAAATTAAACTAAACTAAGTCTAAAATATCGCTCCCCCACACTTGAACCGAGCAATGTCCTCAATGCTCGATCGGTAGTGTGTGGAAAACACTAAAGAAAAGAAAAATAAAGAGAAACAAAATAAGAAAAAAAATGAAGAAGAGGAGTAAAATGGGTCGGGCCTAGGTGTAATCACGTCACCTAGACCCGAGTCAAGACAAGATATAGAGGGGAAAAAAATAAAAATAAAAAGGAAACAGGGATGGAGGGTTAGGTGTAATCACGTCACCTAGCCCTGATTCCGCACGAATACGACTATATTCTACCAAATAAAATGAAAATAAAATAAAGGTAAGAAGAACTTGTCACTTTGGATTTTTCAATTGGTTCTCGATGTAATCAAGTCATCGAGAACCGGGACCAATAACCAATAAGCCCCGAGGGCCGCCAAGACACTAATATTACAAATAGGAGAGGGAAATACAAAGACCAGGCAATAAAAGACGGAAAAGAAAAGAGAGTTGGCATACCAAACATGGTTAGTCACTCAATAATCCCCATCGTCTCGTTAGTCATCCTCGCCGCTTTGCCCGACGTCCTCGTAATCATCTCCTTCTACTTCCTCAATGTAGCCACATTAATTGAAGAGTTGAGTTAGTAATCGTGAATTGTAGTTGGGGTTTATGAGGAAATTTAGGGGTTTTTCTTTGAATTGGAGGGAGGTTGAAGATGAATATATGAGTGAATTATGAGTGAGGGGGCCGGGTTTGGTATAAATATGGAGGGGGTTAGTTCAGTGATGAAAGAAAAAGGAAGTGTGCCGGCTAGAGACCCGACACGGCCGTGTCAGGCCCTACACGGTCGTGTCGAGGGGCAAGAGGCTGCATTTTTGTGACACATGCGACACGGTCGTGTCGCCCCCTACGCGGCCGTGTCGAGTTTCCATATACCCGGTCAGGAATACGGTTGACATGGTCGGGTCAGCCCACAGTGAAGGGTCTTTTCTTTACTCCTGCGACCCGGGCATGTCGACCCCCACACGGTTGTGTCGCCTCACGGTCATGTCTCCCATGACATGGCCGTGTAGGGAGGTGGTAGGACGTCAATTTGATGCACTTTTGAACCCGAACATGTCCCAAGTGACATGGCCATGTAGCGACATGGTCATGTCACACCCTTATAGCTTCTTTCTCCTTGATCAAATCGAGCTTCCACCCAATGAATAACAATACCTTCGGGATCAAAATTCTCATCCCCAAAAGCTTATAATAAGCTCAAAAACCGACTTCCTTGCTCAAGTTTTCCAATAAAAACTCCATCGACCTTCATAATTGCTTGAAGGGAGAATAGAAAACCGAGAAAAATATGACTGGAGCTTCATAATAAAAGACGATATCAAAGCTTCAAAGTTTCTTCATAACTTCATAAATCTCATCTTCATAGAACAATGGAAATCGCTCCTTGTGTTGCTCCATGGTTTCATCATTAATAACTCTTCACAATAATTCGTCAAAACTTCAAACCTACCACACATTCTCAATCACCATCATTAAAAATCCCTCTCTCACATCACTCAAGAAAAATTACCAAAAGACAAGATCTCTACAAATCACAGAAATCCTATAAATCATATAAAACACATAAAAAAACACAAAAATTGGAAAAAGAAAGAAGAAGATATTTACAACATGGCGGTTCTTGAGGAATTCCGTCAAACCATGGTGGTGGAGAGTTTTCATCCTTTGTCACTATCATCGTACATGATCCTATAGCTCTCAAGGGCGCGGAGCAACAAGTTGAAGGCTCTTGAATAATCTTCATTAAAGCTTGGAGAATACCAACTCATATTCAATGTTTCCTCATATTCATGCCTTGTCGTCCCCAGGTCATCCCGATCCGCTATATTCAATGGCTTTTTCTTGTACATCCACTTTTTCTTAGCATAACCAAGCTTTGGCTTCTTTTCACAGAACTTTAAAGGAGACTCAACCTTCCTCTTACCAACCGATCGTTCCATATCAAATTGACACGGTGAATCACTCACCCCAAGTTCTAAGGCATCATCATGTTGCACATTGTCGAAAGGGAGAGACTTAAAACCCAAGCAAGCATGTTTAATCTCTTTCGAGCCATTCCCAAACTCCTTACAATCAAGCTTATCAAAGTTTTTTACACTTTCACCCAAGGGTATCCCCTTTTTATTGGCTTTATCAAGGTTGTTGACAACTTCTATCTTCTCACCCAATTCATTCTCTAGCCCAATGTCTTCAATGGTATGGATCATATAGCAAGACTCTTCTTGTGTAGGTGATGTAGTGCGTTGAAGATCAAATGCAAGCTTTTCATCACCAAACTCAAAGGTGATCCTACCCTTCTTGACATCGATTAGTGCATCGGCGGTGTGTAGGAATGGTCGTCCAAGGATAATGGGGATGTTAGCGTCCTCGGGCATATCGAGCACAAGGAAATCGATCGGAATAAAAAACTTTTGGACCCTTAACAGCACATCCTCCAAAACTCCTAACGGTCGATTAAGTGGTCGATGGTGCACGGGATTGAGAAACTACTTGGATCCTCAAGCTTAGGTAGAATGAAGCCTTGAATAAGAGCACTCGCCTTATCGGCAAATGCTATAGTTTCTACCTTGTCCATGGATCGCTTCCTTGACAAAAAAATTCTCACGAATTTCCCAGAAGCCGGGGCTTGGGTGATTAACTCGGTGAAAGGAATGTTCACAATATCCAATCTTTCAAATTGAGCATTCGCCTTAGACTTTGATTGCCTCGATGGAAAGGGTAGTTCAATGTTGTCTTTGACAAGTTCTTTAGGCTTTGATTTTTCAACCAACACTCCCTTTTTCTTGGATTCAATAGCTTTGCTAGGTGTGAATATGGTGAAATCCAACCTTGAAGACAAGATGTTGTTGTTCTCATCTACATCTTCGTGGATCACTAAATCACCTTGCATGGATTTTTGAGCTTCAAGGGAGAGTTTATGCTTAGATTGCGTCATAGAAGGAGGGAGCTTATCTTTAATCGGTTTTTCAATCTCCCATAGGACTTTCTCCTCCATGAGCTTTCTCGGGTTGAAGATTCCACTTCTTTCATGGGCTCATGTTCACTAGGAAACGAGGGAGAATCAGAGAATGCACCGCTCTTCAAGGTGATAGCGTTCACGGTCTCAAACTTTGATGGTACCCCTTGAGGAGGTAGTTGGCCTTTATGCCTAGATGAGCTTCCCGAGGCAACTTGAGACAATTGTGTCTCAAGCATCTTCACATGAGTGTCTCTTGCCTTATTATCCTTTTGAACTTGAGCATAAAAATCTTGTTGATTTCTTTGCATCTCCATTTGGTTTCTTTGCATTTCTTGATTACTCCTTTGCATGTCCAACAACGTCTTTTACATATCAAAATCCGGAGTCGAAGATTGTTGGTTATGCGAAGTATTGGTGATGGCTAAGGGGAAACCATAATCATGAGTGGGAGATCGGCTCCTTGGTCTAGTATCTTGTTGATTGTTTTGAAATCCTTGTTGATTTTGTAAATTCCCTTGCCCTTGGAAGTTCCCTTGATTTTGAAAGGCTTGATTATGATAACCTTGATTGTTACCTTGGAAACCTTGAGAATTTTGGTTACCTTGAAAACCTCCTTGTTGGTTTTGATTGTGGAACCTTGGTTTTGAAACCCTTGATTGTGAAAGGTATTTTGTTGTTGATAATTGTTTAATGGCCTTTGGTTACCTTGATAGCTTTGGTTGCCCCTAAAGGGAGGAGCAATATATGGTTGTCGGTTTTGTTGTTGATTTTATTGTGAAGCTTGGAACACTTGAGGATTTTGGACATTTTAGGTCTTGTAGGAGAGGTAAGGATGCTTATGAGTATTCTCATTGTAATAATTGGAGAATGGTGTGCCTTGTTTGTATGATTGAAAGGTATTGCCTTGCTCCACATTGCTTTGACACTCATAGAATTCATGACCAAAAATGCCACAATTCTCACACATGCCATGATTAGAAGGATTAGAAGCCATACTCATAACATTCACTTGTTGCATTGATTGTTGGTGGGAAGAACCTGTGCCTTGGTTTTGATTCACGTGGCTTTGAAGCTTCTTGTTGATTGTCTCCATGTGAGTTTTCAATTGAGCACCAAGATCGGCACTTTGAGTAATAACATCGATTTTGTGCCTTCCCCCTCTATTAGCCCTTCTAGCCCTACTATATTGTGAATTGTGGACCGCCATTTCTTCAATCCTAGCCCATGTTTGATCATCCTCAACTTCGATAAACTGCCCCTTAGATCCAATGTTCAATATAACTCTTGAGTCTTCATATAGGCCATTCCAATATTGTTGAACTAGGAACCATTGAGATAACCCATGATGTGGACAAGAACGGACCAAGGCCTTAAACCTTTCCCAAGACTCATATAGACCATCCTCATCACGTTGTTGAAATTTCGTGATTGAAACTCTCAACAAATTAGTCTTCTCGGGGGGACAGAATTTTTGATAAAAAGTTAGAGTAAACTTCTTCCATGTGTCTATACCCAAAGCCACCTTGTTTAGACCTTTGAACCATTGTTTCGCCTTGCCAATCAAAGAGAAGGGGAAAAGGACCCACCGGATTTGGTCTTGGGTGATTCCCGCTTGCGAAATGGCGTCACAATAGTCGGAAAAGGTCTCCATGTGTTGGTGTGGGTCCATGGTGGGCATTCCACTAAATTAGCTCATTTCGACTAGTTGGATAAATTGTGTTTTTGCCACAAAATTTCAAGCGTAAGCGGCCGGTAAAGCCGTAGGACCGGGCAAAACATCCTCGGTGAAGGTAGAATGCGATGAGAACTTATGCATGATTCGATTGACGGGGGATGACGGTGTAGAACTTGATTGAGATGTTGAAGGAGAAGTAGAAGGTGATTTAATCAATGTAACTAAGGGATTTAAGAAGTTTCCTTCGGTAGTCTCTAACGGTGGTTCATTTAAGTCAAATCCAAGTGCTTGCTCTTCGATGTTGGTGCTAATACCCGGTTGAGAGTTCCTAACTCTAGCAATCGTCCGTTGGCGAAAGGCTCTAAAGAGTCTATCAGGATATGAATTGAAGATCAAAGAGTCGTTTCCTCCCCTAAGCATGCACTACACACTAGAACAAACGTGAGAACACCTAGTGCTTTATGGGCACTAGGTAGAGACAATAAACGCACACAAACAAGAGACAAGGAAAGAAGAATACACAAACGGTAATTAAGTCTAAAAATAAGCAAACAAAGTCAAGTCACCCTCCCAGGCAACGACGCCAAATTGATACAAGGATTCGCCGTTAATCCCAAACACCAAATAAACCCACAAACGTAACTAGTAGCAAGGGTAAGAGGAGACGGACACGAGACTCGAGAATACTAACTTCCAGACTAAGTCAAAGGAAACAAGGAGAAGATTTGATTTGGGTAGATCGAAGACTAAGGACTAAGAATAACATAAACTAAAACAATTCAACTAAGACTAGATTAAGACAACAAACAAGAAAAACAATGACTAAAATGATGGAGAGATCAATAAGAGAAGAACTAGGATAAAATGCAACCACCTTTGAATAAACCCAAGAGGATAACCAATGTTGTCAAGATTGGATAATCCAATACAAGTCTTCAAGAATTCAAAGTAATTACAAGAATTAAAACTAGAATAAGATTTAATGGAGAATGATTAGGGAAAGATTAAGCTAAAAATATCTTAAAGAGGCAAGAAATTATCTAGGGTTTCGTGTTAACAAATGATTACAAGAGGGACTATTTATAGGGCAGGGAGAAAGGGGAGGAGGCGAGAAATCAAAGACGGATAAAGCAGGGCCTATACGGCCGTGTCACATGCGGCACGACCGTGTCGAGTCATATACCCGGTCGAGAATACGGGTGACATGGCCGGGTCAAGCACCAGTGAGCCGCTTTCTTTTGCACCTTCAATCACGGCCATGTAAGTGTAGGACACAACCATGTAGGCCTAATGACGCTCTTATACTTATTCATTGGTCCTCATGTGATGCTCGGTGGTTCTTGTGTGAGGCTCGGTGCTCGGGATCGTCTCAAGTGGACCCCTATGAGACTTGGGATCGAGCTTAAGGCATCGAGTCATCCTTGCTTCACTTCATTTGCTCTTTAAGCGTCGGAAACGAGATGAAATTGTTCCATTTCTCTATGATCGACCTTAGAACCCTAAAACACACTCGAATAAGCATAAGAGGCCTCAAAACCCGCTCCCAAGAGCAATTCCGACAGAGAAAAAGGGATAAAGCACGCGAAATAAACATTACAAAACAAGCTTATCATCTACAGGATATGACAGGAAATGAGAAAAGGGACACACCGGACAACGCTTAAAGAGACTCGGGAGTGACTCGAGGAATGCTCGTAGGTGAGCGACACAGAAATGAGACCCTTGATTTGCGAGTGTTTGCGGTTCATCAAATTTTCGTGACTCATGTGTTTTTAGATGTTCGGTGTATTCGGCGAGATGCCTAATGGACTCGGATCTTTGAAGTGAGATGATGTGGACGAATCTCGGGATGAGATTTATATAAGACTATCGATATAAGATGACCCGAAATGTAAAACCTCGGACGGAGGTGGCTTTAATAATTATCATATATAGTTAAGCACATGGTTGTACAACGTAAGAAATTGATCGTGATCCCGGCTCAGAATCAAAGAATTTTGATGTTTTTGAAAATGGATGGATTTTGAAATCGAGTTGTTAAAATTTTTAAATTGACATTACAATGGTTATGCGATACAATTTTTGTTATGTCGTGTAGGTGTTTGAAAACTGGCGATAATAACGACATGTAAAACGTCGGTGTAGAAAAACCGACCTTATTAAAACCGTTATGTTGTGTGGTTACCGAGACTTCTATTGGTTAGAAATTCGATGTTCACGGTGTGGAAATTATTTTTAGGAAAATGTGATGGCTATTATGACGTCGCTAAAATGGGAAAGTGGTTGTGTCGAGTAACTAGACTCTTATTAATTGAGATCTAGGCTATAGTGGTTGGGTTTTGAAAAGGCTTTGTACCCGTGTTTGATACCTTGGTTCCATTAATTGGCCTTTCGGTGATACTAACGGTAAGGTGTTAAAAAAACGTGCAATCGTGTTAAGTACCAAAATTCTATTAGCGGAGAATCTGATGATTGTAATGGCGTTGTGAAAAAAGTTTTGAAAATAGAAAATGTAACTGTGTTGACTACCTTGATTCCATTGGTTGAAAAGTCGGTGATAATAACGGTATGTTGTTTTTTAGAAAGAGATGAAGAAATATATAACCGTATTTAAATACCTTGATTCCATTGGTTGGAATGTTGGTGATAATAACGGTATGATATTTTTAGAAAGAGATGAAGAAATGTATAACCGTGTTTAAATACCTTGATTCCATTGGTTGGAATGTTGGTGATAATAATGGTATTGTGTTTTGAAAATGTGGAGTTTAGTTTTGCCCAAAATAATGGCGCCAAAATGGATTTTTGAATAAAATGCTGAGTATAAAATTGGCCAGAGTAACGGCGCTAAAATGGGTTTCGAAAAATTGGTGAGCGTAGATTTGGTCAAAGTAACGGTGCCAAAATGATTTTTGAAAAATGGTGAGTGTAAATTTGACCAGCGTAATGGCACTGAAATGATTTTTTTTGAAAAAAGATGGTGATTTGGAAACGACACGGTCGGGAGTAACGGCACTGAAACGGTTGATGATTTTCAAAAACAGAATTGGATGTAGTTGAATATGATGTCGTGGTTTAATCCGGAATTTAATGTCTTATTCGGGTTCTGTAGACACCCACATTTGGCCGCTAGGTGTCTATAGCGTTTCCCAAAAAACACCCGATGATGATTGGACGCAAACGTGCTTCTACGCGCTCGGATATGGGCTCGAAATCGTTAGTTTCTGGCTTGGGCTTTTTACTGAGTATAAATCTCACAAAACCAACCTCAAATTCAGGCCCAGTGGGTCATTTCCAATCAAATAAGACTAATCTGGGTCAAAACCGACACCGAAAATAAAATCGACTTTTAGCGACCGGGTCAAACCCCGGTCAAAGCCATTTCTGAGACACAAAACAGCCATTTCAAAATTCATCAAAATATCCGGCCCACCTCATCCACTCGATCGAGTGTCATCCCACTCGATCGAGTGGACCTCCAATAGGCCCGCTGTCTCCTTTCAGCTGGACCACTCGATCGAGTCCATCAGGGCACTCGGTCGAGTAACCCTAGGTCGGGTGATGGGGGATTTCTTATAAATACCCCTCTCTACACACACAATTCACAACTTTAAAACCCGAACTCTTGTCATATACAACTTTACACAAACAACTCTTCAACCCTAGTATCTAGCAAACCCTAAACCACCATAACTCCATCTACATAATCTCGAACTCCCGTGCCTAAGCCACAACTAGACGAGTTACATACCGAGAATACGAAACATGTAGGTTGATGGTGCAAAACAACCCTATTTCTTTTTTTTCTTTCTCCTCTTTTCTCGTCCGTCTTCTTCTCCTTCCTCTCATCTTTTTTTTTTTTTTTTTTTTTTTTTTTTTTTTATGTTTTCTAATATCGATAATAATACTATTATTAAGACATTAAAATACTCGCTAATTTGTGTCGAGCGCAAAGGATGACGGGATAAGGAAATCCAAATATACAAGGGTGTTGCACCCGATGTTGCCGGTCGCTTATCCTGACACCCCGAACGCTTGACTGTTGAAGCGAGTCAAACGTCAACAATAGCGTTTTTATTTTGTAGCGTCGTTAGTCTCGTTTTATTATTCGCATCATCATCATCGTCATTAACATCGCATACATCGATTTTAAAACTATTTCGAGTCAAACACTTTTAGTTAAGTTGAGTCGAAACCCGTTGATGCGGATCCGACATCACATGATCCGCAAGGATTCGTTACGATGTCGAGATGCGGAGGGAATCAAGTTCTTTTTAATTCAAGTAAATATAAAGCGTCGTTATTTAGATTCAATACCAACTAAAATAGTCGGACGTCGTATCTAAATGAACTAGTCAATAAATTTAACTAACACGAATTCGTTGATGCTAAAATAGTTGTCACATAATTCGAAAGAATTAATTACGACACTATAAACGCGGGGAAAATTTATTTCATTTTAGTTCGATTCAAACGACTCACAACGTATTTTCTAGAACTCGCTCTAAGTATTCGATATTGATTCTATAATCAAATATCGAATACGACGAGTATCAAAATCCGAATCGAGCACAAAGCATACAATAATTCTGCCCGATTTGATAAAATTAGCAAAATCAAAAAGCAATTTCGAAATCTATAATAAATTGCGAAACAAACTATAGTTCGTAAAGGGGGCACGCGATCGAGTGCCAAGCCCACTCGATCGAGCGGCACCCCAAAACCGAGGCAGAAGGTTCTTTTGAGAACCACTCGGTCGAGTCTCGCAATGACTCGATCGAGTGGCTGCTCACTCGGTCGAGTCCCTCAATGACTCGGTCGAGTAGCACCTCAAATATTGGACAGAAGCAATTTCCGAGGCACACTCGGTCGATTCCCTCAATGACTCGATCGAGTGCCTCTTTATCACGTCAAACCGTGAGTCCTATAACGTCCTTCGAGCTTCAATTATATTTTTATGACTTCGGTCAACGCGTGTCAAGTCAATCACGTGTCATATCATTTTTCAAAACCATGCATCATCTCGTTTATGTTATTCTACATCGTTCTATATTGTTTGCGAACCGTTATTATCATTATCGTTACTAACATGTTTGTTTCTATTTTTGTCGATTTATTTTCGTTATTTCTTTTATTGTACTAAAACGAATCTCGCATGCTAAATACAACTTCGACATTAATTTTAGATGCATTAAATCGACATAGAAACCTATTCTAATCTTCGCATGTTTAGTCAAAACTTTTTTTTGCGTATCATTCCATCGTATTACTAACGCGCATATTAAAACATCAGACAATATCTTAGTAGAGGCCGCTAATGTGCGGGCGGGGTTGGGTGTTCTTTGTGAACTTCCCAACATGTACCCTCACCCCTTACTCAGAACCATGGTTTCTGGATATTCGAACCCCTTGGCACACGAGAGTCATTCAATACACGGTATCCGATAATGTCGGTATCGGTATCAAAATGCAAAGGGACGAACCCAATAAACTCTGAAATCCGAATGGGCCATACTTTGTGCATGGCCCACTAAGATATAGAGTGGGTTCGAATGGGACCAAACTCCCACAAAGTTTGGTGGCGACTCCACTTCGATTTAAATTTCAATTCGATACATCTCATATGGAGATTCATTCGCCTCCCCAAACCCGCGCGTGGCCGCGTCGGGTGGACCTACGTCATGTCCACAATTTGGCGACTTCGCTGGGGATTAACTGATGCGTGACTTACCATCGGCATCCTCAGGGTGAGACTCGAATAGAAATCGTTTGACTAGTACAATACGCGTTTTAGTTTACGGTTCATGCATTACCCTATTTTTTTTCCGGGCCGTTACTGGTGACCGACGTCCCATTATACCATGATATACTCCGACATGGATATATCAAAGGTGTCCAGGGCTAATTCGTATGGGTTTCGCGGCATGTTCTAAACTCAACTCGACTTAAGAAATCCGTCCCGATTCTCGGATAGGCTATGTACACTGGTATAGACCCTATTTAAACCGACCGAGACTTAGTGTAGAGCATACATGGTGTCGTTATTATGCTTGCGTGACTATGTGCTACTTGGTTTCAAAGGTCGTTTTCAAAAACCATCATTTCAAAAATGCATCTTTTCGAAATATTCAATTTTCAAAAATTCGGAAAGCTGCCGAAATTTAGACTTACGATTTGACTCAAAACAAGCCTATTTTCTAGCCGGCATGCTGTCCATTTCAATATTCGAATTTTCGATCCTCATTCGATTTTCGAATTTTCAAAATTTCATTCCAATTTTCGAATTTTCAAAATTCAATTTCGATTCCAAATCTTCGAGATGTCATTCTCTATTTTCAAATTTCCGAGATGCCGTTTTCGATATTCAAATCTTCGGGATCTTATTTTCGATTTTCAAATTTTCAGAAATTTACTTTCGATATTCAAATTTTCAAAATTTCAAATATTCAACTTTTCAAAAATCCGGAATGCTATTGAAAATTAGGACTTATGATTTTACTCAAAATAGCCTATTTCTAGCCGGTATGCTACCCATTTCAAAATTCCAAAAATATTATCGAACCTTTAAAATTGCGGCCCGATGGCACTTTTCCTATTTCCAAAAAATCGGGCTATCCACCAATTTTCTCGGAATTCCAACTTTCTTTTCAAAACTTTCCTCTTCTTAGGACTTCCCGTATTTAGTAGTGTCGGGTCTTGTCGTAAGTCGTCGAAGGTCTCTAGCGTCGAAACTCCGTCGATCTTACGTCGCTGGTTTCCCCCTATGCCTGTCCGCCTTATTTGACTAAGGCATGGCCCACCTACGTAGGACATACTCCTACAAAGAACGACCCGTCTACACATTTGAGTCCAAAGTCTGAGGATGTCTCACGTGGACCTTTCTTCGAACAGGACCCGGCCCACATAGCTGAATCCTAAGGGAGGCCCAACTTTCACAAATCACCCGTCTAGGTGTCTTTTATGAGTCAACCTTTTACAAGGCATAGCCCTATAACAAAAGGTTCGTGATCCTTACGTCTAAAGGTCACTCGTCCGACACTCGAGTCTTAACAAAGTCTTCGATCCCACTTGGGGGCTACTCTTCAACAGGGCGATCAATCACGGTTGCTCTAAGGGTCATGTCTTACACGTGTCGTCTCACGTACCTCACTTTCGAGTCACTTAGATGTCACACCATCTGAGTCCTATCAAAGTCCTTAGTCTCACCTTGGGGCTATTCTTCGACGGAGCGATTAATCACACAGTAACTCCGAGAATCGCACCCTACACATTTGTCTTAGAAGAGTCTAACCCGAGTCAAACTGGAGTCGTCTCTCCTCCCGCGCTAGTTCCTATGCCTTGGTGAATTTGAGTTCCGAATCAACTTTCTTGATTAGGCGGTATTCTTACAGACAGGCCACCGATAACCAGACACCAGAAAATGCAAAAAACTTTGGACCAATTGGCAGCCTCCCTAGCTAAGCTTGAAGCCCAATTGACGGCTATCAGGACCGACCAAACAACCCTTGCCACCCGTTTGAGCGCCGTGGGGAAAGGGACTCCTAATGCTGGATCTGAAGCCATTGGGCCCATAGCTGAACTGGTCAGCGCCGTTCGCAAGCTTGAAGAACAAGTCCATTTGTCTACAAACAACTCAATCCATACGGAAAATGCTCGCTCCTACTCGCCTCTGAATGACGAGCTACCCGCCAACCTCAACCTTACGAGCATACCGATGTTTGAGGGTACTGAAGACCTGGTTCATCACATTCGGGCTTTCAAGGAGTTCATGGCTGTCAAGGGGGTGAAATCCACCATGTTCAAGCACTTGTTTGCTTCTTCCCTCGAGAAGCACCCGAAAGCCTGGTACTACAGGCTCAATTCCAAGAAGTACAAGATTTGGGATAATGTGGCAACAGAGTTTGCTCGGAATTACGCTGATAATACCGAGATCCAGACTACGATGCGTATGCTAGAGGTTATGGCACAAGAGCCGAAAGATGGTTTCACCAAGTACCTTCAAAGGTGGAGGGCTGAAAGTGTGAAGTTGGTAGACTAGCCCAACGAGAAGACACTAGTGGAGGCGCTCATCAACAACCTCCTACCTTCCTACCGCGTCCATCTTAGGTATGCCGGCATTTCAAACTTTGCGGTGCTTACCGAAATGGGCATTAGGATTGAAGACGATCTTCGACATAATGAAGATCTGGGTGAAGCTTCTACTGAAGGCTATACTGGACATCAACTCGAGTTCTTAGAAGCTGACGACTAATGACAACATCATCCGAGAGTCCGGATTTGATTTAAGTCTGAGTCTAAGTCCGAGTCTAGGATGTGTTATTTCTTCCAAAGTCAAAATCAGAGTCAGAGTCAGTTGTATTCTGTCCTCTTTTTCCAAAATTCAATAAAATCAGCTTTTCTATTTCTCATATATACTTTCCTTATGTGTTTCCGAGAACATGATGAACACCATCATACACTGTGAGCACACACATGTAACTATTATAGGCACATCTATAATGACTGCAGGAAATTGAGACCCGTGTTTTCCTTTACCTGTTCCATGTCTGACATAGAAAGCCACATAACTACTCTTAGGGAGCGGTATCGAATCCTATGACAAATCTAGGTAGTCTCCTAGTTTGGGTTCAAGACGGGATGTAAGCCCATTTCCCACAATAAACACCCATCCAATAAGATCAACCAATCCCTACCTTAGGTGTTAGTCTGACCAACAGAAAAAAGAGAAAAAAGCTGGACAAAAAAAAATCAAAAGTCCAAGGAAAAAAAGCAAAAGGCCATCATCAAAAAAGAGGCATCCATGACCAAGGTTAAACGATCAACACAAATTCCACGACCGGGGCTAAGAGGTCAACCCAAAAAAAAATTCCAAAAATCCATGACCGTGATTATCGGTCAAATCAAGTGAGAATCCCTTGACCAGGGTACGGTCAATTCAAAATACCATCAAATTGGGAAGAGATAATCAAGTTGGTAAGCTAACACCACATCTAGCCTTCCCACGTTACAACCCTCAAGACCTTCTCGAGACCTAGGCTAGAGACAGCCCATGAATTTTGAGTATTCAAGCTCCATAGAATACCCTAACCATTAGGGCCAGACATGGAAACCAGATCCCGCATTATCAAACCTACCTGATCGAAGTTCGAGTCATTTTTACTCGACCTCCCCCCTTTTCCTACCACGTTGCAATACCTTACCCTCGAAGCTTTAGCTCCACAAAATCAAGCTCCAGATGTCAAAACATCAAAGCCACTTACGACCTAGCACCACTTTTCCAAAATTATCCAAACCAGTTACCAGCTCCAAACACGGGAATTCAACCTGCAGTAGGCATAGAACATGCCCAAATAGTTCACACCATCTCAGGGGGCTACCCCGGAGAATGCTCATAGTCACAGGATCAACATCCTAACCATTCTAGCCCTTTGATCAAGACATCACTGGGAATGCACCTAGCATACACTATCGCTATGACTAGTTACACACAAAGCCCTAATAAACTAGGCACCATAATACATCTTCTAATCCACTGAACTACGGCATGGTTTGATTTCACCACACGTGAATACGTAGGCAGCCTTTCAACAAGGGCACAACCACCCACATTGACACATACTCAAAAAACACCATCATTCCAGTCACGACACTGTCATGTTCTCAGCAGCTAGCTTTGTCGTCCTGGGGGCTTCTCCTAGGCAGAAGTTCTCCATCCACTCACATAATCGAAATACTTTCAAAATCCAGCCTCCTTTCTATAGTGTGTCCTAGTACTCGGCTCAGTCGAAGACGATAATCTGTCAAGACTCGAAGCAATACCCACTTTGGGAATGTAACCTAAAATCAAAAATCCAGAAGAGCACAAGACTACAACAGTCCCATTACAGACTACTGAAAGTCCCCTATAGCATATCTATCCCATTTTGATGTTCGACCGTGTTGGCACTCGCCTAGGCTACGGAATAGCGCAACTTAAGAGTCTTGTTAGGTGGCCCACCCCCTACCGAGGCACGGTCGAACCCCTCGAGAGTCCAGTCGTGTCTGTCAACTCGTCCGATCACGTCCAGAGTCGAGTCTGTCGGTAGGCCTCTCTCTTCAAATTCCCGCTTTGAAATTTGCAAAACTTAGCCATTTGAGAGAATCCTTTTCGACGAGGTTAAATTTCAGTCTATTTAAACTGCATATTTCTTTTCTACCCCTTTCAATTTTGAAAACCTATCTCATACCACGTGAGTTGCTTTTAGGACTTCGATTTCAAAATAAAGCAAAAATCATTTTCCCCAGCGCAAGTCAGTCTATAGATGCTAATTGCATTTCCTATATGTTATCTTGCTATCTGCTATATTTATTTTTTTCTGCCTGTATATCTAACATTTCAGGTACCAGCTTGGCTTCCCAAAGGAACATCAAGTTTTTTATTCCCCAGCGCCTGCGCAACTCACATATCTCCCCAAAAGAAAGCCCGGGGCGGCATTTTCCCGAAATAGCACGGGATGGGCCCATATATAGGCGCACCCGGGACTTATACGACAAGTCCGATTCCCCGCGTAATTCTGAATCGGGATATGTCCGCAAACGGGCACACCCAGGGCTTCTTAGGCAAGCTCCCGCGCAATTTTGAATCAGGGTGTGTCTGTAAACGGGTACACCCAGGGCTTCTTAGGCAAGCTCACGCGTAATTTCGGATCGGAATGTGTCTGCGAACGGACACACCCAGGGCTTCTTAGGCAGGCTCCCGCATAGTTCTGAGATGGGATGTGTTTGCAAACGGACACACCCAGGGCTTCTTAGGCAACCTCCCGCATAGTTCTGAGATGTGATGTGTCTGCAAACGGACACACCCATGGCTTCTTAGGCAAGCTCCCGCGCAGCTCCAAGACGGAATGTATTCGCATACAGTTACAACCAGGGCTTAAAAAAACAAGCCCCACGGAGCTACTCCAGACAACATAACTCAGGTATGATTTCTATCTTATGGCTGGCGGGCCCTTTCATGCAAGTCTAATGGACTATAAACCACCCGACCGGAAGTCTACCAGGTCTTAATCCTCGATTGGTCTGGTAGCTACTCTAACTTTCGCCTTGTCCAAGCCTCAGTGAGAGTGGGGGCTCTGTAGACACCCACATTTGGCCGCTAGGTGTCTATAGCGTTTCCCAAAAAACACCCGATGATGATCGGATGCAAACGTGCTTCTACGCGCTCGGATATGGCCTCGAAATCGTTAGTTTCTAGCTTGGGCTTTTTACTGAGTACAAATCTTACAAAATCAACCTCAAATTCAGACCCAGCGGGTCATTTCAAATCAAATAAGACTAATTTGGGTCAAATCGACACCGGAAATAAAACCGACTTTTAGCGACCGGGTCAATCCCCGGTTAAAGCCGTTTCCGAGACACAAAACAGCCATTTCAAAATTCATCAAAATATCTGGCCCACCTCATCCACTCGATCGAGTGTCATCCCACTCGATCGAGTGGGCCTCCAAGAGGCCCGCTGTCTCCTTTCAGCTAGGCCACTCGATCGAGTCCATCAGGACACGTGATCGAGTAACCCTAGGTCGGGTGATGGGGGATTTCTTGTAAATACCCCTCTCTACACACACAATTCACAACTTTACAACCTTAACTCTTGTCATATACAACTTTACACATACAACTCTTCAACCTTAGTATCTAGCAAACCCTAAACCACCATAACTTCATCTACATAATCTCGAACTCCCGTGCCTAAGCCACAACTAGACGAGTTACATACCGAGAATACAAAACATGTAGGTTGATGGTGCAAAACAACCCGATTTCTTCTCTTTCTCCTCTTTTCTCATTTGTCTTCTTCTCCTTGCTCTCATCTTTTTTTTTTTTCTAATATCGATAATATTACTAGTATTAAGACATTAAAATACTCGCTAATTCGTGTCGAGCGCAAAGGATGACGGGATAAGGAAATCCGAAGATACAAGGGTGTTGCACCCGATGTTGTCGGTCGCTTATCCCGACACCCCGAACGCTTGATTGTTGAAGCGAGTCAAACGCCAACAATAGTGTTTTTATTTTGTAGCGTCGTTAGTCTCGTTTTATTATTCGCGTCATCGTCATCGTCATTAACATCGCATACATCGATTTTAAAACTGTTTCGAGTCAAACACTTTTATTTAAGTTGAGTCGAAACCCGTTGATGCGGATCTGACATCACATGATCCGCAAGGATTCGTTACGATGTCGAGATGCGGAGGGAATCAAGTCCTTTTTAATTCAAGTAAATATAAAGCGTCGTTCTTTAGATTCGATACCAACTCAATAGTCGGACGTCGTATCTAAACGAACTAGTCAATAAATTTAACTAACACGAATTCGTTGATGCTAAAATAGTTGTCACATAATTCGAAAGAATTAATTACGACACTATAAACGCGGAGAAAATCTATTTCGTTTTAGTTCGATTCAAATGACTTACAACGTATTTTCTAGATCTCGCTCTAAGTGTTCGATATTGATTCTATAATCAAATATCGGATACGACGAGTATCAAAATCTTAATCGAGCACAAATCATACAATATTTCTGCCCGATTTGATAAAATTAGCAAAATCAAAAAGCAATTTCGAAATCTATAATAAATTGCGAAACGAACTATATTTCGTACAGGGGGCACTCGATCGAGTGTCAAGCCCACTCGATCGAGTGGCACCCCAAAACCGAGGGAGAAGGTTCTTTTGAGAACCACTCGGTCGAGTCTCGCAATGACTCGATCTAGTGGCTGCTCACTCGGTCGAGTCCCTCCATGACTCGGTCGAGTAGCACCTCAAATATTGGACAGAAGCATTTTCCGAGGCACACTCGGTCAAGTCCCTCAATGACTCAATCGAGTGCCTCTTAATCACGTCAAACCGTGAGTCCTATAACGTCCTTCGAGCTTCAATTATATTTTTATGACTTCGGTTAACGCGTGTCAAGTCAATCACGTGTCATATCATTTTTCAAAACCATGCATCATGTCGTTTACGTTATTCTACATCGTTCTATATTGTTTGCGAACCGTTATTATCATTATCGTTACTAACATGTTTGTTTCTATTTTTGTCGATTTATTTTCGTTATTTCTTTTATAGTACTAAAACGAATCTCGCATGCTAAATACAACTTCGAAGTTAATTTTAGATGCATTAAATCGACATAGCAACCTATTCTAATCTTCGCATGTTTAGTCAAAACGTTGTTTGCGTATCATTCCATAGTATTACTAACGCGCGTATCAAAACATCAAACGATATCTTAATAGAGGCCGCTAATGTGCGGGCGGGGTTGGGTGTTCTTTGTGAACTTCCCAACACGTACCCTCACCCCTTACTCAGAACCATGGTTTCCGGATATCCGAACCCATTGGCACACGAGAGTCATTCAATACATGGTATTCGATAATGTCGGTATCGGTATCAAAATGCAAAGGGACGAACCCAATAAACTCTGAAATCCGAATGGGCCATACTTTGTGCATGGCCCACTAAGATATAGAGTGGGTTCAAACGGGCCCGAACTCCCACAAAGTTCGATGGCGACTCCACTTCGATTTAAATTTCAATTCGATACATCTCATATGGAGATTCATTCGCCTCCCCAAACCCGCGCGTGGCCGCGTCGGGGTGGACCTACGTCATGTCCACAGGTTGTCACAACACGCTATCCATAACTAGAAAAGCATACACTCATGCAGGATGCAGATGTGGGTAGGCTAGAGTAGGCTACCGTCCACGAAAAGTCTTCACTTCGGCCGGAACGTGTCACCCCGAGTGGGGATGAGCGTTGCCCTGTTTCACTTGGAGCTTATCGCTTGGCATATTCACGGAATGCGTGACTATTTTGGACGGTCGGAACGTCAATCATGGGTCTCCTCACGAGTCCGGTCCGAAAACCTTATCGTAAGAAGGTCGATTGCTCCTAAAATCGGTTAGGGTGGGCTTTTTAGGGCCAAAACCTGTAGTAACCACAAAAAAGAAACTAGGAAATGGGCTTCACCGACCTCGTTCGAGTTACACCACCGTTGGAAACATGTTTCCATTTTCCCCGCGGAGTCGCCAAATTTTAGACGCTGCCACCCGCTTACCGCGCGCACCCGTGCGAACCGTCGCAGACGCCACCCATACGGCCCCGTCCGGGGCGCCTCGCTCCTGGGGGCCAGGCCGATCTCGTGTTTGGGGTGAAGTGTCGGACCTCGATTTGGTTGACAATTTGAATTGTACAAGACAGATGCATGGGGAACATCTATGTTTCCGTTGAATTGATCGGGATGTGGTTGTAAATGTTTAAAGGCCAATATGTTTGGTCTGATGACCTTTTTACTGAACTGAATTCGTTTCCGATTTGTGGAGTCACCACCGAGTAATTTTGAGATACTCGGAAACCGTTCAAGTCAACTTTTATCCTTAGCCGGCTCAAAGCTTAGTGACATGGGGACCTAAAGATAGAGACTTGTACCCTTAAGCATTACATGTCTAGAATGACTCAAATTGTCAATGGTTTCAGACATCCAGAAATTGTAGATTCTGAGTAAGGGGTGAAGGTACGTATTGGGAAGCCAACGTCCGATAGACGACAACACCCAATCCCGCGCGCACGTAGCGGCCTCTACTAATCAATCGATGGGTTGATAACTTTGTTCTAACCCTATGCCTTTGCTATGTCGGTTATTTAAGGACAAGTAAATTTGTCATCGAAGTAAGGCCCTGTTCTTTTCAGCTTATTTTCAGCACGTTTCAGACCAGATCAGCTTCTATCAGCTCAACCCAACTCTTATCAGCTCAGCCCAGGTCCTATAAGCTCAGCTCAGCTCAGCCCTAATATTTTCAGCTCAGTTCCAATATTTTCAGCCCCTAAAATAATGCTTCAATAGTAATAAAAATATAATAATAATAATAATAATAATAATAATAATAATAATAATTATAATAATAATAATAGTAATAATAGTAATAAAAATAATAATAATAATAATAATAATAATAATATTTATTTATTTATATGAAACGGGAGTTGCATTAAGATCGAAACAAATTACAATAAGGTCTTGTTGTTGTTGTTGTTATGGCATTTCGATATTAATGCAAATTTCTTTTCATAAAATAATAATAATGATGATAATATTATTGTTCTTGTGATTTTTATTACCCATATCTCTTAATGTTAGTAATAATAACAAATTATTATTATCATCGTAATCATCATCGTCATTGTTATTATTATCGTTATTATTATTATTTTCTATTCTTTTTATCATCATTATTATTATTATAACAATTATTAATTTATATTATTATGCACTCTATAATATTTTTAGGGCTTGAAATAGATATTACATTCAAATATTTACAACTCTGTCTCAATGCCATTACAATTCATTAACGTTTTTTTACAATATTTTTTAGTGAATAGAATATCTAATATATATATCATACAATATTATTTGCATTGTATTAAAATAAATTTAAGAATATCAAAATATAAAATTTTGTATATTAAGTAATCAAAGATGTATACGTAACAAATTTTACTATTGTCAAGTATGAAAAAACAAAGTAGAAATCAAATGAATTGGAGAGAATACTACGTTGTTATTATTATTATTATTATTATTACTATTATTAATTAATTAATTAGTTAATTAGTTTATTTATTTATTTATTTATTTATAATAATAATAATAATAATAATTATTATTATTATTATTATTATTATTATTATTATTATTATTAATTGGTGTTATATTTATTTATTTTCATTTTTTAATATATTATTAGATAATTTATACAAGTGGTTATTAGTTTCAGCTTCTTTTAGTTCAGCTCAGCTTCTATCACTCCAGCTCAGCTCCTATCAGACCAGCTCAGCTCTTATCAGACCAGCTCAGCTCAGCTCAGCCCTATTTCAGCCGAAAAGAACAGGGCCTTAGTGTTTTTACATTCTTTGCATGCGATTTCACGTGACAGGCAGACCATGACAAGATGCATGTAGAAGAGTAGAGAGTACTAAATAGTATTCGTATTAGCGAATCATTTTTAACGTGATAATACAGATATTAGTCGTTCTCGTTATATACCTTATCTGATATTCTGCTTAAAGTGCGTCGGTTCGGTATTAAAAGGATGCATCGAACCACATGTGAGGGATGAGCATCGAGATTAATATGGGACTGGACCACTACTTGTTCAGTTTTAGCTTGCTTACGTTTTGAACTTCGTGTTAGGTGATTTAGCATGCGATTACGATCATAAAAGCGATAAATCATACGAAAGCGATAAATGCGAAATGTAAGTAAATCACATTGTATGAGGAGTTGCATCCTCAGAATGTACACTAAACGAGGTACGATGTGTAGACGATCGAGAGTGGATCTTACGACTACTCGGATTAGATTTAGGTGTTTTAGTACTTAAGGTTGAAGTTGTGGACGTTACGTATGTTATACGACGCGTCGTGGAATTAGTATCCACATGGGTCGGACTCGACGTTACCGAAATGCATAATTAAAGTGCGATATGTAAAGTTGTGTTTAGATGACAACCTAGTGACGATAACGACTTCGACGGACAGATCCTCCTAGCGTCCTGCGGCGATTCCGGCAAAGGTTTGCTAGGCGAGGCAAGTCAACGAGCCAACACAGGTGCCCTTTTTCGCTCTTTTCGAGTCAGGAACTCGAGGAACTACGAAGAGTAGTGTTGATTTGTGGGATGCGAATCGAAGAGAAAACGGTCGAGTGGATCGTGCCTAATTTCGGAGTGCGGCGCTAAAGAAGAGTTGCAAGTTGTGTGGAGCTCGTAGAGAGGGGAAGAAATGTTGAATTGTGTGTCGATTATGAGCGGAGAAGGGGGGTATTTATAGTTTTTCTCGTACTTCATTTTGAGATCTTAGGCGCATGCTGGTTGGCTGGCTAGAATTGAGGCACCTGGCACAAGTCGGCCTAATTCTCATGCGCCTGACTCCCAGCGACCGAAATATTGAAGATCCGATTTGATACGCGTGATCTTGGATGGAGGCGGATGACCTAGGGTTTTGTGCCTAGGGTTTCGGCTGATTTTGGGCTTGGTTTCGAGGCTTGACTAGGTTTGCCCTACTTTGACTTGGCTCGATGTGTTGACTCGGGTTTGACCTTGCATTTCGAGGCCGATTCGGAGCCCCGGAGTCGGAATTGACGCTAGTTAGTGTTAATGCGACTGTAATGACACGACTAAGACCGTCTTGATGTTGAATTAATTTTTCGAGTAATTATTTGATTCGTTCTATAAAAAAAATCATCTAAAACATCGTAAAATCGTGTCATGTTGCAGTCCGATCATCATCGGGTGTTTGTTGGACACTCCAGTAGCCACCAGGTCTAAATCTAGGTGTCTACACTTATCAACATAAATTAAGAGGATTTAGTGAGGGTACATATTGTGTTAAGTTTGAAATGGTGTTAGGGACCTTTGAGGGAGGCATCATTGTCATATGCCTAATAGGCGCTGGCTTTTGTTGTCCTCGATTAGTTTAATTTGTCTATTCACGGTTCAAACTTAACATATTTTGTGGTAAAATTTCAATCGCTTGTAATACTAACGTATATATATGTTTTCTAACATGTGCCCAGTGTACTCACATTAATACCTTAATTAAGGCAGGTTTATCAATCAAATTATCATGAGAAATTGAAAGTTTCTTATAATTATCATACTTAAAGAGTATATATGATAAACCTACCTTAATTAAGATATTAACATTTGCGGAGTGGAACATGTTGGAAAACCCGAATGAATTTAAAAGAGACTTTATTTCAAAGAATTTTTAAGACTATAAACCTAAGTAGAATTATCGAATATCGAAAAATTACGTTGAGGTGATGAAATTCTATATCACAAATAAAAGACATAATTCTTATTTAGATATTAACCAAAAAAATTTAGTCTTATAAAAGCTCTTATAGCTATAAATTTAAGTAAAATTATCGTACATCAAGAAATTACGATAAGGTGCTGACATTCTACTATATAAATAAAAGTAATCGTTCGTCTATAGATATCAACAAGAAATCTTTTGAATCCTAAAACACATTCTTAAGAATATAATTAAATTCAAGTAGAATTATCCTACATCGAAAAATTATAAATTGATTGAATTTATTATACAATTAAGAGCAATCATTGGTCTTTATATGTCAATCTGGATTTTTTGAATCCTAAAAGAGCTTTTAAGACTATAAACTTAAGTAGAATTATCTCACATCGAAAAATTATGATGGAGGTGATGAAATTCTATATCATCAATAAGAGAAATTCTTCGTTTTTAGATATTAATAAAAAAAAATAATCCTTTGAGTCTTATAATAGCTATTAAGGTTATAGATTGAGTTAAAATTACCCCACATCGAAAAAATGCATAAAAGGTGATGAAATTCTATTATGTAAATAAAAGTAATCATCGTCTTTAGATATCAATAAAAGAAAATCTTTTGAGTCCTTAAAAGAGTTCTTAAAACTATAAATTTAAGTAAAAATTATCACACATCGAAAAATTATGATGAACTGGTGAAATTTTATACTATATCATAAATAAGAAAAATAATTCATTTTAGATATTAACCAGAAAAATGTTTTGAGTCTTATAACAACTCTTAAGGCTATAAATTGAAGTAAAATTATCTCACATCGAGAATTATAATAAGACGTTGAAATTCTATTATTACTTTCTATCTTCTTCCCACTTATCATTTTCATCCAACTCTCTATCTTCTTTTCACTTACCATTTTCATCCAACTTTATATCTTCTTCCCATTTCATTTATTTTCTTATTACTTTTTAATTATTTTAATTCATTCATACACTAACTTCATTATTTTTCAATACTTTTTATTTACCAACTCATACCTCCTTTTTTCATTATTTTAACTCAACCAAAAAATTTTGTGCAATTTTGAAGTAGGAAGAAGATAGAAAGTTGGAGGAATTATATAAAAAAAGCCAGTCTACAAGTAGTTTCACCAATTTATGTAATTCTCTAACCTAGTGCCATTATTATTGTCACTAAAAATCGGTATGTTCATCGCACAAACTTTCCAACTAGTTTAATAATATTAAATTATTATTCGTATGTTATCTTCTAATTTATCAACAAAATCTCTAACTGATCAGAATATATAAAGGGGTGTATTTCGATTCGAAACTGTTGATTTAATTTTGAGATTAAAAAAACTAAACTTTTAATTAAATAATCCGGTAAATATTAAAAAGTTTTATCATTAGCTTAGTAATATAAAGCTCCTATATATGCGACCGTCTTACCTAGCTCATGGCCCGCTAATAATTCGGGCCGAACGGGACAGATCAATCAGACGGTACGACCCCTGATCAGCTTTATACCTATGATTGGTGTGAGACACAGTTACGGTATGCTAAAATTTTGAAAAATAATAGTTATATGAGACTTTTCGCAATAAATTTATTGTGAGATTGTCTCATTAGATAATTAGTGAGAAATAAATATTTTGTATGTTCATTAAATGAGATTACTCGATTATCTTGAGCATCTTTGGAATTTAGAATTATTTTATTTTATCAAATTAAAAGGTAAAGATTAAGAATGTGAAAAAATTAATGAGTTACCAATCAAATATCATAATTAATCACTAATATAAAATTTTAAATTATTATATTATTACACGGGATCTATACTAGTTAACTATTGAATAACACAGCGAAAATAGAATTAGTTAGTCTTGTTTGTGATGGAAGTATCCGTCGTATCCCTAGAACGGGTCAAATAATGATCATTTAAATAGAAAAGGGCATTAGTATGACCAATGTGATTTGCTTTTGTCTTTTTCTATCTAAGTGAACATTACTTAACCCGTCACATTAATATGATGGATATGGGCGTCGCAAATAAGAATTTGCCAAATAGAAATAGATAATTGTTGAACTAGGCTGCACCGACACGGACACGGACACAGAGACATATCAGACACGTGACACGACATTCGAAATTTTGTAGGACACAAACACGACAGAAAAAATAAATCAATACACGTATTTAAACAAAGATAGTTTTATGATTTTTGTACCTAAAATATACGTTTGATTACTTACACTATCAAAATTATCATAAAATAACAAAAATAAAACCTGAAATCTTATAAACTCAAAGTTAAAATCATATCTTAAAAATTCAAGCAATTGTACTACTTCGTACTGTATTATAATTACAACTCCGTATTAGTTAGTTATTTAGTCTTTTGACAAAATTTTATAGCATCAAGTACCCATCATAAACCTAGAATATTGTGGTTTAATAAAGTTCAGAAACCGATAAACAACGTTAGGTGTGTCCGACAAGTCTTTAAATATTACGAACCGTGTCGGACATGTCTCCAAATATGACGAACCGTGTCCGATACGTGTCCAAATAAATTAAAAAAACGGACACGATTTTACAGGTGTCCGACACGTATTATCGTTTGTCCGACGTGTATCGGTGTCCGACACGACACGTTGGTTTAGAGGAGTGTTCGTGCAGCCTAACTATTGAACGATACGTAAAAAGCCTCCAAATATAACCTGACATCCATGGACCACGATCCACCTACTCACCTAGAGTTGGCAAGCCTGACCCGACCCGACCTGAAATCCGATTAAAATTGACCCAATCTGATCCGAAAATTTAGTGACATGACCCAACCCGATGATGACCCGTAACCCGGTACGACCCGCTTCAGGCCAGTCCGAATCCGGACCCGACCCGAAAGCTGAACCGATCCGAAAATGATCTGACCCAAAAGCTGACCTGATGTGATCCAATGAAGATAAAAGTAATAATGTTAAACTAGTTGGAAAGCTCATGCGATGCACGGACCACTTGTTAGTGATGTTGATAATGATACTAACTTGGATGCTTGAATAAATTGTTTTTATATTAAACAAATACTTTAAATTCACTATCTACCATATATTCAATATTAAACAAATATTTAACCTTTACACATTTGTACCTTTAATAATAAACAATCGGTTTCTTAAAACTTGCGTTAAAAGCAAATTGGTAGGCAGATAGCTTCGACTTGAACGGAGGGAATAATAGAATTCTATCACATTATATAATACGGAATTATTTTTATTTTCAATGTGATACAATTGAACTTAAGTTTATATTCATAAGAACACTCTTTTTAAGACTTAAAAAGATTTTTCGTTGATATCTAAGAACAAATTAATACTCTTATTTATAGAATTATAATATTTCAACGTGGATACTTTAACTTAAGTTTATATTCTTAAGAGTTCTTTTTAAAATTTAAAATATTTTTGGTTTATAGTCTTAATATCTCTTTTTAAGACTTAAAAAGTTTTTTGTTGATTTCTAAGCACGAAAGATTACTCTTATTTATATAATACTCCCTCCGTATATATAAGTTTGTCAACTTTGTCTAATATATGTGAGAAATATTTTAATAAAAGTCGGATGAACATATAGATACGGAGAGAGTGAAATTCTATTACTTCATTATAATTTTTCGAAATAGGATAATTTTACATTTTTATATATGTATGATAAGTGTGTTTTGTAGTGCTTATTCCTTGTGTTTTCGTCCCGATTTCTCTTGTGAAATCGCTCTTTGGAGCGGTTTCGAGGCTACTTATGCTTCTTCTAGTTTGTTTTAGGTTCCTAAGACTAATCTTGGAGAGGTGGAACGATTCCGACTCGTTTCCAACACATTTGGAGCCAACGAAGAGAAGCAACGATCACTCGGTAGCTTAGACTCGATCCCGAGCCCTTGGGACCCATTTTTCGAAATAGGATAATTTTACATTTTTATATATGCATGATAAGTGTGTTTTGTAGTGCTTATTCCTTGTGTTTTCGTCCCGATTTCTCTTGTGAAATCGCTCTTTGGAGCGGTTTCGAGGCTACTTATGCTTCTTCTAGTTTGTTTTAGGTTCCTAAGACTAATCTTGGAGAGGTGGAACGATTCCGACTCGTTTCCGACACATTTGGAGCCAACGAAGAGAAGCAACGATCACTCGGTAGCTTAGACTCGATCCCGAGCCCTTGGGACCCATTCCCGAGCCCCTTAGACTCGATCCCGAGCACCGAGAATCGATGAGAAGCCTATGAAGAGCAAGTAGGGACCCTTGAGATCTTATTTGAAGCCTACATGACCCATCCCGGTCGGGATTGCATCCATCTCGACCGGGATAAAGAAGGAAAGCGAACAGCAGCTACTAGTGCCCCATCCCGACCGAGAAGAGATCATCTCGACCGAGATGGGTCTCTTCCCGACCGAGAAGAGATCATCTCGACCGGGATGGGCCACTTGCAGACCCGCGTCACTTCTTTTCTTCTCCTTTGCTCATGAACCCTTATAAATACCCTCCCTTTGTATTGTTTAAGCACCATACACTATCTTATGAAACCCTAGACATACTTTAGACTAGATTAGCTTAGATTAGTGTAGATTAGTTCTTAGTTAATCCTTAATCCTAGTTTAACTCTTGTATTATGGGAATTCTTGAAGATCTCCACCAAGATTGACAACCTTGGTTGATGTATTTGGGTTTTCTTAATATTGCAAGTTTCAATCTTTCCTCTTCACTAGTTTGGTATAATTTCTCTTCTCCTTTCCTTTAATCTTTGTTTTATCATTCAAGTTTCATTCTTTATATCTTGTTCATTGTTCATCCTTGTTTTCCATTATGAATGTTTTTGTTCTTGTGTTGATTTCTCTTGTTTATGTTTGTTTTAGTTTAGTTATGTGTGAGTGATTTGGTGTCTTAATGGGTGATTAAGGGTTTGTGTAGATTGTTGGTGGAAGTTTTGGTTGCTTCCTAATTGTATGCATAGAACATGTTTGATGAAATGCTTGAATGACTTGTAGTTGCAAATGCTTGTTTTTCTTGCCTTCCTTCTTGTGGCCTCGTATGTTACTAGGATGGGTTCTTGCGCGAGAGCGAGGAACCTCTAGGTCGGTTTAAGTAGCGAGAGCCCGGACTATACCTAGATAGCTCGACTACCCCTTCATTCTTGCTTTCCATTGATCATCCTATCACCCTTGAACCCGACCTAATCCTAGTTCTTTTCCTATTTGTTTTCCTCTTCTTCTTAGCTATTATTCCTTTAGTTAGTTGAATCCTTTAGCCTTAGTTGTCGTACCCAGTTCGTACCTAGTTCGTCCCTAGTCGTAGTTTATTCCCTTCTTATCGTTCTAGATTAGTTTAGCCTTGAGACCTAGTCAAGTCTTTAGGTGAAACTTGGTCTAAACCCTCTTTACCGTCCCCGTGGACTCGACCCGACTTACCCTTTCTACCCAATTAGGATTTAGTTGGCTATAATTTGGTGGCGGGACCCACGGCAAATCCCTCCCATCAATTTGGCGCCGTTGCCGGGGACGGTGCATGTTTAGACTTAGTTTGCTTATTAGCTTGACTTAGTTACCCCTCTCGTGTTCTTCTTCTATCCATTGTGCATATTTTGTCATTGTTTTTGTCATAGTTTCTATTTAGTGTTCTTCTTCTTCTTAGTTTTTCCTTGCTTCTATTGTGTGTGTGTGAGTTTATTTCTCTTTTGTCTAGTGCTCAAAAGGCACTAGACTTCTCACGTTTGCTCCTAGTCTACGGTTTATGCCTAGAGGTGGTAACCATCCTCTGCTCTACAACTCAGAGCCGGAAAGGTTATTCCAAAACCTTCACCAACGGACGGTTGCAAGATTTAGAGGTTCCGAACCGGGTACAAGCCGAGATTTTGAGCACAACTCGGAGATTGATCTAAACTCCCCATCTATAGAAGCCACCGAAGAGAGGTTCCTAAACCCCTTGGGCACCTCCATATCTACTTCATCTCAAGCAACATCATCTCTTTCGTCTCCCGCAAGTCCGAATTCCTCTATTAAAAGTTCAACACCTTCATCACCAATCTACCGCGAAATGTCTAAGTTCTCTTCTCATTCAACCTTCACGAAAGATGTTTTGCCCGGTCCCACCGCTTTACCGGAGACATACACCGGAAATTTTGTGGCTAAAACACACTTTATCCAATTGGTTGAAAGAAGTCAATTTAGTGGGTTACCAACAGAAGATCCTCATCAACACATGGAAACCTTCTCGGACTATTGCGATGCCATTACTCAACCGGGAATAACCCAAGACCAAATCCGGTGAGTCCTATTTCCTTTCTCTTTGATTGGCAAGGCAAAACAATGGTTCAAAGGTCTCGACAAGGTGGCTCTTGGTATAGACACATGGAAGAAGCTAGCTCTAGCATTCTACCAAAAGTTTTATCCACCGGAGAAGACTATCTATTGAGAGCTTCAATCACGGGGTTTCAACAACGTGACGAAGAAAGTCTTTATGAATCGTGGGAAAGGTTTAAGGCCTTGATCCGTTCTTGCCCTCATCATGGTTTATCACAATGGTTCCTTGTACAACAATTTTGGAATGGTTTATATGAAGACTCAAGGGCCATACTCAATATGGTGTCTAATGGAAGGTTTACCGAGGTCGATGACGATCAAACATGGGCAAGAATTGAAGAAATGAAGGTCCACAATTCCCAATATAGTAGGCCTAGGAAGGCGAATCGAGGGGGAAGGCACGAGATTGATGCCATCACACAACTTAGTGCCGATCTTGGAGCACAATGACCCACATGGATACCATTGATAAGAAGATCCAAAGTCATTTTGATCAAGGTCAAAGCACAATTTCTTCCCACCAACATTCAATTCATCAATTTAATGCTATGGGAGTGGTTCCTCTTACTTCTTATTATGGGATATGTGAGATTTGTGGGATATTTGGACATGAACCTCAACATTGTCGAGGTAGTATTGAGCAAGTGACTGCTTTTCAAGCATTCAAGAAAGGTGTTCCATATTTCCCTTACAAGCCTCAAAATGTACCAAATCAACATATGTTCCAAGCTTCCCTACAATAACACCATCCACTCTATATTCCTCCTCCCTTAAGGGAAAACAACCAAGGTTATCAAGGCAATCAAAGGTCTTTCAACAACTTCCAACAAAATAACCAAGGTGCCTTCAACAACAATTAAGGGTTCCATAATCAAGGGAACTTCAGTCATCAAGGTGGTTTCCAAGGAAACCAACATTCTCAAGGATTTCATAACAACAACCAAGGTTACCAAGGTCACAATCATGGTAACTCTCAAGGCCAAAGTCAGGGCAACTCTCAAGGGTTCCAAGGGAACTTCCAACAACAAGGGTCCCAAAATACTCAACAAGAAAACAAGCAAAGAAGCCGGTCTCCAATTCATGATTATGGCATTCCCTTAGCCATCACCAATACTTCTCATAACCAACAATCTCCCCCTCGGGATTTTGACATGCAAAAATCAATGTTGGATATGCAAAGGAGTAATCAAGAATTGCAAAGAAGCCAATTGGAGTTGCTAAAGAACCAACAAGAATTCTTTGCCCACTTTCAAATGGAGAACAAGGCAAGAGATACTCACGTGAAGATGCTCGAAACCCAACTAGCTCAAGTTGCTTCGGGTAGTTCTTCCCGGCAAAAGGGTCAACTACCTCCTCAAGGTGTACCCACGAAATTTGAACATGTGAATGCCATCACCTCGAGGAGCGGTGCATCTTATGACTCTCCCTTGTTCCCTAATGAGCAAGAAGCCATGAAGGAGGTTGTATCTCCATCTCAAAGCAATGAAGGTTGGGGAAATCTCATGGAGGAGCAAGTATTATGGGAGGTTGAAAAATCTATTGAAGACAAGTTTCCCCCACCCCAAGAAGAAGACAAAGGAAAGAAGAAAATGTCAATTGAAAAGTCCAAATCTAATGAGCAAGAAAAGATACATATCAAGTTGCCATTCCCAACAAGGCAAATGAAGACCAAGGTGGATGCTCAATTTGACAAGTTTGTCGATATTGTGAAGAAGTTGGATGTGAGCATCCCTTTCACCGAGTTAATTACCCAAGTCCCGGCATATGGAAAATTCATGAGAGAAATCTTGGCTAGGAAGAGATCCGTTGACAAGGAAAAGACCATAGCATTCACAAGAGAGGTGAGCGAGCTCATTCAAGGCTCTACACTTCCTAAGTTGAAGGATCCGGGTAGTTTCTCAATCCCGTGCACCATAGGGAACTTGAAGATTGAAAGGGCATTATGTGATTTGGGGGCGAGTGTGAGCATCCTCCCTTATTCTATTTGTGAGCGACTTGGGATGAAAGAGCTCAAGTGTACCTCTATTACACTCCAAATGGCCGATCGTTCACTTAACCGACCATTAGGGATGTTAGAGGATGTGCCACTAAGAATAGGGAAATTCTTCATTCCGGTCGACTTCCTTGTGCTTGATATACCGGAGGATGCCATCACTCCCATTATCCTAGGCCGCCCATTCTTACATACCGCCGGTGCAATGATCGATGTCAAGAAAGGTAGGATCACCTTTGAGCTAGGCGACGAGAAGCTAGTGTTCGACCTCCAAGGCAACACCTCGCCTACATATGAAGAGTCATGTAATATGATCCATGCCTTTGATGACATAGAGCTAGGAAATGAGTCAGGTGAAAGCTCGAAAGACAACTTGGGTGGAATTAAAGATGATGATTTCGAGCTTGGGGCGGATGAATGCCCATGTGATGTGATTGATGACAAGTCGGTTGGTAAGAAGAAAGTTGAGCCCCCCTTGGAGCCACATGAAGATAGATGGACGTTTGGGTATATACCGAAGGATCGCAAGTACAAGTTCAAGTCGTTGCACTCAGTAGATTGGGATGCTCCGGGAACGTCAAGGCTAGGTTGTGAAGACCCTTGGAGTGGAGGTTGGTATTCCACAAGCTTGATCGAAGATGAGAGCCTTCGATTTGTTACTTTGTGCCCTTGAAGGCGATGGAGTTATCTATGATGTTGTTGAAAAATGAATGAAGAACCCACCATCCTTGGTTTGACGGAGTTCCAAAAGAACCGTCTTATTGTATATATCTCTTTCTTATTCTTTTGTGTATTTGTGGAAATCTTGTAATTTGGTATTTTGATGAGCGATGTGAGGGAGGGATTTTGATGATGTTCATTGAGTTTATTTGATAGCTTGCTTGTGAAGATGAAGTTATGAGAGGAGTGGTTGATGATAAAAGCTTGGAGCTTAGGCTAGGAAGTCGGTATTTGAGCTTTTCTTAAGCTTTTGGGGACGAGATTCTAGATCCCGAGGTGTTAGTTGACTTGTGGGTGGAGCTATCATGAGGATTGAAGAGATAGAAGAGTCATCCCGGCCGGGAAGGGTTTCATCCCGACCGGGATGATGTGTGCAAGAAATTCCGAGCTACTGCCTACCCATCCCGACCGGGAACTAGTTCTTCCCGACCGGGGAGGGTTCGTCTCGACCGGGATCGAGTCCATCTCGACCGGGTTGAGTTCCACCTCCCACTTTCGCCTTTGTTCCTTCATTTAAGTCCCACCCCACCATTTTATTCCCCCTCCCAACCTCCCTACCTACCCTTGCAACTATCATATAACCCCTACACTTCATATATACACATTCATCTCATCTTCTCTTCACTATACTCTGAGATTAACCTCAAATCCCACCCTCTTTACACCAATGCAAGCCTAGAACTTCAACCGTCCGACTACATTGAGCAAGAAGAGGAATAACGACGATGAAGACAAGCAACGTGCCGAGTATGATAATTGAGGCGATGAAGATAATTGAGTTGCTAACCGTTTGGTAGGCGACTCTCCCTTCTTTTCCGTATTTTATTGCTAGTCTATCTTCGTTTGTTCCCCTTTCCTTTATGTATTTAGTGTCTTGGTGGCCCTCGGGGCCTTTGATAGTATTCCTCCCGATTTTCGATGACGTGATTACATCAAGAATCATTTCAAAATCCAAATTTACATGCCCTTTCATTTTTTTTATTTAACTTAATTTCTTTTACTTAATTTCTTTTTAGTAGGAATTAGTCGAATTTAGGCGGAATATGGGCTAGGTGACTTGATTACACCTAGCTCTCCCCTCCCATTTCCTTTTATTTTCTTCTTTTTATTTCTTCCCCCATCAATATCTTTTCTTGTCTCGGCCCTTGGTGACTTGATTACACCCCGGCCGGACACTTTCTACCCCTTTCTTCGCTTTTATTTTTGATTTTTAGCTTTATTTTTGTAGTTTCCTTTCTTTTTTAGTGTCTCCACACACTACTGATCAAGCATGAGGACAATGCTCGGTTTAAGTGTGGGGGAGTGATATCCTAGTGTAGTTTAGTTTTATTTTCGTAGTTTTTTCGGAAAAAATCTTAAAAAACCCTAAAAATTTGAAAATTTTCATAAAAAAATTCAAAAAGACTTTCTTTTGTGTCTTTTCCTTTTGTGTCATTGTGTCGTATTTTTTGTTGTATTGTGTGTTTTGCCTCCTCATTTCCTTGTAGGTTCCTTGATCGCCGTAATTTTCGGAAAGCACAAGACATCCGATAATGTCATTCTATCTCTTTTCCTCTTTGTCTCTTGTGGAGTTTGGAGGATGTTGTGTGATGGTGTGTGCTCGGGTGGAGCCTTTTGGAAATTTGTGGTTGATTGGTTGCTTATTTGGATGTTTCGGGGTGATATTTGTTTTCCCTGTGTGTTTGCTTTCCTTTCTTTCGTTTTGTTTTGTCTTTGTTGTCTTTGCCTCTTTTTCTTTCGCTTTTGTTGCGTCTTTGTTTTGTGTTGTGTAGTTTGTGTCTAGTGTAGAAAAGGTTTTCGAAAACCCGGTTTTGAGGCTAGTGTGCAAGTGTTTACTTTCCCTTTCTAGTGGTATAAATCGAGTCTTGGACTTTAGTCTAGTAGAATGACCTTAAATCAATAGTTTTGTTGGTCCTTTACCTTGAGTCCACCTAGTCTACTAGGGATTTACTACGGGATTTGCATTTTGACCACTATGACCACCCACGGAGTGAATAGGCCTTGGTTGCCGAGTCCCGTCTCTTAGGTGACCTTGTCCAAAATTGCTTTGATTAGTCCAAGTTTCCCCTCTTTTTGTGGGTTTGAAGGGAAATCGCGCCCCCCGACATACCCATTTCCCTACCTTCCACACATTCTTCCACAAATAAGTTGCAACTTGTTGAAAGTTTCTTACTTGGTTGCAAGATTTGCCTACAATACAAGATATATCAAAAAGGCAAACTAAGTCAAAAAGAAAGAAAAGAAAAAGAAAGAAAGAAAAGAAAGAAAAATAAAGAAAAGGCACAAAAAATGAAAAACAAAATACAAAAGAAGAAAAAAAAATGGCATAGAAACTCAAAAGCCAAATGCAAAAGAAAAATGCCAAAAGAAAACCATCTCACAAAAAGATTCTTACCCCCTCAAAAATAAGCCTTTTTCTGACCGTTACCATGAAGAGCCTACCAAAGAACCGAGTCCCTAGGAAGGATGATAGCGGTAATGATCGTTCTTCCCACATTTTGCAACCTTTATCCACCTTTTTACTTGGACTAGTTAGGCCGTTTTTGAGCTTGGGACGACCCTCTTGGCTCATCGCTGAAGGGGGCGGGGTCTCACTTACCTACAGTGTCGACTAACTCCGTGGTTCATCCTTTTTCCATCCCGCCGATCGTCCCGTAGTACGTTCTTAGTAGGTTGGAAGGAACCTAGGTAAGTTACCAACGTTTTTATTGCTTTATTGTCATACTATTAGGGTTTAGTTCATATCGGTTCGTATTGTTAGTTTGGGAACGTTGTCACTTGCCTTGAGTCCTTAACCGGTGTTTCTTCCACCGCTTTGTTGAGGGAAGCGGTATTTATTTCTTCTTGGGTGCAACCTCACTTGCCTTGCGGAGAGCACTTTTCATCTAAGTGTTCTCGCGTGAGTTGAAAGGGCGTAGGGTGCGCTAATACCCGCTCGGTTAGTAGACTAGTTTCTTTTAGTTTAGTAGTTAGTTTGTGCTTACTCGAGGGCGAGTAAGGGTTAAGTGTGGGGGAGTTGATAAGTGTGTTTTGTAGTGCTTATTCCTTGTATTTTGGTCCCGGTTTCTCTTGTGAAATCGCTCTTTGGAGCGGTTTCGAGGCTACTTATTCTTCTTCTAGTTTGTTTTAGGTTCCTAAGACTAATCTTGGAGAGGTCGAACGATTCCGACTCGTTTCCGACACATTTGGAGCCAACGAAGAGAAGCAACGATCATTCGGTAGCTTAGACTCGATCCCGAGCCCTTGGGATCTGTAGACACCCGCATTTTGACTGCCACGTGTCTATGGTAGTCTCCAAAAAACACCCGATGATGATTGGACGTCAACGTGACTAGTATACTCGGACTCGGACACGAAATTCATAATAGCCGACATGGACTTTTAGCAGAGTAAAAATCCCACAAAACAGACCTCAAATTCAGGCCCAGCGGATCGTTCCGAGTCAAATAAGACTAATTTGGGCCAAAACCGACACCAAAAATATTTCCCGTCTTTTGGCGACCGGGTCAAAACCCGGTCAAAGACGAAACCGTCACAATATCTCAGCCAGGTTCATTTAGGCGCACAAATCAAATTCAAAAAATGAGTCAAAACAAGCAAGATATTCTTGCCTTATTTATCTCAATCTTCGTTGATCCACTCGATCGAGTGGATTGCCCACTCGGTCGAGTGGAGCGTCTTCCGCTGGACCAGACCCGCCCAAATAGGCACTCGATCGAGTGCACCTTAGGTCGTGGCAAATGCCTATAAATACCGACTCATTCCCATGCATTGGGGGGGACTTTTTTTAGAGACTTTTCAGCACCTCTTTGCCCTACATTTTTCAGTCAAATACCAACCCTACATCCCACCTTACAAACCTTAGAAACCTTAGGTCAAACACATCAAAAACCGAGTTCTAGTCCCTCGATAAACCGACGTATACACACACATATCCATACACACCGTAACTCGCGTGCATCCTCGATACTCCCAAGCTTTGTCGCTGTTCACGAGTCCGTTTCCGAGGTCCATACTAGCATGTACGTTGAGGGTATTCCAAACTCCTTTTTTAATCTCTTTTAAAGTATCGTTCTACACGCATTTTCATATTATTGTATCGTAGTAACACGTACACATACACTAACTTTTTCATCTTTTCGCATTTCTAATTTTGCACCTTTTTTATATCGTTACTAACTCTAATAATACCGCGTATATAATATTAATATCAAAAGTCGGTTTTGAAATGTTGAACTACGATAATCACATTCGATCCATCTAATCCCTTTACGAGCAACGACGGAGGTGGAGCCCTTTCGAGGAGGCCCGCCCCAATGTACTCAAGGGCGTGACGTGATCGTGATTCGTCGTAGTTGAACATATTTAACTCCATTTCCATAATTGGTTCGAGACCCGTTGACACGAATACCGACATCACATAACCCGAAAGGGTTAGTTTCGATGTCGTGACGTAGAGGGATGCATCTCGTTACCAATTCAAAGTTCCATAATCTAACACAAACGTTTTCATAAAAACTCCGGTGACGGTATTATAATCGTTCATACACGATTATAGTACCGGAGGCCGAGTCAAATACAAATCGTGCGATATTTGTATTTGATTCGGCCGATCATCGATTTCAAGTCATAAAACCGAGCGAGTCACCTCTCGTACAGGGGGCACTCGATCGAGTGCCATAGGCCACTCGATCGAGTAGCACCCCAAAAAGTGGTCAGTAGCCACGCTAATGACACACTCGACCGAGTCAGTCAATGACTCGATCGAGTGGGTCTCATAACCCGCAATACCGAGGGCTTAGACACATATTCCGAGCCCCGTTCTTTATCGACTTTAGACCATCATCCGACCTTCCTATTTTTCAAAACTATACACATCACGACACGTAGAACGACTTTGACCACTTTGACGTGATAAGTCGGGACAAGACTACGGGACGCGAGATTAGGCTAGCAATATGCCGCAGTCTCATGTTCCCGTCCTTCGTTTAAATATGCGACATAATGCGTATTTAATCGAGGTTAGTCCGCCTACATATTTCCGCGGTCTAGTTTACATACGGGTCCGTCCCTTTAATTATATCGCATTATTTTTATTTCACTCCTTTACGTAATGTTGTATTGTGAATTCCGGGTTGTATTTCCGCCCGTGTAACTTGTACGTTATTTATTTACTTTCGAGCTTTGTTAATCATTTGCTTTTACGCTTTTATAAGTGAACCTCGCATGCTAAATTATTTCGACCACATTCAAGATGCATTAAATGACGTAGTTAACGCAAAACTCGCATGTTTAGTTAAAAACGCTGTTTGCATATCATTCCATTATTTTACTAGCGCGCGTATCACGAACACGAACGATGTCTTAGTAGAGGCCGCCATGTGCGGGCGGGGTTGGGTGTCCTTAGTGGGCTTCCCAACACGTACCCTCACCCCTTACTCAGAACCTTTGGTTTCCGGATGTCCGAAACCCTTGGCGAACGAGAGTCATTCTTTACACGATACCGGTGTAGATGGTATCGGTATCGCAATGCAAAGGGACGAGCCCAATGAACTCTGAAATCGAAGTGGGCTTACTTTGTGAATAGCCCATGACGACATAGAGTGGGCTCGTATGGTTCCGAATAACCACAAAATTCGGTGGCGACTCCATTTTGACTTAAATTTCGAACCCGAGAACAATCTTACCACGAGATTCATTCGCCTACCCAAACCCGCGCGTCGCCGCGTCGGGGTGGACCTACGTCATGTCCACAATTTGGCGACTCCGCTGGGGATACCTGATGTACCACATGTCATCGGGGTTCCTAGGGTGAGACTCGAAGAGAAATCGTTCGTAGATTAGTGTGCGCGCATTAGTTTAATGATTCATGCATAACCCAAATTTGCCCGGGCCGGTTACTTGTGACCGACGTCCCACTATACCACGGTGCATTCCTACATGGGTGCGCTAAAGACATCGATGGTGGAACTCGTCTCGGTTTTGCGGCATGTCCTAAGACCAACTCGGCTTAGGGAGTCCGTCCATCACATGAGAAAGCCATCGTTGTTGGTATAGACCCTATTTTGACCGACCGAGACCTAGCGTAAAGCATACATAAGCGTCGTTATAATGCTTGTTTGACTACATGCTACTTGGTTTCCGTGTCATTTTTTCAAAAACCGTCATTTCAAATTTGCATCTTTCCAAAAGTACCCACCGTTCGAAAAACCCGAAATGCTGTCCATTTCGGGACTCACCTTTTCAAAATACCCAATTTTCAAAACTCGGAATGCCGCCGAAATTTAGGATCAACGATTTGACTCAAAATATCCTTTTTGGTAGTCGGCATGCTGTCCGTTTTTCTCGAATTTCCACCCCCATTACCTTGATTTTCGGAATTTTCCTTTTCAAAATTCTAATCTCGGTTTTCGAAATTCCGTTTTCGGTTTTCAAAACTTTCGGAAATTCGTTCATTTTGCATTCAAACTTCAACTTTCAACTTTCCTAAAATAAACCTTCCTTATTATAGGACCTACCGTCTATCCGTGTGTCGGGTCTTCGCATAGTACATAGAGGGTTTATAGCGTCGAAACTCCGTCGATCTTATATCACGAGTTTCCCTCCTTTTCCCAAGTCCGCCTTATCTGTCAAGGCACGACCAACCCGCGTAGGGCATACCCCTACAAAGGAGGGTCCGTTCATACACTCGAGTCAAAAGTCTGGGGAGTAATCTCACGTGGACCTTCCTTCGAACGGGACTAGGCCCACAAAGCCGAAGTCCTAAGGAAGTTATACCACCCACGAGTCATCCGTCTAGATGTCTTTCTCGAGTCTTTTCCGCTCAGTCCTTTCTTTTTGGGTCACTCGGGATGTGCTGTTTCCTTTGGTTCCAAGACTGGGCTCGGTTTCTGATTACGCGGTGTTCTTACAGACAGGCCACCGGCAACCAGACACGCTCGAAGAATGGCTACTTTGAACAGTCTGCAAACCGCTTTGGACGCCATGGTCGCAAAGCAAACCGACATCGAGGCCCAACTGACCGAAATGAGGGCTGGCCAAGTGGCCATCGTCGCTCGCCTAGCTACAGTGGAGCAAGGGACCCCTAATGTCGGGACTACTGGGCCCATAACTGAACTGGTCAGCGCAGTGCGCCGGCTAGAAGAACAAGTCCATTTGACTGGGAGTAACAATATCCACCGGGAGAATAGCCGAGAGTACTCCACGGTGAGTGACAAGCTGCCCGCAAACCTGAACCTCACAGGTTTGCCCATGTTCGAAGGAACTGAGGACCCGTTACTACATGTGCGGGCCTTCAAGGAATTCATGGCCATCAAGGGAGTGGACTCATCCATGTTCAAAAACCTTTTTGCCGCATCTCTCGAGAAGCACCCACGGGCCTGGTACTACAGACTAGACCCGAAGAAGTTCCCTACCTGGGATGATGTGGCCACCGAGTTCGCTCGGAACTATGCTGACAACACCGAGATCCAAACCACAATGCGATCTCTGGAGGTTATGGCCCAAGAGCCGAAAGAAGGTTTTATTAAATACCTTCAACGCTGGAGGGCCGAGAGCGTGAAACTGGTCGACAAGCCCAGTGAGAAGACTCTAGTGGAGGCCTTTGTTAAGAACCTCCTCCCATCCTACCGGGTTCACCTCCGATATGCTGTCATACCCAACTTCACCACCCTCACTGAAATGGGTATGAGGATCGAAGATGACTTGAGACTGGAAGGCCTCACCAAGGCCGCTGCTAAGGGTTACCAAGGGGCTTCTTCCTCCACAACCAAGCCTCAAGCTGCAACCCGCGGCATTTTCGACGCGGTTAATCTACTAGATGCCCCGTCCAAGAAGAACACCCCACCTCGGGTCTTCACTGATATAGGTACTACCTATACTTATGCCTTACAAAGGCTATCCTCAAAAGGCCTAATCCAACCGATAGGCCCAACTCCTGAAGTTCCGGTCGAGCGACGCTCCAAGAACTACAATGCTCAGGCCTATTGCCAATACCACCGAGGCAATGGGCACGATACCGAGAAGTGTTGGAAGCTGAAACACTTGATCCAGGACTTAATTGAAACCGGAAAAATCCCGCTACCCGGAGATAAGCCCAGCAACAAGGAGAACCCTTTCAGCTCCCATGCCATCTTTGCCGGGGAGGTGATCGACTGCTCTCACCTTATCTCCCCCTTTATCCCGCAAGTGAACGGGATCTGGTTCGATGACGAGGATGATATCTACCTCGCCAAAGGGGAAGCCGTTCCCATCACCCCTGAACAGATTCGAGAAGTCAAAACTCGAGTCTTAGCCAGCAACAACCTTGGTCGTCCCTATTTAGCCACAAGCACTAGGGACACTCCTATCCCGACAACCATCACCGATCCACTCGGGATGGAAGTCGCCCCTGAAGAGCCGACCGCTGAAACGGCCGTCGTGAAGCAATTGAAGAGAACCCGAGTTGACCTCACTATATGGCAACTCCTTGTTAGCTCTCAAGAACACCGAGAAGCACTTACAAAGGCTCTCGATCAAGTCAAGATCGACTCTCTGGCTACCCCCGCTGAAATGGTAGCCACGGTCCTACCCCACCTAAAGGGTAAGGCCAAAGTGGGAGGCCCAATGATCACATTTTCCGAAGCCGATCTACCACCATTCGGGACCTCCCACAACCTGGCCCTTTACATCACGGTAATTTGTCGGGGAAAATACCTTCCTATGACCTTGGTTGATGACGGGTCCGCTGTGAATGTCCTTCCTCTAAGGACCGCCAAGGCCCTCGGCATTACCGAGGCTGACTATATCCCGACTGCTCAAACCATCCAAGCTTTTGATGGGAGCCCAAAGTCGGTAGCTGGGGCCATAAAGCTGACCATCATCACGGGCCCGATAGAAAAGGAGCTCGAATTCCAGGTGATTGACGTCACCTCCTCATTCAACCTACTCTTAGGAAGGCCGTGGATTCACGCGGTGAAAGCTGTATCCTCCACCCTCCACCGCAAGATCAAGATGCCTCTACTCGACGGCATTATTACTTTAGAAGCAACCCCAATGACCGTGGCTAGCTGTAACGCCACGGGCCGCACGGACCTCTGGGGGTTCGACTTTGTGGGGATGATCGAGGAAGAGTACCTTTTCCGACCTTACTTCACCACGAGCATTGACGCAATGCTCCAGAACCTAGGTTACCTTCCGGGGGCTACCTCTCGACCCGACCTTCCAGCTGGGAAGATCATCGAGGTTCTCAAGGACGAAGACTCTCACTTCGGCCTTGGCTATGCCATCACTCCGGACAACGTTGTCCGAGCAGGAATCGAGAAGGCCTGCAACATTATGAAGGGTACCTACTTGAGCCCTTATAGCCCACGGTTGTCTGACTACTTTGTCACACCCGTGTTCGGGGCTGTCCAGGTTGGGTTATACCAACCCAATGCTACGCACCTCGGGACCCACTTGGCCCGAGATTGCAACTGCATCCCGGATGATGTGTTCGCCCTCATCCAGTCTGATGAAGCCAATGACGCTGAGCCCGCGCTGGGGCTGCTCTTCGGGGAAGACACCATAGCCCCGACCCCAAAAGAAGACCTGGTCAACCTGATTCTTCGCAGCAACAGGTTCGACCCGACCAAGCTGATCTCGGATGTTGGTTCCGAGACGAGAAAAAGGGCCTGGAGGAAGACTGTCAAGTGGACTGACAGTCAGGGGAAGATCTACAAGCTGGTCACCGGAGAGGGAGACATGCCTGAGTCTGAGTCCGAGTCTGAGTCGGAGTCTGAGTCAGAGTCTGAGGTCGAGTCTAGGGAAGTCGGTGCTAGAGTCACTCCTGTAACCCCTCTCCCTTCTATCATTCCTACTGCTGGCACTTCGGGGTCTGTCCCGAGTGCCTTGCCAATTCCGCCACTGACCAATGATCAGATGGCTGCTCTCTTTGAGCTGTTTTCCAAATTTTCAATCAATAATAACAACCGTTCTGCTTACGACTTGTCTCTTTTAAATCTTGCTTTCAAAAATGTTTTATGCTATGACATTGAGAAATCCGACGAACAGGTACCCTTACCTCCGCATCTGATCGAGCAACTAGAGCAAAGGGAATCCCGGAATCCGGTAATCGAAGAGACTGAGTCCATAAACGTGGGAACAACCTTAGAGCCTCAGACACTTAAGATAGGGTTATCCTTAGATCTCGAGGAGAAACAACAATTCATAAACCTCCTCCAAGAGTTCAAAGATGTCTTCGCATGGTCCTACAAGGACATGCCGGGGATAGACCGGGAAATAGCCGAGCACCACATACCAATCAAAGACGGGTGCAAACCGGTCAAACAAAAGCTCCGTCGGATGAGGCCCGAGTGGTCTCTTAAGGTAAAAGAAGAAGTCGACAAACAATTCAAAGCCGGCTTCATACAAGTGTCCGAGTATCCGGACTGGGTGGCAAACATCGTGTCGGTTCCTAAAAAGGACGGTAAGGTGCGGGTATGTGTAGATTTTCGGGATCTTAACAAAGCAAGCCCGAAGGATGATTTTCCGTTACCACACATCGATATACTGGTGGATAACACGGCCGATCATGCCCTTCTATCATTCATGGACGGGTATGCCGGATATAATCAAATCAAGATGGCGGAAGAGGATATGAGTAAGACCACCTTCACCACACCTTGGGGTACTTACTGCTACACCGTCATGCCATTCGGTCTCATCAATGCCGGGGCCACATACCAAAGGACTGCTACCACTTTATTACACGACATGATGCATAAAGAGGTAGAAGTTTATGTGGACGACATGATCGTCAAATCCAAAGAACGGGACGGTCACATCACCGCCCTAAGAAAATTCTTCACCCGATTGCGCAAATACAATATGAGGCTAAACCCTCAGAAATGCAGTTTTGGGGTAACGTCGGGCAAATTACTGGGTCATATCGTTAGCCAACGAGGTATCGAAGTCGACCCAGCTAAAATCAAAGCCATTACCGAGATGCAACCTCCCAAAACCGAAAAAGAAATAAGGGGATTCCTCGGGAAAGTCCAGTACATCAGTCGGTTCATTTCCAAGTTAACCATGGTGTGTGAGCCGATTTTCAAGAAGCTGAAAGTAGGAGAACGGGTGCTATGGGATGACAAGTGCCAAACCGCTTTCGACAAAATCAAAGAAATTCTGTCTGCACCGCCAGTCTTAATGCCACCTCAACCCGGTTTGCCTCTGTCGTTATACCTAACGACGACCGAGACAACCATGGGGGCTATGCTGGCTCAGACAGTTGACTCCGAAGAAAGAGCCATTTACTACATCAGCAAAAAGTTTTTAGAGTATGAGTGCAAATATACCATGCTCGAAAAGACGTGTTTGGCTCTAGTCTGGGCCACCAAGAAACTCCGACATTATATGCTCAGTTACGAGGTCCATGTGCTATCCAAAATGGACCCAATCAAATACCTCTTCGAAAAACCAATCCTCAATGGCCGAATTTCTAGATGGACCTTAATGTTGGCAGAGTTCGACCTAAAATTTGTGCCATTAAAGGCCATTAAGGGACGGGTGGTAGCTGAATTCCTCGCTGACAGCCCAGTAACCGAAGAAGGACACACCGACACCTGGTCCTTCCCAGACGAAGATATTTTCCATACCGATACCGAAACGTGGGATTTATACTTCGATGGTGCATCTAATTTTCGAGGGTTCGGAGTCGGGATCCTCCTAATTTCACCAAAAGGGGAACATACTCCCGTCTCCATCAAACTGGACTTTGATGTTACTAATAATGCAGCAGAGTACGAAGCATGCATTTACGGGCTACAAGCCGCCGCCAATCTGGGGATCACAAATCTCCGGGTACATGGTGATTCATCCTTGGTCATTAACCAAGCACTTCAAAAATGGAAAACTCGAAATGCTAATCTCGTGGCCTACCAGGCACGAGTAAGGGATCTCGAGAAACAATTCCAAAAGGTAGAGTACATATACCTACCTCGGGAAGAGAATCAGTTTGCGGATGCACTTTCGAAATTGGCATCCCTGTTAAATATTCCCGACCACGTGACCAGTATGCCGATTTGCGTCGAAAGACGGTCCGCCGGCATATGTTCACGATATCAAAGACATTGAGATAACTGATCCCGAACCGTGGTACCAAGCCGTGTTAACGTACCTAACGAACGGAGAATATCCTCCCGGGACAGAAGGTCGAGCCAAGAAAGCCTTACGGAGGCTAGCCACCCAGTTCATCCGCACCGACGACGGACAACTGTATAAAAAGACGGCACAGGGGGCTCTTCTCCTTTGTGTTGACAAATACAAGGCTGAAAAGATTATGGCCGAAGTACATGACGGTGAAAACGGCCCACATATGAATGCCCACATGTTGGCCCGAAAGATCATGAGGCTCGGTTATTACTGGAATACAATGGAGGCCGACTGTCAGTTATATGTCAAACATTGTCATAACTGTCAAATCTTTGGCAATGTGCAACATATGCCGTCATTGCTACTCTATACCATGACGTCACCCTGGCCATTCTCAACGTGGGGTATCGACATAATCGGGAAAATAAATCCCTCGGGTACCGGTGGGCATTGCTTCATTTTGGTAGCTATCGACTACTTCACCAAATGGGTTGAAGCTGAATCATATCGCATTCTCAATGCTAAGCATGTCGCCAAATTTATCCAAAACAAGATAATATGTCGGTATGGAATCCCGCATGAATTTATCAGTGATCACGGGACTCATTTTCAAGCCGAGACCGCAGACCTGCTGACTAAATATAAAATTCAAAGGCACACGTCCTCGCCTTACCGTCCCCAAACGAATGGAGCAGTGGAGGCGGCTAATAAAACAATTGTCACCATACTCAAAAAGATGGCCGATAATTACCGGGATTGGCCCGACAAAATACCTTTTGCCCTATGGGGGTACCGGACGTCAATTCGCACCGCAACCGGGGCAACGCCATATTACCTAACCTATGGGATGGAAGCTGTCCAGCCCGTCGAGTTGGAGGTACCGTCCCTCAGAATTCTGCTAGAAAGCCAAGTACCCGAAGCTGACTGGGTACGAGCACGATATGACTCATTGGTTCTACTAGATGAACGACGGTCTCGTGCCCTCAATAATATCCAAATCTACCAGAAGAGGATCCAACGGGCCTTCAACAAGAGAGTAAGGCCCAGACACATCAAGGAGGGCGATCTAGTCCTTAAGTCTATTCGGGCTCTGTTACCGGTTGACCCAAGGGGAAAATTCAAACCCAATTGGGCTGGGCCATACCTGGTGAAGAAAATCCTATCAGGGGGAGCGGTGATGCTGACAGACCTGGACGGGAACGAGTTTGTCAACCCAACCAACCTGGACCAGCTGAAGCGCTACTACCCTTAGCCATTTCTCAATGTCATTAGCAAATTTTATCAAAATCATCTTTTTTTACAAAAAGCAAGTCAATGAGCTAGAATTACTTATTCTACTGTCATAAACATCTTGAACCAATAGTCTTGGTGTAATTCGAGATTGCAAATTTCCTAAGCCTGAACTACGTTTGGTTTGATTCTGCTAATCGCAGATACGTAGGCAACCCCTCAAAAGGGTACAACCAATGCAATCAAGAAAAGACAGGAGCGGTTTAATAATAAATTTCTTTTATTAATTCAAAAAATATATATCCCGATAAACTCGGGAAATTACAAAGTGCAGGAATTCAAAAAATACAAAAAGGGCACACAATAATAATAATAATAATACTTAAATAATAATAAATCTAAGGACTCGGCATTTAGGGCATCTTGCCCTTCCCCTTGTCCTTAGCATCCTTGGTCGTCCACTGGCGACGACGTGGAGGGGAGCGTTCCCGAATTACTAAGGGAACCTCTCTAGCTCGGGCCCGAGTGTTTGAGCCCGACTCCCCTGTCATATCAATGGGCCCAAGTCGAGCTCTGACCGGTTCAGGGAGCCGGTCGCGCGGACCAAGCCGGTCCCGGACTGCCAACCTCGGCCCAAGTCGTCGTTCCAAGTCGGTCCGCCCCTGAGTACTGCTAGAACCGACTTCTCTAGATCGAGTCCTAGTATGTGACTTATGACCCGATTCTTCCCGGACTTTAGTTCCAGGAGTGTCTTCCCCGGCGAAGAGCTCTCTGTTATCCTTCGCCGACTCGCGCTGCACCAATTCGATGGCCTCGTCAACTTTTAAGGCCTTGCGAGCCTCCCCGGACTCTTCAGAAGTCCACTTCTGGTAAGCCCGCGATACCCAAGCGGATTGGCAAGGGCTAGGTATCGTCCATGTGGGACGAGTGAACCATCGTTGCAACCAAGTGTCGCACATAGCGTCCGTCAACTGGAGCGGGACGCTAATGATGGCTTCCTTCTCAGGGATGCGCTGAGATGAACCGAACTGCCTTAGGAGGCGGTCCGGGTAAATATGAACCGTCCAGTCTAGGGACAAGATCGTCAGATATCGGGCTTGGTCCCTCTTGGCCAATCCAGTTAGCTTCGACAGAAACCACCAAGCAACGGTCCACCTGATCAAAGGACCCCCGTGGAATGCCAATTCTTCATCCCAGTAAGCTCGGTTTATCTGGTGACTCGAGCTTATCTTCCGCCTCCTAGAGCTAATCTGACTACTCCGATAACTGAAAATGCTCGGAGGAGTCTCTATGATTGACAGTCGTTCCGACAACCATATCTGAAAGGCATATACAAACTTCATAAGCAACGGAGCAATTCGCTACAACCCACTCGATCGAGTACAAAATCTGACTCGATCGAGTAAGCTTGTCAAAAACAAGCAGTAGTCAGGATCGAGTGCCACTCGATCGAGTGCAACATCTGACTCGATCGAGTATGTCTGTCAAAAACAGGCAGTAGCTCGACATAAGTGTCACTCGATCGAGTGATAGGTCCACTCGATCGAGTGACTTACGAAGATCAGAAAATTCGCGTGAAACATAAAAAAAAAAAAAAAAAAAAATTTTAGGTACATACTTGAAGAATACGGGTGCTTCCCGTCAGCTGCCGAGTTGGGTCAAGCCGTCGAGCATCCAGCCCCATAATGATTTCCCCCGTGGCTAGCCAAGCAGGGCTATGACCAGTCTCCATCTGGTCAACCACTCCGATCAGCCTGATTTGACCCATGCATGAGTCAAGATCCATCAACCCTTCGAATACGTAACAATGCAGCATGCAAAAGGCAAATGCCCTACGCCTATGAGCAGGGGTAGCCCTTACATCTCGAGGGTTCATGAACTTATCGGCTAGGTCGAATAGGGAGACGTTATCCCCCTGCACCATTCGATTTGTCTCAGCATGAGACAAACCCAAAAATTCCCTCAACCGCCTCCTTGGATCCGGGTAAAACGGAGGGGTAGCTGGCTGGGCAGTAAAGCTCCAACCACCAATAGCAGTAATCTCCTCGGGCAAGGGGCACATCTCGCCCCTCGGGAATGCAAACACGTGATGGGTGGTGTCCCAAAACGACAGACAGGCATCCAGAAAGTGCGAACCCACTATTAGACGCTGGAAGGGGAACAGATTGACTATCCCCATTTGAGTTAGCCTAACCTTCTCCTCGTTCCGAAAGTATTGGGACCAGGCGAGAAGCATGGCAGTCAAGTGATCGATGCCCATGATAGGAATTTTTTTTTAGCTTTCTTAAAAGTCTACAAGATTTTGAGAAAGGAGAAGGAGAATTTGAGTTGTGATGCAGAAACTGAAGTAGGAATCTCCTATATTTATAATGGAGAAACCTAACAGAAACCTAACTGCTGCTGCCTCCTCATCCAGCTGGGCCCTATGCGCGCGCAGGCCTGATTTCAAACCTGAACCCAGAATAGGAATCAAGCTGTCCCGAGCTTTCCTAATATTTTCTAAAAATTTCTTCGCGTCAAAATTTTTGTCTTTCCAAAATTTTCAATCTTTTTCTCCCCAGCGAGAGTCAACATTTTACCTACATGTTACATGTAAGTTGTTATGTGTCAGCATACAGGTACACCCCAGACTTCAAGAGGCAAGTCCCCGCAAAACTATTTGATTTCCCCAACGGAGTTAGCTTTTCCCCGGTATGCTACATTCAAGACGTGATGTGTCGGCACACGGGTACACCTATGCCCCGAAAGGCAAGTTTTACTCCCCACGGAGCATCATCATCAGCCCAGGTACGACTCAAGGCTTCAAAAGCAAGCCCGTACGGCTCACACATTTCCCCAGCGGAACGCCCGAGGCGGCATTTTTTTTTTCCGAAATCATATGAGATGGGCCCACATACAGTCACGCCCAGGACTTATGCTACGAGTCCGACTCCCTGCACAGCTATCATCATCAGGACAGGTATGACCCTCTGCTTATGGCTGGCGAGCCCTTCACGCGAGTCTACCGGACTATAAACGACCCGACCGGAAGTCTACCAGGTCTTAACGGGCTTGGTAGCTACTCTGACTTTCGCCTTGTCCAAGCCTCAGTCAGAGTGGGGGCTCTGTAGACACCCGCATTTTGACTGCCACGTGTCTATGGTAGTCTCCAAAAAACACCCGATGATGATTGGACGTCAACGTGACTAGTATACTCGGACTCGGACACGAAATTCATAATAGCCGACATGGACTTTTAGCAGAGTAAAAATCCCACAAAACAGACCTCAAATTCAGGCCCAGCGGATCGTTCCGAGTCAAATAAGACTAATTTGGGCCAAAACCGACACCAAAAATATTTCCCGTCTTTTGGCGACCGGGTCAAAACCCGGTCAAAGACGAAACCGTCACAATATCTCAGCCAGGTTCATTTAGGCGCACAAATCAAATTCAAAAAATGAGTCAAAACAAGCAAGATATTCTTGCCTTATTTATCTCAATCTTCGTTGATCCACTCGATCGAGTGGATTGCCCACTCGGTCGAGTGGAGCGTCTTCCGCTGGACCAGACCCGCCCAAATAGGCACTCGATCGAGTGCACTAGGGCCACTCGATCGAGTGCACCTTAGGTCGTGGCAAATGCCTATAAATACCGACTCATTCCCATGCATTGGGGGGGACTTTTTTTAGAGACTTTTCAGCACCTCTTTGCCCTACATTTTTCAGTCAAATACCAACCCTACATCCCACCTTACAAACCTTAGAAACCTTAGGTCAAACACATCAAAAACCGAGTTCTAGTCCCTCGATAAACCGACGTATACACACACATATCCATACACACCGTAACTCGCGTGCATCCTCGATACTCCCAAGCTTTGTCGCTGTTCACGAGTCCGTTTCCGAGGTCCATACTAGCATGTACGTTGAGGGTATTCCAAACTCCTTTTTTAATCTCTTTTAAAGTATCGTTCTACACGCATTTTCATATTATTGTATCGTAGTAACACGTACACATACACTAACTTTTTCATCTTTTCGCATTTCTAATTTTGCACCTTTTTTATATCGTTACTAACTCTAATAATACCGCGTATATAATATTAATATCAAAAGTCGGTTTTGAAATGTTGAACTACGATAATCACATTCGATCCGTCTAATCCCTTTACGAGCAACGACGGAGGTGGAGCCCTTTCGAGGAGCCCCGCCCCAATGTACTCAAGGGCGTGACGTGATCGTGATTCGTCGTAGTTGAACATATTTAACTCCATTTCCATAATTGGTTCGAGACCCGTTGACACGAATACCGACATCACATAACCCGAAAGGGTTAGTTTCGATGTCGTGACGTAGAGGGATGCATCTCGTTACCAATTCAAAGTTCCATAATCTAACACAAACGTTTTCATAAAAACTCCGGTGACGGTATTATAATCGTTCATACACGATTATAGTACCGGAGGCCGAGTCAAATACAAATCGTGCGACATTTGTATTTGATTCGGCCGATCATCGATTTCAAGTCATAAAACCGAGCGAGTCACCTCTCGTACAGGGGGCACTCGATCGAGTGCCATAGGCCACTCGATCGAGTAGCACCCCAAAAAGTGGTCAGTAGCCACGCTAATGACACACTCGACCGAGTCAGTCAATGACTCGATCGAGTGGGTCCATAACCCGCAATACCGAGGGCTTAGACACATATTCCGAGCCCCGTTCTTTATCGACTTTAGACCATCATCCGACCTTCCTATTTTTCAAAACTATACACATCACGACACGTAGAACTACTTTGACCACTTTGACGTGATAAGTCGGGACAAGACTACGGGACGCGAGATTAGGCTAGCAATATGCCGCAGTCTCATGTTCCCGTCCTTCGTTTAAATATGCGACATAATGCGTATTTAATCGAGGTTAGTCCGCCTACATATTTCCGCGGTCTAGTTTACATACGGGTCCGTCCCTTTAATTATATCGCATTATTTTTATTTCACTCCTTTACGTAATGTTGTATTGTGAATTCCGGGTTGTATTTCCGCCCGTGTAACTTGTACGTTATTTATTTACTTTCGAGCTTTGTTAATCATTTGCTTTTACGCTTTTATAAGTGAACCTCGCATGCTAAATTATTTCGACCACATTCAAGATGCATTAAATGACGTAGTTAACGCAAAACTCGCATGTTTAGTTAAAAATGTTGTTTGCATATCATTCCATTATTTTACTAGCGCGCGTATCACGAACACGAACGATGTCTTAGTAGAGGCCGCCATGTGCGGGCGGGGTTGGGTGTCCTTAGTGGGCTTCCCAACACGTACCCTCACCCCTTACTCAGAACCTTTGGTTTCCGGATGTCCGAAACCCTTGGCGAACGAGAGTCATTCTTTACACGATACCGGTGTAGATGGTATCGGTATCGCAATGCAAAGGGACGAGCCCAATGAACTCTGAAATCGAAGTGGGCTTACTTTGTGAATAGCCCATGACGACATAGAGTGGGCTCGTATGGTTCCGAATAACCACAAAATTCGGTGGCGACTCCATTTTGACTTAAATTTCGAACCCGAGAACAATCTTACCACGAGATTCATTCGCCTACCCAAACCCGCGCGTCGCCGCGTCGGGGTGGACCTACGTCATGTCCACAGGATCCATTCCCGAGCCCCTTAGGCTCGATCCCGAGCACCGAGAATCGATGAGAAGCCTATGAAGAGCAAGTAGGGACCCTTGAGATCTTATTTGAAGCCTACATGACCCATCCCGGTCGGGATTGCATCCATCTCGACCGGGATGAAGAAGGAAAGCGAACAACAGTAGCTACAGGAGCCCCATCCCGACCGAGAAGAGATCATCTCGATCGATATGGGTCTCTTCCCGACCGAGAAGAGATCATCTCGACCGGGATGGGCCACCTGCAGACCCGCGTCACTTCTTTTCTTCTCCTTTGCTCAAGAACCCTTATAAATACCTTCCCTTTGTATTGTTTAAGCACCATACACTATCTTATGAAACCCTAGACATACTTTAGACTAGATTAGCTTAGATTAGTGTAGATTAGTCCTTAGTTAATCCTTAATCCTAGTTTAACTCTTGTATTATGGGAATTCTTGAAGATCTCCACCAAGATTGACAACCTTGGTTGATGTATTTGGGTTTTCTTATTATTGCAAGTTTCAATCTTTCCTCTTCACTAGTTTGGTATAATTTATCTTCTCCTTTCCTTTAATCTTTGTTTTATCATTCAAGTTTCATTCTTTATATCTTGTTCATTGTTCATCCTTGTTTTCCTTATGAATGTTTTTGTTCTTGTGTTGATTTCTCTTGTTTATGTTTGTTTTAATTTAGTTATGTGTGAGTAGTCATCTTGCTAGGATTAGTAGGGGGATTTGGTGTCTTAATGGGTGATTAAGGGTTTGTGTAGATTGTTGGTGGAAGTTTTGGTTGCTTCCTAATTGTATGCATAGAACATGTTTGATGAAATGCTTGAATGACTTGTAGTTGCAAATGCTTGTTTTTCTTGCCTTCCTTCTTGTGGCCTTGTATGTTACTAGGATGGTTTCTTGCGCGAGAGCGAGGAACCTCTAGGTCGGTTTAAGTAGCGAGAGCCCGGACTATACCTAGATAGCTCGACTACCCCTTCATTCTTGCTTTCCATTGATCATCCCATCACCCTTGAACCCGACCTAATCCAAGTTCTTTTCCTATTTGTTTTCCTATAGTTGAATCCTTTAGTCTTGGTTGTCGTACCTAGTTTGTCCCTAGTCGTAGTTTATTCCCTTCTTATCGTTCTAACTTAGTTTAGCCTCGAGACCTAGTCAAGTCTTTAGGTGAAACTTGGTCTAAACCCTCTTTACCGTCCCCGTGGACTCGACCCGGCTTAGCCTTTCTACCCAGTTAGGATTTAGTTGGCTATTATTTGGTGGCGGGACCCACGGCAAATCCCTCCCATCAATGTAATAATAATAGATACATCACTTTTTCGAATAAATAATATGAAATTTAAATTCTAATGAAAGCATTCTCTACCACGAAATCTAACTATTTCATTTGTATATTTTTGTTATGATAATTTATTTGTTAAATGAAATTTAAAAGTTTTTACTTTAAATGGTAAAACATCACATTAATATAATGAATTAAATATATATTATTGTTTTTTTTCCTATACAAATTCCAATATTCTTTATTTAATTTTAAAATAAAATTGAGTCTTAGGTAGAGCAATTTTTTTTTTCATATACAATTTTTGATATTCTTTATTTAACATAAAAAAATATACTCACTCCGAGTCTGAATGATCTTCCCTTTTCATTAAAATATATACCTCACATATGTTAAACAAAGGGAAAGATCATTCAGACTCGGATGGGAGTATTAAGAAACTTGGACTAATCATATCGCTCGAAAAGTTCCTCCTTTATATATATACTAGTTGTAAAGCTCGTGCGATGCACGGGCCGATTTTTAGCGATAATAATAATAATGACATCAAGTTAGAAAATTGCATAAATTGGTGAAACTACTAGTTGACGGACTTTTATTTATATAATAAAATTTCATCGTTTTATTGAGATAATTTTACTTCGATTTATAGCCTTAAGAGTTGTTATGAGACTCAAAAGATTTTTCTATTTAATATCTAAAACGAATGATTTCTCTTATTTATGATAAAATTTCATCAGTTCATCATAATTTTTTGATGTGTGATAATTCTACATAAATTTATAGTAGTTTTAAAAACTATTTTTAAGATTCAAAATATTTCTGATTGATTTATAAAGACGATGATTACTTTTATTTATATAATAGAATTTTATCACCTTATTGCAATTTTTTTAGGTGGGATAACTTTAATTCAATCTATAGCCTTAAGAGCTATTATAAGACTCAAAAGTTTTTTTATTAATATCTAAAAAAGAATCATTTCTCTTACTGATGATGTATAATTTCATCACCTCAATCCTAATTTTTCGATGTGAGATAATTCTACTTAAGTTTATAATCTTAAAAAAACTCTTTTAGGACTCAAAAGATTTTAGATTGACATATAAAAACGAATGGTTGCTCTTAATTATATAATAGAATTCAATCAACTTATAATTTTTCGATGTAGGATAACTCTAGTTGAATTTAATTATATATAGTCTTCAGAATGCTTTTTAGGATTTAAAAGATTTCTCGTTGATATCTATAGATGAACGATTACTTTTATTTATATAGTAGAATGTCATCACCTTATTATAATTTCTCGATGTGGTATAATTTACTTAAATTTATAGCTATAAGAGCTTTTATAAGACTAATTTTTTTTTGTTAATATCTGAAAATGAATGATGTCTCTTATTTGTGATATAGAACTTCATCAACTCAACATAATTTTCGATATGCAATGACTCTACTTAGGTCTATAGTCTTGCAAACTCTTTGAAAAAAGTCTCTTATATATATATATATATATATATATATATATATTGATGACATCACTTTATTATAATTATTCGATGTTGGATAATTTTACCACTTTTATGGGGTGCGTAATAAATTCATCATCTTTTTTCGAGAAAATAATATGAAATCTTGTTTATAATATAGAATTTCATCACAACGTAATTTAACGAATGACTACTTTTATTTATAATAGAGAATTTCATCACCGCATCACAAATTTTCGATGTGAGATAATTTACTTAATTTTAATTCAAGCACTTTATTATAATTTTTCGATGAAATTCCATCACTTTATCATAATTATGACGAATTATTGCTTTTATTTTTATATAATAAAATTCGATCACCTTATTATAATTTTTCGATGTGAGATTATTTTATTTACTTAAGTTTATGTTTTTAAAAGTTTTTTTAAGACTCAAAAGAGTTTGTTTTTATATCTAAGTTAAGGACGGGAGATTACTTTTATTTATATAATAAAATTCAATCACCTTATTACGGAGTATAATTTTTGGACAAATGATTACTCATATTTATATAATAGAATTTCTCTTAAGTTTATAGTGTTAAATAATTTTTGAGGACTCAAAAGACATATATATATATATATATATATATATATATATATATATATATATATATATATATATAGAGGTAGGTTCAAATAAGGGCAACATGTTTCAGTAAGTGTATATTAAAGTTACAGATGACATACGATAAAGTTGCATTTGTTTAAAACTAATATGTAAGCATAACATTCAGCTCTTTTATCACTTCAAGTAATAAAGTGCAACTTTATCACTCATCTCGGGTAACTTTAATCACTTTTTCTGTAAATGATCCGAATCAAGGAGCTACCAAAGAGTTCAATAAAGTCACCTTAGCTCCCCACGGTCTTAGTTCAACCACACTAGCACCCCTTACCAGCTTAGTAGTGTGTCTACTACAATTGGTGAGCTAGCTCGTGTATGAGCTGAATAAAGGAGCAAATAATCAAGGTAATATGAAGACATTAACTTGGGTTCACACTCATTCTAGCATGGGAAGTGTACTGAAGTTATGAAGGTGTTTGAGGCTGATTGTGTTCACATGGTGTACACGTCTAAAGGCTCCCTTGCTAGCTTTGTTTTTGGCTCCATGTTCACATAGCTGCCGCGCCTCATTACTCCTTGTTCAAGCTTTGTTATTAGCTCCTGGTTTACATTACTTTGTTATTAGCTCCTAGCTTTGTTATTAGCTCCATGTTCACATAGTTGTAACTTTGTTTTTGTCACCCTAACCAGCCGGTTTAAGGGTCTCTTGTAGGCTATATATAGCCATCCATTTGAATGAATAAGGAATCCAATTTGCATATCAAAAACCTGAGTAAAGCTAAAGCTTTCTTTTACGTCCTTGTTGTTTACAAGACAAAGTCTAGAGTAAGTCGCGTTACAAGCTCTAAACTCGCTACTTCAATCGCGTGTTTGATTTAGCACCCGTTTTGTTGGAGTATAGGTCTACTTCACCTAGCATACTATCCTTGGTTACGGTTTATTCATCCTTAAAACTATCCTTTCATTCTGTTTTGGTTACTTGTTTACGTTCTATTTCAGAATACTAATCCTACTTCACATTCTTGTTTCAAAGTTCATATCAACTCACATCATTAGTGGTATCAGAGCTTTGGTCATCCATTTAGACGAAAAGAATGGCAGGAGTGTTGAACTTTGAAGATCCTACCTTTCTGGAACAACTAAAGAAGGCGTTGGAGAACTTCCAGCCCAAGAATTCTCGTTTCCAACCGAGGAGGGAACCGGTGGACAAGATCAAGGTAAATGAACTTCCTGAGTTTAATGGTGGTACTGACCCTGAAGTTTACTTGGAGTGGGAAAGAAACATGGAGAAGCTCTTTGACTTCAAGGATTTGGAGGACGAAGAGAGGTGCAAATACGCCATCCTAAAGCTAAGCAAAGGGGCTTCCCTTTGGTATGAAGGGCTTAAGGTACAACGCACCAGAAATGGAAAGGGTAAGATTACTTCTTGGGAGTCCTTAAAACGTAAACTACGTAAGAGGTATGTCCCAACTACGCACAAGTTATCCTTATACAAAAAGATTGCTAACCTTGTACAAGGAAAAATGAGTGTTAGTGAGTATGTAGAAGAATTTGAGAGCTTGGTTCTAATGGGAGAAGTAGAAGAAAATGAAGAGATAAAAATGGCTAGGTTCTTACGTGGGTTAAATCGTAGTATTGCTAATACGGTTGATTTATGTCCATACTCTGATTTTGATACTTTGTGTGGGTTGTGTCTAAAAATTGAGGCACAAGGGAAGGCAAGACATGAGGGTGAGTCTAGTAAGAGTCATACTTGGTCTCGAACGGATGATGGTAATAGAGTCAATCCTACTAATACTAATCAACCCCTGATTGTTAAGAATAACCCCGCACCCCCACCTCAATCTACCACCAAAACATCCACTGAAACTAGTCTATCTAAAGTACGTTGTTTCAAATGTCAAGGGTTTGGTCACTACAAAAACGCTTGTCCTAACAAAAGAGTTGTGACCTTAAGGGAAGTGATCACTGTTAGGGATGAATTATAGGAAGAGGAACAACGTATAGGGGCTGTTTTCTATGTTAATGAGGAAGAGGAAGGGGAAGAAGAGGATTTTGAGGCTTATGAACCCCCAGCTTATGATACACTCTTAGTACTACGTACCCTACATGCTAACCCCATTCGACATGACACCGAGCAAAGAGACCAACTATTCCATACTAAGTGTCAAGTTAAAAACAGATGGTGTAGTTTAATCATTGATGGAGGTAGTTGTACCAACGTTGCCTCAACTGAAATGGTAGACAAACTAGGTCTAGCTACTACTAATCATCCTAACCCTTATGCATTACATTGGTTAAACAACGGGAACAAAGTAAGGGTCACTAAACAAGTGAGGGTTGGTTTAACCATGGGTTCCTACGTTGATGAGGTTTTGTGTGATGTTATTCCTATGGATGCTTGTCACATACTATTAGGCCATCCTTGGCAGTTTGATAGGGACGTAGTTCACCATGGGAGAAGAAATGAGTATGAATTGAGTGATAAGGGAAAGAAAATTGTACTCAAGCCCACGACACCTCAAAACGTATGTAACATGTTAGCAAATCGAGCCGGGAAACCCAATCTCTCAATGTTTGCTAGTAAAAATGTGGAAGTACATGCGATAGAAGAGGGGGAGTTTGATGTCGCTAAAGAGGAACCAATTAAGATTAAGAGTGGCAGTGAAGGGAAGCAATTTGAAGAGTGGCAAAAAGAACGAGGTGTTGTTATCTGCAATGGAATACCATCCTGTTTGATGCCTAGTAAAGATCATGAAGTCTTAAGGTAAGGAGATGTTAAGAACAATGTCCTGGCCAATACTCTATCCTGTCACTACTTAGGTACAAGCACGCTTGGATTTAAGACTTTGAAGGGCTATTACTCCACGGAGGTTGATATACTCACCAAGTGCAAGGCTTTTACTCTTAACACTTTTGAGGAGTTTGTTTTGCAGGACGATATTCTTCCTAAAGAGAACCATCTTTATGTCCCAAAACCTCCTATTTCAGAGTGTATAACTAGAGGAGTTCAGGGAGGAGGACCAGCTGGAGGTTGTGACATAACCAGGACCTTAGAGACATTAAGGAGCACTTCCTTTTGTTAAAGACACAAGGGAGTAATCTAAGCATCATGAGCAGATACTTAACGAGTCCTTTCCCAAAAATTCCCCTCAAACCAAGAGAGTACTTGCCATTCTCCATAGTGACTCACCTCAGTATTTGGTACACAACGGATGAAGCTATCAAGAGAAAGACCAGATTGATGTCCCAAGCAGAAGCTCCATACAAGGGAAACAACCATGGTTGCAAGATGAAGTTGCCGGATAGTTATGAAGTTCATACCACGTCCAAAGTGGGAGGTTTTGCTCTTTATCTTGATGAAGATGGCTTTTCAGAATTGAGGACAATTCCTTTTCAAGGGGGAGGAGATAATCCGAATAAGGAGCTACCAAAGAGTTCAATAAAGTCACCTTAGCTCCCCACGGTCTTAGTTCAACCACACTAGCACCCCTTACCAGCTTAGTAGTGTGCCTACTACAATTGGTGAGCTAGCTCGTGTATGAGCTGAATAAAGGAGCAAATAATCAAGGTAATATGAAGACATTAACTTGGGTTCACACTCATTCTAGCATGGGAAGTGTACTGAAGTTATGAAGGTGTTTGAGGCTGATTGTGTTCACATGGTGTACAGGTCTAAAGGCTCCCTTGCTAGCTTTGTTTTTGGCTCCATGTTCACATAGCTGCCGCGCCTCATTACTCCTTGTTCAAGCTTTGTTATTAGCTCCTGGTTTACATTACTTTGTTATTAGCTCCTAGCTTTGTTATTAGCTCCATGTTCACATAGTTGTAACTTTGTTTTTGTCACCCTAACCAGCCGGTTTAAGGGTCTCTTGTAGGCTATATATAGCCATCCATTTGAATGAATAAGGCATCCAATTTGCATATCAAAAACCTGAGTAAAGCTAAAGCTTTCTTTTACGTCCTTGTTGTTTACAAGACAAAGTCTAGAGTAAGTCGCGTTACAAGCTCTAAACTCGCTACTTCAATCGCGTGTTTGATTTAGCACCCGTTTTGTTGGAGTATAGGTCTACTTCACCTAGCATACTATCCTTGGTTACGGTTTATTCAATCTTAAAACTATCCTTTCATTCTGTTTTGGTTACTTGTTTACGTTCCATTTCAGAATACTAATCCTACTTCACATTCTTGTTTCAAAGTTCATATCAACTCACATCAGTAACTTTAACACTTGACCTTATGCCCTTAAAATAGTTGTTGCCCTTATTTGAACCTACCTATATATATATATAAAATTGGGAAGTTGTGTGAAGTTGTGTAAAATAAAATTGGGAAATTGTGTGAAGTTGTGTAAAATTGGGATCAAGGGAGTTTGGTGAAAACTGGGAAGTTGTGTTATTGGCCCTTGATCTTGGGTTGAATGGATGGCTTGGATGGATGAGTGTAAAAAGAAAAAAAAAAGACAGCAAACTGACAAGCAGCAGTGGAGAGAGGGAAGCAACCCTCCCCTCAATCACACTTCGCAGCAGTGGAGAGAGAGAAGCATCCTCTCCTCAATCAAACTCTCCCCTCTTCATTACTTCCCTCCTCTCCTTTTCAATTCATTTCCTTAATTCAATTCATCTCTCCCTAACAAAACTCCATCAAATAAGCTCCATTAATAACTCCGACCATACTCCGTCAACAACTCCGATCATACTCCATTTTTAACACAACATGAAGGATAATTATACCAAGGTATGTTTATGCATAAACTTTGATCATCTTCATTTTTTTAGCTTCTTCTTCATCCTCATCTTCATCTTCGATCATCTTCATCTTCTTCAAACTTCTTTTTATTTTTTATATCTTTTTTTTGGTATTTATAAAATTATTCATCTTCATTATCTAAAAAAAAGAACAACTTCATCTTTAAGATGAAGTTTGAAGATGAAGTTGTTCTTTTTTTTTGTGGGATGAATGGAGCTTGAAGATGAAGATGAAGATGAACAAGTCATTTAGTGCGTAATATTTTTGCAGAATTGCAAAGTCACACTCATTATGTTGTATAGTCACACTCATTATGTTGTAGAATCACGCACGCAGCTGTACACTCATTGTAGTCACATATTCAGTTGTATAGTCATACTCATTATGCTGTATACACTAGTAGAAAAACCCCCCTACGGTGGCGGGTAAATTAAACCTACGGTGGCGGTTTTGTAGTGACATGATTGGTGGGGACACCATAGGTAAGTGGCGGTTGTAAAACCGCCACCATAGCTTATATATGGTGTCGGTTCCCAACTTTGAACCGCCACTATAGGTAAGATATGGTGGCGGTTCTATAGATAAAACTGCCACCATAGGTAAGATATAGTGGCGCTTAGCAAGTTAGAACCGCCACCATAGGTTAGCTACTGTGTCGACGGTCATAAAGAACCGCCACCATAGAGTAAGCTATGGTGTCACTTGTAAGCCAAGGACCGCCACCGTAGAGCAAGTTATGATGTCATTTGTAAATAGAACCGCCACCAAAGAGTAACATATGGTGTCATTTATAATACAAGAATCGTTGCCGTAGAGTATATATGGTGTGAGCTATGTTACTATAACTGCCACCATAGAGTATCTTCTTACGTCGCTTTATTAAAAACGTCATTGTTGATATTTTTTATTCTAAAATAAATATTGGCCACGTAAATTTCAGCAACACCTCCTCATGAATTTCGTACCAATCCAAATATAAAAAATGATGCCACACCCACAATGTCCGCAATAGATTCCAATCGATTCTCAACATATTGTTTCAAATAATGTCATAGAAACACATTCCATTTCATCCAACAACACAACTATTGTGTCAATGTACCAACAATACATCTAAGGGAATATCCTCATACAACAACCTCAAGCAATCAATACCAAAAGTATATCAACTGTGTCAATCTACAACCAATACATCCAAGTTTTTCCACAACTTCTAGATAATCACAACTTCCAGATAATCAGTCCGGTTGAGAGAACTCGTGAAACTTCGCAAAACTATATAAAAAGGCGGAAAGGTGATAAACCTGAACTATATTAGGTACTCTTCGCCGAGGTTTTACTACCCTGCACCTGTTGTCAGAATGTAATAAAGCACTTAGTTAATTATACAGTATGATTGTCATGGGAAAAGCACTTAGTTTAATAACCTTAACAGATTAAGTCTCACTTTGATGTGCAAAATACTTTAATAAGCGTGCATATCAAAGTGCTGGACTTGCAATTACTTCAATTTGACACTAGGGAACATGGATTCAGGTAATGAGGACACATCTTCAAAACAAAACTTGAATTGAAATTCTCAAGATCTTAGAATTTTCTTTAAAAGATAAGGTTCACTACTGTAAAAAAAATCATACAGTATGTTTAATGTACTAGTCCCTTCACTATTTTTTGTCGATTTACCTTTCTAACAGATTCTGAATTGTTTGGAAAAAAAAGAGATCAGATGCTCAACTAGAACTATATAAAAAAATATAGGTTTATATAATAAAAACGCATATTAAATTAAGAAAAGGGAATATACGTTAATGGAACCCCCATGATACGACGTCTAACCTAATTATTCGCGCAAAAAATTAACCAGTGACCGACTTAACGTACATGGGGTTTCTCCCTCCCTGCAAAATGAAGTGTCACCATTAATTTTCAATAGTAGACATAAATTTAATATATCGGGTTTAATTATAGATTTCAAAGTTCAACTATCCTCTCTTAAAAATGTTGCAAGATTATCCGGAACTAAGCTCAGGTCAAAATCTATTTAGAGACGAAAACATCACCAACAAGTAATTCAATTGTTACGAAGTACTCTGTAATTTTTAGGCATAATATTAAGCATTTTACATTTGTTACCAAGCACGGGTGAAATTCTAGTTAAGGTCGAAAACAAAAAACGTGATCATATACACTCATATCCGTCTTAAAACAAAATTGATTGGGATTTACATTTTTACAAAGTTACATTCTAAAAGCAACAGCTACTAACCGACAGGGACGTTATGTTACAAAAGTAAAAACTTTTGAGAAGTAAGTGACTACAGAATTAAATATTAAACAAAATATTAAATAGGGAAGAAAACAAACATGATTGTGGAAACGGAAGTCTCCCTCCTGCTTTAAAGCCCAAACATAAGGGGTACCACCTCCACAGAATGAATGGATGCAGTCAATAGATAGGAGTATATTAGGTTTCAGCTTGAAATCTAACTTCTACTTATATAAATTCTAGAAGCACCAATATCCCGACAACTACTCACTTCTACTCACAGCTGCATTATTCCATCATCATAGCATAAGACAGTTTCACATGAAACACTCTAATCCGTAGAAACACAATCCGTTTATTGTTTATGAATTAGTCATGTTTTATACAAAGGGATCGTTTTACGACGTTAAACCGCAGCACACAATAGCTACTAGACTTATTATGTTTATCCAATCCTACATAGACGATGATAGATTACACTTCTTAATTATCCATAAGGAAATAAGGAGTGGTGGGAGGCAAACCACATGGCAGCAAATGGCAAACAAATGGAAATAGACTTACAGGAGAGGGAGAGGGAGAGGGAGAGGGAGAGGGAGGAGTCCCTGTCAATTTCAACTCTTGACATTTCATACTTTACAGGGATAACAATTAAACAACTTAAATTTTCACTTCAAACAGTCAATGATAATGGTAATTAACAAAAATAGAAATTCAAATGTTACTGATAGTTATAGAATTAAACAAGTAAATGACTATGAAATTAAAAAAAGGGAATTCAAATGTTAGATGACTTAGTTGGAGAACTGCAGTTGAATTTGGGGTTCATGGCTAACTCACCGACGATCAGCAGCATGGCAAAGAAGCTGGTTGGAATTTTTATCAGCTTACACAACGCCTGTCTATGATGTTATGTTAGCAAACATAATCTAGACAAAGATTCTGCTGTTTCAAATAGACACATCAAATTTGTGTTAATGAGTTGAGCAAAACAGTTCAACTCAGTATAAGAATTGAGCAAAACTGTCCATGGAACTATTAAAAAAACATGAATAATTTATGCAAATACTAGCAGTAAACAGCTGAATACCCATTATAAGTATTGTGCAATAAAGTGCCACACCTGAGACAGTTCATAACACTCAAAGAACAAATGAGTAAAAAAAACCCTAATTTATTTAGGAAATGTGACGAGTGAAAAACTAGAAACCCTGATTCAATTCAGACGCACCTTCAAACGATTGACCAGAGAGGTGAGGAATGAAGCGTTTTTGGTGAAGGTGGAGAGTTGAAGGCATGTGTAGTAGGCGAATTTGTCGAAGGAGCGCTTTTAAGAAGAAAAATCGGAGTTCTATTTTTCTTTGATTTAGAATGAAGAACTGAAGGAGTTCTCCGTGGATAGTTTAGAAAAAAAAAAAATACCGGAGTAAAAAATTAGGAGTAGTCTCCAAATGAGTTGTTAAGTTTATTGAGGACCAATTACAAATGAAGGTAACAGTGGAACAAAATTACTAAAAATAGGTTAGGTACGCTTAACTTAGAAGAGTATACAAATATAGAGGTACATCTAATCATAAAATAGGTACGAATAAGACAATGGTACTGACGGTCTCTCGATAGCTTATGGAGAGACGGTCTCTCCCTAGACTTTGTGAAAAAGTATTAGGTCCCATTTTGAGAGAAATAAATTAATAGATCTGACACAGGTTGACCGATCTAACTAACCCGATCCGTTAAAATCCAAAAATTTAGTCACCCGGAATCGACGCACTTGTAACCAATATAACCCAGTAATTAGTTACTCGAACCCAACCCGACCCGATTTGAACCCAAATTGAAAAGATTGATGACTAGAAGACTACAAATCATTTAGATTAATTAAAATGAAAGTGACTTAGCGTTTAGTTTCATACGTTAGACTTAATGACCAAGTAATTAAACAAAACAATACTCTAGTAAAAAAACAAAATTTATTAGGAAAATACATGAGTAATATGATAAAGTAACTAGATCAACAGACCCGACCCAACCCGAACCCGACCCAATTACGACATATAAGACATCATCTATTTGTAAAGATTGATCTTTTTTTGTTCAAAGAGACCATTCATATAGTTAATTGGCTATTATTAATGGCCACTTTTTGAAATAATGTACTCGTAGACTCGTGATAGAAGTGTTCGTTCTAAAATAAAACTGCAACAAAAAGTAGCACTCTATTGTGTCACATTTTATGTCGGTTGTAAATTGAATCGCCACAGAAACCTATAATGTCGGTTCTAAAATAAATCGCCACGAAAAGTAGCACTCTATTGTGTCACTTTTTATGTCAGTTGTAAATAGAAACGCCACAAAAACTATATAGTGTTGGTTCTAAAGTAAAACTGCCACCAAAGGTAACAGTCATTTGTGTCACTTTTTAAGTCAGTTGTAAATAGAACCGCCACAAAAACCCTATAGTGTCGGTTCAAAAAAAAAAGTGCCACAAAAGGTAGCACTTACTGTGTCATTTTTTCAAAAAAACGCCACTAAAGACCTCCTCTACTTGTAATTTATACCTAATATGTCGTTTATGCTAGAACTGCCACGATAGCACAGACACGGTAGGGGTTTTTTCTACTAGTGATAGTCACACTCGCTATGTTGTAGAATCACGCAGCTGTAGAATACCTTGGGATTAAGGTATCATTCGTTGAATCATCTTCATCTTCATGCTTGTTTTATTTTCCATACTTTTTTTTTGTATTTATAAAATTATTCATCTTCATTATCCAAAAAAAATGAAGGTTGAATATGGAAGAATGGATGTTGAATATTTAATGAATATTTAGATATTTTCATTTTTTTAAAGTCATAGTCGTTCATTCATCCATATATGTTCAACTTTCATTTTTTTTTTGTGGATAGTGAAAATGAATAATTTTATAAATACAAAAAAAAGGTATGAAAAATAAAACAAGCATGAAAATGAAGATGGTTAAACGCATGATACCCTAATCCCAAGGTATTCTACAGCTGCGTGATTCTACAACATAATGAATGTGACTATGCAACATACTGAGTGTGACTGTACAACTTAAAGTGTGTGACTATACAACTTAAAGTGTGTGACTTTTTTCAGGTATTTTTTTTATCTACGTTCAAGTTTCCACGTTCGTCAAATCCCTACTTCCGAACCTCGATGATTTTCAGGTATTTGTTTTTATCTTTTTAGAGCATCTTTAAAAATAATTAATCATCTTCATCCTCATGCTTGTTTTATTTTTCATTCCTTCTTTTTTTTGGTATTTATAATATTATTTATCTTCATTATTCACAAAAAACTGAAGGTTGAATATGGATGAAAGAAAGTTGAATATTTAATGAATGTTTAAATAATTTGCTCTGATTCGTATGTATAATCATCTTTCTAATTATGAATGTGACTCTGATAATGATGATTGAAGAATAATTGACTGTATGGCTTTTATTTTCCATTTACGGTTTCAGTTTTGTAGTCACACACTTTAGGTTGTATAGTCACACTCATTATATTGTATAGTCACACTCATTATATTGTAGAATCACACAAATTCTTACAGTGATTAGTGTATGTAATCATCTTTGCTAATGATGATTGAAATATAAATAAGTACGAGTATAATTTAGTTGTATAGTCACAGAGATTATGTTGTATAGTCACACTGTTGAAGTTGTATAGTCATACTCGTTATGTTGTAGGATCAGTCATTATGTTGTAGGATCACACCGTTTATGTTGTATAGTCACACAGTTAAAGTTGTATAGTCACACTCATTATGTTGTACAATCATGCAGTTGTAGAGTCATTGTAGTCACATATTCAGTTGTGTTGTGTGATTTAGATTGATTGTGTGTTTTGTTGCAGCGAAATAGTTGGTGGAAAGAGGAATGTTGGTAAAAGGGGCGGTGGGAAAAAGAAGGTCGTGGAAGATACAACGACCGACCACGTAATTGGACAATGTATTGTTGCGCACGTACCGGAGACCATCGTTAAGCTCTTGTGTGTTTATGTGAGATAAAATATTTGCTTTAGGATGAACGTACTATATGTAAATGATGTGTGGTGGGTTAGAATGTTTTTATGTTTGGCGTACTATATGTAAAGGATGGACTTTGTCCAATGTAAATATATTTTCATCGCTATTTTCTGGTTTCATAATTAATCACGCGAGGTCTATAGCAAAATCACTTATCCTTCCACCTGTGTGACTATACAACATAATCTTTCTGACTGTACAACTAAATTATACTCGTAATTATTTATACTTCAATCATCATTAGCAAAGATGATTACATACACTAATCACTGCAAAAATTTGTGTGATTCTACAATACAATGACTCTACAACTGCATGATTGTACAACATAATGAGTGTGACTATACAACTTTAACTGTGTGACTATACAACATAAACTGTGTGATCCTACAACATAATGACTGTGATCTTACAACATAACGAGTATGACTATACAACTTCAACTGTGTGACTATACAACATAATCTCTATGGCTATACAACTAAATTATACTCGTACTTATTTATACTTCAATCATCATTAGCAAAGATGATTACATACACTAATCACTGCAAGAAATTGTATGATTCTACAATATAATGAGTGTGACTATACAATATAATGAGTGTGACTATACAACCTAAAGTGTGTAACTACAAAACTGAAACCGTAAAATAAAAAATAAAAGCCATAAAGTCAATTATTCTTCAATCATCATTAGCAAAGTCACATTCATAATTAGAAAGATGATTATACATACGATTCAGAACAAATTTTCTAAACATTCATTAAATATTCAACCTTCATTCATTCATATTCAACCTTCATTTTAATCTTCGCAACAATACATTGTCCAATTACGTGGTCGATCGCTGTATCTTCCACGACTTTCTTCTTCCCACCGCCCTTTTACCAACATTCATCTTTCCACCAATCATTTCGCTGCAACAAAACACAAAATCAATCTAAATCACAGATACAACTGAATATGTGACTACAATGACTGTACAACTGCATGATTGTACAGCATAATGAGTGTGACTATACAACTTTAACTGTGTGACTATACAACATAAACGGTGTGATCCTACAACATAATGACTGTGATCCTACAACATAACGAGTATGACTATACAACTTCAACTGTGTGACTATACAACATAATCTCTGTGACTATACAACTAAATTATAACATTCATTAAATATTCAACCTTCATTCATTCATATTCAACTTTCATTTTAATCCATATTTAATCTTCATTTTTTTTGGATAATGAAGATGAATAATTTTATAAATACAAAAAAAAAGGTATGAAAAGTAAAACAAGCATGAAGATGAAATGATTGTGAAGGTATTCTACAGCTGAGTGATTTTACAACATAAAGAGTGTGACTATACATCATAATGAGTGTGACTATACAACTGAATATGTGACTACAATGAGTGTACAGCTGCGTGATTCTACAACATAATGAGTGTGACTGTACAACTGAAAGCGTGTGGTCTTGCAATTCTGTTAGAACATTACGCACTAAATAACTTGTTCATCTTCATCTTCAACATTCATTCATCCCACAAACAAAGAACAACTTCATCTTCAAATTTCATCTTAAAGATGAAGTTGTTCTTTTTTTTGTGGATAATAAAGATGAATAATTTTATAAATACAAAAAAAAAAAGATATGAAAAATAAAAAGAAGCATGAAGATGAAGATGAATATGAAGATGATGAAGAAAAAGAAGCATGAAGAGGAATATGAATATGAAGATGATGAAGAAAAAGAAGCATGAAGATGAAGATGAAGATGAAGATACCTTCGTATGATGATCGAAGTTACTGACGGAGTATGTTGGGTTAAAAACGCAGTATGGTCGGAGTAGTTGACGGAGTATGGTCGGAGTAGTTGACGGAGTATGGTCGGAGTATGGTCGGAGTTATTAATGGTGTGGTCGGAGTTATTAATGGTGATTAATTGTTGGGGTTTTGTTAGAGAGAGATGAATTGAGTTGAGAAATGAATTGAAAATGAGGGGATTGGGAAGTGTACGAGGGAAGTAATGTTGGGATTGATTTGGGTGAGGGGATGTTTCCCTCTCTCCACTGTTGCTATGTCAGTTTATTGTCCTTTTTTTAATAATTGAACCTCATCCATCCACCATCCATATTAGGATGAATGGATGGAGGGGATCAACACTAAGCAACTCTCCAAGAGTTGCTAACTCCCTTGATCCCCCTCTATATATATATATATATATATATATATATATATATATATATATATATAAGAACAAATGATTAATTTCTTATTAATATAAAATTACATCACCTCAACATAATTTTTCGTTATGTGATAATTTTACATAAGTTTATATTTTCTGAACTTTTTCTAAGACTCAAAAGATTGTTGATTGATATCTAAGAATGAATTATTACTTTTATTTATACTTCGTAATATAATAGAATTTCATCAACTCATCATAATTTTACTTGACTTTATAATCTTAGAAGCTTTCTTTAAGCATTAAAAGATTGTTGGTTAATATCTAAGGATGAATGATTACTTTATACAATAAAATTCTATCACCTCATTATAATTTTTTGATGTATTTAACTTTGTAGTCTTATTAAAAGCTTTTTTTAAGAATAAAAAGTTTTTTGAGGAATGATTACTACTTTTACTTGTATAATAGAATTTGATCGTCTTATTAATTACACGTAATTAAGTACTTTTATTTCTTATTTATAATATAGAGTTTCATCACATCTTGTTATAATTTTTCGATCTGAGATTATTTTACCTACGTTTGTAGTCTTATTAAAAAACTTTTTAAGACTCAAAAATTTATTAGTGATATTTAAGAACGAATGATTATTCTTATTTATAATATAGAATTCCATTATCGTACTATTTTTTATGTGAGATAATATACTGTCTTAAGAGATTTTTTTAAGACTCAAAAGAACACATATTACTCTTATTTAAAGTATAGAATCAACATCTTATTTTATTTTTTTCGATTTGGGATAATTTTAAGTTTGTAGTCTTAATTATTAAGAGTTTTTTAAAACTCAAAAGTTTTTTTATTAGTTGATATTTAAAAACAATAATGATGATTACTCTTATTTATAGTATAATTATCATAATTTTTCGATGTGAAATAATTAGTTAAGATTTATAATCTTATTCTTAAGAATTTTTCAAGACTCAAAAGATTTTTGATGGATATCTAAGAACGAGTGATTACTCTTATTTATAATATGGTGTTTCATCACCTTATTACAATTTGTCAATGTGGGATAATAACTTTACTATTTTTATATGTAATAAATTCCTCACTTTTTCGAGCAAATAATATGAAACAAATTATATGAAATTTATACTCAAATGAAAGCATTTTCTACCAAGAATCTAATTATTACATTTTTATAATTTTTTTTTACGATAACTTTTTGTTAAACGAAATTTAATGATTCTAAGATGAAAATTATAAAACATCACATTAATATGATAGATTAAATATATTATTATAATAATTAAAAGATACTCTACTTGATTTTTTTTTATTAATGATATTTTCCTAAATTAAGTTTTGATGTAACGGACCAATCACATCGCTCGAAAAGTTCCTCTTTTATATATATATGTAATAAATTCATCACTTTTTGAGCAAATTGTATGAAACAAATTATAATAAATTTATACTCAAATGAAAGCATTTTCTACCAAGAATCTAATTATTTCATTTTTATAATTTTTTTACGATAACTTTTTGTTAAACGAAATTTAATGGTTCTAAGATGAAAATTATAAAATTAAACATCACATTAATATGATAGATTAAATATATTATTATAATAATTAAAAGATACTCTACTTTATTTTTTTTATTATTAATGATATTTATATCAAAATTGAGTTTTGATGTAACGTTCCTCCTTTATATATAATATTTCAATCACATCGCTCGAAAAGTTTCTCCTTTATATATATATATATATATATATATATATATATATATATATATATATATATATATATATATATATATGTGTGTGTGTGTGTATATATATATATATATGTAGAGTAAGGCTCTTATGAGTCCTTTACTCTATATGAGTCCCTAAGTCCTCATCTCATCCATTGGATGAGATGAGAATGGATGGACGAGATGCTTCCAATTATTTGCATTAAAAAAAAAAAGATTACGTTCCTAAAATAGCTCCCACGATTTTAGGAAACAATAACCCCATGATTACGTTCATTCATCATTCAGTCATTCACCTTGCGAAATTCATCAAAACCTAAAAAAAAAAAAAAAAAACTTCCATCATCACGTTCCGTCATTCATTCAATCAAATCTGGGTTCAAAATACCGTTACTATGGATTCAATGAGCGCGACATCATCATCAACTGTTGAAAAGCAATTGATCGAGTATAACAATGGTAAGTTTTGATATTTCTTTCACGTTTTGCTTCAATTATAATTCGGCGATCGACTAACAAAAATTAAATTTCTTTCACGTCGCTTTGGCTTTGTTTTTTATGTTAATTTTCATGTTAATATTGTTTTCATTGTCATCTCATTCATCATAGATTCATATTGATGGTTAATTGATATTCATGTCGATTTGGCTTCCCTTTTTACATCAATTTTTATGTTGATATTGTTTTTTCATTCATCATAGATTCATAGTGATGGTTAATTGATATTGATTCCATAGTTTTATGTTTGTTATTTGGGTTTTCAATGAGGTCCACTGATAATATTGTTTTGTTTTCTATGAACGCAGTCACGATGTTGAAGTAACATACGCTCTACATTACAGTAACACTCCATTGCAATTACAGTAACACACTGAACGTTACGAAACAGTTTTTGATGATGATGTTAGAGTAACGTACTTTACCAGTTAGAGTAACACAATGTAAGAGCTGAAGTAACACATTGGTTGCATGGGCGTAACGCATATGTATTAACGTTACAGTAACACTTAATTGCAATTACAGTAACACACTGAACGTTGAGAAACAGTTTTTGATGATGATGTTAGAGTAACGTACTTTACCAGTTAGAGTAACACAACGTAAGAGTTGAAGTAACACATTGGCTGCATGGGAGTAACATGTTGTTTAATTTTGTGCAGGTGATATTGGAAGTGATGCGAATGCACAAGACAACACTGATAAAGGTGGATGAGGATGAGGAGGATAAAGTGGATGACGACGACGAAAATGAGGAAACTGAGGAAGACACTGAAGAAAATAAGGAGGAACATGTGTTTTGAGAATACTTGTGTTTTTGGTCATGATAAAAATATTTTTCTTTTTTTGTTTACAAGAATAACTGATTTTGTACACATTTTTTACAAGTAGCGTTGTGCTACGTAGCAAATAACTCTATATTTTATTTAATATATGTGCATTTGGTTAGAGTAACATCTTTGTTCTATTGGAGTAACACCTTTCGTCAGTTAGAGTAACAGACATAATGCATTAAAGTAACTGAGGACAGCAGCGTTTAAACAAATGATTACCAAAGTAATTGATAATAACTTGGATTGGAACCATTCATTACCAAATTAACGATTGTCGTTCTTTAAAGAACGATATATAATGCGTCAGAGTAATTAATGATAATAACATTGTTTAACCATGAGACAAAGAATAACACCATTAATTACTTGGAGTAACATCATTTGTTCATTAAAGTAACACTTATAATACGTCAATGTAACACGGGTGTGTAGCCTTGCTTGAGTTGAAGATGAAAGAATGAGCGGGTGTGTGTTTTGAAAGAAATTAGAAGTCGAGAGATTGAGTTTGGGATGATGAAGATGAAGAGTTTTAGTTAGGCGGGTGAGTTTGAATGAAAAAATTGAATGTGATGAAACATAATCAAGTAAGTTAGGTGGTTGGAGATAATTAAGGGAGGAGAGAGAATTTTATTATATTTTTTCCAAAATATGTTATATATTACCTTAATTACTAGACTCAATCACCACCATCCATCTCATCTAAATCAGTGGCTCTAAATAGGACTTATGGACTCAAAAAGAAAAAAGGGACTCACTTGATCTTTACTCTAAAGGGACTCACTTGATCTTTACTCTATATATGTATGTATGTATATGTATGTATGTATGTATGTATGTATATGTATTTATGTATATATATATATATATGTATGTATATGTATGTATGTATGTATACATACATACATACATACATACATACATATATTGATTGATTGAAATATTATTTTGTTTTTTTCTCTAGATATTCTTAACCAAATATCGTTAAAATACCTACATTCATCCTTCCCTCGGGGCCTCCATCAATAATTAATCGATGGTAAGCCCCAAAAATTGTTTAATTTTCAATTCTTAGTATGAAATTCAATCTCTTATTCAATAAATTTCTCTCTTTTTATGAGAAATTTGTCCTTTATTTCAAGGTTTCTCTCCTTATTTTCAAGGTTTTCGGTCTTTTACATTAGTATAAGACTTAGTTTCATGCTTATTGACAAGATTAGTTTGTTGATGGTTCGTCACTTATCTCTTCAATGGATACAAGTTATTTGTCAACGATCTTTGAAACCAATAGAATGTAAGTTTTCTCCCCTTATGAATCTAACGAAGGATCCCCTCATCAAAAGCTGCAAGAAGATAGCGATACGAGGTCATGCCGAATTGTCAAATCATGTCTTGATATCCCTAGTTTTTAAGAGAAATTATATTCTTTGACTTTTAATAGATTTGCTTGCAATTAAAAGTATTCACTGTAAGTGTCGTTTGTCGTTCTATTAATAAATTATTCTTTTCATTCAAAAAAAAATATCGTTAAAATAAACAAAAAAGAACTTTTAAATATTAAATAAAAAATTGTTTTAAAATATATTAATCACACATAAGTCAGCTCGTTAATTATTGATCCGACAAGACCCGACCCAACCTGACCCAAACTCGACCCGACCCGTTCAATTTTCACTCCAAGACATATTTTATAAAATTCATCATTCGTAGTATTTGAGTTTTTTAATCTTTAGTCACACCTAATTATTGTTACATATGATTTCATATAAAATTACTTTGTGTCTATCGAAACTATTGAAAAACACAATGCAAAATGGAAATAATTTGTATCAGATGATATAGTCGTATACTCCGTAGATAATAAACGACTCAATTCTTGTAATAAATGATACCTTATAAAACCTAGTCCGACCCGAACATGACCCAATCCGATAATGACCCGAACCCGATAGTGACCCAACCCTGAAATGACCCGAACCCGACCCAAACCCGGACGATCCGAAAGCTCAACCCGAATGACCCGATCCGGAAGTGACTCGAAACCGATCCGACTCGAACCCGTCACAAAAGTTGACCAGACCAACCCGACCAATAAGCGACCCGAAACTAACCATAACCCGACCCGACGACAGTCATGACCCGATAATGATCCGATCCGATGATGACCCGACCCGAACCCGACCCGCCCGCCCGATTGCTACCACTATACTCCCCTAAAGAATAATACTCCGTAGATGTTAAATTAAGCTTTAGACATAAAAAAACCGATATCAATCATAAAATTCTCCCCACTTAAATGCTTATTCAGATCTAGGAAAAGTTTTCTTCTTCGCACGTTGCTCTTTAAGAAACAAGGAATAAGGTGACGTCATGTATATGTCATATTCTTTTTCAATATAGAGAGAAGCTTACGTCAGGGAGATGACGCAACTCAGATGGTTACCAAATGCTTCTTCTCCAAACCGCATTTTTCCATGGATTTAATTTGCTGCTGACAAATCTAAACCATCGAAACATTGTACTTGTACGGAGTACGAATAGTAGTGTGACTTTTAGTCATAATTCACATATTCTCATTTATAATGGTAATATGCCTCTTATCAATATAACAGATCAAATAGTAATACTCAATTAAATAGAAAATATAAAAATTAATTACTCTTACATAGAAATACCTATACTTTGTTCCAAATTACATAAAAGCCCAAAAGCTCTATTGTTATTATTATAAATATATTGAATAGGAATGACCGAAATTGATTTCTCATTAATGAACGCCGTTACACTTATATAGTTATACGGGTAAATCAAAGTAAATAATTACAAAAGATGTTATTGCCTGTATTCACAAGATAATGATAATTAATGCCTATGATTACAATATACGGAGATCAGTAGTGATGCTATTTGCAGTGAATACACAAGATACAATAACTCTAATACTAGAAAATATATGCAGAGGATAATTTGTATGATTTGATGCTGATATGAATTGATACATTCCTAATACGCTCCCGCAAGATGGACTAACTCGAGCAAGGCCAATCTTGGACAGAAGGTTAGTAAAATTAGCACGACCTAGTGGCTTGGTAAGGACTAAGGACGTCAGCTAGCTGGTCAGTCGCGGCAATATGCTATACCCGAAGGGTACCATTGTGGACACGTTCTCGAACAAAATGAAAGGTTAGGGCGGTGTGTTTCATGTGCGAATGAAACACGGGATTGGAAACATAATGTGTGGCACCAAGGTTGTCGCAATAAATAATCTGGGGTTCGGTGAAGCTAATACCTAACTCACTAAGGAGCGCAGATACCCAAGTGAGTTCGGTTGTAGTAGAAACAACGACGCGAAACTCAGCCTCTATTGAGGATATAGTTACACCATGCTGTTTCTTAGAGGACCAAGATACGACATTTCGGCCGAAATACAGGATGTAGCCCGAGGTGGGTAGAAGATCGCCTTTGGTACTGACATGGGTTAGTCGTATCCTTAATCAAAGATACCCTAAGGTCCACTAACTAATGCAGATAGTGAAGTAGGGGTTGAACCACAAGGAGACGGGACTTAATTACTTGTTCTAAGGTCTAGACTTAAGACTACGGGTCACTGTTTTTCTGTTTGTTTTAGTAGGAGGGTTATTTCATGACAATAATACCAACTATAAGGGGGCTTCTTAGAATAATCCCAACTATACGTAATCTCGTTTTAATATGAACTATGCCTACATTCATCTTATTTCGCTATGGACAAAATTATGACCTGCTATTATCGGTAATAGTGACCGGTTGTGACTTTCTAGGGTCCTTGAGTGTTCCGTCATCGTTAATGAAAGCCAAAACAACAAGAAAATTAAATCATTTTTTCATGGCTTCTATAATACTAATCGGGAAAAAAAATGCAAGATGAATTTTGGGAAGATTCAAAAAAAACTTAACCAATAGCCGAAACTGAAGAGAAAGATTCAACCAGTTTTCCAGGTAACCGGTCACCTATATCAATGAGAGATTAATGAAGGCATAGTTCATATTAAAACGAGATTACATATAGTTGGGATTAATCTAAGAAGCCTCCTTATACTTGGTATTATTGTCATGAAATAACCCATTTATTAAAGGGTAAATCAATAAGAGAAAAGTCTAGGGTCTCAGGTTCACAATGAATATTACTCGGGTCAGGGAGTCAACTAACAAGTCAATAATCGAACTATCTAAGATGTAGGTCCGGTCGGTACTTCTACAAACTTTAGAACTAAACCTGCGGTCGCTAGAATTAAGCTAGTCTACCCAAACTATCGTGACCTAATTAGTCCTTAACCCGGTCGGCGGAAAGTCATTAACCCAATCGGCGGAAAGTCCTAATTGTGATACTAATGAATTAATCCTGGCCAGTAATCAATCAATCAGAATTTAAACGATATTCAGGCAGTAGTTCATACGGTTAGAAACAGGTCAACTGACTATAACCTTAATAATACGCATCGATCCCCTTAAATCCTAGGTAAAATTTTGCTACTCATATTAAGCATGATCAAATTAATGAAATACGAATTGCGATTGAACATAACGAAAATGATACGAATTAATCTGCGGAAAGCAATAATAATTCTACGGAAATTTCCCATGGTACCCCCGAACTATGTCACATTACACATGGTACACTCGATTTTAAGTTTGTTCCCATGGAACCCTTAAGTATTATAGTTTGCTTCCCAATTTGTCCTTACACCAATTTCCGTCATAACGCCGTGTGATTAACAATTAACCACTGACACAATCAAGGATTAATCAATGACACACACTTACTCACTCATTTAATCACTCAAGCATTAATCACTTATTCTCAACCTTTTCACCTTCGTCTTTCATCTTTTTCATTTTATGAAAAAAAAATGGCAAAATCAAACTTCATCCCCATAACCTAGCTCGATCATCCTTCAACATCAACCTAATCCAATAAGCAAGCAAGTTCTATCCCAAGTGATTAAAATCGTTTCTTCCAATAAGCAAGGTAAATACTACTAACTCTCTAAATTTTTTTCGTATTTATGTGATTAAATCTTCGTACATCTTCTTTTATGCTATTAGGTGATTGTACTATGATTTATATCCATACATCTTATAGGTTTAGTCTATAAATTTTGATTTCGAATTCTGATTAAATTAGGGTTTCAGATTATATGTTTCAATTAGGGTTTTGTATGAGTAAAAAATTTCAGTTCTCAATCTAATGATATGTTCTGGTGAAACTAGATTGAATTTTAATCTACTATTGTTCATTAAAATGGGGGTTAAATTGGATATTATACTTTGTGAGAAGTTGAGGTATAGAGCAGAGTTGAGATCAAGTGGACGAGTCATTGATGGAAGAAGCAAAACAAATACTTTTTTGCGAAACTGGATATGATACTCTGCTCTATACAAAATTAGCGTTTATGTTCAATTACGAATGTTTATGAAATTTTCTTGGTTTGCATTTAAATACTCCGTACTTTGTTTAGTTGTCAATTTTCCTATATGCATCATGACTATTGAATATTTATGTTGTGTTATACATTTCAATTGTGTTATATTTCAATGTGTTATGTTCTTATTATCGTTGTGTTCAATGAATTCTCATTTATCGTTGATGTTTGTGTACTTCCAGAATGTCAGCTAAAATATGGATTGAATTTCAATATGACGGAAAGTGTTTCAATTATCCTGTGAAAGACGTTGACTTGATGTAATTACTGGACGTAATTGACGACCTTGATGGGGTGTCTTCGAAGCAAAATGTTCTTATACCCGAGGTTTATAATCTGTACTATAAAGGTGCACGGGGTAAGAAGATGTACATAAAGAGTGACGAAGACCTGATGAGTATGTTTGCATATTTTGATGGTATGGAAACCATTAAGGTTTGGCTTAAGAGGACAAACAAACCCATGAAAGTGTTCCAAATGGGTGCTGATCAACTAAAGAAATCATGGCTAGAGGAAGAAGAAAAATCATGGAGCCTCAACAACCAACACTTAGGTAAGTCCCTTCTAATTTTGAATGTTAAATTTGTCATGTTATTTACGGTTGAATGTTATATTGGCAGAATATTATTAGTTTCGTATCTTCTTTCAATTTCAGAGTCAAGCTAAGGAAGAGAAGGAGAAGGCCTGTTTATCTTTTGTGTATGGTTTAGCTAGGGGTATATATTTTGCACAGGTCTCTTATTATACCACCAATCCACCATACTTGGTCTTAGAATATGAATAATCTCGTATGTGGTACGTATATTTTGCACAAGTGTTGCTCCTATATTTTGGGTAATTTGGTACGTAAACTCTCTTTTGGTGATTTGCATATCACACAAACAATTATTCCGTCGATGTTGTTCCCTTTTTAGTTCGTTTGTTTAACGAACATATCAATGTGATGGTGGGAATATATTAGTAGTAATCTTATTTCATTGCATTAGGCTTGCTTTCCATACATATCACATTTTGTTCATAACAACATAAAGTAGACTAAAGTACATGACCGAACCAATTATATGATGCTTAGATTTAGCAACTTCGACGTAGAATCTATCTTTCTATTGATGTCACAAATTATTTCCATTTGTTTTTTCATCTTTTTCTTCAAATCTTGTTGAATGGACACTTGATCAACTACATCCATTGTGTTGATATTTGTAACTTCTTTCGTTCTTTCTTTGCACCATTGAAACCATCCACATTCATCACATTTATAGTATAGCTTAAATGGATTTGCAGCAGTTGATCCGGATGCTCGAATATTTGCTCTTCTATTGCATCTTACGCATGTTTTGTTTTCCTCTTGAACTCCTCTTAGAGTTGAACTTGAATGTGAAACTGGCATTGTTGGAAGTTTGATTTGTGTGGATTTTTTGTTCATATTCTGTCAAAATAGAAAGGGGTGTGCATTTATAAGCATTTGTGTAAGGCTAGTTCAATAATCTAGCTGTTACTTTTCTTCAAAGAGTCGCCTCTGTGCTTTCAGGGGTACCATGTGAACAAAAATGTAACCTTAGGGGTACTATGGAAACAACCATCAAACCTTAGAGGTACCATGGGAACGCCTCTCTTTATGCTAAGGATTCTGAAAAGCAATCGTTGAGGGATGTAATTAATTTTCCCTCCCAAAATTAATTAACACTTAATGATGCAACTCTTAAGCATAATTTAACAGCGTGATGACAGAAAATGGGATGTGGGCAAATCGGGAACTAAACTATAAAACTCAAGGTTACCATGGGAACAAACTTAAAAGCGGGTGTACCATGTGTAATGTGACATAGTTCGGGGGTACCATGGGACTTTTCCCATAATTCTATGATAGAAAACGATAACACAATACGAATTATGTAAGCAATAATTACTAGCAATACGAAGAATGAATTAAGACGGAAATTAAAATAGAAAACTGAAATTGTAATTGAAATTAAGAATATCGATAGCGAAGAATTCAAGATCTAAGAGCGGAGGACAAGATTCAATGTATCTCGCCAAAGCCCCAAAAGTACGTAAAACTTAAAGTCTAAGCAAAAGTGTTGTAAAATGCAAAAGTCAAAAGTGTCAAAATGTAAAGTGTCAAAAAAGTGTATGGCAATTGAGTCGGGAAGCTGATTTTAAAGAAAATCAGTTGGACTCAGAACATGCCCATATTCTAAGTCGAAATAAGAATTGATACGCGGCTCGGTTTGGGTGCACTCGATCGAGTGCACATGATAGTACTCGATCGAGTGGTCCAGTAAAATGCTCCAACTCCGGTTTATTCTGGGCTAGAAGGAAGAATCGGCCCATTTCTTGATGCAGTCCAGTTGGGCGTAGATATGAGGCACTCGATCGAGTGCCTTAGCTCTACTTGATCGAGTGAGCCTGCTGAAACTCGATAGTGAGTTCTTCTTTTGTATCTTGGCTTTTCGTTTTCTTCCTCGACTTCCATTCTCGTCTCGGCTATCTGGGTTATTACTTCTAAATATGCTCGAAATTGCACTTAACCTGCAAAATAGCACGAGAAATGGCAGTATCGACTTTATAAAAAAAATCGACATCAAACATATAAATTAGGAAGAAGAAAAGCTCAAAAATAGGTATCAGGGGACAATAAAATAGGATATAAAATGTATTGATCAAACTCTCCCAAACCAAACATTTGCTTGTCCTCAAGCAAACAACAGTAATATATACATACGAGGACAAGTGATGTGAAACACGACTCAGAGCTAAATCATAATCATTCCCCTAAAATCGACTAATTCCAACGAGAAAGCATGTAATGTTCAAGAATACAACAAGACTAATAATCATGCCATAATCAAACAATTGCTTGCCAAATTTTCAATCTTGCGAGACCAATGATGTCGGACATCCTTACGGTTGTCGCTCGACACTCATAAGCATGGGTAAGTATACATGTGAAGATAAGGAAGAATAAAGACACTCACTCGACTTATGAAATATGCATGCAATCGAATATGAAATCAATCTCCCCAATCAAATACGTGTTCCACCGATCATGACCATAGTACAAGCCAAGGGCTTACAAATGGTGGCTAATATGTGAGGAAATAAAATGGATTGTGCTTAAAGCACGTATGGAAATGTGGGGCTAAGACCAGTAGTCACAGCTACACAATAAAAACTATCCATAAAAAATCTCATCTATGAATTCTGGCCACCAACTAGAAGTAAAACTCAAAAGAGCATAAGAGAGGATTTTGTCATCCTTCTAATTATAATATAATTCTAGTTATAGCATCTCGACCATTCCCTGAAATATTAAGAGAAACATATATTTTATTTCTATTTTCTCTTCTTGGAATTTCCCTTCTTTTTCTAATTCCATTTTTCTTTTTCTTTTTTCTTTTCTTTTCTTTACATGCTTCCATATTTTTCTCAATTTCAGATAGGAGAAGACGATGTAAAGTCGCACCAATGATATTACGCAATAGGATCTAAATGATGTGAAAATCTCAAAATATGACATATTAGTGAAGTAACTTCCATTAAGTTTACTGCGACTGTCCCGGTAGGGTAGGCTATTCTAGGTTGTAGCTAATTGGTATAGACAGTAAAAACAGGCTTACAACAGCTGAAATGGGCTAAACAAAGGAAAATGACCTAAATCTACAGGGTAGTAAAAATGGGTCGTTTTGGCTCTGTGGAGCTCATCAAAAACAGAAATGTCTTTCCTCATGTACCTCCTCCTCAAACCAATTGCATATTTAATATCAAGAGACGAACGTCATGTTTATGCGAATTGATGTTACACATTCCATATTTCTAAATATAAATGACACCAATTATGGATGTTACTAGCCTAGGAAGCTCTAAATCCTCAAAATTTTGTGGTTTGCCGACAAAATGGTTAAATTTACTCATTTGGCGATTAACAATTCCATAGGCATTCATGTCAAAATCATCTCATCTCAAGCAATACATGCATTCAAGCACGGAGTCAGCTGTCAATTAGGAGTAATCATGTAAAACGCAATGTCATCATCGCCGTTTTGCATGTTTCACATCAGACACAAAAACAAACAAAGGGCATAAAAGTAAAATCTTTTGAATTTTCTATTTTTTCATTTTTTTTAGATTTTTAAATTTTTTGAAAGTAGTAAAGACACACAACGGAAAATGAAAACACACAAAAACACACGAACTCTCCCCCAAACCTAAATGTCACAGTGTCCTCAATGTGACTCTACAGCAGATAAGACAGAAAATTCCACAACCAATCCTAAGGACAACTCGACCTAAGGGGAAGAAAAGAAAAATCTAAGAAAGCAGTAAAAAAACATAAATAAAAAGGAAAAAAAGTACCGTATATACAGTGATAGCTCCCCCAAACCGGCTAATCGGCCATCTCATCCTCTCTACCGGTCCCAGATGGACCAGCTCATGGGTCACCATGGCCTGAGCTGCTAGCACCTCCCTAAGTACCTGGTTGTCTCAGGTCTCGCAGTCACTGTGCTCCTAGGCCACCATAGGTGCGCTCGTAATCTGGACCCCATGCAGCATGGTCTACCCTGTAGTATGGAAGATGTAGCTAGTGTCACCCGGACCTTGCCAGTAAGTTGGGTTGTGAGGGGTCGAGATTCCAAGAGTACTCATATACTCGTGCATCTCGCGGTTGATGATGCTCTGATTAATTCCCTCGTGTATCCACCACTGGTGCTTGTATACCTGGTCATACATATACGGATACGGGTGCAGAAACTCGGCACTCGGAGTGTGGACCGGGAAGGTCAGGGTGGGTGTAAATGTGGGCATAAGGGGCTCAGTCTCCTCGGGTTCGGTCTCTATGCAAACTCTCCGTCGAGGGGGTCGAACGCCCTCTATGGAGAACATGAGCTCCTCGGGAATGAGGTAGCTCGGTGGCTCGGGTGGGTTCTCACCAGCGGGCATGGGTTGAAGGGCAAGGAGTGGTGGTAGGACCACCCCTTGGTCGACCGGAAGGTTCATCCAAACCTTTTCCTGGATGCGCCACTGAAAATTCGGGGGGTCGCCCCGAATCCACTTCAAAGTGAAAGTGAGGTAGCTACGTCCTAGCAAAGGTACATGCTTGGTGAGGCTCTCATATTTGACCGTTGTTCCGAAACTCGTAAGATAGCGCTTTGCTAGCGCAGTGACAATGGCTCCACAGGCGAGCGGTCCAGTTCCATTGATCTGCCGCTCTATACCAACGTAAATCATTCCTGGGGCACTGAATGTCCTCAGGGACCGACGAAAGGGGTTGAGATAGTGTCCTAAAATCAACACCTCCGAAGAGTGAAGTTTACTCATGTCGGAGCGTGGAAAGACCAAGTGACTCAGAATACGCATGAAGAGGCAGATGGTGGGGTGTGGGATGGCATTAACTGTCATCGCAGTGACACTTGCAATGCGACCCGTAAATAACTTAAAGTAAGAAGGGGCTCTCACACCCTCTGGTATGTCGTACAAGTCGACATATCGATCGCAAGTAAGCCCTAAACGCTCGGCTAAGTTACTAAGGAGGATGCGTTGCTCAACATTATTCAAACGAAAGGATATCATGCGATTTTCTCTATCGTAATCAAATGAACTAAGAAACATTAATGTGATTAATCGATAAGATAACTCACGGAAAGTCCATAGTCCACCAAATCCGGTCATGGACAGAAGCTGTGTGAGCTGCTCGTTCAATCCTAGCTCGATCGCGAACTGCGACGAGCAACATCGTGTGACTTCTATTTGCCTCGGTATCAAGGAACTAAACGAGCTTGCTGAGCTTCGTTCTGACAGATAATCCTCTCGTAACCTAGGACATGCTGAACAGCTGGTACGGCTGGGGCAGCCGGTTCCTCTGCGCCTTGCTCGACGTTCCGATTCCTAGTACGAGTATTTCGAGGTGGGTTTCTTCTTCCTTCCATGACTATAGCATAATAACAAAACAAAATTACACAAAAATCCCACAAAAAACGACATATTCTCGGTCAAAATCAGACTTCTCACACAAAAATCAAATTTTCGGCAAAAGGGGATGAAATCAACACAAAATCAAGCATGCAATAAGGTATGGAACTAAGGATGAAATTAAGGTATAAAATCAAGAAAGGAAGTAAGAAATTGCAAAACCCAGATTTTACCTCAAGGAAGACGGTTTTCAAGAAAATTGGGGTAGGGAGGACGAAAGTTTTCCAAAACAACACCAAGGAAAACAAGTAAGTACTACTAATTGCAAATTAGGAGCAAAAAATCATGAAATCGGTGAAGATTTGATGAAATAGGAGTGATTTGGGTGATTTGGATGATTTGGGAGTTAGGGTTCTTAAGAATTATAAGGGGAGAGAGGGTTTTGAGTAATGTGACTGAAATAATAATAGGAAAAAGAAATAGCATTATAAGACGAAAAACCGATAATGAATCTGGTTCGAGGGAACTCGATCAAGTGACCTTAGGGTACTCGGTCGAGTGACCCCCTAAAAAACAGGTAGGCATTACCTCGTCAGGGCACTCAATCAAGTGCACCTGTGCTACTCGATCGGGTGACACCTGTAGCTCCTCTTCTTCGTTTTTCTTCTTCAAATGCTCGTAATTCTTGAAATTACTTCAATCAAACCGTAAAATTCCCTCGTTCTCACTCGATAATTAATACTAACTCCCAAGGTTTAGAGCTACCAAGCTAACTAAAGAAATAAAAATGCGAAAAGGGGAAATTACGGATTTGTACAAGTGGTGTCGGGTTGCCTCCCGGTTAGGACCGGTTTATACGGTCCCGCTCGATCGGTTTAGCTTAATGAAGTTAGGTGGAATCGAGGATATTGTTAAGGTCCATGGCCTCTACGACACCAACGTATGCACCCTCGTCATAAAGCTTGAGGCGTTGACCGTTCACCTTGAATATTTCGCCTTTGTCGGTAGTCAGTGTAACCGACCCAAATTTATTCACTTCAATCACCGTGAACGGTCTAGACCATCGGGATTTGAGCTTCCCGGGAAAGATTCGAAGTCGGGAGTTGAATAAAAGTACCTTATCGCCGACGTTGAACTCTGGGGGTATGATGCGCTTGTCATGCCATCTTTTCGTCCGCTCCATATAAATTCTAGCGTTATCATAGGCATGGAGACGAAATTCGTCGAGCTCATTCAATTGCATGAGGCGCTTCTCTCCGCCTAGCTTCGGGTCGAGATTGAGCTCTTTCAAGGCCCACATTGCGTTAAACTCAAGCTCCACAAGTAAATGGCAAGCTTTGCCATAAACGAGCCTATACGGGGATGTCCCGATAGGAGTCTTGAAAGCGGTCCGGTAAGCCCAAAGATAATCGTCGAGCTTCGAACTCCAATCTTTCCTCGAGGTATGGACAACCTTCTCGATAATAGATTTGATCTCGCGATTTGAAATCTCGACTTGCCCACTAGTTTATGGGTGATAAGCTAGCCCAGTGCGGTGATGGACACCGTATTTCTTCAATAACTTAGTGAGTTGACGTTCATGGAAGTGTGAACCGCCGTCACTAATAATAGCCCGTGGGACACCAAAACGAGGGAATATGGTCTTCTTAAAGAGCCGGATCACCACGGTAGCATCATTAGTAGGTGAAGCGATGGCTTCCACCCACTTCGAAACATAATCGACGGCAACTATAATATACCGATTCCTATAAGAAGAAGGGAACGGTCCTTGATCATCAATACCCCAAACATCAAATATATCCACCTCGAGAATACCAGTTTGAGGCATTTCATGTCCTCGAGAAATATTCCCCGTTCGTTGACAAGCGTCTTATAAACGGATAAATGTGGTGGCATCCTTGAGAATAGTGGGCCAATAAAAGCCCGATTGCATTACCTTCGCAAATGTCTTTGAAGAATCATGATGTCCACCATAAGGCGAAGAGTGACATCTAGCGAGGATAGAATGTACCTCACTCCCAGGAATACATCGCCTAAATAAACCGTCCGCGCTCTCGCGGAAGAGATAAGGGTTGTCCCAGAAATATCGTCTCACATCATGTAAGCACCGATTCTTTTGATGATATTGGAGGTCGGGAGGTAGTGTACCTCCAACTAGAAAGTTAGCATAATCTGCAAACCACGGAGTGTCCATGGTAATAACAAGCAAATGATCATCTGGGAACGAGTCATCAATTGGGGCAAGGTCCCCACCATTATATCTTAGCCGGGATAGGTGATTGGCTACGACATTCTCGGCTCTGGAATTATCATGGATTTCCAAATAGAATTCCTGTAATAGTAGAATCCATATGATAACTCTCGGTTTGGCTTCCTTCTTCGGTAGAAGGTATTTCAATGTTGCGTGATCTGTGTATACTATCACTTTCGAGCCTACGAGATAGGCTCAGAACTTATCTAGAGCATAGATAATGGCTAGTAACTCCTTCTCCGTGGTAACATAGTTGACCTGCGCCATATCTAACATCCGGCTAGCATAGTAGATTGCGTGTAATGCTTCGTCCTTCCTTTGTTCTAGCACAGCTCCTACAGCGTAATCGCTAGCATCGCACATAACCTCAAAAGGCAATTCCAAGTTGGGGGATCAGATAATTGGTGCGGAAAAAAGAGCTTGCTTAATCATGTCAAAAGCTCGAGCACTGATAACTCACTAATTATTCATATTTTCACCCCGTTTTTATGTGTCGTTATTATAATTTATAATATTCTTTGAGCTATATAGTATACTTTTCGTTAATTTGGATATTCACTCAGGTAAATATTATTTTAGTATAATATTGACTAAATTGTACTAATTATGATATAGATACAAATTGAGCGGATGAATAAGAAGCGGAGCGAATCCATATAAAGAATGGTTGCCGTTGATTAAGGATCGGAAGCAAGGAAAATAAGTCAAGTCTCAAACTAAAGACCACTTGCCAAATTGACAAGCTCACACCACCCATATCTATGGAAATTAACGAAGATACGAAGCACCAATATGGAAACACAATATTCCCATCTCATCGGTTTCCATATTTCTACCCAGAAATCGTACTCCAAATATTTCCTAAAATTTGACCCAATGTAACTATAAATACCTGGTTCCCATCATGAATAAAGCAAGCAAGCAAGCAAACACAAAAATACCAAACCATATTAGTAATTGAAGTTAACGGTTTCTGGGAGCTCGGAGCAGTCCGTCGGGTGAAGCGGCTTCAACTCGAAGGAAGACGGAAGCACTACTTGTGGAGGTGTCGAAACCGAATCAAGGAGGAGTCTTTTTGGCCTAGATATTAAGTTCTCTACTCCTTAATACTTGTTAATTTCAGTTATTAATTTTGTCTTGGATCTTATATGACGTTAATCGTTCAGTTATGAAATCAATTAGTTTTACCAATATTATTTTGTTAGTATTCAATTTTATACTCATTTTTATTGTTCAATAGCTAGTTGTATTAATTGGCGCGGCGTTAAATTATACAACCAAGTAGCAACTATATTAATTTAGGACTGCGAATTGTCACTAGATTAATCTAGGAGTATAATTTGATCTAGTTAATTTTAATTGACTAGAATTAATGATGTCTTTCTTGTTCTTAATGCGACTAGTTAACTTACGGAGCGTCGAAACTTACGTAATAATTAATTAGTTAGTATTGGTGGTCGAGCGGCTCGATACCGATTATAAGTAAGGAAGGATAGGGAGATTTAGCGGCTAAATTCTCTACAATTAATCTAGTAATAAAATAATATGGGTACGACGAGTCAATTTAGTAACTGAATGGGTAACCGAGTATAAGAAATATATGAGCCGAATTACTATGCTTGTTTCACTTGTATATATTAGAATATTAGTTATAATTTATTATGTAGTAGTTCATTATTTTAGATTATTCGAGTCAATTAATTAAACCCCCCATTCCGTATATATTCTTGTTAATATTGTTAATATTATTATCATAAATATGTAGTGGACTAGTTAATGAATAAATCGTCTCTCCGTGAGATCGACCCTTACTTGAACTATACTACGTAATTTTTAATATCGTTAGCATGATAAGAGTAAGGTTATAAATTATTAATTTGAGTGCGGTAACGACACGTATCAAATTTTGGCGCCGTTGCCGGGGAGACGTATAGTTATTCATTCTAGCGTGTGCATATGTGTATTATATTTTTGGTAGCTGTTATCTTCTTTCTTACCACGTATTTTCAGTATACGTATTGTATTTGTTGTTTAATTTGCACCACCTACGTTTGCATGTAATTTGATTTACTTTTTGCCTACAATCCTCTATAGTGTTTTGATTTCCTCCTATGCTCAACATCCTGATGACAGACAGTTCTTTGTGTGTATGCTTTTGTATGTGGATTTATATTTATTTTTAGCATTATTAACATATCGTCATGCCGTGTGTTTGTTCGGGCTTTAAAGTGTATACTAGTGATTAAGTTGTGTTCATTAATCAACTCAAGATTTCAACTTTAATTTATACAAGATGATCGGTCTAACTTTTTACAGCAGGCTGTATCTGAATTGTTTGTAAATACTTTTGCTATCCTATCTCCATTTGTGATGCTAACCATGTTTAAGTAGGGCTACTAATTTTGACCACGTATTTTCGATACTAATCAATTAGAGAAATCAATTAGAGAAAATTAGGGCTACTAATCATGAGATACTAATCAATTTTCGATACTTATTTTCACCGTGTATTTGTTTGCCATATTACATACTAATTATCCATTCTTTTCCGCTCCTGATAGGTGTATGCATCATCATAACACTCGTCGATCCAGAGGAGCTATAAATTTCAATCCCGAAATCGAGAAAACCGCAAGGAGGCTAAGGAAAGAATTTTTGAGAAGAAAGGCCGAAGAACCATTAGAGCTTGACAAGTTCTTTATAGAAGAGGAAGAAGTAGAGATGGCTGAGAAGACGCTAAAGCAATTGGCTACACCGGATGTGACGGCCACCCCATTGAGTATCGTATTTCCTACTCTTGAAAAACCTTTAAAGTTAAATTCTGGTTTTCTTAGTTTACTCCCCAAGTTTTATGGTAAGTCAGATGAATTGCCTAATATGCATCCAGTTGCTTTTGATTTAACATGCTCTTCTATGGAATGTGAGGGGGTTAAACCGGAGGACATTAAATTGCGGGCTTTTCCATTCTCGTTAGAGGGGGCTGCTAAACAATGGTTATTTTACTTACCACCGAGTTCTATTACTAGCTGGGATACCTTAAAAATTGCTTTTCTAGAAAAATTCCAATCCGCTAGTAGAGTCGCTTCTATTAGGAAGGAAATAAGTGGTATTAAACAGGGGTATGATGAGTCCTTATGTGAGTATTGGGAAAGATTTAATAGGCTTTGTGCATCGTGTCCTCAACACCAAATAACTGAGCAACTGTTATTGTTTTATTTTTACGAGGGTCTTTTGAGTAAGGATAGACAATACATTGATGCTGCTAGTGGGGGAATGTTGGCGGATAAAACACCGACCGAGGCTAGAAAACTACTAAATAACATGGCTTTAAATACCCAACAATTTAGTTCTCGGAAGGATGTAGGTGTAGTAAATGGGATTAGTAGTGCTGATATGACTGATTTAAGGGATCAAATTCAAGAGAATGGCCAGCAAATTGCGACTTTGACTACTCTTGTCTCGAAACTTGTCACTGATCATTCGAAAAAGACTGTTTTTGCTGTAAGTTCTGATAATTTACGAGTTAATGATGTTGGTCAGTTTGGTATGTCTTAAAATGTGAATGCTATGGGTGGTTTTAATGGTAACCAAAATAGAAAATATGAACCGTATTCGGACACTTATAATGAGGGATGGAAAGATCACCATAATCTTAGATACGGTTCAGGACCCAGACCCTATAACCAAAATAATTTTAGACCTCATGCACCTCAACCATATTCCGTATCACTAGAAGACATGATAAAACAACTAGCAAATACGGTGGGTCAAGTTCAAAACCAAGGTGCGTTGTACCAACAGAAAACAGATGCTCATCTTCAACAATTAGATTCACAAATGGGGCAAATATGTACGACCTTGAGTAATATTGAAACCACTCTCTCAGGTAAGCTTCCTGCACAAATAATCCCTAATCCGAAGTAGAAATATTGGGATTAGACGTGATTGGAATATTATTGGGTGAAACAAGGCGGATGGTTGGATTAGAAGGTATGTTTAAGATGGCGGTTGCAGAATTGTCAGACTCTTAAGAATATCTTAACTACGTCGAGCCAAAGACGTTAAATTAGGCGCTTCTTGGGAGGCAACCCAAGCTTAAATGTATTGTATTATTTTTATGTATTTATTTAGTCGAGTCGGTTTAAGTGCCTCCCTGAGTTTCGCAATCTTTGTAAGGGGATGTTAATAGTGTCGGTTGCACAAAAATATTTAGTATTAGATAAAATAAACTTCATAAGACGTGTCATTGCTGAGAATTTTTTGGGTATTTCGTGTTACACATGTTTGGGTCTAGTGCTTCTATTTTGCAGGAATACTGTTATTGCGCACTTTGGAGGCTGTGGAGGTTGTTATTATGGGATTGGAGCTAATACGATGAACATACAACCGGGTCGGTGCTGCAAAATTGGCTCAAGCATATAAAGAGGGACTACCACATACATATCATGATTCGAATGGATTTCCTTCGAGACACCTTGCCTCTAAATCCGCTAAGTGCTCTTATCTCTCTCCTTTATTTTTCGAATATACGGAGTATTTCATTTGCCATTGAGGACAATGTCGATCATAAGTGTGGGGGGAGTTAATCAAAATCTTAATAAAGCAAGTTTTTTTTTTTAAATTTTTTTTTTTAATAAGTGTGCTTTAAAGTTACAACCTAAGCGTTTTTAGGCTAACTAAAATAAGAGAGTCGACGACAAGCTCTAATCTAACAATTTTTCAAAAATTACTAACTTTTATTTATTTAATTTTCTATTAAAAAAAATGTTTTGAAGTTATATATACAATTATTTTTCCTCCCGATCGAACTTGGATTAATTAATTTGATAGTAGATGATATTTTGAATTCTCTTTTAAATTTGAGTTATAAGTGAATTATAAAGAATAGCACTTATTTGTATTACCTTCACTACTTATTTTTTTATTGACTCTAGAGGTACGAAAAGTAAGCCGGTCTTGTTAAATTAATTTGTTTCCTAGGTGACTCCTAATTAGGGTTAAGGAAGATTAGACACCTCAAGAGTGAGTGAGTCGTTCTTGTGGCTCGAGTTAGTAAATCCGAGGGGAAACTAGTCCTAATGGGATTGGGAGAATGCCTAATGCCTTGTCCGGAAGGGCGGGAGTCATTGGTTGGAAACTCGTTACATGGGTCACTTGATCGGGCAAAAAAAAAAAGGAAAAAAAAAAGCGAAAAAGGAAAAATCGAAAGAAAAAACAGAAAAATATACAGGTGTGGACATGACATAGGTCCACCCCGACGCGGCCACGCGCGGGTTTTGGGGAGGCGAATGAATCTCCATGAGATGGTCAAATGGAAATTTAAATCGAAGTCGGAGTCGCCACCGAATTTTATGGTTATTCGGAACCGTTCGAGCCCACTCTATGTCGTAGTGGGCCGTGTACAAAATACGGCCCATTTCCGATGTGAGAGTTTATTGGGCTCGTCCCTTTGCATATCGATATAGATGCCGACTTTAGCGGTTAATCGTATATTGAATGACTCTCGTTGCCAATGGTTTCGGACATCCGGAAACCACGGTTCTGAGTAAGGGGTGAGGGTACGTGTTGGGAAGTTCGCTAAGAACACCCAACCCCGCCCGCACATTAGCGGCCTCTACTAGGATATCGAATGACGTTTTAATGCGCGCGTTAGTAATACGATGAATGATTATGCAAACATTGTTTTCCTAAGCATGTGAGGAATTGAATGGGTTGCTAAGTGGTTTAATGCATGCAAAATTAATTGATGTCAAAGTCAAATTTAACATGTGAGATTCGTTTTAGTATAATAAAACAAATGAAAATAAAAAAAGATGAAATTGCTACAAGATGAACAAACGAGTTAGTATCGATTTGTAAATAATAATAGCAAGAAAAATAGCGAAATCGAGAAAATAAATATTAATCGAAATCTGAAAAATATTGTTTGAAAAGAACGTTGTTTTGTATAAAAAGCGAAGTTCAAAAAATAAAATAAAGAAAAACGGAAAAGGCCTCGGCATAACAGCCGGCCGCGCGACTCGCCCGAGACGCCGGCGGGTCGCGTGGTGGCCTGTTTCGGGGCCGATTTTCGAAGACTCGAAGTTCGTATTAAATCGCGTATGAATATTGCATGATTCGTACTCGACTTAATATTTTTGATATTCTTTATATTCGATAGTTGACTACGAAATCAATATCGAATACTTGGAATAGTTTTAGAAAAGATGTAATTTTAGAAATCGGTCGAAGAATAAATAATAAAACGAACGAAAAAAGTTAAAAAAAACAGTCCGGGTTTCAGGCTCGTGCGCGAGTCGCTCGGGCGTGGCGCGACTCGCGTACGGGTCTATCCGGTTTTTATTTTTTGTCCGAAAAATTGTTATTTTGATAAATCGCGTACAAAATATGAATTAATTTGTACTCGATTTATGTTTTCGATATTCGTCGTATCTGATATTCGATTATGAAATCGATATCGGATATTTAGAATGACTTAAAAAAGTTTTGTAAAAATTATTTGTTTTGAACGAGAAAAGAATTTTGAACGAAAAAGATGTAACAATTTTTAGTATCGTTGAAATCTTAATATAATTCTTTTCGATACAATATTCGATTATGGAAAAATCGATATCATATTTTTCAGAATATATGTTATGAAAATAATTTTTCGTTAATAACGATATTAGAAAAATAAAAAAATCGACTCTAGACCCGTAAAAAAACGAAACGGACGAAGAGGAGAAAGGGAGAGAAAGGAAGAAATCGGGTTTGATTACACCCTCAACCTACATGCTCTTGTTGACTTGGATCGGAGCTCGTCGGAATGTGGCTAGGCACGGGAGCGTCGAGGCAACGTCGGTTGGGTTAGGGTGGTACGGTCGAGACGGGTGAAGGTGTCGGGTATCGGGGCCGGTTTCCTTCGGGTTTTGGATGTATTATCGGTTTCTCGATGCTAAGGGAATTATGTGTGTGTGTGTCGGAGTATGTATGTGTGGGTTCCTAGTAATTGGTGTCGATAATTGATGTCAATGATTGTCCTTATTATGTTGGATGCAAGGGGCTATTTATAGGGAGTTCCCGACCTTGGTTTAGGAGAGTTTGACTACCGCTTAGGATAGGAAACGTAGGAATTTGAGGGAAATAAGAATTCCGCTTTCTTGTGAAGGAAGAAAGGGCACACGGCTGTTTTGCTCTTGTTTTGGGCTGTCTCGGCCGAGTGTTTTACACTCGGTCGGGTGCTCGAATCGATTTTTGAATAGGATTCCTGTTTGAGCTAGAATTACCGCTTGGGTAAGAAGCTGAGGAGAGCGAGAATTCCGTTTTCTTGTGAAGGAAGAAAAGAGGAAAAAACCGGCTGGTTGTGTACTTGGCCGAGTGTTTCAACTCGGTTGAGTGTTTGAGTCGGTTCTCGGATAGGATTCCTACTCGGGATCGAATTCTACCTTAAACGGAATTGTTTATTATTTGATGTGGCTGATTTTTTGTGGAATTTGAATATGAATCGGACACGTGAGATGTCACGGTCAGTCCGGAGGTCTCGGAAAAAATCCTTGACCGGGTTTTGACTCGGTCGCTAAAAGACGGTTTTACCCCTGGTGTCAGATTCGACCCAAATTAGTGTTATTTGACTCGAAACGACCCACTGGGCCTGAATTTGAGGTTGGTTTTGTGAGATTTGTACTCCGTAAAATGCCTAGGCCAAATGTCCATCATTTCGAGCCCATTTTCGAGTACGTTAAAGCACGTTAGCGTCCGATCATCATCGGGTGTTTGTCGGAAACTACTATAGACACCTGGCGGTCAAAATGTGGGTGTCTACAACAGGAAAAAAAAGAGGAAAAAAAGAAAAAATAATTATGGAAAAAGTGAGATGAGGTGTTTAGTTTGCCTATGTGCTCGGGAGAACGATCCTCGTACTGAACTGGTAATAGGAATGTACGGAAAGTAAATCCCCTTCCCCCAAGACCTTAAATTGTCGAAACTCGTCTTTTTGAGTCGATTTTTATACAATTTTTTTGGATAGTTCGAATGAGTGTGAAAAATAATGAGTTCATTTATAATTTATATTTAGAAGCGGTCTAAAATATTATATATTGTTAAATTAATTAGTTGAATAGTTCTATGTGGAGGAAAAGTTTAGTGTATATGCTTCCTAATCTAACTCAAATATTTTTTGACTTCTCTAACTTAGTTAACTGATTCGTCTAACTTAAAATAATTTAGTTTGTCGTCGGTGATCTTGAGTTGGTTCGGCCGAAAGCATCAAGGTTGATACATTTATTCATAGCTCATGTTTTGTCACTGTCGAGGACGACAACAAGCTAAGTGTGGGGGAATTTGATAACTCACTAATTATTCATATTTTCACCCCGTTTTTATGTGTCGTTAATATAATTTATAATATTCTTTGAGCTATATAGTATACTTTTCGTTAATTTGGATATTCACTCAGGTAAATATTATTTTAGTATAATATTGACTAAATTGTACTAATTATGATATAGATACAAATTGAGCGGATGAATAAGAAGCGGAGCGAATCCATATAAAGAATGGTTGCCGTTGATTAAGGATCGGAAGCAAGGAAAATAAGTCAAGTCTCAAACTAAAGACCACTTGCCAAATTGACAAGCTCACACCACCCATATCTATGGAAATTAACGAAGATACGAAGCACCAATATGGAAACACAATATTCCCATCTCATCGGTTTCCATATTTCTACCCAGAAATCGTACTCCAAATATTTCCTAAAATTTGACCCAATGTAACTATAAATACCCGGTTCCCATCATGAATAAAGCAAGCAAGCAAGCAAACACAAAAATACCAAACCATATTAGTAATTGAAGTTAACGGTTTCTGGGAGCTCGGAGCAGTCCGTCGGGTGAAGCGGCTTCAACTCGAAGGAAGACGGAAGCACTACTTGTGGAGGTGTCGAAACCGAATCAAGGAGGAGTCTTTTTGGCCTAGATATTAAGTTCTCTACTCCTTAATACTTGTTAATTTCAGTTATTAATTTTGTCTTGGATCTTATATGACGTTAATCGTTCAGTTATGAAATCAATTAGTTTTACCAATATTATTTTGTTAGTATTCAATTTTATACTCGTTTTTATTGTTCAATAGCTAGTTGTATTAATTGGCGCGGCGTTAAATTATACAACCAAGTAGCAACTATATTAATTTAGGACTGCGAATTGTCACTAGATTAATCTAGGAGTATAATTTGATCTAGTTAATTTTAATTGACTAGGATTAATGATGTCTTTCTTGTTCTTAATGCGACTAGTTAACTTACGGAGCGTCGAAACTTACGTAATAATTAATTAGTTAGTATTGGTGGTCGAGCAGCTCGATACCGATTATAAGTAAGGAAGGATAGGGAGATTTAGCGGCTAAATTCTCTACAATTAATCTAGTAATAAAATAATATGGGTACGACGAGTCAATTTAGTAACTGAATGGGTAACCGAGTATAAGAAATATATGAGCCGAATTACTATGCTTGTTTCACTTGTATATATTAGAATATTAGTTATAATTTATTATGTAGTAGTTCATTAGTTTAGATTATTCGAGTCAATTAATTAAACCCCTCATTCCGTATATATTCTTGTTAATATTGTTAATATTATTATCATAAATATGTAGTGGACTAGTTAATGAATAAATCGTCTCTCCGTGGGATCGACCCTTACTTGAACTATACTACGTAATTTTTAATATCGTTAGCATGATAAGAGTAAGGTTATAAATTATTAATTTGAGTGCGGTAACGACACGTATCAAGCACACTCGCCAGTAAAGACGACCAGGGCATCTTTGAGGAGCAGCTGAGTCAAACGTTTGGCAATCTTGGAGAAATCTTGGATGAAACGGCGGTAGAAACCCGCGTGACCAAGAAAACTCCGTGCACCCTTAACATTAACGGGGTATGGTAATTGCTCAATTACCTCAGCTTTCGCTTTATCCACTTGGATGCCGCGTTCGGACACTAAATGACCCAAGACGACTCCCTCTGTCACCATAAAGTGACACTTTTCCCAGTTTAAGACCAAATTGGTTTCCTCACAACATTGTAGGACCCGTGAAAGATTATGCAAACAAGCATCATAATCGGTGCCATATACACTAAAGTCATCCATAAAGACCTCCATGACAGACTCGATAAGGTTCGAAAAGATGGACATCATACAACACTGAAAAGTGGTTGGGGCATTACAAAGGCCAAATAGCATCCTTCGGTATGCGAAGGTGTCATAGGGACAAGTGAATGTGGTCTTCTCCTGGTCGTCGGGGTGAATCGCGATTTGAAAGAATCCCGAGTAGCCGTCTAAGTAGCAAAAGTACTTATGAAAAGTGAGACGGTCTAGCATCTGGTCAATAAAGGGGAGTGGAAAGTGGTCTTTTTTCGTAGTCGTGTTTAGCTTACGATAGTGAATACACATTCTCCAACCATTCACTAATCGAGTAGAAATAAGTTCATTCTTCTCGCTCGTGCTAACCATGGTCCCTCCCTTTTTAGGGACCACTTGGACTGGGCTAACCCATTTAGAATCGGAAATGGGATCGACAATGCCAGCATCAAGGCGTTTCATAGCCTCCTTTCTAACCACATCCTGCATATACGGGTTCAACCTACGTTGTCTTTGAATAAACAGTTTATGTTCCCTCTCTAGATGAATACAGTGCATGCAAAATTCGGGACTAATACCTCGTAAGTCATCAATGTTGTACCCGATAGCCTTCTTGTGTCGTTGTAAGATGACTAACAACTCTGAAAGTTGGCTATCTGAGAGTGCGACATTGACAATTACGGGATTTAGACCCTTATCATCTAGGAATGCATATTTCAGATTAGAGGGGAGGGGTTTTAGTCCAGGTTTACTTACCTTGACTTCCTTTTTAGGGGTGCTGAGACTGTATACCTTCTCGATTGTGCTCTCCTTCCCATTTAACGAACGTTCTAGGTCATCTTCTTCAGTGCTCCATGTCCTTTTCTCGGCATCAGCATCGCCGGCTATCAGAAGTTTCTCCAAAGGGTCCCTGCCAAGATAGTCGTCAATATAGTTCTCAATTTCTAAATCAATGACATCTATACTATAGCAGGATTCTTCTATCATGGGTTTCTTAAGAGCTTGATCGAGACTGAAAGTCACGGTATCATCCCCTACGGAGAGTGTAAGCTTCCCATTTTTGGCATCGATGATTGCCTCTGCCGTATAAAAGAAAGGGCGACCGAGTATAATGGAAATTATGGCATCCTCAGCCATGTCTAAGACTACAAAGTCAACGAGAATAAAGAATTTCCCTACTTGGACTGAAACATCCTCTAAGACACCGAGAGGATATTTCACCAATCTATCAGCTATCTGCAGAGTCATATTAGTACATTTAAACACACCCATATTCAATTTTTGACAAATAGAATATTGCATAACACTGACGCTAGCTTCTAGATCACAGAGGGCCTTATCAATAGCAAGTGTCCCTATATAGTACAAGGGATAGAAAAACTCTCTGGATCCTTAAGCTTGGGCGGAGTACGACTTTTTAATAGTGCGTTGCATTCCTCTGTGAAAGCAACTGTCTCAGTTTCACTAAAAAAACGCTTACGAGTTAGTATATCTTTCATAAATTTTGCTTAAGCAGGAACTTGAGTGATCAAATCAGTAAAAGGAACACTTACCTGCAGATTCTTGACGACTTCCATAAACTTACCGAACTGTTGATCGAGCTTTGTCTTACGCTGTCGGTAAGGAAATGGAAGTATGATAGGAATTGAAGGTTCCATGACTTGAGACGGGGATGCTTGAGAGGGTTTAGCATCCTTGGATGAAGATGGGGAGAAATAATAGGCGAGTCAAGCCTTACGAGCTCCACTCAATTGAGTCTAGGCTGACTCGGCCAAGTGCCATCATACTCGATCGAGTCACCTGGGGGCACTCGATCGAGTGGTGTAGCTGAAAAATCCCTGGTCAATTTTGGGGGGTGTACTCGATCGAGTGGGCTGGGTGTACTCGAACAAGTGACCTCTGAATCGATCGAGTCCTCTTGGGTTACTCGGTCGAGTGGCCTTCGTAAAGTCTCCCCGGTCATTTTTAAGGAGTTCACTCGATCGAGTGGCATAGTGTTACTCGATCAAGTGGCCTCCACTCGTGGCTTAGTCAAAGCCGCTTCGGCGAGCTCTTATTTCTCTAGCTTGGTTTCATCAACCACTACATACTCCTCGGGAATTTTTGGACCATCATAGTGGGTTTCGCTTCTTAACGTTATCGCATTGGCTTGTTCATGCGATTGTTCACCTTGGGGAGGTAGAGTACCCGGTCGCCTAGCTTGCTTTTGAGAGGCAAGTTGAGCGACTTGGGTGTCTAAGATCTTATTGTGGGCAAGTATTTGGATGATTTGGGTCTCTTGCTTTTGGTGAGCTTGAATACCTTGCATCAACAATGCTTTGATCTCTGCGTATTCACTACTTGACGAAGCTTGAGCTGGAGCATATGATTGTGGGGTGGCTTGAAATTGTTGTTGATTCCCCCAAGGTTGATTACCCCACTGTTGATGTCCCCATTGTTGGTTACCTCAATTCTGTTGTTGCCCTCCTTGGAATTGTTATCGATTGGAGTTATTGTTCTGGGAGGCTCGGTTATGGGGTGCTACATAGGGGACAGTTTTATTACCACTGGGTGGTGGTGGATTGAACACGTTCTGGCTCCCACAGGACAACAAAGACTTGTCATAGTCCGATTGGTTCATGTACGGGAGATGTGGTCTCATAGATTGGAATGCATTCGCCATTCTAAACTTGCACACTCTTGTGCATAATGACCCATATTCCCACAATTCTCGCATACAACCTCGGACATTGCATTCACTTGGTACATACCGCCTTGTTGTTGTTCTTGTTGTTGTTCTTGTTGTTGTTGTTGTTGTTGTTGTTGTTGTTGTTGTTGTTGTTGTTGGGTTCTAGCAATCTCCATAGAGTCAATCCGCTTAGTTAAAGCGGCTAGGTGGCTAACTATGACATTTGATGACTCGGAGTCACCACTATTACCTCGGGTGTTACCCCGTGGATTTCCCCAACGCGAATGATGAGTCGCCATATCTTCAATTAATTTCCATGCTTTATCATCATCGACGTTGTTTTGGAACCTGCCATTAGCTGCAGAATTGAGCGTAGCTTGGCAATCGTCATATAAACCGTTATAGAATTGATTACATAAAAACCATACCTCGAAACCGTGATGTGGGCACTTCTTGACTAGCTTCTTGAATCGTACCCATGCCTCGTAGATGTTCTCGTGAGCAGTTTGTCGGAAGTTAGTGATCTGACTCCTCAACATATTGGTCTTCTGCGGCATGTAGTAGTGCTTGTAGAAAGCTAAGGCCAGGGAGTTCCAATCTGTGATTCCCTCAGCGGTTTGGTCTAAGTCAGCGATCCAATCTCTCGCGGCGTCGTGTAAGGAGAACATAAAGAACATCTCCATCACTTGCTCTTGGGTCACTCCTGCGGGGAATGGGATGGTAGAGCAGTAGTCGGTGAAGAGCTTCATGTGCTTCGCCGGGTCTTCATCGGCACCTCCACCGAATTGATTTCGCTCCACTAATGCGATAAAGGCGGGGCGAATCTTAAAAGTAACGGTTGTGGCGGTAGGCCGCTTCAACGGTTTCGGCAGAGAAGCCTGCTCCGGCTTGGAATGGATAGCAAGTTTGGGAGGCATCTTGACTAGCGGTGTCTCGGGAATAATGGTGGAATTATTCTCTTCGAAGGATTGAGATTCGGATACGTGCTTGTCGTTCAATGTTTCCACTGATTCTGATCTTTCTGTCTCAGTAATCTCTTTGTAAAATTTCCTAGACATGCGGAAAGTTCTCTCTGGTTCAGGATCGTAAGGTGGTATGTAGCATGAACTTTGAGAGGACCTAGGCATACGAGGAACCTACACGAAAAAGGTGAGAAATGGTCTCAAGGAACGGAGGTTCCTCGAGACAAGAATAATCAAAAGACTAAAACACAAAACAAGCAAGTAAATAACACCGTCTCTCCGGCAATGGCGCCAAAATTTGACAACGGTTAGTCGTATCCCTAATCAAAGATACCCTAAGGTCCACTAACTAATGCAGATAGTGAAGTAGGGGTCAAACCACAAGGAGACAGGATTCAATTACTTGTTCTAAGGTCTAGACTTAAGACTACAGGTCACTGTTTTTCTGTTTGTTTTAGTAGGCTAATAACTAATTATTAAAGGGTAAATCAATAAGAGAAAAGTCTAGGGTCTCAGGTTCACAATGAATACTACTCAGGTCAGGGAGTCAACTAACAGGTCAATAATTGAACTATCTAAGATGTAGGTCCAGTCGGTACTTCTACAAACTTTAGAACTAAACTTAACCTGCGGTCGCTAGAATTAAGCTAGTCTACCCAAACTATCGTGACCTAATTAGTCCTTAACCCGGTCGGCGGAAAGTCCTAATTGTGATACTAATTAATTAATCCTGGCAAATAATCAATCAATCAGAATTTAAACGATATTTAGGCGGTAGTTCATACGGTTAGAAACAGGTCAACTGACTATAACCCAAATAATATGCATCGATCCCCTTAAACCCTTGGTAAAATTCCGGTCTCATCGACTATAACCCTAATTAACGAAATACGAATTGCGATTGAACATAACGAAAACGATACGAATTAATCTACGGAAAGCAATAATAATTCTATGCTAGAAAACGATAACACAATATGAATTATGAAAGCAATAATTACTACCAATACGAAGAATGAATTAAGACGGAAATTAAAATAGTAAACTGAAATGAAATTTAAATTAAGAATATCGATAGCGAAGAATTCAGGATCTAAGAGAGGAGGACAAGGTTCAATGTATCTCGCCAAAGCCCCAAAAGTATCGTAAAACTTAAAGTCTAAGCAAAAGTGTAGTAAAATGCAAAAGTCAAAAGTGTCGAAATGAAAACTGTAAAAAAAAAAAAAGTGTACGACAATTGAGTCAGGAAGCTAATTTTTAAGAAAATCAGTTGGACTCGGAACATGCCCATATTCTAAGTTGAAATAAAAATTGACGCGCGGCCCGATTTGGGTGCACTCAGTCAATCGAGTGCACCTAATAGTACTCGATCGACTGGCCCAGTAAAATGCTTCAACTCCGGTTTATTCTAGGCTAGAAGGAAAAATCTGCCCATTTTTTGATGCAGTCCAGTTGGGCGTAGATATGAGGCACTCGATCGAGTGCCTTAGCACTACTCGATCGAGTGAGCCTGCTGAAACTCAACAGTGAGTCCTTCTTTTGTACCTTGGCTTTTCGTTTTCTTCCTCGAGTTCCGTTCTCGTCTCGGCTATCTGGGTTATTACTTCTAAATATGCTCGAAATTGCACCTAACCTGCAAAATAGCACGAGAATCAGCAGTATCGACTTTCTAATAAAAATCAACATTAAACATATAAATTAGGAAGAAAAAAAGCTCAAAAATAGTTATCAATAAAATAGGATATAAAATGTATTGATCAGGTACTTGGCAAGTTGGCATCGGAAAAGGTATGGAGAGGTGAGGGGCTGATCTTGTAAATAGAAATACTGTGGGATAGGGTACCATTTAGGTACCGGAGTAAACATTTTCGTGCTTGCCAGTGATGAGAACGGGACGCTTGCATGAATTGAGCAAGTTTATTGACCGAGAAGGCAACATCGGGACGTGTGAGAGATAAATATTGTAGGCTTCCAAGAGGCGCACTATGGAAAGGGACATCGGAATGTGGGTCACCCTCATCGCGTGCAAAGCTCGTGTTAGGAGTGATGGGAGTCGGTTAGGGATTAGACTCAGCCATGTGATATTTGATGAGAAGATCTCGGATATATTTGGACTGAGACAGATGGAGACTGTAGGAGGTAGGACATACCTCAATACCTAGAAAATAAGATAGAGGACCAAGATCTTTAAGTGAAAAACGAGACGCAAGGAGGGTAATAAATTTTTGGACAGTGGAGACATTAGGACCAGTGACACTGATATCGTTGACATAAACTAAAAGGTAGACCGGGGAAGGGGAGGACAAAATAAAAAGAGATGAGTTGGACAAGGAACCTTTAAAACCAACAGAGACTAGAAAATTTTTGAGTTCGGTGAACCAGGCTCAAGGAGCCTGTATGTTTAAGACCGTAAATAGCCTTGGTGTAGAGGTGATCAAACAGCCCAGGCCCATAAGCCCAACCCGGCCCAGCCCTATATTTAAGAGGGCTTGGGCTACGATTTTATGCCCATAAAAGCCCAAAGCTCGGCCCCAAAGACCCATGCTAAAAATTGGGCTGGATATGGGCCGTGTTTAAGGCCCTAAGGCCCATCCGAGATTCATATTATATTATTATAATTTATTGGAATATGGTAAGGAGAAGTCAAATTGCTACTTTACTTGTTAGTTTTTCAAATAATTTGTTAATACTTGTTACTCTATTAATTTGTATGGTACCAAGAGTAATAGACGAGAAATCAAATTGCTACTTTATTAGTGGGAACACGTTAATAAGCTAATTAAAGCGTACTTTAACATAGATATCGTCTAAGTATGGTAAATAAACCATAATATTTCAATTTATCATGATAATATCCATGTAAATGTTGCTCTAATTAGCTTATTAACGTGTGCCCAATGGGCACACGTTAGAAAAACCGATTATAAATTTGTATGTTTGGTAAAAAAACTAACAATATGCCTATGCAAATAACATGGCCCGAAAAGCCCATCTGGCCCAGAGGCCCATTAAAAGCCCTCTAGGGCTGGGTATGGGCTCCTTAAGAAGGCCCAATTAAATGGGCCGGCCCAGCCCAACCCATGTGCTTGGGCTGTTTTTTTACTTCAAGCCCAGCTCAAGCCCGGCCCAGCCCAGCCCATGATCACCTCTACCTTGGTGAGAGAGCAGACATAATCAGGGTTTGCGGTGTCAATAAAGCCATGGGGTTGTGACATGTAGACTGTTTCAGTGAGAGGCCTTGTAAGAAGGCATTATTAACATCTAATTGACGAAGTGACCAACCACGAGACACAACAAGAGTAAGAAGAATGCGTATCGTGGTGGGTTTGACAACAAGATTGAAAGTTTCAGAGTAGTAATAAAGACTGGCACGTTGGTGAAAGCCCTTAACGACGAGTCAAGCTTTGAATTTTTCAATCAAATTATCGGGCTTGTATTTTATCCGGTAGACCCACTTACAACCAACAATGTTGTAGTGCGCCTGACGAGGAACAAGGGACTAAGTTTGATTGTGGATAAAGGCATTGTACTCGGTGGTCATGGCATCACGCCACCGAGTGTCAAGTAGAGCTTATTTGGTGGTGGTGGTGGTGGGAAGAAGAGGGGGTTCAGTAGTGGTAGCAATCATGGCATAACGAGGGTTAGGTTTAACAATGTTATTTTGAAGGCGGGTCGTAATGGTACGAGAAGGTGGAGGGGGAAATGCTGGGCGTGTGGCATCGGGTGAAGAGTGAGTGATGGATTGGTTTGGAGATGTAATGGAAGGATGGGTTGCAGGTGGCTGGGTGGGGTTTGCAGAGGGAGAGGTGGCAGAGGTAGACAGTGGCTTGATAAGCAGATCGTATACCAATCAAAGATAACCGACTACGGTTCAACTAAAATATAGCTAGGGAAGTCAGGATCGATTCCTCAGGGAGACAAATAAATCTACTTGCAATTAAAGTCTATCTATATAACCAATCGGGGAATTTTGTTTGTGTTTGACTAATCTAAAAGTAGTGAAGGAAAGAGAATTAAAGAAGAATAAATAACTATAATAAATAAGATGAATTTATAAGGAGAGAAAACTAGGATTGTCGGTTCACCACGAATTTCATATGGTTGCGGTCTAGGTCACATATCTATCGCAGATATTAGTCTAAGGGGTAGTGAAAAGGTCCTTCCGATCCGCTATTCATCCTAGCATGCGTCTAAAGGCTTCCGATCTTATTAAGGCACACTAATGTGTTGTAACAGGTCTAACTTTTACCAGGCTTCCGATCTTAGGTTCAAATTTACCAATTCAATTAATCAATTACGTCGACTTAATCAATTAATCTCAATCAGACGCTACAATTAACAACTCAGACGTAACACCATTGACAGATCTATAAACTATTTAACAACCACATTCAATTCACGAACCCCCTAAATCCTAGAAAGGGAAGTTAGCTACTCATAATTAAATCAAGAACAACAATAGTGATAAACAATTTTACTAGAATAAACATGACGAAAATACTAAGATTGAAACAAGCATAAACAATCTAAAGAGATTAAGAATAATTAAAAACAAAGAGGTAAGAAGGATTGGATTAAATTACCAGAGGGAAAGAAGGAGATTCAAAAGTTGCAATCGTACGTAAACCGAGTTTGAGAGAAAATTAAAACCTAGATATTAAAAGTATATTAGGAGAGTGAAATTATATGAGAGAGAGAGTGTATTGTCTGAGAGAGGAGAAGAGAGGAGAGAAAAATAGAAGGAGAAAAAGAGAAGGAGAGCTCTCTAATTCTAGTCTAATAGTTTCTTAAATACTAAGTTAAAAGAAAAGCACAAAAGTCTCGTGATCGACTGATTTGCCTAGGAGGGCAAGTTCAGTGGTAATAGTGGTGATAGCTGTGATATAATCGGTGATAGTTTGGCCACCTTTGGAGATGCTATCAAGTCAATTTTTGAGTTGTAGGAGATGACCTCTAGACGGGTTGGCATAAGTTTTGTCTAAAATAGACCAAACTTCTCGAGAGGTTTTGAGACCAAGGGCGAGGGGTGCGACCTCGCGCTCAAGAGTTCCGAGATGGGCTGCCTTAATAAGGTGGTCTTAGCGTGACCAGGTTTCATAAGCTGGGTTGGATACAGTTTGTATGTTCTTATTAGTGATGGTTTTGGCAGGGGCAACGTGAGTGCCGTCTACGAACTTGACAAGGTCAAAACCGATAGTACATCGGAGACCTGGTCTTTCTAGTGTTGATAGTTTTTGGGGTTAAGCTTTGTGACGGAGGTGAGGTTGATGAGTAGGAAGGGAGAGTTGGGCTCGTGTGGGTTAGCCAAGGTCCTACCGGAGGATGACATTTTTGGACAGGGAAGAGTAAGGAGGGGTGTGTTCGAGAAAGATAGGAGTCGGGATCAGGAGCTTAGGATCGATGCTCTGATATCATATAAATATATTGAATAGAAATGATTGAACTTGATTTCTCATTAATGAAGGTTACACTTATATAGTTACACGGGTGAATCAAAGTAAATAATTACAAAAGATGTTATTGCCTATATTCACAAGATAATGATAACTAATGTCTATAATTACAATATACGAAAATCAGTAGTGATGCGAGTTGCAGTGAATACACAAGATACAATAACTCTAATACTAGAAAATATATGCAGAGGATAATTTGTATAATTTGATGCTCGCTGATATGAACTGATACATTCCTAATAGGTATAAGTATAAAATTTATGGGCAAAAACTCAATATATATACACACATAAAAATCGAAAAGGCTACACTTACACGCGTTGTATGAAAATTTCACACACAGCGAACTATATCGCGCCATGTGTCAAACCTAAGGTGATTACTCTAGAGTTAAGTTAGTAATTTTACATCTTTAGTTAATTGTTAACCTTAGTCTAGTTAACTTGATTTTAGAAAATTTTGTATTTTTTTTAATTTTGCATTCTTCATTTTCTTGAAATATTTATTTAATATTGTTCATATATTTTTGATTCATTTAAAATGTACAATTATTTAATATGATATATATATATATAAGGTAAATACATTAAAATAAATTTTTCGGATATTTCCCACGATACCCTCGAACTTTGACACATTACACATGGTACCCCTCATTTTAAGTTTATTCCTATGGTAACCTTGTGTTTTGTGTTTAGTGCCCATGGTACCCCTGATCAATTTTCTGTAATAACGGCGTTAAAAGTTAGTTTAGTTAAAGTGATTAATTTGTTTTGGAGCAAAAATTAGTTAGAACAATTAACGAACTTCTAATTAAAATAATTGAAAATTGAGGGAATGTCCATGGTACCCCTGTGTTTTCAATGTTTTAGCCATGGTACTTTTATATTTTAAATTCTTCGCCCATGGTACCTTTGTGGTTACAATTCATTCAGGGGTACCATGGACAAATAATTGAAACCACAAGGCTACCATGGACAAAAAATTGAAAATACAATGGTACCATGGTTAAAATATTGAAAACACAGGGGTACCATGGGCATTTCCTCAATTTTCAACTATTTTAATTTGAATTTCATTAATTTTAACTAATTTCAAAAAAAATATATTAAAATTAATCACTTTAACTAAACTAACTTTTAACGCCGTTATGACGGAAAATTGATCAGGGGGTACCATGGACACTAAATGCAAAACACAAGGTTACCATAGGAACAAACTTAAAATGAGGGGTACCATGTGTAATGTGTCAAAGTTCGAGGGTACCGTGGGAAATACCCTAAATTTTTTATTACAAAAATTTCGAAAAATGTACTAAACATATTAAAATTTTCGGAAATTTTAATTAATTTTTTTAATATAGTCACATTTTTTACAAATATAAAAAAACATTAATTATAAATATATGTTCACATTGTAAAAGATTATACAGAAATGTTTAGAAGAAATATAGAATGAAATGGAAAAAATATTAATTGAGAATATTCCTTATGTTTTCACATTGTAATTACTTTAATTAGTTAATTTTTTTATATATTTACCTATTATATATAATAATAATAATAATAATAATAATAATAATAATAATAATAATAATAATAACTGATTTGATGGTTTTCATGAGAGGGGATGTACCTTTCGTCATGGCTGTTATGAGGACTCTTAGCCAATTTGAAAGGGAGTCTGGGTTGAGAGTAAACAAGGAAAAAACTGATATATACTTTGGGGGAATTCAAGATGGAATTAGGGATCTTATTCTTGAGGGAACTGGATTCAAACAAGGGTTTTTCCCCTGTAAATATCTGGGGCTGCCTCTTAATTCTGTGACGAATAGGATGGAGCATTACTCTGGTCTTCTTTCCAAAGTATAAGCTGCTTTGAGTGGATGGTCTGCTCATAGTCTTACGTATGCGGGAAGGACTGAACTGATTAATTCAGTCATTTTCGGGATGCTGAACTATTGGAGTGCAAATACCTTGCTGCCACATAATGTACTAACTCGTATTAGCAAATATTGCAGGTCGTACTTTTGGACTGGTGTTATGAACAAAAGGAATATGAGCTACAAGGCTTGGAGTAGTGTATGTGCCCCTTGGGAGGAAGGAGGATTTGGTATTATTGAGATAGAGGCTTGGAACAAAGCTTGCATTAGTAACTGGATTTGGAAGATTGAGCAGAACAAGGATGGTATATGGACCAACTGGATTAAACATTATATTCTAGGAGTGCAAACGATTTGGGAGATATAGATGCATGAGAAACATACTGCTACGTTGAAGAGCATTATCAGGGTAAGGAATGAAATGATTGAACGGGTGGGGAATGTGCCTGAACTTCGGAAATTGATTCAGAGGTGGAAGGAGAATGGAAGATTTCAGTCCACGATAGCATATAGTTGGTTTCGACTTCCTTATCCCAAACAAAGATGGCTAAAGCTGGTGCAAGGTCAGATGGTTATCCCTAAACATGGTGTAATCACTTCCTTGGTTGCACAAGAACGGCTGGCAACCATTGACAACATGAGGAAGAGGGGACTGCCAATGATAAACAGATGCGCTCTATGTTGCAACGCAAATGAAGATCACAACCATTTGTTTTTTAGGTGTAATTATTCAAGACAGGTATGGGAGGAAGTGAAGACATGGATACGAATAAGGGGCCGAGGAGATGATCTGCAGAATGAGATGAAATGGAGCTGGAATAGGCAAAGAAGAAAGCATTGGAAACACAGTTGGTATTGTCATGCCTTGGCAGCCACTGTATATCACTTATGGGTGGAGAGGAATGTCAGAATTTTTCAAAATTCTGCTAGGCCGAGTAGTAGGCTAGTAAAGTTGATTAAGTTTGAAGTGTTCTCTAGATTAAGGAGTAGAGGAATCGATCTAAGTTTTCTACGATTGTAAGATGTGGCTGTATCTTGGTAGGGGTTTGTGTTTTTGTAAGAACTAGCCTCTTTTTACTCCCTTTATGGAAGAATAAAGAGACATAACATTCTCTTGCAAAAAATAATAATAATAATAATAATAATAAGGAGGTGGTGGATGTCGGTTTGATTGATGGGCACGACAAGCCCCTATGCCCGGCGGATTTGCTTCTTTATTCCTGGGATAGGGGGCGTGATGTGTATGTCGATATGACGGGGTCGTCCCCTCTGACTCAGTCTGCAATGTCTGATTTTCTGCCTGGTCGCGTGGTCGTTGATGTTGCTCAGCGTAAGTGCACCAAGTATGGAGATTTGTGCATCAAGATTGGTTATGGGTTCCTGTCTTTCTCCTTTTCTTCGCTGAAGGAGCTTGACGCAGAGGTTGTTGCATTGCTCAAGCGGATCCAGAAATTTTCTATCTCTGAGGACGCGGGGGCTCGCGCAGCTACTTTTATTTTCACTATATTAACTTTGCTATTGCTAAGGGAGTGGGTACCCAAATAGTATCTCGGCTACCCACTAACTTCTTATAATTTGTTTCGTTCTTAATACAAGTTCCGGTTTTTATAAAATAAATAAATTAATAATAATAATAATCATAATAGACTAATATATACAGTAAAACTCACAAAAAATCCTATATATATACTAAGAGAATAACAGTTACTAATAACATTTTTCCCTTAAAAATACATTAATTTCTAAATAAGAAAGTAAAAGAACATTTTAGTAATATATATTCACAAACTATTCATTGTCATTAATGTCGCAAAAATTGATAAAAAAAAACACTTCTTTTATGAAAATATATAATCTTGTGAAGTTTTAAGATATGATGTCATTAACATTTTGAAAAAAACATGAGTTCCTTGGAAAAAAAAATTGAAATGAGCTTTTTACTTTAACTTTTACAAAAATACACAAAATACGGAATATACTATTAAATTTTGTATAAAAAAAAGTTTCACAAATTACGTAATATAAGTCTTACGCCTGAGACAGTCCATTAAAAAAACTTTAATTTTTTAATGAAAAATCGAATATCTTTTTACACAAAGAGAATGTTTCATGACGTGCTAACCATTAAAAAAAATCATTATTATACTAAATATCTATGTGTTTTACGTTATGTTAAAGAGAGAAGTGAGTATCTCAAAATTTGAGATAACATACACGGAGTATATAAAAAGTATAAGCAATATTTTCATCAATTATACATTATTTAATACATTTTGAGACATTACTCAAGTTCTTTTATTAGTTTTGCAATTTAAAAAAAATATTTTTCTATATCTAAATTACAAAGTTGATAAATAGTAAAAATAAAATAATGATTTTCTTATTTTAAATCTTTACTGAAATATTCTATAAGATAAAATTATTATAAATATCATGCATTGCACGGGGGTCTATACTAGTAATAGATTAATATTTTAAAAAAGGACAAAAATGTAATCATATTAAATAATTGTACATTTTAAATTAATTGAAAATATATTAACAATATCATATGAATATTTCAAGAAAATGAAAAATGCAAAATAAAAACAAAAATACAAAAGTTTATAAAATCAAGTTAACTAGACTAACATTAACAATGAACTAAACATGTAAAATTACTAACCTAACTCTAGACTAATCACCCTAGGTTTGACATGTGGCGCAATATGGTTCGCTGTGTATGAAATTTTCATACACCGCGGGTAAGTGTATCATCTTCCTACTCACAATCTTTACACAAGCGCCCAAAATCTTACATGTATATTCGAATTATTAATTATACCCAACTTCGTTCTTGTTTAATTGAAATAAAACTTATAAAATTGTATACAAAACTCGGATGACATACTCACAGACTCGGAATATATTATAAAAAGCTCAAAACTAACTTTAGTGGTTGAATTGAACTGAACTAAAGTGAACTGAAATGAGCTGACCTGAACTGCGCTGAAGTACTAAGACAAAATGAGGCTTTTGAGACTGAACTGAATTGAAGTAGACTGAAAAAAAGTTTAAAAGAACATGACCTAACCCTAGATATTTCATACCGGGCTAAAAAACTAAATGAGGGTTATTATACGGCCGGTGGATATATGTAAAGAAGTGATTTACTCGTTTTATTTGTAAGACGAATATATTTATTTCAAAAAGGGAGTTGATAAATACTCCGTACAACATTTAGGGTAGTTGTATGCAAGACACTAAAAGAGGAAAAGAAATTTTGATATATACATTAATTACATCAATGTTTGTGTAATTTGATTTTCAATCTCTAGGTTTATACCAGTTTGGAAAGGTTTTAATTGTTTTAATGCAACCCTTAACAAAACCCTTTTAAAAAAGAGCTATTGTTCAATATACCAAAATTCTTATTTGAGACGATTACATCCATATTAAACTTAAGGAAGATCAAATATACCGTGAATAAGACAAAACTTGAAAATTTGAAAAATATTTTAAACTATGTCCAAAATTTTGAATAAGACAGGTCAAATATTTTTATACTAGGCTTGAAAATTTAATCGATATAAAACTCATAAAATTATATACGAAGCTCGGAAAACTTAAGGTGGCTCATAATATATTATAAAAAAAGCTTCAAAACTTTACATATCAACTCAGGATATATATATCAAACAAGGGCGAAAAAAAAATATAAACGTATCATTGTACATACAGTCGAATATGTCTAAATGATTTATTTCGTAGGACAGATATATCTATTTTATGAGAAATCATATACTCCCTCCGTTCCAATGAATTGTTTGCCTATTCCATATTGGGCCGTCTCAATGAATTGTTTGCCTTTCTATTTTAGGATTGTTTTTTACATGTAATTTGACCCTTCTCATAAGCTTGGCTCCACGTGTCAATTACTCATTGGATCTCTTGCCCTTTGTGCCAAAAACAAAGGCAAACAATTTATTGGAACGGAGGGAGTAGTAGTTCTATATGCCAAACTAGACAAATATCGTGAATAAGACAAAAGTCATAAATTTTGAAAATATTTAATATTGTCTTAGGCTCGAAAAAAATTAAATAAAATGGTCTAATATCATAATATTGTTAGATGCATTTTTTTGTCTCAAAGGTAGGATCATATTTTTTCCTAACGAACTTTTACTCAATTCTAACTACACTTTATTGTCAATTGTTTCAGATTTTCTATCGTATGATGAAATATTGTGAACCGGACTTAGCGCGAGAGTAATCAACAATAGTTTGAGAAAAAACATTAAACTCGAAATTGAAAATAATTCTCGTATATACTACTACTTTGTCACAATCAAGAAGAATTTTCGATAATCTATTAGAGAAAATATATCTATGTGAAATATTGTTTGATTCGTCTTTAGAAGTTCATTATTAATATTGATATTTTATAATTGTTACTAATATATTACGAAAGATATAAACAATGTAAAATTCGCGTTGACAAATTAAACGTATCTTTAACGGGGAGGACTGCAAAGGGAGACAAGCAATTCACGGAGTCATTGTATAGTATTATATAAAGCGTACATGTAAAGAAGTAGTCAACCTAAAAAAAAATTTTGGAAATTTTGTTATTTTATTGTTTACATTATACTCCTAATATATATGGGTAGACTTGTAGTTTGCTTCTATATGTCATCTCTCAAACCCCTTGTTTCGTTATCACTCAAACATATATACTTACCATTATTCTCTTCATTCCCAACTCCATAGAATATAAAATACGCAACCGCGTGGTACCTAAACAAATGACAATGGAGACCGAAAGGAAAAGGAAGAGGATCAACCTCAGCAACGACAACGACAACAACAACGAGGAGGAGGAAAGCGAGGATGTGAAGATGGAGAAGTTCTTTGCGCTTATAAGAAAAGCAAAGGAAATACGTGACCAACTCATCCTAGCAGCAGCAGGAACGACGACTAATAAAGACAAGAATAAGAAGAAGGGTAATTCTATTAATAAGAGTGCAGTAGGAGTTTGGCAGCCATGTTTTGAGCCGCAAGACTTCGAGGGCGTCGTCAAAACAAATCATCTCACTCTTCTAAATCCTAATCATAATCATAATCATAATCGTGATCATGTTGCTGCCTGTTCTAATACTACTACAACATCATCATCTGAAGAAGAAGATGAAGATAGTCTTATTATTATTAATGACAAATCACAAGAAGAAGATGACGATGGTAAGATTATTAGAAGTAATAATAAAGAGGGTAGGATTCTCTTAGATCTTAATCTTTCTTTATAACTTTTTTTAAATATTTTTATCCAGTTATTAATTTTTTTTTGGATCTGGAAATAATTAAATATGGTATAAGATCATGTCAGTTAGGTATGTGAGATATTGCGATGTGAGTTTGTGATGCAAGATAAAAAGAATGCCATACTCGATCAGTCGATCGTATATTTCCTTTGGATAAATATCTACGAAACTTCCAATTTCAACCACGTATGGTGCCATGCACCCTCGCTCTTCTGTATGTATGTATCAGATGGATCACTGCCATGTTCTGTTCTGCCTCCAAAATTGTCTCTATCTATTACTCCTTGAGATCAGCACGGATCAATTAGCTGCCTAGCTAGGGAACATAATATGCACTATCATTATCCCTTCCTTTTCTTAACATTTGTCTCATTTCATATATATATATATATATATATATATATATATATATATATATATATATAGGAATTGCATCTCGTGAGTCTCTCTATCTTAAATGAGTCCGTCCCGCGAATCACAGCCACATGATCAAATCACATGAATGGCTGAGATTCAGCGTCATCTTCATTGTATATAATCTTACTATTACAGTAACAGAACACTATTACAGTAACACAACTATCTTACTGTGACACTATCACAGTAATAAGGAATTACAATAATAATGTCACAGTAATAATGTTACAGTAACAGAACACTATATTACAGTAACACAAATATCTTACTGTGACACTGTCACACTATTACAGTAACACAAGTATAATTATCTTACTGTGACACTGTCACACTATTACAGTAACACAAGTATAATTATATAATACTGATACAGTAATCATATTACTGTAACACAGGTAGTAAAAAAAACAAATCAGAGGAATACTGATACAGTAATCATATTACTGTAACACAGTAACACATGATCAAATCCCAGATTTATTAACAAAAACAAATAAGGGAATTAACCCAACAAATAAAAAAAAGGAAAGATCGATCTCAAATACACAGAAAACAAAGAAGAAAAGAGAGATGGAGATGAAGAAAGTTTATTTACACTCATAGAAAATCAGAGGAATAATTGGAGTTGTAATAATTGATGAAAATGATGGGAATTGGGATGAAAGCTTGAAGATGAAGTAATAGGCGATGGACAATACAACAACAAACTTGCCATTTTCATCTCCCGCAATTACAAATACAAATACAAATACCTCTAATAACTCATTGTCGATGATGGAGGACCCCCAGCCACAGCCACAGCCCCTGTCCCGGCTGGAGTGTTTGTTGGGTAACCCAGTTCCTCCGTTTCTATCGAAAACATACGACCTGGTTGATGACCCGGCAATAGACGCCATCATATCGTGGAGCAGTGTAGGGCAGAGCTTCGTAGTGTGGTAGACGCCAAGCTCGACGACGTGTGGTGTTGATGTCGAGCTTGGCGTCGGAATCTGGGCAGATGAAGACGCGATACGGTGGTCAACCGTCGACGGAGATGCTTGCTGGATGGTAGTCAGTCGAATGGTGGTCAATTGAAACTGGAGGTGAATGTAAATAGAAATGGAGATGAAGATGAAGATTGATTTTAAGATTGAATTGATTTGCGCAGAAGGTGGTATCGCAAAACGGAGATGGAGATGGAGATGATTAGATGAACGGTGGTTCGATTGGGGATGAACGGCGGATGGAGCAGAAGCACGGTGGCAAGATATAATGGTGGACGAAAATGGAAATGGAGATGGAGAATGCGGTGGATTTTAATGGAGATGGTGTTTGATGATGATGATTCAATGATGAAGATGGAAACTTGACTTTGAATTTGGAAGTTTAGGGTTCTTGGCTTGCGTAGAGGGTAATAGAGGGTCGCGCGCGTTTCTTTTCCTTATGATTGTGGTGTAATAGGCGACGTGGCATCATCTGGTGCGTCTAATGCAAGAAGATCTGATGGTGTATAATTGCGGGACGGACTCATTTAAATGAAGGGACTCACCGGATCCTCGCTCTATATATATATATATATATATATATATATATATATATATATATATATATATATATATATATATATATATATATATATATATATATATAATTATTTTATTGACATGAGACAAATATTAAAAATTGAAAAGAGCATTATTGTTTAGCCGGATCATCAATTAGGTGTATATGACAAACGACAATACCACTACAAGGCGATATAGTTAGAATTTTACATCCACCTTACATTCTATGCATTTCGTTAGGTACAACTTACGAGTACTTTCTATTGAAATTGTTCTCTATCATATTTTTAAGTTATATTCCCACTTAAGCCGAAAATACGTTGAACAATACAAATGGACCTACAACTTTTCATTCAACCCCTATTGTTATTACAAGTATGACAATCAAATGAACAACACAAAGAGTATAATTAATAACTACTCATTTTAAGACTAGACTTTTCATCCTGTACAAAGTGGTAATGCATTTATGTATGCAGTAACTCTCATGTGAGACCGTCTCACGATAATTTATCGTGAGACCTCTCACATGGGCACATAGGGGGGTGGTTACAAATTTAGTAACCACCTCTTATATGAGCCGTCTCACGATAAATTATCGTGAGACGGTCTCATACAAGTTTTTGTGTTATGTATAAACATTTGAGTTAATAATTCATCCTTTTAATTGATAACCACTACTTTTCAAATGAGTTTCTATTTTTTTTTACTTGTCCCATTTCTACTATTGAACATTCCTAAACCAGACCATTTTTCATCCTAACTTTCTCCTATTTTGTATTAATTATTTTGAGATTTTCTATCTGGTAGCCGTGTTTTTAGCTTTCTTACTTATATGGTACTCCTGTATCTTTATAATCATACATGATACTACTCACTTTTAGTGTAATATATCTCCATATTCTTAAATGACGCTCTCCGTCTTTTTTTACTTCCTCTTTCCATTTGGTTGGTGAGAAATTCGGAAAGTGGGCGAGGATGAAAAGGGAAAGATTATTAACATAAACCACCCAAATAAGCATAGTTAAAGCACCATAACTAATGGAAAGAGAAAGTCAAAGAAGATGGAAACATCATTAAGAATATGAAGATATTAGGGCAATAGCAATGGGGGATAATAAGAAGTTCCATATACAATAAGGAGCTCCTTACCCATTGTTGTGCACTTAAGGAGCTCCTTATTAAGTAGTTGGTTTCTAAAACTAAAAACTAGTTTCATATGTTGGAAGATAAAAAAGGAGAAAAGGAAAAAGGGTGCCTGAGGATGAAACAATGAGAGGATTGGGGGTGTATGGCACTCATGGTAAAAGTTGAAGATTTTTTATGCATGTTGAAGACATGCTTTGGAATTGTTCATATTTTTTCCCTTTTCATATTTTCTTTGAGATAGTATGAAACTCTAACCATTAAGTTAAAAATATTGAAGTTTCATATGTAGAGCAATATGTTGATATGACAATAAAAAATATGATATGAAGTTCCTACCATTGCTAATGCCCTTATATACTAAAAATGAGAGATATCATGTATAATTATAAAAATACAATTGGTAGCCTATAAGAAAAATAAAAAACACGGGATAAAATGTAGAAAATCAATTAAGTACGATATTCCATAAAATTTATGTCACCCATCGATTTGCAATTTGGCGTTTAAGTTGTCAAAGTCAAAGTTAATGCCTATAAGACTATTTGTTTCTCCGTATTAGTCTCGAAGATGACAAGGTTGGTGGCATTCAGAAGATGAAATCAATAAGCTGTACGCCTGTACGGTTATAGAGTACTGTACTCCACTATATACCCACTACATATCACATGGCGGTAAACCCACAGGGAGTCTTCACTATCAACAAGACAACAAAGGCTCCCTTCCAATATTAAGAGTTGAGATACTTTCCATTTCCTCAAAAATAATACGGAGTAGATTCATTCACGGCACATTTTATAGTATATTATTTCTACCCTACATCACCATCCATTACTTAATGTTAGGACGGTTAGATCATTTCGAGATAATACTAAACTGTTGAGACTTGAAAAATAATGGAAAGCGAAAGTAACGAAGAGGATCCAAATTGCACTTGAAAACCCTTGAGATCATGTCCAACCATTTATCATCTTTTCATCTCTCAGTTAACTCATTTACCTCACAATTTATCAAATTTTCAATTATGGAGCTAATGTGCATAAAATATACTCGGTGTTGCGTATGATCAAAGGTCTGCGTACCTATTTGGCAAATTGGTTTCAAGGAAACTATGTACTATATCCAGCAAAAACTGAGCAGCATATGTATATCATCAACTAGCCTCTCTTCTGACGAAGGTATCTGTCATTTCGTTATAACGGGTTAAATAATACGTACTCATTTGTGTAGAAAAGACAACATAATATTATTTTTGTAATATTTTATTTACTTTCTATGTAAACGGATCATATTTGACCTGTTATAAATTTGTGACGGAGAATTCCGTCACAAAGAAAGAATTTGCGTATGTATATAATATAGGTTGAAAATTCATAAGCAGCGACAGCAATAATGGATTTTCAATACTTTAAGATCCACTTGCTAAAGATGCTCTTAAAAGTTCTCAACTTTAATTGATTATACATGATTGATAATTAAGAGTCAAGCTAAGCATCATTCAGTGAGGTAAGATATGATGATGTAAGATTTTATATCGTGGCCAATTTGGGTGAGACACATCCATTTGGTGTTCATCGTAAATACCAAGTAACTTCCTACTCCGTATTTCAAAGTCGCTTCATAATTTTCACAGACTAAAGTCGTATGTCTCACATTATAATTTATAAACACTTAAATCTAAATACTAAAAACATAATAAAGTAGAAATAAGGGTCGAACCCAAGGAAATCAGATTAATCTAATTATGCTAACTAAAGTGTAGACGAAATCAATCTCTAATGCAATTAGAAATCGTAGTGACCAAAGGAGGTTTTATGAATTATATTCTAACAAACTAAAGTAGAAAGCAATTAAATTGGATTGTCAAATACTTTAAACGAACTTAGGAACAAGCACAAATCCACACTCAATAGCTATTGATCATTGTAAGACAGTTTCAATTAATAATCTTGACTACTCTATCGTGAATATAAAATTCCAATTTTCTTACGAATAGTTAACTAAAACGAATCTCGTTCTTAATTAACCCTAACCGTTAAACAATCTAAACAATTCAATTAAACGGAAGCAATATAGATCTGAGAGTTCGATAGAGAATAAATAGCGTGTACAATCCAGTTGCACCTTAAATATTTATGTGAATCGCTTCTAAGTACTAATATCAACCTATCACGTTCAATATTAATTTCGAGTTGTTACTAATATAAAGTTAATCAGTAAATCCTACCCAATTAACAATAATAACGATAGAATGAAGAAATCAAGTACTAGCTAGTTGTGCATCTAGCAATCAATAACAACACTCATAGATTTAATAACAAATCAATTCACAATAATCAAGATAAATAATTAAAACATTCAAACTCACAAACATTTATCGAGAGTTTCAAAGGCTTGAATCTAAGTAAAGAAAATTAGTTACACATACTTGAGATCGGAAAATTAGGGTTATTCAAAGTTCTCCCTTTTTTCTTCCAATTTACCTTCAACTTGTCAAAATATGAATATTAATCTGATATAAACTAATAAAATAGTCTAATACTAACCAAACTCTAATAATAAAATAGAATAATAAAATAAAATAATCCTAATAAATACTAAGTTGTCACGTAACTTAAAACGATTTAAATTCCGTCTTCAATTCCCGAGCTTGTTTCTTAAGTTCAGTGTATTGACCCCATCTTATCTTCGTGTTTCATCTCATTCTCGGCCCGATCCAACGAAAGAGTAATATCATACTCTAATATCCTCCAAAATAGCTCATATAACATTCTTACGAATATGTTGAAAATATAAAAGATATCACAGATACTACTAACAACAGCAAAGATAACACTTGATTTTATCCTCATTCTTTTCCATTTATGCAGATATGATTTCATGTACTTATGTTAACATTATCTCATGTAATTAAACTTAATTAGGATACTACTCTACCTAGGTTACGGCTAACACAATGCTACTCTATGTACGTTTTTTTGGTGTAAATGTAAGATTGAATTACTAAATCACCAAAATACAAATGTTTTGAGTCCCTTTACATACATCAATTCAATACTCTATCAATTATATCTAGATATTTGCATTTACATTTAGTATTAGTGCAAAAATACCGGATTCTAGACTTAATCTAAACTTGAATATTAGTAATTAATTGATCAGGCTTGAGAATGTACTGGTGAAGCCGACAATGGTTCCTCATCCACCAAATGTGATACCAAACACCCACAATTCCAGCCGCAATGATTTATCAATATAGTAGTGACTTATGCCTATACCTTTTCCACCATAAACAAGTATTAAGAGAAGGGATAGTCACTGATAACCACCGGGACAATAGATCAAAACATCTTAGAGTGAAACAGCATTGAGAGAATAAGTGCAGATGAGTTTCATTCGTCAGGCCGCAGAGGAAGCATGCCTGATCCTGGACCACCTGCATCTTCAACAACCTATCTTTTGTTAAGAGTCTTTGGTGACAAACAAGCCAAGCAGTATAACAGTGTTTAGGAATGCTTATTTTATTCCAAACCAACTTATCCCAATACACCCTCTGATCCTGAGTAATCAGACTGTCATACCCCAAGGCCGGTGTATACTCATGCCCTTGATCAAGCAAAGAAGGGAACAATTTATTATTGAAAAAGATGTTCTTAACCCAGCAGATCTTACGCCAAGACCAGCTGGAGTTAGAAGAAGGTATATACGAAGCCCAATCCATTCCTTTAATGTAAATACTATGTACCCATTTCACCCAAAGATGTTGTGCCATATTGGTAACCCACCAAGCATATTTGCCAATACAAGCAATATTCCAGAGTTGACTGTTCTTCACTCTGTATTTATATGTACTTTTTTACATCAATACATAATTAATTCAACATACTTCTTCTTCATGGTATCAGAGCATATACGCTCCACCCGAAATTAAATCCCTCCCTTCCTGACACACCCACAACAGCCACCCTCCTTCAACATCATCATGCCTGGCTCGGCTACAATCTTCCCGAATCCACATGATTCCAATACTCCCTTCATCGCTGTCGAACTCAAGGGTATCACCATCCTGATACCCTCCACTTATCGGGTGTGGTCTCAACAATTATCCGAAATACTATTCGGATTTGACCTTCTTAAGTACCTGGATGGATCCTTCCCCTGCTCAGCGAAAACTGTAACCACCACTGACAAAGATGACAAACTTGTGTCCAAACCCAATCCTGCTCATATGTCTTGGCTCCGCCAAGATGCCCTACTGAAAGGCTCTCTTCGTAGCTCCATCGACAAGTCGATTGCTCCATTACTCAATAACTGCTCCACTTCTGCAGCAATATGGACCTATTTACAGAACACGTACGCTAATCCGTCACGTGGTCACATCATGGTTCTCAAGGAACGTTTCAACTCCATTGAGAAAAATAACCTTAGTGCTACTGAATATATGTAAGCCATCCGTTCTTGCGTTGACGACCTAGCCCATTTAGGCAAGCCCGTAGGTAAAGATGATGTCGTTGCTAGGGTCCTTAACGGCCTTGATTTCTCTATTTACAACACACTCATTGAAGCTATTAAGCATCGGGACACTACTATCACATTTGATGCTCTCCACGAGCGTCTTCTTCAATTTGACCTATCCCTCAAGCACACCAAATCCTCCACCTCCACCCATCAACCAGCTTCCGCTCATCTTGCCTATCGCTCCAAAAACAACCGCAACCACACCCGCACTCCTGCCGGCAATACTGCCGGCTCCGGCCTGCTACCCACACCCACAGACTCCGATACCCCTCCCCCATTTAAGGGTAAGTGCCAACGGTGCCATATCCCGGGCCACTTCCTTAAAACATGTCCCACCTTTAAATCCTTATACCCACATATTGTTGTTCCACCCAGACCTGTTAACCATCAATCTAGTCGTAACCTATCCCAAGTTCACACTGCTGCCGTCATCTCACCCTCTTCCTCCCACTGGATCATCGATAGTGGACCTCCCACCACATCACAATGACCTCCACAACCTCTCCCTTCATGCTCCGTATGACGGAAATGATGACCTTCTAGTTGGTGACGGGTCACCCTTGCACATCGCTAATATCGGTTTATTCTCCCTTTCTCTTCCCTCTCACTCTCCAATTTATTTTAACAATGTTCTACATGCACCTTCTATTTATCGGAATATACTATTCGTTTCTCAATTCTGCTCTGACAACAATGTTGTTGCTCACTTTACTTCTGATTCGTGTTTGTTGCAGGACCATCAGACGGGTCGGGTGCTAATTCGAGGACAACTTAAGTCAGGCTTGTATGAATGGACGATCCCGAGCTACCATATCCCACCCACGGTCCATCTCACCACCTCTCTCCACTCCTCTGAGTGGCACCATAAGCTGGGTCATCCTTCATCCTCTATTACTAGTAGTATTTCTAAGTCTGCTGCTTTTCCTTTTTCAAATAGACTTGAGCACTATAATGCTTGCTTAACATATAAAAGTCATAAACTACCGTTCTCTATTTCTAGTTTATCTACTACTAAACCGCTTGAATCACTCTATTCTGATGTGTGGACCTCCCCTATCCATTCTGTTGATGATTTTAAATATTACGTTATTTTGTTGATCATTTTACTAGATATACTTGGTTATACCCGTTAAAACAAAAATCTGACACATCTGCCACCTTTAATCGTTTTCGAGCACTCGTAGCAAAATATTTCAACCTACCCATTATTCAAATCTATTCCAACAACGGAGGTGAATATTTAAAACTTACTCCGACTATTAAATCTCGTGGAATCATCCACCTTACTTCTCCTCCCCACACTCCTGAACACAACGGTCTCGCAGAACGTCATCACCGACACATTTTTAAAACCGGTCTTGCTCTCCTCACTCACTCTCATCTACCCGCCACCTACTGGACATATGCCTTTGTTACGGCTGTCTACCTAATTAATCGAATGCCTACCTCCGTTCTAGCTCACACCGCCACCTTCACTAAACTATTTGGGCATAGCCCGAATTATTCTAAACTCAGGAGCTTTGGGTGTTTCTACTACCCCTGGCTCCGCCCTTATACAAAACACAAACTTGAATCCCGGTTTAAACCTTGCATTTTCATTGGCTATTCCTCGACTCAGAGTGCCTATCACTGCTTAGAACCCACTACACAACGTGTTTACACTTCACGCCATGTGCAATTTGTTGAGGACAAATATCCAATCCCCTCTCTCTGCCCAGATAATCCTTCACCGTCTCAGACCTTCAACGCTTCTTCATGGTGCTCCGTTTCACTTACTGTTCTACAAACACCACATACATGTACCCACGCCCTCATCCCCCCTTTGGGTCTACACTCGAAGACCTCGCCCCATTGTGCCTGATCAACCTTCTGATCAACCCATCTCCCCCTTGTCTCCTTCTCTCACCCCTGCTACCGAGGAGCCTAATTCGGACCAGCCCTCACTCGACACTTCCCTCAATGAACCATCCACTAAAGTCCCCACCGAACCCTCCAGGCCCACAACCCGCCTTATGAATAATATTCGTGTGCCGAACCCAAAGTATGCGGCTTTGGCTTACATCTCGACCACAAATTCTCCTCTTATCACACTCAAATCCGCTCTAACCGATCCAAAATGGAAGCAGGCCATGGACGTTGAATTCACGGCCTTGCTTGCCAATAACACGTGGCAGCTCGTTCCCTCCCATCCCTCCTATAATGTTATCGGGTGTAAGTGGGTCTTTCGAATTAAGTATAATCCCGACAATTCAAGAAATAAAAACAAAGCTCGTCTCGTAGTCAAAGGTTTCCATCAAAGACCCGGGGTGGATTACTCGGAAACATTCAGTCCAGTTGTCAAGCCTGTTACTGTCCGACTTATCCTCACACTAGCACTTACCCATGGTTGGTCCCTCCGACAAATCGATATCAACAATGCTTTTCTCCAAGGTACGTTAACAGAAACAGTCTATATGTCCCAACCTCCTGGTTTTATTAATGCTACCTCTCCTACTCATGTTTGTAAGCTAACGAGCGCTATCTACGGTCTCAAACAGACTCCTCGAGCCTGGTATAAAGAACTTAAAAAAATATCTCACCTCTTACAATTTCACCCAATCTCGTTCTGATCCATCTCTTTTATTTTTTGTTGCACCATTCCGTGCACGCTATTTATCTTCTTGTGTATGTTCACGATATAATCGTCACCGGACCCACTTCCCCTGCCCTTGCGGCCTTCTTGGCCGCCTTTGCCCGTCGCTTTTCTCTGAAGGATCTAGGATTTCCCTCATACTTTCTTGGCATAGAGGTAATCCCGACCCCATCTGGCCTTCGACTTACCCAAACTAAATACACCCATGACATACTCTCCAAAGCCTCCCTCCTTGACTGTAAACCTGTTGTTACACCTATGGCTGCCTACCCTCCTTTACTTCCCTCCACCGGCGCCTCTATTACCGAACCCTCTACCGATCGTACCATTGTCGGCAGCCTGCAATACCTCTCCCTCACACGTCTCGATATAGCTTTTAGTGTCAATCGTCTTGCACAATTTATGCAAGACCCTCAGGAGTCTCATTGGTCGGCCTTAAAACGACTACTTCGTTATCTCAAGGGCACCTTACAGGCTGGTATCAACTAATACAAATCCGCCCCCCTCTCCCTCCATGCATTCTGTGATGCAACATGGGCAGGAGATAAAAGTTGCTTCGTCTCAACTACCGGGTTCATTGTTTACCTGGGTAGGAATCCCATTGCTTGGTCCTCTAGAAAACAATCCACTATTGCTCTCTCTAGTACCGAAGCCGAATTCTGTGCTGTCGCCACTGTTACTACGGAACTTATGTGGCTCAAGTCCCTCCTTACAGAACTACGGGTTCCCACCTGTCATCTACTGTGATAACCTAGGAGCCACACATTATGCCACTAACCCCATCTTTCATTCTCGTATGAAACACGTTGCCCTTGCATTCTATTTTGTTCGTGAACAGGTTCACGAAGACGATCTCCGAGTCCAGCACATTTCAGCAGATGACCAACTTGCGGATGCTCTCACAAAACCGTTATCCCGACCACATCTTGAGCCTCTTTTGCACAAGATTGGACTTTTCCTTGAAACGTCCATCTCGCGGGAGCGTATTGAAAATATCAAAGATATCACATATACTACTAACAACAGCAAAGATAACACTTGATTTTATCTTCATTCTTTTCCATTTATGCAGATATGATTTCATGTACTTATGTTAACATTATCTCATGTAATCAAACTTAATTAGGATACTAATCTACCTAGGTTACGGCTAACACAATGGTACTCTATGTACTTCACTCTGTATTTATATGTACTTCTTTACATCAATACATAATTAATTCAACATACTTCTTCTTCTTCATATTACACAAATGTGACACAAGAACACGAACCACCTTAACGAATTACCTCTAAGCCGTAATTACGGCCTTTCAGTAAGGAGTATCGGTTTAATTTTAATATTCGTAAGTTGTAATACTGTTTCGCTTGTAGTCCTCGTAACAGTTGTAATCTTTTGAACTGAAGTAAGCTGAACTGAACTGAGGTGAAGTGAAGTGAGTTGAAATACTGAGACAAAATAGGTCTCCTGCTGGGCTGAAGTGAACTAAACTGAAGTGGATTGAACTGAACTAAACTAAACTGAAATGAATTGAATAGAAGTTAAAAAGACCATAGCTTAAATTAATTAACGTTGTTTTTTTAAAAGTGATTTACCCATTTTATGTCTCTTTTGTTTTTGTGCTTTTCACTCTCTCCTCCCTTCACTCATTAATTTTTTCAAGGTACTCTTCAAGGGATCAACATCTTCACTTGTCCAATGCATTTCAAAAGGATTATACACAAGGAAGCTATGCATGCATAAAAGAGAAGAGGAGCAGAAGGATGGAGAGCATGACTATATGATCAGTGAGATTAGGTGACATCTATCTAGCTCCATATACATGGTCATGAATTCATGATGTTGACACTCTTGAGAGAAGAATTCCTTACCAGTAGTCTCAACTCTCAATATATATATAATATATATATATATATATATATATAGAGAGAGAGAGATCATTTGCTCCTTCTCCGGATCGGGCTGCTGAGATCCCGCCGGCGTGTACTTCATCTGTGTAGAGGTGCCGAGACGCGGTGGGGGAGGTGTGAAGTACACCCCGTGTGCATTTTCTACACTGTACACACTACCTTTCTTGTACCCCGAGACGACCTTGAAAAAAGTTTGATTCGGGTCAACTTGGGTAGCATCAGGAGCAGTCTCGAGGTTCGCTTGCTCATTTTTGTAGGCATCCTACGTACACAACAATGATTTCAATTCAAGTTATTATTAGATGAAATCATTACAGATAGTTATCTACCACCTAAAGTATAGACAAAGTTGATTTATTTGAAATAGTTAGTACTCACCCAGATTGCCTGATCTTTCCTCCTGACAAAACTGGTCGCCCCATCATCATCGTTCTTCGCGTGCATGTCCAGGAATAGCTCGGGCGCGGTTGGCATCCTCCCGAGTTCAGCTTGTATCTATTAAATGAGTATGAACGTTAGGTGAATATTACGCGAACATAATTTATGAGAACTTAAGTACTACTATGATATTAAAAAAAATCATACCTTCATGGCACGACGGAACGAAGACTGAGAACCCCGATGATGTGTCGGGTTCGCCTTCCCCTCAAGTTCGCAGTTCTTCATCTTGTTTTTCTGTCCCCTTTTCGACCTGACCTTGAAATCCGTGCTGTCATGGTACGCGACCCACCGCTCCAAAGCTTCCCCTGAAATATGAAGATACTAATATATTAGTTAATACAGTAAAAGATTGAAGTTAGATTGTTTTTCAAAATTGAGTACTATTAAAAACTACACCTTTAAGGTCTTTAAGCGCAGTCCCCCGCTTATGGCGTTTGTTCATGACACACGCGAAATGTCGTGTGCAAGTCTCGTTATATCGGTCCCAGACCCTTCCTTCTAACTCCGGCTTCCAAGTGAACTTCAACTACACAATCAAGGCGGATTATTATTTAGTAGCGAAAATATTTACAAAGTCTACATTGTAAAATAAAAACTCGGTAACAAAAAAAATCCACGTACCCGAAAGTTGTTGAACCACCACTGCCATACGTCCAACGGCACCATACTCCAGCAAGCATACCCCTGCCCTTTATCGATCATGTAGCTGTTAGTACAGCCTGCGGTGACCTCCTCATGTAGAAACCTGCACCAAGTCGAGAAGCACATATATGTATGAAATACTTAATGGATATAGTCGAAGAATTAACATGTTAGAAAAGAATCGACATGTTAGATTATATTACCAAACGCGGCCAGGGTCAATCTTCACCCGGCCTTTGTCGTCTTTTTCCAGCCCCTGCTGCTGCCCCTGCTGCTCATTCTGCTCCGGTCCCGTTTCGGGGACCCGTTCCTCCTCCTCCTGCTGCGTGGTGGATGTCTAAATAGACCTACTTCCCCCACCACGTCTCGTGGTGGATCTACCGCCTGCCATCTTAACCTTGCAACAAATTAAACAATATCAACAACAATTAGCAATTACAATCTAACTTAATTAAAATAATGTACCAAATAATTAAGACAACAATCAATATAACCTACTACAACAACTCTAGTAGTCATCTTCGTTGTCGTTATTGTCGTCACCCTCATCCTCCTCAATCTGATTTTCCTCCTCCGTCTCCTCGCCCTCCACCTGATCGTCCTCCAAATTCTCTTCACCGTGTCCGTCATCCTCCTCAAGGATCTCCCGAACATCCGTAACCATGTAATCTCGTAGTCCATCGTCATCATCCTCTAAATCTTCCTCTGCCCCTTCATTTTGATCTTCACTGGAGAATATGGTCTCATCACTTGGAGATAAGCGTGTACCACTTGAAGCCGCATCTTCCTGGAACAGAGAACTGTCTATTTGCCCCTGTGGTTTAGTCTTAAAGACTACCCACCATTGACTTTGATTTCTGTCATTTCTCATGTAAGGATAAGAAGCAAAGTAGACTTGCTTTGCCTGATGCACGAGTATGAACGGATCGTACGTAGGATATTTCTTGGTGTGATTAACTTCCACAATCTTGTAACGTTCATGCGCTCGGGTCCCGTTCACGGAGCTGTCTTTCCACTCACATTTGAATATCACAGCTCTATACCCCCGTTCTTTACCAGCGTAACACAACTCGAAAATATCCTCTAAAATACCATAGTACTCATCGCCATCAAGATATGACACACTCACACCAAAATTGCATCTAGCCTTGTTCTTCCCGTAGTTGAATGTGTGAAAATTGAACCCATTTACCGAGTACCGGTTCCAGGTTTTAACCACTCGCACTGGACCGTATGCCAAACTTCTAACCAAATCATCATGTATGTCTAAGGCTATTACATGATCCTTGAGCCACTTTGGAAAATGTTCCTCACGCTTACTCCAAACGTCATCAGCATTAACGTCAGGGTTTGCAGCGACATATTCAGTTACAAATTGCTTCTCATAAGGCTCTAAGATCTCATAATTAGAGAGTAGGTAAAGGTGAGCTTGGTTGTACTCTTTCTCATCTAGCGTCCTAGAACCCTCAACGGATGAAGTTCCTTCATCCTCCTTCTTTTGAAAAACTCGGGTATAGTAAGATCAATTGACATCGGCTGTTCTAGGTTCAAGTTCTTGGCTTTTGTTTGGACATTTTTCTCGAAGTAGAGGGAGCAGAAGTTTGCAATCTCTTCTGTCAAATATGCATTACAAATTGAACCCTCTACTCTAGCCTTATTACCAATTTTCTTCTTCAAATGATTAAGGAACCTAAATACACAAGTTATGCACTTCAATTAATAAAAATTAGCTATGTTTAAATTAATTTATAAATGAAGTTACTAAAATTTATGTACCTTTCAAATGGGTACTGATGAACTCATTTCGTATATATATTTAACCCCAACTTTTCCTTTATTTTTGTTCATTTTATGTATCCTAGGAGTCGTTTTTCTAGCTTTTCATCCTTCTTTGTTATAGTCTTGTATTTGGGTGACCTTAGTCTAGACACCTCTTTACCGTCCCCGTGGACTCGACCCCACTTGCCCTATCTACGTGTTAGGAATAGTTGGTTTTTATTTGGTGGCGGGATCCACGACAAATCCCTCCCATCAATTTGGCGCCGGTGCTAGTTTAGACTTTGTTTGCCTATTTACCTGACTTTGTCTTTTGTTTTTGTGTTTTTCTTTTTGTTCTTTTGCTTCTTGTGTGTGCGAAGCTTATTTCCTTCTTGTCTAGTGCCCAAAAAGCACTAGACTTCTCACGTTTGCTCCTAGTCTACAGTTTGCGCCTAGAGGTGGTGACCATCTTCTTCTTTACAACTTAGAGCCGCTTTAACGGACGGTTGCTAGATTGAGAGGTCCTCAACCGGGTACGAGCCACGATTTTCGAGTATAGCATGAGGTTCGATCTAAACTCCCCACCCATAGAAGCCGCAACAAGCTACTCATTTTCCTCCATGAATCAAGACTATGTCGTGATGTCTCCAAGCTACCACCAAGCTTCATCGGGTAATCAAGAAACCCGTGGGTATGAGCTTCAAGGATATGGAAGCCAATTTCCCCAAAACTCACCATATCACCAATCACCTCACCCTCACTACCCACAATATGATGCCCCACCACTTGGGCATCATCAAGGTTTACAAGTAGCACTCCAAAACCCCAATGACCACCAAATGCCCAACTTGGAGTTATATCAATCATTTCTTCAATTTCAAAGGAGCCAACAAGAAATAGTCATTCAAATGCAGAAATTCTTGGCCCAATATCGAAGGGAAACCGAGGCGATGGATGCTCGATTAAATGCGTTATCGGTTAAAACCGTAATGTTTTTATCCCGAACATCGCAAATGGATGAAAGGTGCTCACTTGAGCAAAGGGAGCAACCTAATCACGAAGCTGCCGATGAAGGTCCTTTTGGTAGCGAAATTTCCTTTGAAGAACCTCAATCGTCTACCCTAGAAGAGGCGAAAGAGGAGATAATCCTTGATGGAGGAGTTTTTGGTGAAGAATTGGGTGAGGATAGTGGGAATTTGAAGAGTTTCATTGATGAAAACACCGATATAATAGAGGAAAGTCAAGAGTCTACCCCCTCTATACTTGTTGAACCTTCAATCCCCACCGCTTGTCCTCCTCTTGAGCTTCATGCCGCTTCTTGTGAGACTATTGTTGAGGATGTTGAACTTTGGGATGAGTTGAGTGAGGTGATAAGTGTTGTGAAGTCATGGGGCATGAATGAAGAAATCAAGTCGCCCATATGTGATAATCCAATGAAACATTGTGAACCCCTTGTGTGTAATTTGGATCTTGGTTTAGAGGAGGTTGAAACCGCTTGTATGAGTTTTAAATCTCTTCTTATTGATGATGTGGGGAAGAACGATGTTTTCGGATTGGAAGATAATGTGCCGGAACTTGTTGATGACTTGGGTTTGCTTGATGAAAAGAAGAGGATTAAACCCCCTTTTGACCCTTGTGCTAGAAATTTGAGCTTTGGTAGTGCTAGGAGACGGTGCTTAGGGAGGAAGAGGTCGGTAAGGCTTGTGGGATGGATAGACCCGGGAGACCACATAAAGCATGATAATGGGTCTTCGGATTACTACTTCTTGCCTCCACCTTGGAGGCCATGGAGGATAGCTTGGCTCGTTAGCTTGAGCCCTCATTATGGTGTGGCTCGTGCGTTTGAATTGCTCCTTCGAGCCCTTGATGGCTATGGATAAGAAGGAGGAATCCACCATTCTCGGTTTGACGGAGTTCCTAAAGAACCGTCATGTTGTATATTCCCCCTTCCCTCTTCTTTTGAGTTTTTGTGATTGTAATTGTGTTATTTGTGATTTTGTTTCTAGGAATTGTGTGTTTCGTGGAACTCTTGTAATTTGGAATTTTCTTGAGCGATGTGAGGGAGAGATTTGATGGTGTTTATTGAGTTTACTTGATAGGTCATAGTGAAGATGAAGTTTCGAGAAGAGTAGTGGATAATAGAAGCTTGGATTTGGGCATGGGAGTCGGTATTTGAAGCTTTTGACAAGCTTTTGGGGACGAGATTCTAGGTCTCGTTGTATTGGTGGCCTTGTGGGTGAAGCTATAGATCATAGAGGGTTAGAAGACTCTTCCCGATCGGGAAGAAAGCATCCCGACCGAGAAGGATGAGCCATCCCGACCTGGAAGGATGTCATCCCGATCGGGATGAGTGTACCAAAATTGGGGTTCTCTGTGATCCCGACCAGGATCATGATCATCCCGACCGGGAAGGATCCTTCCCGACCGAGAAGAAGACCATCTCGGTCGGGATGGAGGCCTGCTCCTCCTTTTTCCTCCTCTTCGACATTTGAGCCCACCCAGCCACTTTATACCCCCTCCCAACCACCCTACCTACCCTTGCGACTATCCATGATCCCTACACTTCATATATTTACCCTCACCTCATCCTCTCTTCACTACGCACCGACTTTCACCTCAAATCTCACCCTCATTATACTATTGCAAGTGTAGTACTTCAACCATGCGATCATATCTAGTATGAAGTGGAATGACAATGAAGAAGATAAGCAAAGTGCCGATATTGATTATTGAGACGATGGAGTTCGTGAGTTGCTAACCAAATTGTAAGGCGACTCTCCTTTCTTTTCCGTCTTTTATAGTGACGGAGGGATTTGTCGCGGATCCCGCCACCAAATAAAAACCGGTAAAACCTAACTGGGTAGCTAGGGTAAGTCGGATCGAATCCACGGGGACGGTAATGTATAGCCTAGACTAGGTCGGCCCAAATACTAGACTAAGTCAACGAGCTAAGCTAGAGAATGATCGGAGGGAGAGAAGGCTAGACTAAGACTAAAGTACCGGAGAAACAAACAAGGGAAACGGGCTAGGATTAGGTCGGGGTCAAAAGGGTAACGGAATGGTCAAGGAAGAGCTAGAGCAAAGGAGGTAGTAGGGTAATCTAGGTAATCTAACTTAGACTCACCTAGAGGTTCCTCATGGAACCCATTTCGGCGACACACATGACAAAGGAAGGCAAGAAAAACAAGCATTCTAACCTACTTAGTCATTCAAGCATTCCAACAAACATGTAATATGCATCAACTAAGAGGAAACCCAAATCTTCCACCAATTCCTCCAACAAACCCTTAATCATCCAATTAACACCCTAATCACCTTACTAACCCTAGCAAGAACACTACTCTAACATAATCAAACTACAACTAACAAGAACAAGAAGAATCAAAACAAACATCAAAACATACATAATGAAACTACCAAATATGATGAACAAAACAATAAACAATAACTAAAGATTGAAACTTGAATTAAACAAACAAGATAAAGAGTAAAAGGAAGAAAGTATTATACCAAACTAGTGAAGAGGAAAGATTGAAACTTGCATTAATGAAGAAAACCCAAAACAAACCACCAAGGTTGTCAATCTTGGATGGATCTTGAAGAATTCCCTTAATACAAGTACTAAACTAAGATTAACTACTAATTACCGACTAATCTACACTAATCTAAACTAATATAACCTAAAAATAGTCTAGGGTTTAGTGGGAAGTGAAGAACATAAGCTTTACAAAACAAGGGAAGAGTATATATAGGGTTACAAATGGAAAGGAGAAGAAAGAAAGGAAGTCCGGCTACAGCTCGCCGGTCCCGACCGGGACGGGGTCATCCCGACCGGGACGGCCGGTGGTCCCGACCGGGACGGGTTGGTCCCAACCGGGACGGCCTGGCAGTGGCTCCTCTAAAAGCGCACTTCATCCCCGACGGGATGAGGTGAATACCCGTCGGGGATGAGTCTTGTAGGCCTCCAATATGATCCTTTTGGTCTCTCCTTGCTTCACATGGACTTCTCATCGATTCTCGGGACTCGGGATCGGGGATCGGAGGCTCGGGATTGGGTCCCAAGGTCTCGGGGTCGATTCCAAAGCATCGAGTCATCGTTCCTTTACTCCGTTGGCTCCAAAATGTGTATGTATAGAGTCGGAATCGCTCCAACTCTTCCAAATCGGTCTCGAGAACCTGAAACGAACTAAAGCAAGCATAAGAAGCCCCTAAACCGCTCCCAAGGAGCGATTCTACAAGGAAAATGGGACCAAAACACTACAAAATAGGCACTACAAACCACACTTATCATATAGGTTGTCTCCCTTTGTAAGTTCCCCTTACCCTTATCATTTCTGTCATGGTAGCCCTCGGGGCCATGGTAGTCTTTGCTCCCGACTCTCGATGACGTGACTACATCGAGAGATTTCGAAAATCCAAATTTACAAGAACTTTCAATTTCTTTTTCTTTATTTCTACTTTCTTTTTTGTAGGATTTAGTCGAATTCGGGCGGAATCCGGGCTAGGTGACTTGATTACACCTAGTCCTCCCCTCCCATTTCCTTTTATTTCCTTCTTTTTATTCTTCCCCCATCCATATCTTTTCTCGTCTTGGCCCATGGTGGCTTGACTACACTCCGGCCGGACGCATTCTACCCTTTCTTCACTTTTATTTTTGATTTTTAGCTTTATTTTCGTAGTTTCTCTTCTTTTTAGTGTCTTCCACACACTACCGATCGAGCATGAGAACATTGCTCGGTTTAAGTGTGGGGGAGCTATATCCTAGTGTAGGTTAGTTTTATTTTCGTAGTTTCTTTTCGAAAAAAAAATCTTTAAAACCCCTAAAAATTTGAAAATTTTCATAAAAATCAAAAAGATTTTTCTTTGTGTCTTTTCCTTTTGTGTCGTTGTGTCGTATTTTTTTGTATTGTGTGTGTTTTGCCTTCCCATTTCCTTGTAGGTTCCTTGATCGCCGTAAGTTTTGGAAAGCTCGAGACATCCGGTAACGTCATTCTATCCCTTTTTCCTCTTTGTCTCTTGCGGAGTTTGGAGGGAATTTTGTGTTGATGTGTGCTCGGGTGGAGCTTGTTGAAATTTGTGGTGGTTGTGGTAGCTTGTTTGGATGTTTCAGGGTGGTGTTTGTTTTGTTTGTGTGTTTGTTTCCTTTTCTCTTATTTTTTTTTGATTTTGTTGTGTTTGTCTCATTTTCTCTCGTTTTTGTTGTGTCCTTGTTGTGTCTTGTTTAGTTTGTGTCTAGTGTGTAAAAAGGTTTTCAAAAACCCGGTTTTGAGGCTAGTGCGCAAGTGTTTACTTTCCCTTCCTAGCAATATGAGTCGAGTCTTGGATTTTAATCTAGTAGAATGACCCTAAATCAATGATTTCGTTGGTTTCTTACCTTGAGTACACCTAGTCTACTAGGGATTTACTACGGGATTTGCATTTTGACCATTATGTCCACCCACGGAGTGAAAAGGCCTTGGTTGCCGAGTCCCGTCTCTTAGGTGACCATCTTTGAAATTGTTTGATTAGTCCAAGTTTTCCACCTTTTTGTGGGTTTGAAGGGAAAGTGCGCCCTACTCACCCATTTTCCTACCCTCTACACATCTTTCCACAAATAAGTTGCAACTTGTTGAAATTTCTTACTTGGTTGCAAGAAATGCCTACAAAACATGATTCATCAAAAGGGCTAGCCAAGTCAAAAGAAAGATAGAAAAGAAAAAGAAAGAAAGAAAAGAAAGAAGAAAAAGAAAAGGCACAACAAATCAAAAAGAAAATACAAAAAGAAGAAAAAGAAATGGCATAGCAACTCAAAAGCCAAATGCAAAAGAAAAATGCCAAAAGAAAACCGTCTCACAAAAAGATTCTCACCCACTCAAAATAAGCCTTTTTCCGATCGTTACCGTGAAGAGCCTACCAAAGGACCGAGTCCCTAGGAAGGATGATAGCGGTAATGATCGGTCTTCCCCTATTTTGCAACCTTATCCACATTTTTACTTGGACTAGTTGGGCGATTTTGAGCATGTGACGACCCTCTTGGCTTATCGCTAAAGGGGGCGGGGTTTCACTTACCTACAGTGTCGACTAACACCGTGGCTCATCCTTTTCCATCCCGCCGATCGTCTCGTAGTACGTTCTTAGAAGGTTAGGAGGAACCTAGGTAAGTTACCAACGTTTTTATTGCTTTGTCGTCATACTATTAGGGTTTTGTTCATATCGATTTGTGTTATTAGTTTGCGAACGTTGTCACTTGCCTTGAGTCCTTAACCGGTGCTTCTTTCACCGCTTTGTAGAGGGAAAAGGTATTTATTTCTTCTTGGGTGCAACCGATTGCTTGTTTGTTTGTATGTTTGTTTGTTTGTGTGTTTTTGTGTCCGGTTGCATCCACAGTTTTGTCGCAAGACCTTACTTTCCTTGCGGAGTGCACTTTTCCTCTAAGTGTACTCGCGTGAGTTGAAAGGGCGTAGGGTGCGCTAATACCCGCTCGGCTAGTACATTAGTTTTTATTAGTTTAGTAGTTAGTTCGTGTTTACTCGAGGGCGAGTAAGGGTTAAGTGTGGGGGAGTTGATAAGTGTAGTTTGTAGTGCCTATTTGCTGTGTTTGGTCCCGGTTTCTCTTGTGAAATCGCTCTTTGGAGCGGTTTATGGGATACTTATGCTTCTTCTAGTTCGTTTTAGGTTCCCAAGACCATTCATGGAGAATTGGAACGATTCCGACTCGTTTCCTACACATTTGGAGCCAACGAAGAGAAGGAACGATCACTCGGTGCCTTAGATTCGATCCCGAGACCTTGGGACCCATTCCCGAGCCTCTTTGACTCGATCCCGAGCACCGAGAGTCGATGAGAAGCCCATGAGAAGCAAGGAGGGACCTTTATGATCATATTGGAGGCCTACAAGACCCATCCCGGGCGGGAAGAGTAGCCTTCTCGGTCGGGAAGGAGTGCAAGAAAAGACGAGCCACTGATGGGTATTCTCGGCCGAGAAGGGGGTCTTCTCGGCCAAGATGGGTCCCATCTCGGGCGAGACCATCTCATCTCGGCCGAGATGGGCCACCTGCAGCTTCGCCTCACTTCTTTTCTTCTCCTTATTCATTGTAACCCTATATATACCCCTCCTCTTGTAATCTTAGCTTATGTTAGACATTACCCACTAAACCCTAGCATACTTTAGCCTAGATTAGCTTAGATTAGTGTAGATTAGTCCTTAGTTAATCGTTAATCTTAGTTTAATCCTTGTATTAATGGAATTCTTGAAGAATCCAACCAAGATTGACAACCTTGGTTGATGTATTTGGGTTTTCTTATTCCTACAAGTTTCAATCTTTCTTCCTTACTAATTCGGTATAATTTCTATTCTCCTTTCCTTTAATCTTTTGTTTTATTACTCAAGTTTTAATCTTTGTTCATTGTTTTGTTCATTGTTCATTGTTTTTACTAGTTTCATTATGAATGTTTTGTTGCTTGTGTTGTTTTCCTTTCTTTGTGTTAGTATTAGTTTGAACATGTGTGAGTAGACTTTTTGTGGGGTTAGTAGAGGGATTAAGTGTTGATTATGGATGGTTAGGGTTTGATTGTGGGTAAAGGTGGATCCTTTTGTTACTAGTCACATGTTGAGCACTCCATGTGTTTGTTGAATTGCTTGTTTGAGTAGAATTGGCCATCCTTCTCATGCTAGTCTTCTTCTTCTCATTTCGTGGTTGACTTGTGATTGAATTCTTGTGTATTCGGGTTTAGTCTTTGACACGAGAGTGCGAACTTTGGTTTTAACGCGAGAGCGCGGACCGACCTTGCATAAGTATTCGGGTTTTGTCTTTGACACGAGAGTGCGGACATAGTCTTTGACGCGAGAGCGCGGGCCAACCTTAGTAACTAGGTGAACCTTGCACCATCGATCTCCCAACTATCCTACTACACTTATGAGCCCGACCTAACCCTATTCTTTCCTTGTTTGATTTCTTCATTATTTTAGTCATTGTTCTTATCATTCTAGTTTAGCTTAGCCTAGTTGACCTAGTCTTGTATTTGGGTGACCTTAGTCTAGACACCTCTTTACCGTCCCCGTGGACTCAACCCCACTTGCCCTATCTACGTGTTAGGAATAGTTGGTTTTTATTTGGTGGCGGGATCCACGACAAATCCCTCCCATCACTAACTATAAGGCTAGCCGTAACCTAGTATCTATACAATTATACGGTTACCTAAATACAAAGATAACAAATATTTACAACTAAGGAAAATATAACAATATTATCCTATATCGTTATTAGTATCTTTATCTCTAATATGCTCCCTCAAGGAGGACAATCTGGAGAGTTCGATCTTGGAGAGAATAGGCTCGAGAATTGGGCGCGGAAGCGGCTTGGTGAGAGCATCAGCAAGTTGATCTTCAACTGAGATGTGCTGAACTCGAATACGACCATTGTGAACATACTCCCTCACGAAATAAAAGGCTAACGCCACATGTTTCATATTGGAGTGAAACACAGGATTAGCAGCATAAGTCGTGGCACCTAAATTATCACAATAGATAGCAGGAGGAGAAGTAATCACGAGCTGGAGCTTGGAGAGTAAAAAGCGAACCCAAATGAGTTCCATGGTGGCAGTGGCAACTGCGCGGAACTCCGCTTCAGTGGTGGACATAGCCACTGCTTGTTGCTTCCGAGAGGACCATGAAATGGGATTTCGACCGAGATAAATAATGAATCCAATGGTAGAGACATATGAGTTCCTATCACCTGCCCAATCTGCATCACAAAACGCGTGAAGAGACAAAGGGGAAGAGCGAAATAAATTAATACCAACCTGGAGAGTGCCCTTGAGATAACGCAGAAGTCGTTTCAAGGCCAACCAATCGGACTCTTGAGGATCCTGCATTAATTGCGCGAGCCTATTGACACTGAAAGCAATGTTAGGACGGGTAAGGGATAGATATTGTAAACTGCCAATTAAGGTACGGTAGTCAGAGGGTTGGGCAATTGGCGTGAGTGATAAGTGCAAGGTCGGTCTCGACAATGTGACGATGACGTCGTTCGACAAGACCGTTGTGTTCGGGTGTATGTGGGGGTGAGGTAAGATGAGTGATTCCTTCAGACGTGATAGATGGTGTGAGTTTGAGGTATTCACCTCCATTATCCAAGAAAATTTGAGTAATAGGTAAATTAAAAAAAAATCAACGAGAGCATGAAAACGATTAAATTAAATATGAGAGAGGTGTCCGATTTATTTTTCAAAGGATAAATCCAAGTGATCAACAAAAACCACATAATATTTAAAACCATCAATTGAAAAGGAAGGAGAGGTCCAAACATCGGAGTAAAGAAGTTCAGGCGGCTTATTAGAAATTAGAGTATTAGTAGCAAAAGGAAGTTTATGACTCTTATGAGTCAAACACGCGTTACAATGCGAAAATTTATTAGAAACTTTGAAATTAGCTAATTTAAAAATAGTACTCCCTCCGTCCCAATGAATTGTTTGCCTATTCCATATTGAGACGTCTCAATGAATTGTTTGTCTTTCTATTTTAGGAATAATTTTTATATGTAATTTGACAATTTTCATGAGTTTGCTCCACATGTCACATCTTCATTGGATTTCTTGCCCTTGGTGCCAAAAACAAAAGCAAACAATTCATTGGAACGGAGGGAGTATTAATAATAGTAGACGAGGGGTGACCGAGCTTGTGATGCCATAGATGGGAAGGATCCGTGATGGTAAGGAACGCCGCAGGTGGTGGTGAAGATACTCTCGGTCTTACCCACTCGTACAAGCCCAAATTAAGGTGACCCCGCAAAAGCTCCTGACGCGTTAGCTGGTCCTGCAAAACACACGAATCATGAGTAAATTTAGCTATGACATTATTTTCAAGACAGAATTGAGAGACGGAGATTATATTTTTTGAAATAAATGGTGCGTGAAGAACATTATTAAATTTAACAGATTTATGAGAAGAAAGAGGAATAGAAAAGGAACCAATATTTGAGATGTGAAGAGGTGATCCGTCACCAACTAAAAGATCATAAGTCCCGTCATAGGGTGCATGAAGGGCAAGGTTATTAAGGTCGTGGGTGATATGGTGGGTTGCCCCACTATCTATTATCCAAGGAGCAGGGGTGTGGATATCCGGTTGAGTCGAGGGGACGGCTGAGACAAGGTGAGCGCGAGGTGGATTTCGATTGGTAGGTGGTGGTGGGCGAGGGGGAACATTGATATTGGGGTAAAGCGACTCGAATAAGGAACAGTTGCGAAGGTAATGTCCCGGGGCATGACACCATTGACACTTGCCTTTAAAGGGGGGTAAGATGGAATCGGTTGGGGTGGATAGGAGTGGTAGTTCGGATAAGGGACGTGGTGGTAGGCGGGACGGTCGATTGTACGTGACATGAGCAGAGGCAGGGGCGTGGTGGTGGTTAAGGGGAGAGGTATCTTTGAAGGATAAATCATATTGAATCAGACGCTCGTGAAGAGCGTCGAAAGAAATAGTAGTGTCCTGGTGCTTTACAGCGTCAATGAGCGAGCGATATTTGGCAGAATCAAGTCCATTGAGAACCCTAGAAATAACGTCTTCGTCATCCATGGCCTTCCCCAGTTGACTTAATTCATCCACACTCGAGCTAATAGCATGCATGTATTCAGTGGCGGAGGGATCACGCTTATAGAATTAAGACGATCTTTAATCTGCATAATATGTCCACGAGATGGGTTAGCATAAGTTGTGCTAAGATATTTCCAAATTGCGGCAGAAGTAGTACAAGAATTAAGGAGAGAGGCGATTGTGGAAGAAACAGAGCCACGAAGAGTCGCCTTGAGGAGAGAATCTTGACGCATCCAAGCAAGGTATGCCGGATTCGTAGTGGTGACAGATTTGTTGTCTTCAGTGGAGGTAAGAGTCTCATCAGGACATGGGAAAGTTCCATCGAGATACTTCATAAGATCATACCCAAATAACAGGTCGGAGAGGGTGTTGGACCAGGCACGATAAGTGAGGGGTGTGAGTTTGGTAATGTCGATCAGTTCGATGGAGATGAAGGGGCTGGCGGCATTGTGAGGGTTGGGAAAAATTGTTGTCGAGCCAGTCATGGTGGCAGGGAAGACGAGATGATTTTTCGGGAAAAAGATTAGAGTTTTGGTGGTGGAGCGATTAGCTCTGATACCATGTAAAAGTATTTGCTTGAATGAGTAATTTCATTAATTGAGAAGTATTATAAATACAACTTGAAACATGAGACCAACTATAAGGCTAGCCGTAACCTAGTATCTATACAATTATACGGTTACCTTAATACTAAGATAACAATATTTACAACTAAGGAAAATATAACAATATTATACTATATCGTTATTAGTATCTTTATCTCTAATAGGGAAAAGGACGGTGGCGGCTATGATGGTGGTCAATTAGGGTATAACTTTGTCTTTGGGGTTTTTTTTAGAGAGAGGAAGATTTCTATAGTGAGAGAAAGTAAAGTCTGAGAGGTAAATAGAGGTAGATTAATGATCCTGTCAAGCACCAAAACAACTCTCTAATCAAACGCTGGCGTGCTATCGGCAGCTCACCGCATGCGTTTCATCCAACACCGTCCTGTACCAGTACCACAAATGTAAAGATTTAATACCGTTCAGCAGGATAGATTCTTCTGACTGCCGTTTAAATTTTGATGCAAATGATCGAGGGTATATATGTATGTATGTATACATAGTCATTTTTGTCTTACAATGACTTGTATCACAAAATCTTCAATTTTACATTTGATACATTGGGTACATAATAATTGCTTTTAATTGTGACAAAAGAAGTCCAAGGAGAGCTTAGGCGTGGAGTAAGCCATAGAAAGTATTCTTTTGGCAACAATGGCATTAGCAGCTTCAGTGTAATGGATACCGTCCCAACTTACAAACTGTGAACCATTGTTACAAGCCTCAGAACCTGGATTCCCACAAGTCATCTTTATATTATAATTATATGGAGGCCCTCCTGCTCCACAGCAAGCCATTAAGGGACTCGACAATCCTGCATATATAGCTTACCTTAGTTAGGTTTACATCAGATCAACCCCATTCTAGTTGAACGCGCGCGTATACACACATAATTAGTGGCGTTCGTTTCTAGAAAAAATTGTTCGCGTAGTTGCCTTAGGTTAAAATTTATAGTTCACGAAAATAATTAATCATGGAAAATAAATCACAATATGAAGCATGCACGAATGTTCAGAAACATGGTTCCTTAATTACCATATTTTGAGGCGTTGCTTATAATGTCGTATTTGATGGAGTAGATGTCAACATGTACAATGGTAGCACCAACCAGTTGAGAATTCAGTTCGTGGCATAAATGAAGAAGTGCTGTATTAAAGAGCCGAGCCACGGAATTGTAACTTGATATGCATCCTGAGGCATCAACATCTCCCTGCTTGTTCTCTAATAGCCATAGTTTTTGAGGAAGGCAGCCTAATGGCCCTGTGTTGTGCACCCAAAATTTCCGCCCTCCTTCATCATATAATGCCTGTAGTAGTAGTAGTAGTAGTAGTGGTGATGTGTTTTAACATTTGTCCAATTCAAGCACTGTTATTAGTCGATCCTTCTAAGATTCTCTTCACACCAATACATAAAGTTTAGACAGAAGTTAAATCTTCAAAACCCAAGAGACATACCTTAATAGCATTCCTGATTTGGGTTATCACGAGAGGGATTCTATTGACGACTTGTGTGTATGAAAGGTTTTTTGAGAAGGAATCAGCCAGGTCATTTTGGCCAATATCAATCATGTACAGTGCATTCCTGAATCCTTCTTCACTGATGAACCCTTTAACTCCTGTTAGTTATACAGCAAAAACAACAACATTATATTGACAGTGTCAATGGCTGGCTCTCACAACAGCCTCGATAATATAACAACTTAGAATCATGACTGACGTCGGGTAGGTAAATAAATCCGTAAATGTGATGGAAATAAAATGATGCATACAGTACCTGTGGAGGCAAGTTGAAGAGAACGGGCCTTGAAGTGAAGAAATTGCATAACCTGAATGTTCAAAGCGAACGGCACATACTCAGGGAGAGTAGAAGAGCCTACCACCGCGAAATTAGCCCCGTTGTGAAAATTGGAGGCCAATGGTTCAAGGTATGGGCTTAGGAAACGTGTGTTCAAGCTTTGGCCTGCACAACGCAATGCAACGCAACTCTACGGTTAACATGCATCATATTACGTTGCAGTTATCACGTACTTGTGATGCCTAATCGTGACCACTTTATAATATAACATTGCAGTAGTATATTCCACATTAAAGCTGGCCTATATATAAGAGACAGTACACGTGCACCTTGATTTGATTAGTTAATGATTATTACCCCCAAAGGCCAAAGTATCCAATCGATCTACTGATCTATACATAACGCAAATTATTGTTCATCATTAGAAACAAGCGTACTAAGATCCAAAATCTTGATTTAAATTGCATCAACAAATCTCAATACCAACAATTCAAATACAAGTTGTATAAAGTAAGTACACTAACGACTATACTCCGTATATATATACTACCCCATATTTAGCACCATAACAAAATTTTCTGCATCAATTAATCTACCCAATCACGGCGTCACCTCCTCACATGCACCCTTTATTAAAAGGGAGACCCTCAATAATAAAGGATGCATGTGAAGGAGTGGCGTCGAGTTTGGGCGCCACCCGTTGATGCTAACTCATTTTCCTCCTCATATAGGTATATCGGTCAATCTTAGCAAAAAGCATTTAAGAGCCAGGACAATGGTTAAACTAGCTAGTTGCTACTACCTTAACTTTTCCATTCCATATTTTAAGCTAGAATAGTTTTAAGGTACAAAATTCTCCAACGTTTTAGCCAAATTACTACTCGTACTAGCTTAACTGAGTCCCACAATTCTATATTTTTCTATTCGTTAATTTCAACGTTTGGTCCATTCTAGCTAGTACTCCGTAGCTCAAAATTTATGGGGTCCATTTAAACAAAACTAATCTACATGAAAACTAAGGTCTACCGATTGTAATTAAAATGATTTAACCCAATCCAAACTCAATGTAAATGACACTTTAGTCTGTAATAAGGATTGGCAAAACCTAGTAAAAAAATTACTTAGTTGATACGGAGTACTTGATAAAATGATTTAAACCGACATGTTGTGATAGTGTTGTGTAATAATTGAAAGGGTAAAAAAAAAATTAAATCTTAATTGATCGTGCTGACTCTCATATCTCTGTTATGAAATCAATTCAATCAAAATCTGATATCAGAGATCCAAAAAAGTTTATATACTCTAACAAAATCATTAAAAATCAGTTTTATCTGTAGCTAGAAGAATCATTGGTAGGAGGGTAGCTAGGACCACAATGCTGAAATCGCACGCACAAAGATAGCCGAAATACGAAGGCAAACAAGCTAAGACGACAGGAATCATAACTAGTTGCAGAAATAATGAACAAAACTAGTGTGTTGGGTAGAGCCGCAGTGGTAGATAGGTAAGAGAAAAACTTACATAGAAAATCAATGAGAAGGCGACCATCAGAGAGTCGGCCAGTGACTTTGCGAAAGAAGGTGCGTCCATTAGGCGGGTTGATGATGTAGCCGAGTCCACCACTGAGGCCACCCGTATCCGAGTTGGAGTCCCCGAAGTTGAACAGCACTATAGCAGCTCCATTACACCTGCTGCTGCTGCTGCCGTATACACCCTTTACACTAACACTACCCACTAAAAATAATGTTAGTACAAACACCACTGCTGACCACAAATGTCGTCTCATTCTCATTATCATCGATGATAATGGAGGATGATTAAGTAGTACAGTGGTAATGAGTATGAATTATAAAGGGTTATAAATGCGGAGTATGAATAAGTAGGGGAATGGAAGCTAGTAATTGGGATTAATGACGATGGATTGATGGTGATGAATTATTTCACCGGTAAGTCTCCCGTCTGAGTTGTAACTTGGAATGAATTTATCCGTCAATCAGATCAAGTATCACTGTATCACCCATGGGACTATATAATAATAATGATAATCTATATATTAGGCATTATTTTTTTTATTCTATCAATAATACTCGATCTTTTGTGACGTATGCAACATTACACACGAGAATTTGTGATACTTACTCCGAGTAGTTCACAACTTGGGAGTAATTAATGGTAAAGACAGCCAACATTATTCAGCATGTGTGTGGGTCCACTTCTCATGTCTATTTTATTTTGGTTTTCTCCATATTTTCATTTCGACTACATTCGTCCTTTTCTATGTCGGTTTATGGAAACATACTTCTAGATACAGATAGTTTTTACTCCTTTTCTATGTCGGTTAATGGAAACATACTCCTAGATACAGATAGTTTTTACTCCCTCCCTTCATATCCATACACACTATTTGTTTTTTCACATTTGTCGAGACACGTTTTACACCTTCAATATCTTTCACTTTACATTATTAAAAATTCTAAAAATATGATATTCTTACTCTACTCATAAAGATGAATCAAACAAGATCCCAAATGACTATATTTTACTTTGTAGATTGTCAAATGAGAAGTGGTGTGTTTGATTTTGAAAGGAGGGAGTATTAAAGTTGCTTTTGGGTATAATGAATTCAATTAAATTCGACGGTGGAGTAGGGTTCCAAAGTTTTCAAACGATTGAAATATTTCAAATCCAAATTCAAGTTCTCAATAATATCATAAAAAATAGAAAAATGACTCAAATATTAGCATATACTCCATAGTATTGACTGACAAATAAGAATTTACTTTCTAATTAGATGGGTTTTATACATTATAATTGTGCAGACATAATACATTTCAAGCTGGCTGATGAATTCATCAGGATTTCAATCATGAAATCAGTCTCAAAATTGATCATAGCCTTGAATTGTCCATTATAGCTGGCTGATGAACTCATTTTATGTACGGAGTATGCGTTTAGCCATGACTTTGCTTCTATTATTGTACTCCGTACTTAATACACTGTTCTTCTTAATGTTAATTACATTAATTCTTGTAGGGTGTACACTGTTCGGCATGGCCCAAATAAGGTGGCAGATCAAGGAGGAAAGATCCAAAAGCTCTGGCCGTAGAGGAGACCTAATTAGATAAGATAATAACAATAGTTCGAAAATGCGGCATCTTCAGTTTAGCACAAATCAGCAGGCCGACATCGAATGCCAAATATCTACATTCTGGTGGTTTGAATGCAATGTGAATATTCAAGACTAGACTTAAAAGAGAGAAAGCTGATTTAGAAAACAGGCATTCAACAAACCAGGGTAGGAGTAATTAGAGTATCAAATGCTGCTAGTACTAGTTAATAATAATGCTCCAGGAAAGTAACCTGGTATACACACACAAAACAAGCATCCACCAGGGTGGGTTATGAGGAGTATCACACGGGTCCAAGAAAGTCGCGTTCCAAAGTCACCACTGCTTGGAATTCCCTTTCCGACTCCATCCATTTTGTCCCGATCACGGAAAAACGCACCACCACATCTTTCTCTATCTTTGACTGCTTGTCACTCACGAATACTGGGTTTTCACCAGGGACGTATTCGTAGCCTGGCATCTTCTGAGGAGAAAGAAATATATTTTCGACGGGCCCACATTTCAAGAACACCCCATGTTTCAGTATCTTGTGGACCACTCCCTCTACAACCTCTCCTCGGAAAATTTTGAAAGTCAGGCAGGTGAAGGTTACAGGAAACAGCACGTCTCCAGTCTGCTGCCTAACTCTTCCCTCCCCAATTTTATCCAGAGTAGTAACTGCTAGGAAATACCCGAGTTCTTTGGTTGCCTTCTTCACTGCAAATTCCTCCATCAGCCGAACGATGATTCCCCTTTGAAGTAGCAACTAGCAATCCTTTCACGTTCATGTTTTCAGCTGGGATGATCACATTCCAGGACAATTGCACCTTCAGAAACATTATTCCGGATTTCCTGCACTAGATACATGATTATGCACATTAGTCTTCTGTAACAGGTCTACTCTTATCGGAGCAGTGTTACTTCAGTTCTACACACTGGAGCCCACAATTCCAACACATTCAGTTTAGCGGAATATATGTGCATGTAAGAGTCATAGAGGGAGGCCACATGACAAATTTTTAAGAAGATATCGAATATGAGACACTGGTATGCTTTCTAGTTATTTTAACCCTCATTTCTCAAACATAATCAATTTCACATCATAAACTAAGAAGCAATTCAAATCCACACCTAGTTTTCTTTTCTTTTCTTCTTGTTTGAGACACCGCCTCACCCATATTCGTATATTCATTATAGGAGACAATGGCATAGTGTAAATAATATTAGGGCTGTGCACCGGGCCCGACCCGGACCGGACCGGACCCGGTTGAACCCGGAACCGGAATCATCAAGTTCGTTGACCCTGGACCCGGAGCTGTTACCAAAAATACTACCCTAGACCGACCCAGAAAAATACCGGGTTCGACCGGGGCCGGACCGGTTTTGGACCGTACATTAATAATTCGCCACCTAAAAACTTCGAATCCTGTCAGCAGCGGCGGAAACGGGAGGGCGTGACTGAGGAAGAGAGGAGTGATGGAGTGGTAGACAGTTAGGGTTAGGGGAACGGGAGGTTGAGTTGTTGCACCGATATAGACACGGACACGGAAACGTATCGGGCACATGACACAACATTTGAAATTTTGTAGGACACGGATACGGCAGAAAATAAAAATCAATATACATATTTAACCAGAGAAAATTTGAAGATTTTTATATCTATGATATATGTTTGGTTACTTACACTATCACAATTATCGTAAAATAATAAAACAAAAATTCATTTTTTATAAATCTTCTTTCTATTAAAGAAGGGACCAAGGCCCATGACGTGACAGCCTTATTATCTCAGGATTAGATGGTAATCAAATTCGTTAAGCACTCAATTTAGGCTTTAATTAAGGGCTCTAAGTGTGAAACCGTTCTTGCGTTCACACTTGCATCGAGTGGGTAAATAAAAAAACAAATCTTTACCTGATTCATAAAATTCAAAACTTACAATTGATGATGCCTCGTCAATTGAGCACTACAATTAATCATCCCATATCAAATTACAATGCCAAAACTAAGTTAATACTATGTAGTTTACAATGCTAATAAATAATTCTTCATATTTTCGAGGATTTGCAATGTAAATAACACACATTTTCGATAACATGCGAAAGAAGATTTGGAATTGGAATAATCTTCCGATCCTCTACTAGACTCATTCCCCACATTATTTTCTTTAAATATGGTCTCCAATCATGTACTTTTCATCACCTTCACCAAGTTTATACCGTTATTTCCCAAGCAGTATCTGAGTTAAACTTGCCGGTAAAGGTAGAAAAAAGAAAAGAGAAGGAGAGCTCCGCATCATGTCTTCCTCTAAAGTTGTATCCATAGCCGGTCTCGAACAAGGCATCAGAGTACCCCAGATCAATGTGAGAGTTGTACATCAATGGAAGAGGCCGAACCTGAGAGACAAAACTAAGTTGGATGCCATCGAATACTTACTCATAGATGCCAATGTAAGTTGGTCACTTTCTTTTTTACATTATTATATATGCGAAGTCGTAGAGTGTGTATACATAATCTGTTTTGTAATATACTTTGTTTTGTAATACATGATCTGTTTTGTAATATATAATTTGTACTAATTACTATTCCTCCAATTTTTATAGAAAGATGTAGTACAAGCGACCCTTAAAAAAATGTTGGTTCAACGATTTAAGGACAAACTCACTGTCGGTGGAGCCTACAGTCTCACAGGCCTAACAGTCGGACCGAAAACTGGTTTGGACAGAGCCACCCCCACCCGTGTCGTCTCCAAATCGAGTTCTCATCCAAGGTCACCCCATTGGAGAACGATGATGTAATACCAAAGAATTGCTTCCAGTTTTCAAGCTTTGAAGACATTATCAATGGAAGGATACCAACTACACACTACATAGGTACATAAATTTTACGAACTTCGTTTGTTTCATAGATTATTTAGTTCAAACTTAATCTTCGTCACAATTTATTTACTGTTCTTCCTACTATTTACCGTTCATTATTTTCACTCTAACAGACGGCGTCGGTAAGTTATTCGAGATTGGTCCATTGACTGAGACGAAAAACGGATTTCAGTGTCGTAACATCAAGTTGGAGGACGTCAAGTAAGCACCACTTATTTTTTCTCATAATAACTAATTTGATATACTCTATTGTGAACCCTATAGTTACTCTATACTTTACTATTATTTTATAAAGTGGCTGCGAGTTTACTTGCACTCTTTGGTCTCCACACGCCTCTGATTTACCCGAACTAATTAACAGCCAGCCCAACCCTAGCCAGTAAAAAATTATCATTCTCCAATGTGTTGAGACTAAGTACTATGAAGGTATCGCGTGTTTTCTATTTAAATCTACTCCCCCTTTATGTAATGTCACATATTTTTCAAAGTTACGTACTTTTCATTTTTCAGCTACATGGAGAATTCAATCCACTTACAATGCAACAACTTACCATATTAACCCACCCATTCCCGAGGTTGCAGCATTTGAGTCAAGGTTTGTGTGCACTAATACATAAAAGAGTAGTGGTTTACCTGTTGTCATTGCAACAATAGATAAATTCTTACTGTTACCGACACTATCCCTTTTCTTTTCAGCCTCTCATCACAGGCTCCAAGCAATTTCCTCCAAGTTATCAACATTGTCGCCACAAATGACTGCATGGATGATATAAGCAGTTTAGAAGCCATGACTATCAACGACATCATCAAGAACTAAAAGGTTATGGTCATTTATACTTTGAAGCTAAAACACATAAACCATTCTCATTTGATAGATTCCTCCTCTGCTTTTAACTAATTCACTAATATTTTAAACATATTACAGCCTGGATTATTCTACACCGTCGCTAAAGTTGTCGAAATTGATAGCGACTCCGGTTGGTATTATGAAAGCTGTAAGTCATGTTGGACAAAAGTAACAAAAAATGCTAGAGGTAGGTGGATTTGCTCACGCCAGTCATGTGACGGCAGTAGCCACGGGTTCTCTTCTAGGGTACCGAGGTAGTTACACTTCATTACGTTCATCATGTAATAACTGTTTCCTTATTGCAGTTTTCTTTGAATTTATTAGCATTCTAATATGTGTTAAATGTAATAGATTCCAGGTAAAGTTGATCGTCACTGACTACAGCAAGGAGGAAGCTAAGTTTGTCGTGTTCGACACACAAGTTCATCAGTTTCTTAATGAGCCCGCTGCTGCACTCATTGGACAGCTTGAGTAGGTAAATAATTTCATATTTACATCAAATATGAAATTCACATACCTGGTGCATATGAACATTAACATCTTACGCATATAGTAATCGACGAGCACTTCACAATTGCAGGCCGGTATACCCGATTCAATTCCTGATCAGTTAAGCTTCTTCGTTGGTAAAAAATTCTTGTTCAAGATCCACATTCATGAGAGGTACAACGTGGAAGGAGGATCAACATTGTAGACACCCGCATTTTGCCTGCTAGTGTCTATAGCAATTCCCGACAAAACACCCGATGATGATCGGACGCAAACGTGACTTAGTATACTCGAATACGGGCTCGAAATCAATAATATCCGACATGCACTTTTAGCGGAGTACAAATCTCTCAAAACCAACCTCAAATTCAAGCCCAGTGGGTCGTTCTGAGTAAAATGAGACTAATTTGGGCTAAAACCGACACCAAAAAAAAAACCGTCTTTTGGCGACCGGGTCAAAACCCGGTCAAAGACGAATCCGTTCTCAAAATCAGCCAAGTCCACTTCTAGAAACTTGCGCCCAAACACAATTTTCAAAAAATAAAAAAAGTCAACCATTTCCTAAAATGGCTCGCCAATCCTATCCACTCGATCAAGTGGATTGACCTCACTCGATCGAGTGGAGCCACAAAAACGCAACAGACCTCCTTTTTAGGGCACTCGATCGAGTGCAATAGGACCACTCGATCGAGTGCACTAGGGCCACTCGATCGAGTGACCCTAGGTCGAGGGGTAAACTCTATAAATACCCCTCCTTGTGCTCTTCATTGGGGCAGAATTTTTCACATAAAAACTTACCCTACATTTCTACCCTAATCTTACCATCCTCTTCACGCTACAACCCTAAGCCATCCTACACAAAAAACCGAGCTTTAGTCTTTCGAAAAACCGACAAAACCATCCATACACACACACATACCATAACTTTACATACATCCTCGATACTCCCGCGTTCCCGTCGCTATTACGAGTCTATTGCCAATGTCATTCTAAGCATGTATGTTGAGGGTGTCATCAACCCCGTCTCAACCTTTACTATCTCTATTTATATTTTGCACTTTTTATGCTTCATATTATAATCGTACTAACACTAACATTTGATTATCGCACACTAACTTTTTACTAACTTTTTTATTCTTTCGCATTCTAACATTTAACATTTATATACCGCGTATACGTATATAGTATTAAAACTCGGATTGGAACACGTTTGACTACGATGACCATCTCAAGTCCGTTTAATCCCTTTACGAGCCACGACGGAGGTGGCACCCTTTCGAGGAGCGCCGCCCCAATGTACTCAAGAGCGTAACGTGATCGTGGTCATTCATAGTTGAACGCGTACGATTCCATTTTTAAGATTAGCGCGGAATCCGTTGATGCGAAAATCAACATCACATAGTCCGTTAGGATTAGTTTCGATGTTGTGACGCGGAGGGACACAATTTCGTCACTAATCAAAATCCCATAATAACATCTTTTCACAAAATTCCGATGACGGTATGATAATCGCATAATACGCGATTATTGCACCGGAAGCCGAGTTAAATTCAAATCATGCCATATTTTTATTTAAATTTGGCCAACCATCGATTTCAAAATGAATTAAACGGAATAGCCACCTTTTCCGAAACGAGGTATAACTCGTACAACTTACGGTCTAGTTTGTATTTAATATATACGGGTCCGTTTCAAGTCTTTATTTTATCGTTTTTTTATATACTTTCCGTTTATGTTTTTTTTATTGTTCGTTATTTTGTATTGGCCAGGTTGTATTTCCGCCCGTGTATTTTGTACGTATTTACGAGCTTTGTTTACTTTGATGCTTATCGCTTCATAAATGAACCTCGCATGCTAAACTACTCCGACAATAATTTAGATGCATTAAATGACGTAGCTCACACATAATTCGCATGCTTAGCCAAAAACGCTGTTTGCATATAATTTAGTCATTTTACTAGCACGCGTACACGAACACGAACGATGTCTTAGTAGAGGCCGCTAAGTGCGGGCGGGGTTGGATGTCCTTAGTGGGCTTCCCAACACGTACCCTCACCCCTTACTCAGAACCTCGGTTTCCGGATGCCCGAAACCGTTGGCGCACGAGAGTCATTCTATACACGATAACCGGTAGAGACGGTATTGGTATCGCAATGCAAAGGGACGAGCCCCATAAACTCTGAAATCGAAATGGGCTGTACTTTGTGTACGGCCCATGACGATATAGAGTGGGCTCGAACAGTTCCGAATTCCCACAAAATTCGGTGGCGACTCCAACTTTGACTTAAATTTCGAACCCGAGATCAATCTTACCATGAGATTCATTCGCTTACCCAAACCCGCGCGTGGCCGCGTCGGGGTGGACCTACGTCATGTCCACAATTTGGCGACTCCGCTGGGGATACCTGATGTACCACATGTCATCGGGGTTCCTAGGGTGAGACTCGAAGATAAATCGTTCGTATATTAGTGTGCGCGCATTAGTTTAATGATTCATGCATAACCGATTTTTGCCCGGGCCGGTTACTTGTGACCGACGTCCCACTATACCGCGGTGCATTCCTAAATGGGTGCGCTAAAGACTTCTATGGCCGAACTCGTATGGGTTTTGCGGCATGTCCTAAGACCAACTCGGTTTAGGGAGTCCATCCTGATTTACGAGAGAGCCATCGTTGTTGGTATAGACCCTATTTCGACCGACCGAGACTTAGCGTAATGCATACATAAGCGTAGTTATAATGCTTGTTTGACTACGTGCTGCTTGGTTTCCGTGTCATTTTTCAAAAACCGACATTTCAAAAAATGCATCTTTCCAAAAACACCAAATTTTGAAAAAACCCGAAATACTGTCCGTTTCGGGACCCGTCTTTTCAAAAAATATCCAATTTTCAAAATTCGGAATGCCGCTGAAATTTAGGATTAACGATTTGACTCAAAACATCCTTTTCTTTAGCCGGCATGTTGTCCGTTTTCATTGTCGAATTTCCAACACTATCCCGATCCTTTGAATTTTCAAAATTCAAATCTCATTTTTCGAAATTCCGTTTTCGGTTTTCAAACTCTCGGAAATTCGCTCATTCTATATTCAAATTTTGAAATTTCAAACATCCGACTTTCCAAAAAAATCTTCCCTATTATAGGACCCACCGTTTATCCGTGTGTCGGGTCTTTGCATAGTATATCGAAGGTTTATAGCGTCGAAACTCTGTCGATCTTACATCACGAGTTTCCCCCTTTCCCGAGTCCGCCTTATTTGTCAAGGCACGACCAACCCGAGTAGGGCATACCCCTACAAAGGAAAGTCCGTCTATACACTCGAGTCAAAAGTCTGGGGAAAAAGTTTCACGTGGACCTTCCTTCGAACGGAATTAGGCCCACAAGGCCAAAGTCTTAAGGAAGTCATACCACCCACGAGTCATCCGTCTAGGTTTCCTTCTCGATTCTTTAGTCCTTTTCTTTTGTCGCTCGGGATGTACTTTTTTTTTATGATTCCAAGATCGGGGCTCGATTTCTGATTACGCGGTGTTCTTACAGACAGGCCACCGTCCACCAGACACAGTCGCAAAATGGAAGCAACTCTGAACAATTTGAAGGCCTCCGTGGATGCCATGGCCGACAAACAAACCGACACTAATGCCCAACTGACAGAAATGAGGGCTGGTCAAGTGGCTATCGTTGCTCGTATGATTGCAGTGGAGCAAAGGACTCCTAATGCCGAGGCTACTGGGCCTCTAGCTGAACTAGTTAGCGCGGTGCGCCGACTAGAGGAACAAGTTCATTTGGCTGGGAGTAACAATATCCATCGGGAGAATAGCCGTGAGTACCCCCCGGTGAGTGACAAGCTGCCCGCGAACCTGAATCTCACGGGCTTACCCATGTTTGAGGGGACCGAAGACCCGTTACTACATGTATGGGCCTTCAAAGAATTCATGGCTATCAAAGGGGTAGATTCTTCGATGTTCAAGAATCTTTTTGCTGCATCCCTTGAGAAGCACCCACGGGCCTGGTACTACAGGCTAGATCTGAAAAAATACCCTACCTGGGATGATGTAGCCACAGAGTTTGCTCGGAACTATGCTGACAACACCGAGATCCAAACCACAATGCGGTCCTTGGAGGTTATGGCCCAAGAGCCAAAAGAAGGTATTACTAAGTACCTTCAACGTTGGAGGGCCGAGAGCGTGAAACTGGTCGATAAGCCCAGTGAAAAGACTTTGGTGGAGGCTTTCATCAAGAATCTCCTCCCCTCTTACCGGGTTCATCTCCGGTACGCTGTCATACCCAATTTCACCACCCTTACTGAAATGGGTATGAGAATTGAAGACGACCTGAGACTGGAGGGCCTTACTAAGGCTTCTAGCAAAGGATACCAAGGGGCCTCCTCTTCCACTACCAAGCCCCAAGCTGCAACCCGCAGCATTTTTGACGCGGTTAATCTACTAGATGCCCCGTCCAAGAAGAACACCCCACCTCGGGCTTTCACTGATATAGGTACCACCTATACCTATGCTTTACAAAGGCTATCCTCGAAGGACCTGATCCAACCAATAGGCCCAACTCCTGAAGTTCCTGTCGAGTGACGCTCCAAGAACTACAATGCCCAAGCTTATTGCCAATACCATTGAGGCAATGGGCACGATACCGAAAAGTGCTGGAAGCTGAAGCACTTGATCCAGGACCTGATTGAGAGCGGGATTATCCCGCTACCTGGAGATAAGCCGAGCAACAAGGAGAACCCTTTCAGCTCCCATGCCATCTTTGTCGGGGAGATGATTGATTGCTCTCATATTATCTCTCCATTCATCCCGCAAATATACGGGATCTGGTTCGACGACGAGGACGATGTTTACCTCGTCAAAGGGGAAGCTGTCCCCATTACCCCCGAGGAAATTCGCAAGACCAAATCCAGAGTCTTAGCCAGCAACCACCTTGGTCGTCCCTATCAAGCCACTAGCTCTAGGGACACCCATATCCCGACAACCGTCACCGAGCCACTCGGGACGGAAGTCGCCCTTGAGGAGCCGACTGCTGAAACGGCTCTCGTGAAGCAACTGAAGAAGACCCGAGTTGACCTCACCATATGGCAACTCCTAGTTAGCTCACAAGAACATCGAGAAGCACTCACTAAGGCTCTCGATCAACTTAAGATCGACTCTTTGGCTACCCCTGCTGAAATGGTAGCCACGGTCCTGCCCCACTTGAAGGGCAAAATCAAGGAACGAGGCCCAATGATCACTTTCTCTGAAGCCGACCTACCGGCGTTCGGGGCCTCCCATAATCTGGCCCTCTACATTATGGTGATCTGCCGAGGGAAATACCTCCCGATGACCCTAGTTGATGATGGGTCTGCTGTGAATGTCCTCCCCTTGAGGACCGCCAAAGCCCTCGGGATCACCGAGGCCGATTATATTCCGACTGCTCAGACCATCCAGGCATTTGATGGAAGCCCAAAGTCGGTAGCTAGGGCTGTAAAGCTGACTGTTATAACGGGCCCAATAGAAAAGGAGCTGGAATTCCAGGTGATCGATGTCACCTCATCCTTCAACCTGCTCCTAGGAAAGCCGCGGATTCACGCGGTCAAGGCGGTATCCTCCACCCTCCACCGAAAGATCAAGTTGCCTTTGCTCAACAATGTTATTACCTTAGAGGCAACCCCAATGACTGTGGCTAGCTGCAATGCCACGGGCCGTGCAGACCTCTGAGGGTTCGACTTTGTGGGGATGATCGAGGAAGAGTACCTTTTTAGTCCCTACTTCACCACGAGCATTGACATGATGCTCCAAAACCTAGGGTACTTTCCGGGGGCTACTTCTCGACCCGATCTTCCAGCTGGGAAGATCATTGAGGTCCTTAAGGACGAAGACTCTCACTTCGGCCTCGGCTATGCCGCCACCCCGGGCAACGTTGTCCGACCATGAGTCGAAAAGGCCTGCAACATTATTAAGGGTATCCCCTTGAGCCCTTACAGCCCGCGGTTGACTGACTACTTTGTCACACCGGTATTCGGGGCCGTTTAGGTTGGTCTGTACCAACCCAATGCTGCGCACCTCGGGACCCAACTGGCCCGAGACTGCAACTACATTCCGGATGATGTGTTCGCCCTCATCCAGTCTGATAGAGCTGACAATGCTGAGCCCGCGCTAGGGCTACTTTTCGGGGAAGACACCATAGCCCCGACCCCAAAGGAAGATCTGGTCAACCTGATTCTCCGTAGCAACAGGTTCGACCCGACCAAGCTGATCTCGGATGTTGGCTCCGAGACGGGAAACAGGGCCTGGAGGAAGACTGTCAAGTGGACTGACAGTCAAGGAAAGATCTACAAGCTGGTCACTAGAGAGGGAGACATGCCTGAGTCTGAGTCCGAGTCAGAGTCGGAGTCAGAGTCAGAGTCTGAGGTCGAGTCTAGGGAGTCCGGTGCTAGAGTCACTCCTGTAACCCCTCTCCCACTTGTCATTCTTGCTGTTGGCACTTCGGGGTCTGTCCCGCGTGCTTTACCAATTCCGCCACTGACCAATGATCAGATGGCTGCTCTTTTCGAGCTGTTTTCAAAGTTTTCAATCAATAATAACAACCGTTCTGCTTACGACTTGTCTCTTTTAAATTCCGCTTTCAAAAATATTTTATGCAATGACATTGAGAAACCCGACGAACAGATACCCTTGCCTCCACACCTGATCGAGCAGCTAGAGCAAAGGGAATCTCGGAATCCGGTAATTGAAGAGACCGAATCCATTAATGTGGGAACAGCCTTAGAGCCCCAGATACTTAAGATAGGGTTATCCTTAGATCCCGAGGAGAAACAGCAATTCACGAACCTCCTCCAAGAGTTCAAAGATTTCTTCGCGTGGTCCTACATGGACATGCCGGGGATAGACCGGGAAATAGCCGAGCACCACATACCGATCAAAGACGGGTGCAAACCGGTTAAGCAGAAGCTCCGCCGAATGAGGCCTGAGTGGTCTCTCAAGGTAAAAGAAGAAGTCGATAAACAGTTCAAAGCCGACTTCATACAGGTGTCCGAATATCCGGACTGGGCTGCAAACATCGTGCTGGTTCCTAAAAAGGACGGTAAGGTGCGGGTATGCGTGGATTTTCGGGATCTTAACAAGGCGAGCCCGAAAGATGATTTTCCGTTACCACACATCGACATACTGGTGGATAACACAGCCGATCATGCCCTTCTATCATTTATGGACGTGTATGCCGGATATAATCACATCAAGATGGCGGAAGAAGATATGAGTAAGACTACCTTCACTACACCTTGGGGTACTTACTGCTACACCGTCATGCCATTCGGTCTCATTAATGCAGGGGCCACATACCAAAGAACCGCTACCACCTTACTGCATGACATGATGCATAAAGAGGTAGAAGTTTATGTAGACGACATGATCGTCAAATCCAAAGAACGGGACGATCACATCACCGCCCTAAGAAAATTCTTCACTCGATTGCGCAAATACAACATGAGGCTAAACCCTCAAAAGTGCAGTTTCGGGGTAAAATCAGGCAAATTACTGGGTCATATCGTTAGCCAACGAGGTATCGAAGTCGACCCAGCTAAAATTAAAGCCATTACCGAGATGCAACCTCCTAAAACCGAAAAAGAAATAAGGGGATTTCTCGGGAAAGTCCAGTATATCAGTCGGTTCATTTCCAAACTAACCATGATGTGTGAACCAATTTTCAAGAAACTGAAAGTAGGGGAACGGGTACTATGGGATGACAAGTGCCAAGCTGCTTTCGACAAGATCAAAGAAATCATGTCTGCTCCGCCAGTCTTAATGTCACCTCAGCCCGGTTTGCCTCTGTCGTTATACCTAACGACGACCGAGACAGCCATGGGGGCTATGCTGGCTCAGACAGTTAACTCCGAAGAACGAGCTATCTATTACATCAGCAAAAAGTTTTTAGAGTATGAGTGCAAATATACCATGCTCGAAAAGACGTGCTTGGTTCTGGTTTGGGCCACTAAGAAGCTCTGACATTATATGCTCAGCTACGAGGTCCATGTGCTATCCAGGATGGACCCGATCAAATACCTCTTCGAAAAGCCCGTTCTCAATGGCCGAATTTCTAGATGGACTCTAATGCTGGCAGAGTTCGACCTAAAATTTGTGCCGCTAAAGGCCATTAAGGGGCGGGTAGTAGCTGAATTTCTCGCCGATAGCCCGGTAACCGAGGAAGGACACACCGACACCTGGTCCTTCCCAGATGAAGATATCTTCCATACCGATACCGAAACGTGGGATTTATACTTCGATGGGGCAATTTCCGAGGGTTCGGAGTCGGGATCCTCCTAATCTCACCAAAAGGGGAGCATACTCCCGTGTCCATCAAAGTGGACTTTGATGTAACCAATAATGCAGCCGAATACGAAGCATGCATTTATGGGCTACAAGCCGCCGCCGATCTGGGGATCACAAATTTCCGAGTACACGGTGACTCATCCTTGGTTATTAACCAAGCACTTCAAAAATGGAAAACTCGGAACGCTAATCTCGTGGCCTACCAGGCACGAGTAAGGGATCTCGATAAACAATTCCTAAAGGTGGAGTACCTATACTTACCTCGGGAAGAGAATCATTTTGCCGATGCACTCTCAAAATTGGCATCTTTGCTGAATATTCCCGACCACGTGACCAGTATGCCAATTTGTGTCGAAAGACGGTCCGAGCCGGCATACACTCACGCCATTGAAGACATTGAGATAACTGATCCTGAACCATGGTATCAGGCTGTATTAACGTACCTGACAAACGGGGAATATCCTCCCGGGACTGAAGGCCGAGCCAAGAAAGCCTTACGAAGGCTAGCTACTCAGTTTGTCCGCACCGATGACGGGCAACTGTACAAAAAGACAGCACAGGGGGCTCTACTCCTTTGTGTCGATAAATATAAAGCTGAAAAGGTTATGGCCGAAGTGCATGATGGCGAATGTGGCCCACATATGAATGCCCAGATGTTGGTCCGAAAAATCATGAGGCTTGGGTATTACTGGAATACTATGGAAGCCGACTGCCAGTTATATGTCAAACGTTGTAACAACTGTCAAATCTTCGCCAACGTGCAACATATGCCGTCATCTCTGCTTTATACCATGACGTCGCCTTGGCCATTCTCGACATGGGGCATCGACATAATCGGGAAAATAAATCCCTCTGGTACTAGTGGACACTGTTTCATTTTAGTAGCTATTGACTATTTCACCAAATGGGTCGAAGCTGAATCCTATCGTGTTCTCAATGCTAAACATGTCGCCAAGTTTATCCAGAACAAGATAATATGTCGGTATGGGATCCCACATGAATTTATCAGTGATCACGGGACTCATTTTCAAGCCGAAACTGCGACCCTGCTGACCAAGTATAAAATTCAAAGGCATACGTCCTCGCCTTATCGTCCCCAAACGAACGGAGTAGTAGAGGCGGCCAATAAAACGATTGTCACCATACTCAAAAAGATGGCTGATAATTACCGGGACTGGCCCGACAAAATACCTTTTGCCCTATGGGGATACCGGACGTCAATTCGCACCGCAACCGAGGCAACGCCGTATTACCTAACTTATGGGATGGAGGCAGTCCAACCAGTTGAATTGGAGGTATCATCCCTCAGAATTATGTTAGAAAGTCAAGTACCCGAAGCGGATTGGGTTTGAGCACGGTATGACTCGTTGGTTCTACTAGACGAACGACGATCTCGTGCCCTCAACAATATCCAAATCTATCAGAAAAGAATCCAACGGGCCTTCAACAAAAGGGTGAGACCCAGAAATATTAAGGAAGGGGATCTGGTCCTTAAATCGGTTCGAGCTTTATTACCAGTCGACCCAAGGGGAAAATTCAAACCTAATTGGGCTGAGCCATACTTGGTAAAGAAGATCCTATCGGGAGGAGCAGTGATGCTGAAGGACCTGGACGGGAATGAGTTCGTCAACCCAACCAACCTGGACCAGCTAAAGCGTTACTACCCGTAGCCACTTCTCAATGTCATTTGCAAAATTTATCAAAATCGTTTTTTTACAAAAAGCAAGTCAATAAGCTAGAATTATTTATCCTACTGTCGTAAGCATCTTGAACCAATAGTCTTGATGTAATTCGAGATTGCAAATCTACCGTGTTTGAACTACGTTTGGTTTGATTCTGCTAGTTGCAGATACGTAGGCAGCCCCTCAAAAGGGCACAACCAGTGCAATCAAGGAAAGACAGGAACAGTTTAATAATAAACTTCTTTTATTAATTACTAAAACCCCGATAAACTCGGGAAATTACAAGTGCAGGAAATAAAAAAAACAACAGAAAGCACACAACAAAAATATTAATAATATTTAAATAATAAAAAAAACTAAGGACTCGGTGTTCAAGGCATCTTGCCCTTCCCCTTGTCCTTGGCCTCCTTGGTCGTCCACTGACGACGACGCGGAGGAGAGCGTTCCCGAATCACCACGGGAACCTCTTTAGCTCGGACTCGTTTCTCTGAGCTCGAGTCCTCAATCACATCAATGGGCCCAAGTCGGGCCCTCACAGGCTCAGGAAGCCGGTCACGTGGGCCTAGTCGGTCTCTAACCGCCAGTCTTGGCCCAAGTCGTCTCTCCAAATCAGTCTGGGGGCTTGGCTGCCCCCGAGTGCTGTTAGCACCAGCATCCTTAGATCGAGTCTTAGTATGTGACTTAAGACCCGATTCTAATCGGACTAGAGTAGCAGGAGTGTCTCCTTCGTCGAAGAAACCCCTGTTGTCCTTCGCCGTCTCTCGCCGAACCAATTCGAAGGCCTCATCGACCTTCAAAGCTTTGCGAGCTTCCTCGGACTCCTCGGAAGTCCACTTCTGATATGCATGTGAAACCCAAGCGGATTGGCAAGGGTTGGGTATAGTCCATGTAGGACGGGTGAACCACCTCTGTAGCCATGTGTCGCACATAGCGTCCGTCAATTGGAGCGAGACGCTAATGATCGCCTCAGTCTCAGGAATGCGCTGAGACAAACTGAATTGCCTCAGGAGGCGGTCCGGGTAAATGTGAACCGTCCAGTCAAGAGACAGAATCACTAAATAGAGGGCTTGGTCCCTCTTGGCCAGTCCCGTCAATTTGGAAAGGAACCACCAAGCAACAGTCCACCTAATTAAGGGACCACCGTGAAACACCAGCAACTCATCCCAATAAGCTCGGTTTATATGATGACTCAAGTTTATCCGTCGCCTCCTCGAGCTAATTTGGCTGCTACGGTAGTTGGGAATACTCGGAGGGGACTCTATGATCGACAGACGTTCCGACAACCAAGTCTGAAAAGTATACACAAAATTCGTAAGCAATGGGAAAGTTCGCCAGAGCCCACTCGATCGAGTACAACAGCTGACTCGATAGAGTAAGCCCTTTGAAAACAGGTAGAAGCACGACAAAAATGTCACTCGGTCGAGTGATAGGTCCACTCGATCAAGTGATCTGCGTATATCAGAAAATTCGCGCAAAAATAAAAAATCGTGAAATCATATACCTGCAAAAGGCGGATACTCCCCGTCAGCTGTCGATCCGGGTCAAGCCTCTTAGCGTCGAGACCCATAATGATCTCCCCGGTGGCTAGCCAAGAGGGGCTATGACCAGTCTTCATCTGGTCAACCACACCAATCAGCCTGATCTGACCCAAGCACGAGTCAGCCTCCATCATCCCTTCAAAAACATAGCGGTGCAGCATGCAAAAGGCGAAAGCCCTACGCTTATGAGTAGCAGTAGCCCTCACGTCTCGATTATTCATAAACTTGTCGGCCAGGTCGAAAAGGGAAACAGAATTTCCCCGCACCATTCGATCTGTCTCAGCATGAGACAAACCCAGGAAATCCCTCAGCCTCCTCCTTGGATCGGGATAGAATGGAGGGATAGCAGGACGAGCAATAGGGCTCCAACCGCCTATAGCTGCGATCTCCTCAGGTAGAGGGCATATTTCTCCTCGCGGGAACGCAAAAATGTGATGGGTAGTATCCCAAAACGTTAAACATGCATCCAAAAAGTGCGAGTCGATTATCAGACGTTGAAGTGGGAATAAACTGACAATTCCCATATGGGTCAGTCGAACCTTTTCCTCGTCTCGGAAATGTTGGGACCAAGCAAAAAGTAGTGCAGTCAGGTGATCGATACCCATGACAGATATTTGAGTCTTCTTTGAAAGTCTAAGAGATTTTGAGGAGAAGAAGGAAGAATTTGATTTGGGATGCAGAAAATTGAAGCAGGGAATTCTATATTTATAATAGGAAACCCTAACTGTAACCCTAACTGCCATGCCTCCTCAGCAAAAGTGGGCCCAGTGCGCGCGCAGGCCTGATCCTAGATTTCAGGCTAGAATCCAGTATAGGAATCAAGTCATCCCGAGCTTTCCTAAAATTTCTAAAAAAATTAAAAAAAATCCTTTAAAAATTCTGCTTTTCAAAAAAATCAATATTTTTTATTTCCCCCAGCATGAGTCGGTGTTTTGCCTATGTGTTACATGCAAGTTTTTATGTGTTAGCATACAGGTACACCCCAGACTTCAGAAGCAAGTCTCCGTGCAGCTGCTTTACTCCCTAGTGTGAGTCAGTGTTTCTCCCGGAATGCTACTTCCAAGATGTGATGTATCGGTATACGGGTACACCTAGGACTTCAAAAGCAAATTCGACACCCCACGGAGCTACCATCATCAGGACAGGTATGACCCTCTGCTTATGGCTGGCGAGCCCTTCACGCAAGTCTACTGGACTATAAATGACCCGACCGGAAGGCTGCCAGGTCGTAATCTGCGATTGCCAGGTAGCTACTCTGACTTTCGCCTTGTCCAAGCCTCAGTCAGAGTGGGGGCTCTGTAGACACCCGCATTTTGCCTCCCAGTGTCTATAACAGTTCCCGACAAAGCACCCGATGATGATCGGACGCAAACGTGACTTAGTATACTCGAATACGGGCTCAAAATCAATAATATCCGACATGGACTTTTAGCGGAGTACAAATTGATTAGTGTAGTTTGTAGTGCCTATTTTGTAGTATTTTGGTCCCATTTCCTTGTAGAATCGCTCCTTGGGAGCGGTTTAGGGGCTTCTTATGCTTCCTTTAGTTCGTTTCAGGTTCCCGAGACCGATTTGGAAGAGTTGGAGCGATTCCGACTCTATACATACACATTTTGGATCCCACGGAGTGAAGGAACGATGACTTGATGCTTCGGAATCGACCCCGAGACCTTGGGACCCAATACCGAGCCTCCGAGACCCGATCCCGAGTCCTGAGAATCGATGAGAAGCTCATATGAAGCAAGGAGGAACCAAAAGGGTCATATTGGAGGCCTACAAGACTCATCCCCGACGGGTATGCACCTCATCCCGTCGGGGATGAAGTGCACTTTGGAGGGTGCCACTGCAAGGCCGTCCCGGTCGGGACCAACCCGTCCCGGTCGGGACCAACCCGTCCCGGTCGGGATGGTGGGTCCGTCCCGGTCGGGATGATCCGTCCCGGTCGGGACCAACAGGCTGTAACCCGCATTTCTTTTCTTCCAACTCCCTTCCATTTGGAACCCTATAAATACTTCCCTCTTGTATTGTTTATGGATCCTACATTAGTTTAGCCTCTCTTAAGCCTCTCTACAAGATATAAACCCTAGATTTAGTTCCTCTCATTAGTTTGAATCTCTCTTTAATCCTTAGTTAATCTTAGTTAATCTTAGTTAATTAGTGCTTGTATTAAGAAGATACTTGAAGACTTCTCCAAGATTGACAACCTTGGGATTATTTGGGTTTCTCTTTTATGCAAGATTTCATCTTTTCTTCATCTAGTGTTGGTATAAACTTCCTTTACTCTTATTCCTTGTTATTAATTCAAGTTTGAATCTTTGATTAGTGTTGATTGTTATTGTTTATATTGTTCTTGATGATGAATGTTTGGATTGTGAAGTTGTTTTATCCTTTCATTGTTGTAGTTAGTTTGACCATGAGTGAGTAGTTTATTTGTGGGTTAGTAGGGGGATTAAGGGTAGATTATGGGTGATTAGGGTTTGATTGGGGGTAAAGAGTGATTCTTTATAGTTAGTCACACATTTGGCACACCATGTGTTTGTTGATATGCTTGTATGGGTTGTAGTGGCCATGCTTCTCATGCTAGTCTTCTTCTACTCATTGTTTGCTTTGTGTGTGGATATGTTGAGCATAGTCATCGACATCGGTTTAAGTTGCGATTGCCCGGACCGAACCTAGCAATTAGGAGGCACCTACACCCTTAACCACCCAAGTCACCCTACTACACTTATGAACCCGACCTAACCCACTCCCTCTTTTCCATATTTGATTCATCTTGTTAGTTAATCATCACTTCCTTAGGTTGCTAGTTAGTTGGATTATTAGCATTGTTTAGCACTTCTCTTTAGTTTGCTAGTTGGTTTGTGTTTAGTTATTCTAGCTTAACCTCGTTTAGCCTAGTTGATTGTTAGTCTACTTCCTACTTCTCCTCTCATCATAATTCATCTAGTAGTAGCTCTTTGTGTTTGTTTGGTAGCATAGTCTAGTTTTAGGCCGATTTAGTCTAAACCTTGCAATACCGTCTCCGTGGACACGACCCGACTTACCCTAACTACCGTTAGGTGTTAGTTGGTTATTTAATTGGTGGCGGGATCCACGACAAATCCTACCATCAATTTGGCGCCGTTGCCGGGGACGGTGCATTGTTTAGACTTTGTTTGCTCATTTCTAGACTTAGTTACTCTTCTTTGTGCCCTTCTATCATCTCTTGTGAATACTCTCTAGTTTTCTTGCTTCCCTAGCTTTCTTTTCTCTTTGTCTCTAGTTGTGCTTGCTTATTGTCGTTACCTAGTGCCCATAAAGCACTAGGTATTCTCACGTTTGTTCTAGTGTGTAGTGTATGCCTAGGCGGGGAGGCGAATCCTTTCTCTTTAATCCAGAGCCGGAGAGGCTTTTTCGAGCTTTTCGCCAACGGATGATTAACCGGGTTAGGATCTCTCAACCAAGTGCAAGCAATACCCATCAAGAGCAAGCTCAAGGAAGAGATAGTGAGGAAGCATATCGAGAGACGGCCGAAGGGAATTTCACCAATCCCTTTGGAGATTCTAGTCCTAGCTCCCCTTCTACATCTACATCAACTCCGTCTACACCATCTTCTCCCTTACATCCAATAATGCCGAAATTTTCCTCCCACTCTACATTTACGGAAGATGTCTTGCCGGGACCCAATGCTCTACCGGCCGCTTATGCCGGAAATTTTACGGCCAAGACCCACTTCATTCAACTTGTGGAAAGGAATCAATTTAGTGGTTTGCCCACCGAAGACCCGCACCAACATATGGAGACCTTCTCCGATTATTGTGACGCTATATCTCAACCCGGGGTTACTCAAGATCAAATCCGATGGGTTTTATTTCCATTTTCATTGATTGGAAAAGCGAAGCAATGGATTAAAGGTCTCGATAGGGCAACCATGGGCATCGACACTTGGAAGAAACTTGCATTGGCATTCTACCAAACTTTCTACCCTCCGGAGAAGACTAATTTGCTTAGAGCCTCCATCACCGGTTTCCAACAACGGGATGAAGAGAGCTTATATGAAGCTTGGGAGCGGTTCAAGTCTTTGGTTAGATCGTGCCCCCATCATGGACTTTCACAATGGTTCTTGGTCCAACAATTTTGGAACGGTCTTTATGAGGACTCAAGAACTATACTTAATATGGGCTCCAATGGTAGGTTCACCGAGGTCGATGATGACCAAACTTGGGCGAGAATCGAAGAGATGGCGGTGCATAATTCGCAATACTCTAGGCCTAGGAAGGCAAACCGAGGAGGTAGGCACGAGGTTGATGCTATAACTCAATTAAGCATTGACCTTGGGGCTCAATTGAAGACACACATGGAATCCATTGACAAGAAGCTTCAAGGTCACCTCACTCAAGTCCAAAGCATCGGTTCCTCCAACCAAGCCTCGATTTATGAAGTGAATGCTTTGGGATTTGCACCTCCTTTGCCTTATTATGGGATGTGCGATAATTGTGGAATTGTTGGTCATGACCCTATGAATTGTAGAGGGAGTATTGAGCAAGTGAATGCCTTTCAAGCATTCAAGCAAGGTGCTTCCTATTCTAATCAATACCAAGCTTCCAATCAAGTCCCTCAACAACAAGCCCTTCAACACCATCAACAACATCGTCCTTATGTTCCACCTCCCTTAAGGGACAACAACCAAGGTTACCAAGGCAACTCAAGGCCTTTCAACAACTTCAAGCAAAGTAACCAAGGTTCATTCAACAACAATCAAGGGTTCCAACAAGGGAACTTCAACCAAGGCTATCAAAACCACAACCATGGCAACAATCAAGGCCTTAATCAAGGCAATTCTCATGGGTTCCAAGGGAACCGTCAACATCAAGCAACTCAAGGTAATCAACAACAAAGCAAGCCTAGGAGCCGGTCTCCTATTCATGACTATGGTACTCCATTAGCCCTCACCGATACTCCGCATAATCCATCATCTCCACCACGGGGATTCGATATTCAAAAATCTATGATGGATATGCAAAAGAGTCAAATGGACATAACAAGAAACCATCAAGAGCTCTTTGCTTATATTCAAGGGGAAAACGCGACAAGAGATGCCCGTATGAAGATGCTTGAAACTCAAGTATCTCAACTTGCTTCGGGGAGCTCCTCAAGACAAAAAGGACAACTACCTTCTCAAGGCGAAACACCGAAATTTGAGCATGTCAATGCCATCACCACAAGGAGAGGTACATCTTATGAATCCCCTCAACTTCCTAGTGAGCAAGAGCCAATCCAAGAACCGACAAGGAAAACGACGCCTCCAACTCAAGAGAGCTCAAGCTTTGATAATCCAACGGAGGAGCAAGTCTTATGGGAGGTTGAGAAACCTCAACAAGACAAGCTTCCCCCACTTCAAGCTAAAAATAAGGGTAAAAAGTAAGTGTCATTTGAAGAGTCCACCCCGATCGAGCAAAATAAATACCAAGTCAAGTTGCCTTACCCAACAAGGCAAATGAAGACCAAGGTAGACTCTCAATATGACAAGTTCCTCAGTATTGTGAAGAAGTTGGATGTGAGTGTCCCCTTTACCAACCTACTTACCCAAATCCCGGCATATGGAAAATTTATGAAAGAAATATTGGCTAGGAAGAGATCCGTAGACAAGGAAGAGACCATTGCGTTCACAAGAGTGGTGAGCGAGCTCATTCAAGGTTCTACCCTTCCAAAGTTGAAGGATCCGGGTAGGTTTTCGATCCCTTGCACCATAGGGCACTACAAGATCGAAAGAGCTTTATGTGATTTGGGTACGAGTGTAAGCATCATTCCCTACTCCATTTGTTGTCGAATTGGGATGAAGGAGCTTAAAAGTACCTCTATCACGCTCCAAATGGCCGATAGTTCATTCAACCGACCATTGGGGATGCTAGAGGATGTGCCGGTGAGAATCGGTAAATTCTTCATTCCGGTTGACTTCATCGTGCTCGATATGCGGGAGGATGAAATCACTCCCATTATTCTTGGGCGCCCATTTTTACATACCGCCGGTGCTATGATCGATGTGAAGAACGGTAGGATCACATTCGAGTTAGGCGAGGAGAAGCTAGTGTTTGACCTTCAAGGTAACACTTCGCCTACTAACGATGAGTCATGCAATATGGTCCAAGCCAAGGAAAACATCGATCTAGGGGGAGAACCGGGACAAAGCTTGAAGAAGTACTCGTATGTACTTGAGGATGATGACTCCGATTTGGAGGAGGATGAGAGCCCATGTCATGGGTTTAATGACAAGTTGAAGAGCAAAAAGGATGAAGATGAGCCTCCCTTGGGGCCACATGAGGATAGATGGACGTTTGGGTATATACCGAAGGATCGAAAGTACAAGTTCAAGCCTTTGAACTTAGTAGATCGGGATGCCCCGGGGACGTCGAGACAAGGTCATGAAGAGCCTTGGTTTGTGGATGCTTATGTTACTAGCTTGATTGAAGACTTTGCTAGGGCCTTCGACTTGTTCCTTCGTGCCCTTGATGGAGATGGAACTAGTTTTGGGTGTTGAAAAAGAATTGAAGAAAGTACCACCTTGGTTTGACGGAGTTCCACAAGAACCGTCTCTTTGTATATATCTCTTTCCCTATTAGTTTGTTTGCTTTTGTGAAATTCTTGATTATTTGGTTGATTGATGAGCGTTGTGAGGGAGGGAATTTAATGTGTTATTTGAGTTTATTGTGATAGGTGTGAAGTGGAAGTGATTCCTAGGGAAGAGCGGTCGTTGTTGGAGCTCGGATTGTGTGAAGGGAAGTCAGTTTTTGAGGCTCGGTTCGAGCTTTTGGGTGCTATAGAGGGTTTGGAGACTCTTCCCGGCCTAGAAGAGGTCATCCCGTCCGGGATGGAAGGCCCATCCCGACCGGGAAGGATGCCATCCCGTCCGGGATGGGGTGCACAAAAGTTGGGTTCACTGGCAGTCCGTCCCGACCGGGACGAGGTCTTCCCGACCGGGACGAGACAGCCATCCCGACCGGGACCACCCATCCCGACCGGGATGGACCCCCTGTCCTTCGTTGGCTCTTTTCTTCATTGTTTGAGACCACCCAACCTCTTTATACCCCCTCCCAACCTCCCTACATGTCCTTACTCTCATTGTATGACCCTTACACCTCACATACACGCTTTCACCTCACTTTCTATCCATTTCAAACCGACTTTCGCATCAAAAACCCGCCTCATTTTGCATTTGTGCCCCAACCATGGAACCGGATCGCAATTGGAGAGGAATAACGAAGACATGGACAAGCTAAATGCCTATATTGACCTATGAGACGATGGAGCGAGTGAGTTGGTAACCGTATGGTACGGCAACTATCCTCTCTTTTCCGTTTTTATAGCTTGTCTTCTTGGTTTATTCCCTTTCCCTCTTATCTTTTGTGTCATGGTGGCCTTCGAGGCCTTGATATGCTTGCTCCCGACTCTCGATGACGTGACTACATCGAGAGTCTTTTCAAAATCCAAATTTCTCAAGATTTTCACCCTTTTTTTTAGGAATGAGTCGGATTTGGGCGGAATCCGGGCTAGGTGACTTGATTACACCTAGCCCTCCCTTCCCATTTCCTTTTATTTCCTTTTTTTTATTTCTTCCCCCATCCATATCTTTTTCTTGTCTCGGCCCATGGTGACTTGACTACACCCCCGGCCGGACACATTCTACCATTTTCTCCACTTTTTGACTTTTAGCTTTATTTTCGTAGTTTCTTTTGCACTCCCATGCACTACGGTCGAGCATGAGGACATGGCTCGACTTAAGTGTGGGGGAGTGGTATTCTAGCTTAGTTAGCTTTATTTTTGTAGTCTTTCGAAAAAATCTTTAAAAACCCTAAAAATTTGAAATTTTTTCATAAAAATCAAAAAGATTTTCTTTTGTGTGTTTTTCTTTTGTGTCGTATATTTGTTTCTTTGTGTGTTTTGCTTCCCTCTTCCTTATAGGTTACTTGAATCACCAATAGCTTTGGAGAGCTTTCAAGACTTCCGGTAACATCTTTACCCCTTTTTCTTCTTTATCTCTTGTGGAGCTTGGAGGAGATTGTGATGTTGTGTGCTCGGGAGGAGCTTTGTAATGCCTGTGGTCGATTTGATGGCTTGTTTGGAAGCTAGGGGTGGTGTTTGTGTTATGAATGTGTTCGTTTTGTGTTGTTCTTATTTTGTTGCTTTTGTTTCTTTTTCTTTCGTTTTCGTTGAGTCTTTGTTTTGTGTTTTGTTGTGTGTCTTGTGTGTGAATGGTTTTCGAAAACCCGGTTTAGAGGCTAGTGTGTGAGTGTTTACTTTCCCTTTCTAGTAGTATAAATCGAGTCTTGGACTTTAATCTAGTAGAATGACCTTAAATCAATGATTTCGTTGGTCCTTTACCTTGAGTCCACCTAGCTTACTAGGGATTTACTACGAGATTTGCATTTTGACCATTATGACCACCCACGGTGTGAAAAGGCCTTGGTTATCGAGTCCCGTCCCTTAGGTGACCATGTTTAGGATTGGTTGATTAGTCCAAGTTCTCCACTTTTTGTGGGTTTGAAGAGGGATCGCGACCCCCGACTTACCCATTTACCTACCTCCCACATATATCCACACAACAAGTTGCAATTTGTTGAATTCTCCCTTTCTTGACATACAAAGAAATGCCAAAAAGCCAAATCAAGCCAAAAGGGCAAAGAAAAGAAAAAGAAAGAATATGAAAGAAAGAAAAGAATGAAGAAAAAGAAAAGGCACAAAAGCCAAAAAGAAAATAGAAAAGAAGAAAAAGAATGGCATGGCAAAACAAGGCAAAAATGCAAAAGAAAAGAGAAAATGCCAAAAGAAAACCCGATTCACAAAAATAACCCCTACCTCTCAAAATAAGTCTTTTTCCGACTTTTGCCGTGAAGAGCCTACCAAAGGACCGAGTCCCTAGGAAGGATGATAGCGGCATTAGTCGGTCTTCCCTCATTTTGCATATTTCCATCTTTTTACTTGGACTAGTTAGGCGGTTTTAGACATGGGACGACCCTCTTGGCTCTTTGCTAAAGGGGGCGGGGTCTCACTTACCTACAGTGTCGACTAACACCGTGGTTTATCCTTTTTCCATCCCACCGATCGTCCCGTAGTACGTTCTTAGAAGGTTAGGAGGAACCGAGGTAAGTTACCAATGTTTTTGTTGCTTTGTCGTCATACTATTAGGGTTTCGTCCACCTCGGTTTGTATTGCTAGCTTGGGAACGTTGTCACTTACCTCGAGTCCTAAACCGGTGTTTCTTTCATCGCTTGTTTGAGGGAAGCGGTATTTCTTTTCTTTTGGGTGCAACCTTTTGTGTGTTCGTTTGTGTGTTTGTTTGTTTTTGTGTCTTGTGTCCGGTTGCATCCACAGTTTTGTCGCAAGACCCGACTTGCCTTGCGGAGTGCACTTTTCCTCTAAGTGCACTCGCGTGAGTTGAAAGGGCATAGGGTGCGCTAATACCCATTCGGCTAGTATAGTAGTTAGTATGTGCTTACTCGAGGGCGAGTAAGGGTTAAGTGTGGGGGAGTTGATTAGTGTAGTTTGTAGTGCCTATTTTGTAGTATTTTGGTCCCATTTCCTTGTAGAATCGCTCCTTGGGAGCGGTTTAGGGGCTTCTTATGCTTCCTTTAGTTCGTTTCAGGTTCCCGAGACCGATTTGGAAGAGTTGGAGCGATTCCGACTCTATACATACACATTTTGGATCCCACGGAGTGAAGGAACGATGACTTGATGCTTCGGAATCGACCCCGAGACCTTGGGACCCAATCCCGAGCCTCCGAGACCCGATCCCGAGTCCCGAGAATCGATGAGAAGCTCATATGAAGCAAGGAGGAACCAAAAGGGTCATATTGGAGGCCTACAAGACTCATCCCCGACGGGTATGCACCTCATCCCGTCGGGGATGAAGTGCACTTTGGAGGGTGCCACTGCAAGGCCGTCCCGGTCGGGACCAACCCGTCCCGGTCGGGATGATCCGTCCCGGTCGGGACCAACAGGCTGTAACCCGCATTTCTTTTCTTCCAAATCCCTTCCATTTGGAACCCTATAAATACTTCCCTCTTGTATTGTTTATGGATCCTACATTAGTTTAGCCTCTCTAAAAGATATAAACCCTAGATTTAGTTCCTCTCATTAGTTTGAATCTCTCTTTAATCCTTAGTTAATCTTAGTTAATTAGTGCTTGTATTAAGAAGATACTTGAAGACTTCTCCAAGATTGACAACCTTGGGATTATTTGGGTTTCTCTTTTATGCAAGATTTCATCTTTTCTTCATTTAGTGTTGGTATAAACTTCCTTTACTCTTATTCCTTGTTATTAATTCAAGTTTGAATCTTTGATTAGTGTTGATTGTTATTGTTTATATTGTTCTTGATGATGAATGTTTGGATTGTGAAGTTGTTTTATCCTTTCATTGTTGTAGTTAGTTTGACCATGAGTGAGTAGTTTATTTGTGGGTTAGTAGGGGGATTAAGGGTAGATTATGGGTGATTAGGGTTTGATTGGGGGTAAAGAGTGATTCTTTATTGTTAGTCACACATTTGGCACACCATGTGTTTGTTGATATGCTTGTATGGGTTGTAGTGGCCATGCTTCTCATGCTAGTCTTCTTCTACTCATTGTTTGCTTTGTGTGTGGATATGTTGAGCATAGTCATCGACATCGGTTTAAGTTGCGATTGCCCGGACCGAACCTAGCAATTAGGAGGCACCTACACCCTTAACCACCCAAGTCACCCTACTACACTTATGAACCCGACCTAACCCACTCCCTCTTTTCCATATTTGATTCATCTTGTTAGTTAATCATCACTTCCTTAGGTTGCTAGTTAGTTGGATTATTAGCATTGTTTAGCACTTCTCTTTAGTTTGCTAGTTGGTTTGTGTTTAGTTATTCTAGCTTAACCTCGTTTAGCCTAGTTGATTGTTAGTCTACTTCCTACTTCTCCTCTCATCATAATTTATCTAGTAGTAGCTCTTTGTGTTTGTTTGGTAGCATAGTCTAGTTTTAGGCCGATTTAGTCTAAACCTTGCAATACCGTCTCCGTGGACACGACCCGACTTACCCTAACTACCGTTAGGTGTTAGTAGGTTATTTAATTGGTGGCGGGATCCACGACAAATCCTACCATCACAAATCTCTCAAAACCAACCTCAAATTCAGGCCCAGTGGGTCGTTCCGAGTAAAATGAGACTAATTTAGGCCAAAACCGACACCAAAAATAAAAACCGTCTTTCGGCGACCGTGTCAAAACCCGGTCAAAGACGAATCCGTCCCCAAAATCAGCCAAGTCCACTTCTAGAAACTTGCACCTGATAAGTGTGTTTTGTAGTGCTTATTTGTTGTGTTTGGTCCCGGTTTCTCTTGTGAAATCGCTCTTTGGAGCGGTTTCTTGGCTACTTACGCTTCTTCTAGTTCATTTTAGGTTCCTAAGGCCATTCTTGGAGAGGTGGAACGATTTTGAATCGTTTCCGACACATTTGGAGCCAACAAAGAGAATCAACGACCACCCGGTAGCTTAGACTCGATCCCGAGACCTTGGGACCCATTTCCGAGCCCCTTAGACTCGATCCCGAGCACCGAGAATCGATGAGAAGCCCATGAGAAGCAAGTAGGGACCCTTGAGATCATATTTGAGGCCTACAAGACCCATCTCGGTCGAGATGAGGGCCATCTCGCCCTAGATGAAGAGTACAAGCAAAGACGAGCCACTGATGCTCAATCTCGCCCGAGATCACCTCATCTCGGCCGAGAAGAGTCTCATCTTGCCCGAGACCATCTCATCTCGGCCGGGAAGAGCATAACACCGCCTGGTGTTATGCATAACACCGGGCGGTGTTATGCACCATCTCGACCGATATGGATCCCATCTCGACCGAGATCATCTCTTCTCGGCCGAGAAGAAGCAGCAGCAGCCCCGTGTTCTTCTTTCTTCTCCTTTGCTCTTGAACCCTTATAAATACCCTTCCTTTGTATAGTTTAAGGACTTTTACATTATTTTACATTAGACAAAACCCTAGATAGAGTTCCTCCTCTCATTAGCTTAATATTTCCTTAATCTTTAATTAAACTTAGCTTAATCTAGCTTGTAATCCTTGTATTAAGGGAATTCTTCAAGACTCATCCAAGATTGACAACCTTGGGAAATTTATTTGGGTTTTTCTTATTAATACAAGTTCTTATCTTTTCATCCTCTTGTTAGTAGGTATAATCTTCTCACTCTCTTTACTCTTAATCCTTGTTTAATCTTTCAAGTTTTAATCTAGGTTGCACGGACACTCCTCCAAACCGTCGTGTCGTGTCGGACACCCGTGTCGGACACCGACACACGTCGGACACACGACAATACGTCTCGGACACCTGAAAAACCGTGTCCGATTTTTTTAATTTATTTAGAGACGTGTCGGACACGTTTTATGTTAATTTGAGACGTGTCGGCCACGATTCATACTATTTGGATACTCATCGGACACACTTATCGTTGTTTATGAATTTTTTGTGGAGTTTAATAAAACAACAATATTATATGTTTATGGGGTTACTTGATACTATAAACGTTATACTTACGAGTAAATAATTAATTAATTATTATATTACAGTAGTATAATTGTTTGAGTTTTTTAAGATTTGATTTTAACTTTGAGTTTATACGACTTTAATTTTTGGTTTGTTATTTTACGATAATTGCTATAGTTTAAGTAACCAAACCTATAATTTAGGTGTAAAAATCTTCAAATTTTCTTTGTTTAAATATGTATATTGATTTATTTTTTCTGCCGTGTCCGTGTCCTATAAATTTTCGAACGCCGTGTCCCGTGTCCGATACGTGTCCGTGTCCGTGTCCGTGTCAGTGTCTGTGCAACCTAGGTTTTAATCTTTGATTATTATTCTTGTTCTTGCTAGTTCCATTATGAATGCTAGGGTTATTATTTTGATTTCTCTTGTTAGTGTTAGTATTAGTTTGATTATGTGTGAGTAGACTTTTTGTGGGGTTAGTAGGGGGATTAAGTTTGGATTATGGGTAATTAGGGTTTGATTAAGGGTAAAGGTGGATTCTTTGTTACTAGTCACATGTTAAGAGCTCTATGTGTTTGTTGAATTGCTTGTTTGAGTTGTAGTGGCCATGCTTCTCATACTTGTTTTCATCTTCTCATTGTGTGATTGATTTGTGGTTGAATTCTTGTGTATTGGGTAATATCTTGCATGAGCATTCGGGTCTTGTCTTAGACACGAGAGTGCGGACATTGGCTTTGACGCGAGAGCGCGGACCGACCTTAGTAACTAGGTGACTCCTACACCCCTTGATTACCCAACTATCCTACTACACTTATGAACCCAAACTAACCCTACTCCTTTCCATATTTGATTTTCTCCATCTTGTTAGTATTGTTTTTCTAGCTTACTTGTTTCATTTAGCTCTAGTGTTCTTATTAATTCTTGTTATATCTAGTCCATTGTTAGTCCACTTTCATCATCTCCAATCATTATAGTTAATCAATTCTTGGTAGTTAGTCTCCCTTTGTGTTGTGTTGGTAATTTAGTCTTGTTTGTGAGTTGACCATAGTCTAGACACCTCTTTACCGTCCTTTCTACCCAGTTAGGATTAGTTGGACTCTACTTGTTGGCGGGGACCCACCCTACCATTAATTTGGCGCCGTTGCCGGGGACGGTGCATGTTTAGACTTAGTTTGCTTGATAACTTGACTTAGTTACCCCTCTTGTGTTCTTCTTCTATCTCTTGTGCATATTTTGTAGGCTTTTTCTTAGTTTCTTTAGCTTGCTTCTCTCTTTGTCTAGGGTTGTGTTTGTTTATTGTCTTTGCCTAGTGCCCATAAAGCACTAGGTGTTCTCATGTTTGTTCCAAGTATGTAGTGCATGCCTAGGAGGAGAGACGACTTCTTTCTCTTCAATCCAGAGCCGGAGAGACTCTTTAGAGCCTTTCGCCAACGTACGATTGACCGGGTTAGAAACTCTCAACCGGGTACTAGCAATACCATTGAAGAACAAGCCCAAGGATCCGACTTTGACGAACAACCTCAAGGCAATACCGAAGGGACCTTCATCAATCCCTTTGGTACTTCTTCTAGTCATTCCTCTCAACCAAGTTCTCCTTCAACATCTACGTCAACACCATCTACACCATCATCTCCCTTACATCCAACAATGCCGAAGTTCTCATCCCATTCTACCTTTATCGAGGATTTCTTGCCCGGACCAAGCACTTTACCGGCCGCTTATGCCGGAAATTTTGTGGCAAAGACACAATTCATCCAACTTGTTGAAAGAAATCAATTTAGTGGTTTGCCTACCGAAGATCCTCATCAACACATGGAAACCTTCTCAGATTATTGCGATGCCATCTCACAACCAGGAGTAACCCAAGACCAAATCCGGTGGGTATTATTTCCCTTCTCTTTAATTGGCAAGGCAAAGCAATGGCTCAAAGGTTTAGACAAGACGGCTCTCGATATTGACACTTGGAAGAAGCTAGCCTTAGCATTCTACCAACAATTTTATCCACCGAAGAAGACCAATCTATTGAGAGCTTTCAATCACGGGGTTTCAACAACGTGACGAAGAAAGTCTTTATGAGTCATGGGAAAGGTTTAAAGCCTTGATCCGTTCTTGTCCCCATCATGCGTTGGCCCAATGGTTCCTTGTACAACAATTTTGGAACGGTTTATATGAAGATTCCAGGGCTATACTCAACATGGGTTCCAATGGAAGGTTTACCGAGGTCGATGACGATCAAACATGGGCTAGAATTGAAGAAATGGCGGCCCACAATTCTCAATATAGTAGGCCTAGGAAGGCGAATCGAGGGGGAAGGCACGAGATCGATGCCATAACACAACTTAGTGCCAATCTTGGAGCACAATTGAAGACCCACATGGATACTATTGATAAAAAGCTCCAAAGTCACCTTAATCAAGTTCAAAGCACAAGTTCTTCCCACCAACATTCAATTCAAGAAGTTAATGCTATGGGAGTGGTTCCTCCTACATCTTATTATGGGATATGTGAGCTTTGTGGGATATATGGACATGAGCTCTACATTGTCGAGGTAGTATTGAGCAAGTGAATGCTTTTCAAGCATACAAGCAAGGTGTTCCATATTCGAGGCCTCAAAATGTGCCAAATCAACATATGTTCCAAGCTTCTCACCAACAAGCCCAACAACAACACCGTCCCATCTATGTTCCTCCTCCCTTAAGGGACAACAACCAAGGTTTCCAAGGTTATCAAGGCAATCAAAGGCCTTTTAACAATTTCCAACAACATAACCAAGGTGCCTTCAACAACAATCAAGGGTTCCATCAAGGGAACTTCAATCATCAAGGTGGTTTCCAAGGAAACTAACATTCTCAAGGATACCAAAGCAACAACCAAGGTTACCACAATCACAATCAAGGCAATACTCAAGGGTTCCAAGGGAACTTTCAACAACAACAAGGGTCCCAAAATCAACAACAAGAGAACAAGCAAAGGAGCCGGTCTCCAACTCATGACTATGGCATTCCCCTAGCCATTACCAATACCCCACACAATCAACAATCTCCACCTAGAGAACCGGAGATACAAAAGACAATCTTGGAGATACAAAGAAGCCAATTGGAGATGCAAAAAGCTCAACATGAATTCTTCACTAACCTTCAAATGGAAAACAAGGCAAGAGATACGCATGTGAAAATGCTTGAAACCCAACTAGCTCAAGTAGCTTCGGGTAGTTCTTCAAGATAAAAGGGGCAACTACCTCCTCAAGGTGTACCGACTAAGTTTGAACATGTGAATGCCATCACCTTAAGGAGCGGTGCATCCTATGATTCTCCCTTGTTTCCTAGTGAGCAACAAGCTATGAAGGAAGTGCAATCTCCACCTCAAGATGATGAAAATTGGGGAAACCTCATGGAGGAGCAAGTCTTGTGGGAGGTTGAGAAACCCCATGAATACAAGCTTCCCCCACCCCAAAAAGAAGACGAAGGAAAGAAGAAAATGTCAATTGAAAAATCCAAACCTAATGAGCAAGACAAGATACATATCAAGTTGCCTTTCCCAACAAGGCAAATGAAGACCAAGGTGGATGTTCAATATGACAAGTTCCTTGATATTGTGAAGAAGTTGGATGTGAGCATCCCTTTCATTGAGTTAATTACACAAGTCCCGACCTATGGAAAGTTTTTGAGAGAAATCTTGGCTAGGAAGAGATCCGTCGACAAGGAAGAGACCATAGCGTTCACAAGAGAGGTGAGCGAGCTCATTCAAGGCTCTACACTTCCTAAGTTGAAGGATCCGGGTAGTTTCTCAATCCCGTGCACCATAGGGAGCTTGAAGATTGATAGGGCATTATGTGATTTGGGAGCAAGTGTGAGCATTCTTCCTTATTCTATTTGTGAGAGACTTGGGATGAGAGAGCGTAAGTGTACCTCTATCACACTCCAAATGGCCGATCGTTCCCTAAATCAACCATTAGGAATGTTGGAGGATGTGCCTTTAAGAATAGGGAAATTCTTCATCCCGGTTGACTTCCTCGTACTTGATATGCCGGAGGATGCCACCACTCCCATTATCCTAGGCCGCCCATTTCTACATACCGCCGGTGCAATGATTGATGTGAAGAATGGTAGGATCACTTTTGAGCTAGGCGACGAGAAGCTCGTGTTTGACCTCCAAGGCAACACCTCGCCTACAAATGAAGAATCGTGTAATATGATCCACGCCATGAAGGACATCGATCTAGGGGATGAGTCGAGTGAAAGCTTGAAAGATGACAACTTGTGGGGAATTGAAGATAGCGATTCCGAGCTTGGGGCGGATGAATGCCCATGTGATGTGTTTGATGACAAGTCGATTGGCAAGAAGAAAGTAGAGCCTCCCTTGAGGCCTTGTGAAGATGAGTGGACGTTTGGGTATATACCGAAGGATCAAAAGTACAAGTTCAAGCCGTTGAACTTAGTAGATCGGGATGCCCCGAGAACGTCAAAGCAAGGTTGCAATGACCCTTGGAGTGGAGGTTGGTGTTCCACAAGCTTGATCAAAGATTTCTCGAGAGCCTTCGATTTATTACTCCGTGCTCTTGATGGCGATGGAGTTATCTATAGTGTTGTTGAAAAATGATTGAAGAATGAACCATCCTTGGTTTGACGGAGTTCCAAAAGAACCGTCTTATTGTATATATCTCTTTCTTATTCTTTTGTGTTTGTGGAATTCTTGTTATTTGGTTGTTTGATGAGCGATGTGAGGGAGGGATTGTGATAGATGTTTTGAGCGTATTTGATAGGTGTGAAGTGAAAATGAAGTTTAGAGAGGAGTGGTTGATGATAGAAGCTCTGATCTTGGGCAAGGAAGTCGGTTTTTGAGCTTTTGGGGACGGGATTCGAGATCCCGAGGTATTAGTTGACTTTTGGGTGGAGCTATCAAGAGGATTGAAGGCCTAGAAGAGTCATCCCGGCCGGGAAGGGTTTCATCTTGGCCGAGATGAAGTGTGCGCAGAATCTGGAGCTACTGACTGCCCATCTCGACCGAGAAGGAACCATCCCGACCGAGAAGGGACCATCTCGACCGAGATGGGTTTCAGCCTCCCCTTTTTTGCCTTCTCTTCATCATTTGAGCCCACCCAACCACTTTATACCCCCTCCCAACCTCCCTACTTACCCTTGCAACTATCATATAACCCCTACACTTCATATATACACATTCATCTCATCTTCTCTTCACTATACACCGAGTTTAACCTCAAATCCCACCCCCATTGCACCAATGCAAGCTTAGAACTTCAACCGTGCGACTATATTGAGCATGAAGAGGAATAATGATGATAAAGACAAGCATTATGCCGTTATTGATCTTTGAGACGTGATAAGTGTAGTTTGTAGTGCCTATTTTGTTGTGTTTGGTCCCAGTTTCTCTTGTGAAATCGCTCTTTGGAGCGGTTCCTGAGCTACTTATGCTTCTTCTAGTTTGTTTTAGGTTCCCAAGACCATTCATGGAGAATTGGAACAATTCCGACTCGTTTCCTACCCTTTTGGAGCCAACGAAGAGAAGGAATGATCACTCGGTGCCTTGGATTCGATCCCGAGACCTTGGGACCCATTCCCGAGCCCGAGCCCCGAGAATCGATGAGAAGCCCATGAGAAGCAAGGAGGGACCCTTATGATCATAATAGAGGCCTACAAGACCCTTCCCGGACGGAATGAGTAGCCTTCCCGACCGGGAAGGGGTGCACGAATCAAAGGGTTATTGTTTCGGCCGTCCCGACCGGGATGAGACCGTCCCGACCGGGAAGGGTGTGTCATCCCGACCGGGACCATCCAGCCGCGTGACTTCTTTTCTTCTCCTTCTTCATTACCCACAAAACCCTAGACTACTTTAGACTAGATTAGCTTAGATTAGTGTAGATTAGTCTTTAGTTTATCCTTAATCTTAGATTATCCTTGTATTAATTGAATTCTTGAAGATCTCTACCAAGATTGACAACCTTTGTAGATGTATTTGGGTTTTCTCTTTTATGCAAGTTTTCATTCTTCCTTTCATCTTCTAGTATGGTATAATCCTTTTTCCCTTCTCTTAATCTTTGTTTTATCATTCAAGTTTCAATCTTTAGCTCTTGTTTATTGTTTTGTTAATTGTTCCTCCTTTTTTTACATATGTATGCTCTTGTTCTTGAGTTAGTTTCTCTTATTCTTGTTTGTTGTAGTTTAGTTATGTATGAGTAGACTCTTGTGGGGTTAGTAGGGGGATTAAGTGTGGATTATGGGTAATTAGGGTTTGATTGAGGGTAAAGATGAATTCTTTGTTATTAGTCACATGTTGAGCACTCTTTGTGTTTGTTGAATTGCTTGTTTGGGTAGAATTGGCCATCCTTCTCATGCTAGTCTTCTTCCTCTCATTTTGTGGTTGACTTGTGATTGAATTCTTGTGGATTCAGGTTTAGTCTTTGACACGAGAGTGCGGACTTTGGTTTTGACGCGAGAGCGCGGACCAACCTTAGTAACTAGGTGAAGCCTACACCCTCGATCTCCCAATCATCCTACTACACTTATGAACCCAACCTAACCCTACTCTTTCCTTAATTGATTTCTCCTTCTTCTTAGCTTATTCTTAGTCATAGTTTATTCCCTTCTTATCATTCTAGTTTAGTTTAGCCTCGAGACCTAGTTAAGTCTTTAGGTGGAACTTGGTCTAAACCCTCTTTACCGTCCCCGTGGACTCGACCCGACTTGCCCTATCTACGTGTTAGGATTAGTTGGATATTACTTGATCGGTGGGGATCCACGGCAAATCCCTCCCATCAAGACGATGGAGTTAGTAAGTTGCTAACCGGTTGGTAGACGACTTTCCTTCTTTTCCGTCTTTTATTGCTAGTCTTTATTCGTTTGTTCCCCTTCCCTTTATGTATTTGGTGTCTTAGAGGCCCTCGGGGCCTTGGTAGTCTTTGCTCCCGACTCTCGATGATGTGACTACATCGAGAGTCATTTCAAAAATCCAAATTGACAAGTAATTTCACTTTTTCTTTATTTTATTTTCTTTTGGTAGGATTTAGTCGGATTTAGGCGGAATCCGGGCTAGGTGACTTGATTACACCTAGCTCTCCCCTCCTATTTCCTTTTATTTTCTTCTTTTTATTTCTTCCCCCATCCACATCTTTTCTTGTTTCGGCCCTTGGTGACTTGACTACACCCCGGCCGAACACATTCTATCCTTTCTTCACCTTTATTTTTGATTTTTAGCTTCATTTTCGTAGTTTCCCATCTTTTTAGTGTCTCCGCACACACTACAGATCGAGCATGAGGCCATTGCTCGGTTTAAGTGTGGGGGAGCAATATCTTAGGCTAGTTTAGTTTTATTTCCGTAGTTTTACGAAAAAATCTTAAAAACCCCTAAAAATTTGAAAAATTTCATAAAAATCAAAAAGATTTTCCTTTGTGACTTTTCCTTTTGTGTCGTTGTGTCGTATTTTTGTTGTATTGTGCGTGTTTTGCCCCCCCATTTCCTTGAAGGTTCCTTGATTGCCGTGAGTTTCGAAAGGCTCAAGACATCCGGTAATACCCCTTCAATTCTTTCCCTTTTTCCCTTTTTGTGGAGTTTGGAGAATATTTGTGATGGTGTGCTCGGGTGGAGCTTTGTGGAGATTTGTGGTTGATTGGTTGCTTATTTGGATGTTTCGGGGTGGTGTTTGTTTTGTTTGTATGTTTGTTTTGTTTTCTCTTATTTTATTTGGTTTTGTTGTGTTTATCTCTTTTCCTTTCGTTTCGTTGTGTCTTTGTGTTGTCTTGTGTAGGTTGTGTCTAGTGTGTAAAAAGGCTTTCAAAAACCCGGTTTTGAGGCTAGTGTGCAAGGGTTTACTTTCCCTTTCCATTGATATGAGTCGAGTCTTGGACTTTAGTCTAGTAGAATGACTTTAAATCAATGATTTCGTTGGTTTCTTACCTTGAGTCCACCTATTCTACTAGGGATTTACTACGGGATTTGCATTTTGACCACTATGATCACCCACGGAGTGAAAAGGCCTTGGTTGCCGGGTCCCGTCTCTTAGGAGACCTTGTTCGAAATTGGTTGATTAGTCCAAGTTTCCCCCTTTTTTTGTGGGTTTGAAGGGAAGGCGTCGTCCCGACTTACCCATTTTTCTACCTCATACACGTTTCCACAAATAAGTTGCAAATTGTCTTACTTGGTTCCAAGAAATGCCTACTAAACAAAACGTATCAAAAAGGCAAGCCAAGGAAAGAAATAAAATGAAAGAAAAAGAAAGAAGAAAAAGAAAAGGCACAACAAAGGAAAAACAAAATACAAAAGAAGAAAAAGAAGTGGCATAGAAACTCAAAAGCCAAATGCAAAAGAAAAGAATGCCAAAGAAAATCCCCTCACAAAAAGAATACTCACCCCTAAAAAATAAGCCTTTATCCGGCTATTACCGTGAAGAGCCTACCAAAGGACCGAGTCCCTAGGAAGGATGATAGTGGTAAATAGTCGGACTTCCCTCATTTTGCAACCTTATCCACCTTTTTACTTGGACTAGTTGGGCGATTTTGGGCATGGGACGACCCTCTTGGCTCATAGCTAAAGGGGGCGGGATTTCACTTACCTACAGTGTCGACTAACAACGTGGTTCATCCTTTTTCCATCCCGCCTATCGTCCCGTGGTACGTTCTTAGAAGGTTAGGAGGAACCTAGGTAAGTTACCAACATTTTTGTTGCTTTGTCGTCATACTATTAGGGTTTTGTCCATTTCGGTTTGTGTTATTAGTTTGGGAACGTTGTCACTGCCTTGAGTCCTTAACTGGTGTCTATTTCACCCCTTTGTTGAGGGAAGCGGTATTTGTTTTGTCTTGGATGCAACCGTTTGGTGTTTGTTTGTTTGTGTGTTTTTGTGTCCGGTTGCATCAACAGTTTTGTCGCAAGACCTCACTTGCCTTGCGGAGAGCACTCTTCCTCAAAGTGTTCTCGCGTGAGTTGAAAGGGCGTAGGGTGCGCTAATACCCTCTCGGTTAGTAGTCTAGTTTCTTTTAGTTTTTAGTTAGTAGGTGCTTACTCGAGGGCGAGTAAGGGTTAAGTGTGGGGGAGTTGATAAGTGTGTTTTGTAGTGCTTATTTGTTGTGTTTGGTCCCGGTTTCTCTTGTGAAATCGCTCTTTGGAGTGGTTTCTTGGCTACTTACGCTTCTTCTAGTTCATTTTAGGTTCCTAAGGCCATTCTTGGAGAGGTGGAACGATTTCGAATCGTTTCCAACACATTTGGAGCCAACGAAGAGAAGCAACGACCACCCGGTAGCTTAGACTCGATTCCAAGACCTTGGGACCCATTCCCGAGCCCCTTAGACTCGATCCCGAGCACCGAGAATCAATGAGAAGCCCATGAGAAGCAAGTAAGGACCCTTGAGATCATATTTGAGGCCTACAAGACCCATCTCGGTCGAGATGAGGGCCATCTCGCCCGAGATGAAGAGTACAAGCAAAGACGAGCCACTGATGCTCAATCTCGCCTGAGATCACCTCATCTCGGCCGAGAAGAGTCTCATCTCGCCCGAGACCATCTCATCTCGGCCGGGAAGAGCATAACACCGCCTAGTGTTATGCACCATCTCAACCGAGATCATCTTTTCTCGGCCGAGAAGAAGCAGCAGCAGCCCCGTGTTCTTCTTTTCTTCTCCTTTGCTCTTGAACCCTTATAAATACCCTTCCTTTGTATTGTTTAAGGACTTTTACATTATCTTACATTAGACTAAACCCTAGATAGAGTTCCTCCTCTCATTAGCTTAATATTTCCTTAATCTTTAATTAAACTTAGCTTAATCTAGCTTGTAATCCTTGTATTAAGGGAATTCTTCAAGACTCATCCAAGATTGACAACCTTGGGAGATTTATTTGGGTTTTCTTATTAATACAAGTTCTTATCTTTTCATCCTCTTGTTAGTAGGTATAATCTTCTCACTCTGTTTACTCTTAATCCTTGTTTAATCTTTCAAGTTTTAATCTTTGATTATTATTCTTGTTCTTGCTAGTTCCATTATGAATGCTAGGGTTATTATGTTGATTTCTCTTGTTAGTGTTAGTATTAGTTTGATTATGTGTGAGTAGACTTTTTGTGGGGTTAGTAGGGGGATTAAGTGTGGATTATGGGTAATTAGGGTTTGATTAAGGGTAAAGGTGGATTCTTTGTTACTAGTCACATGTTAAGAGCTCTATGTGTTTGTTGAATTGCTTGTTTGAGTTGTAGTGGCCATGCTTCTCATACTTGTTTTCATCTTCTCATTGTGTGATTGATTTGTGGTTGAATTCTTGTGTATTGGGTAATATCTTGCATGAGCATTCGGGTCTTGTCTTAGACACGAGAGTGCGGACATTGGCTTTGACGCGAGAGCGCGGACCGACCTTAGTAACTAGGTGACACCTATACCCCTTGATTACCCAACTATCCTACTACACTTATGAACCCAAACTAACCCTACTCCTTTCCATATTTGATTTTCTCTATCTTGTTAGTATTGTTTTTCTAGCTTACTTGTTTCATTTAGCTCTAGTGTTCTTATTAATTCTTGTTATATCTAGTCCATTGTTAGTCCACTTTCATCATCTCCAATCATCATAGTTAATCAATTCTTGGTAGTTAGTCTCCCTTTGTGTTGTGTTGGTAATTTAGTCTTGTTTGTGAGTTGACCATAGTCTAGACACCTCTTTACCGTCCCCGTGGACTCGACCCGACTTACCCTTTCTACCCAGTTAGGATTAGTTGGACTCTACTTGTTGGCGGGGACCCACGGCAATTCCCTACCATCAGCGCCCAAACACAATTTTCAAAAACTCAAAAAAGTCAACCATTTCATAAAATGACTCGCCAACCCTATCCACTCGATCGAGTGGATTGACCTCACTCGATCGAGTGGAGCCTCCAAAACGCAACAGACCTCCTTTTTAGGCCACTCGATCGAGTGCACTAGGGCCACTCGATCGAGTGACCCTAGGTCGAAGGGTAAACTCTATAAATACCCCTCCTTGTGCTCTTCATTGGGGCAGAATTTTTCACATAAAAACTTACCCTACATTTCTACCATAATCTTACCATCCTCTTCACACTACAACCCTAAGCCATCCTACACAAAAAACTGAGCTTTAGTCTCTCGAAAAACCGACAAAACCATCCATACACACACATACCATAACTTTACATACATCCTCGATACTCCCACGTTCCCGTCGCTATTACGTGTCTATTGCCGAGGCCATTCTAAGCATGTATGTTGAGGGTGTCATCAACCTCGTCTCAACCTTTACTATCTCTATTTATATTTTGCACTTTTTATGCTTCATATTATAATCGTACTAACACTAACATTTGATTATCGCACACTAACTTTTTACTAACTTTTTTATTCTTTCGCATTCTAACATTTAACATTTATATACCGCGTATACGTATATAGTATTAAAACTCGGATTCGAACACGTTTGACTACGATGACCATCTCAAGTCCGTTTAATCCCTTTACGAGTCACGACGGAGGTGGCACCCTTTCGAGGAGCGCCGCCCCAATGTACTCAAGGGCGTAACGTGATCGTGGTCATTCATAGTTGAACGCGTACGATTCCATTTCTAAGATTAGTGCGGAATCCGTTGATGCGAAAATCAACATCACATAATCCGTTAGGATTAGTTTCGATGTTGTGACGCGGAGGAACACAATTTCATCACTAACCAAAATTTTCAATCCCATAATAACATCTTTTCACAAAATTCCAATGGCGGTATTATAATCGCATAATACGCGATTATTGCACCGGAAGCCGAGTTAAATTCAAATCATGCCATATTTTTATTTAAATTCGGCCAACCATCGATTTCAAAATGAATAAAACGGAATAGCCACCTTTTCCGAAACAAGTTATAACTTGTACAGGGGGCACTCGACCGAGTACCATGGGCCACTCGAACGAGTAGCACCCCAAAAACCGGGTAGTAGCTACCTCGAAGGCGCACTCGATCGAGTCCAGGCCATGACTCGATCGAGTGGGTCCTTTAGCCCAACAAGTCGAGCGCTCTATTTCATCATCCGAGCCTCGTCTTTTCTTTACGACTTAGTCGTCACGTGCAAAGTCAATCATGTGATTACTTTTTCAAAACTCATGCATATCATTTCACTTAAACGACTTTGATCGATTGTCTTTCACTATTAGTCTTGTGTCGACGACTCTTTAGTTGTATCCGATACATGACTATGTTAGACGCCAATTTTCCGATGTGATAAGTCGGGACAAGGCATCGAGATTTGGGATCGGGCTAGCACTACGTCTAGGTCCCATATCTCCGTCCTTCGATCAATACACAAAATAATGTGTATTTGATCGAAGTTTGTCCATTTGTACAACTTACGGTCTAGTTTGTATTTAATATATACGGGTCCGTTTCAAGTCTTTATTTATCATTTTTTTATATACTTTCCGTTTATGCTTTTTTTATTGTTCGTTATTTTGTATTAGCCGGGTTGTATTTCCGCCCGTGTATTTGGTACGTATTTACGAGCTTTGTTTACTTTGATGCTTATCGCTTTATAAATGAACCTCGCATGCTAAACTACTCCAAAAATAATTTAGATGCATTAAATGACGTAGCTCACACATAATTCGCATGCTTAGCCAAAAATGTTGTTTGCATATCATTTAGTCATTTTACTAGCACGCGTACGCGAACACGAACGATGTCTTAGTAGAGGCCGCTAAGTGCGGGCGGGGTTGGGTGTCCTTAGTGGGCTTCCCAACACGTACCCTCACCCCTTACTCAGAACCTTGGTTTCCGGATGCCCGAAACCGTTGGCGCACGAGAGTCCTTCTATACACGATAACCGGTAGAGACGGTATCGGTATCGCAATGCAAAGGGACGAGCCCCATAAACTCTGAAATCGAAATGGGCTGTACTTTGTGTACGGCCCATGACGATATACAGTGGGCTCGAACGGTTCCGAATTCCCACAAAAATTGGTGCCGACTCCAACTTTGACTTAAATTTCGAAGCCGAGATCAATCTTACCACGAGATTCATTCGCCTAGCCAAACCCGCGCGTGGCCGCGTCGGGGTGGACCTACATCATGTCCACAAACATCATACACCGTAGTAAGCATGACTAGCGATGAGGACAAGATGGATAAGTGGAACGCCACGTATGAGTGGAACATGAAGGTACATAAACAATAGCTACTCCTTTAAAAATTTAATCATTTTCATTATTTAACTGATTTCTATCTTCCTTTTTTGACCACTGAACTTACATTTTTCTGTTTCGAACACTTATCTTGCAATTCTCTTTTAAAGTACGAGTTCGAATGCTACCTGTTGGCTGCAAGAGATGTTATAAACCCTGCTAACGAACTATCTGTATGTCCTTCCGATCCATGTGCAGTTATTTGTTACAAATTTCCATAACACCAAACTGCCCTCCATACAATTTATGTACTTAAATTTATTCCCAATTGTACGGCTTTCAAACTAAGCCAGCGCCGTTTACTGTTTTACCCGTTCTCACTTTAGGAAAGCTACAGCAATCAAAATTCTGACAAGGGAAAAGAGGTGCACTCGCAAGAGGACAGTGTAGGGGTAATTGCCAGTTTACTCTAATTCCTCTAACGTGTTCTCCAGTTTTTTTAAACGTAAACCATTTTACACACATGTTCATGGACTTACCTCTTTTCCACTCCACGCAGGCTCTTTAGGTGTCGGCCACTGGTGACACCTCACCGAGAACTACTCCTCTCAAGCGCAGTGGTACTCCTTTAATTGATTTGGACTCAATTGACGATGTTTATCGAGGCATTGATGCAGGATCCACCACTAAGCAAATAGTTATGGTGAAGAAAGAAAAAATTGATTAGGGATCATTTAAATTTATTTCATTACTCTTATTGTGAAAGACGTTCATTGTTATTTGGTCAAGGCTTTTCCAAAATGCCTTTTTATATTAATTTCTGTTACTTTGATAGTATTTTATGTAGCAGTTACCTTTGAATTTTATATGATCAAGTTCTTTACATTATCTGCCTTTGGATTAATTTTATGTATCAAGTACTTTATATGATGAATTGAGATCATGATTACTCCACTAATTGTTCAATCTATCTCATGTATTTAGTCACTTCAGGAATTGCCCTCCACACAACTTATGTACTTAAATTTATTCCCAATTGTATGACTTTCAAGCTAAGCCAGCCCCGTCTAAATTAAATTAAGTCTAAATCATTCATAGGTGTGCAATACTATCTCCATATACAAAACCCAAAACATGCATACCTTTATTAAGTTTTAATTATTCACCAAATAATTCCACTTAACCTGTTTCCAAGAAAGTCTCATAGAGAAAAACTTTCCCCCACAAAAGTTCGTACCTATGTTGGTTTTCTATCGACAACACTACTGTTAATATGTATTCTTCGTAATTAAAGACTCATTTCTAAACATACATTACTTGCGACTATAAATTTTTATTAAAAGTTGGTTTATATTTCTGACATTACTATCAATTACTTGCGACTCATTTCGGCCAAAGTATGATTTTTTATATGAACTATATCCTCTAGAACAATATAACGAATCTCACACATTTCAAAGTAAATATATGTCGCCATTAACTCATCCTGATATTTATATATATATATATAGAGAGAGAGAGAGAGAGAGTGGAGTTCTCATAAGGTCATGATCTAGTATAAGTCCATAAGGTCTATTATTAACCACTAGATTAAATAAGATTAAGGGTTAAGATTAGATTAACAAAAACATCATATTAAATGTAGTATTAAACATATTGTTGAGACTCCAATGCTAACAATAACTATCATGTCTCTTCCCAATTTTCTACACTTTTCATTAAATTATATGATCTTATTATTTAATGTTATATTTGAAGCTATCCTCTACAATGGTGGATATGTAGATTGTATGTTCACGTAGTTTGAACTTAATTATGATTGAACGTTATAAAGTTACACAGTTCGTGAACTAAAGTTACAGAAGTATTGCATTGAAGTTACGTCACTCAAACATTAAAGTGGCACAAGTATATGTCCTGTTATATTAAAATTACCTTATATTTAACTGAAGTTACACCATATGTCCATATTTGATTAAAGTTACACTAAATCTGCTTAAAGTTATATCATATCTGATTAAAGTTACACTAAACCTACTTAAAGTTACATCATATTTGAATAAAGATACATCATATTTATTTGAAGTTACACTTTGCTTACTTGAAGTTACATCATATCCGACTAAAATTATATTATTTCTGGTTGAAGTTACTTCATGTCTACTTGTAATTATACCATATCTTCGTCTTCGTCTTCATCTTTAATTTTTTATCTTCATTAAAAATCTGCAATTATTAATTTGAAAACATATACGGTTCCGTATATGATTCAATAAAAAAACAATCATAAATACCACTATATTTCAAACTTCAATTAATGAAAAAGGGGCAAATTAGAAGAAAAAAACAATGTTAAAGGCAAAAAAAATGATATGAGGATAAAAAAAAGAAAAAAAAAACAAAACAATGTTTGTAAATAAATGAATTAACAATAAAAAAAAAGTAGAAAAAAAGTAAACATACCTCAATAACAACCAAGTTGATGTGCAAAAATGACGGAAAAATTGTTTGATTGACGACGATAAAGAAATTAACGAGAAAAGAGGGAGAAGATGAATGTTAATTGAAAAAGGTGAAAAATGAAATAGCAAAAGAGAGGAAAAAGAAAGATGTGAAACGAGATAAGTCATGAAGGAGGGAGTGAAATGTGGAGGTATTGGTTGGGATGAGAAAGTGATATTGATTATGGTGGAAAAACATGAGGGTGTGAAAAATGAGGAAATTTGGGTATACGTGAAATCAATTTTGAGTATTAATTTTTTTTTAAAATTAAGTAAATATCATCACATCTCAGCCATCCATTTGCATTTGATCCAAGGGCATACAGTAAGACTTATGAACTTATGAAGATAGATGGACCTTATTTGAACTCCACACACTCTCTCTCTCTCTCTCTCTATATATATATATTCTTTCACATTCATAATGTCGATACTTTTACACCAACATTTCTTATTTTAGCCATTGGAGTTCCTTCATTAGGTAATCGTACACCAATTATTACTTTTTAATACCTTGATAGGGAATAGAGTTCTTCATTAACTTGACTCTTTTGTTACAAGTAAAACACCAATTATCCATGTTTATTTTGAGTCTAATAATCTTCCTTAATTTTTCCTCAACTATATATTAGTTGTACACATGTTGTTCTTCTTAATCATCAAGCACATCTTTCAATATTTGTACGTTCTCTTCAAAACTTTCAATATTTTATTCATGAAGCATGACACCTTCTCCAAAAAAAAAACGTCAAGCGTTCAAGGCCTGAAGATATTGCAAATCGATCAGGTTTAGTTTACATTATTGAAACATAGTTTCGTTTTCTTTGTTTTTTACTACTTCATTGTATTCTTTTATCTATTGAATCAACTACTTCATTTTATCATGTAATAGTATGGTATCTACACGACCATATCAAACTAATACAATTAACTCAATCGAATTGCTCTTTATGCATACTACAGGAGATATACCACTTACAGTTTTCATGTACTAATTACAGTTTGCACATTTCCCGTTTATGATACACGATTGTCTCTTTGTATTTGTATGTACACTATGTCAGATGTGTTAACTTTTCAACTTCACCGTAGTCTCAGGAAAATTCTTGCCATGAAGATCGTGAGTCTTGAAATTATACAAACTTTATAAAATTTGTCAGTTCAACTTATTTTCTTATTCATTTATCTACTTAGTTTACCATTTAACATAATTCCATTTATATTTCAAGCATATTTTTTCGAACGACAAGCTGTTCGTCGTTTGACCGCTAAAATAGCACATGCCGATCGAAAGTGCAAACTTGCTTGGATCTGGTCCCAGAACAGTAGTTCTGTAACTACAGACACTACTCGAATTTTTGATGATTCCATCCCCAAGTCGGTTCGAGCTAAACTTGCTAGACGTAGAACGAAAATCGCCTTATATGACCTCCGTGTTAAGCAGAGAAACCCACCTCACAGAACTCAGTCAGGTGTATTGTTGACAGGTCTCTAATAATTAGGTTCCTATAATTACAAACTACCTAAGCATTCACGGGGTTTTGCATATGTCTATATTTTCTTCCTTACCGTACACCCTTCTATTTTATTTTAATTGCCAGGTCTCGACGTTATAAGTGTAGAAACAGGTAACCGTACACCCAGCGAGGACCACACGCTGACGTCTGGACCAAGCAGCCCTATTCCTAATTTCTCATTTCAGCCTAATATTAGTCAACAGTCTGGGAATTCGGAGCTCAACATTTCTGTTGAACATGGTATGTCTTATATTATTTAGTTATCTATTGTATAGAAACTTATGTTCGTTTTGTTTCAGTTGCAGAGTTTATATTCTCTTAATTACCGTACACCCTCTTTTCATTTTATTTAAATTGCCAGTTAACCATTTACCCAGCGAGGACCACACGTTGAGGTCTGGACCAAGTAGCCCTGTTCGAAATTTATCATCTCAGGAGATTATTGGTCTACAACCTGGGAATTCCGATCTCAACAATTCAGTTCAACATGGTACGTCTTATTTTATTTAGTTTTTTATGTAATAGTAACTTTCGTTCGTTTTTTTTAATTATTTACTGCTGGGAATCTGGGATATCAATCGCTTAGGTGCAGTTTTTTACCGTCTCTTTATTTACCAGGGAAAGAATAAAAAATTCAAAATTATAATATTTGTCCATGTTGTACTTACTGTCTCAGCTTACGATCTGGAGAGTATGATCCTCAAATACCTTTCTGCCAAACTTGCCCGCGCTCATCGTAAACGTTCTTTAACCATCCTGAGACAACAGAAAACAAATCAAGATCAGAATCCAGAATATCATGATCCTTACAGATGGTGGCGTGCAAAACTTGCTAGACGTAAACGGATGCTGTCCCTTAACCAACTTCGTCTGAAGAACAGAATACCTACTCCAATCACAGGTTCTCCTGATTCTCAAGCTTCCGACAGAACTATGGGTATTTCCTGTCTCGACCGTACTGTTTTCAATTTGTATAATATTATCTCAATCAAACTACTATTGCTGATGTTAATATCGTTACCTTACCTTAACCTTCATATTTTGGTATTTATCAATTATCCTTCTCATCGAACTATTCAGCTTCTGTTAATCAAACCGTCGATGTGTTACGCACCGCCTCTTCCACCGACTCTAAATTGATTAGTAATATTACTGTCAACCGGCGGCTAACGTCTGCATCTGAAAGGAGTTCCATAATAGACAGTCTTGCTCGCGACATATTCGGTGCATTTAAAGACGATAATAATATTCCATCACCTGAAATAGACGACAAAGGTATAATAAGTTATATTGTAATTCAACCTCTGAGTAACCACCTCATTCTAATTGCCATACAATTTGATCATTAACAAACTTAACTTTCAGGTTGGGAGGGTTATTTGGACATCGGTGACCCTAAATACAATTGCCAAAGATGTTTCGCCCAGATGTGGTACGATGAGAGAGATAGGATGGACAGGCGACCAGTTGTTCCTTCATTTAACATGTGTTGTAAGAACGGAATTGTGGAACTTCCTTATCTTACAGTTCCGCCACAGCCCTTCAAAGACTTACTTAGTGGAGAACACCCTAAGAGCAAACATTTCATCGATAACATCAGACCATATAATTGTATGTACTCTTTCACATCATCAGGTGGTAAAATTGACTACACAATTAATCAAACAAGGGGTCCTTATACCTATCGGATGAGTGGTGAGAACGCACATCGTATTGATAGTCTTCTCCCCGGTGAGGTTGATATTCCCAAATTCTGTCAACTATACATATATGATACAAAGGCGGAGACTGTAAATCGAAAAAATGCACTTGGGTACTCAATCTACTCCTAATCAGCTCTGTTGTGAATGTTTTCTTTACATTATTTACATATAAACTCCACCCTCACTACTTATTCTTTTATTATATTCGTGCAGACGTAATTCGTCCTCCAGTTGCGTTTTTGATAATGACTTGATGGCTGAACTGCAGTTAATGATTGATGAATTTAATCCATTAGTGCAGTCCTTTAGAATGGCAAGAGATAAGATTTACGATGTGTCCCATGGGGATGAAGTTAGGTTGAGACTTATTAGCGGACGGCTTACCGGCGGTAGGACATATAATCTACCATCCGTGTCCGAAGTTGCTACATTGATTAGGGGTGAGTTGGAAGAGGCAGTACAGTCTAGAGATGTCGTTGTCGAGGAGAGGGAAGGTAGGCTGAAACGAATCAATGAACTGCATCCCTCTTTTCTGGCACTCCAGTATCCTATTTTTTTCCCGCGTGGAGAAGATGGTTACCGACTGGGCATTAAGCACTCTGACGAATCAATTAAAGAATCCAGTAACCCAGAGACAGGGCGTAAGCAACTGACATTGAGAGTGTTTTTTGCATTCCGTTTTCAAGATCGTTCACCAGCTGTAGAGCCTGATACCATTCTTAGGGGTTGTAGGCTATTTCAGCAACTTTGCGTTGATGGCTACACAATGGTCAAGGCTCAGAGGCTGACATATTTACGTTTTAACCAGTCCAAGTTGAGGTCCGAGAACTTTAAAATGCTTTCAACTGCAGCTGCAGGTGGTCAGACTGATCCTTCTGCTACCGGTGTCAAGTACATAGTACCTTCCAGCTTTGTTGGGGGAAAGGGCTACATGCGTGAAAATTACCAGGATACAATGACAATATGTAGATGGTGTGGCTACCCTGACTTATTCTTCACATTCACCTGTAATCCCAAGTAGCCCAAGATAACTAGATTCGTACAAAAAAGGGGTCTTAAGCCGGAGGATCGCCCCGACATTGTCACCCGAGTTTTCAAACAAAAACTGGAACAACTAATGAGGGATTTCAAGGATCTTCAAATTTTTGGTCGAACAAGAGCAGGTTACAGTAATCTTTCACATTACAATTTCATATTTATAATTTAGAAAAACTGCAATTTCTATTATATTGAAGTACGTGTATTTTTAATACGTTTGCTTTTTTTGTGTGCAATTGTTTACACTATTGAATTTCAGAAGCGTGTTTTACCACACGCACACATTCTTTTATTTCTCCAACGTGAAGATAAATTTCCCGAGGCAGCTGACGTCGATAAAATTATTTCAGCAGAAATTCCAGATCCTTTGGAGGATCCAATTTTGCACGAAACTGTGAAGGAATTAATGATCCATGGACCGTGTGGTCTTGCCAACCCCAAGTCTCCGTGTATGGAGAAAGGTGTTTGCACTAAGAGGTTTCCTAAGTTCTTTTGCGAGCGTACTGTTGTCGACTCTGAAGGGTATCCAATGTACAGAAGACGCGACAATGGCATTACTGTTGAAAAGAGTGGTGTTCCAATACACAATGGTTATGTTGTTCCCTACAGTCCAGAATTGCTTAGACGTTATCGTTCACACATCAATGTAGAGTGGTGCAATCAGGATCGGTCAATTAAGTATTTATTCAAGTATATTAACAAGGGATACGATCGTGTTATAGTTGGGGCTTCTTCAGGCAGGAACACGGATGATATTGATCAAATTAAAGAGTACTATGACTGTAGATATATTTCCCCTGCAGAATCTGTATGGCGTATATTTGCATTTGACATCCACTACAGAACCCTCCGTCATTTGTTTGGACTACCACTAAATGAGCAGAATGGTGTCTACTGTGAGGACGACCCTATTGAAGACATCGTCAGCATGTTCGGTAGTGCTCGCACTAAATTTAAGGGTTGGATGGAGTATAAAGCTAACAACTCTGATAGCAGGGATCTTACTTATGGCGATTTCCCTACTAAGTTTGTTTGGCGTGCCGACAAGAAGTGTTGGACTCCTAGGAAACAAGGTTTTAGCCTTGGCAGAATGAACCACATGTCCCCACTTGGTGGTGAGAGATATTATATGAGAACTCTTTTGAATTTTGTTAAGGGGGCAACATGTTACGAGGACATTAGAACAGTAAATGGCGTTGTCCACCCTTCCTTTCGAGAAGCTTGCTACGCTCTTGGCTTGCTCGGTGATGACAAAGAATATATCCAAGCAATAGAGGAGGCAAGTGATTCGGGATCCGGTTATTACCTTAGAAAATTATTTGCTACCCTTCTCTTCTCAAGTAGTTTGGTTATGCAAGAATATGTTTGGGAACAAACATGGCATCTGTTGACTGAGGATATTTTACATATACGTAGGGGGGAGTTGCTGAATTTTGGTACTTTCTATTATCTTACCTTTAATTATGTATTTTAATTAGTGTCAAGTACTTTCTTAATTTGAAATAGTCAACTTTATGTTCTTTATTCCTTAACCCTATATAGTCTCTCAGTTTATTGACTGTCCTTTTTATTCTAACGTAGACCTTCAGATTTCCGATGATCAGTTAAAGAACCACGCATTGTCCGAGATTGAGGCTATTTTGCAGAGCAATTGCAGTTCTCTCAGCAATTTCCCTGAAATGCCGATGCCTGATTATGATCTCAATTCTCTGCATTCTAATAGGCTTATTTCTGATGAACTTTCTTATGATAGGGCTGCATTATCAGTGGAACTTGAGTAGTTCATGTCATCCTTCACTGACGAGCAACGTTTAGTTTACGACACCATAATTGACGCAGTTCATACTGGAAAAGATGGTGTTTTTTTTTATATGGGTATGGCGGTACAGGTAAGACTTTTATTTGGAAGTCGTTATGCACTTCACTAAGAAACAAAGGAGATATTGTGCTGCCTATAGCGTCTAGCGGCATTGCAGCTATTTTGCTGCCAGGAGGTCGAACCGCGCATTCCAGATTCTCTATACCACTTAATGTTGACGAGAGCTCAATTTGTCGTGGTATAAAGCTCGGGTCAGACCTCGCTGAACTCATTACTATGTCAAAGTTGATCATATGGGATAAGGCTCCAATGGTGAACCACTATTGTTTTGAAGCGCTCGACAGAAGTCTTAAGGACATAATACGGTCTTCTAATGAAATGTTGTCGGACAAACCATTTGGAGGGAAGGTTGTCGTTTTTGGTGGGGATTTTAGACAAATTCTTCCAGTTGTTCCCAAGGGTAGTAGACAAGACATTGTCTACGCTTGTATTTGTTCTTCCCCCGTTTGGAAGCACTGTAAGGTATTAGCCAAATTTATGTACACAACGACTCTACGCACGGAATCATATTCATTTAATTTGTTGCAGCTAATAAATTAAACTTTATCTTTCGTCTAGGTTCTACGCCTTACTAAAAACATGAGACTGGAGGTTGGACGAGCCAATTCTGACGCAGATGAGATCAGGGAATTTTCTGAGTGGCTACTGCAAGTCGGTGATGGTGTTGCTGGTGGTCCTAATGATTGATTAGCAAAAATTCATATCCCAGAAGAAGTACTTCTTCATCCAGGGCATGATCTTATTGCAACTATAGTAGACAACACTTATCCAGATATTGAACATCATATCGGCGATTACAAATACTTTCAGGAGAGGGCAATTCTTGCACCAACTCATGATGTTGTACAAGACGTAAACGAATATATAATGTCTCTAATCCCCAATCCGGAGAAGGTCTACTTAAGTGCTGATGAGTTGAGCAAAGATGAAACAAGTATTATTGTCAAACAAATCTACTCTACTGAATATCTGAACTCCATTAGGTCACCAGGTTTACCGAACCACAAGCTGACGTTGAAGGTTGGTGTTATTGTTATGCTGTTAAGGAATATTGACCAGGCTAACGGTCAGTGTAATGGTACCCGTCTGGTCATAACAGGAATGGGTGAAAGAGTGCTCGAGGCAGTTGTTATTTTGGGTAGGAATGTTGGATCTAAAGTCTTTATTCCCCGAGTTAAATTATCTCCATCCGACGAGACTAAGTTCCCTATTAAGTTTGATAGAAGACAGTTCCCAATTGCGGTATGTTTTCCCATGACCATTAACAAAAGTCAGGGGCAGTCATTGTCAACAGTTGGTTTGTACTTGCCAAAACCCGTGTTCACTCATGGCCAACTATGCGTTGCCTTTTCTCGAGTGACAAGCAAGAAAGGACTCAAGGTTTTGGTCATTCCAGAAGTTGATGATGGTGTTCCTAATAGAACCACAAATGTAGTTTACAAGGAAATATTTACCAACGTTGGTTAAATTGAAAAACTACCATCATATTGGTTTCATTTATGTTATCTTATTTTCTCCATAGTATGCACTATTCGTTTGTCGACCTACAAGGAATGTTTTAAGCGATTTTTATTTCTCTTGAATTATTGCCCCACTTCAAATATATATTCTGATCTGCTTTCTATATTTCATTAATGTCTTTCACTCTTTTAATTATTTTAGTAAACCTATTATAGATGGCATTTCTATTAACACAATGCATATATACAACTCAATGGAACAGATATTACAAGGTATGTATTACAATTATATTTACAACTAAATGGAACTGATATTACTGTTCAGTGTAACAAGCTATTATTATCAATATAACTCAATTATTTCCAAGTTATTATGTACCAGACCCAATGCCCTTATTTCTACTTATTCACTGTAATTAGAACTGCACTAAGTATACCAATAATTCATCTATGTTCTTCTTAGTAACAGCCATCTCAACTTCATTTCCATTGTTGTCTACCGAGCACCTTTTTTTCATTCTACCAATTTTTTTTCGGCCATTCTTTTTAATCCATTTTTTCCTTCTCATCTCAATTACTCCCTGTTCTATTACATCAGTTTGCATAGCTTATCAGTGTACTTATTTGTTTTTATGACTTACTACTGCCCGTTTTAGTGCCTTACATTAGTCAGCCGTATGGTTGTACAAAATACTGCATCACCGTATTTAATATTAATAATTGCTATATGTTAGTAGGTTATGCAATATTACCATTCCATCATTTCATTTTCTTTAAACTCTAAATTAACATAGATTAACACTAATAATAATTTAATTTCCATTCATAATATAGTTGACCTAATACATCCCACATATATGGCACCGGACATACCTTCTGACATACATTTCATTCATTAACATATATTAACACTGATAATAACTTATAGTTAACTAATACTACCGACGTACATAGCAGATTTTTAAAAATATAAAATTAACCTTAAACATGCCAACTGTGTACAATACAAATTTGAAAATTTGTTGTTACTACAACAAATTGTACCATCTAAACAGTTTAGCATCAGCACACATAATATATTAATTTTCCTAATATATATTGGTTATTCATGATCAAGTTTCCTTTTTTCAGCCACTCCCACCAAACTGAACACATAGAATTTTCTTAAGTTTAATTTTTCACCAGATGCACTCAACATCAATGAATATGTCCTTGATTTTTTCTTCAATTTCATCATAAACTTCAGTATTAGCTGCTGAGACCCCTGATACCCCCTTATACTTCAACTCCAAATCAACATCAGCGAACTGGCAGCCCTCTCCAAGTAAATCAGTATCAGTTCTTGATGCAATCCAGACATGTGCACCTTTCCCACGCTCACTCCTACTCATGTAATTCACCTTTCCCTTTCCACAGACCTCGAAATTGCGCTCAAGTTTGAAAGCAAACTCATAATTCTTTTCCCCCTTTCAAACTCTATCACCACTATCCTTCTAAAAGTGTTCCCCCAACCCTATAATCCCTTTGCCTTAGCCACAGGATATCCCATAGACCTTAGTTTGTCCCTAAGGGAGTTGAAACTCTTCCCCGAAACTGTTCCCTTAGTATCTAAGTGATATGGCATGTTAGCCATTATGCATGTTGCAGGGTAGACATATTCCTTCCTCTCATCTTTCTTAACACTCTTATCTCAATGCATTTTTTTCACTCTTTCTTACTTTCTTTCTTTTTCGTTAGTTTATCTGAGTTTTTGAAAAAGTACCATATTCTAACCCCTATTTATAGTCCATATTTCAGTAAGAATTGAAAAGACAGTATTGAATATCGAACAAGTGTCTAATGTTCCGGAAATTGCTATTAACATTATACATTTTCAATTTTTCTTTGGTTGTGTATTCCCAACACAATTCCTGTTAGATTCTTTGAATGACCCTCAATTCATTTTCAACACAAGCAATCAATTGCATTAAACAGTAGAAGCTATTCCCCATAATCAGTAATGCATATTAAAATTCAAATCCGGAATTACCTCATCCCACGCCATTTCATTTTCGATTCTCTCTTTCTTTGACTGCTTTCTGTATCTTCATTTCAATCCTTTCGACTGTAGTTGAAAGCTTTTGTCTTTGTTCATCCCTTCACGCCATGCCCACGTTTTCTCCTTGAGTTTTCGGTCATCAACAAAGCACATGCAACACGAATATCGATACAATTTCATACTTATATTCCAGATTTTTGTAATTTAAATGAATAAATTTAATAAACAAAATGATACCAAAAAAAAACATACAGATCTGACCTTTGATCGTTCATTCATTCGTATTAAGATTAGATCTTCAATCGACTTTGCTTGAAACTCCATTGATTTAAAGTTCTGTGCGGTTGATTGTACTTGATCGTCCATGGCGGCGGTTTTTATCGTCATTCTGTGGGTATGGAAAGAGATGAGGATGAGAATGGGGGTTTTACGTTTTCTAAACCTAACATTTGTTTGTGGACCCTAATTCATGTCCGTTTTTGAGATGTGAATTCAAGTACTCGATTTGTCGGTAAACATTTGTATTTACTACTTTGTATAAGTTGTTATACCTCTTTTCTAAATCCATTTTTCGATTATCGATCACCTTTAAAAAAAACAGACACATTTGTTATAACGTTTCGTTCCTTTACGTTCTTATGGTCTTGACTAGCTAACGTATTACGATAGCAACGTAGTACTAATATATTTAGATTAAAATCTCATGTTGACGTTATCTACGATAATATTACATGTTTGGAAAAAAAATTGAGGTCGTATATCTACGATGCCCGTATGTCATTACGATTATATCTCCCCGTATACTCTGGACGCTATATTTACGACATTTGTAATTATTTTTACAGAATTACCCTATTTTTTGTTCTATAATAAGAAGTTGAAACTACTTCACCTCACAGTAGAAGGTGAAGTGTTACTTACATTATTTTTATTTACGTTGTCTTCCTTTTTTTGCTTTCACACACACCTTCTTCTTCTTTTACGTAAGTTGTGGTATATCTGATTCCCATCCTTTACTTTTATAAAAGGCAATGTCAAGTTACGTATATATTGTTCACCCAATACTCTTTGATCTATATTATTTTGACAAGCGTGTCGTATTTTTTTTATCGAACATCCTCTTTTCTCAACCCCGTGACGTGTCACAGGTATAACACTAGTTTGAAGTTAAAAAACAAATCTTAAAAATTCAAACAATTGTACCACTAAAATAGAATTATTAGTTAGTTATTTAGTCTTATAATAAGTGTTTATAGCATCAAGTAACCACCGTAAACCTACAATATTGCCATTTATTAAATCCGGAACCCAATAAAACAACGTTAGGTATGTCCGACGAGTCTCTAAATATTACGAACCGGACCGGACACGTCTCCAAATATGATGAACCGTGTCCGATATGTGTCCAAATAAATTAAAAAAACTGGACACGATTTTACAGGTATCCGACACGTATTGTCGTGTGTCCGACGTGTGTCGGTGTCCGACACGACACATTGATTTGGAGGAGTGTTCGTGCAACCTAGGAGTTCAATTGATTAATTGAGCCCTAAACAATTAAATATCAGAAGGGAGAAGCCCAAAACAAAAATCCAATTCAGGTCTTTTCGGTCTGGACCGGGAAAATCCGGGTCTGACCAGGTCCGGACCGGAACCAGTAATTTTTATGACCCGTGAACCGGCCCGGTTTGGAATATTCCGGGTCCGGTCTTTACTATTTCGGTCCGAATCGATCCATTTTTCCGGTCCGACCCGGTTTTTGCACAGTCCTAAGTGTAATTGACTCAAATCGAGTTGACACTTGGATGCATGTCTGTGTCTAGCATCGACCGGCCACATGTTACATAGATCACAGTTAAGTTTATATCCTGAGTTAAGTGAGCAAAACAAAAGGCCGATAGCCTCATATGCATTCATGGTGTGCGTGTTGCTCGGTAACCAACAGATCAAACTGAGAGGAAGATTCAATATCATCAACCCAGTGAAACATTGAGTAAGGAATTAAGTCCCCAACAAACGGGGACAAGAAGGACAACAACATTAAGGCAATAACCGCCATACTGATCCTAGTTTTGGAAATGAAAACCTCGTTTTTAAAATATTAGTGTGTCATGTTGTCAGAATTGAGAAAAGTGGGTTGCTTTTTTATTCTACAGAAGTGGCTTTGGGTCAAACCAGGATGCTGCCATGAGGTAAACCCTTGCCCCCATCGCCCCAAGAATGGTTTTCCTTTTTGACATTACGCATCTAGCTATAAGCTAACATAGGATATACTCCATATTCTATGACTGACTATACAAAAGAAGACCTTTATTCACATAACCATCCCTCCGTCGCCCCATCAACTTGTCTGCTTCCCCCCTTTCTCATTAGGTTTGTATCCAAACAAAAAGGCATACGTTTTGTATTCGGAAGAAACTAAAATTAGATCAAATATATAAAATTCAACAAGATTAATAAAATGGTCTGCAACTGAAAATTTATTTGAAGTTAGCAACGGAAATGAAGTCGTATACCTTTCGTTTGTAAGGACCAACCAGTGCTACCAGATTCGGAGTTCAGTGCCACGATTCTCAAATCGTTCGCCGAGTTTAGATTAAGATGTTCACGAGGAAGAAGATGAAAGAGGAGAAGGAATAGTGACCGAAGGTTCTCACTGAAGTCCAGGCTCACACAGGAACCTGATTCTATATTAACATGAGCATTTCGATAACCTAACTCATTCTTACTTGTATTACCTCGTAATTAAGGTAATGGGGAGAAAAATAGTGACCGGAGTGAGTACTATATTATAAAACTACTAGTTATGAAGCTCGTGCATTGCATGGTAACTATTGGACCAATTCAACGAAGTCACTCGTAATCGGACACGGTTTCATATATCCGAATAGGACACGGTAAGATATTATAAATTATGAATTCAAAAACATAGTGCACTAGGAAATCATAGTATAATAGAACATACTAACAAACATTATTGTTCCGTTCCCAAAAAAATCTCAAAAAATATTACGTTAGCATCACTTGCCCAGAAATTACCAAACATAATTGAGCATGATATCTTCATACACTAGGAGCCTATTTTACAATCGGCAAGTTGGATAACACTTCTTTGAAAACTATATTCTTTGTATGTCCTTTGTGTGTCTATTCTGAATCGTCAATGTAAAAATGTGATCTCTGAGGAGAAGTTATGCGTGAAGAAACAACATACAGTTGACCATGACTAAAAACGGGTTCCGGTAGGTACACTCTGACATGGGATAAAGATTGCCCTTGACTCTTGTTTATTGTCATAGCATAGCACGACTTGAGCGGGTATTGTCTTTTTTCTAAGAGATCTTTACATCCGTGGTAGTTATGACTATCCTTGGTATCAGGAGCTGGGATGAAACATCCCACATTGATTGAAGATGTCCTATTTATGGGCTTAAATGACTATTGCTTAAAGGGATTGAAAGTATTACTAATATCAACAAAGTGAACTTTTTTTCTAGTTTTAAGGATGGGTGACCTCCTGGGAAGGTTTCTGGGATGCGCTATCCTATTTATGAACAAAGTGCACTTTCTTTTACTCAGTCGGGTAATTTATTTGTGAACTGGTCCTCGTTATCCAAAGATGACACACAAACTTCATCACAACTCTTGTAGACTGTATAATGCCCTGGTATTAAGCTGGTCATGTAATCGTTCACGAAATCCGCTGTCTCATTTAGAGGAGTAAGAATCGCCCTCTCGCGCAGGTAACCATCGTCTCGATTATTATTTTTGAAATTAGGGTATACATCATTCACCATCTTCCCAATATCTATAGACCTACAGACATGCAAATATTGACGGGGTATTTCTACCCAAGTTGCTTCATCCTCATCCCTTTCTTTCTTTGCCTTCAGTCGTCCGTCGCCCATAGCCAACAACCAATCTGTTCCGGTCACGGAAACAATTCACCCGGCCTTGGATCCGGGCTGTGTGACTGAATCACTGGTGAACAATTGATCGATTGACTTCTCTGAACCTCTCTTTCGTCTCACTCCCAGGATCGGACCTTCCCGGCGGAGTTGGCCTGCTCCCTGCACAATGAACGCACAGGGCCTCGGAGGTTGTCCGAGGGAACCCTCTCCGATGCCTAAGTCAGCCCGTGAAATGCCTTGAGAGACCTAGTTCGTGAGGAGCTAGGTGGCGTTTTTTAGGAGTAAGGGTCTAGAGAGAGAAAATCCAACCCCTCTCATGTGGGAAATGGGAAAGTATTTATACCTTCCCACAAGAGAGAGGAAAAGAGAAAGAAGAAGAGGGAAATGAGTGGATGCTTGTGCGACACGTGGACTCACCTTGTCCACTCATTTCCCCTTACCTTAGGCAAAATGACGGATGGGTCCTCGGTCCTCCTCTGGTCCTGCTTGGGCGGGGGCGCCCTGGAAGCAGGCAGTAGACCTGGTTCGCCCTGCTTGGCAGGCGGCCAGGCTGGGCCAGGCGGCCAAGGGATTAAGGCCACTCACTTGGGGGTTTCAACGATGTTGATGGAAAGTCTGCTGGGCAGGCCTTTCCTCTTTCTGGGATTGGTCGCCCCGGGGCCTGGCTGGCAGGCGGCCAGAGGTAGGCAACCGACCCCCATCAATTGGCCCTCGCCGGCTGAGTGGGAGCGGGGCTCCTGCTCGGCGGGCGACGTCTTGTTTTGGGACGGTGGGAGGTTGACTCCTTGGACACTCTTGCATTAAATGTGCCGCGTATTCCCGAGGGAACATGCTTTAATTTCTCTGGGTATGCAGGGAGTTCAAACGTCTTCTTTTATGATTATTCTTCTTTGCACAGAGGATTTTCGAGCAGTGTGCCAGTTTGATGATTGGCTCTCTTCTTTGCGGAAGTGGTTGGGGCGCCATTAATGCCCTGCTTCTGCTTTTTGTATAAATTGTATCCTCCTTCACTATTTTCACGATCCATTTCCAACCTTCCTTTCTTTGTCTTTAGTCATGGTTTGGATCAGAAAATCCGTTACTCGCCGTGGAGTTCGATATGTTACTTTTGTTTTTAGAGGGTTTTGGAGGCTTCAGTATGCTCGAGCTGCTTATCGAGCTGTTCGCCGTAGTTGCCGTTCACGGCTTCGTTCTCGCCGGAAAGGTAAGAAGGTTCCTACCAAGGCGAACAAGCGTCTCAAAAGGTCCTCACCCCCTGCTGCGCCTAGATTCATGCGTTGCCCCCAGGGAGGAGGCTGCTTTGACAGGGGATGCCACGAGTGCTTTCCGTGGCTGCACCCTGAACAATTTGATCCCAACCTCTCTGATACTGACTCCTCTTTGGCGTCGGGCCCCTCCTCGCCTGTGAATAAGACAGGTTGTCGCACCTGCGACAAATCCCAGGTCGTTCCCTTTGGCAGGGACTGGGAGGATAGCAGCCAAGATTCTGACGATAGTGGAGGTCTTGGTTGTTTAAGTGACAGGGATGAGGATGGGATCCCTGATGACCCTTTCCAAGACTCCCCAGACTGGGATTGGGGTTCGGACTTTGAGGGTCCAGGCAGCCCTGGGGACCCTTCTCCTGACTTGGGTGATGATTAGGCCTGCTTAGCAGGGCGTTTGCTTGTTGGGCCGGAATTTCTGGGCCCTTGTATATTTTCTTTCTTTGTTGGGCACTGAATGTAACTTTTCCCTTTTAAGGTTTAATGAAATGAAATTCAGGCGACGTGTTTGTGTATTGTATTTTTAATATGTGTTTATTACTTTTTGTTTGAAGTGAAGAGGGGGCGTCATAGGGTGATTAATCCCTTGACACTTTTTGGTCCTTTCGAGGTTATTCTTGGGAAACCGCACAGGGCTGACTTCTTAGGAAGTGACACGTGGGCAGTGGTCTTTGGATGGCCTCCTGAGATTTTGGCGACTCTTTACATGCCCTTCTTCCTATAAAAGCAATCAGTTGCACATTCCTCTTCTTTTCCCTTCTTCAATCTTTCTTTTCTTGAAATCTTCCTGTCCTCTCTTTCTGCAAAACCCTTGGGTGTTTGACGAATCGTTCCCCACTTTGTACCCCCCTTTCTCTGGGAGATTCCTTCTTCGGGCTTTTACCGCACTGACAGGCGATCTTAGGTCAGACCTTTGCCTTCCATTTCTTGCTTTTCCTTTTTGATTTCCTGTTTTCCACTTCCGTTAGAGTAAAATGTCTAGAACTCGTGAGCGGATTCTACCCTTTACTGTCCCATCAGAGAGGGGGGAAGGGACGAATTTTGCCTCCTCCTCTAGGGAGGTGGGTTTTGAGGAAGAACACTCGGCGGGCAGCGGGGGTGGTAACTCTCCTGACCCCCCCTCGTTTGACGCCATTGACTCGGACGACGAGGCGTTGGAAGTTGACCCTTCTAGGACCTCTGGTCCTCTTGTTCGGCGGGAAAGGGGTAGGGTATACTATTTAGATAAAGTTAAATACCGCATCCCTTTGAGTACCTTCCCTGACCCGAAAAATCGGGGGCTGATCCTTGCAAAGAACGCCACTGGTGCGATTGAACGGCTTTACAACTTCGGGGAGGGGTACACAGTCGTTGTCCCCGGCAAAAAGGATACCGTATGCAACCCTCCCGATGGGTGCATAGCGGTCTACCATAAATGCCTGGAGTTCGGCCTTCGCTTTCCCCTCCATCCTTCCTTGGAAGAGATCTTCAGGCGCATGAACGTCGCCATCGCCCAGCTGACAGCCACGGCTGTCAGGGCGTTGATTTCATATGTCTGGACTTGTCTGTTCCACCACACCGAGCCTTCCATTGACGCCCTGCGGTTTATGGTGGGCTTGCAAATGGTTTCTTCTGGGAGTGCGGGCTCCCCTGGTTATTGGTCCCTTTTGAGGCAGAAGGGACATTGTTTGGTGTGGCCTGGCATAGATAGTTTGAGGGACTGGAAGAACAACTTCCTTTATGTACACAGCACCCATGGGTGGAGGATTCCCTGTCATTTCAGGAATCATGTCCACACCAGGCTTGAGACCCCTGAGGAGTATCACCCTGGCGTGGGTGGAAGAGGCTTGGAGGTGAAGCTGGGCGAGAAAGACAAGGAGTTGACGGGCTTTTTTGCTGCCCACACTGATAAGTATGGGGTGTACGGCCCTACATTATGGCTCCCCCATGCGGAGCTTATTGCGTCTGATAAATACTTGACCCAGTTGGGCATGAACCCGGGTCTAGATAAAGGTAGTTCAGGAGTGTTGATGGTTCCTTCTTACTCTTTTCCTTTTAAAGTGCCCTGACAACTTGTATGTTTGCCTTGCAGATCTTGCTACCTTTATTTGGAGGAAAGGGGAGGTGAGACGCCTGGGCTTGGACGAGAATCTCATTGTTGTCCAAAGTCGCCCTTCTCTTCCCCCTGATTTTAAGAGAGGTGAGAAGAATCTGATGAAGCATTTGAAGGGTCTGTCGTTCAGTAGGCCAAGGCTTCCCCCCCCCCCACCTAGAGCAACGCCTGCAAAGACGGCGGTTTCTGAGGCCACCCCCTCTCCAGTTGCGAAGGCGATTGCCTACGAGGCTACCCCTTCGCCTGTTGGCAGGCAAGAGGGCCTTTCAGCAGGGGTCCAGATTCCCCCGGGGCCACGGGCTGCAGGTTCCGAAGAGACTGGGGAGAGCACTCCCCGGGCGCTGCTTAGAAAGAGGAGCAGGGAGGCTCCAAGCGCTGACCAGGTGGTGGACCTGGAGACTTCCACGCCTGAACCTAAACGTTTTGCTCAGGGGATTCCTGCCACCCTCTTTTCCGAGGAGAACGCTGAATTCCACTATACCGCCGGAGACAGCCAAGATGTTTCCGCCCTACTTTCCGACTCAGGGGCAGTTCTAGCGGACCATCTCCTCAAGACTGTCAAATCTGCTACAAACCAAGTGACCCAGTACATCCAGCGCACTGCCCGAATCATGCAAGCTTCTGCAGAGCTGGCGGCCCTTAACCGCCTGAGTGATGAGGAACTGTCCAACTCTGACCGCCTTTCTGCAGTCGAGAGGGACGTTGCTCTCATTGCCAGCCTGAAGGATCAGTTGGCGAAAAGGGAGACCGAGCTGGAAGAGGCCAAAGGTCAGGCGATCCACTGGAAGTCTGAGAATGAGAAAGCTATCAGGGAGGTGTCCCGCCTGGGGGAGGAGTCAAAGAGAGCTCAGCAGGCCTTTGCGGAGTTGGAGCAGGCCAGGAAAGCTTTGGCTGAGCTGGATCACGCCAAGAAGAGCGTCATCGACCTTGGGGAGCGCCTTTCCAAGGTGAATTCTGATCTGCAGGCGGCTCTTGGCGATCTGGCGGCGAAGACCAAGGATTGGGAGAAGGAGAGGGACGAAATACTCCAGGAGGTGGACACGGCTGTGTCGGCGGGCTTCGTTAATGGTGCTAACTCTTGCCTAGGGGTTGTCATGGAAACTGTCAGGGAGATGTTCCCTGGTTTTGACGAAGATGCTTTCCGAGCCCTCTACACTGCTAAGGACGAAGCTCTAATGGGCAGACTGTCTGAAGGAGCTGCTACTTCCGGCCCAGACGCTCCCCCTGCTTAACATGGAGGGCAGTCTTCCTCAGAGGGCTCTTGCTCGTCTCCTGCTGCGCCTGTGCCAACGTTTTAATCTTCCTTACTTCTTTGCACGCCGAGCCCTTTGGTGGCCGGCTGCCGTGTTTAATTGTAATCATTTGTTTTAAAAACTTACTTATCCTGTGTTCCTTTGACACTATTCCTTTTTATGTAGATTTTCTGTTTGCTTTTGTCTGTTTCGGTTTTTCATGAGTTTGATGCGCAGCTTGTCCCTGCCTTCCTGTAAGCAGGGGGGTTGGGGGCCTGCCCCCCAATCCTTGTAGATCCGGCCTGTCCCTGGCTTTTATTCAAAGTCCAGGGGGCCTGCCCCCTGCCCGCCCAGAGGTGAGCAGGGTGGCTTTTGTATTTTTTATACAAGGTTGGGGGGCCTGCCCCCAGTCCTTGTTGATCCGGCCTGTCCCTGGCTTTTGTTCAAAGTCCAGGGGGCCTGCCCCCAGTCCTTGTTGATCCGGCCTGTCCCTGGCTTTTGTTCAAAGTCCAGGGGGCTTGCCCCCTGCCTTCCCAGAGGCAAGCAGGGGAGCTTTTTCGTTTTTTATACAAGGTTGGGGAGCCTGCCCCCAGTCCTTGTTAGTCTGGCCTGTCCCTGGCTTTTATTCAAAGTCCAGGAGGCCTGCCCCCTGCCCACCCAGAGGTGAGCAGGGTGGCTTTTGCGTTTTTTATACAAGGTTGGGGGGCCTGCCCCCAGTCCGTGTTAGTCCGGCCTGTCCCTGGCTTTTGTTCAAAGTCCAGGGGGCCTGCCCCCTGCCTGCCCAGAGGTAAGCAGGGTGGCTTTTGCGTTTTTTATACAAGGTTGGGGGGCCTGCCCCCAGTCCTTGTTAGTCCGGCCTGTCCCTGGCTTTTGTTCAAAGTCCAGGGGGCCTGCCCCCTGCCTGCCCAGAGGTAAGCAGGGTGGCTTTTGCGTTTTTTATACAAGGTTGGGGGGCCTGCCCCCAGTCCTTGTTAGGCTGGCCTGTCCCTGGCTTTTGTTCAAAGTCCAGGGGGCCTGCCCCCTGCCTGCCCAGAGGTAAGCAGGGTGGCGCTCGGATTTTTTGCTGGGAGGGTCATTTTTCCCGATTTTGGCAACAGGGGGGCCTCCCCCTATTGCGCCCTGCTCGTTTGTGTGTGAAGAACGCGAGTGTGAACAGGCAACGAGTATAAATCTGAATATTCTTCATTTCTTTATAAAACTGTGACATTTTCGGGTGGTCGGAGCCGTCGACATTCTTTTGACCGTCCTCCGCCATTTGTTTTTAGCAAAAATAAAAACTATCTTTGGATTTTGTTCAGACATAGTATTTTTTTCAAAGTGTCCGCATTCCAGTGAGCATGCAGCTCTTGCCCTTCAAGGTTGGCGATTTTGTATGTGCCTGGTCCCAGGACTCGAGTCACTTGGTATGGACCCTCCCAGTTGGCACTAAGCTTTCCATGTTCTCTTGACTTTCCAACCGCCTGCGTCTTTCTCAGAACTAGTTCTCCCATCTGAAAGTTTCTCTGTCGGACTTTGGTGTTAAAGGCTTTCCTCATTCGTTGCTGGTAGGCAACAATGTTGGTGCTAGCTTCCTCCCTTAACTCATTTACCAGGTCCAAGGCTTCGACCATTGCAGCTTCGTTTTCAGCCCGGTCGTACTTCAGGGAGCGCAGAGAAGGGATCCTTGCCTCGATTGGTAATAATGCCTCTGCTCCGTATACCAGACCAAACGGGGTCTGGCCTGTTGACTCTTTCCTAGTGGTTCGAATTGACCAGAGTATACTGGGAAGCTCGTCAGCCCACCTACCCTTGCAGTCATCCACCATTTTCTTCAGGCCATTTAAGATTTGTTTGTTGGCCGCTTCTGCCTGTCCGTTGGTTTGCGGGTGACAGACGGCTGAATAGGCGACTGCGATGTTGTGGCTTTCCAGCCAGATTCTCAGAGGATCATTATCAAATTGTCTGCCATGGTCAAATACCAACATCTTTGGCAGACCGAACCTGGTGATAATATTTCGCCAGACCACTTTCCTGACCGCCGGCTCAGTAATGTTGGGCACTGCTTCGGCTTCCACCCATTTGGTGAAGTAGTCTATGGCGACAATCAAGAATTTCCTGCCCCCTGTGGCCACCGTGAAGGGTCCTAGAATGTCCATCCCCCATTGAGCGAAAGGGATAGGGGATAGGATTGGCCTGAGTTCCTGGGCCGGGGCATGGATTGATGGGGCAAAGAGTTGGCATTTTCTGCATTTCTGGGTCAGGCTCTTGGCGTCCGCCAGCATGGTGGGCCAGTAGTAGCCTGCCCTTAGGGCTTTGTGGGCCAGGGATCTCCCCCCGATGTGATGCCCACAAATCCCTGAGTGGATGTCTTCCAACACCTCAGCAGCTTGATCTGCCCGTAGGCATTTGAGCAGGGGATAAGTAAAAGACTTCTTATAAAGTTCCCCCTCGATGAGTATGAACCAGGCTGCTTTAGCCTGTACTTTCCTTTTTTGTGCTGCGTCTGATGGTAGGACACCGTGTCTCTTGAATTGAATGAAGGGAGCCATCCAATTTTCCGGACCTTCTTCCATGGTGCTAATTGCCTGACAGGAGCTGGTCGATTTTTCATGTAGTACATCAACCCACACTGACCTTCGTATGTCCTGTAGACTGGAACTTGCCAGTTTTGACAGGGCATCTGCTCGACTATTCTGGGAGCGGGGGATTTGCTTGATTTCATATGATTTCAGGCCTGATAACTCTCCTTTCACCATTTCCAGGTATGTGGCCATTGCTTGGTCCCTTGCTTCATATTCACCATTGATCTGGTTGGCGATGAGCTGGGAGTCTGTTGCCAGGACAATCCGCTCTGCCCCTGCGGCTTTAGCTAGCCTGACGCCTGCGAGTACTGCTTCGTACTCTGCTTCGTTGTTTGATGCTGGGAAGACAAACCTGAGGGCATGCTCAAAGTCTGCCCCCCCTCCCCCCCCGGGCTGGTCAGTACGACGCCTGCGCCTGCGCCATTGGCAGTCGAGGACCCATCAGTATGCACGACCCATTCCTCGGCAGGGGTCTCTTCTTCCCCTGAATGGGAGCACTCAGCCAGAAAATCTGCTAAGGCTTGGGCCTTGATGGCTGTTCTCGGCTGGTAAGATATACCTAGCCCACTCAGCTCAATCGCCCACTTCAATAGTCTCCCAGATTTTTCAAATTTTTCCAACACCTTCTCCAGTGGTTGGTTGGTGAGGACTACGACTGGATGCGCGTCAAAGTAAGGCCTGAGCTTCCTGGCGGCAATTATGACCGCGTAGGCGGCTTTTTCGACCATCGGGTAATTTTTCTCGGCTGCCCCCAGCGCATGACTCACGAAGTATATAGGTTGCTGGGTGCCTGCCTCCTCCCGTAGGATAACCGCGCTTACAGTTATATTAGTTACTGCAATGTAGAGGAAAAGTTTTTCCCCTGCTACTGGTCTTGCCAGGGTGGGGAGCCTCTTAAGATGGTCCTTCAACTGCTCAAAGGCCTCTTTCTGCTCGTTTTCCCACTTGAACTGTTTGTTTCCTTTCAGTATCTTGAAGAAAGGAGTGGCCTTGTCTGCTGATCGGGCGACGAACCGTGCTAAGGCGGCCATGCGGCCCGTCAGACGCTGGATGTCTCTAATGGTCTTGGGCTCAGGAAGGTCTAGAACCGCCTGAATTTTCTAAGGGTTGGCGTCTATTCCTCGAGAGCTGACCAGGAACCCCAGAAATTTGCCAGAGCGGACCCCAAACGTGCACTTTTTCGGATTGAGTTTCATTTTGTAGGCGCGCAGGGAGCAGAAGGTCTCCTGCAGGTCTATCAGGTGCTCTCTGTCTTCTTTGCTTTTTACGATGGCGTTATCAACGTAAGCCTCGATGTTTCTGCCTTTTTGTTTTTCAAACACTTTATCAACTAACCGCTGGTATGTAGCCCCTGCATTTTTAAGCCCGAACGGCATCATCTTGTACATGTAGGTGCCTGAACCGGTGATGAACGCGCACTTCACCCTGTCCGGCTGCCACAAGTATACTTGATGATACCCAGAAAAGGCATCTAGGAAGCTCAGCATGGAATAACCACTGGTGGCGTCTACCAGTTGGTCGATTCTGGGGAGCGGATAGCAGTCTTTCGGGCAGGCCTTGTTGAGGTTTGTAAAATCCACGCACATTCTCCATGCGCCTGACGATTTTTTAACCATGACTACATTCGCCAGCCACTCTGGGTAGTCACAGACCTCGATAAAATCCGCTTTCAAGAGTTTGTCAATTTCTTCCTTGATTGCGGCGTCTTTTTCCGCGGACATATTTCGCTTTTTCTGCTTTACCGGGCGAGCGTCCATGCTTACGTTCAGCTTGTGAACGATGCATGATGGGTCAACGCCGGGCATCTCGTCCGCCGAGTAGGCGAATACGTCTTTGTTTTCTTTTAGCAGCTTGACCAGTTCAGCCTGGTAGGTCTCCTCCAGGTCAACTCCTATTAGGACCTGCCTCCCTGGTTCCAAGTCTACTAGCATGCTTTCACCCCTGGCTCCAGGTGGTCGGACGCCGGGTGCTCGGCTGGTATTTCGCCTTCCCTGCTGGGGGAACTGTCAGCCTTTCTTTTTCCTTTTCTTTCTTTTTCGTGTTCTTGCAGGGCCACGTAGTAGCATTGTCTGGCTGACTCTTGGTCCCCGCGCACTTTTCCTTCTAGTCCGAAGTCGGTGACATATGCTATGGTGAGGGCCCTGATGGAGATGGCCGCCTCGATTTCGTCCAGGGTGGCTCTGCCAATTAGGGCGTTGTAGGCGGATCTTGCATCCACAACAGCAAAGGTTGCCCTGACGTTTCTGGCAGTAGTGCCTTCCCCAAAGGTTACAGGCAGGTCTATGACTCCCATGGGCAGCACGCCTGCCCCACTGAATCCGTACAGCGATCCGGGAGCAGGTCGTAGGTGCCTTTTTTCCAGGCCCATTTTCTCGAAGGCGTCCTTGTACAGTAGATTTGTGTATGCGCCAGTGTCTACCATACACCTCCGCACAATGTGGTTGCTGATCTCTAGGGACAACACCAAAGGGTCACTGTGCGGGTATACCACGCGCCCTGCATCATCAGGGGTGATGCTTAATGTCACTCCCCTTGGACTCCCTGCTTTCTCAGCGTAGCAGATCTGGTTCCTTAGCTCACGCATTTGTCTTTTTTGGCCTCTTCGACTGAGCTGGCCCTCAGTGCCCCCTGAAATTACGTGGATCACCATGCGGTTCTGCACTGACCCCTCGGGTTTTTCAGATACTTCCTTTTGAGACTTATTCTTGGTTGCGTAGTTGGCTAACCATCCATTCCTGATTAACTTCTCGATTTCGTCCTTCAGGTAACGGCATTCCTCGGTGATATGGCCTATGCAGTCGTGGAAAGTGCATAATTTCTTGGGGTCTCCTTTCGGGCTGCGGGGTTTGTTCGGGCGATTCCACTTAGCAGTTTCTTTTTCCAGTTCGAAGATCTCCGCCCTAGATTTGTTCAGGGCAGTGTAACTGTCGAACCTGGGCTGGTAGACAGTGCGCTCCTTCTTGAGAGTGTCTCCCTCTTCCCTCTGCTTGCCTGGCTCACTTCTGCCGCGTCCACCCTGCGGTCCCCCTTGAGGCCTTGTTTGGCCTGCAGGGGTATCCGTCAGGCCGTGGAACTCCTCCTGCAGAATGAACCCTTCCGCAATTTTCCTAGCCATGGCCAAGGTTTCTGGCTGGGCCCTGATCATCTGGTTTTTCATTTCCCCTGGAAGCAGGGAGATTGTTAGGGCATAGGCGGCGGTGGAATCATCGATCTCCCTGACCTGCTGGTAGGATAGATCAAACCTTCTCAGATATTCCCTCACACTTTCGCCCTTTTTCTGCTTCAGGGTCATAAGATCGAAACGAGTGAGGCGTCTTCTTTTATTCCCAGCATACTGTTCGAGGAAGATCTCGGCCAACTCTATGAAGAACCTGACTGACCCCTGGCGGAGATCCCTGAACCATCCTTGTTCGAGCCCTACCAGGGTGGTTGGGAAAACTTTGCACCAAATGGCATCATCTACGTCATACATGCCCATGTGGCTCTCAAATGCTGCCAGGTGGTCTTCAGGGTCTGTTGTCCCATCAAATTTAATGGTAGGCATTTTAATTTTTGGAATGGGGTACTCTTGTACCTCAGGATGAAGGGGGGTTTTTGTGGGCCTGCCCACCAATCGTGACCTGCTTTCCCCAGACTGGTTACCATGAGTATCCCATTGTTTATGGGCTGGTTTCCTCGTGCTGGGGGAGCGGTGCCTTGGGGGCGGCCTGCTCGCCGCTTCATCTTCTGTCTCAGGAGAGACTTGTCTGGGTCTCTTCCTCTGAGAGTGACAGAAGCTCTAACCCTGGTGGTACTTAGACTCGAGCGGTTGCCCCCGATTGAGCCTTGATTGCAGGCTTTGGGATAAACCGGGGGCTGACTGCTCTCTGGCTGCCGGTGTTAGCCTGGAGAAAACCCCGCCTGGTTTCTCTCCCAAGCGTTTTGACATGGGCTCCCTGGGCCTCATTCGCTCCTGTAATCCTCGGGATAAGCCTCCCTGCTCTCCAGACGCTGATTCTGTTGTGTGAATGGAGAACGCCTGCTGGACAGGTGGCTCTGGATTGCCGGTAGTAATGCGCCTTTGCACATGCGCATACGCTTGTGCCGTCCTTCTCGCTTTCCTCTGAGCATTTCTGGCGGCGGTCCGCCTCGTGCCCCCGGCTTCATCCCTGCTGATTGGGGATGGTTGCCTGGGAGCCGATGCGACCCTGCCTACCAAGTCCTCAGGAGTGAACTCCTGGTTCAGCATCGCAGAGAAGAACGCGGCTGTTTGCGCCATCTGAGCTGGGGTCAGATTAAGAGCGTGTCCTGGGTGTGTCCCCAACTCAGGTGTCACAGCAGTGTTAGATCCGCCGAGGAGACTGGTTCCCCCTACCCCTAGGATCGTGGCAGGAGGAACCCTCTCCGCCTGTGGCATACCATATAGGGGGGCCACCGGTGGGACCGTCGGACCCGTTCCTGCACTGGCATCAATGATTTCTGGCATGATTGTCTTAGTTTTGTGATTATGAGTGGTTGATTTTAGTGGGTAACTCGTGAGCACAACCGTAAGTTTCCCACAGACGGCGCCAAATTGTTCCGGTCACGGAAACAATTCACCCGGCCTTGGATCCGGGCTGTGTGACTGAATCACTGGTGAACAATTGATCGATTGACTTCTCTGAACCTCTCTTTCGTCTCACTCCCAGGATCGGACCTTCCCGGCGGAGTTGGCCTGCTCCCTGCACAATGAACGCACAGGGCCTCGGAGGTTGTCCGAGGGAACCCTCTCCGATGCCTAAGTCAGCCCGTGAAATGCCTTGAGAGACCTAGTTCGTGAGGAGCTAGGTGGCGTTTTTTAGGAGTAAGGGTCTAGAGAGAGAAAATCCAACCCCTCTCATGTGGGAAATGGGAAAGTATTTATACCTTCCCACAAGAGAGAGGAAAAGAGAAAGAAGAAGAGGGAAATGAGTGGATGCTTGTGCGACACGTGGACTCACCTTGTCCACTCATTTCCCCTTACCTTAGGCAAAATGACGGATGGGTCCTCGGTCCTCCTCTGGTCCTGCTTGGGCGGGGGCGCCCTGGAAGCAGGCAGTAGACCTGGTTCGCCCTGCTTGGCAGGCGGCCAGGCTGGGCCAGGCGGCCAAGGGATTAAGGCCACTCACTTGGGGGTTTCAATGATGTTGATGGAAAGTCTGTTGGGCAGGCCTTTCCTCTTTCTGGGATTGGTCGCCCCGGGGCCTGGCTGGCAGGCGGCCAGAGGTAGGCAACCGACCCCCATCACAATCATTGAATCTTTTGCTCTCACCTCCTGACTCCGTATCACGGACTCTCATGCTCGCTTTAGTAAAAATACTTCACATTTATTCTATATGTATGATCTATTTACTAAAGCTTGCACCACATCTTCGTCAATTCATATAAACGGGCCGAGCCTGATGAGACCCATATTGAAAATGTGAGTGAGGAGGGGAAATGGAACGGAGACTTGTGTTCAGAGGGTCTATGGTGAGAGACCCGAACAAGCATATCCGAACGGCAAGGGAAAGGGAAAGTTGGACCGGTAGAGCCCAGCCATTTAGTACTATGTTGTATTAATTGGTCGGATATTAGATGCTCGATGTAAAGGGCCTCGACAAAGGCTTGATTTAAATGAGTTTTTTTGTTAATGAGAAGCACGTTCTTTTTATTATTATTTTTATTTTGTGGTGGCTCGCAACTCGAATCTTCTTTTTGCCCGGGGCACCCTTTCAGGTTTTCACTCCGTCCTCGGCTCATCTTTTGTTTTGTCCCTTTTTGTTGCTCTTTTTCTTTTGCTCTCTTTTTTTATGGCTCGCAACTCGTTTCTTCATTTTGCCCGGGGCGCCCTTTCGGGTTTTCACCTCGTCCTCGGCTCGTCGTTTGTGCTTCGTCATTGAAATCACTCGTTAAACGGAATGGGGGGAGAGGTTCCGATTTGCATGTGAATCGAGTAATCGATTTTTTCATTTTTGTTGGTTGTACCCTTGGAAGGTTGCCTACGTATCCGCATTTAGATGGAATCAAACCATGTTCGTAGTTCATTAAAGATGTGAGTGATTTTGCTTTAGACTCGTTATGCCAATTATTGATGTGAGATGTATAGGGTGTATTACATGGGTTTTAACCCTATTTTAAGAACTCAGATGAAGTGATCTAGTGTGACCCCTTGAAAGTGACAATTATCGAGATACCACGTTTTGGTCAGGGTGACTGGTTTGAATGGTTTTGGAATGTGGAGCTAGCTGGTAAGTGGCTTTGATGAATCACAATCTGGAGTTAATTTTGTGGAGTTAAGGCTACGCGGTTACGGTTTTGTGATATGGTAGGAAAGGGGAAGCTGAGTAAAAATGACTCAGACTTCAATCAGGCGGTATGTAAATTGCATGGGATCTGATTCCCATGTCTGGCCCTAACAGTTGGAATTATCCTATTGAGCTTGAATCCTAAAAATTCCGGACTGTCTCCTAACAAGTGTCTTGGGAAGGTCTTAAGGGTTGTAATGTGGGGAGGCTAATATTTGGTGCTAATTGACTGGTCTGTTCATTTTTTCTTTTTCTTCTTTTTTTTTGCTTTTTGTTTGGACTTTGCATTTGAAGTCGAGTTGAATGATTGGGGGTTTCATTTTGACCGTTGAGTTCGGTCTTGATCATTGAATATGGCCGGTTTGATTTGGCCTTGGTTTCGCTTTTTCCTTTGGCTCCTTTTGGCCATTTCAGACTTTTTTTTTATCTGACTAGCACCTATGGTGGGAATTGGTCGGTCTTTATTCGAGGGATGTTTATTGTGGGAAATGAGTTTGCCTTCCATCTTAAATTACAAGCTAAGAGACTATCTAGATTCGTCATAGGATTCAGTAATGCTCGTTCTAAGGGATAGTTATATGGCTTCCTATACGAGACACGGAATAGGTAAAAGAGAACACGGAATCTTGGTTCTTGTATTTCCTTATTGTTTTGAGGTTTTTTCAATTGTTATCGATAAGTGGCATAGTATCAAGTCGTAAGCAAGAAGGTGCGTTATTTTAAAATCAAGCGATTGTCGAGGCGCATTTTAAAGAAGAAAAGTTGATTTCTTTTTATTGATAGTAATAAGCGGGCTATGCGCCCGAGATATTGTTTTCGGGGAGATGGAGGGTAGATCCCCTCGCACCTCCTGACTCGATGTGAAAAAAAAGACTTTTGTTATACTATTAGGTCTAGGCCCTAAGACGAACTAGACTCTGACTCGGACACAGATTTACCCGTCTTGACGAGCGCCCGCGGGTTGTCGGGATCTTCCTCAATATTCAGGACATTCTCCTCTATAGGGTCGATGTGGGAACAATCAATGGTGTCGTCAAAGATAGCATGAACACTAGAGGGGTTTGTGGTATTGTTTGGTTTCTCGGGTGGAAGGACAGAAATTGTCCCATTTTCGATAATGTCTTGTATGACATGTTTGATCCAAAAGCAAGACTCGGTATCATGGTCGTTGCCACGATGGTAATGACAATATTTATTGGCATCCCATGACTTCCCTTTTCTGCCCACGACGGTTCTGGGGTAGGGCCTACGAGTTCGAGCTTCCCTTGCTCGGTTAGCCTTTTTAGAGCTTCGGCGTACGTCATACCTAACTTGAAGAACGTCCTAGTGGTGAAGTTTGTTCTTCCTCTAGTGGTTGGTTCATCTAGGTGTACTTCTTCTATTTTGTTGTTCCCGGATGACCCGTAGGAGCGGGTTCCCGTGGATGTAGTTGACTCTAATTAATGTTTGACCTTGTATATTTCGGGACCGATTCGGGGTCCCGGTGTCGGAATTGACTCTAATTAATGTCGACGTGACCATAATAACACGACTAAGGCTGTCTGATGTTAAATTAATTTTTCCGAGTAATTATTTGATCTGTTCTATAGAAAAACTATCTAAAACATCGTAATCTCGCGTCGCATTGCAGTTCGATCGTCATCGGGTGTTTGTCGGGCACTCCTACAGCCACCAGGTCCAAATCTGGGTGTCTACATGTGGCAACGAAAACCGGGACCGGCCGACATTCTTGTGAAGTGTTGTGAGCTGGAGAAAGAGGTGGCTAAATTACGGTGTCAAGTCAAAACGTTTTGGAGAACAAGAGCAAATTCAAATGAGTTACGTGATAGGGACCGAAATTCTGCGTATTTGCATCATAAAGCAAAATAGAGGAAGAGGAGAAACACGATTGTTGGCTTAGAAAATGAAAATGGCGAGTGGGTGACAAACGAGACTGAGTTACAAGGGGGGTCATTGGAGAGTACTTTACGAACATGTTCTCAACGAGTAACCCGGGGGGATGGAGCCAGCCTTGAGCAGTCTGAATGAGACGATTACAGCCGAGATGAACGGGTTGTTTGATCGGCCAGTGGAAGAGGGGGAAGTGCATACTACTTTGTTTCAAATGCATCTGAATAAAGCTCATGGCCCGGATGGAATGAGTGCTTTATTTTACCAAAAGTATTGGGATGTTGTCGGGAATGATGTACACAGCTTTGTCAAGGAGTGGTGGGAAGGGCGGGTGGCTCTCGGTGATGTAAATAAAACCGTTGTCGTGCTTATTCCTAAATGCAATTCCCCCCGTAAGTTGTCGGAATATCGACCAATAAGCTTGTGTAACGTTCTATATAAGGTGATTTCGAAGACCCTTGAGAATTGGCTTAATTAAGCCTTTACTCGACGTTTTCATATCGGAAAACCAAAGTGCCTTTATCCCAGGACGGCTTATTACGGATAAGGCGTTGATTGCTTTTAAGACCTTTCTGTCTATGAAGCGGGGTGGGGAAGGAAATGCGGGAACTATCACTCTTGAATTTGACCTGAGTAAGGCGTATGATCGAGGCATATTAGTGACAAATCCTCTATTCTCTTCATCGAAGATTCATCCTTTATTTATGCAATTTTCTTCTTTATTGTTGATCTTCATAATTGGTATATTTCTCTTCCACTCTTTAATCTTTAGTCTAGATTTATTATTGTTTTTTTCATTATTGTCTTGTTTTGATCATCTTTCATTAGGTTGTTTAGATCGTTTTATGTTTTGTTGTGTTAATTGTTATTTTGATCATCCTTATGTTGTTAGTTTCTCTAGATCTAATTTATGTTGCTCTAGGTTATTCTCTAGTTTATTTTGGTAGATCGTAATTTCTTTCATAGTTTTGTAGTTAATTTGTTAGATCGTAATTTCCTTATTGTTTTGTTGTTATTTTCTTTAGATTTAGTTGTTATGCATGTTGTAGTTGTTTTCTCCTTTGTTAATGTTTTGTTGTTTTACATTATGAGTAGTGAGTAGATTTCTTGTTGGGGGGTTTAGGGATGAAGATCTTGGATTATTTAAATTGAGGAGTTTTTGGTTGGTTGTTTGCTTGTTGGTTTATCTTGCTTATGGTTGTTGTGTCATTGTTGTTTTAGTCCGGCCAACTAGACCGACCTTGACTCATTTCTATTAGTATGGGGAAACTCGGGGTAGAAATTACCTTAACTTGAGACTTACCCTTCTTCACCACGAAAGCGGGTTTTTAGGTGGGTTGGGTGAAGAAACCAAAAAGTGGCATTCTCCCTATACTAATGTTATGACCGACCCGATTCCAATTTTCTTAGACCCCAATTTCCGAGTCCCGACTTCCCCCTAACACCTTTTCCTAGATTGTTCACCTCTCGTTATTTCTATTGTTATTTCTCTAGTTATTTAATTTCCGTCTTTTACCGCATTTCTAGCATAGACTCGACCTTTAAAACCCCCTATAGATCCCAAACACGTTGTTTTTTACTCGATACTCTGTTCTGTTTCCTGTGGACCGACCTCGAGTTACCATGAATACTCTAGTAGTTTTTGTGTCTTTTCGAGTCTATAAATATTGTTTGACCCCCTATCCATCGTTAACGACCAATCCTAAACAGAGGTGCGTCAAGCGACGTAACCGGGTGTACCGGGTAAGTTTCAGGGTTTGCCTTGAGCTCGGCTCTTGAGGGTTAGGTTTTGTGTGACTAATTTGTTTCCGGGCCTATGCGACGAGGGCGGCTGCTGCCTCTTCTCGTGCTACTTCGGGACCTCGATCGTCTAATACCCCGAGTTTAAAGAGTATATATTAGATATGGTGCTCAGAGGAGCGTGTAATGGATATAGTTTAATAGGCTCAGATGAGTGCTTAAAGGGATTGATAGTACTACTCATATCAACAAAGTGCACTTTCTTTTCTAGTTTCTCCATGATAAGAACTCCACAGTTAAGCGTGCTTGACTAGGAGCAATCTTAGGATGGGTGACCTCCTGGGAAGGTTCCGGGATGCGCATGAGTGAGGTCAAAATGCGCTAGAAAAGACCCGTGTTGATTTGTAGGGACTGTACACGACCTGTTGAGCGCCATAAGTGATACCACAGTCCACAAATGGTGGCTGTGGTGTTACAAATGGTATCAGAGCAACCTGGCGACAGTGTGGTGATCTTGTGGTCAGGAGTGCCACGGTCATCAACCTAGCTGAGGTGGATCCTGGGGCTTGGCTGCGGTCAGCTTCTGGGAGCAACGAGGACGTTACTTTCTTAAGTGGGGGTGAATGTAATACCCCGAGTTTAAAGAGTATATATTGGATATGGTGCTCAGAGGAGTGTGTGTTGTATATAGTTTAATAGGCTCAGATGAGTGCTTAAAGGGATTGATAGTTCTACTCATATCAACAAAGTGCACTTTCTTTTCTGGTTTCACCATGATAAGAACTCCACAGTTAAGCGTGCGTGACTAGGAGCAATCTTAGGATGGGTGACCTCCTGCGAGGGTTTCGGAATGCGCATGAGTGAGGTCAAAATGTGCTAGAAAAGACCCGTGTTGATTTGTGGGGCCAGTACATGACCTGTTGAGCGCCATAAGTGATACCACAGTCCACAAGTGGTGGCTGTGGTGTTACAGATCTGTAAGTATGTTTTCTAGGGTCGGTTTTCTAGGCTGATCGTGCTTTTTCCCTAAAGCATAGGTGTATTTAGGGGTGTTCACCGGTCCAAACCCGGACCGGACCGGACCGGCTAGACTCGCGGACCGGCAATCCAAAAAATTTAAACCCGCGGACTGGACCGGTTACAAAGAAATCCGGACCGGACCGAACCCTCTTAAGACCGGACCGGCAAAATACACTAAATTTGATTAAAAATTTTAAGTATGGACCGGACTGGACCGGACCGGACCGCGGACCGGCAACCAAGTTTTTGGAGACCCGCGGACCGGACCGGTATGTAGCCGGTCCGGACCGGACCGGACCGGACGGTCCGAGTCGGTCGGGTTTACCGGTCCGTGTCACTTTTTGAACACCCCTAGGTGTATTTGCAGGACATTCCAGATATGGTGAGGTAGTTGGCGACTCGAGTGACCGAACTCGAGACGAAAGAGGGCAAGTTGTTGTCGCTCCTGCAATCTCAGGATAATGAGATCGCTAAGCTTAAGGAGCAGCTGGCTCAGACTCACGGCGATACCTCGGCGCAGGGTGAGGCTAGGTTCGGGACCGAGGCGGAGAGGGAGTTGAGGCTGAGGCTGAGGCTGAGGGTCATGCTACAGGCGCTACCGAGGATGTGGGAGGGATTCCCGAGACAGCTACCCTAGATATGTTGTCGGGCAAGGATGGCATCGAGTCTTCTCTTTTTGAGCTGGAGGATCTAGGCTTGGATGATGACATTGGTGAGTTTGTGATAGCTATAGGCGCATCTTCTAGGGGTCATCCCTAGCTAGTTTGTAAACACGGTTCGTGCTTGGATTTGTATAATTTGTATATTTTAGACTTTTAGTATTTTGATTGATTTGTAGCCTTACGTTTTGTTTTCTTTTGAAATGTTGACTTAGATGACAAGTAATCACTTCAAGTTTGGTTTGTTTGCGATTTTGTCGTAGTTTAGGACGTTTTAGAATGCGTTGAGATTGGATGAGAGTACGAAAATGCTTTTTTGGGATTCTTAAAATGCGTTAGTTTGAGCCGGGAGTTGGATCAAGTAGTACGTCGATTAAAATGTTTGACTCGAGACGTGTAAAGATGAAAGAAATATTTTGTAGCTAAAGTGTATCGACCGAGTGCGTGTTCGGTGTTGGGAGACAAGTGTGACTGTCTCGAGATTCATGTTTAAAATGAGGCAAAGAAAAAAATGTTAGACCACTTTTTATATCATAGTGACAATGTCGTACTGGGCCACAGACGCGAATTGACGATGTCATTCGGGGCTACAACACGCCTAGGTGGGGTAGCTTATCCCCCTAAAAATAAAATAATAATAAAACGTCTAAGTCTGGTGGATCCGATGGACGAAATGTACAGTTCGTGTGGACCTGACACTTGCGTGAGCATTTCGGCTATTGGAAAGGGGTTTAACGACTTCAGGAGGTGGTTCCTGACGTCCGGGGTTGTTGGATGTGAGAGAAAGGTTAAGGATTATGGAGAAGACTGTACTACAGAATAAGGAAGCTATGTGGGCTAATGTCGCTAAGTGTTTGACCGAAGACGGCGTTACCGATCCTAGTATTCGTCAGTTCATCTAAATGGGCCGAGATCGACAAGACCCATATTGAAAATGTGAGTGAGGAGGGGAAGTGAGATTGGCTGGGCTCGCTTTTGGCTAGGGCGGTGGAAGCTTGCGTTAGGAGGGGTCGATGGTGAAAGACCCGAACAAGCACACCCGAAAGGCAAGAAAAGGGGAAAGTTGGATGGTAGAGCCCAGCAGTTTTGTACCATGTTCTATTAATTGATATTATGTGGCGTATTAGTACTAGTTTTTGTAGGGTTTTGTTTCACACGTTGTCATTTCCGAGGTATTCGGGTTTTGGATGCTCGATGTAAAGGGCCTCGACAAAGGCTTGATTTAACTGATTTTTTTTGTTAATGAGAAGCACATTCTTTTTATTAATTTTTTTGTATTCTTCATTTTGCCCGGAGCACCCTTTCGGGTTTTCACTCCGTCCTCAGCTCAACTTTTAATTTGTCCTTTTTTTTGCTCTTTTTCTTTTGCTCTATTTTTTTGACGGCTCGCAACTCGATTCTTCATTTTGCCCTGAGCGCCCTTTCGGGTTTTCACTCCGTCATTGGCTCATCGTTTGTGCTTCGTCATTGAAATCACTCGTTAACCGGAACGCGGGGGAGAGGTTCCGATTTGCATGTGAATCGAGTAATCGATCTTGGCATTTTTGTTGGTTGTACCCTTGGAAGGGTTGCCTACGTATCCGCGTTTAGACGGAATCAAACCATGTTCGTAGTTCATTATAGATGTGAGTGATTTTGCTTTAGACTCGTTATGCCAATTATCGATGTGAGATGATTAGGGTGTATTACATGGGTTTTCACCCTATTTTAAGAACTCAGATGAAGTGATCGGGTGTGACCCCTTGAAAGTGAAAATTACCGAGATACCGCGTTTAGGTCAGGGTGACTGGTTTGGATAGTTTTGGAATCTGCGTGGAGCTAGGTGGTAAGTGTCTTTGATGAATCACAATCTGGAGTTGATTTTGTGGAGTTAAGGCTATGGGGTTACGGTTTTGTGATGTGGTAGGAAAAAGGAAGCTGATAAAATTACTTAGACTTCAATCAGGCGGGATGTAAATTACGTGGGATCTGATTCCCATGTCTGGCTCTAACAGTTGTGATTATCCTATTGAGCTTGAATCCTCAAAATTTCGGACTGTCTCCTAACAAGTGTCTCGGGAAGATCTTAAGGGTTGTAATGTGAGGAGGCTAATATTTGGTGTTAGTTGACTGGTCTGTTCATTTTTTTCTTTTTCTTCTTTTTTTGCATTTTTATTCGGACTTTGAATTTGAAGTCGAGTTGAATGATTGGGGGTTTCATTTTGACCGTTGAGTTCGGTCTTGATCATTGAATAGGGCCGGTTTGATTTGGCCTTGGTTTCGCCTTTTCCTTTGGCTCCTTTTGGCCATTGCAGACTCTCTTTTTTCGTCAGACTAGCACCTATGGTGGGAATTGTTCGGTCTTTATTCGAGGGATGTTTATTGTGGGAAATGAGTTTGCCTTCCGTCTTAAATTATAAGCTAAGTGACTATCTGGATTCGTCATAGGATTCAGTAATGCTCGTTCCAAGGGATAGTTATATGGCTTCCTAAACCAAACACGGAATAGGTAAAAGAGAACACGGAATCTTGGTTCTTGTATTTCCTTATTGTTTTGAGGTTTGTTCGATTGTTATCGACAAGTGGCATAGTATCGAGTCGTAAGCAAGAAGGTGCGTTATTTTAAAATCAAGCGACTGTCCAGGCGCATTGTAAAGAAGAAAAGTTGATTTCTTTTTATTGATAGTAATAAGCGGGCTATGTGCCCGAGATATTGTTTTCGGGGAGGTGGAGGACAGATCCCCTCGCACCTCCTGACTCGATGTGAAAAAAAAACATTTGTTATACTATTAGGTCTAGGCCCTAAGACGAACTAGACTCTGACTCGGACACAGATTTACCCGTCTTGACGGGTGCCCGCGGGTTGTCGGGATCTTCCTCGATATTCAAGACATTCTCCTCTATAGGGTTGAGGTGGGAACAATCGATGGTGTCGTCAAAGACAGCATGAACACTAAAGGGGTTTGTGGTATTGTTTGGTTTCTTGGGTGGAGGGAGAGGAATCGTCCCGTTTTCGATCATGCCTTGTATGACATGTTTGAGCCGAAAGCAAGACTCGGTATCATGGTCGTTGCCACGATGGTAATGACAACATTTATTGGCATCCCACGACTTCCCTTTTCTGCGCGCGGACGGTTCTGGGGTAGGGCCTACGGTTCGAACTTTCCTTGCTCGGTTAGCCTTTTTAGAGCTTCAGCGTACGTGATGCCTAACTTGGAGAACGTCCTAGGGGAGAACTTTGTTCTTCCTCTCGTGATTGGTTAAATTAGGTGTACTTCTTCGATTTTGTTGTTCCCGGATGACCCGTAGGAGCGGGTTCCCGTGGATGTAGTTGGTCCTTGATAACCTTTCCCCATTATTTGGAGAATACTCCCTTTTTCATATCGTCTTCTGGGCGTATTCCTAAGGTAGATAGCTCTTTGAAGGTACGGATATTTTGGTACCTAAAGTGAGAGGCGTAAGTGGGCATGAAGTTATTGACGAATTTTTCTAATAAGGTGGCTTCGTCGGGGCGGTTTACTAATTGGGTGCTGACCTTTCTCCACCTAGTCAGAAATTCGGAGAAGGCTTCCTTCTCGTTCTGGGAAAGGACCTCAGGTTTCGGATGGTGACTTGTGTTTCGGAATTATCCACGTATTGCTTTGCGAATTCTATGGAGATGTCATCCTAGGTGGATATCCTTTTAGGGTCGAGGGAATAAAACCAGTATCGTGGTGTGTCGCCCAAAGAGGATGGGAATATCCTAGCGAAAAGGCTGGGTTTAACCACCTTAATGGCCATGTAATCCTTAAAGGCCCGGATGTGGTTGAAGGGGTCCTCAGTTCGACCATGTTCTTTTCAGCTTATTTTCAGCCCGTTTCAGACCAACTCAGCTTCTATCAGCTCAGCCCAGCTCTTATCAGCTCAGCCCAGCTCCTATAAGCTCAGCTCAGCTCTAATATTTTCAGCCCAACTCCAATATTTTCAGCTCCTAAAATAATACTTCAATAATAATAATAATAATAATAATAACAAAATATAATAATAATAATAATAATAATAGTAATAGTAATAATAATAATAATAATAATAATAATAATAATAATAATAATAATATTTATTTATTTATATGAAACGGGAGTTGCATTAAGATCGAAACAAATTACAATAAGGTCTTATTGTTGTTGTTGTTGTTATGGCATTTCGATATTAATGCAAGTTTCTTTTCATAAAAAATAATAATAATGATAATATTATTGTTGTTATTTTTATTACTCATATCTCTTTATGTTAATAATATAACAAATTATTATTATCATCGTCATCGTCGTTGTCGTCATCATCATCGTCATTGTCACTATTATCGTTATTATTATTTTCTTTTTTTATCATCATTATTATCATAACAATTATTAATTAATATTATTATGCACTCTATAATATTTTTAGGTCTTAAAATAGATATTACATTCAAATATTTACAATTCTGTCTCAATGTCATTACAATTAATTTACGTTTATATATATATATACCATACAATATAACATATGAGTATTATTTGTATTGTATTAAAATTTAAGAATATCAAAATATAAAATTTTGTATATTACGTAATCAAAGATATATACCTAACAAATTTTACTATTCTCATGTATGAAAAAACAAAAGTAGAAATCAAATAAATTGGAAAGAGTACTATGTTGTTGTTGTTGTTGTTGTTAATTAATTAATTAATTAATATTAATATTATTATTATTAATTGGTGTTATATTTTTTTTTTCATTTTTTAAAATATTATTAGATAATTTATATAAGTAGTTATTATATTAGTTTCAGCTTCTTTTAGTTCAGCTCAGCTTCTATCAGTCCAGCTCAGCTCCTATTAGACCAGCTCAGCTCTTATCAGACTAGCTCAGCTCAGCTCTGTTTCAGCCGAAAAGAACAGGGCCTTCCTTTAAACTTCGGTATGTCGCCTAATGAAAAGTTTTCTGGTAGCTGGTTGTTCACCATTTCAAACTTTCGGTGGTTTTCGAGATGGACATTGTTGCCTTGGTTTAGGCACATTTGGTTTTCAAGGAAGTCTATGCGATTCCTGGCAGACTGTAGAATGTCGTCCCGAGGTGGTGTAATGGGGTCATTAGGGGTGACTCCAGCGGGAACACCGCCTAGCGGCGTGAAGGTTAGAAGGACCTCGTTGAGGATCCGGTTATGGTGTTCATCATAGACCTTATCTTCCAAGTGGCCTAGGCAAGAATCGATGTTGTTTACAGATGCGTTCATGGTGATGATGGTGGCCTGTAGGTCTCGGATCATGTTGGCTAAGGTTCCTACGGTGTTATCCCCTGATTGTTCGGCGTTGTTCCCACTATGGTTACTTGTGTCTACGCTTGAATCTCCTAACATGACTGCGGAAGGGGTGGTATTAATGAGAATGGATCTACCAGATGGCTTAAAGACTCAAGGGAGGCTCGTAGTTGAGCGACACAGAAACAAGACCCTTGATTTGCGCGTGTTTGCAGTCATCGAATTAGGGAGTCAGGTGCTTTAGACTCTCGGTGTATTCGGCGAAGCGCCTAATAGACCTCTATCTCTAGAATGAGATGATTTGACTTAAATCTCAGGAGTGGGATTTAAAGAAGATGACTTCTCGAGATGAGATGACCCAAAATATAAAACCTCGAACGGATGTGGCCTTAGTAACTAACACAGACAGTTAATCACACGGTTGAACGACGTAAGGAATTGATCTCGATCTCGGCTCGGAATCAAAGAGTTTTGATGCTTTTGAAAACAGATGGGTTTTGAAAATAAACTTTTTTGAAGGCGAGAGAATGTAACATTGGCGTTACGATGGTTTAAAGACATCATTAGTGATGTGTTGAAAAGGTGTTGCTACGTGTGTGTCGAAGATTCGATGATAGCAAAAGTGTAAACGGTGATTTTGCAAAAGAAGCGCGGTTCTAAAGGAACCGGTTTTGAATATGATGACAATGTACTTTTTATCGAGACTACTATTAATTAATTAGTTTGACGTTTGCGGTGTAGGCGGTGTTCGTGAGAGAACGTGATATCTGTGACTGCACTTTGGAAGGTATGACCAAATTCTGATTGTAGAATTTAGGTGGTAAAAGTGTTTTTAGAAAATTTGAAATGTTTTACCGTATTTGTCCATCTTAGAATTTCGATGGTGGTGACAGTGTGTAAAAATGTTTTGTAAATGTAACCGTTTTGGATTCCTCGACTTCATTAATTGAAATTTTTGTATGTTAACGGTATGTGCGAAAAGACGTTTTGAAAAATAAAATGTAACCATTTTAGGTGCCTTGGTCTCATTAGTCGGGAGTTCGGTGATAATAACGGTACTCGTTGTTGTTTGAATATGATGAGTTTTACTTTAGCCAAAGCAATGACGCTTAAAAGAGTTTTTTGAAAATGTGAAGTGTAAAATTCGCCATAGTGATGGTGCTAAAATGTTCTTTTGAAAATAGTTTTGATTTGGCTGGAGCATCAACGCTTAAAAGGTGGTTTTGAAAAGAAGAGGTTCTTTTTTTGAAAAATGGAGTTGGGTGCGGTTGAATATGTTGTCGTGGTTGAATCCAGATTTTAGTGTATTATTTGGGTTGTTCAAACACGCTACACATAACTAGGAATGCGTACACTCATGCAGGATGCAGACACGGGTAGGTTAGGGTAGGCTACCGCCCACGAATAGCCTTTTCTTAGGTGACGACAGGTCACCCAATGAGGTGAGTGTCATACCGTCTGCTTAGAACTACTCATTTGGTATATTGATGAGTGTTATTTATATACATATTTTCATCCCCTAATTGTAAGTTTTATCTCGGGTTTTGTGCTTAACTCGTTAATAATGATGCAATATATACTTTGAATGTCGATACTTCCGTATTTGTGTGTATTTTGTAGATTTGGATGCATTTGGAGCTAATCGGAGCATTACAGAATCGATAGTTGAAGAATTCACATCTAAGCACGGAATCGAAGGAAGAAGATGCGGAATACACGAAGAAACAAAGATCAAAGAAGGAAAAGACATCAAACGAGATGAAAGAATGACCGCCTACACAAGGGTCAACTTCAAACGTCCATAACTTTCTTTATACAACCCTAATCAGTGTGATTTCAGTGGAGTTGGAAAGATCTTTCTCTTAGCTTTCCAACGGTATATTGTATGTCCAATTGGAACAAGAAACGAAGAAATGGCAGCCGTTTGAAGTAAAGCGCGCAATGCTGTGACCTACAGTGCTACTCGATCGAGTGCCCCTACTGCACTCGATCAAGTTCCACTCCGTGAAGCTCTCTGCCCATATTTTTGGGTGTCACTCGATAGAGTGCCATCAAGGCACTCGATCGGGTGTACCCAACCCGGGCCTCGCTTCAATTTTATTTCGACTTACAATTTGGGCCTGTTTTCAGCCCAACTGGTTCTCTTTAAATCAGTTTTCCTGACTCATATGTCAGACAACTTTTCCATTACACAATTCACTAGACTTTTATTTTTTCTTAGCATTGAAGTTTACGTTCCTTTCCGTTTTCCTTCGCGAGATACATTGAACTCCGTTCTTCCCTTTTCAGATCTTGAATTATTTGGTATCGATACTCTTAATTTTAATTTCAATTTCAGTTTTCTAGTTTAATTCTTGTCTTAATTATCTTTCATTTTTGTAGTAATTTTAATTTCAGTTTTCGTTTATTGTCTTCTAGCGTAGAATCATTATTGTTTCTCATTGTTTAATTCGATTCGTATTCATTATGTTTATTTGGAATTCGTCTTTTGTCAGTTTAATTATAATTAATATGAGTAGCTAAATTTTACCTAGGGTTTAGGGGGATCTACGCGTATTATTAGGGTTATAGTCAATTGACATGTTTCTAATCATATGAATTATTGCCTGAATATCGTTTAAATTCTGATTAATTGTTTGATGCATAATTCAATTAATTAGTATGGCAATTTAGGACTTTTCGCCGACCGGGTTAAGAACTTATTAGGCCACGATAGTTTGGGTAGACTGACTTAATGCTAGCGACCGCAGGTTAAGTTAAGATCTAAAGGTTGTAGTGTACCGACCGGACCTGCACCTTAGATAGTTCGATTATTGACCTGTTAGTTGACTCCCTGACCCGAGTAATATTCGTAGTAAACCTGAGACCCTAGACTTTTTCCTTATTGATTTATCTATCAGTAATTAGTTATTAGCCTCCCAAAACCAACTCAACAGTGACCCATAACCTAGAGTCTAATTCTTAGGAATAGACGACTAAATCTTGTCTCCTTGTGGTTCGACCCCTGACTTCACTATCTACATTAGTTGGTGTCCTTAGGATATCTTTTATTAGGGATACGACTTACCCCTGTCATATATCCACCGAGTACGCGGCTACCTTGGACGGTCGGAGCGTCAACCGAGGGTCACTCCGCGTGTCCGTAAGGATCTTACCGCGAAGAGGTCGATTGGTCCTAATATCGGTTAGGGTGGGCTTTTTAGGGCCAAAACCCGTAGTGACCACAACAAGGAACTAGAAAATGAGCTTCACTGGCCTCGTTCGAGTTACACCATCGCTGGAAACTTGTTTCCAAATCCCTCGCGGAGTCGCCAAACTGTCGACGTCCGTTCGCACCGCCCGGCGCCCCGCGCGCGCTCGCACGGGACCGACCCGGTTTCATCGTGGCAGCCACCCACGCGGCCCCCTCTCGGTCGTGAGCCGGTCTGATCTCGCGTACGGGGCGAATGTTTCGGACCTCGATTTGGATGACGATTCGGGCTTGTACTAGACATGTGTAGGCACCCGTGTTTCCGTTGGAATCGATCGAGTCGTGGTTGTAAATGTTTAAAGGCCGATATGTTTGGTAAGACGACCTTTTTAGTGAACCGAATTTGTTGCCGATTTGTGGAGTCGCCACCAAGTCAATTATGGGGACTCGGAAATCGTTCAAGTCAACTTTGATCCTTAGCTGGCTTAAAGTTGAGTGGCAGGGGACCTAAAGATAAAGACTTGTACCCTTAAGCACTCCATGCCTGAAATGACTCTCATTACCAATGGTTTCGGAAAACCGGAAACCGTCGATTCTGAGTAAGGGGTGAGGGTACGTATTGGGAAGCCAACGTCCGTTAGACATTGACACCCAATCCCGCCCGCACGTAGCGGCCTCTACAAATCAATCGGTGGGCTGATAACTTTTTTCCTTTATTGTGGCGGAAGTACTGTAACATCCATTATTTTAACCCTATGTCTTTGCTATTGTCGTCAGAGTAGGTGTGTTTACATTCTTTGCATGCGATTTCACGTGACAAGCAGGCCATGAAAAGATGCACATAGGAGAGTAGAGAGTACTAATTATTATACGTATTAGCAGATCAGTTTTAACGTGATAATATGGATATTAGTCGTTCTCGTGTTATACCTTACCTGGTATTCTGCTTAAGATGTGTCGGCTCGGTATTAATAGGGATGCGTCGAACCGTGTATGGTGAGCACCCGGACTAATACGGAACCCAACCATCGCTTTGTTCAGTTTTAGCTTGTTTACGTTTTGAATTTTGTGTTAGGTGATTTAGCATGCGATTATAAAGTCATAAAAGCAATAAATCATACAAAAGCGGTAAATGCGAAACGTAAGTAAATCACATAGCCAGGAGTTGCACCCTCGGAATGTACACTAAACGAGACACGATATATAGATAATTGAGAACGGATCTCGGAACTACTCGGATCTATTTAGGGTGTTTTAGTGCTTATGGTTGAAGTTGGGGACGTTACGTATTATAGTACGTGCCATGGACCTAATGTCCACGTTTAACACTATCGTAGTTCATAATAAAAGTACAAAAATGTAAAGTTTTGTTTAGATGACAACCTAGTGACGGTTCAACTTCAGGGCGGATCCTTCTAGCTTGCCTTGTAGTGATTCCGGCAGAGTTCCGTTACCACTGTTGGTTCTGTGGCTAATCCGGCAGAGCTCCGCTGCTAGACTCGGGGTTAGCTAGTCGAACACAGGCACCTCGGGATCGAGTGGGGTGCTCGAAGGTGAGGAGTAACCTCGATTTGCTTATCGGGACTACGATCGAGTGGATCGTACTTGGGTGTCGGAGTGCGAGCCCAAGTTAGAGAAGAAGAGGGGGAGAGCGAGTTGTGTAGAAGTAAGCACGAACTCGTGAATTGTGTCGAATGAATGAGACGATGGGGGTATTTATAGTTGCTCGCGGAGGTCAAATCGCCGAAAAGAACGCCTGAGTCCAGGTGCACCAAAACTCAGGCGCCTGGGGTCGTGCGCACGAAATGTAGGACGCCTGGAGTGAGGCGCCTGGGATTTTGAAGATCCAATTTTGAAACTTTCCAAAATGGAGAAGATGCGTGATAAACTATATCTTGGGGATTAAGTCTTCCCCTAACCCTAGCGCGTCAATGCGCCGGGTGGGCTTCGGGTGTGCATCCTGAGGTTTGCTCAGCCTGACGAGTTGACTCGGGTTTGATTTTGCATATTTCGGGACCGATTCGGAGCCCCAGTGGCGGAATTGACTCTAATTAGTGTCGATGCGACCGTAATGACACGACTAAGGTCGTCTTGATGTTAAATTAATTTTTCTGAGTAATTATTTGATCCGTTCTATAGAAAAACTATCTAAAACATCATAATCTTGCGTCGCGTTGCAGTCCGATCGTCATCGGGTGTTTGTTGGGCACTCCTGCAGCCACCATGTCCAAATCTAAGCGTCTACACCCCCATGTCCAATTTTACTTGGTGTTTGGCCTAGTTGCTCGCACAAGTCAAGGGGGAGACACTGTAATCCCCTAGAAAATCTAACACAATACAGTGGCAGAAACACTGTAGAGTTGAGATTAAAACACCCTGACAAACTATATTTTATTAAAAGAAATGATAAGTCAATACAAAGGCCACTTTTTACAAAAGGGCTAAATAGAAAATTCTCCAAACGAGTTACACAAATCCATAAATTACATGAATAGAGAAAGAGTAGGATTCACGCTACTCGCTAGCTCACACCCAAAACCCAGCAGCAAATTCCTGTCATGTTATAAACACAACATCCACATCAGTGGGGAGTAACTCGGACGTTCTCCCAGCCATATTATATCATATGAAAAATAATAGTATTATTATATCAAAATATTTTAAAACAGAAAACATTAAAACGAAATAATAAATATAAGTTTTCAATGAAACTTAAAACATTTGCCAACCTGCAAAACAAACCAATCGATAATAATAATCATATTCAAAACTGGCGTTATGGAAATTCGATCAGTGTGCACAAGGCTAGACTTTCACTAAGATAATACTAAACTAGCTTCGAGAACTTAGTCAAAACAAATCAGACTTCGGTCTCTAACTAGGCAACTCAACTATAACAAGACTACGTGCAGCGAGGTCCCGGCTTAAGTAATGTACACCCCTACTGGACACCAACCGTAATCCAGTTCAACCCGACGGCGACTTACACGATGCGATATCTAAGTTTAAGGTCAAAATATACACACTCCTGAACACAAATCATGCTCAGTTCAACGACCAATATGTCTCAACATAGACACGCCAGCTTTATAGTTGGTAGCAAAACGTATACCCTAGACTGTATTACTCTACCCGTACACTTGTCCTCATTCCATAACTCCTGTTCCGGTATGGAAACAATAAAACCCGACTTTGGATTCGGGTCTTAACAGATGTGATGTTGCTCGGATGGTCTATGTTTGACTTCCTTCAATCTCTCCTTTCTCGCATTCCAGTGGTCGGACTTTTCCGGCGAAGATGGCCTGCTCCCTGCACAATGAACGCACAGGGCCCCGGAGGTGTCCGAGGGAACCCTCTCTGATGCCTAAGTCAGACCGTGAAATGCCTTAACGAACCTAGTTCGTGAGGAGCTAGGTGGCGGTTTTTAGAGTGAGAGTCTAGAGAAAGAAAATCCAACCCCCTTCATGTGGGAAAAATGGGAGAGTATTTATACCTTCCCACAAGAGAGAGGAAGAGAGGGAGAATGGGTGGGTGAGAGAGCGACAAGTGGCTTCACCTTATCCACCCATTCTTCTTTACCTTAGGCAGAATGACGAAAGGGCCTCTGATTTCCCCTGCCCCTGCTGGGGGTGAGAACACCCTGGAGGCCAGCAGGCAGGAGGGCTCGACTTCCCTGCTCGGCTGGCGGCGTGACCCTGCCGGGCAGGGGAGTGCCTTGGATTGATTCAGTGATCTTCGTAGGGCGGTCCCGCAGGGGATGCCCTCTTCTGTTCCTAAGACGGATCACCCTGGGGCCTAATGGGCGGGCGACCCGTAGCAGGCTGTCAACTCCCATCAACTCCAAAACCAAGTCATTATCGATAATCAAAATAGAATGTTCAAAGTGAATAATATGAAGGTAAAGAGATAAACATTTTATTTTAAAAGGAAACTTTCTATTTATAGAAATTTACTAATTTTAGAAACTTACTTAAATTAGAAATATTCTTATAGAAATACATAAAGTGTTCAAATAAGTTAAATTTACCAAAATAGCATTTATGGTAAATAAACATTTTATTAATATCGTTGTTATCGTAACTTAATATATTTCTAAGTCCGTTGATCAAAATATAAATAAAATATAATAAATCAATATATAGCATTTTATAAATAATTAGGAAATCGAATTAAAACTATAAATTTTAGAAAAGAGATGTTTTAGGAAAAACGATATCAAAATTAATTGAGTCAACGAGTTTTATAAATGAAATGAGATTTATAAAGATTTCAAATTATTTTTAGTAATTTGCTTTTATTAATAAATAATACGGATTTTACTAAAAATAGTCAACTGTAAATAAATAAGAAAGTTATTAGTGAGAATAGTCTCGATAAAAAATTATTTCAAATAAAAACGACCTTTCCCTCATTTATTAATAGATTTCGTAAAACAAAATTAATTTATTGAACAAGTATAAAAATCTCGATTATAATAGAAAAAATACAATTTTTGAGTTAAAATTATAAATTAACGAAATATGACGAAAATATGAAATCGATATTATTTAGTTACTAATGTCACGATAAACAACAAAGTATTATTAACGATCACAAATAATAAAATTTCTAACGATTTATAAAGCGATATCGAAAGTCGTAAAAATATTTATAAAGCACACGATTTATAAATAATAGTTTTAGCAAATAATAAATAGCTAAAATTAGAAAATCGAGGTTAAAATATTTACTACATACTACTACTCAAACATACGATATAAATCGAGTAACGTCCTAAAGTTACCTCAAGTCGATATCGGAGTCCATCTCGTACATGTCCTTTCTTGATTAGACCAAGCTCGAACCTTAGAATTTGAAAGCCGAATCAATAAAACTCTGAGGCCTTCACGAAACGAAAAAAAAGAACGAGATTGGGATAAGGAGAATACGGAGAAAGGAAAGAAGAGAACGAGGAAAAGAAGGAAACACGACCCCGAATAAAACAAGAACCGTGGCAGAGACAGAAACAGTAGCAAAACGTAGCACAATTGTTGAAAATAGAACAACAGCGTACAGCAGTAGCGAGAGCAATAGCAGCAGCATAAAAGGATGGAATCAGAAGGAGACGAAGAAGCGAAGAAGAAACGGGAAATTAGAAGCAGCAGCAGCACACAACACGCAGGAGAAGAGGAGGAACAAGAAACAGGAAAAACGAACAAAAAAATCGATGAAATGACCAGGCTACGACAGCAACCAAACCAGCAACAACGACAAAACGCCATCAGACGAAGAAGAAGAAAAGTAGGACGAAAAAGAGGAGGGAACAGAAGAGCAAAACAGTCACAAACCAGCACAAAAGAGCACGACATCAGGAGCATAATCTCAACGCAGAAATGAAGAACAGAAAAACGAAGAAAAAGAAGAACTGAAGGAGAAGAAACGGACAGAGAAAAGCAAAACATACAGCAGATGCAAAACGAAAATGACAGTAGCACAACGAGGGTATCGGCAGATCAACGACAGTAGCAGTAACTTCAACAATAACGGTAGCAGCGGCAAAAGAAGGAGAAGAAAAGAAAGAAGAAGAAGTGGAGTGCAGCAACAAACGAGAACAAAACGATACAAGCAGCAGCAAGACCCGCAGTAGCGATGCAACAAAGAGCAGATCACGAAAATAGAATGGGCAAAAGCAAGAGGACGAATGAAACACTAAGAAAAGATATAGAAGAAGAATGACAGGAAAAAAATAACAAAGGTTGCAGGAAAGACAAAAGACAACGAACGGCAGGGATAACAAACGATTCAGCAGCACTACACGCCCAGAAATGGAGAGGAAGAAGCCAAAGAAGGAAGGGGGGCTACCTTTATCGTAATCCTTCAAATATACTGGCAGCAGAGGCGGCAAAAGACTGACAATGTCAGAAGACGATCGACGGCGACTGAGCATAACAGGGGAAATGTGTCGATGCAAGACTCACGCTGATGGAGTGAGGATTTTCGATGAATGCTGATCGAGTATTGGTCAAAATCGGTGAAGACTAGAGATGATGAAGAAGGTTGGAGAAGAAAACGAAAAGAATGGAGGACGTATGAAGCGGTTTGTGGTGGATGAATGAATGACATACAAAGTATGTAAATAAAGGAAAAGGGAGATGTAAGGTGAGGGTTCAAGCGGTGGACAGAAAGAAAACAAAAAGGAAATGAATTAGTGTATGAGGTCCACTAAAAAAATGATAGGAAAGCCGATTGATTAAATGAATCGGGTTAAAACGAGTAATAACATTGATAAATAATCGGAACGTCAAATAAAATGAGTAAATAAAGTACTCGAGACGAAAACGGAAATGATAGAAATAAATAATTAGACGACGAAATAGTAGTTCCCGAAAAATAAAATTTTCGATAAAGTGAATCAAATTGATTTCTCGAGGAAATAAAATAAATATTCTGACGAAACTTAAAATAAATGAGCTTCGAGCCGAAAAATAAAAGATTCGGGCTTAAATATAAATAAATAAAAAGAATTTATAAATCATCGAATTAGACTTTCGATAAGAATTAAATTAAATGTATAAAATTAATCGAAACAGAAAAAAAAAATGTTTTAAATATAAGAAGAGTTCCCGAGACAAATAGAATTTTAGAAGTTTGAAACAATTAAACGATAAATTCGTTTTATAATAATTTTAAGAATTACGAGTTAAATCGTAAAAATAAAAATACGAACATAATTTTAATTAAATTTAATTTTATAAAATCAGGGGTGTTACAATCTTCCCCACTAAAAAGAAGTTTCGTCCTCGAAACTTATAAAAAGATAAGATTAGAATGGAAAAACAAAATTATATCATTTGAACAAAATGAGAATGCTTAACTCGCATCACAATCTCGGTTTAAAAAAAATTATGACTTCAAACGTGATATGAAATCGAATTCAAAGACAAAATTTACTTCAAGATGAGTTGGGTTCAGTTACCCAATGTTTAAAATCATTTAAATTAATAAAATCGTAAGTTAAAAATCATTTAATAAAATAATGACGATAAATAATACTCCCTCCGGTTACTACTTTTCGCCCCACTCCATTAAAATACTCCTCACATATATTCATGAAGTGAGGCGAAAAATAATAACCGGAGGGAGTATTTGTAAACGAACTCGAGGGGGAGAGTACCCCAAATATTTTCAAAGCAATAGTAAAACATTTTGATTAAGATTTTCGACATTATTTTGTTTTAAAACCAAACAAAAATCTGAGAAATCAAATTTTGTAGATAGTAAATAAGGATCGAATCAGTCGACAAACATTTTCAATAACAGATTTAAAGTCTAATGACAATAAAACAAAAATTTAGACATACAAAGTTTTTCGAAAATATTAAATCGTTTACATAATAATCTTATAGAAATCAAAATATTAGCGATTATGAAAATTTTCGTAAAAATTTAAACATGCTTGAAAATTGAAATTTGAAACATTTTTGAAATACTTTAAAATAAATTATTAAGGCATTTTGAAACAGGACTAAATATATGTTATCAACCAAAAACGAATACGAAACGAAGTTTCGAAATTTATATCTCAAATGTTAAAATTTCACGATAGCCCACAATTTTAAAATAGTCAAACTTTTCATAAAATAGGTTCGGGAAAACGGTAAACGGATAGATAGAGTCAAAGTCAACGACAAATCGAAACAAGAGTTTTCAAACCCGATAAAGAGGTCGAAGGGATTGGCCGAAGGAGAAACAGCAGGATTAAGAAAAGTTAAGGGGAGGACGAAATTGAGAGTCAAACGGGGCTCTCGAGGAATTAGAGATGAATTTAACCAACTCGAGATTCCTAGTACGACTCCCACAACACGGGTTCCTAAATTCCATCAAATAATACTAGGTCCAATATTAGGCACTGGGTGGTACTACTCAGTCACAACCTCCAAAAAACGTCTTATGTGATTATCCAATCGTTCAAACGACACGATACTAATCCACAATGATTTAGAATCTAATCTCATCAATTAAAATTCCAACGGTCATTAGACAAACCCAAACTCGCAATCGATAAGGTTCCTAAATCCAAAGCTCATAAGGTTTGAACTCGAGGTATACTCCGAATTTCTCGAGTAAGGAACATTAACAGATCCACCAATAAGACAATGTTCGGGCACAAAATTCTCAAAAACGATCACCAACATATTCTTAACACCATAAATAGGCAGGGTTAGGAAAGTACACCAACCTAAGGCAGACTCAACCTCAATATATAATAACAGATACTCACATCTTCAAAACACGTCGTTCGACAATGGTTCTGAGAAATCCATCAAATTTCTAATCACAAAGGTGCAACCACAAAAATTTTACCAACTCAACGAAGACACAATCTCGTTGGTCAAAGATTCTAAACTGAAAGTTCCAATAAGATGATCTATATTATAGTATTCCCCAAAACAACACAATAAGCTCAAATTATGATTGTGCAAGCTGATTCTTTTCTTCAATGTTAAGAATAATTCATCCAAGTTCAGGTAACTCAACTCCAAGGTTCGTAGGTTACAACCTCACAGATCAACGATCTAATCCTCAAGAAACAAAGGCAGTCTATGTCAGCCAAAACTACTAACGTCAATAATGAAAAACCTTTAATGGTACTGATGGGGGTCGGTAGCCTGCTATGGGTCACCCGCCATTTGGGTCCCAGGGTGGCCCAACCCAGGAATAGAGGAGAGCCTGCCCTGCAGGCAACCAAACGAAGAATCACTAAAATTCTCCAAGGAACCCACCTGCTCGGCAGGGCCGTGCCGCCAGCCGGGCAGGGCAGTCAAGCCCCCTGCCTTCTGGCCCCCAGGGTGCTCCCAACCCCAGCAGAGGCAGGGGAATCAGGGGCCTCTCTGTCATTTTGCCTAAAGGTAAAGGGGAATGAGTGGATGAGGTGAAGCCACATGTCACCCTCTCATCCACTCATTCTCCCTCACTCCTCTTCTCTTTCCTCTCACTTCTGGGAAGGTATAAATACTCTCCCATTTCCCACATGAGGGGGATTGAATTTTCTCTCTCTAGACTCTCACTCTAAAACCGCCACCTAGCTCCTCACGAACTAGGTTCGTTAAGGCATTTCACGGACTGACTTAGGCATAGGAGAGGGTTCCCTCGGACACCTCCGGGGCCCTGTGCGTTCACTGTGCAGGGAGCAGGCCATCTTCGCCAGGAAAGTCCGACCACCGGAGTGCGAGAAAAGAGAGACCGAAGGAAGTCAAGCATAGACCATCCGAGCAACATCACATCTGTTAAGACCCGAATCCAAAGTCGGGTTTAATTGTTTCCATACCGGAACAATTTGGCGCCATCTGTGGGGAGTACGGTTGTGCTCACGAGTTTCCCACCAAAATCAACCACGATCAATCGAACAAAATGCCCGAGATCATAGAGGCCAGTTCTGGGGCAGGTCCGACGGTACCACCGGTGATCCTCCTATATGGCATGCCTACACCTGGGAGGACACCTGCTACAACAATCTCATGGGTAGGGCGAGCAAACGTTCATGGAGCACCTGATGGGGGAACTGCAGTTACAACTGGGCAGGGGGGCCATCAGAGGCCTAATTTGAACCTCACCCCTGCCCAGGTTGTTCAAACTGCGGCTCTCTTTTCAGCAATGCTAAATCAGGAGTTCACCCCTGAAGACCTGGTTGGCAGGATTGCGACCACCCCCAGGCAGCTTCACTTTGAAAGTGGAGGAGGGGCAGGGGGCACGAAGCGGACCGCTGCCAGGAACATTCAGAGAAAAGCAGTAAGGATTGCTCAAGGGTATCAGCAAGTCCAAATATGCATCGTCAACAACCCAGAGCAACCCGTTCAACAACAAGCGTTTTCTATACACACTACTGAATCCACTGCTGCCAGAGAGAAGAGCGGTTTGTCCCAAGACTTCCAGGATCGAATGAGGCACAGGGAGCCTGCATCTAAGCGTCTGGGGGAGAAGCAGGGCGGAGTCTTCTCTAGGTTGACGCCGGCGGCGGAGCCACAGCCGACTCCAGGGCTGTCTCGGAGCCTGCAGTCTAGACTCAACCAGGGGCAACCACTCGGGTCAAGGCATCGTCAGGATGACAACCTTGACCTACCCCAGAAGAAGTGACCCAGATGCCCCTCCCCTAACAGGGAGGATGAAGCTATGAGTAGGCGGCCACCCAGGCACCGCTCCCCTAGTGCAGGAAAACCGACCCCTGGAAAATGGGATGACCACGGTTACCACTCTGGGGGAAGCAGGTCACGAGTGGTAGGCAGGCCCACAAAAAAAATTCCTCTCCACCCAGATGTGCAGGAATACCCCATCCCAAATATCAAAATGCCCTCCGTCAAATTTGACGGGACCTCAGATCCAGAGGATCACTTAGCTGCATATGAAAGTCACATGGGCATGTATGATGTGGACAATGCAGTCTGATGCAAAGTCTTCCCAACTACCCTTGTGGGACTAGTGCAGGGATGGTTTAGAGACCTCAGACAGGGTTCAATTAGCTTCTTCATAGATTTGGCCGAAGCCTTCTTGGACCAATATGCAGGGAACAAGAGGCGCCGGCTCACCCGTTTTGACCTAATGACCCTCAGGCAGAAGAAGGGTGAAAGCGTCAGGGAGTATTTGAAGAGATTTGACCTGTCCTACCAGCAGGTCAAAGAAATTGATGACTCAACTGCAGCGTACGCGCTAACCATCTCGTTACTTCCAGGGGAGATGAAAAACCAGATGATCAGAGCTCAGCCTAAGACCCTAGCTAAGGCTCGGAAAATTGCGGAAGGTTTTATGCTGCAAGAAGAGTTCGACTGCCTGCCAGATACCCCCGCAGGACCTGCCAGGCTGCAGGGGGGACCGCAGGGTGGACGCGGCAGAGCTGAAGCAGGAAAACAGAGAGCTGAGGAGGGAGATACCCCCAGGAAGGAGCGTGTGACCTACCAGCCCAGATTTGACAGCTATACAGCTCTCAATAAATCCAGGGCAGAAATCTTTGAGCTGGAGAAGGAAACAGCTAAATGGAACCGCCCAAATAAGTCGAGCAGCCCGAAGGGGGACCCGAAGAAATTTTGTACATTCCATGACTGTGTAGGACATACCACCGAAGAATGCCGCCACCTGAAAGATAAGATTGAAAAGCTCATCAGGAATGGCTGGCTGAGTAACTATGCAGCAAGGAACAAGACCCAAAAGGACACGGTGGAGAAGCCTGAGGTCTCGGTGCAGAATCGCACGATAATCCACGTAGTGTCAGGGAACGCAGAGGGTCAGACAAGCCGGAGAAGCCAGAAAAGACAAATTCGTGAATTGCAAAATCAAATCTGCTACGCTGAAAGATCAGGAAGTCCCAAGGGAATCACCCTGAGCATCACCCCTGATGATGCAGGGCGAGTAATATACCCCCATAATGATCCTTTGGTGTTGTCCCTTGAAATCAGCAATCATATCGTGAGGAGATGCATGGTGGATACTGGCGCCTATACAAACCTCTTGTACAAGGACGCCTTTGAGAAGATGAACCTGGAAAAGAGACACCTCAGGCCTGCCCCTGGATCACTGTATGGGTTCAGCGGAGCAGGCGTGCTTCCCATGGGGATCATAGATCTACCAGTGACATTTGGGGAGGGAACCTCTGCCAGGAATGTCAGGGCGTCATTCGTTGTGGTAGACGCGAAATCCGCATACAACGCCCTAATAGGCAGAGCCACCCTAGACGAAATTGAAGCCGCCATATCAATCAGGGCTCTAACTATAGCTTATGTGACAGACTTTGGTATGGAGGGAAAAGTGCACGGAGACCAAGAATCGGCTAGACAATGTTATTCTGTGGCCCTACAGACCCACGAAACTGAAAGAAAAGGAAAGAGAAAGGCTGATAGTTCCCCCAGCAGGGAGGGTGAGATTCCAGCTGGCCAGCATACAGTTGACCACCTTGAACCTGGGGGGGAGAGCATGCAGGTGGACCTAGAGCCAGGGAGACAAGTCCTCATAGGGGCTGACCTGGAAGAGTCCTACCTAGCAGAGCTGATCGAGGTCCTAAGGAGTAACAGGGATGTGTTCGCTTATTCGGCAGATGAAATGCCGGCGGTCGACCCGGCTTATATCGTTCACAGGCTGAATGTAAACTCGGAGGCCCGCCCTGTGAAGCAGAAAAAGAGAAATATGTCGGCAGAAAAAGACCAGGCCATTAAGGAGAAAATAGAAATACTTTTGAAGGCGGATTTCATAGAAATCTGCGACTACCCTGAATGGCTAGCAAATGTAGTGATGGTAAAAAAGTCCTCAGGAGCATGGAGGATGTGCATGGATTTCACGAACCTCAACAAAGCTTGCCCGAAGGACTGCTATCCCCTTCCAAGGATAGACCAGCTGGTAGACGCCACTAGTGGGTACTCCATGCTAGGTTTTCTGGATGCTTTTTCAGGGTACCATCAGGTGTATCTTTGGCAGCCGAAAGGGTGAAATGCGCCTTCATCACTAGCTATGGCACTTACATGTATAAAATGATGTCATTTGGGCTCAAGAACGCAGGCGCCACCTACCAACGACTGGTCGACAAAGTTTTCAAAAATCAGAGGGGTAGGAACTTGGAGGCCTACGTCGATGACGTCATCGTGAAGACTAAAGAGGACAGAGAACACCTGATGGATTTGCAGGAGACTTTCTCCTCCCTGCGAACTTATAAAATGAAGCTTAATCCCAAGAAATGTACATTCGGAGTTCGTTCTGGGAAGTTCCTCGGCTTTTTGGTTAACGCCAGGGGGATAGACGCCAACCCTGAAAAAGTTCAGGTCGTCTTGGATCTTCCAGAACCAAAAACCATAAGGGGCATCCAACGCCTGACTGGCAGGATGGCTGCCCTGGCACGCTTCATCGCCAGGTCAGCAGACAAATCAACCCCATTCTTCAAAGTTTTAAAAGGGAACAAACAATTCAGATGGGAGGAAGAGCAGAAAGAGGCTTTCAAGCAGCTCAAAGAGCATTTGAAGAAACTCCCCACCCTGGCAAGGCCAGTGGCAGGGGAGAAGTTCTTCCTCTACATCGCTGTAATGAATTCAACGATAAGCGCAGTTATCCTCAGAGAGGAAGCAGGCTCTCAGCAGCCTATATTTTTCGTAAGTCATGCCCTAGGGGCAGCAGAGAAAAATTACCCAGTGGTGGAAAAAGCAGCCTACGCAGTCGTCATCGCAGCCCGAAAGCTCAGACCATACTTCGATGCGCACCCTGTCGTAGTACTGACTGACCAACCATTGGAGAAGGTCCTAGAAAAATTCGAGAAGTCTGGGAGACTACTGAAATGGGCCACTGAATTGAGCGGACTAGGAATATCCTACCAACCCAGGGCAGCCATCAAGGCGCAAGCTTTGGCGGATTTCCTGGCCGAGTGCTCCCATTCGGAGGAGGACGATCCCCCCTTCGGCGAATGGGTGGTATATACAGATGGATCCTCCACAGCCAACAGAGCAGGGGCCGGGGTCGTACTGACCAGCCCAGAAGGAGAGGAGTTCGAGCACGCTCTCAGGTTCACCTTCCCTGCATCCAACAATGAAGCCGAATATGAAGTCGTCCTCGCAGGCATAAATTTGGCCAAAGCCGCAGGGGCAGAGCGCGTTGTTTTAGCAACAGACTCCCACCTCATCGCCAACCAGATCAACGGAGAATATAAAGCAAGAAACCAGGCGATGGCCGCGTATCTGGATAAAGTGAAGCAGGAGTTGTCAGGGCTCAAATCCTATGAAGTCAGGCAGATCCCCCGGTCTCAGAATAACCGGGCGGATGCCCTGTCAAAACTAGCCAGCTCCAGCTTGCAGGACATGCGAAGTTTGGTCTGGGTGGACGTGGTCCAAGAAAAGTCTACCACCCCCTGCCAGCCAGTCAACGTCATTGAAGAAACAAACCCTGGAGATTGGATGACCCCAATCATCCAATTCAAAAAGACGCTGGCAAGAGCTGCATAGTTCATACTGATAAGAGAAGACCTGTACAAGAAATCATTCTCTTCACCTCTGCTCAAGTGTCTGGGAGCAAGGCAGGCTGAAGAAGTCCTGGATGACATCCATTCGGGAATCTGCGGTCATCACATAGGAGGGAAGTCCTTGGCCCACAAAGCCCTAAGAGCAGAGTATTACTGGCCAACCCTGCTAGCAGATGCGAAAGATCTAACTCGAAAATGCAGGAAGTGCCAGCTCTTTGCCCCATCGATTCACGCCCCGGCTCAGGAACTCAGGCCAATTCTGTCTCCCATTCCTTTCGCTCAGTGGGGAATGGACATATTGGGCCCTTTCACTGTCGCGACTGGGGGCAGGAAATTTCTAATTGTGGGGATCGACTATTTTACCAAGTGGATCGAAGCAGAAGCAGTGCCAAACATCACAGAACCTGCTGTCAAGAAAGTAATCTGGAGAAACATCATAACCAGGTTTGGCCTGCCAAAGATGCTAGTATTTGATCATGGAAGGCAATTTGACAATGATCCTTTGAGAATTTGGCTGGAAGGCCATGGCATAGCAATCGCCTACTCTGTTGTCTGCCATCCCCAAACCAACGGGCAGGCTGAAGCTGCCAATAAGCAGATCCTGAATGGGCTTAAGAAAATGGTGGATGAGCTTAAGGGTGGATGGGCAGATGAGCTGCCAAGCATACTATGGTCAATTAGGACTACCCGAAAAGAGTCCACGGGTCAGACCCCCTTTGGCCTGGTATACGGGGCAGAGGCCATGGTGCCCATAGAGGCATGAATCCCCACCCTGCGATCTCAGCAATATAACAGGGTAGACAATGAAGCAGCAATGACTGGGGCCCTGGACCTAGTCAACGAAGTGAGACAGGAGGCTAGCATGAACATAGCCATCTACCAGCAGCGAATGAGGAAGGCATACAACAAGAGGGTAAACGAAAGAAGTTTCCAAGTAGGGGACTTAGTCTTAAGAAAAACGCAGGCAGTGGGAAAATTACGGGAGCATGGAAAACTGAGCGCCAACTGGGAAGGCCCATACGAGGTAACCCAGATTAAGGGGCCAGACACCTACAAAATCGCCAATCTTGAAGGGCAAGAACTGGCCGCCCACTGGAATGCAGATACATTGAAAAAGTACTACTTCTAAGTCATTAGGAAGCTAAGTAATTTTCCTTTCAAGAAAAAACTGGCGGAGAACGATCAAAATGAAATGTCGACGGCTCCGACCACAAATTACTGTAAAAGGTTGTTGAAGAAATGAAAAGTCTGAAAGTTTATACTCGTTGTCTGCTTAAAATTTGCATTCTTCCACACACAAACGAGCAGGGGACAATAGGGGGAGGCCCCCCTGTTGCTAAAACCAAGGGAAACGGACCCCCCAACAAAATTCTAAAGTCCCCCTGCCTACCGCTGGGCAGACAGGGGGCAGGCCCCCTGAACTTCGACCAGAAGCCAGGGCCAGGCCGGGCCCCATGCGCCGAACGAACAAGGACTGGGGGCAACCCCCCAACCTTGTATAAAAAATGCAAAGCCACCCTGCCTACCTCTGGTAGGCAGGGGGCAGGCCCCCTGGACTTCGAACAGAAGCCAGGGTCAGGCCAGGCCTCGCACGCCAAAAAGAACAAGGACTGGGGGCAACCCCCCAACCTTGTATAAAAACGCAAAAACCACCCTGCCTACCTCTAGGCAGGCAGGGGGCAGGCCCCCTGGACTTCGAACAGAAGCCAGGGTCAGGCCAGGCCTCGCACGCCAAAAGAACAAGGACTGGATGCAACCCCCCAACCTTGTATGAAAAACACAAAACTCCTCTACCTACCTCTGGGCAGGCCGGGGGCAGGCTCCCTGGACTTCAAACAGAAGCCAGGGTCAGGCCATATCTCAGAAGGAAAAGCAAACAAAAGTAAAGAAAAATATATTCATAACAAAAAAAAGTGCTTACCAAATAGAATCCTGAGAATCCAGGAGCGAAGAAATTAAAAATATTACATCAAGATAAAGGCAGCCGACGACATCAGGGCTCGGCGCGCAAAAAAGGTTAAAATGTCATCAAGAGAGCAAAGGCGCGGCAGGATAAGGGCAGGAGCCCTCAGAGGACGACTGCCCTACATGTTAAGCGTTGGGAGCATCTTGACTAGGGCCAGCATCCTCGTCAGGCGGCCTGTTTGCCCGAGCTTCGTTCTTGGTAGCGTAAAGGCTTCGGAAGGCATCCTCATTAAAATCAGGGAACATTTCCCTAATTACCTCCATAACAAGCTCCAAAGAAGAAGAGGCCCCATCCTGAAAGCTCTTTTCCACTGCGACTTCAGCTTCTTGCAGAATGGCATCCTTCTCTTTTTGCCATTCCTCGCCCTTCACCTTCAGATCATCCTGGGCCTTCTTGAGACCTGAATCAGCCTGAGACAGGTGCTCTTCCAGGTCAACTACCCTTCTCTTAGTATGCTCCAGCTCAGCCAAGGATTTTTTACCCTGCTCCACTGCCAGCCTGCTCTCCTTCAGCTCCACCTCCAGTTTGGACGCTTCTCTCATAGCTTTTTCGCCCTGAATCTTCCACTGAGTCGCCTGACCCTTTGCCTCCTCCAGCTCGCCCCCCTGTTTCACCAGCTGATCCTTCAAATTGGTGATAAGGGTGACATCCCTTTCAACCATAGCCAGGCGGTCAGGGGGAGGGACTCCGGGGGTAACCACCAGCTCTTCATCACTCAAACGGTTGAGAGCCGCCAGCTCAACAGAAGCTTGAAGCACCCTGGAGGTGCGCTGGATATACTGGATCACCTGATTGGAAGTAGAAGTTACAGATTTGGTAAGGCGATACGCTAAAACAGCGCCAGAGTCTGAGAGCAAGGCAGAGACGTCCAGACTATCGCTCGCAGTATAGTGGAACTCCGTATTTTCCTCTGAGAAGAGGGTGCTTGGGACGTCACGAGCAGGGCGCTTGGGCTCAGGCGTATCAACGTCGGCCTCCAGATCAACCACATGTGTAGCCCCTGAAGGCTCTTTGTCCCTCTTCCTCTTGCTCTCCAGGGGAACACTCTCCCCAGTCTCTTCAGAATTAACAGGACGTGATCCCTGGGGAGTATGAATCCCTGCAGGGGAATCACCCTGCTTGCCGGCTGGAGAGGGGGTGGCTTCCGAGGTAACCTCCGCCTCCTCGTCTCGGGCATCAGAAAGAGGAGCCGTCGGCTTTGCAGGCGGTAACCTCGAAGGGAGAGGAAGCCTGGTTCGGCTGGCGGAGATGCTCTTCACGTACTTCATCAAATTCTTCCCACCCTTCTTGTAACTGGAAGGAAGGGAGGGACGCTTGGAAACGATGGTGAAATCTTCGTCTAAACCGAGTCTCCTTACCTCCTTCCTCGACCAAAGACGAGTGGCGAAATCTGCAGGGCATAAGAAAAACAGTTAGAAAAATGTAGGCAAGAGTTGAAGGAGACAATGTCAATAAAATCCCTGAACTACCTCCTTCAAGACTAGGAATCAGGCCCACTCGGCCCAGATATTCTTCAGTGGCTATAAGCTCCGCATGAGGGAGCCAGAAGCCAGGGCCACATACGCCAGACTTGTCTACAATAGCAACGAATTTCTTGACTAGCTCCTCGTCTCGCCTATTCAGTTTTACCTCCAGGGCTTTCCCCCCAACGCCTGGATGGTACTCCTCACGGGTTTCCAGACGACTGTGGACATGATTCCTAAATCCGCCACCCTAAAGCACTATGCACATACAAGAAATTGTTTTTCCAGTCCTTCAGACTGTTCAGAGCTGGCCAGACAGGGGTATATCCTTTCTGCCTTTGGAGAGACCAGTATCCAGGGGAACCCTCTCCCCCAGAAGAAGATACCATCTGCAGACCAACCATGTATCGCAGGGCATTGATGAAGGGCCCCTCACCATGAAATAGGCAGGTCCACGTGTAGGCTATCAACGACCTAACCGCCGCAGCGGTCAACTGGGCTATGGCCACATTCATCCTTCTAAAGGCCTCCTCCAAGAAGGGGTGTAAGGGGAAACGAAGGCCGAATTCTAGGCACTTGTGGTAAACGGCTATGCAGCCGTCAGGGGGGCAGCATACAGTATCCTCCTCCCCTGGAACAACAATGGTGTACCCCTCCCCAAAGTTATAAAATTTCTCAATCGTCCCAGCAGCGTTTTTTACCAAAATTAAATCCCGATTTTTGGCCTCTAATAGGTTTTCAAGGGGACCTGATACTTAGACTTGTCTAAGTAATATATTCTCCCCTCCTCCCTGGGGACAAGGGGGCCGGCAATTCTAGTAGGGTCTATTTCCATCGCCTCGTCGTCGGAGTCGACGACGTCGAAAGGGGCAGGCTCAGGCGAGTTGGCATCTTCACCCCCCTCCGTATAATCTTCAAACGTCCTAACGCCGGTCCCCCCAGAAGAAGAGGCAAGGCCAGCCCTACCCTCCTCCCTATCCTCCGCCTTCTCAGGCGATGGGTCGATGAATGTAAGGATGCGAGCACGATGACTAGACATAATGGTTTAAGAAGGAAAAAGAGGAAATGAAAACGACAAGGATTTAAGGCAAGATTCTAACCTAAAACGATAACCGCCGGTTGAAAATCCGAAGAAAGAGAGCTCCTCAGTCTAAGAAGGTTCTCGGCAGCGAAAGAGTATGAAGAGGGGTTTAGGTTTTTCAAAAAGCGTAAAAGAGGGAAATGGGGGGAATAGGAAGGCTTATATAGACCAGGGCAAGTGAAGAGTTGCCCCTCCTAAAAGCTCCCCCAGAAACTGCCCCACGTGTCACGTTTTCAAAACCAACCGCCCACCTCTTCCCAAGAAAAACCTCGAAAAAGTAAAGGGTGTCAGAGGATTAATCATTCCGTGACGTCATCCCCTCATTCATTCAAAAAAAAATGCAGTGTACATAAAGAACTTGCCTGATCTTTCATTAATTGGAAAAAGCCCAAAAAAGGGCAAGTTACATTCAGCGCATAAAAAATAAAAAGTACAAAAGAAGCCTGATTTTCTGGCTCTGCTAACTAGCCTGCGAGTCCGGAGCAAGCCTAATCATCATCAAGATCTGGGGAATAATCCCCAGGTTGTCGTCATCCGGGGCGGACCCCCAGTCCCAGTCATCAGAATCCTTGAAGGGATTAGTAGGGAAATCATCCTCGCCCTTGCCGGAGGAATAGCCCTGGCCCTCGCTATCCTCAGAATCATGGCTGCTTGTGTCCCAGTCATGGCCAAAGGGGACGGCTCTGGCGTCATCGGGGAAATCGCGACCCACTCTCCCCACCAGAGGGGAGGAGGGGCCTGATTCTGGAGAAGAGGTCAACTCAGGGCAGCTAGGGTCAAACTGCTATGGATGCAACCAGGGGAAGCACCTGTGGCACCCCCTGTCGTAACACCCCCCCAGCCTGGGTGCAGTGCCCAGGGCGAGAACCAGCAGGAGGAGATCTCCCAGGGCACCTACCATCCCTGGAAAGGGCCTTCCTCTTAGCCACCCGTTGAGAACGGGAGCGTTTTCTTTTACTACTACGGAGAATCTGGTGAGCCCGCTTAGCATATTTCAGTCGACGGAGCCCTCTGAAGCAACGGATTTCTACGTAAACCCCACAGCGGAAGACTGTTTTCCTAATCCAAGACATTGGCTCTTTTTGGAAAGAAATAGTGGGGAGGTTGAAAGTGAAGCGTGAAAATGACGGAGAACAACAGAATTTATACAAAAGCTTTTGGAACAAAAGCAAGCCATTAATGAAGCTTCAACCACCTCTGTAAGGAGAAGAGCCAATCACCACGTTGGCGCACAGTCCAAGAATCCTCTTTACAAGAGAAGTAATCATGAGCAAAGACATTCCAACTCTTTGCATGCCCAATACGGTTAAGTTTCCTCCCTCGGGAACATGCTACGCATTAAATGCTGAGTTGCTCAAAAGAGTCAACCTCTCATACCAACCAAGAGATCGCCTGCCAAAGGGAGCACTGCCTCCCCTTAGCCAGCGAGGGCCAATTGATGGGGGTCGGTAGCCTGCTATGGGTCACCCGCCATTTGGGTCCCAGGGTGGCCCAACCCAGGAATAGAGGAGAGTCTGCCCTGCAGGCAACCAAACGAAGAATCACTAAAACTCTCCAAGGAACCCACCTGCTCGGCAGGGCCGTGCCGCCAGCCGGGCAAGGCAGTCAAGCCCCCTGCCTTCTGGCCCCCAGGGTGCTCCCACCCCCAGCAGAGGCAGGGGAATCAGGGGCCTCTCCGTCATTTTGTCTAAAGGTAAAGGGGAATGAGTGGATGAGGTGAAGCCACATGTCACCCTCTCATCCACTCATTCTCCCTCTCTCCTCTTCTCTTTCCTCTCACTTGTGGGAAGGTATAAATACTCTCCCATTTCCCACATGAGGGAGGTTGGATTTTCTCTCTCTAGACTCTCACTCTAAAATCGCCACCTAGCTCCTCACGAACTAGGTTCATTAAGGCATTTTACGGACTTACTTAGGCATCGGAGAGGGTTTCCTCGGACACCTCCGGGGCCCTGTGCGTTCACTATGCAAGGAACATGCCATCTTCGCCAGGAAATTCCGACCACCAGAGTGCGAGAAAGGAGAGACCGAAGGAAGTCAAGCGTAGACCATCCGAGCAACATCACATCAGTTAAGACCTGAATCCAAAGTCGGGTTTAATTGTTTCCATACCGGAACAGGTACCACAACACTCTGGTTAACACTTTAACAATACTCTATGATCCCAAATATTCGCGATGTATGCATCCACCAAATAAGCATTAGGTAAAAATCCCAAAGTAGTGTTATCAGTTACACTTAGTTCGGTTCTAGGTTAGGTACTAGGTATCCATCAAATATGACATACTCTTACTACTACAAAATATATTCAGCTCTAAGTACCCCAAAATAATCAAAGTAACCTATAATCCCAAGATTCAGTAACTATAGTATAAATCTAATTCCATTAATTTGAGTAATACCATTCAACTCAATCCTCGAAAATTTCTTACTTGCTTAAGAAATATGGTACAACTCACAATCCTCAAACCATAGGTAACAAGAGTTTACTAAACCTCAAACATCTATAACACGGGCTCACTTAAGACAGGATCTGGTCTACCCAAAGAATCTCAAGAGAAAGATGGTAGAATAGAAAAATAGAACAAGGATTCACCACGCGAATGAAGATGAGAATATAATAGAGAAGAATTGGAAGAAGTAGAGGAAGGAAGAAAAGAATCGATGATCCTAAATAACTAGGATCTTGAACCAGAGGAGAATCTTCGGACCTCTAAGGTTCACGAGGGAACCAAATGAATTACTTCATCATATTGCAGAGGAACGAACACACAAGTCTTAGGTCGCTCTATTTGGATCTACTGCAACATCATGGAACATGAATCTACTCTTGATCATCTAATAACCTGTAGCTTAAGCAAACTAAATTTGGGCTAAAAGGTCATCATTGTATCTTCCTTGTAGCACAAAGTTGTCCACTCGAGTCAGCAGACGAGAGTTCTAAGCAGGTCTTGTCCCGATATGGAGCAGCATCATATTAGCGTCTTGTTCATTCATCTTCTTCCAGACAAAGGAAGAAAATATTCAATGCTATTCATTGAGTTACAAGAACAATTAATCCTAACAGTTAAGTCCTTATTTTGGTTTCTACCCATCTCTCACTAATATTCTTTTAATGTTCATATCATTTACGAGTATTTTCCCTAAAATCGGGTGTAAGCATCGGGAGCAACAATGCTCCGATACAAACTGTAATCCCCTAGAAAATATAATGCAATACAGTGGCGGAAACACTGTAAAGTTGGGATTAAAACACACTGGCAAACTATATCTTATTAAAAGAAATGGTAAGTCAATATAAAGGCCACTTTTTACAAAAGGGCTAAATAAAAAATTCTCCAAACGGGTTACACAAATCCATAAATTACATGAATAGAGAAAGAGTAGGATCCACGCTACTCGCTAGCTCACACCCAAAACCCAGCAGCAAATACATGTCATGTTATAAACACAACATCCACATCAGTGGGGAGTAACTCGGACGTTCTCCCAGCCATATTATATCATATGAAAAATAATAGTATTATTATATCAAAATATTTTAAAACAGAAAACATTAAAACGAAATAATAAAAATAAGTTTTCAACAAAAAGTAAAACATTTACCAACCCGCAAAACAAACCAATCGATAATAATAATTGATTGGGGTCAGCAGCCTGTCAATAATCGCCTGCTGAGCAGGCCCCAGGAGGATCCCTATCAAGCTCAAAAGGCCAGTCCCTGGCAAGAAGCCAAAATAGAAGCATAAAACGCTAAGGATAGCAGTCGGCCGCTGAGACCGCAAGCCAATACAGCCTGCTGGAGCCCAGCGACCACGGCACGAAGTCCGACTGCCCTGGGGAAGTCCCTGGTCGACAGGGTCAGGACCCCCAGGGGCCCTCCCGTCATTTCGCCTAAGGTAATTAAGAATGGGTGGATGGGAAGCCGCCACTTGTCACTTCCTTATCCATCCATTCCTCTCCCACTTCTCTTTCTTGTGGGAAGGTATAAATACTCAACCCTTTCCCACAAGAAAGGGGTTGGATTTTCTCTCTCTAGACTCTCACTCCTAAAAACGCCACCTAGTTCCTCACGAGCTAGGTTCATCAAGGCACTTCACGGACTGACTTAGGCATCGGAGAGGGTTCCCTCGGACAACCTCTGAGGCCCTGTGCGTTCATTGTGCAGGGAGCAGGCCGACTCCGCCGGGAAGGTCCGATCAAGGGAGAGGGACAAAGGAGAGGTTTAAGGAAATCACGCGATCAGTTACTTACCAACAGTCCGATTACTCCGCCCGGATCCAAAGCCGGGTTAATTGTTTCCGTGACCGGAACAATTTGGCGCCGTCTGTGGGAAAGAAAACGGTTGTGCTCACGAATTACCCACAAAAATCAACCATTCCTAGTCACAAAAAACCAATACAATCAAATTAATCATGCCAGAAATCATTGACGCCAGTGCAGGGGCGGGTCCGACGGTCCCACCGGTGACCCCCCTGTATGGTATGCCGCAGCCAGAGAGGGTTCCTCCCGCCACGATTCTGGGGGTGGGGGGAACCAGTCTCCTCGGCGTGCCAAACGCTGCTGTGACACCTGAGTTGGGGACACACCCAGGACACACTCTGAACCTGACACCGGCTCAGATGGCGCAGGCAGCCGCCTTCTTCTCTGCAATGCTAAACCAAGAGTTCACTCCTGAGGACCTGGTAGGCAGGGTCGCATCGGCCCCCAGGCAGCCACCCTCAATAAGCAGGGATGGAGCCGGGGGCACGAAGCGAACCGCCGCCAGGAATGCTCAGAGGAAAGCAAGAAGGACGGCACAAGTGTACGCGCAGGTGCAAAGGCGTATCACAATAGGCAGCCCAGAGCCACCTGCTCAACAGCAGGCATTCTCCATTCATACAACAAAATCCGCGTCTGGAGAACAGAGAGGCTTATCCCGGGAATTGCAGGAGAGAATGAGGCCCAGGGAGCCCATGTCAAAGCGCTTGGGAGAAAAGCCAGACGGGGTTTTCTCCAGGTTAACACCGGCAGTCAAAGAGCAGTCAGCCCCCGGTTTATCCCAAAGCCTGCAGTCTAGGCTCAACCGGGGGCAACCGCTTGAATCTAGGTATCACCAGGGTGAGAACCTCTGCCACTCTCAGAGGAAGAGACCCAGGCAAATTTCCCCTGAAACAGAAGATGAAGCAGTAAGCAGGCCGCCTCCAAGGCACCGCTCCCCCAGTACGAGGAAACCGACCCATAGACAATGGGATACTCACGGTAACCAGTCTGGGGAAAGCAGGTCACGACTGGTAGGCAGGCCCACGAAAACCCCACTTCATCCTGAGGTACAAGAGTACCCCATCCCAAAAATTAAGATGCCCACCATTAAGTTTGATGGGACAACAGACCCAGAAGACCACCTGGCGGCATTTGAAAGCCACATGGGCATGTACGACGTGGATGACGCCATCTGGTGCAAAGTTTTCCCAACCACCCTAGTAGGGCTTGCGCAAGGATGGTTCAGGGATCTCCGCCAAGGATCAATCAAGTTCTTCATAGAGTTGGCCGAGATCTTCCTCGAACAATATGCTGGGAATAAAAGGAGACGCCTCACTCGCTTCGATCTTATGACCCTAAAACAGAAAAAGGGTGAAAGTGTAAGGGAGTACCTGAGGAGGTTTAACCTATCCTACCAGCAGGTCAGGGAGATCGATGATTCCACCGCTACCTACGCCCTGACAATCTCCCTGCTTCCAGGAGAAATGAAAAATCAGATGATCAGGGCCCAGCCAGAAACGTTGGCCATGGCCAGAAAAATTGCTGAAGGGTTCATTCTGCAGGAAGAGTTCCACAGCCTGCCGGATACCCCTGCAGGCCAAACAAGGCCGCAGGGAGGACCGCAGGGTGGGCGTGGCAGAAATGAGCCAGGCAAGCCGAGAGAAGAGGGAGACACTCCCAAGAAGGAACGTACCACATACCAACCAAGATTCGACAGCTACACGGCCCTCAATAGGCCGAGAGCAGAAATCTTCGAGTTGGAAAAAGAAACAGCAAAATGGTCTCGTCCAAACAAGCCTCGCAGCCCAAAAGGAGACCCCAAAAAGTTCTGCACGTTCCATGACTGCATAGGTCATACCACAGAAGAATGCCGCCACTTAAAAGACGAAATTGAAAAACTAATAAGAAACGGCTGGCTGAGTAACTATGCAGCAAGGAACAAACCCCAGAAAGAGGTAGCGGACAAACCTGAGGGCTCAGCCCAAAATCGCATGGTCATCCATGTAGTTTCAGGGGATGCAGAGGGGCGGACCAGCAGGCGCAGCCAGAAAAGGCAGATTCGCGAGCTGAGGAACCAAATTTGCTACGCCGAAAAGGCAGGCAGCCCAAGGGGCACTACCCTAAGCATCACCCCTGAAGATGCGGGGAGAGTCGTGTACCCACATAGTGACCCTCTGGTCTTAACCCTGGAAATCAGCAATCATATTGTTAAGAGGTGTACGGTGGATATTGGCGCCTACACAAATCTCTTATACAAAGATACTTTTGAGAAGATGAACCTTGAAAGAAGGCACCTGAAGCCAGCCCCCGGATCTTTGTACGGATTCAATGGAGCAGGCATGCTACCCATGGGAGTTATCGACCTGCCTGTTACATTTGGGGAGGGGACCTCAGCAAGAAATATCAGGGCGTCATTTGTTGTGGTGGACGCCAAATCCGCGTACAACGCCCTGATAGGCCGAGCCACCCTAGATGAAATAGAAGCTGCCGTATCAATTAGGGCCCTCACCATAGCCTATGTAACGGACATTGGCATGGAGGGGAAGGTCCACGGGGATCAGGAGTCAGCCAGACACTGCTATTCCGTGGCCCTGCAGGCCCATGAGACAGAAAGAAAAGGGAAGAGAAAAGCCCAGTGCTCTCCTAGCAGGGAAGGTGAGATTCCGACTGCCCAGCAAGAGCCAGTCCGCCTGGAGCCCGAAGGGGAGAGCATGCTAGTGGACTTAGAGCCAGGGAGGCAGGTCCTCATAGGGGCCGACCTGGAGAAGTCCTATCAAAAAGAACTAATTGCAGTCCTAAGAGAGAATAGGGACGTATTCGCCTACTCTGCAGACGAGATGCCAGGGGTCGACCCGGCCTTTATTGTTCACAAGTTGAACATTAATCCGGAGGCTCGCCCTGTGAAGCAGAAGAAAAGAAACATGTCCGTAGAAAAAGATGCGGCAATAAAGGAGGAAATAGACAAACTCCTGAAGGCAGACTTCATCGAAGTCTGTGATTACCCTGAATGGCTGGCAAACGTTGTCATGGTGAAAAAATCATCAGGCGCATGGAGAATGTGCGTAGATTTTACCAATCTCAACAAGGCCTGCCCTAAGGACTGCTACCCTCTGCCCAGAATAGATCAGCTAGTGGACGCCACTAGTGGATACACCACGCTGAGTTTTCTGGATGCTTTCTCAGGGTACCACCAAGTTTACCTCTGGCAACCAGACAGAGTGAGGTGCGCCTTCATAACCAGCCATGGCACCTACATGTACAAGATGATGCCATTTGGGCTGAAGAATGCAGGCGCCACCTATCAGCGGTTGGTAGACAGGGTCTTCGAAAGCCAAAAGGGAAGAAACGTAGAGGCCTATGTTGACGATGCAATCGTCAAAAGTAAGGGGGACAAGGAACATCTGACAGACCTTCAAGAGACCTTCGCTTCCCTGCGGTCATACAAGATGAAGCTGAACCCGAAAAAATGCACATTCGGGGTCCGATCCGGGAAATTCCTAGGTTTTTTTGTCAGCTCCAGGGGGATAGACGCCAACCCTGAGAAAATTCAGGCGGTCCTAGACCTCCCGGAGCCTAAAACCATCAGGGACATTTAGAGGCTCACAGGCATAATGGCCGCCCTGGCTCGGTTCATCGCCAGATCAGCAGACAAGTCCACCCCTTTCTTCAAAATATTAAAAGGCAACAAACAGTTCAAATGGGAAGACGAACAAAAGAAAGCCTTCGAGCAATTGAAGGATCACCTGAAAAAGCTCCCTACCCTGGCAAGACCGGTAGCCGGAGAAAAGCTATATCTATACATCGCTGTCACGAACACAACGGTAAGTGCTGTCATCCTAAGGGAGGAAGCAAACTCACAGCAACCCATTTACTTTGTGAGTCACGCCCTGGGAACAGCCGAAAGGAATTACCCCCTGATAGAAAAAGCCGCCTACGCAGTCATCATTGCAGCTAGAAAACTCAGACCCTACTTTGACGCGCATCCTGTCGTGGTCCTCACCGACCAACCACTGGAGAAAGTGTTGGAAAAGTTTGAGAAATCAGGGAGACTGCTGAAATGGGCGATTGAGTTAAGTGGGTTGGGGATATCTTACCAGCCGAGAACAGCCATCAAAGCCCAAGCCTTAGCCGATTTTCTGGCTGAATGCTCCCATTCAGGGGAAGAAAAGCCCCCTATCGAGGAGTGGATCGTGCACACTGATGGATCCTCAACAGCTAATGGTGCAGGCGCAGGCGTCGTATTAACAAGCCCCGAGGGAGTGGATTTTGAGCATGCGCTCAGGTTCACTTTCCCGGCGTCAAACAACGAGGCAGAATATGAGGCTGTAATCACAGGGATAAAATTGGCTAAAGCTGCAGGGGCAGAGCGAATTACGCTAGCTACCGATTCTCAGCTCATTGCCAATCAAGTTAATGGAGAATATGAGGCCAGAGATCAAACCATGGCCACATACCTTGAGAAAGTAAAACAGGAATTGTCGGGCCTGAAATCCTATGAAATCCAGCAAATACCCCGGTCGCAGAACAACCGAGCCGACGCTCTGTCGAAGCTGGCCAGCTCCAGCCTACAGGACGTACGGAGATCGGTGTGGGATGATGTTTTACATGAAAAATCTACCAGCGCCTGTCAGGCGATTAGCACTGTCGAGGAAGGGCCGGAAAGTTGGATGACCCCCTTCATCCAGTTCAAAAAGCATGGTATCCTGCCATCAGACACGGCACAAAAGAGAAAGGTACAGGCCAAAGCAGCCTGGTTCATAATCATCGGTGAAGAACTCTACAAGAAATCTTTCACTTACCCCCTGCTAAAATGCTTGGGGGCAGACCAGGCTTCCGAAGTCCTAGAAGACATTCACTCAGGGATCTGTGGACATCACATCGGAGGGAGATCACTGGCCCACAAGGCCCTAAGGGCAGGCTACTACTGGCCTACAATGCTGGCAGATGCCAGAAGCCTGACCCAGAAGTGCAGAAAGTGTCAACTCTTTGCCCCATCAATCCATGCCCCGGCCCAGGAACTCAGGCCAATCCTATCCCCCATCCCCTTCGCTCAATGGGGGATGGATATACTAGGACCCTTCACGGTGGCCACTGGGGGCAGGAAGTTCCTGATTGTAGCTATAGACTACTTCACCAAATGGATAGAAGCTGAAGCAGTGCCCAACATCACCGAGCCAGCAGTCAGAAAAGTGATCTGGCGAAATGTTATCACCAGATTCGGCCTACCAAAGATGTTGGTATTTGATCATGGCAGGCAGTTTGACAATGATCCCCTGAGAATCTGGCTAGAAAGCCACAACATCGCAGTCGCCTACTCAGCCGTCTGTCATCCTCAAACCAACGGACAGGCGGAGGCAGCCAACAAGCAAATCTTAAATGGCCTTAAGAAAATGGTAGATGACCTCAAGGGTAGATGGGCTGATGAGCTTCCCAGCATACTCTGGTCAATCCGGACCACCCGAAAGGAATCTACAGGCCAGACCCCGTTCGGTCTAGTATACGGAGCAGAGGCCCTGTTGCCAATTGAGGCAAGGATCCCATCTCTGCGCTCCCTACAATACGACCGGGCCGAGAACGAAGCTGCAATGGTTGAGGCCTTGGATCTGGTCAACGAAATAGGGGAGGAGGCCAGTACCAACATCGTTGCCTACCAGCAACGAATGAGGAAAGCCTTCAACAGCAGAGTGCGCCAGAGAAACTTCCAGATGGGTGATCTGGTTCTTAGAAAAACGCAGGCGGTTGGAAAATCAAGGGAACATGGAAAGCTTAGTGCCAACTGGGAAGGTCCATACCAAGTGACTCAAATCCTGGGACCAGGCACATATAAAATCGCCAACCTTGAAGGGCAAGAATTGCATGCTCACTGGAATGCGGACACCCTGAAGAAATATTATGTCTGAACCAGGTCTAAAGATAGTTTTTATTTTTTGCTAAGAACAATGGCGGAGGACGGTCAAAGAATGTCGACGGCTCCGACCACCCTAATGTCAAAAGTTTCGTAAAAGAAATGAGAAGCTTCAGATTTATACTCGTTGCCTGTTCACACTTGCGTTTTCACACACAAACGAGCAGGGGGCAATAGGGGGAGGCCCCCCTGTTGCCAAAGTTAGGGAAAATGAACCCCCCAACAAAAAATCCGAGCCTCCCTGCTCACCTCTGGGCAGGCAGGAGGCAGGCCCCCTGGACTTTGAACAAAAGCCAGGGACAGGCCAGATCAACAAGGACTGGGGGCAGGCCCCCCAACCTTGTATAAAAAACGCAAAAACCTCCCTGCCTACCTCTAGGCAGGCAGGGGGCAGGCCTCCTGGACTTTGAACAAAAGCCAGGAACAGGCCAAATCAACAAGGACTAGGGGCAGGCCCCCCAACCTTGTATAAAAAACGCAAAAGCCTCCCTGCCTACCTCTGGGCAGGCAGGGGGCAGGCTCCCTGGACTTTGAACAAAAGCCGGGGACAGGCCGAATCAACAAGGACTGGGGGCAGGCCCTCCAACCTTGTATAAAAAACGCAAAAGCCTCCCTGCTTACCTCTAGGCAGGCAGGGGGTAGGCCCCCTGGACTTTGAACAAAAGCCAGGGACAGGCCAGATCAACAAGGACTAGGGGCAGGCCCCCCAACCTTGTATAAAAAACGCAAAAACCTCCCTGCTTGCCTCTGGGCAGGCAGGAGGCAGGCCCCCTGGAATTTGAACAAAAGCCAGGGACAGGCCAGATCAACAAGGACTGGGGGCAAGCCCTCCAACCTTGTATAAAAAACACAAAAAAGCCCCCCTGCTTACCCCTGGGAGGGCAGGGGGCAGGCCCCCTAGACTTTAAGCAAAAGCCAGGGACAGGCCGATTCGACAAAGGCTGGGGGCAAGCCCCCCAACCTTGCATAAAAAACGCAAACAGCCCCCCGACTTACCTCTAGGCAGGCAGGGGGCAGACCTCCTGGACTTTGAACAAAAGCCAAGGACAAGCTGTGCCAGGCACGACTAACGTCAAGGAAAGATTCCCCGAATTCTAAATCAAAACTCATCATAAAAAGCAAAGAGAAATATTCCACAAACAGGACCCGTGAAGGGTAGAAGGTCTTTACAAAGTTAAAGAGAAGAAACCAAAGTGGCAAATATTACAAGCAAGTTGGCCATAACACTGGCTCAGCACAGAAAGATAAGAACTATTACAAGAAAAAGGCGTCACGGAGCATCCTGGCGAGCGCCGGCATCTGCCTCAGGCTGACTGGCCGCCCGAGCTTCATTCTTAGCGGTATAAAGACTCCGGAAGGTTTCCTCATCAAAGGTAGGGAACATCTCCCCTATCACCTCCATCACCAACTCCAGAGAGGAGTTGGCACCGCTCGCGAAGCTGGCATCCACCGCAGCTTCAGCCTCCTCAGCCAGGGTCTCTTTCTCCTTCGTCCATTCCCCTTTAGCCTGTTCAAAAGTTGACTTAGCTCTTGACAGTTGCTCCTCCAAGTCAGTCACTCTCCCCTTTAAGTGCCCCATCTCAGCCAAAGAGAGGTTAGCTCGGTCCAACGACGGGCGGCTCTCCTTTAGATCAGCCTCCAGCTTGGCTACTTCCTTCACAGCCATCTCTCCCTGCAGCCTCCACTGACCAGCCTGCTTCTTTGCCTCCTCTAACTCGCCCTCTTGCCTCGCCAGCTTATCCTTCAAAGAGCTTATCAAGGAGATATCCCTCTCTACCACGGCCAGGCGGTCAGGAGGAGGAGCCCCGGGTGTGATCGTCAGCTCCTCATCACTCAGGCGGTTGAGAGTCGCCAGCTCGGCAGACGCCAGCAGAACCTTGGAGGTGCGCTGGATGTACTGAAGCACTTGATGAGAAGTTGAAGTCACAGTTTTGGTGAGGCGGTCAGCCAAGACGGCTCCAGAATCAGAAAGCAGGCCTGACACGTCCACGCTGTCACCAGCCGTGTAGTGGAACTCTGCATTTTCCTCCGGGAAGGGGGTACTTGGAGGCTCACGGGCAGGGCGCTTCGCCTCAGCGGTGGTAACATCCGCCTCCAGATCCACCACGTCAGCACTAGGAGGTTCCCTGTCTCTTTTCCTCCTCAACTCCAAGGGAACACTTTCCCCAGTTCCCTCGGAATTCCCAGGCTGCGTTCCCTGCGAAGCCCGAGGTCCAGCCGGAGAAGCACCCTGCTTCTGACCAGGGGAGGGTGTAGCTCCAGAAGTAACCTCAGCCTCCCCCTCATGGATGCTGGGGGTGGGAGTCGCCGGCTTCGACGAAGACAGCCGGGGAGGAAGAGGCAATCTTCGACCAGCAGCAAAGTCTTTTACAAGCTTCATTAAGGCTTTGCTCCCTTTCCTGAAATTCGCAGGGAGAGAAGGACGCTTTGAAAGAACGACTAATTCCTCACTCAGGCCCAGTCTCCTGACTTGCTTCTTTGTTCAACGCCAAGTGTAGGAATCTGCAGAAAGGGAAAGGCGGTCATCTAAAAAACAGGGAGAAATAAAGTCTCTGGAAAATCGTAACAGCAAAAACTCCCTAGAACTACCTTCAAGGCCAGGAATCAGGCCCAAGGGAAGCAAGTACTCGTCTGTCGTAATGAGCTCCGCGTGAGGGAGCCAGAAGGCAGGACCAAAGTTCCCATGTTTGTCCACCACAATCTCAAACTTTTTAATCAAAATCTCCTCCTTCTCGCTCAGCTTGATCTCCAGGGCCTTCCCCCCGACGCCTGGATGGTACTCCTCGCGCGTCTCCATACGGGTGTGGACATGATTCCTAAAATGTCTAGGAATCTTCCACCCTGACGCGCTATGGACGTATATAAAGTTATTTTTCCAGTCTTTCAGGCTGCTCAGAGCCGGCCAGACCAAGGCATACTTTTTCTGCCTCTGCAGAGACCAATAACCAGGGGAGCCATCCCCCCCGGACGAAGACACCATTTGAAGACCGACCATAAAACGAAGGGCGTCAATATAAGGCCCCTCGCCATGGAAAAGGCAGGTCCAGGTGTAAGCTACTAAGGATCTAATTGCAGTTGCAGTCAGCTGGGCGATAGCGACGTTCATCCTCCTGAAGGTTTCCTCCAGGAAAGAATGTAGTGGGAATCGCAGGCCAAATTCCAAGGCCTTATGATAGACGGCCACACACCCTTCTGGAGGACAGCATACTGTGTCCCTTTCCCCCGGAATTATAACTGTGTACCCTTCCCCGAAGTTATAAAATTGTTCAATGGCCTTAGCAGCATTACTCTCCAAAATCAGGTCCCTGTTCTTGGCCTCAGGGTAGGTCTTTAGGGGGATCAAATACTTTTTCTTGTCCAAGTAATAGGTCCTCCCCCTCTCCCTGCGGATGAGGGGGCCGACAACCCTGGAAGGGTCCACCTCCAGGGCCTCGTCATCGGAGTCGACTACATCAAAGGGAGCTGGTTCGGGTGATTCAGCACCCTCCCCCCTGTGATGATCATCCTCTTCCCTAGGGCCGACCCCGGAGGATGAAGCTATGTCACGCCGGCCACCATCGCTGCCCCCAGTTCCCCCGAGCAAAGAATTAAAAGAAAGGGGACGAACTCGCGACATATTGGCTATGGAAGGGAAAAAAGAGGTGGAAAAAGGTTTAAAGAAGTTCTAACCTAAAGACGCCGATAAAGTCGCCGGAAACAGTGACAGAGGGTACTCCTTGCTCCTCGAAGAATGCCCAGCAACAAAAGTAATTCAAGAGTGTAAGGAGTTTGAAGTCTCAGGAAAAGTAAAAGAAGAAAATGAAGGGGGAGAAGGGTTTATATAAAGCCCAAGAAGCCCAAGAGGCGACTTCCCTGACAAGACCCCCAACTGTCATCCACGTGTCGCGCACTGAACACGGGCTGTTCACCCTTTCCCAAGAAGGGCCTCGAAAGACTAAAATGGCAGAGGGAAAGATCGACCGACGACGTCACCCCCGCATTCAAAAAAAAAAAAAAAAAAAAACGAGCGAAGCTGATTAATTTTCATTTCATTAGCCTTAAAAGGGGGAAAATTACATCTTGAACCGAATACGAAAAGAAAATACATAAGGCCCAAAAATTCCGGCCTGACAAAATCAAACACCCTGCTACGCAGGCCTAATCGTCATCCAAGTCTGGGGAATAGTCCCCAGGACTGCCTGGGCTCCCGAAATCCGAGCCCCAATCCCAGTCTGGGGAATCCTTGAAAGGATCATCAGGGGCTCCGTCCCCATCCTTGTCGCTCAAGCAACCAAGACCCTCGCTATCATCGGAGTCTCGGCTGCTATCCTCCCAGTCCCTGCCAAAGAGAACGGCCTGGTATTCGTCGCAGGTGCGACAACCTGTCCTCCTCACAGGCGAGGAGGGGCCCGACGCCAGGGAGGAGTCGGTATCAGAAAAGTTAGGGTTAAACTGCTCAAGGTGCAGCCACGGGAAGCATTCGTGGCATCCCCTGTCAAAGCAGCCCCCTCCCTGAGGGCAACGCCTGAATCTGGGAGCAGCAAGGGGCGAGGATCTCTTGAGACGCTTGCTCAACCTAGAAGGGACCTTCCTGCCACTCCGACGAGAACGAAGCCGTGAACGACGGCTACGGTGAACAGCTCGATAAGCAGCTCGAGCGTACCGAAGTCTCCAAAATCCTCTAAAAAGGAAAGTAACATAGCGAGCTCCACGGCGAGTTACGAATTTTTTGATCCAAACCATGATTAAGACAAAGAAAGTGGAAAGATTGAAGATGGGCTAAAGCAGAAATGATGAAGAAAGCTAGGATTTTATACAGGAGAAAACACGACATTAATGAATTTCCAACCACCCTGGAAGGAGAACCACCAATCAGGAACCCTTCACGGTTCCCAAAAATCCACCTAGAGGAGAAGTGTAATCATTGCAAAAGCATTCTCAATTCTTTGTATACCTGACGTGAGCTGCGCCTCGTTCCTTGGGAAGGCGCGAAGCATTAAATGCAGTAGCAGACATGGAAATAAGTCAACCGCCCTCCAAGCAAGAGTCGCCAGTAGAAGGAAAGCCTTACTTTCCTCCTACTGACGAAGGCCAATTGATTGGGGTCAGCAGCCTGTCAATAATCGCCTGCTGAGCAGGCCCCAGGAGGATCCCTATCAAGCTCAAAAGGCCAGTCCCTGGCAAGAAGCCAAAATAGAAGCATAAAACGCTAAGGATAGCAGTCGACCGCTGAGACCGCAAGCCAATACAGCCTGCTGGAGCCCAGCGACCACGGCACGAAGTCCGCCTGCCCTGGGGAAGTCCCTGGTCGACAGGGTCAGGACCCCCAGGGGCCCTCCCGTCATTTCGCCTAAGGTAATTAAGAATGGGTGGATGGGAAGCCGCCACTTGTCACTTCCTTATCCATCCATTCCTCTCCCACTTCTCTTTCTTGTGGGAAGGTATAAATACTCAACCCTTTCTCACAAGAAAGGGGTTGGATTTTCTCTCTCTAGACTCTCACTCCTAAAAACGCCACCTAGTTCCTCACGAGCTAGGTTCATCAAGGCACTTCACGGACTGACTTAGGCATCGGAGAGGGTTCCCTCGGACAACCTCCGAGGCCCTGTGCGTTCATTGTGCAGGGAGCAGGCCGACTCCGCCGGGAAGGTCCGATCAAGGGAGAGGGACAAAGGAGAGGTTTAAGGAAATCACGCAATCAGTTACTTACCAACAGTCCGATTACTCCGCCCGGATCCAAAGCCGGGTTAATTGTTTCCGTGACCGAAACAATAATCATATTCAAAACTGGCGTTATGGAAATTCGATCAGTGTGCACAAGGCTAGACTTTCACTAGGATAATACTAAACTAGCTTCGAGAACTTAATCTAAAAAAATCAGACTTCGGTCTCTAGGCAACTCAACTATAACAGGACTGCGTGCAGCGAGGTCCTGGCTTAAGTAATGTACACCCCTCCTGGACACCAACCGTAATCCAGTTCAACCCGACGGCGACTTACACGATGCGATATCTAAGTTTAAGGTCAAAATATACACACTCCTGAACACAAACCATGCTCAGTTCAACGACCAATGCGTCTCAACATAGACACACCAGCTTTATAGTTGATGGCAAAACGTATACCCTAGACTGTATTACTCCACCCGTACATTTGTCCTCATTCCATAACTCCAAAACCAAGTCATTATCGATAATCAAAATAGAATGTTCAAAGTGAATAATATGAAGGTAAAAGAGATAAACATTTTATGTTAAAAGGAAACTTTCTATTTATAGAAATTTACTAATTTTAGAAACTTACTTAAATTAGAAATATTCTAATAGAAATACATAAAGTGTTCAAATAAGTTAAATGTACCAAAATAGCATTTATGATAAATAAACATTTTATTAATATCGTTGTTGTCGTAACTTAATATATTTCTAAGTCCGTTGATCAAAATATAAATAAAATATAATAAGTCGATATATAGCATTTTATAAATAATTAGGAAATCGAATTAAAACTATAAATTTTGGAAAAGATATGTTTTAGGAAAAACGATATCAAAATTAATTGAGTCAACGAGTTTTATAAATGAAACGAGATTTATAAAGATTTCAAATTATTTTTAGTAATTTGCTTTTATTAATAAATAATACGGATTTTACTAAAAATAGTCAACTGTAAATAAATAAGAAAGTTATTAGTGAGAATAGTCTCGACAAAAATTTATTTCAAATAAAAATGACCATTCCCTCATTTATTAATAGATTTCGTAAAACAAAATTAATTTATTGAACAAGTATAAAAATCTCGATTATAATAGAAAAAATACAATTTTTTAGTTAAAATTATAAATTAACGAAATATGAAGAAAATATGAAATCGATATTATTTAGTTACTAATGTCACCATAAACAACAAAGTATTATTAACGATCACAAATAATAAAATTTCTAACAATTTATAAAGCGATATCGAAAGTCGTAAAAATATTTATAAAGCACACGATTTATAAAATAATATTTTTAGCAAATAATAAATAGCTAAAATTAGAAAATCGAGGTTAAAATATTTACTACATACTAGTACTCAAACATACGATATAAATCGAGTAACGTCCTAAAGTTACCTCAAGTCGATATCGGAGTCCATCTCGTACATGTTCTTTCTTGATTAGACCAAGCTCGAACCTTAGAATTTGAAAGCCGAATCAATAAAACTCCGAGGCCTTCACGAAACGAAAAAAAAAAGAACAAGATTGGGATAAGGAGAATACGGAGAAAGGAAAGAAGAGAACGAGGAAAAGAAGGAAACACGACCCCGAATAAAACGAGAACCGTGGCAGAGACAGAAACAGTAGTGATGGTGGGATTTATCGTGGATCCCACCACCAAATAAGTAACCAACTAGCACCTAACGGTAGTTAGGGTAAGTCGGGTCGTGTCCACGGAGACGGTATTGCAAGGTTTAGACTAAATCGGCCTAAAACAAGACTATGCTACCAAACAAACACAAAGAACTACTACTAGATGAATATTTGATGAGAGGAGAAGTAGGAAGTGAACTAACAATCAACTAGGCTAAACGAGGTTAAGCTAGAATAACTAAACACAAACCAATTATCAAACTAAAGGAATGATGACTAACTAACAAGATGGATCAAATATGGAAGGAAAGGAGTGGGTTAGGTCGGGTTCATAAGTGTAGTAGGTGACTTAGGTTGATTAAGAGTGTAGGTGCCTCCTAATTGCTAGGTTCGGTCCGGGCGATAGCAACTTAAACCGATGTCGATGATAATGCTCAACATATCCACACTCAGGCAAACAATGGGTAGAAGAAAACTAGCATGAGAAGCATGGCCACTACAACTCATACAAGCATATCAACAAACACATGGTGAGCCAAATATGTGACTAGCAATAAAGAACCATCCTTTACCCCTAATCAAACCCTAATCACCCATAATCTACCCTTAATCCCCCTACTAACCCACAAATAAACTACTCACTCATGATCAAACTAATTACAACAATAACAAGAGAAAACATCACCATAACCATAACATTCATCATTAAGAACAAGATGAGAAATAACAATCAACACTAAATAAAGATTCAATCTTGAATTAATAATAAAGAACAAGAGTGAAGAAGGATTATACCAACACTAGGATGAAGAAAAGATGATATCTTGCATAAAAGAGAAACCCAAATAATCCCAAGGTTGTCAAATCTTGGAGAAATCTTCAAGTATCTTCTTAATACAAGACTAATTAACTAAGATTAACTAATAATTAAAGAGAGATTCAAACTAATTTGAGGAACTAAATCTAGGGTTTATGTGATGTAGAGAGGCTTAAGAGAGGCTAAACTCAGGTAAGATCCCTAAACAATACAAGAGGGAAGTATTTATAGGGTTACAAATGGAAGGAAGAGAAGACAAAAGCCACGCGGGCAGCAGCGGTACAATCCCGATCGGGAATGGGCAATCCCGATCGGGAAACCTCACTTTCCCGATCGGGAAATCTGGGACCCGGTCGGGAACTCTCTCCAGTGACCGTCTCCTTTGTGCACTTCATCCCGATCGGGTTTTAGGCCTTCCCGATCGGGATGGGTCTTGTAGGCCTCCAATATGAACTTTTTGGTCCCTCCTTGCTTCTCATGGGCTTCCCATCAATTCTCGGGACTCGGGATCGGGTCTCGGAGCCTCGGGATTGGGTCCCAAGGTCTCGGGGTCGATTCCAAGGCATCGAGTCGTCGTTCCTTTATCTCGTTGGCTCCAAAATGTGTATGTATAGAGTCGGAATCGCTCCAACTCTTCCAAATCGGTCTCGGGAACCTGAAACAAACTAAAGGAAGCATAAGAAGCCCCTAAACCGCTCCCAAGGAGCGATTCTACAAGGAAAATGGGACCAAAACACTATGAAAATAGGCACTACAAACTACACTTATCAACTCCCCCACACTTAACCCTTACTCGCCCTCGAGTAAGCACATACTAACTACTATACTAGCCGAATGGGTATTAGCGCACCCTACGCTCTTTCAACTCACGCGAGTGCACTTAGAGGAAAAGTGCACTCCGCAAGGCAAGTCGGGTCTTGCGACAAAACCGTGGATGCAACCGGACACAAAACACAAAAACAAACAAACACACAAACAAGCACACAAAAGGTTGCACCCAAAAGAAAAGAAATACCACTTCCCTCAAACAAGCGGTGAATGAAGCACCGGTTTAGGACTCAAGGCAAGTGACAACGTTCCCAAGCTAGCAATACAAACCGAGGTGGACTAAACCCTAATAGTATGACGATAAAGCAACAAAAACGTTGGTAACTTACCTAGGTTCCTCCTAACCTTCTAAGAACGTACTACGGGACGATCGGCGGAGTGGGAAGTGAAGAATCACGGTGTTAGTCGACACTGTAGGTAAGTGAGACCCCGCCCCCTTTAGCGTGAGCCAAGAGGGTCGTCCCGTGTCCAAAACCGCCTAACTAGTCCAAGTAAAAAGTGGAAATGATTGCAAAATGGGGGAATACCGACTAATGCCGCTATCATCCTTCCTCGGGACTCGGTCCTTTGGTAGGCTCTTCACGGCAAAAGTCGGAAAAAGGCTTATTTTTGTGGGGTTAAGATCTTTTTTGTGAATCGGGTTTTCTTTTGGCATTTTCTCTTTTCTTTTGCATTTTTGCCTTGTTTTGCCATGCCATTCTTTTTCTTCTTTTCTATTTTCTTTTTGGCTTTTGTGCCTTTTCTTTTTCTTCATTCTTTTCTTTCTTTCATTTTCTTTCTTTTTCTTTTCTTTGCCCTTTTTGGCAAGATTTGGCTTTTTGGCATTTCTTTGTATGACAAGAAAGGGAGAATTCAACAAATTGCAACTTATTGTGTGGATATGTGTGGGAGACAGGAGAATGGGTGAGTCGGGACGGGCCCTTCCCTTCAAACCCACAAAAAGTGGAGAACTTGGACTAATTAAACAATCCCAAACACGGTCACCTAGGGACGGGACTCGGTAACCAAGGCCTTTTCACACCGTGGGTGGTCAAAATGGTCAAAAGTGCAAATCCCGAAGTAAATCCCTAGTAAGCTAGGTGGACTCGAGGTAAAGGACCAACGAAATCATTGATTTAGGGTCATTCTACTAGACTAAAGTCCAAGACTCAATTTATACTACTAGAAAGGGGAAGTAAGCGCTCACACACTAGCCTCTAAACCGGGTTTTCGAAAATGGTTTACGCACAAGACACACAATAAAACACAAAATAAAGACTCAACGGGAACGAAAGAAAAAGAAACCAAAGCAACAAAACAAAAACAACACAAAACAAACACACACATAACACAAACACCACCCCTAGCTTCCAAACAAATCGCCAAATCACCCACAAACTCAACAAAGCTCCACCCGAGCACACAACATCACAATCTCCTCCAAACTCCGCAAGAGGTAAAGAAGAAAAAGGGATAAAGATGATACCGGAAGTCTTGAAAGCTCTCCAAAGCTAATGGCGATTAGGCAACCTATAAAGAAAAAGGGGGAGGCAAAACGCACAACAAAACAAATATACGACACAATGACACAAAAGGAAAACACACAAAAGGAAAATCTTTTTGATTTTTATGAAAATTTTTCAAATTTTTAGGGTTTTTAAAGATTTTATTCCAAAAACTGAGAAAATAAAGCTAACTACGCTAGAATATCGCTCCCCCACACTTAAGTCGAGCCATGTCCTCATGCTCGACCGTAGTGCATGGAGCACAAAAGAAAAAGAAAATAAACTACGAAAATAAAGCTAAAAAAACAAAAAGTAAAATGGAGAAAAGAGTAGAATGTGTCCGGCCGGGGTGTAGTCAAGTCACCATGGGCCGAGACAAGAAAAAGATATGGATGGGGAAGAAATAAAAAAGAAGAAATAAAAGGAAATGGGAGGGGAGGACTAGGTGTAATCAAGTCACCTAGCCCGGATTCCGCCCAATTTCCACTAATTTCTAACGATTAATCCTAATAAAAAGAAATAAAAACTAAGGAAAAGAATTACCAATTGTCATTTTGGATTTTGAAGTAACTCTTGACGTAATCACGTCGTCAAGAGCCACCGGGAGCAATCATGAAGGCCCCTAAGGCCACCCAATCGCCTCTTCATCATCGAGGCTAGTAATCACCGTCATCATCATCATCATCACCGTCATCATCATCCTCACCGTCATCGTCATCATCATCATCATCGTCGTCACCGTCATCGTCATCCCCCTCGCCCATGTTCACATCCCAAGCATCCTCCTCTTCGAACTCCTCATCGTTAGTCACACCGCCACTAGTGCTAGGGTTACCGTGGCCTTGAAAGTATTCCGGTCTATACCACGATGGGAGGTTCCCTTGCGGGTTTATATACCCTTGCTGAGCTAGGAGGTGGTATCCGGGGTATTGGGCATAATAGTCATCCCTCCTATGCTCATATTGCCCAAGATGTAGGGCATTAAGCATAGCGGCCATAGAAAGGTCGGCCGGGGGCGAAGGGTAAACAAAGGGAGTGTAGGGTGCATACGGAGGGACGTTAATGAATGACGGGGGGGTGGGATAGTAGTGTTGGGGTAGTGTAGCTTGTTGTTGTTGTTGTTGTTGAGCCGGGAGTTGGGGACGAGCACGTGGTCGGGGTCCATGGGAGGAGGAGGCACCTTGATCATTTCCGATAAAAGGCAATAAAAGATTTGGTTCTTGAACCGGCACGGCGGACCGTTGCAAAGGCGCAAGGGCCGGAAGTGTATCGCACGGTAGGAGAAAGTGCGTCCGACCCCCCGTGCTCCAAAGGTACTTTCTAAGCCTATTATCATAAATAATCCATCGATGATACCTAGATAAACGGTCCTCATCTAATCTTGTGCCCCCCGGTACGGGGATTAAACCGTCCTCCCTAAATGTCGGAATTGCCCTCTTGGCTATATGAGTAACGAGGCCCCCAATAGCAATTTCCCTCAAATGCTTCCCCCCTTTGGCTATCTTCTCGAAATGCTTGGCTAGTGCAAGTGCAACGTCGGGGGTGAATCGTTTTTTCCTCTTTAAATTCAAGTACCCCCCGACTAAGGTTAGCTCTTGCCTAGTGTAGGTACCCGTCTCACACCTCCCGAAAATAGTACCCGCTACAAAACGCTGCCATATGCGTATGACCGGGTGGTGGACAAGGCGACTAGACAAGTGCCTAAAATCCACAAGCGTGAGACCCGTGATACTATGCCATACGTCGGCCACATTAAAGTCATCGGGTACCCGACCATCGGTAACCTTCGGAATGCCCAAGAGCTCACCGAAGTCATCGAGGGTGTACATAAGGGATGTGTTATTGATTCGGAAATAAACTCGGTGCGGTCGGGATCTAATTTCGAGACGGAAGGTACTTAGGAACTCTAAGGTGAGTTGCCTATAGGTGAGCTCATGCATGTCGAATAGAACTTCCATACCCATCCCGACAAAGAATTCCCTACATTGGTCCAAAATTCCAAGCTTTCGAAGAATAATTTTGCATATGAATCTAGTGGGTTCGAGGGGCTTACCAAGGAGCTTGATAAATTTTTCCTTTTGCTCATCCGACTCAAAAATCAGACTGGGAAACTCCGGGAGACGAGCAATTTCCTGCTCCTCAACCTCGACCATGGGCTCGGGCTGGGCTCTCGAACTCGAAGCATCCTTTCTTTTTCTGCTAATCACTGATCCCCCTCTCTTCTTTGGTGCCATAGTGGATGATGAGGACTTAGAGGGATAGTATACCAAAAACAAAAATAACTCCTTCCCACAAATAAGAGCTAAAACCCACCAAAAATACCTCAAAGAAGCTTAATATCGAAGAAATAAGCTACCCAAGTGAAGTTTATCAAGACAAATCGAGTATTAGATGAAATACCAATTTTCGGATTTTGAGAAAAATTGGCACAAAAACTCGATTTTTTTCAGTTTTTGGGAGTTTTGAGGGTAGAAAATGGGTTTAGGATACTTATGGATGAGATAGAAATCGATTTTGTGAAGTTTTGGAGGTGATTTGGTGAAGTTTGGTGGAGAAATGGAAGATTAATGGTGATTTTGGGGGTTAGGTTTTGAAGATGGGGGTTTTGAAGTGAGGTTGAAGATGAAGAGTGGTAGAGTTATGTGTAGTGATATGGGAATGGGTTGGGTTGGGATATTAGGAAGGTTGTAAGAGGGAAAGGAGTGAGGCGGGTCAGGCTGGGCATCAATCGGGCGAACTGGGCTCGAGGTAACGCCGTCCCGATCGGGTTGGGAAATCCCGATCGGGTTTCCCCACAATCCCGAACGGGAAGGAAAAATCCCGATCGGGATGGGCTCACAGTAGTAAGTTCAAAGTATACGTCAAACCCGAACGGGAAGGGAAAATCCCGATCGGGATTTCCTGACATCCCGAACGGGATTAAAGGATCCCGATCGGGAATAGCTCACAGTAGTTGCTCTAAATTACACCCCCAACCCGAACGGGAAGGGATAATCCCGATCGGGTTTTCTTACAATCCGGATCCTTCAACTCCCAAAAGCTTGCTCCAAGCTTCAAAAACCGACTTCCCTTCATACAATACAAGTTCCAACAATGACCTTTCCTCTCTAGGAGGCATTTTTACTTTACACCTATCACAATAAACTCAAATAACACATCAAATTCCCTCCCTCACTTCGCTCATCAATCAATCATCCAAATAATCAAGAATTTCTCAAAAGCAAACAACCAAAAAGGGAAAGAAATATATACAAAGAGACGGTTCTTGTGGAACTCCGTCAAACCAAGGTGGTGAATTCTTCATTCTTTTTCAACAACTAAAATTAGTTCCATCTCCATCAAGGGCACGAAGAAACAAGTCGAAGGCCCTAGCAAAGTCTTCAATCAAGCTCGAGATATAACCAACCACATACCAAGGCTCTTCATGGCCTTGCCTTAATGTTCCCGGGGCATCCCTATCTTCCAAGTTCAACGATTTGAACTTGTACTTTTGGTCCTTGGGGACATACCCAAACGTCCACCGGTCTTCATGTGGCCCCAAGGGAGGCTCATCTTCAACCTTTTTGCTCTTCAACTTGTCATTAAGCCCATGACATGGGCTTTCATCCTCCTCCAAATCGGAGTCATCATCCTCAAGTACATACGAGTACTTCTTCAAGCTTTGTCCCGGTTCTTCCCCTAGATCGATGTTTTCCTTGGCTTGGATCATATTGCATGACTCATTACTAGTAGGCGGAGCGTTGCCTTGGAGGTCAAACACTAGCTTCTCCTCGCCTAACTCGAATGTGATCCTACCGTTCTTCACATCGATCATGGCACCGGCGGTATGTAAAAATGGGCGCCCAAGAATAATGGGAGTGATCTCATCTTCCCGCATATCGAGCACGATGAAGTCAACCGGAATGAAGAACTTACCGATTCTTACCGGCACATCCTCTAGCATCCCTAATGGTCGGTTGAATGAACTATCGGCCATTTGGAGCGTGATAGAGGTACTTTTAAGCTCCTTCATCCCAAGTCGGCAACAAATGGAGTAGGGAATGATGCTTACACTCGCACCCAAATCACATAAAGCTCTTTCGATCTTGTAGTGCCCTATGGTGCAAGGGATCGAGAACCTACCCGGATCCTTCAACTTTGGAAGCGTAGAACCTTGAATGAGCTCGCTCACCACCCTTGTGAATGCGATGGTCTCTTCCTTGTCGACGGATCTCTTCCTAGCCAATATTTCTCGCATAAATTTTCCGTATGCCGGGATTTGGGTAAGTAGCTCGGTGAATGGGACACTCACATCCAACTTCTTCACAATGTTAAGGAACTTGTCATATTGAGAGTCTACCTTAGTCTTCATTTGCCTTGATGGGTAAGGCAACTTGACTTGGTATTTGTTTTGCTCAATCGGGGTAGACTCTTCAAATGACACTTTCTTTTTACCCTTATCTTTAGCTTGAGGTGGGGGAAGCTTGTCTTGTTGAGGTTTCTCAACCTCCCATAAGACTTGCTCCTCTATTGGATTATCAAGGGATGAGCTTTCTTGAGTTGGAGGTGTCACCTTTCTTGTCGGTTCTTGCATTGGCTCTTGCTCACTAGGAAATTTAGGGGGTTCATAAGATGTACCTCTCCTTGTAGTGATGGCATTTACATGCTCAAATTTCGGTGTTTCTCCTTGAGAAGGTAGTTGTCCTTTTTGTCTTGAGGAGCTCCCCGAAGCAAGTTGAGATACTTGAGTTTCAAGCATCTTCATACGGGCATCTCTTGTCGCGTTTTCCCCTTGAATATAAGCAAAGAGCTCTTGATGGTTTCTTGTTATGTCCATTTGACTCTTTTGCATATCCATCATAGATTTTTGGATATCGAATCCCCGAGGTGGAGATGATGGATTATGCGGAGTATCGGTGATGGCTAGAGGAATGCCATAGTCATGAGTAGGAGACCGGCTCCTAGGCTTGCTTTGTTGTTGATTGCCTTGATTTGCTTGTTGTTGACGGTTCCCTTGGAACCCATGAGAATTGCTTTGATTAAGGCCTTGGTTGTTGCCATGGTTGTGGTTTTGATAGCCTTGGTTGAAGTTCCCTTGTTGGAACCCTTGGTTGTTGTTGAATGAACCTTGGTTACCTTGCTTGAAGTTGTTGAAGGGCCTTGAGTTGCCTTGGTAACCTTGGTTGTTGTCCCTTAAGGGAGGTGGAACATAAGGACAATGTTGTTGTTGGTGTTGAAAAGCTTGTTGTTGAGGGACTTGATTGGAAGCTTGGTATTGATTTGAATAGGAATTACCTTGCTTGAATGCTTGAAAGGCATTCACTTGCTCAATACTCCCTCTACAATGCATAGGGTCATGACCAACGATTCCACAAGTATCACACATGCCATAATAAGGGAAAGGAGGTGCAAAACTCAAAGCATTCACTTCATGGATTGAGGCTTGGTGGGAGGAACCGATGCTTTGGACTTGAGTGAGGTGACCTTGAAGCTTCTTGTCAATGGATTCCATGTGTGTCTTCAATTGAGCCCCAAGGTCAATGCTTAATTGAGTTATAGCATCAACCTCATGCCTACCTCCTCGATTTGCCTTTCTAGGCCTAGAGTATTGCGAGTTATGCACCGCCATCTCTTCGATTCTCGCCCAAGTTTGGTCATCATCGACCTCGGTGAACCTACCATTGGAGCCCATATTAAGTATAGTTCTTGAGTCCTCATAAAGACCGTTCCAAAATTGTTGGACCAAGAACCATTGTGAAAGTCCATGGTGAGGGCATGATCTAACCAATGACTTAAACCGCTCCCAAGCTTCATATAAGCTCTCTTCATCCCGTTGTTGGAAACCGGTGATGGAGGCCCTAAGTAAGTTAGTCTTCTCCGGAGGGTAGAAAGTTTGGTAGAATGCCAATGCAAGTTTCTTCCAAGTGTCGATGCCCATGGTTGCCCTATCGAGACCTTTAATCCATTGCTTCGCTTTTCCAATAAGAGAAAATGGAAACAAAACCCATCGGATTTGATCTTGTGTAACCCCGGGTTGAGAGATAGCGTCGCAATAATCGGAGAAGGTCTCCATATGTTGGTGCGGGTCTTCGGAGGGCAAACCACTAAATTGGTTCCTTTCCACAAGTTGGATGAAGTGGGTCTTGGCCGTAAAATTTCTGGCATAAGCGGCCGGTAGAGCATTGGGTCCCGGCAAGACGTCTTCCGTGAATGTAGAGTGGGAGGAAAATTTCGGCATTATTGGATGTAAGGGAGAAGATGGTGTAGACGGAGTTGATGCAGATGTAGATGGGGAACTAGGACTAGAATCTCCGAAGGGATTGGTGAAATTCCCTTCGGCCGTCTCTCGATATGCTTCTTCACTATCGCTTCTTTGAGCTTGCTCTTGATGGGTATTGCTTGCACTTGGTTGAGAGATCCTAACCCGGTTAATCGTCCGTTGGCGAAGAGCTCGAAAGAGCCTTTCCGGCTCTGGATTAAAGAGAAAGGATTCGCCTCCCTGCCTAGGCATACACTACACACTAGAACAAGCGTGAGAATACCTAGTGCTTTATGGGCACTAGGTAACGACAATAAACAAACACAACTAGAGACAAAGAGAAAAAGGAAGCTAAGAAAGCAAGGAAAACTAGAGAATATTCACAAGAGATGATTATAAGGGCACAAGGGAGGGTAACTAAGTCTAGAAATGAGCAAACAAAGTCTAAACAATGCACCGCCCCCGGCAACGGCGCCAAATTGATGGTGGGATTTATCGTGGATCCCACCACCAAATAAGTAACCAACTAGCACCTAACGGTAGTTAGGGTAAGTCGGGTCGTGTCCACGGAGACGGTATTGCAAGGTTTAGACTAAATCGGCCTAAAACAAGACTATGCTACCAAACAAACACAAAGAACTACTACTAGATGAATATTTGATGAGAGGAGAAGTAGGAAGTGAACTAACAATCAACTAGGCTAAACGAGGTTAAGCTAGAATAACTAAACACAAACCAATTATCAAACTAAAGGAATGATGACTAACTAACAAGATGGATCAAATATGGAAGGAAAGGAGTGGGTTAGGTCGGGTTCATAAGTGTAGTAGGTGACTTAGGTTGATTAAGAGTGTAGGTGCCTCCTAATTGCTAGGTTCGGTCCGGGCGATAGCAACTTAAACCGATGTCGATGATAATGCTCAACATATCCACACTCAGGCAAACAATGGGTAGAAGAAAACTAGCATGAGAAGCATGGCCACTACAACTCATACAAGCATATCAACAAACACATGGTGAGCCAAATATGTGACTAGCAATAAAGAACCATCCTTTACCCCTAATCAAACCCTAATCACCCATAATCTACCCTTAATCCCCCTACTAACCCACAAATAAACTACTCACTCATGATCAAACTAATTACAACAATAACAAGAGAAAACATCACCATAACCATAACATTCATCATTAAGAACAAGATGAGAAATAACAATCAACACTAAATAAAGATTCAATCTTGAATTAATAATAAAGAACAAGAGTGAAGAAGGATTATACCAACACTAGGATGAAGAAAAGATGATATCTTGCATAAAAGAGAAACCCAAATAATCCCAAGGTTGTCAAATCTTGGAGAAATCTTCAAGTATCTTCTTAATACAAGACTAATTAACTAAGATTAACTAATAATTAAAGAGAGATTCAAACTAATTTGAGGAACTAAATCTAGGGTTTATGTGATGTAGAGAGGCTTAAGAGAGGCTAAACTCAGGTAAGATCCCTAAACAATACAAGAGGGAAGTATTTATAGGGTTACAAATGGAAGGAAGAGAAGACAAAAGCCACGCGGGCAGCAGCGGTACAATCCCGATCGGGAATGGGCAATCCCGATCGGGAAACCTCACTTTCCCGATCGGGAAATCTGGGACCCGGTCGGGAACTCTCTCCAGTGACCGTCTCCTTTGTGCACTTCATCCCGATCGGGTTTTAGGCCTTCCCGATCGGGATGGGTCTTGTAGGCCTCCAATATGAACTTTTTGGTCCCTCCTTGCTTCTCATGGGCTTCCCATCAATTCTCGGGACTCGGGATCGGGTCTCGGAGCCTCGGGATTGGGTCCCAAGGTCTCGGGGTCGATTCCAAGGCATCGAGTCGTCGTTCCTTTATCTCGTTGGCTCCAAAATGTGTATGTATAGAGTCGGAATCGCTCCAACTCTTCCAAATCGGTCTCGGGAACCTGAAACAAACTAAAGGAAGCATAAGAAGCCCCTAAACCGCTCCCAAGGAGCGATTCTACAAGGAAAATGGGACCAAAACACTATGAAAATAGGCACTACAAACTACACTTATCAAGTAGCAAAACGTAGCACAATTGTTGAAAATAGAACAACAGCGTACAGCAGTAGCGAGAGCAATAGTAGCAGCATAAAGGGATGGAATCAGGAGGAGACGAAGAAGCGAAGAAGAAACGGGAAATTAGAAGCAGCAGCACACAACACGCAGGAGAAGAGGAGGAACAAGAAACAGGAAAAACGAACAAAAAAATCGATGAAATGACCAGGCTACGACAGCAACCAAACCAGCAACGACGACAAAACGCCATCAGACGAAGAAGAAGAAAAGTAGGACGAAAAAGAAGAGGGAACAGAAGAGCAAAACAGTCACGAACCAGCACAAAAGAGCACGACTCAGGAGCATAATCTCAACGCAGAAATGAAGAACGGAAAAACGAAGAAAAAGAAGAACTGAAGGAGAAGAAACGGACAGAGAAAAGCAAAACATACAGCAGATGCAAAACAAAAATGACAGTAGCACAACGAGGTTATCGGCAGATCAACGACAGTAGCAGTAGCTTCAACAATAACGGTAGCAGCGGCAAAAGAAGGAGAAGAAAAGGAAGAAGAAGAAGAAGTGGAGTGCAACAACAAACGAGAACAAAACGATACAAGCTGCAGCAAGACCCGCAGTAGCGATGCAACAAAGAGCAGATCACGAAAATAGAATGGGCAAAAGCAAGAGGACGAATGAAACACTAAGAAAAGATATAGAAGAAGAACGACAGGAAAAAAAACAAAGGTTCCAGGAAAGACAAAAGACAACGAACGGCAAGGATAACAAACGAATCAACAGCACTACACGCCCAGAAATGGAGAGGAAGAAGCCAAAGAAGGAAGGGGGGCTACCTTTATCGTAATCCGGCAAATATACTGGCAGCAGAGGCGGCAAAAGACTGACGATGTCAGAAGACGATCGACGGCGACTGAGCGAAACAGGGGAAAAGTGTCGATGCAAGACTCACGCTGACGGAGTGAGGATTTTCGATGAATGTTGATCGAGTATTGGTCAAAATCGGTGAAGACTAGAGATGATGAAGAAGGTTGGAGAAGAAAACGAAAAGAATGGAGGACGTATGAAGCGGTTTATGGTGGATGAATGAATGACATACAAAGTATGTAAATAAAGGAAAAGGGAGATGTAAGGTGAGGGTTCAAGCGGTGGACAGAAGGAAAACAAAAAGGAAATGAATTAGTGTGAGGTCCACTAAAAAAAATGATAGGAAAGCCGATTGATTAAATGAATCGGGTTAATACGAGTAATAACATTGATAAATAATCGGAACGTCAAATAAAATGAGTAAATAAAGTACTCGAGACGAAAACGGAAATGATAGAAATAAATAATTAGACAACGAAATAGTAGTTCCCGAAAAATAAAATTTTCGATAAAGTGAATCAAATTGATTTCTCGAGGAAATAAATAAATATTTTGACGAAACTTAAAATAAATGAGCTTCAAGCCGAAAAATAGAAGATCTGGGCTTAAATATAAATAAATAAAAAGAATTTATAAATCGTCGAATTAGACTTTCGATAAGAATTAAATTAAATGTATAAAATTAATCGAAACAGAAAAAAAAAATATGTTTTAAATATAAGAAGAGTTCCCGAGACAAATAGGATTTTAGAAGTTTGAAACAATTAAACGATAAATTCGTTTTATAATAATTTTAAGAATTACGAGTTAAATCGTAAAAATAAAAATACGAACATAATTTTAATTAAATTTAATTTTATAAAATCAGGGGTGTTACAGACACGTGATCGCTTGTTGGCCATGATTTGGAGGGCCTGGTATGTTCGTAAGTTAAAAACCTTCGAGGATAACCCTCCTTCGCCGGATGCTGTTCTGATGGGGATGCTACATATGGTTGAGGAGCATTCGAGATACAGAAAGGCGCAACATACCTCGACTACGGGAGGGCAACCTAGGGGTCGTGTTTCGTGGCAAGCTCCGGAGGAGGTCTGGTTTAAAGTCAATCTCGATGCTGCCGTTTATGCGAATGGTGAAGTGGGGCTAGGAGCTGTTGGGCGTGACCATGAAGGGAAGATTGTGGTGGTCTGCTGTCGCCGGAGTCTGAATGGATGAGAGCCCAAGATTGCAGAGGCAAAGGCGATGGAGCTTGGTTTGGATATGGCGACTCGGTTTTGTTTTCCCCGGGTGGTGATTGAGAGTGATGCAAAAGGTGTTGTGGACCCGGTAACTCGGAGGCGAACGAACAGGGGCCAGTTGAGCATGATTGTGGAGGATCTCTTAACTTTCCGCTCTTCCTTTGTTCATTGTAATTGGACACACATTAAACGGGAAGGTAATTGTGTGGCTCACCACGTAGCTAGGCTTTGTCCGAGAAGTGGGGAGGAAGTTTTGTATGACTCGTCTTTTCCGGATGTCATTTTAGCATTGGCGGAAATTGATTTAATATAATTCTCACTTTTACCGCAAAAAAAAAGTCCACGATACTCGAATGTGCGTCGGAGATTCACTCAAAGTCGAATGTTGAAAATAATTTTATAATATAGTGCTCACTCCGGTCACTATTTTTCGCCCCATTACCTTAATTATGAGGTAATAAAAGTAAGAATGAGTTAGGTTATTGAAATGCTCGTATTAATATAGAATCATGTTCCCGTGAGAACTTGGTCTTTAGCGAGAACCTCCGGTCACTATTCCTTCTCCTCTTTTATCTTCTTCCTCGTGAACCTCTTAATCTCAACGAATTCTGACGATCTAAGCCTCACACATGATTCAAGATTCGTAGCACTGAACTCCGAATGTGGTATCACTGGTTGTTGGTCCTTATCATTTGATCCTTACAAACAAAAGGTATACGACTTCATTTCCGTTGCTAGCTTCAAATAAATCTTCAGTTGCAGACCATTTTCTTAATTTTGTTGAATTTTATATATTTGATCTAATTTTAGTTTCTTCCGAATACAAAACGTATGCCTTTTTGTTTGGATACAAACCTAATGAGAAAGGGGGGAAACAGACAAGTTGATGGGGTGGCGGAGGGATGGATAGGTGAATAAAAGTCTTCTTTTGTATAGTCAGTCATAGAATATGGAGTATATCCTATGTTAGCTTATAGCTAGCTGCGTAATGTCAAAAAAGGAAAACCATTCTTGGGGCGATGGGGGCAAGGGTTTAACTCATGACAGCATTCTGGTTTGACCCAAAGCCACTTTCGTATAATAAAAAAGCAACCCACTTTTCTCAATTCTGACAACATGACACACTAATATTTTAAAACCGAGCTGACCATTATGTGAATTTTGACACTTTTTGTGCCGATGTGTCGTGTGCAGATTCTGTAGACGATTATGGTCTAAATTGTGTAAACGGTGTTTGACCCGTTTGACCGAATTGACCAGTATGACGGAATTGACCTGTTTGTGTAAGAGGATACAGTGGTAAAGGTGGTCTCCTCGACATTGTGGACGTATCAAAAATAAATTGGTTGAACGTCATGTTAAAAGTTTGTTGGGACCCTTGTCCCGTTGGCGCCTCGGTTAAATCGTAATTGTAAGCGGTCGACCCGCTCGGGGTGCCAAAGTTCATGAATGAAGGCGTGATACCGGATCATTGGTTAAATTGTGAGGTCGTAAATTGACTATGTGCCTCCGATTGTGGTGTGTTTGTGAACCGGAGGATTCTACTCTACCTTGACGTTGTTGTGATCGACTGTTTTTCTACACTGGCTCGGTGTTGTGTGATTTCGACATGATTTTAATATTTTAACGAGTTAATAATATAATTATAAAATTAGTTATCAAACTAATTACCAAATTAATCAACAATTCAAATAACAAATTTAATAACAAACACCAATTTAGTTAAATCGATTTTTCTAACGTTAATATGTTAAATCGGTTTTTCTAACGTTAATATGTTAATTAAGGAAGAAAACTCAATGATGTTATCCCAATAAATTAAAATACCAACCCTTTATTACCATACTTAGACAACATAATGATGATTCTTAAATTGACAAATTAATAAGTAACAAATTGTTTACTAATTAACTTAATTACAGTATAATTTATGAATAAGTGAAAATTATTTTCGAGTTAACTTAGTTAATACGGTGGTACATCTTTCATCTTCCTCCTCCTAATCAACCTAAAAAAAATTGAAAATTGAAATTGAAAAAATTGAAATCAACCTATTCCTAATCAACCTATTCCTCCTCCTCGCTTATCATCTTTATTACCTCCTCCTCGCTTATCATCCTCCTCATCTCTCATCTTCCTCGAAAATTGAAAAGTTTTGTGGTGTTCGAAAGTCGAAACTCTGAAGATTTTTCAAGGGTGTCAAGGTAATAGTGTTTGTTCCGGATTGATTTTTGTTGTTTTAATGCTTGATTGAACAATTTCTATTTCAAAATTCAGTTCGTTGGTGATGGTGAATTAATTCGTAAATCGGGCGAACTAGTTCGGAAATCGTGCCGGCGAACTGCGAATCTGGTAACACTGGTTTGCCTCATGGCAGCATCCTGGTTTGACCCAAAGGCACTTCTGTAGAATCAAAAAGCAACCGACTTTTCTCAATTCTGATGATAATGTGGGATTAATGGTTTGACTGAGTTCTTCATTTCCAAAACTAGGATCAGTATGGCGGTTATTGCCTGAATGTTGTTGTTCTTGTCCTTCTTTGTTGGGGGACTTAATTCCTTACTCAAAGTTTCACTGGGTTGATGATATTGAATCTTCCTCTCAGTTTGATCTGTTGGTTACCGAGCAACACGGACACCATGAATTTTTGAAGTGAAATTGTTTATGTTTGAGAAATGAGGGTTAAAATAACTAGAAAGCATACTACTGTCTCATATTCGATATCTTCTTAAAAATTTGTCGTGTGGCCTCCCTCTATGACTCTTACATGCATATATATTCTGCTAAACTGAATGTGTTGGAATCGTGGGCTCCAATGTGTAGAATTGAAGTAACACTGCTCCGATAAGAGTAGACCTGTCACAGAAGACTAATGTGCATAATCATGTATCTAGTGCAGGAAATCCGGAATAATGTTTCTGAAGTTGTTCGGGCTGATTGATTGATGATTTAAACAAGGTTTTAAACAATGAACCAAACACAACTACACGAGGGATGAATAATCAAGTTCCAACCACATACAGATTTAATTGATTGTGATCGGAGTCGGGAGTCCGGAGTGGGTAGTTTTGGAAAAGGAAAATGATGGAAACGTTGAGAGAAAAGGGGGCGTTGGCGTTGACGGCATGCGGAGGAATGTCGGTGGCATATGTGGCCGTGCTCTATTCACCGACGCTTATCTTCCGGCGACCTCCTCCGACGTCGTTCAATCAATTCATGATCCGACGCTTCATATGCGCCATTACTGCCACTCTTCTCTGCCTCTCTCTTTCTTCTCTCCTCCTCTCTGTATGCCCCCACCCCCATCTTGCTTCTCAATTTCTACTTCTCTATGCTTGATTTAATTTAATTAGCTTAAATTAAGTTCGTTTTGTTATGTTATTGATTGATGATGATGATTGCAGACTGGAAACTGGAAATTGAGGCATATATTAGCAGCGTATGGTGTTCGAGCTGACCATTTTGTGAGCATCCTCTCTCTCTCTCTCTCTCTCTCTCTCTCTCTCTCTTTTCTTTTTCCGACTCCAATTTATGCATTTGCTATTAGATTTAGGATTCATTTGGCTTGTATGTATCAAACAGGGCCGTGCTGTGGTTTCTTCCTTTTCACTGACTTGTCTCATGTATGCCGGCTCTTTCGTCCTCAAATTGTTGGAATTCTGGAACGCAGATGAGACTCCGTCTTTTTCTCTCGACATCGTTACATCGTTTGCTTCCAACATTGCTGCCTGGCGCAATCTTGTTGTGGTTTGTTCCACTTCACCTGCTTTCTCTTTTTGATCTCCCAATTTGATCTTATGCTACTGTTGTTATCTGTCATTCACTTGTCATCCCTGATAAGTCTAGAAACTTGAATCAAAACCTCAACATCGCTACTACTCTAAAAATTTCATTTGTGTTTACATAACCAAATAAATTCCTAACACTTTTCAAGGGTTTATTACCGTGTTGGAAAACTAGTAGTAGACATCCCCTTTCCGACCTTGTCGTAATCTGTCCGAGTCTCATTTACCTATTTTGGAGGACCCCCTACCCATATGCATATATTTCAGGGCGGAGATCCTGCCCAAAAATCAACAACATTAAGTGCTAATTATTTCTATTTTACGGAAATTATACCAATGACAACATTATATTATGCCTCATATATAATTACATTATACTACTTTGCGGAGTACGGAGTATAAATTAGTACACCTTCCATCCCAATTTTATTGTCCCCAGAAA